>JAWDJE010000001.1:415438718-416692218 GCA_035047345.1 Bradypodion ventrale
TTTTTTTAAAAGTAAAAGCTTTCATCGACTGTACCATATGCTAGTACATGAGATGCATTAGCTGAAGATGGCTATAGTTCCACAACTACTTGCAATTTCTTGCTTTCAAGCTGCTAAGTTGGCAGGAGCTGAGACAGAGGTGGGAGCTCACTCCGTCATGCAGCACCCGGGTCTTAAACTACTGACCTGCCAACCTTCCAGTTGTCAAATTCAGCATCTTAACCACTAAACCACCACAGCTATGTGTGTAGGTGGAGATTATTCTAGAGTTTTGTCATAATGTCATTTCCCTATATTTACATTAACATTGTATGTCATGTGTAGACATGGCACAGAGAAGCAGATTATAAAAGGTTAGAGAAAAATAAAAATTTTATGTCCTGAAGCAGTGCTATAGTGCAATATTAAAATGTCAGCTTCCATCTCCATCCATCTGATGACCACCGGAGTGTTACTATTGGTACTGTCCACTGTTGTTGTGTCTTGTCGAGTCACTTCTACTGTATGGCAATCCTACACATTAATGATCTCCAAAAGATCATATAATTAATAGCTTAGGTCTCCCAAACTAAAGACAATGTTTTATTTTAGTGAAATCAATCCAGCTCATGGGAAATCTTCATTTCCTAAAATGATCTACTTTTCCCAAGACTATTGCCTTTTCCATTGTGTCTTGTTTTCTCATAATATATCTAAAGTATGATAATTTATTCATTTTAGATTCTCATGAAAATTTGGGCTTGGTTTGATGTAAAATCCATTTATTCATGCTTCTGGAAGTCCATAATGTTCCTAAAAGTACCCTTCAACACCACATTTTGAATGAATCTATTGTTTACCTACCAGGTCTTTCGGGGAGCTGCTTTCACTTCTGACCAAAATAATTGGGAATCCCAAGGTATGGGACTGGATCTCCAACAATAACTGCTGTATAGCTTTCTGGCTTAGATATCTAGATAAGAAGCCAGAAGTTGGGACTTCAATTTCCCACTGTGTCTCCTTGAGAGGAGCTGGAGGTGATGAGCCATAGAATCAGTGATGCACTGCAGCAGGTTCTGTCAGGTTCTGCAGAACCGGTAGCGGAAATTCCCCCAGGCCCCACCCACTTGGTTGGCCACGCCCACCTCCATAGCCCATAATGCAGGATGTTTGGCCACACCCACAAATTTGGCCCCGCTGTTGTGTCCAAATGTTTAGTAACGTATATTGCTTGAAGTTGCATCCTCTATTAAGTCTTTGCTGTAATCACATGCCATTTCTGTAAGGCACCTAATTCATATGTTCTCAATGTACCCTGATTGGTTTACACAGGATTCCCGTGATAAGTAAAAGCCTGGGCAAATATATCATTGTAACTGCCGTCTGTATATAAGTTGCCACCTCATCCATATTTTTCCCAGTCTGTTGTGAGTCCGGCCCCCAATCCAGCTCCGGCCCACCTTGGGCATGAGGACTCTGAGGATGGGGGGGAGGAGCTGGAAGGACCCCCCCCCTCCCCAGGAGTGCCCCCACAACATTGCCTCAGCCTCCTTTGGAACTCCAGCAGCAGTCTGACGGTGAGAATGCTCCTCGACAGCAGCCGCAGCTCACAGACAGCTCTGGTGATGAGGCGTGGCTTGACGCCAGACATCAGAGCAAGGCAAAGCGTCTCCAGCAGAGGCAGAGCGAGAGGAGGGCCAGGAGGTAATTAGGAAGCATCGGGCCACACCGCATGTGGGGATATAAGGAGCCAGAACACCGGGTGTGGCTCCGTGACGGACAGAGTTTGAGCTTCCCTGTCCCTGCTCCTGTTTGCTTGTCTCCTCGGCTTATTGAAACTCTGGACTGGATTTTTGGATGGAACTTGGACTTCTCTTGGATATATAGTGCTGTGAGTGTTTCCCCATTGGGGAAAGTAAGAGAAAGAGGGAGACAGAACATCTTGTCCATCACCCCAAATGGGCAACTTGCTGGCACGATGGAGGAGCTGCAACAGCTGCAGGCGGCAAACCAACAACTACAGCAGCAAGTGGCATACCTGACAGCCCAAGTCGCCACGCTGGCTGCCCCTGAGGCCCCTCCTCCTCATTGGAAATGCCCAGTGGCCATGCCTGATAAGTTTTCTGGCCAACCGGGGATGTTTCCAGCGTTCATGGGACAATGTCAATTGTTTATGGCTGCACGGCCCGAGGATTTCCCCGATGACCGAGCCAGGGTGGGGTTTGTGATCAGCCTTCTGTCTGGCCCGGCTGCCCAGTGGGCCACACCTTTTCTGACCCAGAACAGCCCGCTGCTGATGGACTACCAGGGCTTCCGGCACTACCTGGGTCACATGTATGAGGACCCCATCCGGGCCCAGATGGCAGCCAGGTGCATCAAGGACCTCCAGCAAAGGAAGTGCCCCCTGCAGGAATACATTGCTGAGTTTCTGCTTTTGTGCCAGGACTCAGGGTGGAATGACGTGGCACTGATGGACGCCTTCCAGGACGGGCTGTCTGAGGAACTACAGGATGAGTTGGTCCGGGTGGAGGTCCCCCTGACCCTCGATGCCATGGTGGTCCAATGCCTTCACATTGACGCACACCTTCAGTGCCGACGGACACAGCGCACCGCCTGGGAGCCGTTGGCCATGCCCGTGCCCCCACGGTTGGCGCCAGTGACACCCCACCCTGCGGTTTGTGGCGATGGCTGAGGAGCTGATGGAGCTTGGGGTGGCCCGTCCCCATCTGACGGCCCAGGAGTGGGTGCACTGCCACCAAGGGGGTCTGTGTCTGCATTGTGGGGAACCCGGACACTTTGCTGCCTCCTGCCCCCGGAAGGGGGGGTGGGGCGCCCACGTCCGGCTCCGGTTCTCGGCCTGGCCAGCCGGGAAACGGGGTCGGCCTGGCCTAGGGGAAACCCTCAGCCGGGCACACACCACGCCCTTGCCAGAGTCCGCCGACATGGACCCCGCCACCCGGCACCTGGTGTTGGACACTCGGATCCTTGTCTCCGGTTGGCCCGAGGGGATTCCGGCACATGCACTGGTGGATTCGGGAGCCACGACCAACTTCATGGACCGGGCTTTTGCAGCCCACTTTGAGATTTCCCTGGCCCTGTTCGACCTGCCATTGCGGGTAGAAACTATTGATGGGTGGGAACTCGTGTTGAGGCCCATCAAGATGGCCTCCCAACCTTTGCACCTGGCCATTGGGGCACATGAAGAAGCAATCCAGTTTTACATAACTGTGGACCTCCATTTCCCTGTGGTCCTAGGCATGGCCTGGCTCCGGGCCCATGACCATCAGGTAGCGGGGTCATGGAATGCCATCGCCTTCCTGGCCCTGCAGTGCATCGGCCACATCCACCACACTTGCTCCGCCCAGGAGGTCTCCTCCCCTGTAGTCTCCTTGCCCCCGAGCTGTCTGACTTTGAAGATGTGTTCAGCGAACGCGAGGCAGACTGTTTGCCCCCACACCGGCCCTATGACTGTCCTGTGGACCTCAAGCCTGATGTGCCGCTGCCAGTGGGGCACTTGTACCCTATGTCAGGACCCGAGCTGGCCACCTTGCAGGACTTCCTGGACAAAAACCTGGCCCGAGGGTTTATCCAGCCCTTGTCTTCCCCCCTCTCGGCCCCGGTGCTCTTCATCAAGAAGAAGACGGGGGACCTGCGTTTGTGCTGCGCCTACCACAGGCTCAATGCCATCACGGTGCAGAACCGGTACCCCCTACCGCTCATCTCGGAACTCATGGAGAGGCTGCAGGAGGCCACCATATTCACCAAACTTGACTTGCGAGGGGCCTACAACCTGGTGCGGATGTGGGCGGGGGACAAATGGAAGATAGCCTTCGGCACCCGCCAGCGCCATTTCGAGTACATCGTGATGCCGTTTGGTTTGACCAACGCCCCTGCAGTTTTCCAGCACTTCATGAACGACATGTTCCGGGATGTGCTGAACCATTTTGTGATGATCTACCTGGACAACATCCTGGTCTACTCCGGATCCCGGGTGGAGCATGTTCGGCAGGTCTGCCTCATCCTACAGCACCTGCAGGAGCACCAGCTCTATGCCAAGCTGGAGAAATGCTTCTTCTTCCGGACTTTCATCAAGTACCTTGGCCATGTCATTTCTCCTGGGGGTATCCCCATGGACCCACACAAGATAGAGGCCCTGTGTTCTTGGGCACACACACCCCCATCAAGTGAATGACGTCTAACGTTTTTTGGGGTTTACCAACTATTACTGCATGTTCATCCCTGGTTACGCTTCAATGACAGTACCCCTCACCCAGCTCCTATGAAAGAAGGTTCCATTCCAGTGGGGTCCCCCACAGCAGCAGGCGTTCAAGGCCCTCAAGCAAGCCTTCATCACCGAGCCCATTCTGCACCATGCAGACCCCACCTGGCCCTTTGTGGTGGAGGCAGATGCATCCGACGTGGCAATCGGAGCAGTATTGTTGCAAGCCTCGGAGGATGGCGGAACTCTTTTCCCCTGCGCCTATTACTGCCGGAAGCTCACCCCGTCTGAATACAACTATACCATCTGGGAAAGGAGTCGCTGGCCATCGAGGACGCCTTCGAGGCTTGGTGGCATCATCTTGAAGGGGCTCAGCATCAGGTGGAGGTTTGGACGGACCACCGGAACCTCGAGCATCTGACGACGGCCAGGCAGCTGAATCAGCGACAAGTCCGATGGTCCCTGTTCTTCAGTCGATTCGACTTTGATGTGACCTACATCACCGGCAGCGCCAACCGACGTGCGGACGCTCTTTCCCGCAAACCGGAGTACTTCCACACCATGCTCAGTTTCCCTTGCGGCCTCGTCCTGACCATCAGCCCCGGGGGAAGGGTCCTGCAGTGGGGGATAGTGTTGTGTGTCCGGCCCCCATCCCAGCACCGGCCCACCTTGGGTATGAGGACTCTGAGGATGAGGGGGAGGAGCTGGCAGGACCCCCCTCCCCAAGAGTGTCCCCCGACATTGCCTCAGCCTCCGTTAGAACTCCAGCAGCAGTCTGACGGTGAGAATGCTCCTCGGCAGCAGCCGCAGCTCACAGACAGCTCTGGTGATGAGGCGTGGCTGATGCCAGACATCGGAGCAAGGCAAAGCATCTCCAGAAGAGGCAGAGAGAGAGGAGGGCCAGGAGGTAATTAGGAAGCATCGAGCCACACCCCATGGGGGGATGTAAGGAGCCAGAACACCGGGTGTGGCTCCGTGATGGACAAAGTTTGAGCTTCCCTGTCCCTGCTCCTGTTTGCTTGTCTCCTCTGCTTATTGAAACTCTGGAC
This sequence comes from Bradypodion ventrale, assembly GCA_035047345.1. Classification (NCBI taxonomy): domain Eukaryota; kingdom Metazoa; phylum Chordata; class Lepidosauria; order Squamata; family Chamaeleonidae; genus Bradypodion; species Bradypodion ventrale. Next base: position 415,443,966 of record JAWDJE010000001.1, read on the forward strand.
TGGATTTCTGGATGGAACTTGGACTTCACTTGGATATACCGTGCTGTGAGTGTTTCCCCATTGGGGAAAGTAAGAGGGAGACAGAACACAGTCCAAACTGAGCTATAATAAATGACTTGTTGGTTAACCCCCCAATCTGCTGTTGCGTTGCAATTAATACTTGGACTCAACATTGGCGACGAGGGTGGGATCTCCTGCTGCAGCAACGCCACTCAGAGTGTTCGATGTGTCCAAGGCGGACACGTGGCCAAGCTACAAAATCTAGTTTGAGAACTGGTGATAGCCAACAAGGTCAAGCTGGAGGAACGGAACGCAACATTCCTTGCAAGCTGCAGCATCACAATAATTGATCTCATTGTGAACTTGCTTTGACCACGAGAAGTAAAAGACACTTCTCTTAGAGACATTCTCTCGGTGTTGAGAGACCATTTCAAGCCCAGGGTCTCTATCTTCATGGCCCGGGTAAATTTCTACTGCTGAAACCAGAAACCTGGGGAGTCCATTACCGATTATGTTGCTGCACTGCGACAGGCGGTGGGACAGTGTGAGTGGCCAAATTTGGATGATGCCCTGAGGGATAGGTTGCTGATGGGCATCTTGGACAAGTCAGTGTAACGTAGATTGATGAAAAGGAACACACTGACCTTCGGCGAAGTTTTCAAGGAGGCTCTGGCATCCGAAGTCACCAGCGCATGTGTAAAAGTGTTCCAGGAGAAAGGCTCCTCTGTGAAATTGACTGCAGCTGTCCAGAGGCTAGAGTGCATAGGCTCACCTTCCTCAGCCTCACCGACCTCAACATCCTCAGACAAGAGAGAGTTGGGGGACGATGTGTGGAAAGTGCACCGCAAGTCCTCCAAACCTGCAGAGACAGTCAGGGCCCCATGCAAGGGTTGCGGGAGCAAGCACCTTTGGGAAAAATGCCCATTCAGGGAGGGTGAGTGCCACAAGTGTGGTCGGAGGGGGCACATCGTGAAAGTGTGCCAACAGCATTCCAGTGGGTCTGCCAAAGACAAGGGTCATTGGTCCAGGGAGCTCCAGATTTCCAAAATCTGTGCTGGTCAACATTCCGGGTCCAGTTCCAGTGTCCGTGCAATCACGGGTCAGTCCTTCGTCAACGTCCACCTCCAGGGCCATCGCTGCCACATGGAGATTGACTCGGGATCATCATATCCGATCCTCGTCCAGTGTGAGTTTTTCCAGATTTCGCCAGCGGATCGCCCCAAGTTGCGGGCTTTGCAGGTCCAATTGAGGGATGTGCAGGGTCACCACATCCCTGTGCTCGGTGTGGGCTCTTTTGATGTGCAGTTCAAAAGCATTACTGCAAAACTCCTGCTTGTTGTGGTCAAGGTGGGTAAGAACAACCTACTGGGTACTCAGTGGTTTGGGCCCCTGGGTATCGCCTTTTCGGGCATAAATTTGGTTCAGGCTGACCCCATTCAGGCCGCATGTGATAAGTATCCAGATGTATTCTGCCCGAGATTGGGTACATTCAAGGGATCCCCTGTTGATTTTGACCTAGATCCTTCAGGCAAGCCCATTCACCTTAAGTCCCTGCGAGCGCACTTTGTGCTTAAGGACAAAATTGAAGCAGAACTTGACAAACTGATCACGCAAGGCATCTTGGAGCCGGTGGACTCCGCACCATGGGCGACCCCGATCGTCACCGTGATCAAGGCAAATGGTGACATCTTTATCTATGCAGACTATAAGTGTACCATTAACAAAGCTATCCACCCATATTCCTACCCTGTGCCTGTTGTGAGCCACCTGCTGGCTGCCCTTCATGGGGGACATTACATAAGAACATAAGAACAGCCTTGCTGGAACAGGCCACAGCCCATCCAGTCCAGCATTCTGTCTCACACAGTGGCTCACCATTTCCTTCAGGGTATTCCCAAGGAGATGCCTGCTTAGGATTCCCTGGAAATGGCATTGAGAGATATCCTGCCTATCTCTCCAACCCGGAGGTTGTCCTTAGGTAGCCATAATTATAGCCATTGATACCCTTGTCCTCCATGAACTTGTCTAATCCTTTCTTGAAGCTGTCAAGACTGACAGCTGTCACCACTTCTTCTGGCAGGGAGTTCCATAGACCAGTAATCCTCTGGGTGAAAAAGTACTTTCTCTTATTTGTTTGAGAACTAGTACCCAAAAGTTTCATCGAGTGTCCCCTAGTTCTAGTGTTGTGCGATAGGGAAAACAGTTTTTCCTTATCTACTTTGTCCACACCGTGCATGATTTTATAAACTTCAATCAGGTCACCTCTTAGACGCCGTCGTTCAAGAGTGAAGAGGCCCAACCGTTGCAGCCTCAGATGGTAAGGAAGGTGTTCAAGTCCCCTAATCATTCTGGTTGCCCTCCTCTGTACTTTCTCCAACTCCATAATATCCTTCTGGAGGTATGGCGACCAGAACTGTACACAATAGTCCAGATGGGGCCTCACCATAGATTTATAAAGAGGCAAAATGACACTTGCTGACTTATTTTCTATACCCTTCCTAATGATCCCTAACATTGAGTTTGCTTTTTTCACTGCTGAGGCACACTGGGTTGACATCTTCATTGAGCTGTCCACCAGGACACCAAGGTCCCTTTCCTGGTTTGTCGCAGAGAGTTCAGGCACCATCAGTTTATAAATGTAATTGGGGTTTTTTGCCCCAACATGCATCACTCTGCACTTACTGATGTTGAAGCTCATTTGCCACTGTTTTGCCCACTCCCCCAGTGTCAAGAGATCCCTCTGGAGCTCCGCACAATCTCTCACAGTTTTCACTACCCTGTATAATTTAGTGTCATCAGCAAATTTGGCTATCTTGCTTTTTACTCCTACCTCTAGATCATTTATGAAGAGGTTGAAAAGCAGGGGTCCCAGTACTGAACCTTGGGGGACCCCACTCTTGACTTCCCTCCACTTGGAGAAGTGTCCATTTAGTGCTACCCTCTGTTTCCTGTCCCTTAGCCAGTTGCTGATCCAGGACAAGACCTGTCCCTTTATTCCATGACTGGTAAGTTTATTCAAGAGCCTTTGGTGTGGGACCTTGTCAAAAGCCTTCTGAAAGTCCAGATAAACAATGTCAACTGGATGCCCCTTATCCACATGCTTGTTGACACTCTCAAAAAATTCCAACAGATTAGTGAGGCATGATTTGCCCTTGTAAAAGCCATGTTGGCTCTCCTTTAGCAGCGCCTTCTGTTCTATGTGCCTATTAATTCTATCTTTTAGGATGGTTTCCATCACTTTACCTGGGACACATGTCAAACTGACAGGTCGGTAATTTCCTGGATCACCCCTGGATCCTTTTTTGAAAATTGGTGTTACATTGACATTGTTTGCCAAATTGGACTTGGCCCAGGCATACCAGCAGTTGTCTGTTTCTCCGTGCTCCGCTCTGTGCCAAATGATCACCACACACAAGGGTGCCTTTAGGGTCAAATGCCTTCAGTGCGGTGTAAATGCAGTGCCTGGTATTTTCCAAGGGTTGGGGGAAAAGTACTAAAGGGCCTTCTGGGCGTTTTGCCGTACTCTGATGAAGTTTTGATTTCACTGAAGGACTGGGGGGACCTTGCCGCTAAGCTGGGCAAGGTGCTGGAGAGGTTTCAAAATGTGGGGCTCATAGTGAAGAGGGGAAAATGCTGTTTGTTCTCTACAGAAGTTGATTTTCTCGGGTTTAAGGTCATCCCTAAAGGTGTGTGGCCTTTGGACACGCCCCATCCCAACTATAAACAGGTGCCTAATTCATATGTTCTCAATGTACCCTGATTGGTTTACACAGGTTTCCCGCGTTAAGGAAAAGCCCGGGGAAATGTATCATTGTAACTGCCATTTTGTCTGTATATAAGTTGTCACCTTATCCATGTTTTCCCCAGTCCAAACTGAGCTACAATAAATGACTTGTTGGTTACCCCCCGATCTGCTGTCGCGTTGCAATTAATACTCGGACTCAACACCCGCCCACATATTTGCCCAGCCCACATCACTATGCATCACTGCATAGAATCCCTTGCAGCTCTGTAGTTCTAAAATCACTATTATCTAAGATGAACACATCATCTCATTTAAGAGTCATTCTTCTACCCTTCCAAGTCTCATTCTTCTTCTGATTTCTCAGCTACAGTTCCATTTTGATTGATGATTGAGCCAAGCCATAGAAAATCTTTAACAAGTCTGGTTTATCAGTATTAAAGTAATATTTCTTCTTCTTCCATGTCTAGGCCAGACGTGAAACTGCCAAAATAATAATCATTTCATGTCAGAAATTATTCTGGGTTGAAAGGATTTTTGCTAGAGAAACTCTGCTCAGGGGATGCTCGAATAAGGCTCCTTTCATGTCCCCAATTTCTTCCTCATGTACTTGCAATTTCTTGCTTTCAAACTGCTAGGTTGGCAGGAGCTGGGACAGAGATGAGTGCTCAAACTGTCATACAGTTCCTGGGTCTCGAACTGGCAACTTGCTGGCCTTCCAGCTAACAAGGCAAGCTTCTTAATCACTGAGCCATCACAACCCCTTACTGCCAAAATGAAGCCAACTTTTAGTAAATTCATTCCATAGTTCCTTTTGCCTGACCTAGTATGAGAAAGATTAGCCCACAACACAATGTTGCCCTTACCAGGGTACACCTGGTTGTAGTTCCAACATACCACAATCTTTAAGGAGGCTCTTTCTGTGTACCCCAGAAACATAATTCTTCTGTAATCTTTATTCTTATAGTTCAGCTGTAATCTTTCTTTTGCACTGTCTTCTTTGTCCATACTCAATAGTCATTTCTATTCGCTGCAAGTAAGAGGGTGCCACTTGGATATTTTAAATTACTAGCATATTTGTGCCTGGCCAGCCGGGCAGTATTTTTGTGTGTTTTTTAGGTTAGGGGTGGTTTTAGTGGTGGTGATTTGATTTTGTGGTTTTTGAATTTATTTGATTTTTTTATTTTATTTATTTATTTATTTAGATTTATCTTATTTTTGGCTGTTTTTTTTACTCTTCTGGCCTCTAGGTGGGGCTGTTTATTTATTGTTTATTTTGATTTTTCATAATTTTTCTTGGCTGTTTTTTACTCTTGGCCTGTAGGTGGGGCTGTGTTTAAGAATACTGCATCTTTCTTCAGTTCTGTTCCTGAGGCATGGAGGGAGAACGTGTTTGGTGAGTGCTCTTGATTATTTATTCTGTTTTTATTTTGGGGTGTTGGGCTGCGGGGTTTAGGTAGAGTATTTGTTGATTTAATTTAGTGTGTTCGCTTGGTTGATTGTATCTTTTTTGAATTTTTATGTGTTTTTTGGTTTTCTGGTTATTTCTTATTTTGAATTTGTTAGCATTTTTGTTCATTGTGTTGTTTTGTTGTAGATAGGAGGTTTTAGTGAGTTTGTCATGTGTTTCCATTTCTTTTTTATTTTGGATGTGTTTTGTTGTGTTTGTGATTTATTGTTTTCTTGTTTACTTGTTTGGTTTGTTTGTTTATTTGTGTTTTTTTGTACTTTGGGTGTTTCTTTTAGGGTAGGGCTGTTTGGCTGGCGCCCGGGGTGGACGCAGGGCCGAAGGACCCGACCACTGTCTCCTCCCCTGGTGAACGGGAAGTTTGCTGTGGGCGCATTGGGCACCCTTGTGTTCTCTGCTGCTTGTGGAAGAGGCAGTGGCCGTGTCCTTCGGCCCTGTGTTCCCGGGCAAATGGGGAGTGCGCTGCGGGTGCCTTTGCATTTTCCGCTGCCTGGGGAGGATGCATGGCTGAAGGATTCGGCCATGGTCTCCTCCCCGGACTAACGGACCAGCCGGCAAAAGGTAAGGGGAGCAGGGATTGGGGGGGCAAGGTGGTGAGGTGGGGGAGGGTGGCATGGTTACCGGGGCCATGCCTCCCCTCCCCACTCCGTAACCCCTACCAATCGCACTTACCTTTTGCTGACTGGCCCAGCTGGGTCTTTCCCCACAAAGCGTGGCCTTCTGTGTTGGGAGAAGCACCAGCCTGTCCTTCGTCTCTGCGGGCGTGGAGGCTTCCATGCCCGCAGGGTCAAAAGGAAAGGCCAGTGTGCCTCCCAACGCAGAAGACTGCGCCGGGGGGGGGGGGGGGAGACTTTCAAACACCCAGCCAGAGCCGGCGAAAGGTAAGTGTGGTCGGTGGGGGCTAGGGAGTTGGGGGGCAAGGTGGTGGGGCAGGGGGGAGCATGGTTACCAGGGCCGTGCCTCCCCCCTAACACCCATCGACCGCACTTACCTTTTGCCAGCTGGGTCTTGGCGCAGTTTTTATTTTTAAACCGCTGCACCGTCTGCCCAGCCTCCTCCACGTTCGCGCTCTTCAGCCTCATTGGCTGAGGGGTGGCGCGGTGCGAAGGAGGCTGGGACTTGAAGTTTACTTTATTTTGTTCGCGTTCGTGCGGCGGCTTTTTTTCTGCGGCTCGGTTTCAATTGGGCGCGATGCATTTCCCAACATTCTCTTTGCTCTTGCCTGTCAGCCTGATTGGCTGAGGCACAGCGCAGCTTAGAGGACGTTGGGAATTGAAGTTGTTTTCCTTTGTTTGCAATTATGGGGCTGTTGCCCCACTGGTGACTGTGGGAACCTTACGGCGCTCTGCAGGCCAGGTTAAGGTGAGTGCAGGCAGCTCGGTACAGGACAGTATGGACGGGTGTGGGAGCCTTTGTTCCATTCCAGCGGTTAACGTACTTCCTTATAGGTATAGATTACTGCCCATTGTTGGCACTAAATAAACATACTAGAGAATGCACTGAACATTCTCAACCTTTTAAAGCCGGGGGGCCAGGTCACGCTCCCTCAGTCAGCTTCAGGGGCCGAACGGATGGTCATTTTGCCCTTTCTCCACCACATGACATTTCTGGGTGTGTTGGAGGCAGTGGGGGGCACATGAAATGGTGCCACGGGTCACAGGTTGAGAATCCCTGCTTTAGGAGGTCCACAGAAAGGTATTTTGCTAAGAGCATCTCAAATTTGGAGATCAGAGAGTAAACAAAACAAAAAACACAAAAAACACTGTGGCACCTTAAAGACTAACTCCTGTATTTTAATGTTAGCTTTTGTGGACCAAGTCTGAAGAAGTAGACTTGGTCCATGAAAGCTAACATTAAAATACAGGCGTTAGTCTTTAAGGTGCCACAGTGTTTTTGTCTTTTTTGTTTTGTTTTGTTTCCTCTCTGATATGCTTGCACAGACTAACACGGCTACCACTTCAAATTTGGAACTGGTCTTGACAGTAGCTGAAGTAGGGTTTGGGAGATTTTCCTTAAAATCCTTGCTTTGGCACAAGTGAGAAGTGAAACTGTGTATGATACCTTTAGCTCACTGGAGGAAAGGCAAGATATAAATGCTGCTAATAGTAAATAATAAAATTAATTAGTAAATAATAGCACACTAAACACTATGGGGCAGTATCTAAGTGCAATTACTATTGCTAAATAAGCAAGAAGACTGTAGCCTTCCTTTCTTTCTTGTGAGATCACGTGAGTTGGCACTACAGCTCACCCTGTGCATCAGTTATAGAATCACAGAACTATAGCACTGGAAGGGACCCTATGAGTCATCAAGTTCAATCCTCATTTTGAAATACTAGTGAATGCAATGGTCATCATGCAAGCGGTTTGCACCCTGTGACTTTATGACTAAAGGTGCACTGGTTATTAAACTTATATCTGCTTATGTAATTACTTTAGTGCACATGAATATTTCAACTGGGCACTGAAATTGCAGTTCTGTAAATGAACAGCTTATAATTTAGTTTTTCTTTCTGAAGACACCCTGTCAATGCATTTATTTGTATGTATACATTTATTAATTTATGCATCTATAGCAGCATTTCCCAAACTTATTCCATCGTGGAACACTTTACAAATCCTAAAATTTTAACAGAAAACTTTGCTTTTTGTAATAGAAAGACAGGTGCGGATTTTTCAGCTTTAATAACAAACAGTATTATTGAATAATTGTATTGAATCAAGTTTTTTAGCGGACTCTTCATTTAACATGTAGGATACAATATCTTTCACACAAGGTTTAATAAGTGTCTCTCCAACTGTATGAACTTCACCATTACATGCAATGAGGTAACTCATGTGAAAAGATGTTTCTGTTACATTTGCATTTTCACTTTTAGCAATTGATGTTATTTAAAGTTTAATTTTTACAGTGATTCACGTTGTTTCTTTAAAAAAAAAGGCCACCAGTGGAACACCAGTGTTCTGCAGAACACAGTTTGGGAAATGCTGGTTTAAGACAGAAGTTCCCAACCTTTTAAAGCTGGAGGCCGGGTCATGCTCACTCAGATAGCTTCACGGGGTGGATGGCCATTTTGCCCTTCCTCCACCACATAGCACTTCCTGGTGTGGTGGAGGTGGGCCACATGAAATGGTGCCACAGGTCACATTTGGCCAATGGGCCGCAGATTAAGAATCTCTGGTTTTAAGCAATACTCCGTTGCTGGACAGTTCTGTTTGCAGTGGTGTCATCAATCTCCTATTGCAATACTCTTCAATCTCAAATCTGGATTTTGACCTTAGTTTGCCTCTTTATGCTTCTTTTACTTTTCCAGTATAATCTCAGTTTAGATGCATGAATTCCACAGTAACAACTATGCTTCATTCCCTTCTCTTCTGCATTGGCCTTGGATAGAATCCAACTGAAATTTTTCTTCTTGTAAATGAATCTTCTCTATATGTCCTACTTCTCCTTATATGGCCCTAATCTAATTCTTGATAACCTTTACCTTCATTGTTGAGGTTTTTACAATAATATTTAGCTTGCACTCTTTTTATTACCTCACTAGTATAGTTACAGTAAGATACACTATCAGATCCACCTAAGCAAATGACTGCTTTCTTACTGAAATTCTCCTGACTTTGAATTATGTTTAATAAAGAACCACCTAAACCCTCCCAAATATAATCATATGATGTGGTTCTTCAGAATGGCTGAATCAAAAGCAGTTAGACCAGAAGATGATGATAGCATCTTTTTTGCACCATTGGTTTGCCTGGAAAATGTGGGCTAGGTTTTGTCTGGAATAAGATTAATACACAAGGAATAGATGTTTAGACTTCATTACCCTTGAATGACTTTTTTGCCTTGGATCTAGGATATGCATATATTTCTGTGGCTTTTTGGCAAATTTGGGATTAAGATTTAAAGATCTTTAAGATCTAAAATGGCACAAGATTCGTATTTTTCTATTCTGTGCTCTCCAACAAGTTTTAACATTAACGGGAAAATATGTTGTAAGTTAGGCCCCCAAACTAGATCATAATGACGAACAAATTTTTGAATAAGCCGGTTGGTCCTTATGCCATTAAAACAAGTTAAACATCATTTGATGAAGAACAGAGTACTGTAATTCTGTCTCCTTGCTTTAGTACAAAGTTCATCTACACCAGGGGTGGGCAACCTATGGCCTGTGGGACCAAATCATCTGGCACGTGCTGCCACTGCCGCCACCACCAGAAGCAGACACAGACACGTTTTATGACAGCCATAAATGCACCCACGGCTGTCATAAACATATATATGACAGCTGTGGATGCATTTTACAGCAGCATTTACTTGGGGGGGGGGGGGGGGGAGAACCACCAGCCTGGCCTGCTCAACTGTCTGAGGGAGTGTGACCCAGCCCCCAAGTTAAAAAGGTTGGCAATCCCGATCTACACAATGAACTACAGTAAGGTAAAGGTCTCCTTTGGAAGCAGTGCACATCTCCGTTTACAAACAAAGAGCCAGCACTATCAAACCTAGAGATGTTTCTGTGGTCATGTGGCAGGCATGGCTAAATGCACTGAATGCTGCTACCTTCCCACCTAAGTGGGAATTACTTGCAATTTCTTGCTTTCAAACTGCTAGGTTGACAGGAGCTGGGACAGAGACGGGAGCTCACTCCATCATGCAGGTTTGAAACTGCTGACCTGCCAACCTTTGTTATCAGGTTCAGAATCTTAACTAAGCCACCACAGTCCCAAACTACAGTATCCACATGCAATACAGCCCCCAAACCAGAGCTAATAAAAGAGTAAGAAATCTTTACAGTGATGACCAAATTCTCTGGTTGGCCTACATGGCACAAAAGCAAGGAAGAATCCTCTCATCTCATACCAATGCCAGCCATTCTTCCAGGCTTCTCTCTTCCTTGTGCCATTCTCCCAAAAGGGAAGGGTGTCTCTACTGGGGGTGGGTGGTGGGGTGGAGGGAGGGTGGGAGGTTCTTTGTGCAGGGCCAATTTTCCTTACAAAGTGTTTTGATGTGAACCTAGGGCACCCCTGAAGAGGTTGAAAGACACTCTTCCTCCAAATACCACACCTGATAAGTATACCCTACTGAGGGCTCAGGACCAGAAAGTGACTTGCGGAACTGGATCTGAGGTACAGATGTGATGCTGCGAACCGGAAGGCATGCCCCTGCATTATATTGTTCCTAGGACAATCTTCATGGCTGATCGCAGTGCTGATAACACTTGAAGAAGGCATTTGCCACTTGTTTTATACTTGTTCCCTCTACTGCGATATTTACGATATTACCTTACAATTGTCATTACCTCAGTCTTCTCTTGGATCTGCTGGAGATCCCCCTCGGGGAACATGGAAGATCAGCAAGGTGCCAGCCTGTCACCGTGCGCCCAGCTGTGACTATCCCTGCATGCCTCCTTGCGTCTACAAGTGGGGGCACAGAATTATCCTCCCCCAGAGAAGGTGAAGAGAAAGCCTTGGCATACCAGAAGTTACACACACAGTCAGCGTTACAATGACATGCAAATTCTATGCCAGGGGTTCTCAACCTACACCCCACAGCACCATTTCATGTGGCCTGCATCACCACCGCTGCCACCATTGGAAGCGTTTACAACAGCCATACCTGTAAATGCACTCGTGGCTTTCATAAACATGTTTACAACAGCCACGGACATGTTTTATGGCAGCGTTTATGGCGGGGAAACCACCCATCCTGCCCACTTAGTTATTTGATGTGGCATGGTCCGGCCCACGGCTTGAAAAGGTTGAGAGCCCCTCTTCTATGCCATTAAAATAACTAATGTTTACTCTTTACCTTAGGAAAGGGACTGCAGTGGCTCAAGTGGTTAAGACGCTGACTAGGAGGTGGAAGGTCAGCAGTTCACAACTCGAGTACTGCATGACGGAATGAGTGCCCATCTCTGTCCCAGTTCCTGTCAACCTAGCAGTTCTAAAGCAAGAAATTGCAAGTAGACAAATAAGTACTTCAGTGGAAAGGTAAATAGCGTTCCATGCACTTCAGTGTCTAGGCATGCCTGCCATGTGTCCATGGAAACGTCTGCAAATGCAAACAGCACTCGCTCTTTGGCTATAAACAGAGATGAGCACTGAACCTTAGAGCCGGATACGGCTGGCTTTCCAGCAAGGACGACCTTTACCTTTAGTATGCAGAGCTAGGAAGAGCCCTGGTGGCGCAGTGGTTAAACTGCTGTACTGCAGCCAAAACGTCGCGAGTTCAGTTGTGACCGGGCTTTAGGTTGACCCAGCCTCCGTCCTTCCGAGGTCGGTAAAATGAGTACCCAGCATGTTTGGGGCAAAATGCTAATTCCTTGTAAACCGCCCAGCGAGTGCACTAAGCGCGATCTATGGGGCGGTATAAAAGAGTCATGGCTGTTGCACACCTAGCGTGACTCCCGCCCCCTCCCCTCTTGGACTACCGGCTGGCTTCCTAGGAAATGCCCAATGGAATTCCTCGCGCATCCAAAGAGTAACGTAAAAGTAACGCGGCGGCTCTCAAAATGTCTCAGGTAGTCGTGTTTGTTTGTTTGAAAGAGGACGCGGGCCTGTATTGTTGACCCTCCTGCTTTGCTAAGCTCTGGCGGCCAGCAGCGCTTGCAAACGGGAACAAGCCTTTTCCGCCTCTGTCTGCTGCTCGGCGGCTTCTTCAGGCAACAACGCGGCCGCCTCCTCCGCTTCCTTCGGGCAAGCAAGGGTTAAGGTGGCGGAGGCGTCTCTGGGCTGCCCCCCTCCCACCCCCACCCCCACCCCCGCAAGGGGTTGGCCGCGGCTCCTCCTCCTCCTCCCGCTCGACGGGACTGGGAAGCAGCTGGAGCCGAGAAGTGCGCCGCCGCCAAAAGCCACTTCGAGTTCGCCTGGATCGCGCTCTCCTCTCGGCGGTGCGGATCGGAAGGAAGGCGAGCCTGCCAGGCGCTGTAGTAGGAGTAGTAGTAGTAGTAGTAGGAGGAGGAGGAGGAGGAGAGGGCCACCGGGACGGGACGGCCAGGGCGCCCGCGGCAGGTCAGTAAGGGGAAGTCAGCGAGCGTCCTCCGGGGGCGCTTGGCGGAGGAGGAGCCCAAGGAGGGGAGAAGGGGAGATCTCAGGGAGGGAGGGAGGGAGTCGGGAAGCGCACGGTGGTCCCCCCGGGAAGGGGGGGGGGAAGCGACGAAGAGAAGCGAAGTAGCTGAGCAGCTCCTTCTGGAGGGGCTGAGTTTGGGTCGACCGGGCGCGTCTCCTACTCCTCCTTTCCTCTTTCCTGGTCGGTGGAGGGCAGAGAGTGGAAATCTCTCTCAGCCTTCAGATTTCCGGATCTCTCTCTTTTTACACACACACACACACACACACACACACACACACACACACACACACACACACACTCTCTTTACAGACACACACTCTCGCTACACACACGCACACTACATACGCACGCACACACTCTCTACACACACATACTCTCTCTACACACACACACACTCTACACACACACACACACACACTCTCTTTACAGACACACACTCTCGCTACACACACGCACACTACATACGCACGCACACACTCTCTACACACACATACTCTCTCTACACACACACACACTCTACACACACACACACACACACACACACACACACACACACACTCTCTCTCTCTCTCCACACGCACACAGGGAGGGCCATAGCCAGGATCTAGATTGGGGGGGATATTTTTTTGAGGAGGGGCAACAATGTCACATACACACACCTCTCTCTATACACCCCCACACACCCCCACACACCATTAGAACTTTGCCCTGGGTGGGTGGGCTGTTAGTTCAGGGGATCCCCCTCTGCCCCCCCCCCGCTACGGCCCTGCACCCTTTCTTTCTCTCCCCCCCCACCCCCGCTGCTACCGAAGTTCAGGAGGGGACCAAGGCTACCTGGGTTGGCCGTCGGGGAGATTCACACGCGACGCCACAACGTTTGCCCGCGTTCTGGCACAATGACGTTGTTGTATGCGTGGGGAGGGAGGCGATGATTTTTTTTTTGGGGGGGGGGAGGGGGAGAGAAAGCACGGCCACGTCTTCACTGGCGAGAGGCAACTCTCGAGTAGGAGGGTGAACCCGCGTCCTCGCCTTCGCAGCCCAGATCTGTTCCTCTTGCTGCCCCCAACCTTTCTTACGACTTGATGTGAAGAAGGGGCTAAGATTTGTATCGTCGTGCGATCCTTGTTGCCCTGGGCCGGGTGGGGGTGGCAGTGGGTTGTGTGGGAGACCGAAGGGGAGGGAGCTTTGGGCTGGGCGTAGGTTGGCAGCTATTCCTGGCACAGTTCCTTTTTAATTGGTGGTGTGAGAGGTGAAAATCTATTACAGGGGTGCCCAAACTTTTCCAGCCTTGGACTGGTCATGTGGTTCAGGGAGCCGGTCACTATGGCCCCGGGGGCCGGATCTGGCCCCAACGCCATTTCATCTGGCCTGCAAAGCCCTTGTTACTCCTGGAAGCGTAAGTAAAAATGCACCCGTATGAGCTCGTTTTGCTTCCACTTCCAGGGGCGACGAGGGCTTTATGGGCCAGATGAATTGCCATTGGGGGCCAGATCTGGCCCCCAGGCCATAGATTGGGCATCCTTGGTCTATTAGGTGAAGGTTTTTCCCAGATAGATAGAGACCAGTCTTGGGAAATTTTCGACTTTTCCTCTTAAAGGGACTTTCCAGCTGAAGACTCTTATCTTGAGGAAAGGGCGTTGGGAGGGGATTTTGGTGCCATCCCACTCCATTTCTCTTACATGGAGGAAGGTGCATTTCCTCTTTTCATGCTGTGTAGCTGCTTTCCCACTTGGGGGGAAAATCCCTCTGAAGCAGTCTGCCTGTTGATCTCGTTTGGGAGAATGCAAGCGTGCACACACACTCTGTCTGCTTAGTTTACTTTGGGGGTTTTGCCAGAAGGCTGAAGTCCATCTTATGGCCAGACAACCGTGTTTGAAAGCCAAGGTGCTGTTGTGCGTTCCCAAGGATGAATGATTAGGAACCAATTTCCTTCTAAGTCTCGGTGTGTTTCTGTGTTCAGGGCTTAGCTGCACATGATCATTACGTGTGCATTTGAAGAAGTGCTGTTTGGTGCTGCTGTGGGGGGGGGGAGCAACTCGTGGGGGACGAAAGGTGGTGAAAGAATGGAAAATGAAGAATCATCTTTCCTGCTTTCCACAGTCATTTACTGGGGGTAGAGACTTCTGAGGTGGAAACTGTCATCCCTGTGGCTTCCTTTCCTCTGACCTTGCCACTTCTGTGGCTGACATACCTGTCAAGTATCCCGGATTGGCCAGGAAATCCCGTATTTTGGTGCGTGCTCCTCCCCTTTCCCGGCAGCGCCCTGTATTTAGAACAGCAGGGAAAGGGGTTACTGCACACACACACATGCACAGAACCCATCTGTGCATGCACAAACATGTTCTGCGCATGTGCTAAGTGGTTCTGCACATGCACAAAGGAGTTTTTGCTGTGCATGTGCATCCAGGCCAGAGCAGTTCCCAATATTTTTCGGAGCGGCGCATGATGGGTATGGTGGCTGAATAAGGAAATACATGAGCAATAAAAACCAATGTCTATTCCTCCTCTCTTGCTTGCATTTGTAGAGAGGATTGGGCCCACAGTACTACCAATAGCAAGAGCAATTACAATTATATACCACCCCATAGTGCTTAGTGCACTTGCTGGGCGGTTCACAAGTTAATTAGCATTTTGCACTCAACATGCTGGATATTCATTTTGTTTACCCCAGAAGGATGTAACTCCTTCCGGGGTCAACAAGGGCTGAGCCAACCTTAAGGCCCCATCAGGATCGAACTCACGATGTTTTGGCTGCAGTACAGCAGCTTAACCATTGCTCCACCAGGGCTATTCAGATGCATACCAAGAGAATGTACCTGAGTGACTACCTCTGCATGGATGTTCAGTCTTACCGCTCTTTGGACAACACAGCTTAGCTGGTTGGGACTCCAAGAAAGCTGCACCCTTCACTTTCTTGCTGATATTCCCTCTGTGCTCTCTCCAGATGGTCCTGGTGCTGGGAATAAGGCTAAGTAGCTCAACCCTCCACACTCGTGGTCCTCAACCTTTGGTTCTTCAGGCATTTGAGATGCCAGTTCCCAGAACTGCTGTCCATTGGCCAGAGTGAGAGAGAGGGCAACATGCCCACTCTAGAAAGAAACCAAGTGAGCATGCAAAGGATGAGTGAACAAGTAGCGTATTGCTGAGGAAGAGGGAAGGCAAGGTGAACAATCAGACAACAGCAAGCTTCACCTGCATGGGTTTTGTGTCAGAAGAAGAAGCTGTTCATTCATAAAGCACCTGCTGCATCATCTTCCCATCTTTCCCCTCTGGTGGCACCCATGAGACAATTTGGGGCATGGGACAGAATACCTGCTCCATTCCCAGTCAAGGATAGTACCGCTCCTTATCTTTTAAGTTGCTTGACTGCTTTCCTCACCCAGGGGGGAAATAGCTGAACAGCTGAAAGGATGAGCAAGTGGAGGTGGCTGCTCACACCTTGCCCAGGTGGTACCAGTGGTCCAAAGTATCCAGGAGAGAGGAGGAGCAACTGATGTTCTTGGTTGGGAGTCTCCCTCCCCTTCCTTGAAAGCAAGCTACCCAGAAAGATTGAGCAGGATCATCCACACATAATGAGCAGGCGAGGATTACTGCTCTCTTTGATTTGTCCCCTGATGTCTGCAGCCTTGTCACTGTTGCTTGGCAGATGCAGTACAGAGGGAAACGTTGGGCCTTAGAGGGAATGAGTAGATACCATGAGGCTGACTTGGAGAAAGTAGAAAAGTAGCCCAGTCATCTTGTCATAAAAGGTTTTCCATGTCTTGACATTCAGAGAGAAGGTGAGATTGCTGCCCTGGCAAGAGGGCAAGATGCATAAGCTGACACTCTTTCTCTGACTTAGAGAAGGTGAACAGAGCACCAGAAGCAGAAACAGCCACTGCCTTCCCTCACTTCTTTCACATCCCGGTCAAACCCTGGACTGCCAAAATGAAGCCACTTTCTTGGCTTTGTCATTGGCCAAACATAAGTCCTCATGGGTGCATGCCTCTGGCAGTAATCGACAGACTAGTAAATGAGCCGGATTCTGTATCTCTCCACATTCTCACAGTATGCTATTGTCCACCAACAGCCCCCACTTGAGCATGTTGGTCTTACATTTAGGGCAGGAGTTCTCAACCTTTTTAAGCCAGAGGCCGGATCATGCCCCCCCTCAGACTGTTGGCAGGCTGGACTGGTGTTTCCCCCCCTGGTGTCGGCGGGACAACCCAGAGCCCCCACCATTCCTCCTGCTGGCAGCAGCAGCAGTGGAAGGGACACCAGTCCAGCCCACCAACACTCCCCCACATGCCGCCACCACTGGGACAAACATTCCCCCCATGCCACCAGTCTGGCCCAGCAATACTCCCTGCACACCACTGCCACCTCCCTGCTTACCAGCCTGCCGTGGGTGAAGGAGGGGTCCTGTCTGCTCTTGCCTGCACTCAGCCAGAGCAGCACCCAGGTGTCTCCATGCATCTGCCACTTCCACCATTGTCCTTTCCCCCTCCACCTGGCTTGGCATGTCCCTAACGCTGATCCATAGCAAAGTGGATTTTGTAAGCGGCATTAGGGATATGCCAGGCCAGGTTTTATTTTTTTTGGGGGGGGAACGGCAGCAGGAGTGAGGGTGTGGCCAAATCCAGTCTGTGGGCCATAGGTTGAGAATCCCTGATTTAGGGACTCTCACCCTCAGCCTATTTAGAGTCCTCCAAGTGACGTCGGAGATATTGAGTTCTTCAGCCATTGCCTCCTTTAATGTTATTTTTTCCCCAGTGAGCTCCTTTCTCCATCTTTTAATTTGGTTTTGCTCTTGTGTACCCTCAAGAATGTCACTTACAAGACTTTTTGGCCTACACCAGTTGGAAAAAGAGGAGGCAGTTTGAAAGGGAGGTTGTGGAAATTTGCTTGGCTAGGAAGGATTCTTCTCTTGCTGCTTTCAACCTCTTTTGGAGGGTAGGAAAAAATGAAGTGCAAATGTTTGTGTGTGTGTGTGTTTTTCCTTATTTCCTTACAGATTGCTATCCACTTCCCCTCCCCAAATACAGCTGAAACACTCCCTTGCAAATATGCCCTGGCCTGTGTTGTATGGCCTAAGTGGGAGAGAGTGAGAATTGAAAATAGAGATAGTTCTGATTGTAATGGAAAGTGAGTATCAAGAACAGAGATAAGACAGCTGACTACCAGATACTTCCTGTGTTGACTAAAGCACAACAGCTGCAGCCTGCTGCCGGCAGAGAGCCCTGCTATAGGCATGCAAGCTCTGTAGCACTACTCCAAGTGTACAACGTGCACCTGAAGCTTACCTATTCTCCCCCCCCCCCAATTAGTGTTCAGGGCACAGTCTAAAATAGAACCAGAATGTGTGGGTAGCAAAGATTTAAATGTCCTCCTTACCTCATTTGTCTAAGATTTCCCTCCATGCATTGTGGGTAAAAAATATCTCCATTGGCATTAATGGATCCAATTGCCATTTCCTTGGAGACGAACACTTCCGAGTTCTTCTGCCAATATGCAGCTTTCTTACTTTGTGCTCTAGTTGCCTTGACCTTTGTGGTAAATGATGCCAAGTAACCGTGGCTTGATCTGATTAAAACAATAATGGAATGTAATATATCGGGCAATCAAAAAATGATTTTTAATCTGTTCAGATGACTTTAGCATGTATTTATGTGGTCTGAGTGTGAGCAACCGTTGCTGATTTCTCAGCCCCTTCAAACCTACAATCCACATATTTTGCATTCCCATTGTCCTTATTATACCTTTGTTACTTAACCTGTGCACATGTTTCTTTTTCTCAGATATCTGATCCTTGAACACAACAGCTAGTTTTTTTTTCTTGCTTTGCTTTCTGTTAATCTTAAACTATGCTTTACATTTGCGGGTCAGTTTACATTTTCTTTTCACGTGCCTCTGATTTGACAGTTTACACTATGTTCTTTGGATCCTTTTGTTTCTCATCCCAATTTGCTGTTGGCTGCTGTCTCTTTTGCCTTGTTTCATGGCTGCTGTAGTCTCAGATGTTTCTTGCAAAGAATGTGTCACAAATATGTGTAGCTGAAGTGGAAATGTCAAGAAATAATGGTGTCAGCAGTTCAAGGCCAGCTCCTGCCAACCTAACAGTTCGAAAACAAAGAATTGCAAGTAGATAAATAAGTACCGTTTTGGTGGGAAGGTAAACAGTGTTCCATGTGCTCCAGTGTCTAGTTTTGCCTGCCACATGACCACCAATATGTCTGCAGATGTGGACAGCGCTGGCTCTTTGGCTGTAAATGGAGATGAACACTGTACCCTTGAGTTGGATACACTTGGCTTTCAGGCAAGGGTGACCTTTACCTAATACATTGTAGAAATGCAAAGTTTTTACCAGAAGTAAAGATTGGTGACTAGATTCTTCATGGCTAAACTTTTCATTTCTGATAGCTTATTGGCTTTTGACAGTTTTAGGGATTCCTTCAGGAAAAGGGAAGTTTCCAGAGCAAGTGTTCTTGATTTCCTTGAGCATTTTCAAAACCTAGTAGGATGTCTAGGTTCTAGGTCTGCAGTGCCGCCATAGAGAGGGCAAAGCATTGGCAGTTGGCACTCAAATTGATGGGATATGTATCATGTTAGGAAAAAAAATGTATGCTATCCACTGTAACCTTGTTCTGCCATATCCAAATCCGAATATTGGCAGTCCTCATGGCGATCAGTCATGAATTGAAGACTGTCCTGAGAATATAATGCAGTGGCCTTTCTTCTGCCTTCTGCATCGCAGCATGACACCCAAACCACTGATCCACTTTCCCAAGTCACTTTCTGATCCTGAGCCCTTTTGGCACGCTAAGCCTTCCTCAGCCCCAGGCCAGTATCAATGAAGCTGCTCCCCTCCATCAAGATGGATTCAAGTGGGATTTAATCCACTTGGGGACCATCACCCTTCCCTGTGGACTTCGGCGCCCAAGGCTGTTGGTCCTCAGGGTTGTCAGGTTAGTTAACCACTGCTGGACACTTGGTGTTTGTTGCTGGCAGTATGGTCTCCTCTATTACCATAGCAGGATAACCTGGCCAGACAGAAAAGTGACTCTAGACATCTGCATTATGTGCAGTGGGGCGCTGAATTGTGTGATCTTCCTGATGAAGCTGTGCTGCAGCTACTGTGAGCTCTTGCTGGTATAGCTAAAGATGAGCCACAGTGTTGGTCTAGCAATGTGCAAGGTTTAACATTCCCAGATCTTGACAAACAGTAATCTAATGGCTATGATGATAAAAAGCCCTATTACTAACAAAAGCAAAACTGAGCTGACTACTTGCTCATTTTCAGCAGAATATGTGAATTTCAATAGAGAAGTCTGGCTGCAGCATTCTGAAAACCTCTGAGCTGCCTTTCCTCCCCCAAATTTAAGAAGCCTGAGAATGAAAAATGCCACTGCAGTGCTTGTGTTTAATACTAAATCCAGGTTTGCTTTCTATTCCTGCTCTCATCTCTCTGTGCTAAATCCAGTGCTAATTCTCTCTAGAGATCTCAAGAGGGGCATTATTTGCAGCTTTGTCAAGCCACTATCAAGGCCTGAGTAATTGAGGTCCTTGCCATTCCTGCAGTGCTGTGTGGCACTGAATGGAACATGAGTTGCTCTGGCCAGTTTTCTTACTGCAGCAGATAAAGGATAATCCATGGGCAAATTTGTTTGTAAGGCACAATATTCTTGATGAATTTAAAGCCCACATAAGAAACATATTTGCATTACTAAACTTCATTTGACAGGAACCAGAAGAACTGTGGATCAGAACCAGAGATGATATTAGGAAAGAATGCAAAAAGACAATTCCTTTAGTCAAAGGAAAAGAAAAATCTAGATGGATGACGGGGAAAAACCCATTTAAAATTGTAAAAGACTGGTAAGAAGGAAAAGTAGAAGGTGGCAGAAGATCCATCTGTTAACCATTTACAACTCAATAGAACCAAACTTCACAGCAATAAATCTGAAGACCAACCAGGATCTTCTGTTATTACTAGTTGTAGATAGTCACACTCATTTTCAAACTTATCTGTTACGCCAGCCAATCATTGTGTAACTCTGTAGCTGATATGTAAGAAACTTGCCTTGTTAGTTGGAAGGATGGCAAGTCAGCAGTTCGAGACCCAGGTACTGCATGACAGATTGAGCGCCTATCTCTGTCCCATCTCTTGGGGACATGAAAGGAGTCTCATTTGGGAGTTCCCTGAGCGGAGTATCTTCCGCAAAAATCTTTTCAACCCAGAATAATTTCTGACATGAATGAATGAATGAATTGATGATGATGATGATGATGATGATGATGATGATGATGATGATGATGATGATGATGATGATAATAATAATAATAATAATAATAATAATAATAATAATAATAATAATAATAATAATAATAATAATAATAATAAAGATTTGTCTTGCTTGATTTATGTTACTTTGTGAATAAAGTGTGTTACAGTAATATGAGAAAGAAATGAGGAGAGGAAAGATTAGTTCAACCATGCCCAATCTTATTCCATCCTGCCTGCTTACTTGGCTACAGTCACATGTTAGAATCTCTTCTGAACACATTGACTTGAAGAATTTTGATTACCTTGTAGTGCCAAAACACAGGGGAGACCAGTAGAGTTCAAAATAATTTGTCCAGGATGTATTCTTTCTCTGTGATGCCAAATTGATTTTTCTAGTTTGCAAACAGACTGGGCTCCTTTCCAGCTAATATTGGTTTTATGTGAAGTGAAAGTTCTCACCCATTCTAGCTAGAACAGTTGGCCTGAATGGCAGTTTCAGTTGCCTGTGACCCACTACACCACATTGTTCACAACCAAACTTTGGCAGCAAATTAGCAGCAAATCTGAACAGATGACTAAGGTGGGCAAAAAAAATAATAGTTATTTTAATTGAGCTTTTCTGTTTGGCTGGCAGATTTCAGTGCCAGACCACGAAAAACCCTTTGAAGTAAGCATTTTATGAATCCTTTAATGACTTTTAGCAGTTTGCCACAGAAATTCAGCAGTGAGAGTTGATGTGGAATTTGAACAGCACATGGGGGTTTGTAGGGGTGGGGAAGGGAGAGCCTTACCCCTTCCCCACATAAAGAGTCTTGCACTAGCCCCATGTGGGCCACCACTGTTGCCTACTCTTGTAACAGGAGAAAGAGATAAATGGCTTATATTTTAGGTGCATCTTAGTTTCATGAGGGACCTAACCAATGAAAAGAATTGTTTGCACAATCAGCAGTGTCCTGTAGTAGCATAGCTGCAGGTTTCCTCAAACTTGTGTTCCTTGGCTTTGCAATTCCTGTGTTTTCAAGGATTTTTGTATCTAACTTCCTGTACAAAGAAAAATCATCCTGGGAATGAAAAGGAGACCATTTCAAGCCCTTCTAGGGTCAGCTCTCAAGCTGGGTTTGGCTGCTGCCCTGATTATTGTGTACTGCGCCTTCTGAAGATCAGCCAAAGACCTATCTAATAAAATGCATAAACATTTCCTGTGCATGTAGTGCTCTTACTTAAATCAGCAATTCAGCCAGATTGGCTTGAAAGGGGATTCTTCCATTTTTAGCAGCACAGTAGATCTTGTGTAGAATTTGAATGAGCTTTAGCTTAACCCATTGGTAAAATATCCAAGACTAAGCTGGGTTGTTACATGGAATTGGAAATAACCATGGAATATCAAGGATTTCTAGGTAACACCTAAAAAGAATCTGACCTCTGACTTTGAAAAACTACTGCTAGTCAAGAGCTGACAGTATTGTTCTAGATCAGGAGTTCTCAACCTTTTAAAGCCAGGGGCTGGGTCACGCTCCCTCAGACAGCTTCAGGGGCCGGATGGTCATCTTGCCCTTCCTATACCACATGGTACCTCCGGGTGTGGTGGAGGCCTTGGGGGGGCATATGAAATAGTGCCGCGGGCCGCAGGTTGAGAATCCCCGTTCTAGATGGGCCAATGGTCTGATTCAAGATGAGGCACTCTTTTTTGTTCTTAAGTTCATCCTCTTCTAAGACTATATTATAACTGAAGGAATGCAGGCAGAACTACAGTAGTGTAAGGCAGTTCTGAAAATAGGGGAGCACCCAACAAAAAGCTGTAACTTTGAATCTGGACTTCAGATCAGCAGCAGATTTGGCACAACTATAGCAGACAGTCTGCTCTTGTTCGGGGAAAAATTTGGGGGAGCTTGGGCAAAATATATTTGTGTTATGTTTTTTTTAAAAAACAAAACTTTTACCACCACCCCATACAGAAACAATTGATCTTTTATTTCCCCAGATTAAAAAAAATAGTTCATATAAATTGAAAATATATATTTTGCTAAACTTAAAGGAGAATGGTGGGTCCCACACACAGTTTTTTAATTTAGTAGGAATCCTGGCTACAGCAGCTGAAATAGTGATCCTAAAAAGCCTCTCAAAAGGATAAAAAAGTGACTGTTATAAACTGTGTAAAACAGGCTCAGCACCAATGTTTCAAAGTATAGATATATTGTTACAGGTTCAGTGAGTTTTGAGGCATTTGAAATTTTGATCCTGCCAGTCAGTACCTACTGTAATTAGGCGACAATAGGAGGACTTAAATTCCTTCCTACTCAAGCAAGTACTGTAGTCCTAATTTAGATGCAATGCAGGGCTTTCCCTATGGCCACGCCCATCATACCACACCCACAGTGTGGTAGTATTTTTTTTCCGACCCCACCACTGAATCTCAGCCTGCTTTTGGCCCAACTGACTCTGACAGTGATCAGCCCTCAGCCAGGGAAAGATGCAGAAAGGAGCTGTACCTCAGACACAAGCAAGCTAGAACTAGTTACCAGAGAAGGCTCCCAGTTGATTCCAATTAGCTGAGAGGTTCTTAAGCAAGCTTGTCTCGCAGCATTCCAGCATTGGTACAATTCTTTAGTGCAAAGACCGAGTCCTGCATGACTGCAGATACCTCTTGAGATTGCCTGCCTAGACCCTGACTTGCCTGCCATGACCCTGACTTCTCTGCAGGGCATCCTTTACCTTTACCAAGAACTGTCAACAAAAACTGTTAAAATCATGCTGAACATAACTTTAATTATTATAGTGTGCAGGAAAAAACATATGGCAATAATTAAAAGATGCATGTGTAAAAGACAGTTGGCTGTGCAAAACTTCTTTCCCTACAGGGAACAGTATGGACTCATTTTTAGCTTCTGCTAATGATTTAATAACTCCCAGATCTTTGGCTGGCTTGTAAATATTTTCCAAATGAACATTGAAGAGGAAGCACTGAGTAACAGAGAAAGAGCCATTTAACTTGGAAAGCCTGAACTGGAAAGCACTAAGAGAGGACAATGCAAGTGCTCTGAGAATAGTAGGATAGAAGTTGCTTCCTTTTGGGGCTTCAGGTTTCCTCCAGATTTCACACTCCTGCCCAACAAACCTGTGAGGAGGCTGTCAGTGCAGAAACTAGATGCTGGTGAGAAAGATATGACAGAGAAAAGAGGGAAATGGTTAGGGTTAGCTCAGGGAACATCTGTCCATTTAAGATTGCGATGTGTAGGTCAGTAGCAGAAGGAAGCTGTGTAAGCAAAAGCAGTTGGGATACAGCAAAGAAGAAACTACATTGCGGTGCTAGATATCCTCTATAGTCCAAATAGGTATGCAGTTTTGTTTTGTTTTTAAAACAAAAGCTTGTTATGTAACTTGCATTTCCAGTTTTTGTTTCTTTGTAATGGGACTGTGGTGAGTTAGTGGTTAAGATGCTGAACTTGATGACTGGAAGGTCGGAAGGTCAGCTTCAAGACCTGGATGCTGCACCTCGGAGTGAGCACCTGTCTCTATTCCAGCTCATGCCAACCTAGCAATTCAAAAGTGAGAAATTGCAAACAGATAAATAGGTACCACTTCAGTAGAAGGTAACAGCTCTCCATGTACTTCAGTGTCTAGTCATGCCTGCCACATGACCACAGAAACATCTGCAGACACAGACAACACTGGTTCTTTGGCTATTAATGGAGATGAGCACCACATCCTAGAGTTGGATATTACTGGCTTTTGAGCAAGGGTGACCTTTACCTAGCTGGCATGCTTCTTCACTCTTGTTCAGAGTTTTGGAAGCTATGCAGATGTAAGGACTTTGTCTTCAGGAAAGTTGACTCATCCCAAAAATTGACATCATGGAGGATATCATCAATATGTGAATATCATTCTCTACGACCCTGTACATTTTGGTACAGAATTCTTTCCATCTATACATTTATTCTGCTTCATGTTTTCAGAATAGAAATTTCAGAATTTCCCCCACCTGTATTCACATGCGTGTTTGATGGTTGGTCTCATGCAAACTCCGTCTTTACACATTCTGTATGAAGAATGTTGCAAGTTCTGAATGCAGCATATCATGAAATCCCTTTGTTCCATTTCTTTGTGCTTTCAAGGGGTGATAAATGCTTTAGTGTAGGTCATCTATGTTCATTTTGAAAGAATGCTGGTAGAATAGTGGTGTCTTTTTAGTTGAATATAGAATTGGGAAATCAAGTGTCCCATTATCCAGGAGTTTTAAAACCTGGCTGAAGTAGCTTTAAAAAGTCACTCTTGCTTACCTGTCAACATTGGATAGGTAGACAACATTGATTGTGCAGTGGCAACTAAAATGGACAAACCATGGTCTATAGTAGAGACTTAAACTCTTAATTTCTTGGCATGTGCTATAGAAAGAAGCATGTATGGGCCCATTCAAAGGTGGTTAAAATACTTTTCATTTTAAATTTTTTAAAATTAAATTCTCTTTCATTAGACAAAAAGGTATTTTATGAGGTAGCTATGTTAATCTCTTGTAAAGATTTATACTTGAAATATTCATGTAGCAACTACAAGCACACCTCTTCAGCGTCAGAGTCCAGAGTGTGGCAGGCGGGCAGGTAACACAAATGCCAGGATCCAGGACAGCCTGGTAACAAGGCAAACAGTAAGCTTATCACAGTCTAAGTCCAAAATCAAACCTGAGAGAGACAGACACAGGATTAGTCCAGATGACAAAAGCATAGTCCAAGCAGAACAGAAATAAAATGACTGGGAAAGTAGGCAAGGCAGAGTACCATCAGGATCTGGAGCAAGGCAAGAATGGGTTTCAATGAATGAGGATCCAAACAAGGTACAAAAACAGTCTACAGGAACCAGAAAGAAGACAGGAAGCTTTCTAAGACAGGAACAATGTTGTAATGCTCCCCCCCCCCCCGGAGGATTGGAGTGGTGGCGAGGAAGGTACACAAGACAGATGTGTGGTGGAAAAAGCCAGTCCCGAATCCTCGGGTGGTCTGCATTTATTGACTACATCGGGATCTCCCCGCACAGCCTGCGTGAGACCCTGTGACAGAAGGCTTGTTTACGTGGCATCTTGCTGGCCAAGTTACATTTGCCAGCCTAAGAAGTTACTACGTACATGGGTCCCTGTTTTGGGGACTGATTAGCGGATTTGGCGAGACTCATCGTTCTCGCCCTATCTCAGAGTCCTTGAGGCTCTGGGCACCTATGCATAGCTATTTGGTCTAGCTGCGGTTTGCCTTTGCCCAGCTCAGTCCGTGGACGTGAGCTGGATACCATGTGGTGTTTGCTAGACCTTGAGTCTCTACTGGGTGTTTCACCTTAGGACATTTGTCCTACTCCTCTCAGCGCCCCCAGCCAAGCAATATGGATTCTCTATTGCTGCCTAATGCTATTGGCCCGCGATCCAATTTCCCTTCCAGCCGAGCCAGGTTGGTCTCAAGCCGCCATGCGTAGCCCGACAAACCCATTGGGAAAGGTTAATAACCAATCAATAACGCGGGCAACCCACAGACCAAGGCATAAGTTCAAAAAGCCAAGCAGCAACAAAACTACCAACCTTCATTGCTGAGGCATCTTCTAACAGGAAGAGCTAGCTCTTATATTGCTAAGCCACCCCAGGCCTTCACGTGGAGCTTTTGATGGACCAGAACATTCCCCAGCGATCTCAGGCAGGCCTTAGCAGCTGTGGCAGGATGAGGGTCCAACCCTGCATGCACTTGAACAGCTCTCCAGGCTATGGGTCCAATTCTGTGTGCATCAAGCTACCTTATCCTTTAAATACTAAAACTGCCTCAGATCCTGACATTGAGATAGCTTCTTCATCTGAAGAAGCTTGGACCAGGGATTCTCAACCTGCAGCCCGTGGGCGGGATGCAGCCCACAGCACTATTTCATGTGGTCCCCCTACTGCCTCCACCACATCAGGAAATGCCATGTGGTGGAGGAAGGGCAAAATGTCTGTCTGGCCCCCAAAGCTGTCTGAGGGAGCATGACCCAGGTCCCAGCCCTCAGCTTAATAAGGTTGAGAACTCCTGGCTTAGACACACAAAAACTAATGAAAAAACTAGTTAGTCTTACAAGTGCTACATGACTATCTCTGGTAAAAGCTTTTGAGCTGTGTCTTAATTATATTTATTGCTCATTTTGAAGGTGTTAATCTTTATTTTATGTTCTTCGTATGTAATTATTGAGTACTCTGCCTACTTTATAAGGATAGTTGCCTTACAGGTGACATATACTTTTTTTTTAAAAAAAGGTCTGAATTGGTGGTTCTATTGAAAGACTGAAGGAGTTAAGGAAAGGTACATTTTGTTTGCCCTGAGGTGATGGTAGTTTTCAACCTTTGACTTTGGACTTCAAGTTCCAAAAGGTCCAGCCAGCATTACCAATGGTAAGGATTCTGAACTAAAGTCCCAAATATTTTCTCTTAAGTAGAGTAGTAGCCGTTTTTTGAGGAATAGATTGTTGGCCCTGACACTTTATAGATTTCCATTGCTCACGCCGTTCCCGGAAGCAGAAGTAAAACACGCATGCACATATCACTGCTGTAAATGACCTGCAGCTGTTGTAAACATGTTTATGATAGCCGCGGGTCATTTACTGCAGCATTATGTGCATGTGCGGGTGCAATAAGCACATGCACGTTTTACTTCCGCTTCCAGTGGGAGGAACCACATGACCAACACGCTCAACCACGTGACTGACAAACAGCCAGAAAAGTTTTGGCACCCCTGCTTTCGATAACATTTTGATGACAGCACCAGATCCTTTAAAAAAAACCAAAGTAGTTGTAAGTTTTATTTGTTAAAAAACTTTATTTTGAAAATGATACTTTGCTAGCCACTTTTAAAAAAGACTCATGCTCTCCACAATGCAAATTAGAAGCTTATTGGACAGGGTAGGTATGAACAGTGTTAGTAATAAGCAACCTGTCCCCTCATCCAGTTTGTTGAAGGGCAAATCTGGTGCTTTCACGTGGTGTGTTTTCTGTCAGGCTGTAATAAAACAGGGTGTTGTTGTTGTTGTTGTTGTTGTTTAAACAAAGAAACATTTATAGCCACCCTATATCACAAGATCTCAGGATGGGTTGCAGAATGTTATAAACTACTGTTTTAAAATAAATTCTTAAAACTGTTTTAGATTAAACAGTTTAAAACACATAAAATCAAAATATAAATAAATTGAAACTAATGCATTAAAACTGGTGCAAGCCAAGATCTTCTGCCCACAAAGGCTCTAAGAAAACAAGCTTCTTTTGACTGGGTGCATGAATAATAACAGTTGGAACCAGTTGGGCCTCCATGGAAAAAGCATTCCATCATCAAAGCCAAAGAAGCCTTTCCAGGGTCGCCACATAAGGAACAGATCTCCATGGTAGAACATGGAAGAGGCTGCAATTGGGCAGTAATTTATATATGGAGAAGTGCAGTGTCTGAGGCTGGCTCTAGCAGAGGGAAAATAATACCCATGCTATCTCCATCTACTGTATAAGAGATTTATTCTCATTTGTATTGGACCAACTCGTAGGTTTCATATAGGGTTGTTAATCTTAGAGCCGAGACAGTCTTCCTTCAATCACTGCCAGAGTAGTTCTGTCTTATTGTAGATACTGGCAGAAATTAAATAACCTAGAGGACCACTCTTTGACCAAACGTTGCTGGTTTGAACAACTTTGGCTTGGAGGATAGGCACAATTCTGTTATGATAAACTAGCCTAAGTGCCCCGCTTCGCCCGGGGTTGTGTTTGGCAGGCCCTGCCCTACCTGCTTGGGTTGTGGTTGAGCTGGTGTTCCTGGTCTCCGCATTTTTGGCACTCGGTGCTGCGGCTCCGGGGGTGGTGGTTGCACCGGTTGTGGTGCTACTGTCCCGTGGCTTCCAGGCGGGCCCTCTGGCCTAGGCCACCGCCTCCTTGGGTGGACGCCCTGTTGGCTGTGTTGCCCCATTCCTGCGGCTCCCAGGTGGGCCCTGCGTCCTTGGCTGCCGTGTCCTTGAGTGGGTGCTGTGCCATGTCCGTGCCATCCCCACCGCTGGCCTCATTCGGTTGCCTCAGCGTGGGTGGCAGTGCTGGGGTGGGGTGGGGGGTTGTCGAGCCGGTCCCGGAGTCCCCACCCCATGGCTTCCAGGCGGGCCCTGTGGCCTTGGCTGTCACCTCTTCGGGCGGGCGCCTCGCTGGCTGTGGTGCCTCATTCCTGTGGCTTCCAGGCGGGCCCTGTGGCCTTTTCTGGCATCTTTTCGGGCGGGTGTGTCACCTCGTCCATGCCATTCCTGGCGATGGCCTCCTCATCCGGTGGTCTCTCTCGGGACGGCAGTGCGAGGGCAGGCAGCCACTGGAGTCCTGTTGCAGCAGCGGCGATGGCGGGGCTGCAGTGGCCCTGCACTCTCCAGACGGGTTGCTGGAGTTCTCCATGGCCACGCTCTGTGTTGGCATCAGCCGGTAGTTTGCTGGCCACAAGGCCGTTGCCCCGCCTTTTCCATGTGCGTGCCAGCCTCTCTGGTTGACTGGGGTGTGCCGCAGGGGTGGCTGGGACTTGTAGTTCTCCCGTTTTGTCCAATTTGTGGGGTGCAGTGCCCCCCCAGTGGTGGTCCAGACCCCGACATTACGGATCCTGCATGCCCATTGTACATGTGTGCTGAATCTCAAGGGGATCAGTCCAGGGGTGTGGATTTGTATACCATTTCCACAAGCGTACACCTTTCTTTTATATATATAATTATAATCTGACATTGGATAATTTTCTTAGTTTTAACTGTCTAGCCCTTAAGAAGTGGATTTTGAAGCATATATATAACTAGCAAGGGTTGCCCAGCGTTGCCGGGCTTTTTTCTCTGTGTGTTTTTATTAAAAATGAACCAATTTTATTTTTGCAATAGTTTTAAATTGTGTTGGAAGTTTAAATTGTGTTAATGTTTTTTAAAAATTGCTTTGTCTGTAATTTTAATTTTTTAAATGTTTATTTATGTAAATTTTTTTTGGCTTGGCTGTTATTAACTGGGATCTGCTTTTTTTGTTTTTTTTTGAGGATTAATAAAAGTAGAAAGTATGATATAATTTTTTCAAATTGTTTTATGTAAGTGAATAATGTTTTATTTTTTTTGAATTTTTTTAATTAGTTGTACCGTAGGTCATAATTTTAATAATGTAAAAGTAAATGTTTTTTACATTCAATGTTTGTGTGTTTTTGAATTGTTTTTACTATTGTGGCCAGCAGGTGGTGCTGGTAGGGGTTATTGTATTTTGACTTTTTTTCCTCTCCTGGCCTCTGGGTGGAGCTTCTTCTGGTAAGTAGTCTCTTTCTTTATTCATTTCTTTTTCAGTCCTGGTGGAGGTAGCACATCTTTTGGTAAGTTTGCTTGTTTTCGTTGTTTTGTGTGTGTGTGTGTGTGTGTGTGTGGGCGGCGGGGTGTGTGTTGGAATTTGTATTTTTTGTCTGTTTGTTTTGTTTTTGATTGTGTCTTTGTTTACTTCGTATTGTTTTTGGTGTTTTTGTTTTTGTGTATTTTTGGATGTGTTTGACTGTTTTTAGTAATTTTTAAAAAAATTATTTATTTATTTGGTGGTGGGGAAGGGACCCAGATTGGGAAGGGTGGGCTAGGTGGTGGGGAGAGGGGTATGGTCGTTGGGGGTTAGGAAGGGTGGGTTAGGTAGCGGGGAGGGGGGCATGGTCGTTGGGGGTTAGGAAGTGGGGGCTAGGGGGGCGTGGTCGTTGGGGTTAGGAAGGGTGGGCTCGGTGGTGGGGAGGGGGGCTTTAGTGTGTTATGGTGCTTTGATTGTGTGAAGTCGTGAAAGTAGATCGGGTTTCCCCTTTAATATCAGTGGGTGGGGGTTGTGACCCCCCCTCTCCGCTGGCTACCCTAGGGTTGGGAGGTTTGTGGGGAGAAAAGGTGTATATTGCCCCAACACTTCTGGACACAGAGGAACAGGCAGAGTGGATCGATCCCCCACCCCCCTCCTTAAAACAACTCCGTTTTTAAAGAGAAGAAAAGACGGAGTTGTTTTAAGGAGGGGGGTGGGGGATCAATCCTCTCTGCCTGCTCCTGTGGGTCCAGAAGTGTTGGGGCAATATACACCTTTTGTCCCCACAAACCTCCCAACCCTAGGGTAGCCAGCGGAGAGGGGGATTGCAACCCCCCACCCACTGATGTTAAAGGGGAAACTCCAGTCGGGACCTTCAGGCACTGTTGGTGAGGGAAAGAAAGCCAGCTGGTGTTTGCTTGGCTGTGAAGCGGTGAGTTGTTTTTCGTTGGGGGGTTAGGAAGGGTGGGCTAGGTTGTGGGGAGGGGGGGCGTGGTTGTTGGGGTTAGGAAGGGTGGGCTCGGTGGTGGGGAGGGGGGCATGGTCATTGGGGGTTAGGAAGGGTGGGCTAGGTGGTGGGGAGGGGGGCTTTAGTGTGTTATGGTGCTTTGTTTGTGTGGAGTCGTGAAGGTAGATTGGGTTTCCCCTTTAATATCAGTGGGTGGGGGTTGCGATCCCCCTCTCCGCTGGCAAACCTAGGGTTGGGAGGTTTGTGGGGAGAAAAGGGGTATATTACCCCCACACTTCTGGAACCAAAAGATCAGGCAGACTGGATCGAATCCCCACCCCCCCTCCTTAAAACAACTCCGTTTTTAAAGAGAAGAAAAGACGGAGTTGTTTTAAGGAGGGGGTGGGTGGGGGATCGCTCCTCTCTGCCTGATCTTTTGTTTCCAGAAGGGTTGGGGCAATATACTCCTTTTCTCCCCACAAACCTCCCAACCCTAGGGTAGCCAGCGGAGAGGGGGATTGCAACCCCCCACCCACTGATATTAAAGGGGAAACTCCAGTCGGGAGCTTCAGGCGCTGTTGGTGAGGGAAAGAAAGCCGGCTGGTGTGTGCTTGGCTGTGTGTTGTTTTTCTTTTTCATTTTTCGGGCGCCGGTTTCCTCAGCGCTCTGCGCGCTCATGACGCGCAAGACGCTGGGGCTTGTAGTTATGGGTTGCTGTTTTGTGTTTGTGCTGCGTTTTTTAAAAATGCTTTTCTTTCGATTGGCTGCGGCGCGTTTCTGAACGCTGCGCCGTGCGAGAGCCTCTCAGCCTGATTGGCTCTGGCGCGGCGCGGCGCAAGGAATGTTGGGAAGTGAAGTTGTTTCCCTTTCTTCGCGTTTGTGGGGCTGTTGCCCCACTGCCGGTTTTTTCAATCCTTCGTTGACCTGCGTACCCAGATCGGCCGTGTGCACGAAGGGTGAGTGCAGGCAAGTAGGGCGAGGCATAGCAACCTATAGCCAGTTCCAACGGTTAACCCTTGGATTTATAGGTTAAGATATAACAAGCCAGGAATACTATAGAAGGGTATTTCTCATTGGTATCTCCAACGCACAGTCAATCATGTGAGACCACATTATTTAGAGGTACTGACTTTCCCCCAACTCTGTAGAGCCTTTGCAGAAATTAGGTTCCAACAGATGCCCTCTGTATACCGAGAAGAAAGATATAATGAAATTCCTGTGGAGTGTTTATGTATCTCTGTGAATGCAATCAAACTGAAGACATCACTCATTACCTATTGTTCTGTTCTCTGAATAATGACCCAAAAGTACGATTTTTTAACTTTGATTGTACAGTCAAATTTTAATTGCACCTCAGCAGATATATTGGTCAATCTGCTGTCTAATAATCAGATTTTTATTACATTAGCTCAATTTGCTTTGACATCTAGGAAACTACGATCCTCTTTTATTAAAGGTCATCATGCTACTGAATAGTTTTTAGTAAGATGTCAGAGGATCTGAGTTGTTTTATTGGTTTTATTAGAGAATTTTTACAAAACGTTTTATGTCATGTTCTGTTTTGTGAAGGCCTGTGGTCATGTACAATAAAGACTATTGCATCATGAAGTTAGAAGATGCGCACAGTCAAATCCACATATTAACTTGAGAAGTGTGAAACAGAACAATTAGTGGACTGAATAATTTTCTCCCTATTCCTTGGTAGCAGTTGACTGAAATTTCACAAATATATTATAATTGAACTGGGAGCACCTGCATGATTTTCATGAACATGTTTTGAAGTCCTGACATTTGCTTCTGGACATTCCTTCAAAGGAGCATCAAAGTCAGCAAAGTATTTATTACTTCGGCTGATGTATAGTTTTATATTACTATACATCAGTTCCACATGGCCTTTTTCTTGCAAGTGTGGCCAATTCACATGTTAGTGATTCTGTCTCTCTCTGAGCCACTGAATGTGTTAACATTAAAAAGCTTAGGCTCAGCTCTGTGTACTTGGCCAAACTTGATCATAGCACAAGTCTTTGTTGGCTATTTATTATAATAATTGCAGTTAAGAAATGGCCACTATTTCAAAGGGTAATAATAGCTTGGTGAGTTAGGTACAGTATCTGGCTGTGGAGTCAGATGTTGATTCTCCACTGTGCCTCCTGGGAGAAGAGCCAGTCTGTATAGCCATGGGCAATCTGCATAGTCTAAGGTAGTGATGGCGAACCTTGGCACTCCAGCTGTTCTTGGACTTCAATTCCCAAAAAGCCCAAGTTATGCAGTAAACCCATTCGTGTGGATTCACAGGGACTTGGGCTTCTGGGAATTGAGGTTCAAGAACACCTTGAGTGCCAAGGTTCACCATCACAGGTCTAAGGACACCCTTAGAACAAGAAAATGGCCAACCACTTCTGTATATGCTGTGTCTAGAATCCCCTGAAAAGGGTTGCTATAACCCTGAACTGACATAGGATAATGATTATTTTTAACAATAATGAGCATCCAGTGGGGTCATCAGTAATGTCTTGTGGACCAAACAAAGGGAGATATATGAACCCAGTACTTCCTTACTTTGATCAGTGTTATTCTGCTAATACAAGTATTTTAACACAATCTTTGTGCAAGTTTCAAATCCATTACAGTACTTTGATTCTGTTTCCAAAAGCCATTGTACAAGCAGCCTATTGACACATACCTTTTTAAAAACTTGCGCAAGTTATCCCACTAGTGCTTCTTATATGAAAGATTTTAGTACATCAAGAGTTAGGATACCCGATGCTGTCTAACTCTGGTGTGGTCTGTTGATTCCCAGAGCAGAAGCTAAATATTCCAAGGCTGATGACATCAAGTCCATTTTTGACAAAGCTTTGGTAACTGAAGAGACTTATTTTCTAGTTTTGATTGTTGTCTGACATTCTAGAGTTATGCTATAACCTTTGCAATCTGCACACTTGATTGAAGTTTCAATAACTGTATTTTATGATGTAGATTTTTAAATTGTATCTTATTTGGCATTAAGAGCATACTTTGGCATGTGTATGTCAATGTACATGACCTCTTAGAGCTAAGAATCCACTTCCCTTTTTTCTGCAGCACATGATCCCTTCAATCTGCTATTTATAATTAGTTTCGGTATGAAAATATTTGGATGTGAGTGAAATGATGAGCCCAGCCCTTAAACTGTTGTACTTCTGCATTGAACATATTATTCAGGGCTTGTTGATAATGGCTGTACTCTGGTTTCCAGTCAGTGCATTTTTCCTCTAACCTCTCTTGTGACCTGCTTAGTGAAGATTTAATATTCACTGCAGGTGGCGGTCTGCTTTGATTGGTATGGGAAGAGATGTAAGCATTGTCATCATACCAGATGGGGCTGTAGGCATGCCAGGCGCTTTGCAATCTCACCTCAGGCATATAACCAGCCCTCCTTTCTTAGTTTTTGTAGAGGTCTTCTGTTTAGCAGCCAGCAGCATGTTTGAGGGAGGTTTTGTATTTTTTTAAAAAAAAACATGAATGGCTTAGCACAAGAAGTTCTGTCTGCTTATTTAACAGTATGATCAGCCATCTGTCCTTAAAACCTGTGTTGGAAGAGCTATAAAACACTCAATTATCAGGTTGGAATTATCTTATGCTTTTCCTCTCAACATGTCTCCATTCTCCTCCTAGACAGATCAGGAAAAGACACTTTTCTTCTCCTCCTTCTTCCCCACCCCAGTCTCAGATGATGGGCCATACTGTCTTGGATGCAATCCCCAAGTATGCTTCTACGTCAGTCCAGCATAATTTTATTCCTTATCATGAACACAAGCTATTTTTCACATGGTGAAACCATATTCATGGTCACTGGCTTTGTAGCTGAGCTTGCTGTTTCATGCCAGATGGAACTGGGCTGTAGGGATCTGAGGTCTCATGTCTCAAGACTCACAACTAGGTGGCATTTAGAAGTTTAACTGGGATCAATCCAGGTTTTGCCAGGTTCAATCAGAGCATTGAGAAATTTCACTTTCTCCCAATTTCAGTTCCCAGAATGTTCAATCATCATGATCGTTGGCCATGTTGGCTGGGAGTTCTGGGAAACGTAAACCTGGTTGGGAATTTCCTAGCTCTTGTTCCATTGTCTTGTAACAATACAGTACAGTACTTAGAAAGCATTATGGTGCACATTGCCAAGGATATGTTATCATACCCTTTTCAGAGGTGTTGGGGAAACCCATTTTCTCCAGCATTGATGGGATTTATTTATTTATTTAGTATATTTTTATACTGCTTTCCTCACCTATTGGTGACCCAAAGCGGTTTACAGACAAACATAAGATGCATAAGCTTCCACACCTCCCTGGTGAACATCTGGGCAAGGAGTTGAAATAAAAGTGAGTTGACTATAGAACTAAAAGTGGGCTTCAGATAACAGGCACACATTCTCATAGATGTTGCAAGTGCAGAAAATCTGAAATGTAGTTTTAGATTTACCTTTCTTCATGGCTGTCAGTTAGATTTATGAATCTGAGTCCAGGTGCATTTCAAATCCTCTCTCCCCCCCAAACACACACACACACACACACACACACACACACACACACACACACACACACACACACACACACACACACACACACACACACACACACACACACACACACACCAAAAAAAGGAGAACAGCTTAAAAGCACTTTAAGCAATACATATAAAATTTAATTAAAAACTCTTCTACTAGTTGTGTTCTTTGTAAACAATCTCTGGGCTGCCCTTTTGAAACTGCTTCAGTGGAATGGAAAAGGAAAGGTGGGGTTCCTTTCCCCTTCTGCCCAGAGTAATGAAGGCTCAGTTTGTTGTTGTTCAGTCGCACAGTCGATTCCAACCCTTTGCGACCCTATGGACCATCGTTCTCCAGGCGCCTCTGTCCTCCACCATCCCCCTCAGCCCTCCCAGCTCTGTGCCCATTGTGTATACAATGCCATCTATCCATCTCATCCTTGGCCTCCCCCTTCTTCTTTTGCCCTCCACCTTTCCCAACATCACGGCCTTCTCAAGTGAGTCCTCCCTTCTCATTTGATGCCCAAAGTACTTTAGCCTCATCTTTACTATTTGACCTTCCAATGAGCAGTCAGGGTTGATTTCTTCTAAGATTAACCTATTTGTTCTCCTCGCTGTCCAGGGTACCCTCAAAACTCTCCTCCAACACCACATCTCAAAGGCATCTATTCTTCTGCGTTCAGCTTTCCTAATTGTCCAGCTCTCACATCCGTACATTACCACTGGGAATACCATTGCTTTGACTATTCTAATTTTTGTTTGCAAGGTGATGTCTCTGCTTTTCACTATGTTCCCCAGGTTTCTCATAGCTTGTCTCCCAAGAATCAGTTGCCTTTTTATTTCATGGCTGCAATCCCCATCTGCAGTGATCTTTGATCCTAAGAAAGTAAAATCTGTCACTGCTTCTACTTCTTCCCCATCTATTTTCCAGGAACTGATGGGGCCTGTTGCCATTATCTTGGTTTTCTTGATATTGAGTCTCAAGCCAGCTTTTGCACTCTCTTCCTTCAGCCCAGTCAAGAGATTCTTTAGGTCTTCCTCACTTTCTGCCATTAGGGTGGTATTGTCTGCATATCTCAGATTGTTCATGCTCAGTACATGAAACAAAATGAGGAAAGAGGCTTCCTTTGTCCATCCAGAAGTTCAGTTTCTCCTCTGCTTTCAAACAATGCAGAAAATATCTTTCATTATGAAGGGGGAAATTATACAGCTTGGAAACTTTCTCCAGAATGGGGGTTCAGGTAAAGGTAAGGGTTGCCCTTGCTCAAAAGCCAGTCCTATCCGACTCTAGGGTTCTGTGCACATCTCTGTTTATAGCCAAAGAGTCAGCATGGTCTGTGTCTGCAGACGTTTCCGTGGACATTGGCAGGCATGACTAAACACCGGAATGCATGGAACGCTGTTTAACTTCCCACCAAAGTGGTCCCTATTTTTCTACTTGCAATTTCTTGCTTTCGAACTGCTAGGTTGGCAGGAGCTGGGACAGAGATGGGAGATCACTCTGTCGTGCAGCACTTGGGTCTCAAACTGCTGACCTGCCAAACGTCCAGTTCAGTGTCATAACCACTAAGCCACCGCAGTCCCTCAGAATGGGGGTCTACACGGGTGCAAAAATGGACATATAGTGGATATATGCTGTGATGTCAGAAACATGACATCAACAAAGAATACTCTATTGGACCCAAGAGTCATATGTTTTGAAGCCCCAGGACTTTCTGACTAGTATATACATATGGCAGTATCCCAGAGCTTAGCTGTAGTCTTCAAAATAGCTTGGGGGGGGTGTAGTATATTTCCCCAGGAAACAACATACTGTTACAAGATAATCTGTTTTTACTGCAGAGCGCTTTGGTCTCAAATGGGCAGTTAAGAGCCAATGTTTTTTTAAGCTTACTCTTTTGAAACTCATTTGCTGATAGTAAACAATCCAGCTGCCTGAAATTTTGAACCCTCCTTGAGGCAAGGGATGTTTATGGGGACTCTTTTAGTGAGCAACTGCCTATCCAGATTTACTATTGTACCACTGCATATCTGTGCAAATACATAAACCATGGGTGGCAAATCTTTTCGCACCATGGACCTGGCCACGTCTGGTAACAGCGGAGTGGGCCGGATCACGCCTCCCGGAAGCGGAAGTGGGTACGTCCACTTCTGTGCTTAAGTCAGCCATGGGCACATTTGTGCATGTGCAGACACATTTTACAGCTGATGTAAACACTCCTGTTTCCACTTCTGAGTGTGGGGAAGACAATGATGGACTGGGTTGAATGGCGTCAGGGGCCAGGTCTGGTCCATTTGCCGTAGGTTGGGAACCCCTGGCATAAACTGAAGTAGGGAGTGGCAACTTGTATTCCTCAAGCAATACAACTCATTCAGCTTGGTACAGAGCAAATAATGCTCATTGCAAATTGTTAATAGCAATTCACTGCTGAGGTCTTTTTCAATTACAGTAATGCTAACATAAAATCTCTGGTAAGATTCTGGCAGGACTGTGGTGGCTCAGTGGTTAAGACTCTGAACTTGACGACTGGAGTGAGCTCCCGCCTCCGTCCCAGCTCTAGCCAGCCTAGCAGATCAAAAACAAGAAATTGCAAGTAGATAAATAGGTACTGCTTCAGCGTTCCATGCATTTCGGTGTTTAGTCATGCTTGCCACATGACCACAGAAACATCTGCAGACGCAGACAACACTGGCTCTTTGGCTATAAACAGAGATGATCACTGAACCTTAGAGTCGAATAGGACTGAATTTTGAGCAAGGGAGACATAAGAACATAAACATAAGAACAGAAGAACAGCCTTGCTGGAACAGGCCACAGCCCATCCAGTCCAGCATTCTGTCTCACACAGTGGCTCACCATTTGCTTCAGGGTATTCCCAAGCAGATGCCTTCACCTGCTTAGGATTCCCTGGAAATGGCATTGAGAGATATCCTGCCTATCTCTCCAACCCGGAGGTTGTCCTTAGGTATCCATAATTATAGCCATTGATACCCTTGTCCTCCATGAACTTGTCTAATCCTTTCTTGAAGCTGTCAAGACTGACAGCTGTCACAACTTCTGGCAGGGAGTTCCATAGACCAGTGATCCTCTGGGTGAAAAAGTACTTTACCTTTTCCATTAGGATTGGGGCTGCAGTGGCTCAGTGGTTAAAAAGCTCGCCTTGTTAGCTGGAAGGCTGGCAAGTTGGCAGTTTGAGACCTAGGTACTGCATGATGGATTGAGCACCCGTCTCTGTTCCAACTCTTGGGGACATGAAAGGAGACTCTTTTGGGCGTTACTTAAGCAGAGTTTCTTCTGCAAAAATCCTTTGAACCCAGAATAAATTCTGACAAATACTACTACTACTACTACTACTACTACTACTACTACTACTACTACTACTTTACATAAGAACATAAGAACAGCCTTGCTGGAACAGGCCACAGCCCATCCAGTCCAGCATTCTGTCTCACACAGTGGCTCACCATTTCCTTCAGGGTATTCCCAAGCAGATGCCTGCTTAGGATTCCCTGGAAATGATATTGAGAGATATCCTGCGTATCTCTCCAACCCGGAGGTTGTCCTTAAGTATCCATAATTATAGCCATTGATACTCTTGTCCTCCATGAACTTGTCTAATCCTTTCTTAAAGCTGTCAAGACTGACAGCTGTCACCACTTCTTCTGGCAGGGAGTTCCATAGACCAGTAATCCTCTGGGTGAAAAAGTACTTTCTCTTATTTGTTTGAGAACTAGTACCCAAAAGTTTCATGGAGTGTCCCCTAGTTCTAGTGTTGTGCGATAGGGAAAACAGTTTTTCCTTATCTACTTTGTCCACACCGTGCATGATTTTATAAACTTCAATCAGGTCACCTCTTAGACGTCGTCGTTCAAGAGTGAAGAGGCCCAACCGTTGCAGCCTCAGATGGTAAGGAAGGTGTTCCAGTCCCCTAATCATTCTGGTTGCCCTCCTCTGCACTTTTTCCAGCTCCATAATATCCTTCTGGAGGTATGGCGACCAGAACTGTACACAGTATTCCAGGTGGGGCCTCACCATAGATTTATAAAGAGGCAAAATGACACTTGCTGACTTATTTTCTATACCCTTCCTAATGATCCCTAGCATTGAGTTTGCTTTTTTCACTGCTGAGGCACACTGGGTTGACACCTTCATTGAGTTGTCCACCAGGACACCAAGGTCCCTTTCTTGTTTGTCGCAGAGAGTTCAGACCCCATCAGTTTATAAATGTAATTGGGGTTCTTTGCTCCAACATGCATCACTCTGCACTTACTAATGTTGAAGCTCATTTGCCACTGTTTTGCCCACTCCCCCAGTGTCAAGAGATCCCTCTGGAGCTCCTCACAATCTCTCACAGTTTTCACTACCCTGTATAATTTAGTGTCGTCAGCAAATTTGGCTACCTTGCTTTTTACTCCTACCTCTAGATCATTTATGAAGAGGTTGAAAAGCAGGGGTCCCAGTACTGAACCTTGGGGGACCCCACTCTTTACTTCCCTCCACTTGGAGAAGTGTCCATTTAGTGCTACCCTCTGTTTCCTGCTCCTTAGCCAGTTGCCGATCCAGGACAAGACCTGTCCCTTTATTCCATGACTGGTAAGTTTATTCAAGAGCCTTTGGTGTGGGACCTTGTCAAAAGCCTTTAGGATTCTGGGTCCTGAAATCTCCAGCCAGTATAGTTATTAAGAAGTACTGTTGTCCCTTGTCCATTTATTTCATGCATCTGAAAGTTCCTAGCTTTCTCCAGCCTAGGAGCTTTAATCCTGAACAAATACTGAAATTACTCTCAGCATACATGGCTGGCAGTTGGGGTTGGAAGAGTCTACTTCAGAGACACAGAGGCAGAGGGGGAGGAAGATCGGTAGTGGTTTTGTTAATAGAATTCCCTTCTGAAAATTCCTCTTGGTTAATAGTCTCTCATAGAGCAGTTCCAGATGAAGGCCATTGCTCTCCCTCACTTTGCTAAATTTTACAGGGCTTCAGAAGAGAATGTGCATTGTTTTTCCATTGCTGCTTCCAGGATATATTTTATATAATGGTGGAAAATCTCTTAGGGAAAAGGAAAACAATGGCTACATGTTGCTTATAATTGCTAGCATGAAAAGCCCTCTGTCTGGGACTTATTACACTCGCCATGTAAATTCTGAGTGAAATAATATCTTGATTGGTTTACTAGAATAAAAAAGCAACCAAGGTAAGTTTTCAAGGTAACCCTCGAATTCTACAAGGGAAACTTTCTTTTTCCAGCAGCTCGTATTAAATAAATGCATGGTGGTTTTATCATTGCAGTGATGTTGGTCTTGGCAGATGCAGAACGCATCGTCTTCTCAGTGGTGTTTGGCATAAAATGCTTAGACTCCCAAAATAGAATGAAGGCCAAAGACCTCCACTGTTCATCTATTTGCCTTTGGGCTATTATTTATTTATTTTTAGGATTTGTATTGCCGCCCAATTCCAAAGACTCTGGGCGACGTACAGATATTAAAACCATCACCATTTAAAAATCGCAATTAAAACCCCATTAAAAACTACCACAAAACATTCCCTACCCTCCCACCAGTTTAAAAATAGAGAGAGAGCGCTCTTAAATCAGCCACCAGGCTGGGGCCACAGCACTGCCGGTGCCCCACACCTGCTCTGCCGGTGCCCCACACCTGCTCTGCCAGCCAGGTTTTTAAACTTTTCCTGAAGGGCAGCAACTCCGTCTAGAGATGCAACTCAGTTGGCAAGAGATTCCATAGGGCCAGAGTGGACACTGAGAAGGCCCTCCTTCTAGTGCTAGAGAGACGCACCTCTCTAGCAGATGGGACA
The DNA here is from genome assembly GCA_035047345.1 of Bradypodion ventrale. Classification (NCBI taxonomy): domain Eukaryota; kingdom Metazoa; phylum Chordata; class Lepidosauria; order Squamata; family Chamaeleonidae; genus Bradypodion; species Bradypodion ventrale. The sequence continues at coordinate 415,485,079 of JAWDJE010000001.1, forward strand.
ATTGGAGAGCCTCTCCGGTCCGCTCTGGTGGGATGGACAGTTATTCTTGGGGTGATGCGGTCTCTTAGGTACTGTATCTTGGCCCACTACCACTTAGGGCTTTAAAGGTAATAACCAGCACCTTGAATTGCACCTGTAGGCATACTAGCAACCAGTGCAGCTCCCGAAGCAGTGGCAAGGCACGGGTTATATTTCTTTCTCTTTCAGTGCAGTCCTGGAAACCTGGCTTGAGTACATTTAATGGCCCACTGTAATAGAACCCCATGGCCCTGCAGAATTAACTCACCAAAGGGTGCCTTCATTTTGACAGTTTCACACCTGGCCTAGACACAAAAGAAGAATGGGAAGGATGTGATGTTGCAACTTCCTGGTTGTGCTGTAGCCATTCAGACAAACAGACTAAGAACATGGCTTTGTTGTTGTTGTTGTTGTTGTTGTTGTTGTTGTTGAGTCACATAGTTGAATCCAACCCTTTGCGACCCCAAAGACCACTGTAAAAATCCCTACATTTTGGCTAATTGTAGTGTTTTGCCTTGAAAGTGTCCCCCCCCCCCTCTCACCACCTGGCAGATTGTTTATTTCCCACTGATTCTTGGATAAGTGTAATTTAAACAGATTTTGGATATGTGAATGTGTGTGCTGCTATATACCAGGAGTTCTCAATCTTTTAAAGCTGGGGGCCGGGTCACGCTCCCTCGGACAGTTTCAGAGGCCGGGCAGCCATTTTGCCCTTCCTTCACCACATGGCACTTCCTGTTGTGATGGAGGTGGTGGTGGGCCACATGAAATGGTGCCGTGGGTCGCGTCCGTCCCATGGGCCACAGATTGAGAATCCTTGCTGTATATCATGATTCTGGGATTTCCAGTGTCAAGCAGCTTGTCATAGGAATTCTCAGAGACTCCAGGAGTCTGTTTATGTCAATCAGCTAGAGTCCTTATCCACTGCCATTGCAGATTGTTTCTGCCGATCTGTGAAGAAGGGGCCCAACCTATCAGCAGAGATGAGCTCCACATTTAAAAAAATATATATTTTATTTTAAGTACCATAACACTAGACCAGAGCCTGTCTCCACCATCCAGCTGGTGATGTATCTGTATATCAATACAGGACTCTCATGTATGGATAATATTATTGTTCAATCGCATAGTTGAGTCCAACCCTTTATGGCCTCATGGACCATGCTGGGCTGCTCTATCATCCACTATTCTCATGATTGGTGTGCCCAGATCCACACCAATCATGTCAACAGTACTGTTTAGCCATCTCATCTTATGCATCCCCCTTCTCCTTTGCCCTTGATCTTTCCCAGCATCAGGGCCTTCTCCAGTGAATTCTCTCTTCTCATTTTGTGGCCAAAGTATTTGAGCTTCAGCTTCAGTATGTATCCTTCCAAGGAGCAGTCAGTGTTGATTTCCTTTAAAATTCACTGACTAAAGTGCAGCATGTGATATAGAAATGAAGTTATTGTTGGAATAAGCTGCTCACTTGCAACATACCAGTAATTGCTTGAAGGAAGAGTTATTGTGACTGTGGTGATGGAAGAGATATTTCCAAACAGAAATGGAAAATATATATTTCAGATTTGTACGCGTGCGCATGCGCACACTCTCTCTGTGGGAAAACTGGAGCGATAAGACTAAACAGGCATCACTCTCTGGCAAGTTTTCAAAGTGCAGAATCAACTGCTGGTTGTGTACAAATTCCACTAACTAAACATAAACTGTAGTTTAGATTGTAGCCATTCATGTGATAGAGCTTGCGTGTCTACAGAAATGCTCAAAGATACAGATAAAATCTGTTCTACTGTATTTGAAAAGCACTGTATGTTGTGTTTTAATTCTGTAAAACTGTATTCAGCCTCCTTGGGTTTTTCTTTGTGTGTGTGTTTCATACTCTCCCTCACTTTATTTGAATTTTCAGGCATAATAGAAACCAAACAGTTGAAAAAGTTAAACAGTGAGGGGAAACTCACTAACAGTATGGAAGTTATTGTGTGGCTCCCTGCATAATGCTGGTTTCTTTCCCTCTGGGCCCTTTGCACACTAATATTGCTTTCCCTTTTCTCCCACTTCGGTGTCCTAACTTGTTGCTATGAAGTGTGCCACTGTAAGGGGTTGGTAAGCAAAGCCTTTCCTCTGACCACCAGAGTCTTCCCACCTTTGTGTATCGTTCTGCATGCTCACTTCCTTTATGCTGATGGCAGGTTTGGGTGTGACAAACAATTCATGCTAATATAATGCCTCCTTTCCATCATGCCCTCAGAGAATGCATGGAGTGGGTCAAATATATCCATACCTGTCAAGTTTTGGTTTTGAAAATAAGAGAAATATGGGGCTACCTCTGGGTGTGGCCAAATATGTGGATGTGGCCAAATCTGGCCATGTGACAAAAAAGGCAAAGTAGATGGAGCAGGATGTCAAGCCCTTCAGGCAGGAAGATGGGGTGGATAAGCTAGTGGGAAGGCAAATGCAATGCTGCAAAGAACAATATTTGATAGGAACATGGAATGTAAGATCTATGAATCAGGGCAAGCTGGAAGTGGTAAATAAGCATTGACATATTGGGAATCAGTGAACAAAAATGGACAGGGATGGGCAAATTCAGCTCTGGAGACCATCATATCTACTACTGTGGCCAAGAACACCTTAGAACAAATGAAGTGGCCATAATTGTCAATAAAAGAGTGAGAAAAGCAGTAATGGGATATAATCTAAAAAATGACAGAATGATCTCAGTTTGGATCCAAGGCAAACCATTCAATATCATTGTAATCCAAGTCTACGCACCAACCACTAGCGCAGATGAGGCCACAATTGACCAGTTCTATGAGGAATTACAGCACCTCATAGAACTGACACCAAAAAATTATGTCCGTATTATACTGGGAGTGACAAGGTAGAAAGTCAAAAAGTAAATGGAATAATAGGCAAGTTTGGTCTTGGAATACAAAATGAAGCAGGACAAAGGCTATAGAGTTCTGCCAAGAGAATGCACTAGTCATAGCAAACACCCTTTTCCAACAACACAAGAGGCGACTTTACACATGGACATCACCAGATGGCCAACAATGCAGTTAAAAATGGAGAAGTTCCATGCAGTCAGCAAAAACAGGACCTGGAGCAGACTGTGGCTCAGATCATAATCTACTGGTTTCAAGATTCAAGCTTAGATTAAAGAAAACAACTAGGACACATAGGTATGACCTAGACAATATCTCTAAGGAATACACGGTGGAGGTGTGGAACAGATTTAATGGTTTCGACTTGATAGACAGAGTACCAGAAGAATTATGGACAGAGGTTCGGGACATCATACAGGAGACAGCAAGTAAAACTATACCAAAAGAAAAGAAGTATAAGAAAGCAAAGTGGCTGTCTGATGAGGTTCTTAAAATAGCGGAGGAAAGAAGGAATGCATACGGAAAAGTAGAAAGAGAAAAAGTCAATCAATTAAATACAGATTTTCAGAGAAAAGCAAGGAGAAATAAGGAAACCTTAAATGAACAGTGCAAAGAAACAGAGGAAAACAACATAAGGGGAAGGACTAGAGATGATGGAGGACAGAGGTGCCTGGTGGGCAATGGTCCATGGGGTCTCAAAGCATTGGAATCAACTGTGCGACTGAACAACAAGAAAAGCTACAGTGGGACAAACTGTGATTGGTAGTGAAATGTAATTGGGTGTGTGTGTGTGTGCACTTCAAGTGTTTTCTACCACCAACATGCCCAGATGCTCTGTAAAGCTCAAGCATAATAACCCTCCTGACCTTCTTCCCCGCACTGAAGTCTGTCAAATTTACCTGAGCGAGTGTTTATAATCTTTTGTAATGTTCGTGTCCCAGTTCTGTTAATGTCTTCATGGCAGGTTAACCCTGGGTTTTTAATTTGTGTGTCTAGTGTTTGGCATGGAAGCAGTTCCTTGATGTCGAGTTAAATGGCAGGCAGTTGAAATTCCCGTTGAGCAAACTATCAAGGTTTGTGGCCCAGAGCAAACACCCCAGAGATGTGAAAGCTGACTGGTAGGCATTCAAGCATGGCAGAACAGCAGCTCAGTTCCTGTATGTGCTAGGAGTATTTTCAACCTTCATCAAAGTCCCCAAGGATGCCAAGATATTGAGAACTTTACAAACTTTAGTGTTTGGTAATTTGACTTTCATCCGAGTGTTATTCACGGGTCTCTTCTTCCCAGTGCTTACTACATTCAAGTACTTTCCTCATCTGTAAAGCTTCCATTTTTTATCATATAGGCAGGCTAACATAAGCAGAGCTTGGAAATGTTCCTTTGTTTGGACTACATTTCCCACAAGCTCCCAGTCATACAGTCACTGTTCTTGTTGGCTGGTGGATTCCAGGGATTGTAGGCAAAGAGGTAACTATTCTACAAAGAGGGCAGTATTTATATTCTTTTGTCCCTCTCAGCAACAGCTTTGGTACTTTATTGTGTTTTTGTCTCCTTATTGTGAAAATTAAAAAAGGAAGATAATCTTCCTCGATTTTTCTTAGTATAGGAGCTAGTAAAGTATTAGAGTTGTCAAGTTTTGAAGCTGCAATTCTTGTATTTTAAATAAAAAGGCTTCTAGTAGTAGTCCATAGCCACTGTTCTGCTCTGGCTTTATTCATTGTTTCCCCTGTTGAAAACCTGGAATGTATGACAACAGCACCTTGGCAAGGCCATACATCCTGCTTTGTTTCTGGTTAAGTCACTGTCAATGTACCAGCTGCTGAAACAGAACACCATAAGTGTGTGGCTGGAGACCTTGGTACAGTATCTACCTACCTTTCCAACACACTAGTTCTGAAGCAAATCCCATTCTATCTACTTCTCTAGTTGCTAAATTTCTGTGGAATGTATCTCCTATGTGTATCTGTCACATCAGACCCAGTTGGTGTGGTTGGAGAGTGAGAGATCCAGCCCTAGGCCCCTACGTTATCGGGTGCCTCAGGGCTCGGTGCTCTCTCCTCTCCTATTCAACATCTACATGAAGCCGCTGGGTGAGATTATCCGTTCCCATGGGGTGAGGTATCATCAGTATGCTGATGATACCCAGCTGTATATCTCGGCCCGTGGGGACCCCAGTGATGCGGTCAATGTCCTATCCAGATGTCTGGAAGCTGTTGGGGTCTGGATGGGGGACAACGGGCTACAATTGAATCCCTCCAAGACTGAGTGGCTATGGATAGGGCCCCCTACATTATCCAGGGAGCTGCCAGCTTTGGTCTTGGATGGGGCTGCTTTGCCACAGACAGACCCGGTACGCAATTTAGGGGTCCTCCTGGATTTGGGACTGCTACTTGTGGATCAGGTGGCGGCCAGGAGGGCTTTCGCACAGCTTCACATCATCCGTCAGTTGCGTTCGCTCCTGGACCGGGACTCCCTGCTCATGGTCACACATGCTCTGGTGACCTCCAGGCTAGATTATTACAATGCGCTCTACATGGGGCTGCCCTTGACGACCATTCGGAGGCTACAGCTGGTGCAGAATGCAGCAGCCCAGGTGGTGATGGGGTGCGGGCGTTATGCTTGCGCCTCACCATTGCTTCAGGAGCTGTACTGGTTACCAGTTTGTCTCCAGGTGCAATTCAATGTGATGTTTTTGACCTTTAAAGCCCTACATGGTAGTGGGCCAGGATACGTAAGAGACCGCATCGTCCCAAGAGTGTCTGTCCATCCAACCAGAGTGGACCAGAGGGCCTCTCTAATTGTTCCATCTGCCAGAGGGGCTTGCCTCTCTGGCACACAAAGGAGGGCCTTTTCCGTGTCCGCACCGGCCTTGTGGAACCTCCTGCCAGTAGAGTTGCGGGAGCAGACGGAGCTGCTGCCTTTCAGAAAAGAATTAAAAACCTGGTTGGCGAGGCAGGTGTGGGGGATGGAAGAGTGGCCCCCGCCTGTTGGCTTATAAAATGAAGCCTCCCCATCTTTTTAATGTGGTTAGTTTTTAATAGGTGGGGGGGGGGGTATTTTGGGGTTTTAATTGTTTTTAATATGTATGTTTTAATCCTGTTGTGAGCTGCCCTGAGTCGGGTTCGCCTGATTGGGCGGCATAGAAATTTGAGTTATAAATAAATAAATAAATAATCTCTCCCCCCACCCGCTCCAATAGCTTATTTTATAGCAGCCTTGCCTCACCTGTTTTTTGTTCAGATCCTGCTGGTTAATATGATGACTTGGCTTTCTTTTGGTTGTCTGATCACAGTGTGAAAAAAAGGGCAGGATGGTAGAATGATGCAAATTGTAACTGGCATGGCTTGGTGTGATACTTGGCAGATCTGTAGATGACTAATGTTTTCATGTTACTCTTGTCGATTCCATTAGGATCACTCATTTACCTGGTAACAAGCCCAGTTCTTCTCCTAATCGTCCGGGCACAGTGAACTTGTAAAGTGTTTTATTTTAAACCACTGCTGGCAACAAGGCTTTGCTAACTGTTGATTTGCACATTTTTAAAAATCAATGGTCTTAAACTTTCTATAGAACCAAAGTTGGTCCTTTATCATGAATACCATATTGGTCTTTAGTACTGAACAGCTGTTCTGGAAATGGCTCGTACAAATCTTCAGAAACCCAAGTACAAAACCCAGGTTACCCTAGAGGTAGGAGCAGTTAATCCCAGGTTCCCTGTGATTTTATTTGTACCACATCTTGTTGTATCAACTGCCTGCAATGCTTTTGGCACTGTAGTGCTGGGTTCTAATGCCTATAAAGATTATTTGAATTTGATTTTAACCCAGGTTATTTCACCTGTGGCAACGGAAAGTTGGGGGAAATTGTAAATGGAGATTGAGATGGGTGATTGACGTCAGCTTCTTAACAGGCAGTGCACTCATAACATATGGAGAAACGCAGCTGCTAACAGTGAAAACTCAAAGCATTTATCTCTTCAGCTACTATTCCACCCAACCACCAAGATTAAAATCTTGGGCATCAGAGAATTATAATGTGAAATGAGTGAACTACCTACCTTTTAGAACAGGTGGAAAACCGGGGAAATTGATCTTCCAATCCCATGGAAAATTGGGTTGCAAACGTGATGAATGCTTGTTGTATTTATTGCATATACAGTGGTGGTTCTGGCATGAACAAAAGAGGAGAATTGCAGAGAAAGTTACAGGCAAAAATAAGCATGTATTTAAAGCCAGTGTTCTGGCTATTTTTAAGCTTTTAGTAAGCTTTTAGTAAGGTGAGTAAAGGATCCCAGCTCTACTGCTCATTCCATCCAGAGAGGCCCACAGGGGAGGTGAGTAAAGGATCCTGCCCCTCCCTCCCCATCCAAAGACCTGGGCCTGGAGAGGAAGAAAAGGAATCAGGAAGGCCCAGCTCTACTGCTCATTCCATCCAGAGAGGCCCGCAAGGGAGGTGAGTAAAGGATCCAGCCCCTCCCTCCCCATCCAAAGACCTGGGGCCAGAGAGAAGGACACCTCCGGAGACCCCCGACCACCCCCAGGAGATACCATGCACAACCACCATCACAGCGAGGCCCGAGCCGGCGCCTTTGACCGACTCCATGCGGCCGAAGCGAGGCAAGAGCTGCTGCATGCATGCAAAGTATAAGTAATCGAACTGAAATAATATAGTTGACTAAACATAGATGGCTTATGGCAACTGACATAGTGACTGTACAAGAAACTGACTTACATAGAGACCTGATATAGTGGACTTTTTCTTTCTTTCTTTCCCTTTCACTAATTAGTTCAACTTTTACTTTGATACTATGTGATAAACTGTGATATTGTGCATGATAATACTTTGTTTTAAAACTGTTTAAACTGTGATAACATGTGTGATGGGAAAAGACTGGTGTAGAGACCGGCAAGGCACGCCACAAAGTTTGCCAAGAGAACCCTATGGACCAAAACAAAAGGCAAAGAACATGGAATAACAGAGTGGTTTGGAATAGGAAAAGGAGTAAGACAAGGCTGCATTTTGTCACCATGCTTATTCAACCTATACACAGAGCACATAATGCACAGTGCAGGGATGGAGGAATCACAATATGGGATTAAAATCGCTGGGAGAAACATCAACAATCTGAGATATGCAGACAATACCACCCTAATGTCAGAAAGTGAGGAAGACCTAAAGAATCTCTTGATTGGGCTGAAGGAGGAGAGTGCAAAAGCTGGCTTGAGACTCAATATCAAGAAAACCAAGATAATGGCAACAGACCCAATCAGTTCCTGGAAAATAGACGGGGAAGAGGTAGAAGCAGTGACAGATTTTACTTTCTTAGGATCAAAGATCACTGCAGATGGGGATTGTAGCCATGAAATAAAAAGGCGACTGATTCTTGGGAGACAAGCAATGAGAAACCTGGGGAACATAGTGAAAAGCAGAGACATCACATTGCAAACAAAAATTAGAATAGTCAAGGCAATGGTTTTCCCAGTAGTAATGTATGGATGTGAGAGCTGGACAATTAGGAAGGCTGAACGCAGAAGAATAGATGCCTTTGAAATGTGGTGTTGGAGGAAGGTTTTGAGAGTCCCCTGGACAGCGAGGAGAACAAATAGGTCAATCTTAGAAGAAATTAACCCTGACTGCTCATTGGAAGGTCAAATAGTAAAGATGAAGCTAAAATACTTTGGACATCAAATGAGAAGGGAGGATTCACTTGAGAAGGCATAGATGTTGGGAAAGGTGGAGGGCAAAAGAAGAAGGGGGAGGCCAAGGATGAGATGGCTAGATGGTATTGTAGACACAATGGGCACAGAGCTGGGAGGGCTGAGGGGGATGGTGGAGGACAGAGGCGCCTGGAGGTAAATGGTCCATGGGGTCGCAAAGGGTCGGAGTCGACTGTGCGACTGAACAACAACAAGTAAGGATGGGCTGCAAGTGGTCTACGTGTCACCCCCAAGCCATTTTTGTACACCACCACCATTTGCAAATGTTACCACTGAAGGTTGCGCATGAGACAGCTTTACTAAGCAGGTAAACTAGAAATGTAAAGTACAGTAAAAAACCCGACTTACAAATGCCTCGAGTACATGAAATTTGACTTACATAATGGTTTTGTGCTAAAACCATGTCCCAATTTACACAAATTTCCTATGTGTTTGTTTCGAGTTACATAAATATTCTTCTTGCTATGGGTTTGTTTCGAGTTACATAAAAATTTCATTTGTCCTATAGGTTTGCTTCGAGTTACGTAAAAATAATAATTTTTCTTATGGTTTTTTCCCCGAGTTACATAAAATACCGATTTAAGCAAAAGCCTATGGAGTGGACTTTTTTTCGTAAGTAGGGGTTTTACTGTAGATACAAGGTTAAGTTTAGCTCTGGTTTGGGCATTCCTGAGTGTATATGATATGTCAGCTCAGATAGATTAAAATGTGTGTTCTGTAGTGACATCACTAGAGGTTTGGCCTCAGCAATGTACCTCAGCTGTTTTAGTTACAGGAGACTATGTGCTTCACCACAGTGACCAGCTAACAGAGCTGTCATTTCATGTGTAGCTTTAAAGAGTGGGATTTGTGTCCTATTGAGGCACTGAATCTTTGAAAAGAGAGACTTGGATAGCTGGATCATGATGTGTATGTTTCAGAGGTGCCAAATGTTCCTTATAGCTTTTTAAAAATAAAAATGATAGCTTAAGATGCAGGGCAAATAAGAAGAAAATACAGACTTATATGCAGTTAGAAGGGAGTAAAAACTACTACTTGCAGTCTAGAAGTAAAATAGGAATGTGTGGTCTGATGTTCTACATGAGGAACATGGTTCCGTTGTTCCTGGTTTGTGTTTCTACTTTTAGAAAAAGTGTTGGCCATCAACTAAATTGTCTTGTGTGTAACTCTTTCAAAATTGTACCACTCTCAATTAACTGAAGAAAAAGAGGTGTTTGAGAACCTATGTTAAAGGCTGTTTTTTTCTCCGTACTTGGGATAACTAACTACAGTATTCCTGCGTGACCACAGTAAATTACTTAACTCATATTTTGAATTAACTTTTGTAGAAACATAATTCTTTGGAGAAAGTTCTAAACTTAGGTTTTTTTAAAAAATGATGTTGATATAGACCAGATGTGGTACTATTGTGTTCTGAAGACTTAAGTAAAGTTGACCCTTGCTCAAAAGCAACTATAAGGTTCAGTACTCCTCTCTGTTTATAGCCAAAGAGCCAACACTGTCTGCATCTGCAGACGTTTCCGTGAACATGTGGCAGACATGACTAGACACCAGAGTGCATGGAACACTGTGTTGCTTAGTGGTTAAGACGCTGAACTTGACAACTGGAAGTTCGGAAGGTCAGCAGTTCAAGACCCAAGTGCTGCATGATGGAGTGAACTTCCAACTCTGTCCCATCTCCTGCCAACCTAGCAGTTTGAAAGCAAGAAATTGCAAGTAGATAAATAGGTACCACTTTGATGGGAAGGTAAAATCATTCTGAAGACTTAGGCACCTCTATTTTTGAGTACCGAGGCAGTTGTTATTCTTTATTTGAGGTTGGAGATACAATGCTATCTGAACCTGTCTTGTTCTGTTATAACATATTTCCATATCTAAACTTGTCTTCAAATCACAGTCAGTAAGGACTAAAATCTAGCTTGTGGTGGACATTAATAGAACATAATGCTTTGAGTGTTACTTGAAGTTAAGGGGCAGAATTGTGTGTTGTTTTTTTGCATTTTTTAATATTCTGGATTATAATTTATATTGTTAATAGCGAATAGTCTATTTGGTAGGGACCTACAGAACATACCCGTTAAGCACCACTCCGGAAAATACGAGAACTGCTCTGGCCCGGGTGCGTATGCGCAGCAAAAACTCCTTTGTGCATGCGCAGAACATGTTTGTGCATGCACAGATGGGTTCTGCGCACATGTACAGTAACCCCCTTCCCTGCCGTTCTAAGTACGGGACGGCCCCGGGAAAGGGGAGGAACGCGCGCCAAAATACGAAATTTCCCGGCCAATCCGGGATACTTGACAGGTATGCTACAGAAGATTTAGTACAAGAATTTGAAGTCTGGCACATTATCTTTTGCCTGCTTAATTGGAACTGTTTCCACCAGAATCATACAGGTGCTAAATCTGATCAGTTAGCTGACTCTGCCAAATAAATATTTCAGAAACAGTGCAACCTATGGTAATTGTCCCATTTTCATTCCAAACTGAATAAATGTCTTAATAAAAGTCCACCAAAATAACACTGAGGATCCTTATGTGGGGATACAAAGTTATTGAGTCAGAAACAACCATATATGTCATTTCCATTATTTTATTTTTTGTGTATAAAAGACAGTTGATCTGATTGTTAATAAAGAAAGGCTTCCAATGCAACATTCAGTTTAGAATTTCAAAGCAGCTTTGAAATGGTAAAGCATCACACACTGGAATCAAGTCCGGAGCGAAACAGTTTTTCTAAAACAGAAGCATATGAACAGACAGGAAGATTTGTTGCTTACAACATCCTGGCAGATCATTCTGTTTGTATTCACTTTGAGTTCACACATCCATATATTTTTAACTACAGTACTGGATGCTCTGTTTCATCTCTCCATTCATTTCTCTATGTCACACACTCCCTCTCCTTTCATTCCCCCTCTGTCAATATTTCTGCTCTCTTCTTCTTCCCCCTTTCATTTCTCAGGTCTTGTTCTATCTATCTATCTATCTATCTATCTATCTATCTATCTATCTATCTATCTATCTATCTATCTATCTATCTATCTATCTATCTATCTATCTATCTATAGATACTGTATAGATATAGAAAGATAGAGATAGATATGTTTAGCATCTTAACCAGTAACACACACACACACACACACACAGAGAGAGAATATATAGAGGTGTGGGTGAGTGTGGTTTCAGCATAGCTTAGGTTTCAGCATTTTATCTAAAACTAAGCAAAGAATCTGTTCCACAAGTTTGGACTTTATCCGATTTTGGACTTTATCCGAATCAAATGGGCGATGCATTGGATAACATCCAAAAATTGACTTTATCCGAGGTTCCTATACCAAATACCTCGGATAACGTCCATTTTTAGCTGTTTTGAATTTTATGCAATGCATCACGTGTGCATGAAAACCGCGACTTTATCCAAATTGGACTTTATCCGAGGTACCACTGTATATGAATTTTATGCCTGGGCAGCTGCCAACACTACTGTTGCTAGAGTGGAGGTGTATCTTGCTCTTCTTCCCCGGGCCACCCAAACACGTCAACATTGGAGAGTATCTTCCTCATGTTTGGGGAAGTTTGGAGTTAGGGTGTGCAAAGTATGCCTACCCCCAAATAACTCATTGAATTTTCCCCTAACAAGCTGGCAGTGGCCTAAGACACTAAATGTTGGGGTTTTTTGTTGGGGTTTTTTAAACATTTTTTGGATTTTAGTCAGTGTCAGTGTAAAAATAAATGCATACATTCTCAGATTGGCACAGGATATGTCACTTGATGTTCCATGAAGATTTTGTCTCAAGACAGCCTTTGTTAGGACTGTATATGGAAAGGTTGAAGGGAGTGGCAGTTTGTCAAGGGTGGTTAAACAGCTTCACTATCAGTTTTACTAGGTAGTGGAACCAGTCTTTAATAGGCATGTTCTCTGTTACTAATTGTTTAGGCTGTAGGGGTCATGGTTTTTATAAAAAGAGGACCTCACCCACATACAAAAGGAAAGTATGAACTGGCTTGGAAGAGCCTTAGAGTTTGCTGAAGTGTGGAAAATATTTAGGAGAAAAGCAAGGGAAGAAAACTGACAGCTGAACTTTTCCAGTAAGACAAAATGCTGGTTGACTGTCTGGTATAAATGGAAGAGTGGGAAAGCCAAGGAGGACTAGGAAAGGTCTACAGTGTTCTGAATTAGGAGTATCTTCACTATGATAGCATCTGAGATATTCACACAAAAGCTGCATCTGTTAGTTGCAGAGCTTGGCAATGTTTCCTTTGTAGAGTCCATCTTTAACTGTCCCTCAGACTGGCAAATACTTATAGGCTATCTTGGGAGGTTGATTCTTCCCAGATCCTCACACTCCCTGCTCCCAATGAACATCCGATGTGTCCTTCATTTCATTTCATTTCACTTTTTATTAATATACCGCTTTATTCGGCCCGAAGGTCCTTCAATTGCAGGTGGTCTCCACAGACACAGGGGGGGTGTGCAGAGTCAAACTCCCACTCCCACACATTTTAGTTATGGGGTGGGAGGAGGTAGTGTGCAGCTCCAGAATGGTTCACACCATACCTGTCAAGTTTTGGATTTGGAAATAAGGGAAATTTCCCAGAAAATAAGGGATACTTGACAGCTATGCTTATCTTGTGCTTCTCTCCAATGGCAGCAATAGGGCATTGCAGTCTAATTAATAAGGATGACGGTGGGAAAGAGGGTAAAATAAGGGGTTTCCCCGGCCAATAAGGGATACTTGACAGCTGTGGTTCACACAGTAGTTCATGTGTTACCGCTCCACCCATCCACCCCCATTGCAGTTCATGCTTTAAGTTCTGCTTTAAGAACCAGGTTATATTTACCAGTAACCTTTAAAATCTCTGGGGAGTCAAATTGATGTAGTGGTTAGAGTAATGGGCAACAATCTGGAACTTCTTAAGTATGAAATGAAATTGGGCCAGTCACATTCTCCCAGTGTGAACTATCCCACATGATTATTGTGAAGATAAAATGCGGGGAGGCAGGTTTATTTATTGATTTATTTAGTTTATTTATACCCCGTCCTATTGGTGTAAACACCACTCAGCGCAGCTTACAAAGAAAGTCCCATATCATAATAAAACCCTAAGAGATATCAAAGCTAAAAACAATATTAAAACCCCTATCTAAAGAAGAATCATAAAACAAGTAAACCCTACAATACCCACCCTAACCCCTTAAGACAAAAAGGAATTAAAACAGACATTAAAATGTTTTTTAAAAAGGTGGGGGGAGTGGGGAGAATAAAATCAGACAGGTCAATTGAAGGTACTATATAAGCCAGCGGGACTGGGCTGTCACACCTGCCGGCCCCCTCACCCGCTGGCATAACCAGGTTCCTGTATGGGATTTTAAGTTGGCTATAGGAAAGACCAGATACAGATGTATTAAAGCAATAGGAAAATGAAATGAAGAGGAGCATATGTGGAAGAGAAATACTGTATAGTATATACAAGTTACCATGACACAACAAAGGCAAAGCTATATTCTGGGTGGTTATACTGAGGTGGAAATCTGAGTGAATCATTCTTTAAAAAGTACTTTACCCTTGTAATAAGATAATCAGACTCTGTTCTGTATAGGCTGTTGGGTAATTAACAAATATAAGTTGTAACTTGAAATAATCACAGAATCTGCTGATTGTGAAGGTCTTGACTTGCACCTCCAAGTGCCATAGTGCTAGCAGCTGGTACTGTGGCAGAGCTTGGAAACATTCCTAAACCACCATGACCATGCCTAAAAAAGTAAGGTTTCCAGATTCTAGCTCCGTGTTTTGGAAACTGGAAAGTTGCATCCCAAAATGTGCAGAAGATGGTTAACTCTCACAGGAAGGACAACACTGTAATAAGGAAACTACAGTTTGATAATCTCTCTATGCTGTTTCAATATTATTTGGAGCAATGTGTTTTCATAGCAGATTCTAAAGCTAGGTTTTGATGTGCTCTGGAGTGATAGACGAAGACACAGCTCTGGAAGAGTACTCTTTCAGTTACAGAACAGTGACATATTGGGGCTGTGTATATATCCACAGCCTTCGGATAATTAGTTTTGACTGTACTGGATGTAGATGTCAAACCCAATTGGTAGCCGGAGTCTTCACAGCCAACTGCCTCTAGGGCATGTGTTGACTCCTATTAGTAAACAAAAGGGCCATTAATTCTGCCACTGCTCATTAGCTCAGCTCAGGTAGCATGAAGGTATAACTTGGTTACACAACACAGCAGCATACCTCTTTTCTCTGGTACTCTTTCTGTAGCTGCTTAATGGCCTTTTGTTGTAGAGCTTGTAGGTAAAATAACTATGACAAGGTATTTTAATATGCTGCTGCACAACATGGGGCTCTTCATTTCCCTCTGTGATGGTTTCTGCTTGATGGTGTAATTCAGAATGAATGCTATAGGACAGTGTAGACAAACCTATGGCACGTGTTCCAGAGGCAGCATGCAGAGGCCTGTATGTGGGCACACATGCTGTCACAGGCAAGCCCTGCTCCTTGCCACTGGCACCAATGGGTGCGTGCACATGTGTGGTGCCTACCCATGTACCACCACCACCTCCTAGGACAGGTGTGTGAAGGGTGTCTGGTCACCTCA
Source organism: Bradypodion ventrale (assembly GCA_035047345.1). Taxonomy (NCBI): domain Eukaryota; kingdom Metazoa; phylum Chordata; class Lepidosauria; order Squamata; family Chamaeleonidae; genus Bradypodion; species Bradypodion ventrale. The sequence goes on from JAWDJE010000001.1 coordinate 415,500,311, forward strand.
CGTTGTCCTCCCAGGTGGGGTTTCAGCCTCTTTTCTCAGCTCCCATTTGGCGGAGGGAGAGGGGTGGGTGGAGAAGCAGCACTGCCATTGGCAGCATGGAACGAGGTGGCACAGGGCTTGCCCTTGGCGACACGCACCATCGGCACTAATTAAATGCTGAAATCCCACCCAGGAGGCAGCGGCGGGCATGAGATGAGGCGACCAGACACCCACCCACCCACACACCCACACCCACACCCACACACACCCACACACACACACATACACACACACCACCTAGGAGGCGGAGGTGGAAATGACACTGCCAATGGTGATGTCACATGGGTGCATGTGCACAGGTGGTGCCTGCCTGCATGCCACTGCCTCCTCCTTGGGCACTCAGTCTCTAAAAGATTTGCCATCACTGCTATAGGACCATCTTCCAGTTTACAGTGGAGCCTTGTATATGAATGCATAGGTTTAGTTTGGGGAATGTGGTCTTCACAAATCCCACTACGAGCTCTCCTGCTCTTTACTACAAGTTTGGAAAACCTTTTAGTGGCCATAATTATCACAATACACAGTCAACAGGGTTAGTCACAAAAGAGAAAGTGTTACCATTTAGCCGGTCTCTTTAGAAAGTCCCTGCACAGTGTGAGTTACTTCTCATGAATCCAATGTGCAGTTCAAAGCCCCCCCCCCCCGGGTCCCCCCAGGAAACACATTCCAACATTAGATGTGTTCCACAAAAGCTGGGTGTGGTGAGGTTAGGAGTGGTGAGATTAGAAAGCCACAATTTTCTTCTCAAAATTGTTGCTCTATGTTGGACACGGGTAAAAAGTACAAGTGGACATTTTGAGTTTCCAGAAGGTGGCAGAGCTGCAACTGCAGGACAAGCAAATAGGCCTAGTAATGAAAGAATTGCTGAAAAGGAAGAAACACAATCTTACGCATTCATTTCTACGAGTGAGATAACATGGACATTTTTCATCATCTGAAAACATAGGGTCAGGATGGCCACTGCATCGTATTTACCGTACTTGGGTTTATGGTGGCTTGAGTTTTCCTGAGGTTTCTGAGAAACAATTTGCTGGAGGCTTTCTTTTTCTAGTGAAAAGGGAAGCTTCAGACTCACTCATGTCCTTTTCCCACAGTACCCTCTTACATCTTTATAATAATAATTTTTGGAAGACAAGTAGGGTGGTGATATGTAGTGTACTGGGATTATTTAATATCTTCCTGCTGAAGATTAGTTAACTGGGGTGAATCGAATCTAGACAGTTGAAAGAATCAGTGTTCTAGTTGTTGTTGTTTTTTTTTAAAAAAATCAGGTGTAGGTCATGTGGTATTTCTCCAGGTTTCTGTGTCCTTTGAAGAAACCTTTGTGTGTGCTTTTTTAACCCTGCAAAGCACCATCTTTTTACTTATCTGTACCACTGCTATCCTGTTGAGTCCGGCACTTAAGAAATATACTGACCAGCAGGGTTGGGTCAAACACAAGTGATTTATTAATCAGCTCAGAGATACTGGACTGGGGAACATGTACAAGGTGGCCAGCTCATATACAGTGAGAATGGCAGTTACACAGGTTGATACATTTTGGCGGGCTTCCGGAGAAGCGGGAAGTTTGTGCTGACGAATCAGCTATTTTGACAGTCGTTTGAAATTAGCGCCTTTGCAAATTGAAATTAGTGCCTTTGCAAAACGCGCACTATTCCGCCATAGACTTTATGGCGCTAATATCGGTTTTAATAAATAACGCTTGGACACAACATATCCTTAATTTTGGGGGCAGGCAATGTGCTGCCACCACAGTCACTGCCTAAACCTCTGGTGCAGAGCTATGTTAGAACAGCCCCTTTTCCCATTGCTCCATACCCATCACACCATAACAATTATTATTTTAGCACAGGAGTGGGCAACATACGGCCTGTGGACAGGGGTCGGCCTTGGCCCATGGCACCATTTCATGTGGCCCGCTACCACCACTGCCCTTGTCGCTACCAGAAGCAGAAGTGGGCATGTTTACAACAGCCATAAAACACACACATGCATGTGTAAACGTGCCTGAAATTGCCGTAAACGCTGCCATATTATGCACCCACAGCTGTCGTAAACGCGTTTATGACAGCTGCAGATGCATTTTATGGCAGTGTTTATGGCGGGAGGAACCACATGACTGGCCCACTCAGCTGTCTGGAAACATGGTCTGGCCCACAGTGCAAAAAGGTTGGGAACCCCTGTTTTAGCATCACAACAGTACTTTGCCATGAGTGCTGACCCCTGAACTGCTATAGTGCTATCACACTAAGGATTTGTGTGTGTGTGTGTGTGTGTGGGGGGGGGGCACATTCTCAGTCTGCTGGGAATCTTGCAATCCTTACAGGGCAGGAGGTACAATACACATTGACACACACATGCACACAAACCAAAACAGCAGTATAAGACTTGATACAAAATAAATCATCCCACCGCTGGGTAGTTTAAAACAAACCACCTCTGCTGTATGTCATATATTTATTCCTCAGTGTTTGAATCAATTCCGAACCAAAACCAACACAAATAAAGGAGGTTTTGTAAAACAAGACACATCCTGTGTTCACTTCAGTCCATTTTCTTTGTCCACTCTTCTTAGGCCTTAAAAATTAACTAATCTATGACCAAAGTCTTATTCATCTACTGATTAAAAAGTTGCCATTGTTTTTATTTTATTTTAAATAATTTTTATTAGTTTTCAAAAAAGAAACAAGAAAAGAAAAAAGAATAACAAGACAAAGAAAATAGTAAATTAAAAGAATTCAAAATACAATACATTTCTTAAAATTCAATATACTCAAATACTATTATTATTATTACGTTTAATTTCTATCCCGCTTTCCTGACACAAGTGCCACTCAAAGCGGCTTACAACATGTAAATACAATAAATGTACAAGCAGGTTCAATACAAAAAAAAATCAATCACAAATTACATTACAGTAACCACAATATACAATATAGCAATACAGAGCAACATCAATAGTAATAAGAATCAGCTTGTATACACAATGGACATGTTAATATAGGTAAAACCTTATGGAAAACAACAACAAAATATAGTAAATCATTTAACATTACAATACTCGGGAAAAAATAGTATATGTATATACTATACATAAACAACACATAAATGAATACATGAATGAAAATAAGTGAGATACACAATAAAATAAAACTTATATTGCTCATCATTTTGAAGTAATCCCATTTTAACCCATTCATTCATTAAATATATATTCCTTATACATATGTCATTTATAATATATAACCATGTATAATTTTTTATATTTATTTCAATAAATTTATTATATTTTATCCATAACCTTATAATATATAAATGAGCACAAAAACAAAATAAAATCACCCGTTATATTTACAATGCCCTGGAGACTGTGTTTTTCCACAACTACCTCTTCATTTCCAAAAACTTAACTGTCTTGGTACTGGACTGCTACCTTTTCCTAAACTCAGTGTGTATTCTAAAAATTGTTTTCATATGTTCTGAAATTTATTTTCCTTAACTATACCTTTTCTCAAATTCAATTCCCAAGTAAGCTTGTCATTCAATGCAATTTCCCACATTCCTTTATAACAATCTTCTATTTTTATCAAAACATCACTCTTCCAATCTCTTGTTATGCACTGCCTTGCTGTTGTTAACATAATGGATAACACATCTGTTATATCCATATCTATGTTCAAATCCATATCAGTCAGTTACCATTGTTTTTAGCTGTTGGGGATGAGGGTGCCAAGTAGTCTATCCAGACTTGATAGCTCCTTCCTCCCTGTGCAAAGTTTGATTAAGGGGGGGGAAATACTCTGGATGGAATCCTCTTCCAGTTAGTAGCCTTTTAGTAGTAGACAAAAAACCTTTAATATTTCTTTTGCAAGAAATCATGGAGAAATAAAGACAGCAGTGGTTCAAATAAAGAAAATCAGTGTGCCTTTTAAGCTCCATCATCTCACCAAAATGATTCTCTGGATTCTTTTAGCAGACAATATATTATATTCTAATATTGTAAACATAAATGGGCAAATTCTCGGGATCGACTTCTATATAACGGTAAGGTAAAGGTCACCCTTGCTCAAAAGCCAGTCATATCTGGTCCCTATTTTTCTATTTGCAATTTTTTGCTTCGAACTGCTAGGTTGGCAGGAGCTGGGACAAAGACGGGAGCTCATTCCACCCTGCAGTACTCAGGTTTTGAAATGCGGACCTGACGCCTTCCAGTAACATCTTAGTAACTTGAGCCACTGCAGCCTGATCATCTATCCCTTCCATTATTGTAGCTGTGCAGATATATTGAGATCTAATCTATCCCTAAGAAATCAGTGCCAGACAGTTGAATAATGCCTGTATTTGAGAATTTCAGGAAAAACTGCTTCCTCCTAGAAAAGTAAGGTCATGAGATTTCCAAAGGTTGTGTTAATATTCTTGAAGAATACAAGTTATCTGATGTTCCCACATTGATTCAAAACATTTCTCAAAAATCTAATCCTAACTTTCGTACTAACTAAAACTTTTCTTGAAAGGGAAACTACACTGTTGATTTACCAAGTTGGTTTAAATCTAGTGCCAGCTTCCTCATGATAACTGTCATGCCTTTCCCAATTTAGTAGCTTCTTATCTGAAGCAAAGCATGTTTTCAAAACATTTGCACTTCTCTTCTACAATCTTTTTCTGTATTGTTTGTAGCTCTTGTGATACAGCTGCACTCTTACAGAAGCGAGGTTTACAGATTTGTTCAGGTGAATATACATGAAATCCAAGGGTAGAATGTGTTTCCACAAAATGTGGCTCTTGGGTGGTTTCAGTTTAATGAAGCACAGAGAACTGATCCAGCTGAGGTATATGTGGAATTAACCGTGTGACCTGTATATTCAGTCAATTTAAGGTGCTTCATTAAACTAAATGCACTGCCTACCCTTAATTATTTCATGAAGTCACAAATGGCAGCTCATGTGGTCTCAAATAGGTGACCAGTCACATGTAGGTGACCAGTCATGTCTCCTTTACTGAGAGACTCTCTTCATAGAAAAACAGGAACAGAGCCTACTAGTGGCCAGTGCTATGCACTTTTCAAGTGAGAGTGGCCATAGCTCTGTGGTAGAGAACCTACTTTACACATGGAGGAGTCCAGAATCAGTCCATGGCATCTCTAGGTTAAGAGGGTCAGGAGGTGAGATATTGTCTACTGTACGGAACTCCTGCAGAAGACTATACTAGATTACATAGGTACATAGTCTGCCCTAATATAAATTGGATTTCTATTTCCTGGACTATTCTTTTAAAAGCCTGCATAGTAAAAAGTGGCCTTGTGAAGACTTGTGAAATCTTGTTGCTCCTTCACAAGATGCACTTCCAAGTGGACAACTCTTTCCCAGTTTCAGAACTACAGTAAATATTAATCCTAATTTCTTTAGGTATGTTTGAGGTGACATCTTTTCCTCTCTCCTGTGCTTTCCTCCCACCCAACAAAGCTGGCATATTTTTGAAAACTGCTGTTGGCTGACACAGGAAAGAGAGATCCAATTAGAATGATGCTCCAGTTCCATCCTGATCTCAGCTCTGACCTAAATATCCTAATAAGGATTAGAAGCAGGTTTTAGACTGGAACAGAATAACTTGCTTTGTTCCTTTACTCTTTATTGAGCACAATCTTGTGTAAGGAAGCTTGGAGCAGATCTGCTGTAGGTTGAAGAGTTGGCTGCTCTTATTCTGTGTCATGCTTTATTTCCTGTTGTATTGTCACACAACACCATTAAGGATGTTGTCAAGTACTAGCTATTTAAGAGTGTTAGAAGGACTTGCCATTTTCCTTTCTGCTAGCAGGAAAAACATGTTTAAAAAGTGAAAGTCCGATAGCAGACAAAGTGATGAGCCATGTACAAACTATGCTTCACTTTTCCTTTTATTGTGAGTATTAGCTTACTTGTTTAAAAAAACTTGCAAGGTTTTTTCTAGGGTAGTTTGTTGCAGCAAACACATAAAACATAAAGTCACAACATATATAAAGCAGTAAATGTGAAAAACACTAAAGTCATCTGTTTGAACTAGACACTACAATTAATATATAAAACAATGATGAATCTCAGGTAAACTGCAGATCTTTGTGACCCATTGGGCAAAATCCCATAGGAGTGACTGAGCCAGGATAACCTGGATTGGGTGCTAGGAGACTTTCCATGAGTTTATATTATATGTTTCTATCCATAGCTGTCAAGTATCCCATTTTGGCTGGGAAATTACCATATTTTACCCCTCTTTCCAGCCACCCGTATTTTCCCATATATTTTCATGAGTTTATATTATATGTTTCTATCCATAGCTGTCAAGTATCCCATTTTGGCCGGGAGAAGTGTTGGGTTCCCGGGGGGGGAGCACCCCTTAGCACCACTGCTGCCCCTCACGGGGAACAATACAGCAAGCCAGCCCCCACAGGCAATCCTCAGCTGCAGTGAAAGAGATAAAGAGTGGAGAGGAGGGGGCATGGCCTGGTGGGGAGGGGGTGTGGCCCAAAATTTCCCTTATTTTCAAATCCAAAACTTGACAGGTATGGTTTCTATCTGCCTCTTTCACGTATGAAAACCTCTGTTCCCTGTGTCTTGGGGCTTCCAGATGCTTTCCTGGAGCAAAAGGGAACCCAAAGGAGTTTTGGAGTCTGAAAGGGAGGAGTAGACAACTTTCCATGAGTGTAAATTAAATTTACTAGTACCTGATCCAAGTTATTCTGGTAAAAAGTTACATAAAGCAAAAGCAATCACACTTATATTCCGCCCCATAGCCCTTAGTGCACTCTCTGGGTGGTTCACAAGTTAATTAGCATTTTGCCCCCAACAGGCTTTTGCCCAATGAGATATTTATCCAAAGTGGCAGACTCCCACACTTACAACCAGATTGGGTCCCTGATAGCAGTAATAAAATGAACTGCTATTAAATTGAATTCTATTTCCTCAGTAGGTCTAGTTTTAACATTGGAGTTTGGTGTTTTTTAAAAAAGAATTTCCTTATAAGCTTCTGTTATCTTCTCTCACCTCCTTTGCATTCCTTGTTTGCTAGATACTCCCCTCTTCCCTCATCTATCTTCTTTCTTTTCTGCCCCACCTTCTCTCTCTACTTTGCTTGCTGGACGTCTGTTTTCTTTACTCTCTTTTCTTGTTATTGTACTTGGTAATACAAATGCAGTGGCTTTTCAGCCAGGTCACAATGGTTGCAAAATAAGCTTTGCCTGCCCCAGGGAAGGAGAAGAGCAAATATTGGAACAGTTTTAAAATCAGTCAAGTTGTAAGCCAGCTGAGTAGATAGCACCATGTTCACAAGCACATATAGCTGCTACTTTCTCTTAAGTGGTCCCATTCTGCAAGTTTATTTTGGACATACAAATTATATGAATGAAAATAAAGTGCTGAAGGCCAAAACAGTTAAAAACTCAAGAAGTATTGTGTTCTTAGATTTCAGTCGAAAGCTTAAGCTTCCAGGGCTTTTTTCGTCTCTTCCCAAAGCTTTCCCATATACTCAACCCATATACCTGGTCTTGACCTGCCCTTCAGTGGTTTAAGTGCCTTCTGAATTTCCTCATGTGACTACATGGCTAGTAGGATTTGGAATACAGTACCTCCAGGTCTTCTCATTTAGTAGACATCAGACTGACTCAACGGAGGAACGGAGAGGCCGGAGAGGCCGAGGGATGAGGAGTGGTGGCAAGACACCTTTACCCTAAGGCTGGTTTTGGTTGTTGAGGTTACCTCCGACCTTTTTTTTGTGCTTAAGTATTTTATATTTTGCTCTATTGTATGGGTATCAAGATTGTATATTTTGTTGTATTTTCACTCTTACTGCCTTGTATTGTAAATTTTTTGATATGTAACTGACATGTTTAATGCATTTACTGTTATTTTGTATTTCTGTATTTCTAAGCTCTGTTATTACGTTAATGCTTGGAAACCGCTTTGAGTTATTTCGATAAGAAAAGCAGTATACAAAAATAAATATGATGATGATGATATGAGAGCCAAACCACACTATTAGGTGAAGAGAACCCATTTTAGTCCTCATTGTCTCTAGAAAACTATTTTGTGAGATATTTCAGTTCAAAATCTTCCAGGTAGTAGGCTTAGGAACTAAAGCAAGCTGTATATTATTTTTTGTATCATTTTCCTCATTGTAATAAAAACAAGGCTGTTGAAAACAGGACATTTTTGAGGTTACTCATTCATAGGGCCACTATAAATTAGAGGCCAGCTGCCTTATCCACATGTATATCTGTCTCTGCAGTGAGGGAAAGTCCCCTAGTGCCCTCTAGATCAGGGGTCCCCAGCCACTGGGCCATGGACTGGTACCAGGCCACGGGCTGTTCCGAACTGGACTGCGGAGGTGGGTTGTTTAACTACAACTCTGCCCCGAGTCGAACAGTGTGGCTGGCAGGCAGCAGGGCCCCTCCTCCTTGTTTTTGAGCTACAGAGGGGCTCCTCCCCCTACCTGTACACTTTATCTTATTTTATTATGCACTTGCACTGTCCAATCCCACCCCCTACTTACCAGTCCATGGAAAAAATTGTTTAGCATGGTGCGAAAAAGGTTGGGGACCCCTGCTGTAGATGTTTTGGACCCTAACTATCATAAGCTGCAGATAACATAGCTAGAGGACAGGCAGTGTTTTGGGACTAAATTATTCTAAAATATGCCATCAGGTTGCCTACTTTTAGAGCAGTGTTTTCCAATCTTTGGTTTGGGGACTTCAATTCCCAGAAGCCTAAGTCAATTCCCCAAAGCGCTGATCAGCCAACATACTGACTTTGGCTTCTAGGAATTGAAGTCCCCCGGTGGGTATGGACCCCATATTGGGAATCACTGTTTTAGAGGACTTGATGAAGTGTTACTCTGCCACTCTTGTAGCCAGAAGGATGGGCAATGTTGTAGACAATCTGTTCCCATAAGGAACACCCCTTGTTATGGATGCATGAGGCTATATTGAATGTTGTTAGATGTAGATGATTTAATAATACTCAGTTGTTGCTAGTAACTAAAATTTTGTTTTAACAAGTAATGTAAGTTAAAAATGTAAGCTGTTTTTAAACATTGTTAAGTGAGCATGACCAACATCTGGTCATTGTGGTGGAATCTTCACTCTGGGCCTGTAATTATTTTTAAAATAAAATATTTTAGCATTTGAATTTGGCTGATCTAGTCCTAAAATATCTCTGATGAGTTCACAGTGCAGTAATGTGCTAGGCAACTGGAAATGAATCTTATATTGGTGGTACACTTAAGGCAGGGGTTCCCAACCTAAGGCCTGTGGGCCAGGTCCGGACTGCAGCACCATTTCATGTGCCTCCCCACCCCTCCAAGGGCATTTGAGAAACAAAATGGCAGCCCCTTTGAAGCTGTTGGGACAAAATGGCCACCCCTATCTTGCAGGCAGGGCAAAATGGCCGTCCAGCCTTCGAAGCTGACTGAGAGACTATAACCAGGCTTGAAAAGGTTGGGGACCTCTGACTTAAGGTCAAACAAGACAATAAAATCATCTAATAAGACAAGCTAAATCTCTTTTTTAGTTTTTCACTAAGCAAGCCACCTACTAGAAAAATAATCCTGCCAACCTAGCAGTTCGAAAGCAAGAAATTGCAAGTAGATAAATAGGGACCACTTTGGTGGGATGGTAAACAGCATTCTGTGTGCTGTTTACTAAATGTCTCTGAGATGATCACTGGCTTGTAAATCAATTAGGCTCCATCTGGGGAAAATTTGTTATTTGCACCTTCTGGTGCTACTTCAAGTGGACACCAAAACATTCTTACAGTGAAACCCTGACTTACAAATGCCCCAAGTTACATAAAATGTGACTTACAAAATGATTTTGAGCTAAAACCATGTCCCGATTTACACAATTTCCTATGGGTTTGCTTCGAGTTACATAAAGATTCTTTTTCCTATGGATTTTCCTATGCTTCAATTCACATAAACATTTCATTTTTCCTATGGGTTTGCTTCGAGTTACATAAAAATTTGATTTAAGCCTGTGGAACAGACTTTTTTTTCGTAAGTAGGGGTTTTACTGTATTTCCTTTCATTGCTTGTGGCAATCGGTGAGATCTGTTCTGGAATTTCATCTACCTTGCTAAAGTATGCAAACATGAGCAGGCAAAACTACAAGCCCCAGCGTCCTGTGCGCCATTAGCGCACAGAACACTGAGGCGGTCGGAGCGCAAAAAATAAAACTTAAAAAAACAACGCCTGCCGCCGCTGCCATTCTTCCCCACGGGCCAGCAAGCATGGCCTGTGGGGGGAAAATACACCCCGCCGCCACTGCCCTTCCGTTCGAAGGGCCAGCCGGTGCACAAAAAATAAAAGAAACCCCCCCCAACTTCCCTTCTTCCCCACGGGCCAGCCAGCATGGCCCATGGGAAAAAAAGAAACCCCCCCCCCCCGCCGCCGCTGCCCTTCCATTAGAAGGGCCAGCCGGCACACAAAAAAATAAAAGAAACCCCCCCACAACTTCCCTTCTTCCCCACGGGCCAGCCAGCATGGCCCGTGGGGATAAAAAAGAAACCCCCCCCACCGCTGATGCCCTTCCGTTAGAAGGGCCAGCCGGCGCACAAAAAAATAAAAGACCCCCCCCGCAACTTCCCTCCTTCCCCACGGGCCAGCCAGCATGGCCCGTGGGGGAAAAAAGGAAACCCCCCACCGCCGATGCCCTTCCTTCCCACGGGCCAGCCAGCATGGCCCGCAGGAAAGAAAGCCACCCCCCCACTGAAAAAATAAACACAAACCACAAACATTCAAAACCACACAAAAATCCAAAAAAAGAATCACAAAAACAATCAAAAAGAAACAAGAAAAAACACACAGACACCCCCACCCAAAAAAATCCCATCCCCCCCCAAAAAAACCCAAGAAACTTACCAAAAGAATGAGAAAAGGAAGTGAAAACTTACCGGAAGCGACACCCAGAGGACAGAAGAGAACAATTGTAGAGAGGCAACAATTGAAGAGAGACAGAAAAGCTCACCACCCCGACCCAGAGGCCAAAAGAGAAAAAACATTCAAAAATATTAAAATTAATAAGATTAATTCCAAAATTAATCAAATAAGTTATAAAAACATTCAAAAATAAGCACACTAATCTCAAAAATTACCAAAAAAACAGAAATCACTTTTCACTCCAAAAAACAAAAATAAAAATGCGTAAAAATAAACATTTTAAAAACCATAATTAAATTTTAAACTAAATAATATTAAATTAAATTAAATAAATAAAATTAAAATAAAATTTGCATAAACATAAAACAAAAACGTTCAAAAACCAATTAAAAGAGCCTGGCACTGAGGAAGCCAGCACGCAAAAAATAAATAAAACCCAAACAAACAAAAAAAACCACTGGGAGCGCAAGTCCGCCGCAGGCGGATGCAGCGCCTTGAAGCCAAAAAAATCACAAAACCTTACAACACCATTCAAAACAGCCCAGCACCATTGGTTCAAGAAAAAAAAAAGAAACCCTTTACTATCCAAAACAATTTTAAAAAGCCCGGCACCGCCGGGCAAAATATGCTAGTAACAGTATAAGTCTGAGGGAAAACCTGAGCAGGTTGGAGGTCTCACAGAAAGAGCTCTGGGACCACGTGCAGCATGTGGGCCACAAGTTTGATATACTTGTTCTAGGGAATTGTGTATGAAGAAGGAGATTATTTTGGGGGGAAATAATCTTCAGATTGCCAATGCAAAGGATCATGCTCATGTGACTCTTTCTTTTCTATTCAGGTTTCATAAACTGAGAAGATGGGTTCTGGCTGCTTGAAAGTCACAAAGTACTTCCTTTTCCTCTTCAATCTCCTTTTCTTTGTAAGTATTTGGGTATGGAATTGAGGGGTGGGATCTGATTACAAGCTATGTATAAATTGACTAGCAGACATAAATTGTTGTGTGGGGTAAGGTGTGGTTTGCCACCATAGGAAAAGATGTGGTAGACCAGGCCTCCAGGCAGATGTGTCAGTAGTTTGCCATGGATCACACAAGACAGATTGCTGTTAAACCAAGCATGAGGCAGTAGAGGGTGGGTCTCTCAGCAACTTAGTACATCAGTCCTCTGGCCCTGACATAAGTAGGAGCAGTGCCTGGATGGATAGATGCTTATGGATAGACCAGTCCCATCAGAAGAATGGGTAGCACAAAGAGAATTGTTTTGTTAATATAAAATTATATATACATATAATTTGTTATTGTAACAAATGTGATAGTGTAATTTTTGTGTGTGTTTGTTTGAATATTGTCTTATTTTAATAATTAAAAAATATTTTTTTAAAAAGAAAGATGCCCTGTCTACCCGAAGTTTGGTAGACCAGGCTCCTTCCTGGATATAAAAGGGAGACAGCAATGGCATCCAGTTGAAGGATTGATCTACCCAAGTAACAAATAGATCAGATTTCCTCAATTGAAGAGAAGGCCTATCTAAGGTTTGCTAGACTAGGCCTTTGGTCCAGATGGAGGAGCAGGAGCTGACAGCAGCCAGATGGAGTGCAGGTGTACCTTTCCCTGCATGGTAGGTAGATCAGGTATCCCCCATCAGTCCCCCATCCCAAAGGTACTCTTTATATTAACACTGTCATCTTAAAAAGGAAGATACAAACTAGGATATCTAGATGCTCTTTGTTCTAGGCTTCAGATTCCTGTTTTGTATTATGATGAGATCTCTAAAATATTTCCCACTCCAGTTGGTCAAAAAGTATGATCAGATCAATCCTGCTTTCCTCAATGGGCTAACTAAGCAAGATGCATATTAGTAATCTACTTCATGATACTTTTGCAGAATTCCTTGTCTTCATTCAAATAATCTTGTGCTCTTGTATGAATGAATTTATTTCATTATTCATTTACTCCTTTGAGACCTATGGTGAAATCGGTGTTAAGTGACTTACATGTCGCTGTTGCAGGAGCAAAAATGTAGAGGAAAAACATTGTGAGAGGCTGACAACATAAAGCTGGATGTAGGGTGTGAGACTTTTAAATGTCTTCTTTACTGTACACATCCATTTTGAGATAAGTGGAGCCAATTTGCTGGCTGACCAGTTCTAATTTATTTATTTATTTATTGTTGAATTTTTATACCGCCCACTCAGCCAAAGCCGACTCCGGGCGGTTCACAACAGTGGGTAAAAACAGATAAAAACAAATAAAACAGATAAAAACCAGTAATAAGAACCCACCCCTAAAAAGAGAGGGGTGCAGGAACTGAAGAAACCATGGGGCAGGCATCCTCCCCTATATTAACCACCCAACGGAAGCCACCCCTCCACCTGCACCCCAAACTTGGCCCGCCAGCCAGGTTTTTAGTTCTTTTCTAAAGGGCAACAACTAATCCAGTCTTTGGCTGTTCTTTGCAACAATTTGCTAATTTTTTCAGAGCATCCACCCGCATTATATGTAGTTATAACCAGTTTTGCCATTGAATTGATTTTTTTTTGTGGGTCAATACTGAACATCACGTCTACATCTAGCAGAAGAACAGATTTGAAAAACCAGTGCCTCAAAGACAGCAGTGTGAAAACTGTTTCAGGCACTCTGCTGTTACAGATTCAATTAGAGAAACATGTTAAAGTTATCAGATTAAGTGTAACGCTAGAGATTCTTAATGGGAAATAAGTGGAAGTTATCAGTATATAGCCAGTTGAAGAATTTTAAAGCATGCAATACAGACTTTTCCCTCGGCCGGCCCCAGTCTGGAGGGAAGGAGGAACAGCTGTGTGGGTGGCCATAAAAACGCCGTTGCCGCCACCACCAGACTTTTCCCTCAGCCAGCCCCTGTTGGAGGGAAGGAGGAACTGTTACCAGACTTTTTCCCTCTGCTGTTCAGCCTGGAGGGAAGTGGACAAGTCTTGAGTTTTTGTAATGTATTTTTGTGTATTTTTGTATGTATCGCTTCGAAATGTATATTGCTTTTGACTTTGAAATGTGTATCGTGTATTGCTTTGAAATGTGTATTGCTTTTTGACTTTGTAACTGTAATCTGTAAAACTTTATTTCTTTGTCAGCCACCCAGAGTTGCATTGCGAATGGGGCAGCATACAAGTTGAAATATAATAATAATAATAATAATAATAATAATAATAATAATAATAATAATAATAATAATAATAATAATAATAATAATAATAATAATAATAATAATAATAATAATAATAATAATACATTACACTGAACATGGAGGAAGGGATCGGGCACATGTTGCTAGATTTTTTTCCTACTTATGTTCTTTTCATCACATTCCACATGTGCATGCAAAATCTGTTCATCAAAACAATTAGTCAGTTTCTAAAAGTGAAACTGAAGATGTGAGTAGAGCTAGTAATTATACTTGTGTATAGAGAGAATGTATTCTTCAGAAGCTTATATTAACTTTTCCTTTCCATTTAATGTAGTAAGGGTCTCCGGTGTCAGTTGGGTCTCTAAAGCAAAATTATCTGCATTGTTTACTACCATAAACAACTTATACCTTGTTGTTCTATTATCTTAGGTGTGACCATTACACACACATTAATTTTAACACTGTTGATATGTAACTCCAATCAACACATGTTCCATATTAGGGACTTCAGACATTAATTTTGTATCATAGCTGGCTGTTATTTATACTGATGTTTTATTTGTCAGGGCCAATAGTAACTTTTCTTTGGAAAATGTGACTTGCATTCAATAAAAATACACAAAATACAAACACAAAGAGATGTTAATTAAAGATGAATGAAATATCTGTTCAATATTAACTAAATTTTGACAAATAAATAACCAAATACAGTACTATATTTCAGAAAGCTCCACCCAAGTACAATCTTGCTGTCGTCTATAGCAGCCATGACCAACTTTGGTGACTCCAAAGGCCAATTTTGTATACCTAGGACTCTCTGTAGGTTGGGGAAACTGCCAAAACACAAACATATAAAAAAGATGAAGCTGGAAGTTCATTTTTCATTTTAGTACAAGTCTTGCCTCACGTACTAGCATAATACAAATTCAGCTTGCAGTTTCTGAAGAATTCCTAAAGTGATTTAACAGAAAGATAGTATGGCACAAATATGCTTTAACACATGTTGAATTGCTTTTTCTGCTGAGGTCCAAAACTGCTCTTTTCCCCCACATGGCTGGTGTAGATACACAAATTGATGATTTCTAGTGCAAATCTACTTATATTATATCTTCCTATTCTACATATTTAATGTAATTCTAGTTTTGACTGTATAGATACACTCTTTACTAGGTACAGAGATACTGCAGATTCTCCACCCCCACCCCCCAAAAAAGTGTTTATTTGTAGATCACTCTCCCAATTTGGTACTTTTATACAAAGTATAACGTAAATCACAGGAAATGGGTTTAAATTCAAACGTGGCTTGATCAACATTTGTGAAAGCTGTTAGGCTCCTTTCATTGTTCTGTTATAAATCATTTCTTGACTTTATAGTTCACCAAGAATAGGGAGAGGAAATATGTCTTTATAACCCATTTCTTCTCTTTGAGGAATAATCTTATTCATGAAACACATCAAAATACATATTTGAATCGAGACAGAAACATTACTCTCTGTAAAAGCTTTCCCCATATATCACAGATGAAATGAAAGATATCCCTGGGGCTAACATGTCTTTCTACTTTACACATACTTTAATAATGCCTGATATAACGTCTTTTTTATTGAATGTGTAGACATCCTTTCATCTTTCCCCATAAGAGGATCTCTTTTAAGGAGGTAGCTTGCCTTCCAGTAGCAGCATAGTCCTGTTAATACAGTTTATTACTGACCTCCATTATTGAGTTGTGTGTTGTTGGGTTTTTTTTTTTTTTGAGGCCGTTAGAGCACCTTTTGATTACTG
The DNA here is from genome assembly GCA_035047345.1 of Bradypodion ventrale. NCBI lineage: Eukaryota > Metazoa > Chordata > Lepidosauria > Squamata > Chamaeleonidae > Bradypodion > Bradypodion ventrale. Next base: position 415,516,193 of record JAWDJE010000001.1, read on the forward strand.
ATTTCTCTTCAGATCGTATAAATCTTTCGCCTTTTACTGGTATTGCACACTTTGCAATACCAGTAATTTACAATATTGAGGATTTTATTTCCAAAATGAATTGGTAGAAAACAGGCTACACTTTATATCTGTGAGGGAATATTCATAGGCAAAGTAAGGGAAATAAACTTTTTCTGCATACTATATTTTGTATTGGGGGACAGAAGTTTAGGTGCTGAACTTGATGACTGGAAGGTCGGCAGGTCAACAGCTGAAGACCCGAGTGCTACACGATGGAATGAGCTCCCGTCTCTGTCCAACCTCCTGCCAACCTAGCAGTTTGAAAGCAAGAAATTGCAAATAGATAAATAGGTACCACTTGGATGGGAAGGTAAACAGCATTCCGTGTGCTCTGGTGTCTAGTCATGCCTGCCACATGACCACGAAAATGTCTGCAGATGCAGACAGCACTGGTTTGGGCTGTAAACGGAGATGAGCTCCGCACCCTAGAGTCATGTATGACTGGCTTTCAAGCAAGAATGGTCTTTACTTTTACCTTTATATTCAGTACTAGCATATTTTGCCCGGCCTTGCCAGACAGTTTTTTTGTGTGGTTTTTTGGTTGGGGTGATTTGGGTGGTGGTGATTTGGATTTTGTGGTTTTTGAATTTATTTGAATTTTTTTATTTTTTTATTTTTTATTTGGATTTTTAAAATATTTTTTTGACTGTTGGATACTCTTCTGGCCTCTAGGTGGGGCTGTGATTATGAGTGTGATTGTCTTTGTTTCTTCAGTTCTGCTGCAGAGGCATGGAAGGAGGACGTATTTTGTAAGTGCTCTTGACTTATTATTTTATTTTTTATTTTGTTGTGATTTTGGGGTGCTGGGCTGGGGGGGTTTAAGTAGAGTGTTTCTGTATGTAATTAAGTGTTTTTGCTTGTCCTTTTGTATTTTTCTGGATTTTAGATATGTTTTATTGATTTGGATATTTCTGGTTGTTATTTCTTTTCTATTTTTTCCGTATTTATTTTTGTAATTTGTGTTATTATTGGTTTTTGAGTAAGGTATTTTCGTGTTGTTATGGTGTAGATAGGTGTTTTTAGTGAGTTTTCATGGTTTTTCGTTAGCCTTTGGTATTTCAGATGTGTTTGTTGAGTTTGTTGTTTATTGTTTTGTTGTTTACTGGGTTTATTTGAATTATTTATTTATTTATTTTTGTTTGTATTTTTATGGTTGGTTGTTTTTTTAAAACTGATTAGTTTTGTTGTGGTTGTGGTTTCTGGAGTGAGGAAAGGCCTGTCTGTTGTAGCCTCTTTTCCCCATTGTTGTTTCGACATTAGGTTTCGATGCAGCAATGGGGAAATGAAGAGCTGGCAGTCAGCTCGCTCTTTGTCCGGTAAGGTTCCTTAGGTCAGTCGGGGGAGAAGGAGGCAGAGAAGAGCTATCTGCTTCACTATGGTACTCTACTGTCAGCCTCCTTTTCCCCTGGCTTACCTAACGGGAAATCTGTGTTTGTGGCTGTGAATGTTTTTTTTTTTTTTTTTTGTAAAATTGTAGTGTGGCAGGCAACGATCCATGAGGGATGGTGCTCTTCCTTGCAGATTGATGGCTGCTGCTTTTCTATTACCTCCACCGCTGTTTCGTGTTAGTTTTCAAAACAGTGGTGTTGGTAGTACAAATGCAGCAACCAGTCATTTGCCAGGGAGTGTGCTTCCCCTGACAAAGTGCTGCCTGCTGCTGGTTTCACCCCCACCACCTCAACTTACCTTGAGGGCAGTGGCTGTCTTGCTGTGTCTTTGACGGGGTATTGGGTAGAAGAGGGACAAGGCTGGCGGTTGTCTCGCTGTGGTTTTTGCGGGTTTGGATTAGCGAGGCCTTCGGCAGCCTTGCGTTCCTGTTGCATGATGTGCTGCATCCACCTTTGGCGGCCTTGCGTTCCCATTGCGTGAGGCAGTATTTTATTTTATTTTTTGCACGCCGGCTTTTTCAACGTTTTACGTGCTCATGTCCTTCAGCCTGATTGGCTAAAGTGGTCACGGCGCGAAGGATGCTGGAAGTAGTAGTTTGATTTTTATTATCGTGTTCATGGGGCGGCTGCCCCACTGGCGGCTGCCGGACCCTTGCGGCGATGGTTGGTCAGTAAAAAAGCAAGTGTACAGGGCTCAGTATGGGATTGTGTGGGCGTGTTTCCCGGATTCCAACGGTCAATGTCCCTCCTTATAGGTAAAGATTACATTTTCTTCCACAAAATTCCTTTCAACCCAGAATAATTTCTGATATGAAATCATCATCATCATCATCTCCACCACCACCACCACCACCACTACTACTACTACTATCATATGCAGAATTGTATTCAATCTCATCTGGGCATAGTTTAACTATGGGTATAGCTTCCATGACTGTTTGTCCTATAGGTAGTTTTTCTGATATGTCTGGGCAATTCAAATAACTAGGGAGATTGGAAGGCAACAATATTCCATGAAGTAAACATTTCAGTGCACTAGGATATCTAGATATAAGGAAGTAGTTATATATCTGAGAGCTATTCTCTCTTCTGGTCCTTCCTTAGCCATTCCTTTTAGGGATTACTGCTTGTGAATGCCACATCGATTAATAACAAGATATTTATCATCCCTTGATTTGATTTTGGATGAGGAGACCAACCTGGCACCTCCCACTGAAATTTGGACGGATGAGCTGCTTGCATGGTTGGATCTCCTTAAGAATGTTGTTTCAGGATTGTAACAGACATGTTAGAGACCCTTTGGGAGGTTTGTTTAGAGCTTCTTAATCATAATGACAACATCAGGAGTGACTCGCTCAATATTGTGTTGTTCTAGCATGTGTAGCAAGGCATACAGTACTGTCAAGAGTGTTGTTTCCAGTTACTTGTGAATCTTGAAGTTTGAAATTAGATGAAAGAAGGATTCCCTGTATCCCTTTTTGTCATGGGCAGGCCATTTCCTCTTGAAGGTTTAGGTCAGGGGGTTCTCAACCTGATGCCAGGTCACGCTCCTTCAAACATTTGGTGGGCTGGACTAGTTCTCCAGCTGCTGCCACCACTGCCGGAATCGGCTGCCGACTCATTTATGGCTGTTGCAAATGCATTTACAGAATTAGAATATCTCTCATGTTGGAAACTGGGAAAAAGTGACTGTGCAGAGCATAAAAAACCGTGCATGGCTAGATTAAATATACACATGAACAGGACAAATAAATACATACACTATACAATATAGAAAAGTACATCAAAGGATAATATCTAAATATCTAAATATTGGGGTACATGTAAAAACGACTAATATAAACAACATTATAAACTGAGGCTAGGAAATATAGTTATAAAAAGTGCTATATGATTATTATGTTAAGTAATATAAATTCTTGTTAATAAAATAACCTAAAGTGTCTAAAATATCAAGAATAAATACTGTCAATTAGTTTATAAACAATGAAGAGATGGTATAAATATTATTAGAATAATCCTAACTCAGTATAAATTGGTAAAATATTCCAAGCGATAGAGTCTTGTGTCCTAGCCTCTATGTGAAGTCTGCTAAGTGCTGCAGACTTTAACCAGAATGATAAGTGACTAAGTATAAATAGAGTACCTATGATTACCCAGGTGGGGAGCTCCTCTCATGACTACATTTACAAATGCATTTACAACAGCCATAAATAAGTCTGTGCCTGTCATAAATGTGTTTACAATGGCCGTAAATGAGTCTGCGTCCGATTGTGGTGGCAGCGTCAGTTGGAGCATCGGTGCGGGCCAGATTATTTGGCTCCATGGGCTTTAGGATGAGAACCCCTGGTTTAGATTAACAGTAGCTATGGCCCTCTGCAGCAACAGTGACTGAGTTAAGATGTTCCTGCCTGAGGACCTTATGGAATCTTAAAAGATTCTCAAATGAAAGTTTCTAGTTAGTGTGGTTAGTGCTCTTGTTGAGACCTCTTGGTCTTGAATGAGCAGTTAAGAGTCACTTTCCCAAAGTGGAGCCTATCACAATAGGAACCTGTACCTTCATATTTACTACCACATCATTGGGAATGACCTAGTGGTGTGACGGCTCTCAAGTATCCTCTTCAGCACCATTAAGCTGCATTATATCCTTGTTTCTGAGGGACGTACAGGCTCTGAAGGAAGTTGAAGACTGACTGATACATGAAGATCACAAATACAGTGAATATAACAATACAAAAAGAAGAAGAAGCCTTGATGGTTTACCAATGAGGTCCTTGAAATTTTTAATGACAAACAAGAAGCAAAAGGTAACAGAAAGAGGGTCAGTAGCTTTTCAGTAACTGTCACGTAAGAACAAAAAAAACAAATAATTTAATAATAATTGAAAAGAAATTAAGAGACAAACATAAAGAAAGATAACTCTCCCCAAAGAGTCAAATAAATCAAAGTATCTTGAAACCAAGATTAAGTATGCTAAATGATCAATAGAGGAATATATTATGTCATCAGGATAAAGAGAAAATGGATACAATACACTGAAGAATTCTGCAGAAGAGGAGCAAAGATGACTGACTTTTATAATATGTAGATTAAGAAATGGCAAATATTCAAAAAGGATTCAGAAAAGGAAGAGATATCAGAGATTATAAGCAAATATAAATTGGCTACTGAAGCATACCAACAACTTTCAGAATAAAATCAGTGTGTGTTTTATTAATTTCTATAAAGCCTTTGAAAAGTTACAGATCATTCTAAAACAAATGACTATTTGTACACGTATGTAAATATATGAGAAGAATATGAGGTGTCTGGAAGGGCAGTTTTAAAAGGTTTAAATGTTAAATAAGATTTATGGTATCTCCATGTTGGCATAAAACTCTCATGAGTTTCCGTGTGGACTCCTGCTTTGTATCTGGGACATAACTGTATTTGTGAGTGATTGTTGAGCAATATGTCAGTTTTGGAACTGAATTTTGAGGAACTGCTACACAGGAGGAAGCTGATTAGAGTTAAAACTTTTGCTTTTAGACAGGTAGATAACTTATTCACTAGCCTTTGTTTCCTAGTAAGAAAATTCAACTGCCTCTACAGAAAATTGCACCATTTCTTTCTTGCTCTTGGCATCTGGCTCTCTTGCATCAAGAAGTCCTTGCCTTCATGGGTGAAACAGCAAACTTAGAAACAAACTGGAGTCACTGATTATCTTTAGAAACAATAGCATCAGAGAACTATAATATTTAAACTCAAACATGCAGAACCTTGGGCTCCTGCTCCTGGCATGTTTGGCCAGAAGACTTAAGGGTTATATGTATATGGTATACTTTCCTACATGAACGTCTCTGAAAATATTTTTCTGTCCTGTCTGCTTTGCAGTGAAGGGGTTTGTGCTTTGCTTTTATTCTGCATTAAATTTCATTCAACAAAGTCTTCACAAGTTTTCTCACTCACTGGTAATAAGCAAAGGACTCAACTTATACACATCCTGCTCTTAGTACTGGAGAGCATTTTATGGGATCTATTTTTGTTCCTGGCCGTGTTTTCTCTAAATGTGGCCTTCCTAGAGGAACTACAGCTCTTGTCAGCTTTTGCTCTTGACTATGTTGCCTACAGCTGATGAGAATCATAGTCCAAATAACAAACGGTAGGTAGAGGTTGCCCTTGCTCGAAAGCCAGTCGTATCCGACTCTAGGGTTCAGTGCTCATCTCTGTTTATAGCCAAAGAGCCAGTGCTGTCTGCGTCTGCAGATGTTTCCATAGGCACATGACAGGTATGACTAGACTTAGAATGCTGTTACCTTTTCCACTGAAATGTTACCTATTTACAGTAGACCCTTGCATAACAATGTTACTTGGTTCCCCAAGTAGCGTTGCTAAGCGATTTTTGTTGTTACGCGGGTTCCTATGGAGTTTCCCACATAACAACGTTTTTAGCGTCGTTGTCCGGTTATTTTAGCGTTGTTGTCCAGACAACGACACTAAAAACGTTGTTATGCAGGGGGACACATGGTGCATAACGACGTGTTGTTAAGCGAAAATGATGTTATCCAAATGTGTTGTTATGTGAGGGTTGACTGTATCTACTTGCAATTTCTTGCTTTTGAACTGCTAGGTTGGCAGGATCTGGGACAAAGACAGGAGCTCACTATGTCATGCAGCACTTGGGTCTTGAACTGCTGACCTTGCAGTCATCAAGTTCAGCATTTTAACCACTAAAGCACCATAGTCTTAATGGGAAAGATATACACTCAATGTCACACAAATGGTAGTTGCACTGCTGTATCCCTTGTGTTCCATATTTAATATTTAATAGAATGGAAGGATACACACCCTATTAAATATTGAATATAGTGCACAGAGGATGCAGCAGTGCGACTACCATTTGTGTGTAACATCCATGCACTTTTGCTACAGGAGAGACTTGCAAGGGTTTTCAACAGGTGTTTGGATGCCATGTGTTTGTAAGCCTGCGTGCATATGATTTTACATACCAGCTTTTATGCGACTTGTGCATAACCTGTAGAGCAGTAGCAAGGAAGACTGACTGCAAGTCCCTTTTTTCAAATTCAGGTGTGCTTCTTGTCCCAAATCACTATAAATCACAAAATAAAAGAAACATGCATTCTCAGGTTGTGAACATCTGGTCCCCTCCCCACAACCTTTCCACCATGTGCCATGTCAATTCTACATCTAGGAAAGCTTACCCAGATGGTGCATCTGTGGCACATCTGGAACTGGTTTTCAGTTTATTTTCTACACTTTTTTTCTTTGCTGTGTGCTTTGTTGTTTCCATCTCCGGAGCAATCAGCATTCCAGTTAAGGTTGCCAGAGAACAAAGTATGCATGGTTTTAACATACAGTAGACCCTCACATAACAATGTTGTTTGGTTCCCCAAGTAACATCGCTATAGGGGAAATGTCGTTGTGCGGTTTTCAATGGCAGCTGTGCCATCTAGCGGCAAAAAACTGTCGTTATCCACACAATGACATTTAAAAAATCGTTAATCTGCACAACAATGGTTTTTCGTCGTTGTGCGGATAGTCACGTGGCAAGTGACAACGCGCCGTTAAGCGGAAATGATGCCATTCGAACATCATTAATCGAGGGTCCACTGTACTAAGGAAGATGCTCTTTTAAAGACCCACTGTTACAAGGAAGAAGGGCTGAGTCCTGGCCAGATTGGTGATGGTAGAACTCATAGCCATAGCCATCTGGTCCCATGTTCAGATGTGCAGAGGGAAAGCTAGATCGCACATCTGACTTGGGTGTCTTCTGTAACTCTGACGTGGTGTACTTACTTCTTGCTTGTTCTGTTGTTCTTAGCATGGCATCTTTACCAGGCTGTTCTGTCCTTGATGACTGGTATCATGATGAGAGGAGCAAAGGGCTGGCTTGCAGGTTACTTACAATTACTGAGCCCTTCTTGTCAGATACTTTATGCTCCTTTAAAATGCCTTGTATGAATATAGAAAGACTGAGAAGGACTACAGCTGTGTCACTCTGCTGCAGCCAAACACAAAATTATTATAGCCAAACAACAAAATAATCTCATGGAATTTAAAAAACTAAATAATTGTAATGGTTTGCAGTAGTCAGAAAGCTTATGCTAAACAAAACTTGTTTTGATGTGTTAGTGTGTGCCACGGTCATGCCTATGCCATTAAATGCAGATTGTTTTACTATGAAACTTCAGATGAATTGATCCATTTGGGTCAAGACTGCAGGCCAGCAGTTTCTATAGAAGCTTTTTCACAGAGGACAACAAAAGGTGCAAAGGTGTTGAGTGTAGACACCTTGCATCTTCAGCAGCTCCCAAAAAAGCATTGCTCTGTGTGACAATCCTCATTTATCTTCTCAATTTATTTATTTATTTATTTTATTCAATTTGTATAGCTGCCCCAATCGACGTGTGACTCTGAGCGGCATACATAAAATCCCCAACGTTTAAACTATAGAGACCCTTAAAATTCCTAAAAACACTGACAAACTAACTCGCACCTGCACCAATTAAAAATCTAGTTAAAAACTGTTAAAAGCATGAGTGATCCTTCTCTAAATGAGCGGGGGGAGGGGGGGTTTGCTCCCTCTTCACCTCCCCACACCTGCCCTGCTAGCCAGGTTTTCAGCTCTTTCCTGAAGGGCAGCAGCTCTGTCTGGAGATGCAGCTCAACTGGCAGGAGGTTCCATAGGGCCAGACCGGATGCCGAAAAGGCTCTCCTTCTAGGGCTAGAGGGGGAGCCTTTCTAGCATTTGGTATTTTTAAAGGTCCCCTATGGTCCGCTCTAGTGGGACGGGCAGATGTCCTTGGGGTGATACTCTTAAGTATCATGGCCCACTACCATTGCTACTACACTTAAACCAAGTGGATTCTTTTAGCTCTTAGTCTGACTCCACTTGTTCCACAGACAGACAGACAGACAGACAGACAGACAGACAGACACACACACACACACACACACACACACACACACACACACACACACACACACACACACACACACACACACACACACACACAGCAACTTTTGCTTCCACCCCTCTTGCTAGTTAAGCCAAATATGTTCTTGGACCCCTGATGAGATGACTCTGAACTGACAGGAGGTGGATCGAAGCTGCTTAGCTGAATAAATCCAGATCTGAGCAGCAAAGTATTTTCCCACATTTCACAGAGAGAAAATTGGAAAACCTTGCAAGGGCTTGGCTTTCAGAGGGAAACAAATGCCTGGGAGAGGGACCCCAGAGGGAGTACAGTAAGACTGCCAGAATTTTCTCCCTGAAAGCTCTTCTACAGCTTTCTTAGGAAAAGCCACAAGTGATAGGAAAATGCTGTCCTTCAGACTCCCCCCCTCCCACACTGACACTACTTGTCCCCCTTGAAACAGTTCCATAGCATCTAACCAAGGGATTCTCAACCTACAGCCCATGGGCCGGATGTGGCCCACTGCACCATTTCATGTGGCCCCCCACTCCTCCACCACACCAGGAAGTGCCTTGTGGTGGTGAAGGGCAAAATGGCCATCGGGCCCCCGAAGCTGTCTGAGGGAGCATGACCCTGCCCCTGGCTTTAAAAGGTTGAGAACTCCTGTTCTAACCCTTGACAAAAGTTGTCAAATACTGTAATACTATTTTGTTACCTTGGATATGGAAGTTACAAAGTGATCCTATGGACTTCTGTACAGAAATGAGCTTGCTGAATTTGAAGGACTTACGCCCAACTGTCTGTGGGACAGCAACCTGAGTTATTGTTTTAGTAGGGTGCTCAAGGGAACAACTGCTTAACATGGAGACATCTCGTTCATAGTGACCCAGATGCAGCTTTTAGGCATAAGGGCTATCATGAAAAGAAATTACACTTATGACATGGTGAGCTACTCCACACAAATGACTCACTCTGTGTGTGTTTCTATATAGCAGTGTCTGTAGTAAGGAAAAATATGCTCTTAGTCCACAGACCTCTGATTAATACTTGACTAGTCAATAAGGTAAGGAAAGTGTTCTTTCCTAACCAACCTCATCACTCCTGAACGCCAGTATTGACATCAGAAGAGACCACACCTTGTCTTCAGGACACCTGTCATGCAGGTGAACTACAGTATGTGGATTTTCCTTTGGATCAGCCTGTAACTTTTCATGTTTTTCTGGTTTTTCTGTACCTGTCATGTGTTAACTGCAAACCCAATGGAACGAACTCTATGTCTGATGCCAACATAAACAATCCTCTCACAACTGGCCAACACAAATAATCCTCTCACAACTGGCCACAGCCCTAACAGAACAAAGTCTCTTTCCTCCCACTTAATATTGCCTAAGAATTTTTCTCGCTACCAAAAACATTCAAGAAATGTTTCAGTTTCCCCAGATCTCATCCTGACAAAGACATTTAAACATGTTGACTTATAACATGGTTTTTAAGGATGCAGTCACACTTGATGGTTTAACTTCTAACATAAACAGTTCACATGTTTTGAAGCTCTCTCTCTCTCTTGTACATACTGTATATAGCATTCTGTACATGGTCTGTTGTATTCTTCTGTGGAGCTAAGCTTGGACACTAAGAACAGTACTGTACCTGTATATTTTCCTGGGTGTCCTTAACTTCTTGCCCACCCTTGCAGAGCTATGTAATATTCAAGTGCTGACATAGTGAAAAGTTATTTCAAGGCTAAATCTTGAAAAACCCACAATCCTGTCTTTTTAAGTTGTAGCTGGCACACTGGAGCACTATAATTCCTGCTAGATTTACACTTTGTTTATGACTTTGAAACATGCCCATAAAATTATTGTCACTGTGGCCTGTGCGGAGATAAAATCCTACTGGAAACAATTTTGCTAATTTTTGACCATTGTTTTGGCAAATGAGGAAATATTGTTCTATGAAGACACCCCTTTTCCTGTTCCGAAGCCACAGCAGTACACAATTTGAGGATTTACCCAGACTAGCAATTCTTTCTTATGAGCTGGTATATTTCACACTATACTGTACCACAATTCTTTCTTTTCTTCTATTTTATTTTTATTTTCTTTCTTTCGTTATTGCTCTACTCTTCTTTGTTTGGAATTTTGTTTTCTCTCTTTAGGTAATTTGTTTCACTGTGTACATGAACTATAAGATATTTTGCCTGTTTATTGCTTGTACCCTCTCTTTTTCTATTTTTATACCCTACCCTTCTGGTGCAGGGCAGCTTCCAGACATAAAACATAAAAAAGCAACAAATAAGGCAACTCCGGTGTCTAGTCATGCCTGCCACATGACCACGGAAACGTCTGCAGAAGCAGACAGCGCTGGCTCTTCGGCTTAGAAACAGAGATGAGCACTGCACCCTAGAGTCGGATACGACTGGCTTTCGAGCAAGGGAAACCTTTACCTTTACCTTTAAGGCAACTAAATAAGGCACAACTAATAACACAAGAGTACTGCATGAAAAACAAAAATATATTATATTTATTTATTTATTTTATTTATTGGGACATTTGTATCCCGCCCTATTGGCGCAGGCGCCACCCAGGGTGGCTAACAGCAGAAAGGAGAAGGCTCCATTACAACAAGAAGCCTTCTCCATGTAATACATAAAAATGCATACGAAAACAGTCATAAAACATCTAAAAACACCCAACGATACCCTCCCTAACCCCTTAAGAAGTACAAGTTAAAAGATAAAAGCAATACATGAAAGCATAAAAACAGCATATAATAAAAACACTATACTGACACTACTGACAGATCACAGAAGAGCCCAGGCAGCTAAACTAGCCAGCGGGCCTGGGCCGTACCACATGACAGATCCCACACCCGCTGACAAAGCCAGGTCTTAAGGGCCTTTCTAAAATGTTAAGAAAACATGAAAACCTACATACCAACATACTAACCTATAGCATCAGAAATATATAAAAATATCATTTTGAATATAATCTGCATCTATTCAGCTACAATAAAAACATCAGTAAAAGCAGCAATAGCAGCGTATAGCATAGCTTCAGGGCAAATCACATCGCAATTCCAAATAGTATTAATAGCTAGGGAAAGCCTGCTGGAGTAAGTAAGTCTTCAGGGACTTATGAAAAGCTCGCATTGAAGAAGCTGCTCTTATGTCTACTCCCCAATTCATTCCAAAGGGTGGGGACTATGGCTGGATTTGGTCACTGCTTTTTTCACTTCTCTAGGTGTGATGACTTGGAGCTTAAACATACTACTCGATACTACGGTATAATTTCTGAGGAAGAAGTGCTCCCTTAGATAGCATGGCTCCAAACTATTCAGGGCTTTAGAGGTCATCATCAGCACCTTGAATCTGGCACAGAGCACCATGGGCAACCAATTCAGGATAGCTAGGGCTGGAGTGAGATGATCAAATCAGCCAATACCAACCACCAGCCTGGCAGCCACATTTTGTACTCAGTGAAGTCTCTGTACTAGTCTCAAGGGTAGCCTCACATAGAGGGCATTGCCATTGTTAATTCTGGAGATTACCAGCGTGTAGGTTAACACTACCAGGGATCTCCTATGCATAAATGAGCAGAGCTAGGCTATGTGCCACAGATGGAAACATGTGGACTTGACCACCAATAACACCTGATTTCCTGGTCACCCTTTTGGTACATGATATCCCATCCAATGGGGATAGATGACTATATGGATGGACCACACATGCGCTCTCCCCGGAGCCACGCCATCACTCCAGGGATGGGAGCCACCTGTGCTCGCTGCCACCCCCTTCTGAGCCACGCCTGGCCAGAGGGGAGAAAAGCCACCACCACTGCTGCACGGAGGTCCCGTGCTGTCCCCGGAGCAACACCATCGCTCCGGGGATGGGACCTGTCTATGCCTGCTGTTTGCCGCTGTACTCGAGGACTTTTGCCTGTCCGGTCTTTGTTGTGATGTAAGTGTGGTCTTGTACTTGCTGTTTGAACTTTTTATTGATTCTTACTGTATTTCTTATTTTGTATTGATTATGCTGTTTAGTGAATTTTGTATTTATGTACTTATTCATTCTTTATATTGTCATGCATTGTATCTCTTTCGCTTTTTTCTGCTGCTGTCTGCTGCACAGACAGCACACATTGGTGTAAACCGCTTTGAGTCACCTTCGGGCTGAATAAAGCGGTATACAAATAAAAAGTGAAGTGAAGTGAAGTGAATTATACCCTCTTTTGGAACATGAAAAGTGCATGGTCTGTGCAGCTGATTTTCTTTTTTGCTAAATTTCTGCTCTAAAGAAATTTTGACAGGGAGGAAACTCTCCCAGCTCTGTTCAAAATGTATCTCTTTGCTGTAATTTTACCATTTATTTTCTTTTCAGCAAACCATTATTTCCTCTGTTTCCAGTGTTCAGACTGTATGTGCCTGTCCATAGATAGCCCAAAGAACCTCACACTTGCATGCCAGCCTCCCGAGGTTTGCAGAAATCTTTAAGAGGGAAATTCCAGTGGAGGGAAATGTAGATTGCTCTTGTAGGATGGCATGATTTTACTTTTCTTGCTTGGCAACAAATAGCCATCCAAGAATGGTATTCCAATAAGAGTTCTGGTTTTTGTCACTACTTAGCTGGTGCCTCTGTTGACTGCACAGAGGTCAGTAGAGGCAACAATGCTGTCCTATCCGGGCTTTCTGATGGCTGGCTGCACTTTTACTACAGTCTTTAAATCCTACAGTTATGGGAATGGAATCCTCTCCTCTTATTAAACTGGAAAGATGGAGTGAGCTAGGGTAGCCAGCCCCAGGGTCCTCCTAACTCCTGGTTTAAACTGAAATTTTGCAATAAATTTTGCTAAGACTGTTGCTTTCTTCTAGTTTCTCACCATTCATGTTTTGGGGGGAATAGCTTGTAGAGATGGATCAAAAGCACTCGAAAAACCTTAGTGACTCTTTAACTTCATAATGTAGGCTTTAGATTAAATTCAATTTGGCAGTTTTGATTTCTCTTCTAACCTGTGTAGAAGAAAAAGTGTAGAAAAATGTGTAGAAAAAAAGGTTATATTGGTGATTTTAAAAATCTTATAGCGAAAGTTTTAGAATGCTCTCCTTTCTAGTGAAGGAACTCAGTTTTCACTCGGATGTCTAGAGCAGGCGTAGTCAAATTCCAGAAGCAATTGTTCTTACTTTGACCTTAAACTGCCATATCCACCCCTGTGTTTCCCACCCTCTGTTTTTTTTAAAAAAATCTGAAATAGCTCCTTTCTGCCCTTTGCTGTTTGTGGGTGGCAACTTCACCAGTTTTATCACTCCCTTGAGCTGTTTTAGGACCTAGAGGGGCCTTTTTTAAAAATACAATTAAGCGAACAGAAATCTTTCACTCCCCTATCTAAAATACCCCAGGAGGCAAAAGTGTCCCAGTAGGTAAAGGGGATTTTATAAGTAAAATTTTATTTTTTAAAAATAAGATAAGTGAAAGGCATGGCATGGCTTGCTTTGTGGAGGCTGTATTTTGGCTAAGGATGTACACTTTGCCCACCCACTGTTGAGGTTTGTCATGGCCTCTTGCCTTGTCCCAGAAATGTTTTGTAATTAGCTGGAGCAAAAGCTCTACAATAATGGTCCCATTCTCGATCTGTGCAGTCTCCTGATGATGGACAAAGGCCGCCAGATGGCAGGCACCCTTTCGCAGGACACTGTTGGATCACAGAGTGTTTGCAGTCCTCTTGCCAAGCAATGGTGCCGTGCCATAGGATTTGCTGCTGCATAAACGTCTTATGACTCGCAGCTTCATTTGGTCTGATTCGTAGGCATCATTTTTCTCTCAGTCTGAGTGTTGATCGCAGGATGCTGCACAGCAAAAGTTGCTTCCTGTTTCTTCAGTGAAAGTTTGATCATATATGGAAGGCCTGATCCCACCTTATTCAACTGTTTCCTAGTAGTCTTTCTTTCAATACCAGAGAAATGTCCAGGGACAGGAAATCTGTGACCCTGCGAATCTTAGTGTGCATCTCCCTATTTCTCTCCTCTTTGGCTTCATTATCTGGAGCTGAAGGGAGGTGAAGTTCAACAACATCTAGAGGGCCACATGTTTTCCCACCTCTGATCTAGTCCCATTGTGCTCTCTGCTGCAAATATTCCAATTGTTTTGGGTTGTGATGTTGTATGGGCTGTGGTGAAGAAATGGATGGCCCAATACAGGCTTTTTAAAGTTTGTGTCCATCTAGCGGTGACCGGCATGTATTATTTGAGAACCTGTAGACTTTGATAAGTGCCCCAAGCTATCATCCAGCTTTTCTATCTTAAAAGGAGAGCACTATGGCAAGTGAAAGAATGCAATTCACTCCTCACTGAGTCAGTAATCATGTGTCTCTAACACTTCATTCTGCATAAGATTTGTTTACTTGACTAAATAGAAAATCGGTATCAAAATGAAAGTTAAGTTAAAGCACACACCTCTCTCTCTTACATCTGGTTTTCTAAATGGATTTTATATTTTTGCATGAAAGAATCTTCGTATATGTTAGACACTAGTTGTATGGTACCTCAGCCCCTCAACTCATATTTTTGCAGTTGAATTCATAAATTTATAACTTAGACAAATGTAAGTGACTGGCCCTACATTGCATTCTTGTCCTGATGATCCTTACAATGTTCATTGTAGATTTCCAAGTTCATTGTTGATTTCCAAATTCATTACCAATGGGGTCCCTACATCTGTACAATTCTGTAATTAATGCTCCCTGGGCTAATCCAGGTCATGCAAATTTTGCCCACTCCAGATGTTTTAGACTTCAGCTTCCACAAGTCCCAGGCATCATGACCAGAGGTATAGAATTATGGGAATGGTAGTTAAAACATCCGGAGGCTCAGCTATTCTGTACTAGTGAGCTGAAACATCTTAGATTGCTTTGGAATTGAAACTTTTTGAAACACTAGTGCAGTGATGGCCAACCTTGGCACTCCAGGTGTTCTTGGACTTCAATTACCAGAAGCCCAAGTCAGCACTCTTGCTGATCAGGGCTCCTGTGAATTGAAGTTCAAGAACATCTGGAGTGCCAAGGTTTGCCATCACTGCACTAGTGCAAGCCTTAGTGAGCTATTCATTGCTTTTATCTAGCAGGCTTAGGTGTTGAACTGTAACTGTAAGTGAAACCTTGGAAACGAATAGCATTTCCAAAATAAGTAGAAGAAAAATATTTTTTCAAATATGTGATGGTAAGTTTTGTTGGCTGTGATGAATAAATGGGCAACTTAATATACAGACACAGCTTACATCCTGCATTTCAGATGTTGCTAGAATTCTAAAAGTTTTTTTGTGATTTCAAATGGTAACGGACTCTTCATGTACTTAAAGTATGACTGTGTAAGGTACATTTGTCTTGTGAAGTGGGAGGGCCAAATAATGGTTTTTTTCCACCCCTAAAGCTCATGCTATTTGTACTGTATGTATGTTCACCAAATGCCTTTTGTCCTCGAAACAAATGCTCAAACCTGCAACTAGATATGGGTAAATATACTTCAGGCAAATGGGGAGACTCTGATCTATTGTAATTGTCCAACTTTATTTGTGGGTTTCTTTTGCATATCTGAAAGAGAATGTGCCAATACATAAATAAAGTGTTGTGTCTTATGTTATGTGCTTAAAAGCCAGAAATGACTTATAGCAACAGAGCTTTCAAGGTAAGTGGGATACTTAAGGAACAGTTTTACCAGTTCCACATGTCCAGGTAAGTTTCAATGGCTGAGTGGGGATTTGAACTCAGGCCTCTTGAGTCTTAGTCCATCACTCTATTCACTACACCACACTGGGTGTTTGGTAGCAATATGCAGTTTTAAATACAAACTTGTTTGGTTTATATGTAACCCCAAACTTGTTTTTCAGATCCTAGGTGCTGTAATTCTTGGCTGTGGGATATGGATTTTGGTCGACAAAAGCAGCTTCATTTCAGTTCTGCGTAAGACAAATTTTCCTCACTTTTCCATCCTGTTCCTTTATAGCAGGAGTAACCAAACTATGGCCTGTGGGTCAGATCCGGCCCCTGACACCCTTGTTGCTCCCTGAAGCAGAAGTAAAATGTGCCTGTATGGGTGCATTTTACTTCTGCTTCTGGGAGCGACAAGGGTGGTGCGGATTGGATGAATTGGCATCGGGGGCCAGATCTGGCCCACAGGACATAGTTTGGGCACCCCTCATTTAAGCAGAGAAAATGGCAGCTTAAAATCTATCTCATCCTGTTGCAAAACAGATTGCAAGGCACGTTTACTTCCACTCCCGGTGGGAGGAACCAGATGGCTGGCCCACAGCCCAAAAGGTTTGGGTACCCCTGCTTTATATCTTCCTCTATGAGGGAGAGGGAAAGCACAATTCTGATTGTAACAAGACCTCCCAAGAGTAGTTCTGAACACCAGCCTGTCTTCAGATCTTGGTCAGAAGCAGAGGCAACTCCCTGTTCAATTTAGAACAGCCTTTTCTGGTTAATCAGCTTTTTTTGCTAGGAAGGCTATGTTGGGTCAGGTTGTGAGAGCATTAGCCTTGGAAAATTCTCAGCTATGTGTCAACTTTGGTTGACTTCAACAAAAAGACTGAGGACAGTTTGGTTAAGAGAAATCGGGCAAACTAGTGCTCTTGAAAAACACATGCTAAGACAGACATCCCTTCTCCTGCAGTATGTGCTATTTCCACGCTCCATGTCTGCATATTTAATGTTCATATCTGGGTCATTTCTGCAGTGCTGTCCACAAGGGAGATGTTGCCAGGGGGAGGGGGAGAGGGCTAAGCTAAAAGGGGGCATTAAACCAAGCTGTTTCCTTCTTTTCAATGTGTGCAGCCAGTTTGAGAAATAGTTGAAGGCTTGATTTGTGACCTGGATTTCCCCCTGCGGTCTGGAACCAAAACATATAGCTGTGTAAACTGAGCAGCTCAAAAGTGTTCTCTTTTTACCCACAGCATTTTGGATTTCTGCGTGCTTTTTTTAGTGCCAAGGATTTTGGGGCTTTCAGTGTATATATTCTGCTTTCTTCCTTGAGTTTTCCAGATGGAACTTTTTCTGTACTCTCTTGTTTCCTCCTGGTCCTGCCTCTTCTTCTTCTTCTTTTTAAAATCTCCCTCCCCCCCCTTTTTTTTTCTCCTTTGGCTTTGGTAACCTTATGAACAGAGTCTGGGAAGGAACTTTACACAGCAGGGCATTCCAGTTTGCTCCCTCCATCTCTTGTACTTCCCTGGCTTTCTTCCCAGAAAGGGGAAGGAAAAAAAACTGTCTAAGAGGAATGGATGCTTTTTGCCAACTTAGGTGAACTTTTGGGGAACTTAGGCGTGGTTGAGGCTCTTGTCTTTTTTCAATGGGCTTTGTGAAGACTTTGCTTGTGCCACTGTCAGCACCAGCCCTTAGGGCCAAGAGGTATGGGCATTATAGACCAAAGATCTATTTTGTTTCATTCACTGGCCTAAACAGCTGAATGGCAGAACTGTCAAGTAAACCATAGGAATCATAGGAAAATTCTGAAACTCTAAAGTGGTTCTAAGCCAAGCAGGGTAGTTTATGCCCCTCCAGATTCCTAGCTAGCAGAATCAATTAAGGGGGGGGGGGGGCTTGATGGGATTTGCAGCCCAACAACAGTTTGAGTGGTATATGCCCACTGCTGCCTATGGGGTGTTGGGTAAAACTGCCAAGTTGTTGAAATTGTTCTAATCCAGTAAAACTTCGGTTAACATAATTAATTTGTTCCCCGGTACATTTCCTAAAGGGAAAATTACTTAAACTGAATTTCCCATAGGAATGCATTGAAAACCAAACCAAAATATGTTAACCAATATGCAGTTTCCCATAGGGATGCATTGAAAACCAATTAATCCGTTCTGAAAAAAAATCCTTAAACTAGCCACTGTTTTCTATGGATTTCCTTTTGTTGTGAAATTTTTATGTTAACAGGTTCCACTGTAGTTGCCTTTGCTGAAGTTGGCTTTGCTTCAGGAGTAGTTGTCTGATGAGTGCTTTGGGAGTATTCTAAGTTTTTATAACTCTCCTTATAAGAGGAACCAACTGATGTCAAACAAGGAGCCATTCCTGGTTTTCCTTACTGTACACCATATACATGTGTTTTTCTATCAATCCAGGTGCTAAGAGGCTTCCCAATGCTAACATGCTTCCAAGTCCCTGCCCATTCACTGGACCAGTCTTTTGTGCCTGGAACAGCTGCATGCTCAACCTCAACATTACTCATAAGATGAGTGACTCAGCAAAAATAAATAAATGTGTAGCTTATGTCACAGCTTAAAAGAATGCAGCTGTTCTTGGCATAGCCACCTTTGATTACCTGGCAAAGAAGCCTTATATCTTTTTTCCAAGCACACTACCTGTATCTCTGAGCAGTCATTTCTCTAGAACTTGTCGAATGAGGGAAATGGATCTATTTTAATGGTGTGTTATTTCTCTTCTGGTTCCCACAGAGACCTCATCCTATTCATTAAAGGTTGGGGCGTACATTCTCATTGGAGTGGGAGCTGTCACAATGTTGATGGGTTTCCTGGGCTGTGTTGGCGCAGTCAATGAGATTCGATGTCTCTTGGGATTGGTAAGTGATATAAATAAGTGCTCTCTTTAGTGATTTTTCCTTTCTTCCCTGCTTGAGAATTCTTTATAGAGTAGCAGTAAAGAAAACTGCTTTTTCACAAAAGCATATGCCAAACAAAACATATTAGTCATCAAGCTTAAGCAGGAGGCTCTATGTGGTGGTTTCAAAGATGTTATATCTCTGGTTTTATTCCATAGAACTCCCCCATCCCTTCCCCAAAGGTCTTTAATTTTAAGGTGATGTCTGCAATAATAGATGTGTCCTTGGGTTGTTTTTTTTAGTACTTCACCTGCCTGCTGCTGATCCTCCTAGCCCAAATAGCTGCTGCTCTACTCATTTACTTTCAACAGGATCAAGTAAGTAACTTCTTTTCTTCTGCTCTATTGTGGGATTATTTGAGATACAGTATCACTTAGGGTTTTCACTGAGTATTCCTAGTTCTAATGCAGAACTCAGGGTGTTTTTACACAGCAAGGAAAATGCAAATTAACTCACATTCTCTTGCTGTGACATCCAATTCTGTTTGATATAAGTGGCTACTCAGGAGTGGTGGAAAACATCTTGTTATTACAGTTCCATCTGAAGTGCATGTAGGTGACCAAACTTTTCGTGCAGCGGGCGGTCAAGTCACGTGGCTTCTGTTGAGCAAATAGCTACGTAAGCTGTAAAAAAATAAATAAACAGGAGATCTGCCTAGAGAAACTGTTAAAAAAAGAAGTGTCTCAGATGAATGGCTTTACAGAGATAAGTGAGTGCTGGTATGCATGTTTGTGCATGCATTTTCCCTCATCCTCACTTATGTCTTGGTTAGTCTTTCCTTTCTGCATCAGACAAAACAAAAGGTTTTGACTCCTAAAAACAGAATGGTCTCTGGTGGGAGGGAAGAATTGTGCGTTGGACTCTGAGCTAAATTTTTGTTTCCTATGGCAAGATGATCTAGCACTAAGCTAATATATAAATGCAATGACTTGATGCTAAACTCATTCATTCAAAAAATAAAATGAAAATTCTGAGACATTTGGGGGATAGCTCTTTAGGGCAGATGTTCATGAGTCCCAAAACATTACACCACAAGTACCTATTTCACACAGCACAACCTACAGAAATGCCCTGCAGTATTCATCAACTTTTGACATGGGGAAAATAATTTTGAATTATTCCAAATTGAAAAAAGTGTGGTTCTGGTTCTAGCACTGGTTGTAAGTAGCTCAGAAATTGCAGAGCTTGAAAAGTTACTAATTAAAAATGATTAGCTACTGTACAAAGCCTTGGTCAGTTACTTGCTATTGCAGGTAACATTTCAAAAATCAATAATTTATTTTCTCACTTCTTGGGGTGGGGTGGAGGTGTAAATAGTCACTTTTTAAAAAGTAGGATGCATGAGACACAGCATAAGCCAGCCATCCAGCCATTAAACCAAGTGACATTCCTCCTCTAAGAAATATCTCATCCAATAACTTATAAATGTAGTTTTATAAAAGTAACCCAGCTTTTGGGGACATGAAAGGAGCCTTATTCTGGCATCCCCTGAGTGGATTTTCTTCCACAAAAATCCTTTCAAACAATAATAATAATAATAATAATAATAATAATAATAATAATAATAATAATAATAATAATAATAATAATAATAATAATAATAATAATAATAATGCCAGTGGCAAAAACAGCGACAATGACAATAACAACAATAATAATAGTTGTTGTTACAACTTTAAAGTTATAGTTACACTGCAAAACAAGTTAAGTTGTCCCTTTACTACTGAGGGGAAATAATTATTTATATGAAATTATTCATCTGTAATTAGTTAATTATTTGTATTTAGTTATTTCTAAGGTAGTCGCAAACAAGATTAAAAGCAAAACAGAAGTAAAATACTGTAACTACATTCTATCCTATCCTACCCACCTTCACCCTTGTTGGGTTGTTTATTGCCCTCTCAATTGCTCATCATGAATGTTTAAACTCTTAAAATGATCACCTCCAGGCTCAAGCTAGTTTTGCCTTGCATATGAATCACATTTTCTTTGTAATTTTGGCTATTTCTACTTCTATTCCTGCAGTTTAGCTGGGGCTGTTAGAATGCTTCTGCATATTTTAACTGCTTCTGATCTTAACTAGTTCCACAAATCATGCTTCAATCTGTTGCCCCTTTACTTACTGAAAAACTGAACCCCACTTCATTTGGGAAGGGAAGACAGGACATAGAGTTGCAGACAAAAAGATAGTTACTTCAACTTTCAGAATTCTTGATGCAGCTGCATAAATCTTTAATTTTTAGATCTTCAAGAGAGGCTTTCTTAAGAATACCAACCACTTACAGAGGTATGCCCAACAGGTTCACATAGAGAGTTTTTTCCTGTGTTCCTCCTAGATTTGCAGAACACCATTCCTTCAGAGTTACATGAAGTCTTCATGCTCACTGCTGTAAGAAGGTCAAAAACTTGTGAATAAAACTTTTTAACCACTTCCTTATTGCATAATGCAAGGCTGTCATTTGCAACAGCAAAAATATCTTTTATACTGTTCCCCCCCTTTTTTTGAGACCATTAATGTCTTTTATGTGGCTTTTTCACAAAAAGAACAATCATCCTCTTGGTTTTCAGTCAGTGCTGAATATGCTGGTAGGGATAAATGAGTTTACCATGCAGCACATGGAGTGGAGTTTTCATCTTTTTGCAATAGTTGATGAGGGGATGGGCAGGAGGAAGGAAATTTGTGAATCTGTGAAGTGTTGCAGGGCTTTATATTTGTTGATCCTGGCTTTATTTAATTTCAAAGTGGAACACCAAAGTCCCTCCTTGTAGCCATGCCAGGGAATAGGGCATGGAATAAAGCCTATTGGTTGACTGAGTTTTAATTATCTTCTGCCATGGCAGTACAATTTTAGGTGTTTGTACTGGTTGAGTGTGTTCAGATTTTAACTGACTATAGTAACTAGTTACTTATAATGAATTCCTTTCCTCAGTAGCAATAGTATTGTATTATGCTTTTACACTTGGGGACATGAAAGGAGCCTCATTCGGGTGTCCCCTAAAAATCCTTTCAACCCAGAGTAATCTCTGACATGGAATTATTATTAAGAGAAAGCATCACTTTTGCAGTATGACTGTAACTTTTTAGTTACTCTTATAGTTAGGGTAGAGTGTCCTCACCAAATTGTAAAAGGAGGAATACTGTTTGTTTCAAGTGCTACCATTGCTGCAATTCCCATTGTGGTTTTTGGGATGATGATGAGATGGATGGGAAGAAATAGTATCTTATATTGCAGACCATTGTTTAGCAGCATGTCTGGTTTAACTAGCTAACTTCTTCTGTATCTAAGCCAGACATAAAACTGCCAAAATGAAGCCACCTTTTGGGAGTTCATTCTGCAGTTCCTTTTGCCTCACCTAGTGTGAGAAAGATTAGCTGGCAAAACAAAGTTGCTGTTACCAGGGTATGCCCAATTGTGGTTCAAAATACCACAATCTTCAAGGAGGCTCTTTCTGTGTACCCCAACTAGCTAACTAAAAGTGTCTGTTTAGTTACTTTTTAAACTGGAAGAGAATAAAGAATTATGTGACTAGCTAACTACAATTGTCTCTTTAGTTCTTAAATTGGGGAAAAATAATGAATTATGAGACTATAACTGTAACTATAAGTATTTATTTGATATCTTGGAAATATAATTTTAATTAAATCCTTCTACATCCAAACATAGGTGATTCTGAGTGACAGTCTCACCTTGTGTGAATCATTAGATATTTCCCCCCTGCATGCTACCACATGTCATTGTGATTGGCTTTAATCAGTTGTGCCGAGCTATCTATAAAAATTGTAAAATCTGTCAGCATATTTCCGCTTCTTTAATTAATTAATTAATTTTAATTTAATAAATTTATATTCTTGCTGTTGGGACCAACTCCTGAGTTTGAAATAAGATGTAATGTAAAAGACTGACCCCCATTTATTAGCAATCTGGGAAGTGATAGATTTCCTCCCACTTTCTAAGCCTGGCTTGTACACAGAAAGAGCCTTCTTGAAGATTGTGGTATTTTGAACCACAATTTGGTGTACCCCAGGCAACGGCAACCTTGTTGTGCTGGCTAATCTTTCTCACACTAGGTGAAGCAAAAGGAACTATGGAATGAATTCACCAAAAGGTGGCTTCATTTTGTCAGTTTAAAGTCTGACCTAGACACTAAAGAAGAAGCTGGCCAGAGCAGAAAGCACTGGTGATGGTGGGAATATAAATATTTTCTCTCATCGTTCTTTGTACTGTATGTGCTTTTCCCACTTTCCATTTGGGGAGGGGAGAGCTGATATGCTATGCAAGGGAGGACATTTGGGAGCCTCTTCAGTAAAACAAAAAGGGTTTTTTTTAGCTTCTAGAAGGTTGCTTCTCAAGGCCCGTCATGCCCTGAAACATTTGCAGTGCTTTTAATGGGTGTAACAGGAGTTTCCACCCATGGATGCTTCTGTCTTCTCATCGGCTCCACTCTACTAGTAGGAGGACACCACTGTGTAATCTTGGTCTCCCTCAAATACTGGAAGTATTTAAATAGCTCTGCAAGTCTCATTCCTCATTTCAGCACGTCACTCTTTGAAGTAACAGTAGATTTTCCTCAGCGTAGATAATTCATCAGTTCCTATCTGTTGTGGAGAGATTTTGCTTCCTCCCTCCCTCCAAAGTCTCTGGTTTCTTGGTTCCAGTATAATTTGAGAATTTATGTGACTCCCCTCTTGCATTGCCTTCCTTTTATTTCTGATGGAATGTTTGTTGGAATTTGTGATAAAGACGGAGGTTTGAATATGCAGATGTTGCTGCAGGGTTGTTATAGCAATCGTGGTTGGTCAGGAAACTTTTGTTTTTCATCTTCTGGGAAGCATCTTTGGAAACATTACAGACCTCCTCTTGGCAAGAAGAGTATGGCATACCAACCTGCTCTCCTTACATGTTCCTGGATGAGGAAGACAGGCCTAGCTCCAGCTAAAATTGGGATACTGTGACAGAAACCAGAATCACCCTCTGCCGTCTGCTGGTTTGAGTCACAGCTTTCCATAGATCAGGCTCAGTGGTGAGATAAGATGGTGTTCCTTTGCTCAAGAAAAGGTGTTGTTCTGGGCTACAGTTCCCAGAGTCAGGTCTTGGAAGAGATCTTCTGAGTCTGGTACATGGGGCACAGCAGGATCTATGGATTTCCTCTGTGCTGCCATCACAGCTCTGTTCTCCACAGTTCCATTTCCTGATACTTTCTGTGCAGAAGTGTAAGGCACTTGCTGGTCCAGATCGCCTTTCACCCTCGCATTGGTCATGGGTGCAAATCCCTCACTGGCATGGATGTCAAGCAGTGGACACTGAGAGTGGGGAAGGGAAAGGGGGAAGGTCAGTGTCAGTCAAGCTGGTGAGAATCTTGTGGGAATTGTAGTAAAAACAAAACAAAAGGTAAAATTTTCAAGCACTGGGTGTCTTAGTTATTGAAAAGTGTATCTGATTTAGTTTTTTTTTCTTAGCTTGTGAAATCTATCATTAAAATGTCATGGATCAGACTATACTGAATTAGTAGCTAGATTTCTCTTCTCTATCCAAGATGTCTGCTGGGTTCCAGTAATACTTCAGCCTTTTTGTGTTTCAGCCTTCTTTGAGAACCCCAGTACATGGAATTTCTCCTACATAGTAATATTTATGGTTTAGCTGGCACTTGAACCCAGGTTCCTTCAATCAAAGCCCAATGCTTATATACTATAGCACACTGGCTCACATTTCATTTCTGCTGAGCATTTCCATTAGCTGAAATATTCCAATGGAAGTGCATGTGGTACAACCAGGGACCCATAGAATACAATCTGAGTACTCTCCCCACAGTTTGCTTCATCTGCCCCTCCTCCCACTTTAGGAGACCATCATGCATGATATCTGTTTGTTGCTCTGTCTTCTGAAATCCTTAGCTTTTTTCAGAAAGCAGTCTTCATGACTTTCTCTCATGTTTGAAACCAGATTAAACACAATGTTCAATGCATTGTAAGGGGTAGGTAGAGAGAATGAGAGGGAATTGCAATCATCTTATGATGGGGTGTAGGGCTGATAATTGCCTAAATCTCATGAATCAGTAGCTGAATGGTCAGAGAACATTTACATAAATCTCTTTGATTCAGTGGATCTTTTCTACCTGGAACCATTGATTGAATTTAGGCCAATTAGTTTTTATCACACAAATTATGGAAGAGGGTGATTGGGAAATTGTAGTTCCTCCAAAAATAAACTGTAGAGGAAGCATTTTTTTCAGGACCACAAACAGGGAAAGAATGCGAGCGTGGTGCCAAAATGGCCGCCGCGCCCTTTGCGCCCCCCCCATCGGACGAAGGCATCCGGGTAGTTAAGGGGCGTGGCCAGCACCCTTATATAAGGGGCGGCCATGAGGCAGCCGAGCTGCCATTTTGCGAAGCGACGGAGCGGAGAAGTTTTTCCCTCTTACCTCCGTCGCTTTTACCCTCACCGGGGAGCCTCTTGGCTGCTGATTTTCTCCCTTTTCGGCTTCCCATCGGCTAGCTGCAATGCCCTCAAAGAAGAGGGCGACTCCGAACGCGGCTCGTTCTGCGCGGAGGCGCACTCCGGGTCGGAGGACCGCGGCTGCGCCTCCCCAGCAGCCTCCTATGCCCACCGGGACCGGTGGGATGGGGTTAATTCCCCCTTGGCCGGAGGCTGTGGGTCCGTGTACGGGCCCAGTAGGGGCCGTGGCCCTCGGCCCGCAAGCGTCCCCTTTGCCCCCCCTTGGTTTAGGTGGCTATGTCAGCGTGGAGGCCCTCTGGCCCGCGTTCCGGCCCTTGGGGCATCCCTGGCCCGGGTTAGTCACCCTGGGGCCCCTTTTGGGGTGCAGGTCGATGCATCGTCTGCTGGGCAGCGGCAGGCGACGGGACGGGTTGAGCTGCCTGAGGCGCGTGGCCCGGCTTCGGCCACTGCCTTGCAGCTCCCCAAGCCACAGGCCGGTGCTGATCAAGCCTCGTCGACGAGCTCTATGGCGGTCGTGAGCTCCGACGCACCCAGTGGGTCGGAACCCCCGGTGGGGGCGGCCCATGGGGGTGCACATGTGAGTATGCGGTCCAAACTAGTGCACCTACACACATGGCCACGTTTGGGGGGGGCTTTTCAATGGCCTTGGCCTCGCACGGGTGGTGCGGCGGTGCAGTCGCCGACGCTCCACTCGGTGACTTCAACTATCACCCAGGGCCCCATGGTGGGGGGTGCTTCTTACCCAGTCGGGAATCTTCTAGGGGTGACCGGGTTAGTCCAGGCTCCTTTACAGATGCTCGCAGTTTCCACCGTACCTGTGTCGGCTTTGCCGACAGCAGGGTATTCCTTGCCACTGGGGGACCATTTGGCCCAGACCCCCAAAGGGAAGATCTGGCGGGGGGAGTATGTGGACATCTTCTCCCTCCTTAACAGAGAGCCCACCAAGGAGGAGAGGGAGGGGCAAGATGAGAAGGATAAGGAGCAGGCGCGTCGTCGCATGCCACCACGTACGTGGGCCAACTGGTTGCCGGCCTACCTCGTATACATGGCGGTCTGCCTCAGGGCTCGGCCGGATTTGGCGATTCCGATGGTCCAGTATTTGGACAACATTACCGGGCGATGGTTGACTTCCCGGGCCCGTCGTGGTTGGCTTACGATGAGGAATTCCGTATGCGGATTCCCCTGCACCCTGAGATGAGGTGGGATGAGCCCTGCCAGTGGCTGTGGCTTCTGTACATGACTCCCACGTGCCCTGCGCCCGGGGAATGATACCATTGTGGACGTGCGGTCCAGCGAGCGGCCCCAGCACAGGCACCCCGCCAGGTGGCGGGGCAGGGGGTTCCAGCCCGCCTGCTGTGCTGGACTTTCTCGTCCAATGGTTCCTGCAACAGGAAGAATTGCAAGTACAGGCATGAGTGTCCCTCCTGTGCTGGCCCCCATGTCGCCTCCGCCTGTCCCAGGCCTGGAGGGATGCGGGGCAGAGGAAGGGGTGGACACGGGACTGGCAAAATTGCCGCAGAGGGAGCTGGTTCACCAAAGGCCCCCTCCCCAATTAATGTGGACATGTTGGAGCGTTGGCTCGCATTATACCTGAGGGAGGAGGATGCAGTTTACCTCCTTCAGGGTTTTAGATGGGGGTTCAGTATTCCTTTCGTGGGCGATAGGTCCCCCCAGGATGCCCTCAACTTTTTGTCCCTTAGGGGGAGGGAGGAGGTAGCTGCTGCCAGCATTACTAAGGAGGTCGATGCGGGCAGGGTCTCTGGCCCTTGCCCTACACCCCCGTTCCCTAATCTTAAGGTATTACCCTTGGGCTTAGTGCCCAAAAAGTCACTGGGCGGGTTTCGCCTGATTCATCACTTGTCCCACCCAGCCGGCCGATCGGTCGGTGATGCTATCCCTGATGACCTTTTCTCAGTCGGGTATGCATCTTTTGACCGAGCGCTGCGCATGGTGCGCTCATGTGGCCCGGAGGCGCTGTTGGCTCAGTGCGACATCAAGTCGGCGTTTCGCCTCCTGCCGGTACACCCGGGCGACTTTGAGTTGCTGGGTTTTTAAGTTCCGGGGTGAATATTACTTTGATAAGGCCATGCCTTTTGGCTGTTCCATATCACGCTCGGCCTTTGAGCGTTTCAGTACATTCCTACAGTGGGCTTTCGTCCGCTGGTCAGGGTCCCGGTCTGTAGCCCATTACCTGGATGAATTTTATTCGGGGGTGAACGGGGCTGGGACACGTGCACACGTCTCCTCAACACATTTCAGACGCTAATGGAGGAACTCGGTGTCCCTTTAGCGCCCGAAAAGACCGAGGGCCCATCTACTAAGTTAGTATTCCTGGGGGTGGAGATTGCCACGGTAGCGCAGGCTTCTAGGTTACTGGGGGATAAGGTGTCGAGGATAGTGGCCCTTATCGCGGACTTGCTTGCTAAATGCAAGGCATCACTGAGGGGACTGCAGGTGCTACATGGTCACCTCAATTTCGCTTGCAGGGTCGTCGCACCGGGCAGGGCATCTGCTCGGCGCTTGTGCGACGCCATGACAGGCTTATTTAGGCCCCACCATAGGGTTAGACTCACCCGGGGTATCAGGGCAGATATGCTTATCTGGCTCCAGTTCCTGAGGGAGTGCAATGGAGTATCATTTTGGAGGTCTGACCTCCTGGCTTCCCCTCGCTTTCAGATACAGTCCGATGCTTCGGGATCCCTGGGTTATGGGATGTACTTCAATGGAAGTGGGCCTATGGTGGGTGGCCACCAGCCTGGGCAGGCACGGGTCGCCTGCGTGATCTCACGTACCTGGAATTTTTCCCTATCCTGGGGGCTTTGATGCTATGGGGCGAGGAGTGGGCCAATTCGGTTGTCCATTTCTGGTGTTACAATGTGGCCGTTGTACACATTGTCAACTCACAGACTTCCGAATCGCCCAGGGTCATGGACCTAGTGCGCCAGTTTGTGTTGCGCAGCCTGCGCCTCAATGTCCTCTTCAGGGCCAGGCATGTCCCGGGGGTCAATAATGATATCACTGACGCTTTGTCCCGCCTGCAGATCTCCCGGTTCCGTGCCTTGGCCCCGGATGCGGAGGAATTTCCCTCGCCACTCCCGGACGAGATATGGACCATTGGCAAGGAGAGGTGAACCGGGCGATTGGCTTGTCACTAGCGCCACGCACGCGTAAGGTGTATCACCACGCATTCAATTCTTTCGGAGATTTCTGTATCCAATTCCGGCTGCCAGAGACCTGGCCGATCCCAGTGACCCATGTACTTCGGTTCATGGTTTACCTGCATGCCCAGGGCCTTGCACCTCGCACCATGGCATCTAGGCTGTCAGTGTTGGCTTTTATGGCCAAGGTGGGCGGTCATGTGGATAGTACCGCTGACTTCCGTGTGAGACATGTTTTGGAGGGGTGGGTGTGGGAGCGTTGGCGTTGCCCGGACGACCGCCACCCGATTTCCCCAGGGGTTCTTACCCAACTGGCCCGGGGCTGGCATGGCCTCTGTTTTTGATAAGTACGAGGCAGCCCAATTCATGCGGCTACGACGGTGGCCTTTTTGGAGCGCTCCGCATCAGCGAGCTTGTGATGCTGTCTAAGGCGGAAGCAAGTTGTAGGGCACTGGAACTCGAGGATGTCTATGTTGCCAAAGACTGGGCTCAGTTGAGGATACACTCCTCTAAGGCAGATCAGCATGGCGTAGGCAGTGGTGTAAGACTGCTACTGTGTTCTTTGGCAGACATCTGTCCGGTTGGTGCCCTACAGGAGTTTCTTGCACTGCGTGGCATCCACCATGGCCCGTTTTTCTGTCACCAAGATGGGTCTCCCCTTACTAAATTTCAATTTTGGAGGGTGCCGGGAAGGCACTAGACAGTGTTGGCCTCTCTGGGGCTCGTTGCGGCACCCATTCGTTCAGGATAGGGGTGGCTTCTACTGCAGCTGTTTTTGGGTACTCCGGGGCTGACAAACGCCGCATGGGAGGGTGGGGATCACAATGTTTTCAGTTTTGTGTTCGCCCTCTTCAACCGCGAGTACCAGTTTAGTCACTGCACTGTTTCTCCCCCCCTTTTTTTCCTTGACAGACCCTGGGTGTCGTATTACACCGGTGACAGTATGGCTGGTGGGCCATGGCCACGTGCACAGGGCAGCGCGTTACGCTGCATGGGGCAGCGCGTTACGCTGCGCAGGGCAGCGCATTACGCTGCACAGGGCAGCGCGTTACGCTGCGGCGACAGAGTGGGGACCCCGACTGGGACTGGGTGCATCCGCACGTCTCAGGTGGCATGGTAAGCGCGGCATGTTATGGCGGGAACTGTTGCCATTCCTTTTCTACATCAGGGATGCTGACTCGCCTATGTCCTGGTTATGTACCTTGGGGGCGATGGCTCAGGACATGTCACTGGCCTATCGCGGAACCTTGCGATTCGCAGCGACCTGCCCTACTCACATTATGTGTGGCCTGCGACAACCCTCAATTGGTCGGACACGATACCGCGGTACGCTTACAGGGGAGCGTTCGGCCTCGGGGCTCTTGACTGAGCCGACGCTCCGTGAATGGGGCTATTGCCCGGTTCCTTTTCGGCAAGGGTGGGGGACGCGTCATTAGCCTCCCCGCCATCAGTCTGCAAAATTACGAGCTTTACTCAGGGGATGGGGCCCATCTGTCGCAGGGAGGTATGGACCTCTGGTTAGTGGACTGGCGAGCAGGCCTGGTTGACCGAGCTGACGGTCTGGGGGGGGGGCGTCGAGCCTTCTTTGAAGCCCCTCCGTGTGGCGTGTAGCACTGGTAAGGTAAACATTTATGACCCACAGGTATCCGGCAGGTTCGCAATTGACTGGACAACACTAGACAGGCATAAGTTGGTTAAACATTGTCCGGTCAACGACGAACTAGGCGATGGGGTGATGGCTACAGCTAGACAGCATGCATCACCCCATGATTTTACGGATACGCGTCAGAGGATGGGGTCATTAGTTAGATATTGACTACGGTCAACAATTTGTTTGTTGTCAACAAACAAATTGATACAAATAGATACATTGTAACAATTGCCGTTGGCAATTTTGGGTGGTACCTTACCAGTGTTACTTCGGCCTGCTTGCCTTAAGAATTATGATTGGTCAATTACCAATAGAAATTTATAATTCGGACTAGGGCATGAATCAATAAATGTGGCCCAATGCCGTTATCCACTTTCATCAGTGTCTGAGTTCTTTATTGGGGGGTGCGCCTGCAATGCGAGCGCGGCGCCAAAATGGCCACCGCGCCCTTTGCGCCCCCCCATCGGACGAAGGCATCCGGGTAGTTAAGGGGCGTGGCCAGCACCCTTATATAAGGGGCAGCCATGAGGCAGCCGAGCTGCCATTTTGCGAAGCGACGGAGCGGAGAAGTTTTTCCCCTCCACCCCCTCCCTAGTTAACAGTGTGATATTTTGGTCGCTTCGGGGCCGGGTGGGAATTTTTGGCTGGGACCCACAATTGGCTCTCGGGTCCTGGCTTTTTTGCCCATCCCACACTGTTGCTATGGTTTGATATAGGGGTTTCTGTTGCTGCTGTTGACTTTGGTCACATGGGCGGGTAGCACTGGTAAGGTAAACATTTATGACCCACAGGTATCCGGCAGGTTCGCAATTGACTGGACAACATTAGACAGGCATAAGTTGGTTAAACGTTGTCCGGTCAACGACGAACTAGGCGATGGGGTGATGGCTACAGCTAGACAGCATGCATCACCCCGTGATTTTACGGATACGCGTCAGAGGGTGGGGTCATTAGTTAGATATTGACTACGGTCAACAATTTGTTTGTTGTCAACAAACAAATTGATACAAATAGATACATTGTAACAATTGCCGTTGGCAATTTTGGGTGGTACCTTACCAGTGTTACTTCGGCCTGCTTGCCTTAAGAATTATGATTGGTCAATTACCAATAGAAATTTATGATTTGGACTAGGGCATGAATCAATAAATGTGGCCCAATGCCGTTATCCACTTTCATCAGTGTCTGAGTCCTTTATTGGGGGGTGCGCCTGCAAAGCTTAAAATTCTCCCCTTACATATACTATGATATTGACGATTATCAGGCCACCTCACATGAAGTCTGCAATGCAACTTAGTATTACAATGAATAGATTAGTGTACACTGAAATGAATAGTACACTGTAGCACTATTCACAAATTCATTGGGAAAAGTCCAGTTGGGATTTTTTGTGTACACAAGAGGAATCATGCAAATGGTGTCACCTAACTGAAGAGGCACTGGGTGCATGCCTGGTCATGCTCCCAGTTGCAACTAGCTGTGGCAACTTGCCTGATTTCTTGTGTGTGCATGTAAAATCCAACATATTTTGGCCAATGTGCATTTTGTTCATATTATGTCTATGTAATTCTACAGTATTCATATACCTTGCCTGTTTTTTGCCATCTATAGATCCTAAAGCCATGATGGCGAACCTTGGCACTCCAGATGTTCTTGGACTTCAATTCCCAGAAGCCGAGGACCCTGTGAATCCACACAAATGGGTTTACTGCAATTCATCCAGCCCACGCTGCCCTCGTCGCTCCCGGAAGCGGAAGTAAAATGTGCCCATACGGATTCACAGGGTGCTTGGGCTTCTGGGAATTGAAGTCCAAGAACATCTGGAGTGCCATGGTTTGCCATCACAGTCCTAGAGGTTTTTTGTCACTAATATATTAAGAAGGCATAGAAAGGGAGTAACGGGAGCTTTGACTTATAGTCCAGTGAGCTAGTTCTAAATAGAAATTTTGTCCCCTTGCACCACTTTGCATAGTGCAAAAAACAAAACAAAACACCCTCACATTGGGAGAAGTTGTGAAACATTTTACTGTTCCTGTCTGCCCTCATAAATAGGACATTCAGACAGTAAGCCAGACGCTTGTACCATATTTATGTCAGGAGGAATGCCTGCATCTTGCTGACTTGACATTGAGCTTGTGCAGCTGAGGAGTCTTCTGCCACATGCATAGTAAAGGAAACCCATCAGGCAAAACATTAGTTGACAACTTTTTTTATTGAGGTACACTTAAAATGTTATTAAAGGTTGGTGTTTTTTTTAAGGCAATTCAGCTGGGAACTGTTTTTCTTCCTTCCTTCTCCATTCTGGCCTATTAGGGAGCAAAACGTAGCTGAGAATTCTGCTGTTATCAACCTGAATCCCCACCCCCACCCAAACTCTTCCCAGTTTGCAGGTAGGAGTGAAGGGGGATCTCCCTATAGTAAAAGGAGAGGTTTCCAACCACCTTTTATGGGGCTACCTTCCCCTGCTGTAGCACGTCTGTAGTGCAGGAAAGACATACTTTCACCAACTTATACTTTCTATCCACTCTTATATCTGCCATGTTGTTTCACTGATGTGGATATTTACCTTTATCATTCGGTTCTCTTTGTTAAGACATTTGCTTTTTCCCTTTTCAGCAATAGAACAGCCAGAGGTTACTATTCCTTTCTTATCATTAGGTTTGGGCTCTGCCCCACTTTCCCCCCTTCACTTCTGGACTGATTATCTTTGCTCTACTTCCTTTAGTTCCACATTACTGGAACTTCCCCTCTTTCAAAGCCTGCCTGCTAGATAGCATCCTGCTGTAACAGAATTGCAAAAACCTAAGACATCATGTGCAGGCGCGTGCTGGTATATCCCGCAATCGGGCTTTGTCCCACCCTGGCCTCACCTCTGTCACCTGGGATGCCAATAGCATATGGGATCCCCCCCCCCAATCCCCCCAAATAGACACCCCCACCACTCCCTTTCCAGCGCCTTCCCATAGTGCCCTGCTCAGCTCTGATCATGTGTACTAGTTGCTTTAACATCTTCTCCTAATTTTACTGGGAATGAAACTTTAGTGTATGGGACCAAGGACAATGAACAGCCGAAGGGTTGGCTTAACACAGGTTTATTGCATGATGATCCGGGGGAACATGAGGTAATGGCGGATGGGTAGCTCAATATATACGGAGGCTATACATTTTGAATGTGGCTCCTCGACAATCTATTGGTTACTGTCCTCGTGACGTCATGGACGGTCACGCCCTCCTTGTCCAGGTGTAGGTGATGGCGGGAATCTTCCCGCGCTGTTGTTTGCTGGTGAGTCTGGGCCAGGAGAGCTTGAACGCTCGCTATTGCCACCCGGTGGTCATTAGTTCGCGTCCTATTGTGAGGGCTACAGTTAAGCAGCTGCTGGTTATAATGTTACACAAGCATGGTTACATTGAATACACGTGAATGGATTCATTGTAAAAGATACAGTACCAGAACACAACATCCCTCCCCCCTAGGATGGGACGAAGTCCCTCAGCCAAGATGGCTTATTGCAAACGCGTTTGGGCCGCGATGTGGACTGGCCTGCCCCAGGGGCGCTACTGCTTCCTCGTTCCCTGGTCCCTTGTCCTGAAACGGGAGAGGGAGACTTGTTAGAGGCTTGCCGTGGTTTGGCGGTTTTGGGGGAAGGGAAAAACTCCATTGTGGGCAGACCGGAGACACTCGGGGCTAACGAAAAACCCCTCTTCTCGCTTGGACGGGTGGGGAACCACTCCGCAAAACTTCCCCGGTTCTGAAAATCAAAATCTAACTCTGTTGGGGTATCCGTATTAGTGGGGAGATCCCGCGGGATATCTATGAGATCGGCTTCCCTTCTCTCTACTGACCGATCCCGCAGGATGTCTATGAGGACAGATTCCCTTTCCTCCCCCCTTGGTGGGGACCCATGGCCCCCCTTTCCTCCCCCTTGGGCTGAACGGGTGGGGGAGAACCCTAACGCTGAATCCTGTTTCCCGCGGTCCGTGCCCTGCTCGTCGGGGACCCTGCGCCGGAGCTGTTCTGCGTGCCGCCTCCAGAGTAGACCTGTGCCGGTCTCGACGCAGTACGAGACAGGACCGGTCTGCTCTAAGATGACGCCCGGTACCCAGGCCGGACCCGTGCTGGCGTAGTTCCTGCAATACACGGGGGCACCCACGTCGAAACTCTTTGTGTCCTCTATCCCAATGTTTTTCCCCTTGTCCTCTACTCTCATGGGGTCTATTCTAGTTAGTATGGTGGTCAGTTTCCTGCGCATAAGCAGCTCCGCGGGGGAGTACCCTGACGCTAGGGGAGTCACTCTGTAACCTAGCAGGAACTGGCACACTTGATGGTTTAGGTCCCCGGGCCCCATGCGCCGCAGCGCACCCTTGGTGGTGCGCACAAGGCGCTCTACTTGGCCGTTTGTGGCAGGGTGAAAAGGAGCGGAGGTGATGTGCCGAATGGCGTTGATTTCTGTGAATGCCCTGAACTCTGAGGATGTGAAACAACTTGCGTTGTCGCTTACGAGAATGTCGGGTAAACCGAACGTGGAAAAAACCCTCTGCAAGTGTTTTATGGTTGTGGCTGTGGACGTGCTTGTAACCGGGATGACCTCCAACCACTTGGAGAAAGCATCCACCACAATGAGAAACAGCGTCCCATGGAACGGGCCAGCAAAGTCTACATGAATCCGGGACCACGGCCCCTTCGCCGCGTCCCACTCCCTGTGAGGCAGGCGGGCTTCTTCTGGTCTAGAGCTTTGGCAAGGCTCACAAGTGCCGACCATGTGATCGATGTCGGCGTCTAGTTGGGGCCACCAGAAATAGCTCCGTGCCAGGGCTTTGGAGCGCACAATTCCAGGGTGACTGACGTGCAGGAGTTTGAGTACCCGCGGTCTTAAGGACACCGGGATCACTACTCGCTGGCCCCACAGAAGGCACCCCCTCTCAAGGGACAACTCTAACTTCTTTCGGAAAAATGGGTCGAACTCTGCTGCCGGGGAGGACGCTGGCCACCCTTTCTGCACCCAGGAGCTAACTTTTGCTAAAATGTTGTCCTTGCCGGTCGCCTTGGCGATGTCGGCGGGCAGTATTGGGGGCGAGTCGAGGACCTCTATCATCAGCACCTGGTGGTCTGGCTCCTCCCCGCCCACGTGGCTGTTTCCCTGGGGAAGGGGGGACCTCGATAGAGCGTCCGCATGGCTGATCTCCCTTCCGGGCCTGTACACTAACGCGTGCTGATACGCGTTGAGAAAAATGGCCCACCTAAGCATCCTTGGGGACAGGATCTGTGGCGTGGGCTTATCTGCGGTAAAAATGCCTAGCAGGGGCTTGTGATCAGTTACGATTGTGAAGGGGCGGCCGTACAGGAAGTCATGGAACTTTTTTGTTCCCGCAATTATCGCTAATGCTTCCCTGTCAGTCTGGGCGTAGTTTCTCTCTGCTTGAGACAGGGACCTGGAGTAGAACGCTATCGGGGCCTCCCTCCCGTTTTCCAGCACATGGCACAGCACCGCCCCCACCCCCACCGGGGATGCGTCACATATCAGGACCACTGGGCGCTTGGGGTTGAAATGGGTGAGGATGGCATCAGACGCCAGAAGCTGCTTTAGCTCAGTAAATGCCCTCTCTTGCTCGTTGCCCCACTTCCATGCCTCGTCCTTTTTAAGCAATCTGTGCAACGGTTCGGCCACGGCTGCCTTCCGGGGAAGGAAGGAGTGGTAAAAGTTCAGCAGCCCTAGGAACGACTGTAACTCGGGCTTGGAGGTGGGGCGAGGGGCTTTCTTGATGGCGGCTACCTTAGACGTGGACGGCCTTATTCCCTCAGGAGTGACACGGAACCCTAGGAATTCGACCTCGGTTGCGAAGAAGACGCATTTGTCTTTTCGCAGTCTCAACCCCGCCTCTTCGAATACCGCTAGAACCTTGCCCAACCTCTTTGCCAATTCGGCCCGACTCCCCCCCGTTATTAATACGTCATCAAAATAAGGCAACACCCCCTCGAGCCCCTTCAGGAGGCATTCCACGAGTGACTGGAAAATCCCAGGCGCCGAGTTTACGCCGAACTGAAGGCGCGTCACCTGGAACGCCCCCTTATGGGTGACTATGGTTTGTGCAGCCGCTGCGGCTGGGGTCACCGAGAGCTGCTGGTAGGCTTGTGCTAAGTCGAGTTTAGCGAAACACTTTCCCCCATGTAACCTGGCCAGCAAATGGCTGACTACCGGCACCGGGTACGCATTAGGGCGAATGGCCTTGTTGATGGTGCACTTGTAATCAGCGCATATGCGCACCTCCCCATTGGCCTTTAGTGCTGTTACAATTGGAGTTTCCCACTCCGCAGAATCAACAGGAACAAGAATCCCCTGGCCCACCAATTTGTCCAGTTCCGCCTCTATTTTGTCCTTGAGCGCGAATGGCACCTGGCGCGGTTTGAGTCTTATTGGGCGGACCTCAGGGTCTAGGTCGAAGGCTACTGGGGGTCCCTTAAATTTCCCAAGTCCCTTTTTGAAGACTTCGGGGTGCGCGTCGCACACCTCCTGAATCGGGTCAGTCCCCACGGCAACGGCATGCACCCCCCCAATGAACAAACCCAGGGGCTGGAACCATTGAGTCCCGAGGAGGCTGCAATTCCCTCCTTTAAGAACAACTAGGGGGAGGGTCGCGGCGTGTTTCTTAAATTGGACCTGAAATTTTCCAACCCCCAACACTGGAATGCAGTTCCCTTGCACGTCCCGTAGCGTGGACCTCAAAGCTTTGAGTTTGGGCCGCACGTGGGGGGCAATTTTCAGAAACTCCTTCTGGGGAATGATGGAATACGAGGAACCCGAGTCAATTTCCATCCTAATGAGGGCCCCTTGTACTAGTACTTCAACAAAGTAACGGGGGTGTCCCGCGGACACGCTGAACACCGGCGCGTTGTCCTCGCTGTCGTCGGCGATGCGGCCCACGCCGTCTCGCTTCCTCGTGGCCTGGGTGCCGTCCTTGGGTCTCGTCGCGCGGTCTCTCGAGCTCTTCCGGGCCTCGCGCCTTTGCCTGCAGACCTTGGCGATGTGCCCGCGGCGGCCGCAGTTGTGACACTCGGCCTTTCTGAAAGGGCGTTTGGCGCGGTCGTGGTTCGCTCCGCAGCCGTCGCAACGCCGGCCTTCCTTCCGGACCTTCCGGACGTCCTCGTCGTCGCTGCTCTCCGCGGACGACTTCGAAACTCGCCGGGCCGCGTGCACCGAAACGTGCACCGAAGTCTCTGCCTTGCCCGTCTTTGGCTGCCAGTCCTGGAGCTCCTGGACCCCGGCCTTCGTAGCCTCCGCAGCTTGTGCCTCCTGCAGCGTGGGGGGTGGATCCCGGTTCATCAATGTGCGCTGAGTTTCGGCATCGCTCAGGCCGCACAGCATGCAGTCTCTTAGTGTGATTTCTGCGTTCTCCCATTTGCATGGGCCGGCCGCCAGTCGCAGGGCCTCTGCGAAATCGGCGACCGTCTCCCCGGGCGCTTGGACTCGCCTCCAAAACACGCTCCGAGCGGGGAACATCGCCGTCGAGGGCCGGAAGTACTCGCGCAGCATGTGCATGAGCTCTTTCACCTTGAATTCACTCGCCCTCCTCGGCGCGATCAGGTCCACCAAGACCCTCTTGGTGTCTGGCCCCAGCATCCTGGTGAAAATGGCCCTTTTCTTTGCCTCATCCGTTACTTCGGATTCCACCAGGGCTCCCTGGAAGTCCATCTCGAAGATGTCCCAGTCTGCCGGTCTCCTGATTTCAAAACCGGCGCATGTCTTGGTCCCGTGGGCAGCCATGATCCCACCTTCGTCGCCAATTTAGTGTATGGGACCAAGGACAATGAACAGCCGAAGGGTTAGCTTAACACAGGTTTATTGCATGATGATCCGGGGGAACATGAGGTAATGGCGGATGGGTAGCTCAATATATACGGAGGCTATACATTTTGAATGTGGCTCCTCGACAGTCTATTGGTTACTGTCCGCGTGACGTCATGGATGGTCACGCCCTCCTTGTCCAGGTGTAGGTGATGGCGGGAATCTTCCTGCGCTGTTGTTTGCTGGTGAGTCTGGGCCAGGAGAGCTTGAACGCTCGCTATTGCCACCCGGTGGTCATTAGCTCGCGTCCTATTGTGAGGGCTACAGTTAAGCAGCTGCTGGTTATAATGTTACACAAGCATGGTTACATTGAATACACGTGAATGGATACATTGTAAAAGGTACAGTACCAGAACACAACAGAAACTAAAACATGGTTTCTGTCCTAAATGAAGTATAGGGAAATCCCTAATATAGGAGAGGAGATGTGAGCACTCAGATGCCAGGGTACGAGAAGACAGAGGGGGCTGGGGGTGGGGGTGGGGCTGCAGTGTTTAACAGATGAAATTTCACTGCATTTGTTGGTGTGCTGTGAGTTTGTTTGAAAAGGAAGTATAGGTTTCTCAAGATACTCACGATTCTCTGTGTATTTTGGTGTGCCTTAATGTTGGAAGGGAATGAAAGAAGACTACACGTACTTATGGCTCCATATAAGCTTTTTTAAAATTCATACATTCCATCATTCAAGGTCAGGTGCTGAAGATTTATTATTGATTTTTTCTAATTTATCTACCTTGTATTATTGTATTGTTCTGTATTGCTTTGCCACTGTTGTTTTTGCTGCTTCGAGTCACCCTTGGGTTGAGGGAAGCGGGGTACAAATAAAACTATAATGATGATGAAGAACAATAGGTTTTGGGGTTCAGATCAACATATGTAAAGCTGTGGTCTGCACCTAAGAAGCATAGGGACCATGATATGTTAATTTGAACAGGGAGACACATTTTCATTTCTTGAAATAAAACAACACCTCTGGGCTTGCTAGGTTTGGGCCAGGCATTGAAAAGTGGCTTTCTGAGAATCACAACAGAAAGAACAAAAGCCTGCAGGCTCATCCCCTTTTCTGGCATACAGAAAAGGAAGCCAAGACCAATCGTATTAACTGCAGGAACCAGGTCAAGTTGCTTTGCTTTGCATCTCTGCCCACCCCCACCCCCATGGATGTGGGGGAGACAGAGGGCTAGCTATTATAAACTGCTTGTCTGAGGACTCTGTTTCAGCTGGGATGATGGGACAGTGATTGTATTATTCCCTTCCATGTAACTGCTTGGCCAGTAGGAATTTATCAGCAGATGGTATCACTTTTTTCCAGAGCAGGTTTGCTGTGAGACAAATCTCTATGCAGCTGTCACCGCAAACAGTGTTATCCCTTTCTACATTTGCTCAAAGTGCAATACCTCCTCCCCCAGCCAACATGACTCCCATTATATTGTGTGACCACTTGATATCAAATGTGATCTGATTATAAAAACCTCACTGCCAGGGCTTCAGTTGTCAGCCTTATCACCAACTCCATTTCCTTGCTTTGGAACTGTCAGACAATTTCTTTTGTTGGTAGAATTTGGAGAAAGATTTATCTTTGAAAAGGATTGGGGGGAGGGGGGGAACCAGGCTGACCATGGAGTTAATAGCAGTTATTAGACCATGCTAGGCCAATTTGCTCAGGCACCAGTGTAAGCTACAGCGGGAAAAATCTGTTTATTGGCAAAGACAGGCATCACTGTGAAAGCTAAGGTTGAAGAAACCTGTGGCACAATTTTATTGCCAATAAAAGGCATTCCATTTTTTCCCCTGAACATAAAGAGGGCTGCGTTGAATCGAGTGAGAATCTTTTGTAATCAGTCTTTTAGTTTGAATAGTGATTAGTCAGATCCCCGGGAAGCCTCTCACATTTGTATTGCTTCTCATTCATTCATTCATTCATTCATTCATTCATTCATTCATTCATTCATTTATTTATTTATTTATGAATTTATATCCTGCCCTCCTGATGAAGAACATCACACAGGGCAGCTAACAACATGTATAAAAGTAAAATACAATAGCAGATAGAACAACAACCACTAAAAAAATAACTAACCTATACTGGAAATAAAATATGAAGAGTCTGTAAATTTGCCATCTGGGGGACGGTTATACGGCAGTGCTTGAATAGGTACAAAATGTCTTCAGGCATCAACAGTCTACTGGCCGCATGCCCCAGAGATCCCTCTCTCGGGAAAGGCTATGGAAGAGAAGGCAAGGAGGTTTAAAGGTGCTTAGCACACCTTCTACAACTCATAGCCTGTTTAGAACACTTCCATCTTCCTGCTTCTCGATTCCTGAAGGCCAAACATACTTTGGAGATGATTTTTTATTGCCATTTTACAGGTCGATGTAGAATTGTAGGCTTCTCCTTAACAGAGTGTATAGCTATTTATTAAAACGACTTAACGAAGTTGGTTTGTCTCTAAATGTTTTGTTATGGGTCTTACTGTATGTTTGAAATATCTTAACACAAATTTTGTATGTGTTCAGCTGGGGCAAATGCTTTTTAAAACCTTGCATGGACAAACACTGAGTGATCTGTATCTAACCTTGTTCGTGTCCACTCTTTCCAGCTCAACACAGAAATGTCTGGCATTGTTAGCAACCTCATCCAGAATTACAACCCTTATGACGACACCAACAGGACGCTTGAGACTGCATGGGACTACGTTCAGACACAGGTGAGTTGCCACCCAAGACTGGATGATGTGGAGAGAGAGCAGGCCAGTCAACAGTACTCTGAGAATGTAAGGGTTGCTCTAGATTGGTGAAGTTGATGCTATCCAGTTCATCCAAGGAGGGTTTTCTTTAGTTCCCCCCATATCTTCGTTAGAGATGTAGTATGGTTATTGTCTGTTTGATTCTTATTTGCCACTTAGGCCTAATTGCAGGTTTAATTATTACATGCATTTATACTTTAATGGTTATTTTGTTTATTGTGATATCATATGTGTAATGTTGTAAACTGCTATGAGTAGTGTTTTACACTAAAATCCGGCAGTATAGAAATAGTATAAGTAAGTAAGTAAAATTCCTTTTTCCTTTGGCACCAGCAGCTCAGTTTTCTATGTTACTTTCAATTTCCCCTTTCCTTGATGCAAATTGCTTGCCATCCTTTAGCTGTTTGATGTGGTGTTGTTTTACCTAGAGAATGAACAGAATTACATAGATACTCCCAATTTAGTCTGTTTTGTGCATTGGTTCAAGGATAGTGCATAGACCTAGCGTGAATGTTATGTATCTAAAGTGCAAGTAAATAGTCATCAGAGATTAAGCTCTACTACAGGTAGAATTTCTCCTAGCACATCAGGTACAACTTATCCCATTGCTTTAATTGAAGGTTTGGCTACAAAAGTCTGTGGCTCCCACTTTCTCATCCTGGGACATACTGAAAATGCAATAGTGAGATGCCATGTGTATGAGCTGGTGCAGCCTATACTTGTGACCACCATGATTTGCCAGTTCATGAAGACTGCCATAGATTTGCAAATGAAAGCAGACAGGTCTCGTATGGTGGTGCCAATCAGAGAGCCGCTGCTCTGTGCAATCTCTACACAGTTCAATGGTGCTGTCATGGCGAGTGCTGCTGGCTAGTATGCATTGTCTACAGAGCACTGAATAGCAATAGATGAAATGATACATATGTAAAATGGCCCTTAGGATTTGTTTTTTGTTCCTGAACTTTACTGTCATTCTTAGGCAGTAGCCACGTCAGTCTGTTGCAGCAAAACAGGAACACTCTCTTGTCACCTTAAAGACTTAACAGGCTTTATTTGGCACAGCTTTAGTGGACTGACAAAGTAGGCTGCAGTCCACAAAGGTTTGTACACAATACACAAAGCACTCTTTCTTATATTTCCTGTCATATGATTCAATTTGTCCTTGGACTATTGCTGCAGTTGCAAGTGTCTACTCTCGTTTAAAGCAAAGCTTTTTAATTTAGGTACTGATTTAAGGAATAATATTCTTTTAGGCTTGCCAGGTTATCCTGCTATG
The DNA here is from genome assembly GCA_035047345.1 of Bradypodion ventrale. Classification (NCBI taxonomy): domain Eukaryota; kingdom Metazoa; phylum Chordata; class Lepidosauria; order Squamata; family Chamaeleonidae; genus Bradypodion; species Bradypodion ventrale. The sequence goes on from JAWDJE010000001.1 coordinate 415,558,291, forward strand.
ATAATACAGTAGACCATACTGCCAGTGACTCAATGCCGAGTGTTAGGCAGCAGTTAATTAACCTTACAACCCTGAGGACTAATGGCTTGGGTGCCGAAGTCCACAGGGAAGGGTGATAGTCCCCAAGTGGATTAAATCCCACTTGAATCCCTTTTGATGGAGGGCAGCAGCTTCATTAATACTGGCCTGGGGCTGAGGAGGACTTTGCGTGCCAAAAGGGCTCAGGACCAGAATGTGATGTACGGAACTGGATCAGTGATACATGTGTCATGCTGTGATGCAGAAGGGAGATGAAAGGTCACTGCATTATAGTCTCATGCTGATTGCCATGATGATCACCAATATTTGGATTCGGGTATAGAAGAAGGAGGAGGAGGAAGAGGCTTGCCACTTTTGGGAATCTTGAAGCTCTTTTATTTCATTTAAAGCATTATCTTCTTGATCTTGGGGGGCAGGAAGGCCGAAAGCAATGAAACCCAACTGTTTTATACCGCTGTGTGTGTATACTTCTTGGCAAACTATATGCACCATCATATTGGGCCCAATAGCAAAATGAGTGGAGGAGGAACTCTGATTCCCAATGGTCATGTAACAGGCAAGACTAGATGCCAAAGTGCATGGAATGTGGTTACCTTTCCTGCCAAAGCAATATCTATTGCTCTTCCTGCTATTACTTGTTTTCAAACTGCTAGGTTGGGAGGCTTTGGGAAAAGAGACAGGTGTACAGCACTCTGATGTTGAACTTTTGACCTCCTGACCTTCCGGTCATCAAGCTCAGTGTCACCACGAAGCCACCACGGTGCCTTATTGGGTGGTATATTAGTGTAATTGTGATTGCTACAATTGGGGACAATAATATCGAAAGACAGGTATTAAGCTTTCTTGGACTTAGGGCTGCAAGTGTAGATGAAAACTGAATGTATGATCTATTCATAGTTGCCCTGAGATAGTGGCCGAGAATGCATTTTTTTCCTGAAGCAGAAAAAATGCCATTGGCATGAATTTGTTTTAGGTGGATCCCAGCTTGCCATGAAGTGACCTACACACTGTGATCACGGAGCCATCTCCTGTGGTACACATGAAATGAGACATGCAGGATTTAACATTGGGACTGGGATAGACTGCCGTTGCCTTGAGGATATTAGCAAGGTACGCCTTCACAGCCAGTCCATCTGGCATGGCCTCTTCACCTCTCCAGCCATTGGGAATCAGAGTTCCTCCTCCACTAATTTTGCTATTGGGTCCAATAGCATATAGTTTGCCAAGAAACATACACATACAGCGTATAAAACAGATGGGCTTCATTGCCGTATGGGCGCATTTTACTTCCGCTTCTGGGAGCGATGAGAGCGGTGCAGGCTGGATGAATCGCAGTAAACCCCTTCATGTGGATTCACGGGGGGGTTGGGCTTCTGGGAATTGAAGTCCAAGAACATCTGGAGTGCCAAGGTTTGTCATCACGGGTCTACTCCTTTACCGTAGTGGGATGTCTGGACAGATAGTATTACCCTGGGATAGTACTACTTCAGTAACTTTCAAGTGTTGGGGCTGCACTTCGAAGTATATAGCTTGTGATTTGATATCATCCAAGTTTCCTCTTCCTTGCAGTGGCCATTCTCAGTGAAGGTCCAAGTAAGGAAAAGTGTGCTGTCAGCATGCTGCTTTGAACTTCACTCCAACAGCAGTATAGACCAGATGTTGTGTTGGCAGCCTCACAAGTCTATTCTCAGGTCTTTAATCACTGCACATCTATTCTAGACGCTAAAAAATTACTTTTTTGGATTATAGTTTTAAGATCTTCTGGTTTGGCTCCTAAGACAGCAAATGATCATACTGGTTTTTATTTATTTATCCAAGTCCGAAGCACTAAAGTTTAAAACCAACATAATCTTAAAATCATACTGGTGAGGCTTTGCAAAATAGCTGTTTCTAAACAGATGTTTTTATGGAACATTTCAGCTCACATTAGCAATAGCTGCTGAGATTCAGGGTGAGTGGTGTTTCTTCTTCTGCCTGTAAATCAGGGGTGCTCAAACTTTTCAGGCTGTGGGCCAGTCACATGCTTCAAGGGCACCCAAACTACAGCCCAGGGCTGGATCCGGCCCTGACGCCAATTCATCCAGCCCACACCACCCTCGTTGCTCCCAGAAGCGGAAGTAAAACACACACGTATGGGCGCGTTTTACTTCCACTTCTGGGAGCGACGAGGATGGCGTGGGGTGGGTGAATTGGTGTCGGGGCTGGATACGGCCCCTGTTTGGGCACCCCTGCTGTAAATTGACAGTCACAATTAACAGTATGACTGTGGTCTCAACAGCTACAGTATGATACTGTTTATACAGTTTTAAAAGATCTTTCCCACTTCATAACCAAATTTTGGACAATGTGAATGGGCTTTGCTCTATTTATTTGCCCAACTCATTACATACTAGGATTTGTTTCTTCTTTTTGACTAACTGTGGGTTGCACCAGAAATGCACCTCTCTCATTCCTCCTGCTTTCCAAACTAAACATGGTTGATTTAAGTACTACAGTTTAATCCTGCAAAACCTCCATATGGCATACCCGTCAAGCACTGCTCCCAAAAATACGGGAAATTTCTGTGCAGACGTGCACACGCAGAACACATTTGCACATGCACAGAACGTGTTTGCACATGTGCAGAACATGTTTGCACATGCACAAATGGGTTCTGCGTGTGAGCACATGTGCAGTAGTAACCCCCTTCCCCACTGTTCAAAATACGGGACGGTGGCGGGAAAGGGGAGGAACGAGCGCCAAAATACGGGAAATCCTGGCCAATATGGGATACTTGACAGGTTTGCCATATGGCACATTTTAAAATATACATTGGAGCATTCAAGACAGTATAAACAAGGCTTCTGGCATTTTTAGCATGTGTGAATCTGAGCAGCAAAGGAGAAAGGGTTGCAGGTCCAGTGCTGGAAAGCTTCAAGAGAGATTTTACTTACTCTAGTTAAGGCTACATTGTTTGTGGGGTGGGAGTGGGAGAACTGGTTCCCAATCTTTTGTCCTTCTTGAATACTTGCCCTATCTCTCCTATACATAAGCAATAGTCTGTCTCTAAATCAAAAGCACAAACAATTACTCTTAGTGCATAGGTCAGGTCTCCCTTGCTCGAAAGCCAGTCGTATCCGGCTCTAGGGTGCAGTGCTCATCTCTGTTTGCAGCCAAAGAGCCAGCGCTGTCTTTGTCTACAGATGTTTCTGTGGGCATGCGGAAGGCATGGGTAGACAACGGAGTGCATAGAGCACTGTTGCCTTTCCTGTCAAAGCAGTACCTATTTATCTACTTGCAATTTCTTTTGAACTGCTAGGTTGGCAGGAGCTGGAACAGAGACTCTGTTGTGCAGCACTCGAGTCTCAAACTGCTGACCTTCCAGTCATCAGGTTCAGTGTCTTAACCACTAAGCCACCACAGTCCCTTTCTTAGTGCATACTGGGATATAAACTGGGCTAACAAGGAGATAGGGCTGGCCCAAAACTGTTTTCTGCCTGAGGCACAGCAGAAAATAACACTCCTCACCCATTCAAATCGGGGCACATGATGCCTGATGCCAAACCAATTATGTTGGATCAAATAAGGCACAAAACCTCGTAAGTCTCTCTCATCATAAAAAGATGAGCAGAGACCATAGAACTAATCATCGGCTATCAATGATAGCCAAACTCTGCTGCTTGAGCTGGTTGCAACAGACTTAGAGTAGGGCCAGACTTAGAAGGGGGGCACTTTACCATTGATTGTACAGAAAGACCTTTCTTCCTATTGCTGGGTCCCTAGAATTTGGGGAGTTGACATTTTCAGAAGGCATGTACTCAATGTATGTTGGTGTGGACAACAAGCTGTTACTCCACAATGCTACAGGTAAATAACTATTGATCATTTGGCTGGATGGCTGAGTGAGCAGGGTATCTGTCTGCAGAGCCAGAAGAGAAAAATTCCCCACTACCTCCCAGCTAGCCTGTGTAGGTTGGGGGCAAGCTGCACAGACTGCAAGTGCTCCCAGAAGAAAGGAATAGTAAACTATTTCTGAGTTCTCAATACCTAGGAAATCCTAGAAATGGTAACCATTAGCTGGAATCAACTTGACCCAATGGAATTATTGTTTGGCTACAAGTCTTAGAGACTGCGGTGGCTTAGTGGTTAAGACGCCAAGCTTGACGACTGCAGCTGGTCAACAGTTCAAAACCCGAGTACTGCACAGCGAAGTGAGCACCTGTCTCTGTCCCAGCTCCTGCCAACCTAGCAGGTCGAAAGCAAGAAATTGCAAGGCATATCAGGAAGCAAAACAAAAAACACTGCAGCACTTTAAAGACTAACTGCTATGTTTTTAATCTGAGCTTTCGTGGAACAAGCCCACTTCATCAGACATAGGAATGAAATAGCAAGACATAAGCTTATATACACCAAATACAGCATCATAGAGTGATTAAATCAGAATTACATCATCATGCAAATCAACACAGGGTCTATGTGGGGAAGTACAACACAAGCACCTGGCATTGAATGCTAATGAATTTAACCTCCAAGAAATTGCAAGTAGATAAATAGGTACCACTTCAGTGGGAAGGTAAACAGCGTTCGATGCACTCCCATGTCTAGTCATGCCTGCCACAGGTTCACGGAAATGTCAGCAAATGCAGACAGCACTGGCTCTTTTGCTATAAACATAAATGAGCACTGAACACTAAGGTCGGATACAATTGGCTTTAACCTTCCCCTTTTATTCACATGTGAAAATTTCTCTCTCCATTCTTCAGTCCATAGCTAGGCATCATTCAGGTAGTTTACATCAGCCTGTGGCCAAAGTATCCATGAAAGCTCTGACTGAAAAAAAAGTTAGTTTTAAAATAACATTTCTTATATTATTATTTTTTAAATCTGTTTAGGGAAATTAATAATAAGAGAGCCCCACCTTCTGGCCATTTACTGTTACTGACATTTGGCATTCTTGTGCGATGGTCCTGGTTTGAGTGGTGCTAAATGGCTACCGTGACACTTTAATTCCCAAATAAATTTCACACCTGTAGCATATTGGAAATTCTATACACAGGGGTGAGTCCAGTGAATCATGAGCATAATAGGTTCTGGCAGTGGTGTTCTTCTCTACAAGCAGTTGTTCAAACCTGCACAAGAATGTATACTTCTTTGAACTAATATAAGATTACACCAGGATTTTCTTATATATTAATCTCAATAAATGCCTATCATTAGCTGTCACTATTTGGAAAAGCTTGCACAGCACACATTATTATTACTTATTCACTAATATACATGACATTTCTGTAATTAAATGATTTAATTGATAATAAATATATTTCCCCTAAAACAAAAGGAAGGATGTTAGTTTTAGTTACATCTACATAATCAAATGTCTGTTTTTCAGATATATCAGTCTTTTTAGTGTCTTATACAAATATGTCTGACCAAGATGTATAGAATGCCTGACAAAAGAAGACCAACATTCTCCTACTTTATCAACTTAGATATATTATCATTTTTATGTTCAGTATGTTAAAGGGATTTCAAATGTGATGTAGAAATATGATGTTGGTATTACAGTGTTGAATGCTATTAGTTCCTGTCCATTTTTACTTAAGAACATAAGAACATAAGAACAGCCTTGCTGGAACAGGCCACAGCCCATCCAGTCCAGCATTCTGTCTCACACAGTGGCTCACCATTTCCTTCAGGGTATTCCCAAGCAGATGCCTTCACCTGCTTAGGATTCCCTGGAAATGATATTGAGAGATATCCTGCCTATCTCTCCAACCCGGAGGTTGTCCTTAAGTATCCATAATTATAGCCATTGATACCCTTGTCCTCCATGAACTTGTCTAATCCTTTCTTAAAGCTGTCAAGACTGACAGCTGTCACCACTTCTTCTGGCAGGGAGTTCCATAGACCAGTAATCCTCTGGGTGAAAAAGTACTTTCTCTTATTTGTTTGAGAACTAGTACCCAAAAGTTTCATGGAGTGTCCCCTAGTTCTAGTGTTATGCGATAGGGAAAACAGTTTTTCCTTATCTACTTTGTCCACACCGTGCATGATTTTATAAACTTCAATCAGGTCACCTCTTAGACGTCGTCGTTCAAGAGTGAAGAGGCCCAACCGTTGCAGCCTCAGATGGTAAGGAAGGTGTTCCAGTCCCCTAATCATTCTGGTTGCCCTCCTCTGCACTTTTTCCAGCTCCATAATATCCTTCTGGAGGTATGGCGACCAGAACTGTACACAGTATTCCAGATGGGGCCTCACCATAGATTTATAAAGAGGCAAAATGACACTTGCTGACTTATTTTCTATACCCTTCCTAATGATCCCTAGCATTGAGTTTGCTTTTTTCACTGCTGAGGCACACTGGGTTGACACCTTCATTGAGTTGTCCACCAGGACACCAAGGTCCCTTTCCTGGTTTGTCGCAGAGAGTTCAGACCCCATCAGTTTATAAATGTAATTGGGGTTCTTTGCCCCAACATGCATCACTCTGCACTTACTAATGTTGAAACTCATTTGCCACTGTTTTGCCCACTCCCCCAGTGTCGAGAGATCCCTCTGAAGCTCCTCACAGTCTCTCACAGTTTTCACTACCCTGTATAATTTAGTGTCGTCAGCAAATTTGGCTACCTTGCTATTTACTCCTACCTCTAGATCATTTATGAAGAGGTTGAAAAGCAGGGGTCCCAGTACTGAACCTTGGGGGACCCCACTCTTTACTTCCCTCCACTTGGAGAAGTGTCCATTTAGTGCTACCCTCTGTTTCCTGTCCCTTAGCCAGTTGCTGATCCAGGACAAGACCTGTCCCTTTATTCCATGACTGGTAAGTTTATTCAAGAGCCTTTGGTGTGGGACCTTGTCAAAAGCCTTCTGAAAGTCCAGATAAACAATGTCAACTGGATCCCCCTTATCCACATGCTTGTTGACACTCTCAAAAAATTCCAACAGATTAGTGAGGCATGATTTGCCCTTGCAAAAGCCATGTTGGCTCTCCTTTAGCAGCGCCTTCTCTTCTATGTGCCTATTAATTCTATCTTTTAGGATGGTTTCCATCACTTTACCTGGGACACATGTCAAACTGACAGGTCGGTAATTTCCTGGATCACCCCTGGATCCTTTTTTGAAAATTGGTGTTACATTCGCTACCTTCCAGTCATCAGGCACAAAGCCTGATTTGAGGGAAAGATTATATATTTTGGCTAGGAGATCAGCAATTTCATCTTTAAGTTCCCTGAGAACTCGTGGATGGATGCCATCTGGTCCTGGTGATTTGTTAGTGTTTAGTTTAACAAGACATACAAGGACCTCCTCCCTGGTTATTTCTATCTGGCTTAATTCTTCGGTTTCCCTCCCTACGAAGATAGGCTCTGTTTTGGGCATGTGGCCTCTGTCTTCTTCAGTGAATACTGAAGCAAAGAATTCATTGAGTCTCTCTGCAATCTCTGTTTCCTCTTTAATAACCCCTTGCCTTCCATTGTCATCTAATGGTCCAATGGCCTTCCTAGTTGGGTTCTTACTTCTAATGTACTTAAAGAAGTCTTTGTTATTTCTCTGAGTATTTTTAGCTATACGCTCCTCAAAGTCTTGCTTTGCTTTCCTGATTGTTGCCTTGCATTTGTTCTGCCAGAATTTATGTTTCTGTCTGCTGTCCTCATTTGGACAAGCCTTCCATCTTCTAAATGAGCTTTTCTTGCTTTTGATCACTTCCCGAACAGCTCCTGTAAGCCACATCGGAGTCCTCTTGGACCTGGCAGTGCCCTTTTTCCTTTTGGGTATGCATTCCAATTGGGCCTCTGTTATTGTTTTTGTAAACAGCCTCCATGCCTCTTGGAGTGTTTGGACTCTCTCAATTTTCCCTTTCAGTTTCTTTTTTACTAGTTTCCTCATCTTTGGGAAATTTCCTTTTTGAAAATTTAAGGTCTCTGTGTTAGATTTTATCAGTGACTTGCAGTCTATGATCAAGTTAAACATAATTGAGTTGTGGTCACTGTTCCCTATTGGATCAGTCACATTAACATCTTGCACCAGATCCTGAGTATTACTCAGGATCAAGTCAAGGATTCTTGTACCTCTAGTTGGGTCTTCAACCATCTGTCCCAGGGAACAATCATTTAGCATATCTAGGAACTTTATCTCTTTATCATGTGCTGAACAACAGTTCACCCAGTCTATGTGAGGGTAATTGAAGTCCCCCATTATAACCAGGCTTCCCTTCTTGGATGCCTCCTTTACAACATTCTCCAACTGCCAGTCTCCCTCAAGAGTTTGGGTCGGAGGCCGATAGTATATGCCTACTGTTAGACCATCCTTGTGGCCTGGTACTCTTACCCACAGAGCTTCTAATGGTGACTCTAAATCACCTAGATATTCCAATTCATACGATTTTATCACTTCTTTGATCATCTTTGAATGATCATCTTAGATCATCTTTGAATGATTTATGTCCCATCAAAGTATGATACTGATATATTTTTTCATTTTTAAGTATTTACTGTCACCACAGAGGACTGTGGTGGCTTACAAGTTAAGACGCTGAACTTGATGACTGGAAGGTCGGCAGGTCAGCAGTTCAAGACCCGAGTACTGCATAACAAAGTGAGCTTCTGCCTCTGTTCCAGCTCCTGCCAACCTAGCAGTTCGAAAGCAAGAGATTGCAAGTAGATAAATAGGAACCACTTTGGTGGGAAGGTAACAGCATTCCATGCACTCCATGTCTAGTCATGTCTGCCACATGTCCATGGAAAGGTCTGCAGATGCAGATAGCGCTGGCTCTTTGGCTATAAACAGATGAACACTGAACCCCAGAGTCGGATATGACTGGCTTTCGAGCAAGGGTGATGTTTACTTTACCTTTACCTTTAATGGAAAGACATTTGATCAAACTGCATCAGACATAATACTTTAGGTTAAACTAATACATTCATTTCAAGTAAAACCTTGAAGTTTGTGTCTCATCTTCTTCCTCAGGATACATTCCAGGCTGTCTGCCATTTCCTATCCAATATTAAACCTACAATCATTTTAACAGCCAGGACTCAGTATCAAAATGCTTTTTCATTTATACTTTTTTTGCAATAATGATAATTATTTTTTTTTTGCAATGAAGTCAAGGAATAGATATTTCCACCTCCCCCCCCCAAAAAAAAATAGGAGAAAAAAAAGAAAATATCAGTTCTGTGGTTTCTGGGAAAGTATAGCTATAATCTACTTGATTTCTTTCAGTACCACTAATAAGCAATTACAAATTTAATAATAATTGTGACATCAAGTCTATTTTAATTTATCATGACCCTTTCCGGGTTTTTCTAGCTAGAGAATACTTTGATGTGGCTTACTGTTACCTTCTTCTGGGACTGTGCAGCTTGCCCATGGCTATATAGGCTGGCTTTTCTCACAGTGGGTAATTGAACTGCCATCCTCTGGCTTCACAGCCAAATATTTAAACCACCGAGCTACATGAGTTATAGTATGTAACCTCTGAATTCTGAACTGCTGTAAGAATATTGTCAAGATGAAATAGGCCACAGTGATGACGAACCTTGGCACTCAAGGAGTTCTTGGACTTCAATTACCAGGAGCCCAAGTCAGCACCTCTGTTGATCAGTACTTCTGGGAGTTGAAGTTCAAGAACAGCTGGGGTGCCAAGGTTCACTATCATTGACAGGGCATCAGGCAGATGAAACAAACCTAGTTTTTTACATGACAAATTAAACTGTGTGACTCGGCTGAAAAGGATAATGTCTTTCTGTCAACACAGTTGTCTTGCTGTGGATGGACTGGACCTGAAACTTGGAAGAACAACACAATTCTCCAGGACCGAAACCAGACATCCTACCCATGCACTTGCAGCAATGCAACTGAGTCCATGCCAGAAATGGGCTTCTGCCCTTTGGATATCATCTCCAATGATACATCATTTGAAGATTGGCCAGTGAGAAAACTGGTAAGTGTGGCTAACTAACCTTTGGCTTACAGTTGCCAACAAGATACTGGCCATACTCCCCCCGCCCCCGTACAGTCCATCTGTATGGTTCACACATTGACCTGATTTAACCAGAGTGTAGTAAAATTGGATATCAGGATTACAGATCCCAGACTTAACCATCTCTTGGGTAATACTGAGGTGTAGATTGAATAAAGGTAGCTTTTCGCAGCACTGAAGTTAATATACTTCCAGCCCAGAATCAACAATCTCCTCTTTTCAGATAAAATGCATTAAGACAATGCTTTAGATTTACTGGGAGAATCTAAAGGTCACAAAGTGATTTGCCGGGTTTTGAGTTTTACAAGAAGTCTTAATCAAAATACAGTAATACCTCGCATAACAAATGTTTCGTGTAACGGAAAAATCGCATAAAGAAGTGTTCATTAGGCAATGGCGATAGCCAACATAACAAAAAAATTCTTTGATGTGCAGGTTTTTTTGGTAATCAGGGTATACCCGGTCAACTAACATTTTTTTGTTCGTTATCTGGGGCATCTCCCATTTGCTTCGCATAACGAAAAAACCCGCATAGCGAAGAGCTCCGTGGAACGGAGTTTTTCCATTAATCGGGGTTCTATTGTAGATGATAAACAAAGCATGGGCATGAGAAAGATAACCTAGTTGGCGTTAAAGTCCTGGAGTGTGCATTTAGTCACAGTCTTGCAAAGAAGGGAGGTTACAGACCTTCAGTTTATGGTCTGACAGGCTTTTTTCCAGAACTATGGTAACACTCCAGTTTTAATAGAATTGGGAAATGAGCAGATAGATGATCAGGGACCACTTCTGTGCCTGTCTCATTGGAACATACAAAATTGGACAATGTCAACATGTAACATAAAGTGTTTCCCAGGTGTGCAATGACCAATCTCAGTAACATAGGACTTTAGCTCTCCTGCTGTACCACTCCATTCTTCCCTCGCGTGGAGATTTGTATCCAAATCTATATTTCTTTCTCCTGTTCCCAGGGGTGTATGAAAGGTGTGCAGAACTGGTTGAAAGAGAATCTTGGCATCATCCTCGGAGTCTGCATAGGGGTTGCTGTTATTGAGGTAAGCCTTTCCCCCCTCTTTGTGTTTTACTGAAAATATCTTGGGCTGCTGCTTTAGTTACGAGGCTTCCTGGTGCTGTGATGGCTTCCTGGTTCTGAGATTGCTCAGTTTGTGAAAGGGAAGCAGGAAGGCAAAGGACTGCAGGTGGCTTAGTGGTTAAGACGTTGAACTTGACAACTGGAAGGTCGGCAGGGCATCTGTTCGAGGCCTGAGTGCTACATGATGGAGTGAGCTCCCGTCTCTGTCCCACCTGCTGCCAACCTAGCAGTTCCAAAGCAAGAAATTTCAAGTAGATAAATAGGGACCACTTTGGTGGAAAGGTAAACTGCATTCAGTTCACTCTAGTGTCTAGTCATGCCTGCCACACGTCCACAGAAACGTCTGCAAATGCAGACAGCACTTGGCTCTTTGGCTGTAAACAGAGATGAGCACTGAATCTTAGAATTGGATATGACTGGCTTTCGTGCAAGGATGACCTTTGCCAAGCAGGAAGGCGAACTGTGAGAAGTGGATGAATTTGCAGCTTCTGTGTTAGTGGATGGGCCATAATCATCTTCTCTAGTTGGAATATGACTCTGTTCTGTGATGTTAATCTGTTTCCAGTTTCTAAATTGGTGGATGATTGCCCAGAATGCATCCTGGAAGTTTAACACTTACTAATAAGCATGGGTTACATTTTCCACTGTTTATTTTCCACTATATTCAGTGTCTTGCCAGAACAACTGGCAGCTATTGTTGGACATTATAAAATAAAGCTAGCCCTGCCTGAAGGATGGAAGCTATTTTATTTCACAAAATCAAATTTTATCTAAGAGGCTTTCCTTTCCAATTTCATTTCATTTCATTGCAATACTCTTATTTTCAAAGAAAATGCAGATGAATACTGCCTTTTATGAGTACAGGGGTGTGAGGGAGTACAGATGGGAGGAATATGAGAAAAGGAGCCTAAGAGTACACTATGGTAAAAGTAAAGATCACCCTTGCTCGAAAGCCAGTCATATCCAACTCTAGGGTTCAGTGCTCATCTATGTTTACAGCCAAAGAGCCAGTGCTGTCTGCATCTGCAGACACTTCCATGGATGTGTAGCATGCATGACTAGACACAGGAGTACACAGAACACTGCTTACCTTCCCACTGAAGTGGTACCTATTTACCTACTTGCAATTTCTTGCTTTTAAACTGTTAGGTTAGCAGGAGCTGGGGCAGAGATGGGAGCTTACTCTATCATGCAGCACTCAGGTCTTGAACTGCTGACCTGCCGACCTCACAGTCATCAAGTTCAGCATCTTAACCATTAAGCCACTGCAGTCCAATGAACCAATAATAAATGGTTGACCTGGATTGAAGTCTCATCTCTAAAAGAGGGAGGTTTTTTTTTTACTCCCTCCCTGGGCCTCTGCAGTGCTGAATGTTTATATTGTATAACAGCAACATATGTGTTTTGTGCAAAGGCATGAAACATCGGTTCTTTTCTGGACTAATACCAGCGTGCAAACTTGACTTGGGTATTATGAATCTGGGTGGAGTAAATGCATAAGAGAATGTGACACACCTTGATCTGTGTCGTCCTCAAATAAGGTGCAACTCTCTGAAGAAGAGAGCAGTCCCCATAGGTGGAGATTATCCAGACAATTCAGAAAAATTTGTATTTTTGCTTAAGCTGGAACTGAGTTAGTGAAGGGGTGCTCTTGTTCTCTGTCAGAGAGTCTCTTTCATAAAATGGCTGCCCATGTCACTCGTATATCTCAAATTGCGCCACTCCAGGTGCTGACACCAAGAATGGTGAAAAAGACCGTGATAAGGAGGAGAGCCTTCTCAGTGGCAGCCCCCACATGGTGGAATTCCTTGCAAATGTCCCATCCCTGGGTATATTTAAAAAACATTAAAGCCCTTGCACTTTAGAGAGGCTTTTCTGGACATGCTCCCAAATACCATTTAGTATTTAGTGTTTGGTTGTTGTTGTTGTTTTAGTTTACATTTGTTTGAGCTTTCTCAAATGTCCCTACTGGAATGATCTTGTCTGGTTGTTGTTTTCTTTTTGTTGATTTTGTAAAATATTGTATTCTTTCAATGTTGTATCCCACCAGGAGTGGGGAAAACCACCCAGATGGGCAATATATAAATATAATAAATAAAATAAAGTGAGAGAGGCTGCAGAGCCAAAAGTCTTCACAGATTGGCGAGAACTGGCAGGCTTCAACAATTCCTGCCTCTTTAATTCTGAAGGAAAAGGGGGCAGCAGGCAAAGTTGCTGGACAGAAGAAAAGATTGATTCAGCCAAGCCATTCAAAGAAGAGAGAGTTTGCCCAGAGCAGCCCCTTCCCAGACTTTCCTCATAGAATGGCCCTTAGCACAAAGTGGAGAGGAGGAGAACTGTATTAGGGTGCTGTGGGCAAGAGAGTAGTAATGTAATGTAAATAATGGATAAACAGTATTTGTAAGTGTCCATCCAAATTCCTGTTAAGCAACCAATACCTAAAAATCTGGACTGAAGTTTGGAATTTTGTCAGTGGGAAATTTTTTCTGTGGTAAAATTATGGTTAGAATTTGTCACTTTAACAACATACAGTAGATGAGGTCACGTCCTTTCACTCCCCCTTTGCCTGCCATCTTTGTTTTAGTCATGTAGGTAAACGTTAAGGTTCCCCTTGCTCAAATGCCAGTCGTATCCGACTCTTGTGTTCAGTACTCATTTCTGTTTGTAGCCTAAGAGCGAGAGCTGTCTATGTCTGCAGACGTTTCCATGGACATGTGGGAGGCATGACTAAACAGCACAGAACGTTGTTTACCTTCTCACCGAAGTGGTACCCATTTATCTACTTGCTTTTGAACTGCTAAGTTAGCAGGAGCTGGGACACGCCGTCATGCAGCACTTGGGTCTTGAACTGCTGACCTGCCGACCTTCTAGTTGTCAACTTCATCGTCTTAACCACTAAGCCACCAAAGTCTCTTTTAGTCTTGTAGCCATGGCTAAGCTCTTACACTCCTCTTTTGTATGTGTACTTTCATTAACACATTTCCCCCTTTTAAGACTTAATTGATATGGATTCCAAAATTCTACACAAAGCGGATGAACTAGTCCAGATTCATAATGCCTGGCTAAGGCTTCCTATTTCTATCCAATTCCAATTTTTGCCTGACGTTTAATGGCTGTTGAACATTTATTTCATGCAATCTATTATTATTATTATTATTATTATTATTATTATTATTATTATTATTATTATTATTATTATTATTATTATTATTATTATTATTATTATTATTATTACTACTACTACTACTACTACTACTACTACTACTACTATTACTACTATTACTACTATTATTATTATTTCACACTTATATGCCGCCCACTCAGGGGAACCCGACTCAGGGCAGCTTACACAGCAATTATACAATATACACTATAATACACAATGCACAGTAATGCAATATACACAAAAATTATACAATACAATATTCATTCTAAAAGAACAGCATACAGTGGAACCTCATACAATAATCACCCTGTATAACAATGAAATCGCATAACAATTAGTTTTTTGGTGGAAATGGCATCCCGCATAACAATTTTCCCCATGAAAAAAATCACACAACTTTTCAGTGGGAAAAACCACTTAGCAAAACAACAACAACACATTGTACGATGCATCCCATAGGGAAAACCGCTACATGATGCATATATCATATTGAAATTGTTTCGTACAACAACGAGCCCCATGGAATCTATACATTTGCTTTGCCTTCTTCATGAATTCTGATATGCTGGTGCTATTATGTTTGATGTATTTTGAGCATAACAATCTCAACATTGAAATTGAGTTTGTTGTTTTTGTTGGGTGGCATTTATTTCAGAAGTTTTAAAACAGAAAAGTCAGTTATAAACATAAAATAGTAAACAATGTAACAACAGGGTGTGTGCAAAAAATGAAGTAAGTGAGCATAGCTTTCAAGATAGTTTAAAGCTTTTCATAGCAATGTAAGCAAAATCCACAGCTCAGCCAAGAGGAGTTTTTTTAGTATCAGTTTGGACAGGAAGAGAAATAGAAAGAACTGGTAAGCAAAGTGAATCACAGATGAGAAATGGGACCCAGCCTTTATTTCACCACAGTTGTGGGGCAGGGCTGACCCTTCCATCAGGCAGATGGAAACAGTTGCAGGTGCTTGCAGTCAGCAGTGCGACAGGCAGAAAGCCATTCCTCCAAATTCTTTGGCCATTTGTTCCCTTGAAGGACAGACTCCAGGTCTGGCCAGGTTATCCTCCTCTGGTAGTAGAGCAGACTATACTGCCAGTGATTCAACACTGATTGTCAGGCAGTGGTTAACTAACCCAACAACCCTGAAGGCTAACGGCCTTGGGTGGCATAAGTCTACAGGGAAGGGTGATGGTCCCCAAGTAGATTATATCCCACTTGAATCCATCTTGATGAATGAAGCAGCTGCTTCATCAATACTGGCCTGGGGCGGAGGAGGACTCTGGGTGCCAAAAGGGCTCAGGATCAGAAAGTGATTTGTGGAACTGGATCAGTGGTATGGGTGTCATGCTGCGATGCCGAAGTCAGATGAAAGGCTACTGCATTATATTATTCCCAGGACAATCTTCGTGGCTGATCACCATTATGATTGCCAATATTAGGAACTGGATACATCATCATAGTTTTATTTGTACCCCGCTTCCCTCAACCCAAGAGTGACTCTAAGCGGTAAAAACAACAGTGACAAAGCAATACAGAACAATACAATAATACAGGTAGATAAATCATAAAAATTCAATAATACATATCAGCTTCCTTAAATATACAATAAATACAGTAAAAATACATCAATACAGATGATCCATATCAAAAACACAGGAGAGGTAAGAGAACAACATCAAACCCCCCTCTATAGTCCAGCCGCAGGTCTACCATCAAACCGACAGCACCTAACTCCCATTCTGCTGCGGCCGCGGGGCAGCGTCTCCGGCATCCTTTATACTCCCCGCCTGGGCAGGCCAAGGGGAGAGGCTCAACTGGGCTCCTCTTCCCTCCCCTGATTGTCTGGGCCAGAGGAGGGGGCCGAAGATGGTGTGGGCATCTCTGGTGCGCTGGTGGCAGCTTTTTCAAGCCTCAAGGCTCAGCTGGGCTCCTCTTCCCTCCCCTCACCGTCTGGGCCAGAGGAGGGGGCCGAAGATAGGGCACTTGAATAAGAAGGACAGACTCTCTGTGTGCCATAAAGCCTGTCCTGCCTTTCATACGTTTGTCTGCTGCCCTTAGGGCAGAACTCTATCCCCTGTTGCCAGTTTTGAAGATTCAACTGCTGATCTTCCCCTTTATAAGTGGAAAGGAGGGTGTACTATTTTGTCAGGCAGCTGAGTGTCTTGGGATAGCTAAGATATTAAGCTTAAGGGGAAGGTAGAACTCTCTGCAAGGATTTCCCATGCGTGGCATATTTCATCTTGTTTATGTTTTCTCTTCCAGCTGCTGGGAATGGTGCTCTCCATTTGCCTCTGCAAGAATATACACACTGAAGACTACACCAAAGTGCCCAAATACTGAGAGACTGTCAGCCCTGAGAGCTGCTCCCGAGCAAATGCAACACTTCTGTCCTTATTACCCAGACTATTTTCATCACTTACCGCTTGTCCTTCTGGGACATCCAGCGTTGCTGTGGATCAGTTAGGCTGTGTTTAAGCCATGCGTTTGTCTGAGTGCTCAGGGCTTGAGCAAGCCCCTTCCTATCTCTTGACTCTTCTCCTGTGAAGCAGCCCATTTAAGTCTTCCTCAATTTATGTCATTCCTTATCCCATTTTTACTAGACTGTCCTTCATTCACTTTTAAACCATTGTAAATTCAGAATAGTACTTGGGTTTTTTTGGTTGTTTTTTTGCAGCTATTTTCTAGCATTCCTACTAGAGATAAGGTTTGTGGGGGTTTCGGACTAGCATGCTGCCTGAGGAATTCTGGTAGATGTAGTCCAAAACACAAATAAGCACATTTCTAATTTCTACCTAACCCTTCTTTCAGGGAGGAGGGCTCATAAGCACAAATATCATAGTAATGAGCATTTGGGGTCTCTTGATGCTGTTGGACTTCAGCTTCAAAAACTTGAAGGCAGCATGAAGTGTGAGCAAGGATTCTGGGAGCTGCAATTCCATCAGTGTCTAAGGACCCAAGGTTGAGAGCCACTGCTCTAGTTCACCCATTTGCTTGTCTTGTCTTCTTCAAATCTACTGAAACTGCTGTTGTATATATTGCTTTATCCTCTCCCCACCAGTCAAAGGCCTCTTTGTTACATATAGCTAAATATTTCTCACCAATTAAAACTGATTATTGTCCCAGACACAACAGCTGTATGATTTCACCAGTGATCCTTTGGTCTGTGGCTAGGGAACTTTGAATTTCGTTTTGGCTGATACAGCATAACATCCTGTCTGAATTGTGTTAGCTTGGAGTCACTTTAGAAACTGCATGTATAGCATGGAAGAGTTTGTGCAAGCTCACTGGAATATGTTCTTCGGTTGCCAGCTTCTACAGAAACAATGATTGAAAAGTATATTTTTGACCCAGTATGAATTTTATTCAATTATGTTTTATCTTTGTTATTGTGGATTTTTTTTTAATTGATGGCCCTTAGATTACAGCTTTTGAGGAAACCAATGGCTCCTCACTGTACAGGTGAAACTCAGAAAATTAGAATATCGTGCAAATGTCCATTCATTTCACTTAAAAGGTGAAACAAATATATGAGATAGACTCACTACATGCAAAGTGAGATATGCCATGCCTTAATTTGTTATGATTGTGATGATCATGGTGTACAGCATACATGAGATGTGATGATTATGGGGTACATGAGATTGGGGGGTTGGGGTTTTCATAAGTTGTAAGCCATAAGCATCAATATTATAACAAAGTAAGGCTTGAACTATCTCACTTTGCATGTAATGAGTCTATCTCATATATTTGTTTCACCTTTTAAGTTGCATTACTGAACTGAATGAACATTTGCACGATACTCTAATTTTCCGAGTTTCACCTGTAATCCTGCACCTCTGCTCATGTGCCAGATAGCTGTAAAATCACTACAGATGCCCCCAGGATCCAGAGATACATTTCATTGGCAGTCTGTCTTGGGCTCTCTGTAGTGGTGCCTCACTAGGAGACATTTCTGCACCCAGCAGTCCTAAACAGGTTCTGTTTTAGGAGTGATTGCACACAGGTCATTGCCATACAGTAGGAGACATTTACAGAGTGTGAAATACAGTTGCTAAATAAGCCCTGTAAAAATAGGCTGATCACATTCAGACCATATGGAGAGCTTTCATTTTAAGGAGGCCTAAGAATACACTTAGCAGAACTTTTGACATTTTGAACAAACCTTCTCTCAATGTTTGCTACGGTGAGAGGCCTAAACCTCCCTACATAGATCACTTGGTGTGTATGCTTTGTCTCATCACAGCATGGCAGAGAAGCATCTTCAAATAGGAGATAATAAGCCATTGTCCTGAGGGACAAAATTGGTGGCGTCTGGAGGCCAACCTTCACACTTGTGGAGAGCAATTTTTTTTCAGTGTATCTCTAGAATAGAAATGCCACTCTTTTCTTGAACTGTTGATCATAAAGACAAGAAAGTGGTTGAGTTTTATGGCTTTGTTAGACTTTGTCAGGCTAGCATTAAAGTACAGCAGTATCAGAATTGGTACCTCATATCAGTGATGGTGAACCTTGGCACTCCAGGTGTTCTTGGACTTCAGTTACCAGAAGCCCAAGTCAGCAACCTGTTGATCAGGGCTTCTGGGAATTGAAATTCAAGAACATCTGGAGTGCCAAGGTTCGCCATCACTGTCATAGATGAAACACTTCAATACATTTTTAAGTTCTTTCCTCAATAAGGTTTCTAGCAAGCAAGCAAGTTAGTAAAAGGGATTTTCCTGGCAATATTTTAAAGTATGCTCTCCCCCCTGCCCCTTCCAGCCTGGTGTTTCCTTTTCTGAATTGATTGTTAAGCTATGGTTTGTATACACCTCTCCTGCTTCAGTTGATAAGCTGCTTCATTGACAAACTGTTTATGCTTTTGGATTCAGCTCTGAGGAAAAGCAAAGCTGAGCCCTTTCTGGATTCCACTTTTGTTTTTAGAAACCGCTTCCAAATGGAAGAAATGCATGTACAGATTTAAACAAATTATGGGTGGGTATTTCAGTAATAAAAATATTTGCTTACAAAATTATTAATGTTTGCATAGTCAGTGGCTTTATGTCCTTGTACTATAAATATACTTTTCAGTAGACTTCACTCATTTTTAAAAGGTTGCTTAGTAAAGAGATGGAATGTATAGGTACATTTTGTCAAATAGAAATGAATTTCATTTGGCAAATAAAACTGGGTGCTTTGTTGCTTGTTGGTTGCAGAGATGTGTTGCTTTTCAGGAATTATGAGAGAAACAGCAACATGTGTTGAACTCTGTGTCCCTTGCCCTTGCCCCATAGCTGACTGTCCATGGGGTGAGCCGCAGACAGCAGAGTGGTGTGCAGTGGCTGAGCAGAAGATTCACACCTGGGGAGATGCTTCCCTTCCTTGTGAGAATGAAAAAGGGCAGACAGGTCTTGGTTTTCGTGAACAACTCAAACAGTTTTACTCTGAAGTAGGACTGCAGTGGCTCAAGTCGCTATGACGCTGACTGGGAAGCGGAAGGTCAGCAGTTCGATTCCCGAGTACTGCAGGACGGAAATGAGCTCCTGTCTTCATCCCAGCTCCTGCCAACCTAGCAGTTCGAAAGCAAGAAATTGCAAGTAGATAAATAGGGACCACTTCGGTGGGAAGGTAACAGCGTTCCGTGCGCTCCGGTGTCTAGTCATGCCTGCCACATGACCACGGAAATGTCTGCAGAAGCAGACAGCGCTGGCTCTTCGGCTTAGAAACAGAGATGAGCACTGCACCTTAGAGTCGGATACGACTGGCTTTCGAGCAAGGGAAACCTTTACCTTTACCTAGGTGGTGCAGAAGCATAAACAGTGCAGTAACAGAAAGCAAATACAGTTTCTTGGGTTTGTCAGTTAGCTCCACTGAGAAACCACAGTTGTGCAAAAGATATGTACAAGTCTCTACACAGCTTAGAAGCAGTCCAAAAGGAAGCTGTGGCTTCAAGTAGAGTCAGACAGCTTTACAGCTTACCCCCGAGTAGTCTTTCCCTGCAGCAGACAGACAAGTCAGGCAAGTGCCTTACCTCGTAGCAGAGCGGAGATTCAGTCCTTGCAGTATGCTCTTGGACTCACAGAATTCCTAGTCCAGGCTGTTGGCAGATAGTGAAGCGTTGAAGCAGAGGCTGGGCATCAGAGCATGTTGAGCCTGGTAGCTCAGGTTGAGCATTGAAGCCAGAGTGAGCATTAGAGCTGAGAGCTGTGACTTTGCTCAGGCATAAATACACTGACCACAGCTCTCTCTAGAAACACCACAACACCTGTGTGCTTTTGCAGTGAAATCTGAAAGCACCATAAGCACAATATGCCTTGCAACCTAGTTGGGATACAAGGTGAAGACTTACATCCACAAACAATGGCCTCCACTAGGGACATGAAGAATGGCCACAAAATGGCCTGCTGTCTTGACACCCTGTTGAGAAATTCATCCTGTTGAGAAATCATCCGTCTCTGCAAGAGTTCACCTCCAACATTAGAATTAGAAAAGGGTCAGGGATTTCCTCCAACAAGATTTCAATCATTTGCATAAAACAATTCCACACAAAAACTGTCTTTTCCATTTAAAAATAGGGATATAAAGGGTCGCCCTTGCTTGAAAGCCAGTTGAATCTGACTCTAGGGTTCGGTGCTCATCTCTGTTTATAGCCAAAGAGCCAGCACTGTCTGCATATGCAGGTGTTTCTATTAAATTAAATTAAAACATGCACACTTTGTATAAAATAATTCTTCTAAATAGATTTCATAGAGTGTGCTAGGGAAATACCTTCCCATTGGCAGCCCTGTAGTTGCTGCATGTTATTTTCAGTACAATGCCAAAAAAGTGTGTGTGTGTGTCTATATAATACAGTAATTGTGTGCCATTAAGTCAGTTCTGATTTATGGTGACTCCCATCAGGGTTTTCTAAGTTGAGAATACTCATAAGTGTTTCACCATTCTCTCTTCTTTTTTGGGGGGGGGGGGAGGGGGGATCCTGTGACTACTCAACTTGTCCAAAGCTG
The DNA here is from genome assembly GCA_035047345.1 of Bradypodion ventrale. Taxonomy (NCBI): domain Eukaryota; kingdom Metazoa; phylum Chordata; class Lepidosauria; order Squamata; family Chamaeleonidae; genus Bradypodion; species Bradypodion ventrale. The sequence continues at coordinate 415,579,521 of JAWDJE010000001.1, forward strand.
GGATGTGATGCAAAATGGGGAGCTCTAATTTCTACCTTTGGCTCTGCAGCCAAATCCCTAACTCACTGAGCGATCCATATAGCTCATTATTATCTATAATAATAATAATGGCGGCCAAAATCTATTACTTTCACCCACCAGCATAACATAATCAGCATAAGTCTCACTCTGACGTCCAAGAAAGTGGCCTTTATCCACAAAGGGTAACATTAAAATATAGTGTTTTATCTTTTTTTAAAATAAAGAAATATTAACACCAACAAATATAATCTATAGAACTTTTAAAAACACATTTCATTTCATTTCACTTTATTCTTGTATACACCTTCATTCTGCCAAAGGAGACTCTAAGCGGTTAACATTGGTGCATGCTGACTGCAGCACAGCCAGCAACAGGAAAGTGAAAAAATACAATAAAAAATTAGATACATAACACTCAACACAATAAACCGTCATAGTCAAATGGAACAATACTCAAAATACATCCTCTGGCGATGTTGGGGCCAGAGGGTGGAGGCAAAGCGTCCCGGCATCTTTGGGGCCACGGCCAGTCTTTTATCCCTCCCCGGGCGAAGCAGGACCGGAAGGACGGGGCGGGAGCTGATCTCTACCGCCCGACAGCCACAGCTGAAGTATAGTAAGTCTTTGTCAAAATGTCTTAAGATATAGGAATTGGGCCAAAATTACATACATACCAAAATTACATAACTAATACGTGCACCCTCCATTGATTATAATCATCACCATTTTTAAAATTAATTTTATATGTATAATGTTTTTACACACACACACACAGCAAAAAAGCTGCCTATTCTTGTCCTGGTTGTGCTCCTTTTAATTTAACTTATACAATACACAAACTCCCCAAATCTCTTTAAACTCATTTTTAAATTTTAATTATTCATTTCTTTAATTTTAATTCACTTGTCAGTTTATTATTTATTGCCACATTCCATAATTCTTATGAATCTTATTCACAAAATACTTTCCATTTTTTAAAAAAACAATTAACAGTTAATCTTTAAGGTGTCACAATGTTTTCCCTTCTTTTTTCCCCTTTTAGTTTTGTTTGTTTTTGACTAATGAGCATAAATCAATTTGTGGAATTGCCACAGGTCCAGAACTTGCTGCACTTTTGCTGCTGTGTGCCAAGTTCCTCAAGGTGTACAACAGCAAACCATATGCTTTCTTATTAACTTGTAATAATTAGTTACGTAAAATTATGCCAGCTGTGCTGTGGTGGTATAAAAATATAATGGGATATTGGCCAATGTCTATAACAAAGTTTTTGCTGCCACTTCTGGTGTTATTGCTTAATCGGTGTAAATTATTTTAATGCTAGCATCAGATATGGGCTGTTCATGTACAGCAAGATTTTGTAAAATTGAGCAGAACTTCTTGTCATGAAAAACGTTTGTATTAATTAACTGTGTGCCATCAAGTCAATGCTGACTTATGAAAAATTTACAGGGTTTTCTAGGTAGAGAATACACCAAAGTAGTTTACTGTTCCCTTTACAGGAGGGTGCCCTGGGATTGTGCAGTTTGCCCAAAGCCATATAAGCTGGCTCTTCTCCCTGGTGGCTTAATTGAGAATCAAACTCACAATACTTAAACCACTGAGCTATGCTTGATCACTATGAAGAAGAGGATTACTGTACAGTATTACTAAACTGTGATGCTAGCATTACATACTCCAGCTCTCTATCGAATGTATATGTCATCTTAGTCACAAGAGGGTGCTGATGCCATATGAAATCCCAACAACAGAATTACCATCTAGAATTGTGTGACTAAGCTCAGTTGCCTTTTTTGGGAGTGAAAGGCATCCCTTGGAGTATTTCTGCATTCATTGGACTGTGTACATGATTCCTGACTAATTTAAATGTGCCATTTTATGTATAGAAATTGCTGATGGTTTATATCAGGGGTGCCCAAAGTATGCCCTGTGGGCCAGATCTGGCCCCTGACACCAATTCGTCCCGCCCTTGCCGCTCCTAGAAGCGAAAGTAAAATGTGTCTGTACAGGCGCATTTTACTTCTGCTTCCAGGAGCGGCAAGGGTGGTGTGGGCTGGATGAATTGGTGTTGGGGGCCAGATCTGGGATTTTGGGAACCCCCTGGTTTACACAGAGAAAATTGCAGCCTAAAAATCTATCTCATCTGTTGCAAAACAGATTGCAAGGCACGTTTTACTTCCGCTTCCAGTGGGAGGAACGACGTGACCGGCCCGCTGAACCACATGACCGCCCCATGGCCCAAAAAGTTTGGGCACTCCTGGTTTATATCCTCTCCACTCAGCTCTGAGACATCCCAGTTGTGTTCAGAATAATCCACTTCCAAAAGTTAATTGTGTTCTTCCCGCTTCTTTTTCTTTTCCTGTAACTTGTTTTAATGCCTTTAACAGGAAGAAATGAAAGTAGCATTCAGAGCAAAACTTGCATAGAAGACCTAGAACCAAGTTATCTCCTCTTTGTGTTTCTAGGAGCAGCAGGTAGATTTGATTCCCCCACAAAGATCTTTGAGATGTGGTTAGGTTCTGTGGTTTCCTAACTACAACTTGGATCAGACTGAGGTTTATTTGGCACATTTTCTTTGCATCAAGCATGTGCAAGTAGATGTTAGTGATTTAGGACATTTCATTTCATTTCAAGTTTAATTTCTATACTGCTTTACTCACCCAGCGGGCAACTCAAAGCGGTGTACATAGTAACAATAATACAATAATACAGGTAAACATAACACAATAAATCAACAATACAATAATAAAGCAATAATGTCATCAAATTACAAGATTACAAGTCAGGAAAAACATAATATAAGTAAAGGGGAAAAAGCAAATAAGTTACACTAGAACTCTCCACAATATGGCAATTTCTACAATGTTAAAGATACAAAATTACAAAGTCTAATACAGATCCTGACACAATACAATTTATCATTTAATACCAACTAGTACCCTTGGCTACTACAAGTCTAAGACGGAGCCCCTAAAAACGTCTCATCTGAAAAGAAAGGGGGTGTACCACCACATGGCAGCTGTACTCAGGGAACAGCTGTACTCCCACCCACCCCTGACCAAGGCGAGTCAGGGTGGGGAGCCGGCGGTATTGCAGTGGCTCGGTGGCAGCGGCAGCTCTTGTAGCCCCGCGGCGGGAACTCAGGGTGGCTGCGGCATGCTCCCACCCACATAGGGGTCTCTCTTCTTTAGCATCAAACAGATGGCAATGTTCTTACTCCCCTCCAGTATAGATGCATTCCCTCACATCTTTAGATCTATGTAATAAATGGCTCTTTAATGGGCTGAGTCATTCTGAAATGCAATGTGATTTCAAATTCCTGATTTATGTCAGAACAGGCTATGTAGCTAATTGTGTAGAATAAAAGCATCTAGATGATTGAGTGGGTTCAGCTTTGGTCACCATGTCTAAGGATGACATAATGCCTCATCATGTCTCAAGAGCTGAAAGAAGAGAGCTGTCTTATGCACTCAGTAACATACTAGGGTTGTTTTTATTTTGCTTTTTAAAAAAAGAAATACAACCCACAGGATTTCCCCCTAGGTTTTTCGAATGGTTATTTTAAAAACAAAAACTGTTTATAACTTTGGCTCAGCTGTGTCCATGGGATTAAATTGGCTGTGATCTTTTTCGTTAATATAGTCCACCAGATAAACTGGTGGGGTGGTTTCAACTTGGGTGGGATCACTTCTCCTGATAGCCTCCTTCCATTTCCCCCACCCTGCTGCCCTCTTCATGTATTTAAAGTGCATCCACTGTACAGCCTGGATACCAATGAGTTGACGTGGTGTGTGTGTGTGTTTTTGCTTGCTGCCTGCAAAAATGTCATGGTGAAGGCCAGCCACTGATCTATCAAGGGAACCAGCCTGTTAAGGTTCCCATTCAGAAGCAGCAGCATTTCCCTTCTTTATCACACGCACGCACACACACACACACCCCAAAAAAAGCCCAGCCAGCTGCTTCTGGATCAGAACCAAAGGTGGAAGCTAAAAGAGAGATCAGCTCAGGGAGGAATTGTCCGACCCCTGGGTCCAACAGTATGGGGTACCTCAGGGTGGGAAATCTCCCTGATGCTCCCTCCATTGGGAGAAGTCATCAGGAGATTTGGAGTCTGCTTTCATCAGTAGGCTGATGATACTTACTTAATTGCCTCCTCTTCTACCTTGCAGTGTAGAGGATTCCACAAAGGATCTCCATTAGGATCTCTCCTTGGACAGCTCCGTAGCTCGCCTCAGGTCACTACTGCGAACATGAAGGGTCTCCTTGATGTTATCAATCCACTTGATGTGGAGTATGTCTCGGGGTCTTGTACCCTGTACTCGGGCCTCCCATGTCTGCTGCGGAATCCTGGTTTCAGCCATTCGGTTGAGGTGGCCAAACCAGTGTAGCTGACCCTTCTCAGTCTGTCTGATGATCACGTTTCACACTCGGTCATGCTTGGTTTTCTTCTTGGCCTTCCTCAGATATCTCATCTCCATTGCTTGCAATTGGCTGTAATGCCTGGAGGTGAGCAACCATGACTCGCTGCTATATATGAGCATAGGAACAAAGGTCAGCTTAGCCTAGTGGTTCCTTCACACAGCTTAAATATAAGCAAATATTGCCTTCTGAGTAGGCTGATGACACAAAGCTCTATCTCTCTTTTTCCACCTCAGCAGTGGATACCGCCTGGAGGAGTGCTTGGAGGCAGTCATGGTGTGGATGGGGGATAACGGGCTGAACTGGAACCCAGACAAGACATAGGTGATGCTGGTAAGGGGTAACTGATCACAGGTAGAGATAATCCCCATTAGTTTAGGAGGTGTCGTTCTCTCTTTGAAGGAGAGTGTACACAATCTGGGCATGCAACTTTACCAGTCTTTGACCTTGGAAAATCACGTGTCATTGGTGGTCAATTTGGCATTTTTCCATTTGTGACACATAGCCCAACTCTGCTCTTTCCTGGATAGGAGATCCCCAGTAGCTGCAATATTAATATTCTAGCAAGGCTGCAACACCTGCTTTCTCCTGGTCAGCAAACACCTCCCCCCTCACAGTTCTCAACCTTTTTTTAAAATATTATAAATTTTATTGATAAAATACATATAATAACGCAGACTACAATACAAGAAGATGACAAATAAAACAAAATCAATTGACAAGAACACAAGTACTGATTAAAGTACACCACATTTTTAAGGAGTAAAATAAACAAGAGAGCAGTTAAACTACTCTATATCTATATATTTTTATCTATATATAACTAAAATCAAGGTCCGGTGCTCTATGTTCCTTGTTTTAATTTTAATTTAATTTAATAGTTACACTTATATGCCGCCCACTCAGGTAAAACCTGACTCAGGGCGGCATTACAACAATTTTAAAAACATATAAAAACACAGAAAACCCCTAGTTATCCCACCCACCCACTATAAAAAAAGAGACAGAGAAGGCTCCTGATTGTTATCTTGCTATGAGCCAGCAGCCCAGCCCGGGACTGTATTCCCATTAGGACCCCACACCTGCTCTGCCAGCCAGGTCTTCAAACCTTTCCTGAAGGGCAGCAATTTTGTTTGTAGTCTTAGATCTGTTCGCAGGAGGTTCCAGAGGGCTGGTGCGGATACAGAGAAGGCCCTCTTTTGAGTACTAGATAGATGTGCCTCTCTAGTTGATGGCACAACTAGAGAGCCCCTCCGGTCCGCTCTAGTTGGACAGGCAGACACTCTTGGGGTGATGAGATCTCTAAGGTATCCTGTCCCACTACCATGTAGGGCTTTAAAGGTCAAAGCCAGCACCTTGAATTGCACCCGGAGGCAAACTGGTAGCCAGTGCCGCTCCCGAAGTAGCGGCGAGGCACGGACATATCATCCACACCCCATCACCACCCGGCCCAACGCATTCTGGACCAGCTGCAGCCTCCGAATGGTCATCAAGGGCAGCCCCATGTAGAGCGCATTACAGTAGTCTAGTCGGGAGGTGACCAGAGCGTGAGTGACCATGAGCAAGGAGTCCCAGTCCAGGAGCGGGCACAACTGGCGAATCACCCGAAGTTGGGCAAAAGCCCTCCTTGCCACAGCCACCACCTGTTCTTCTAGAAGCAGCCATGAGTCCAGGAGGACCCCCAAGTTGTGCACTGTGTCTGTCTGGGGCAAAATAGCCCCCTCCAGAACCAAAGATGGTAGCTCCCAGGATGATGCAGCGCCCCTTATCCATAGCCACTCTGTCTTGCTAGGATTCAGCTGAAGCCCATTGGCCCCCATCCAGACCTCAACGGCCTCCAGGCACCTGGATAGGACTTCGACAGCATCACTGGGGTCCCCACAGGCTGAGATGTACAACTGAGTGTGATCCACATACTGATGGTACCACACACCGTGGGAACAAATAATTTCACCCAGCGGCTTCATGTAGATGTTAAATAGGAGAGGAGAGAGCACTGAACCCTGAGGCACCCCATATTTGAGGAGCCTAGGGCTGGACCTCTCACTCTCCAACCACACCGACTGGGTCTGGCCCTCCAGAAAAGAGGAAAACTAGGACAACACAGTGCCCTGGATCCTTTGAGCCATTCCAGAAGGATACCATGATCGATGGTATCAAAAGCCGCTGAGAGGTCAAGTAGAGCAAGGATGGATGGATGGATGACCTCTGTCCAGATTCCGCAAGAGATCATCCATCAGTGCGACCAATGTCATCTCCGTACCATGTCCGGGTCTGAATCCTGATACAAATCCACACCCCTGCACCAATCACGCTGAAACTCAGCCCATACGTACCTTGGGCCAAAGAGACTGTCACTGCGGGGGTGTCAAGCCCCATGGGGAAGGGTACGCCCCCTAAATCAATCCGCAAAGGGGATGCCCCCACTGACAGGGGGAAAAGCAAGGGGGAAAAGCCAACCAGGGGGATTGTGATGTCATCACCACAGCTCAAACAATTCCCAGCTGACCAGATCTGGGGCTCCATGACATCACATGGCTCCCTCATACAAAGCAACACCCCTGCATCGATTGCACTGGAAACTGCGTGCACACCTACCTTCAATGTCTGGGGTGGCCAGCATGGGTAGCCAGCAGCCCAGCTTGGGGTTCTTTCCCCTGAAATGGGGCTGCAATGCCCCCACCCCAGGCCAGCAGAAACAACCAGGGGAGATGATTGTGCATGCGTGAGAATCCATGCATGCGCCTAACCCTACCTGGCATTCCAGGCTGTGGCGCATGCATGAAATTCCACACATGCACCAAAGTCTGCCCAGTGTTCCAGGTGGTGCACAGCCTATCCGCCAGTATGGACAACAGCAATTATGGCCATTATGGCCGCCCCCACCCCAGCAACTACTGTCGGCAGCCGGCCACCGCGGCATGGCTTCTCTGCACTCCTGAGGCACACCTCGGGGGGAAGGGAGAACCCACAGCCGGGGAAGGCGGGCGGGCGGGCAGAGGATGGGACCGGGATGCCACCTTTCACAGGCCTCCGCCCCCCCCCCATGGGTCTTCTGCCCACCTGCCCAAATGGAGCCTCCCTTCTGCCTGACACAACCCGTGGGAGGACGGAGGAGCCAGGCAGTGATGACTACCCACTGATTGTAGTCGCTGAGGAGGCTGGCGACAGCAGCCAGAGTCACGCTGAGAAGGCACCTCATGGCAGGGCTGAGAAAGTGGCCACGATAACAGTAGACAAAAAGGTAAGGCAGCTGGGGAGTGGGGGGCGGGCCTGGGTTTCTCCTTGGCCCGGGAAGGGTACCCCCAGGCAACGCCAGGTCCTCTGCTAGTACATATCTATACTTCTCTACCCTTTTATCCTAGTTTCTTTCTTGATTATCTGCCCTTCATTTGCTATTTATAGCTAAATATAATATACGGTAGTATATTCAATATTTTAACTACTTATTTACAATTCTTTTATTTATAATTTTTATCCTCCATTTAAAATTGTAACAAATTAACAGAGTAAGTTCTTAATAAACTAAAACATACCTTGACAAAACACCACCTTAGTGAAATTTACAATGCCTTGGAGACTGAGTTTTCTTTTAAATACCAGATTTACTTCCAGAAAACCAATTGTTTAGACACAGGTGCATTCCCTTTTCCCTTAATTAATGTATAACCTATAAATAATTTCCAAATATCATGAAATTTGTTTTCCTTTATTATTTTCTTTATCTGGTTTAATTCCCATGTGAGTTTATCATTTAACGCAATTATCCACGTTACTTTGTATCAATCTTCAATTTTTACCTTAATCTCATTTTTCCAATTCCGGGCTATACACAGTCTTGCAGTTGTCAACATAATTGTTAACAAGTGATTTTTTTATAAGTAACTATGTTCAAGTTGTCTACTTCAGTCAATAATACTGTACCTGCTTCCAGTTTAATGTCTACTCCAATTATTTCTTCTATCTCCTTTTCAACTTTTGTCCAAAAAGACTTTAACTCTTTGCATTCCCACCACATATGTACATAGGTTCCTAGCATGTTTTTACATCTCCAGCATACATTTGACTTCACACTATCCATTTGATGCAGGTGCACTGGAGTCAGATACCATCTCCATAGCAATTTGTAATTCTGCTCTTTAACCCTAACAGATAAGGTCTTCATTATTCTTTTCTTCCACTTGTTTTTCCACCTTACTTCACTAATTTTTATATTCAAATCTTGTTCCCACATTGTTCTTAAAATTTCATGAGATTTTACATCCTGATTCAACATTTTATATAATTTACTTAGTAAAGGTAAAGGTTTCCCTTGCTCGAAAGCCAGTCGTATCCGACTCTAGGGTGCAGTGCTCATCTCTGTTTCTAAGCCGAAGAGCCAGCGCTGTCTGCTTCTGCAGACATTTCCGTGGTCATGTGGCAGGCATGACTAGACACCGGAGTGCACGGAACGCTGTTACCTTCCCACCGAAGTGGTCCCTATTTATCTACTTGCAATTTCTTGCTTTCGAACTGCTAGGTTGGCAGGAGCTGGGATGAAGACGGGAGCTCATTTCCGTCCTGCAGTACTCGGGAATCGAACTGCTGACCTTCCGCTTCCCAGTCAGCGTCTTAGCGACTTGAGCCACTGCAGTATTTACTTACTAAGCCCTTAATTCCTATTTGTCCTGATCTTAGATTACACACCAGCTCCTCAAATTCTGTTCAGGGTCTCTCCAAACTATTTTCTTCTCAACCTTTGACAGTTCTTAACCTTTGACAGAAATCTAACACATGTGGATGTCACAGCAGAATAATCATAGGTTACTCACAGCCTGGTCACCCACCAACCCATCCCTTTATATTTTTCCATTTGTTTGCCTAGTTCAGGCTTTCTCAACCTTTTCTGGCCATGGACTGGATCACTCCCCCTTGGATGGCTTTGTGGGCCAGTCACATGTTCCCAAATACGCTTGTTGCCATCACCACCGCTGCCCGGAAGCACTGAAAACCACCCAAAACACATGAGAAGTCAGCAAAAATGCACGCTTTCGCATGAGAACTTGGTGAAAACATGGGAGAACTCACAAAAAATGTGCATTTTCACTGGTTTCTGGTACATTTTTGGCACTTTCAGGTTACAGTGGCAACGAGGGTGTTGGGGGCGGATGAAATGGCTTTGGGGGTTGGGTTTGGCCCACGGGCTGGAGATTGAGAATGCCTGGTCTAAGGGTGTGTCTTGACTGTTAAAAGAATCAGGGTTGCAATCAAGTTTTTAAAAATCAAGTGAAGGCTACATGGTGCTCATCCTGAGTGATTTCTGTGTCATTTAAGAAATCTTGACAGAAAGTCAAGGTCAAACCTGCAGCTGCCACTGCAAAACTCCCTCCCAATTTCCCTCTCTCTCCCAGTCCCCCCCCCCTTTTAGGTTTTCTTTCTTTTTTACTTATCCCCACCACCACAACCCTCCATTCTAATGGAGGGGTGAAACTCCTGCCACCACAGTCTCCACCATTACTCTCACCTCTGCTGCAGTGCCAGTTTGGAACAGCTTCCATTGGTGACACTCCACACCTGAACAACATACGAGAGCTTGCTTATTTATTTATTTATTTGTATTTTTACCACCGCCCCCTCACAGAGGCTACTTACATAGACTTATGTAAGCTATAGAGCAGCAAGAGATCTCCAATGGTTTCGGTCATTTTCAGGGCCTTTATATCTGCCATGGAAGTTCTTCATCATGTGTTTCAAGGGCATCCTTGTCATTTGACATTAGGAGATGTCCAACTTGATGACACCTTAGGGATCCTGTTTTTCTCCATGCAAAAAATATGGTCTGCCATTTGGAGTCATCTTCATACAATGATGTTATTCGAAGCACCTCCTCATAGGTAATATGCTCAAAATCTTTAAAATCTGGCAGAGGCACCGTTGCTGAAAGACATCATGTTTCTTGTTGATACTTGCTGATGCCTTCCAAGTCTCCCAAGCATAGATGGCTGTCGGGATCACTATGGAGGTGAACAAGCAGAGTTTAATTTTCAGTGATATAGATGGTGAGGACCAGATCTAATTGCACATGAGAGCAATTTATTTTATTTTATTGTTATAGCATTACAATAGTTTTTTGCCATGACAGCTGACTGCTGAACTGTTGTAGCGTTCTAATAGTAAGAAATGGAGGGAGGGGGTATTTTCAGGTTGCAGGGAATCCTGCAATTTTTGCAAGGCAAGACATACAATACACAGTATGTGATGACATAGTCATGCACACAGAAAAATTCAGTGGTTTAGGAATTAGTACACAATAAATGACCTTTGCTGGGAAGTTCAAAATAAGCCATAAGTAAAATAACATGTGCACCATGTATTTCTTGCTTTTTAAATTGATTCCAAACCTGGCAACACCAGTGCAAATGTAGGACTTTTATAAAACAAGAGATACCCTAATCTACCTATTTGATTTCTGTCCCACCTTTTTCTGTGAACTGAGACCCAAAGAGTTTTACTACAATGCTAGGAGAGACACAGGGAAAAATTGATAAAAACAGGTGCAGATAAAAGCATATAATTTTTATCATTGTTAAAACAATACAAATTATGCACAATATGCATCAAATTATTATAATAAAACACTATTAAAGTAAAAGAAATCTTGAAATCTAAATTTCTATAGTTCTTTCAAAGGTCTTTATTTCCTTCCTTTACATTTTCAAAACAATTGCTCCAATGCCAAAGGCAATCCTAATGCAGTTTTTAGAAAACTATAAACACAATATAGTATAAAAGGCAGAAATCCTTAACATTAGCAAATAAAAAACAGTCTGCTTCCCCTTCTAAATTGTACTGCTAGAATTAAGAATGTATTTTAATGACAAAAAAATTATGGGCAACCATTGTACACTGGGCTCAATCTGCTACTCAAAACAAATCCTTAGCTTACAATTATTTTAATTTAAATAATTAAACCTCTTACTCTGACCTCTTCTTGGTGGCTCTCAAGATCATAGCAGAGAGGAAAAGAGAGAGAAGGAGTGTCATATAGCAGTGATGGCTAACCTCGACACCCCAGCTGTTCTTGGACTTCAATTTCCAGAAGTCCTGATCAGCAGGAGTGCTGACTTGGGCTTCTGGTAATTGAAGTTCAAGAACAGCTGGAGTGCCAGGGTTAGCCACCAGGGTCATATAGACTTAGATTTTCCAGCCCATTACATTTCCCAGCTCCTTGTTGCAGTAAGCAACAAGACATGTGTGGACTCACACACAGAGAGAGTGAGTGAAAATGCACAAATTATGAGCACCTACCATTGTGACATTCCTCATTTTCCACATAGTAGCTTGACCAAACCTCCATATTCAGCTGCAATGCATGTGTATAGCACATGATTGCTTTCAGGCCCTGCATCCTACATAGTCATTATCAAAAAATGAGATGCCATCTTAGATGAGCTTTTCCTCTAATCTAGACAGACAGACAGACAGAGGTGCCTGGAGGACAATGGTCCATGGGGTCGCAAAGGGTCGGAATTGACTGTGCAACTGAACAACAACAAAGCAGACATATCTTCTTGGTTTCAGAATGCTAGCATTTTAAAAAACAGTAGTATAGAAAAAAGGATGAAAAAAATAAATTCTTGCCATGTAGAGAAAGCAGGTTCAGGTTACCACAGTCTTTGAAGCTATTGCTGAAGATATTGTCCATTTTCTAACACTAGGGAGAAAAAAAATCAAAACATTTCCTGTCCAAATCTACATATGCCAAGGCCGGAGACCGGATAAGCTTAGTTGTGTTCCTATTTGGCATTTCATTTTTCTACTTCTAGCAGAATTATGCAAATCCTATTGTGGTATTGTCCATTCTTAACTAAAAACTGAGGGAAGTCTGGCATTCAGGGTAGAAAGCAGACAGTCCTTGGGCTCCTTTCCCCTGTTCTCTTTAATGGTCTCTAAGTTCATTAAACCTTGGTGGGAAAGAAGGAAGGGTTGCAAAGCTCACTCAGAAAGTTGCTTTGTTAGGAGAGACCCTCTTTCTAGGCATCCTTTTGTGTATATTGGTCACTTGGCCCTTGTATCCCACTGCATTGCTCCTTATTTTCTGCTTCTCCATCTTCAGAGATTTATATGCATTTTGTTGAACACAGGGTGTTTCTCTCCAGTTTGCCAAGGGGCAAGCTACTCTGTCTCTAAAACTCTGGCCTGCTTGCATTGCACTAAAAGTTCACCATGTCATCACGTGCTCTTGTTCTACAGTTCATGAACTTCCGTAATTGCTCAGCTTGAACCAAAAACATGCTTATCCATCAAGAACCAGCCATTCAACAGCTCCAACTCAAACATGATGAGGTTGTGCAGGGTATATTCTTACAACTCTGATCATGGTCTTGGCTGCTCCAACAGAAGCTGCCAGGCAACTTTGCCCAAGTTTGCCTTGGCAGAGTGAAATTAGAAAACCTGCAGCAGGAGATATAATTTGCCTTCACAAAGATCAGGTTGAGCTGGACTCTGCTCATGAATGATGGAGACCAGCAAGGATGCAGAGACTCATAATGGTAGCCGTGTTAGTCTGTGCAAGCATATGTTATTTTGGTTACTGCAGCATTGTCTAGCGCAGCTGGCTGGAGGATTCTGGCCATGGGAGGATGTAACTTCCCCAAGCTCTGTCTTGTGAAGGTGGGTTATGGCAGAAGGGGACATGTTGGCAGTGGGTGGCATAAACCTCCCTTTCTCGCTTCTTCTCCTCAGCCTAATATCTGTTGACAGATACTCTTGAGCAGTTTGCTTACTGAATGGTTTTCAGACCAGGCCAAAGACTATAAGCTTCCCATTTCTGGTTTCAGAAACAATTCAAGACATTTTGTCACCTGAGAAAGATCAGTAAATGTCACCTTTCTGCAAATCGAGTGTCATAATAGCGATTACACTAGCAAGTACATTTATATTACACCCCATAGCGCTTAGTGCACTCTCTGGGTTGTTCTCAAAGTAATTAGCATTTTGCCCCCAAAATGCTAGGTACTCATCTTACTGACCTCAGAAAGATGGAAGACTGAGTCAACCTGGAGTCCATCAGGATCAAACTCAGATCGTGAGCAGAAGTTTGGCTGCAGTACAGCAGTTTAATCACTGTGCCACCAGGGTTCTTTTAATATTCCAAAACCTGCTGTATTATCTTGACCATTAAATAAATAAATTTCGTGTCAGAAATTACTCTGGGTTGACAGGATTTTTGTTGGAGAAACTTCGCTTCAGGGGACGCCCAAACGAGTTTCCTTTCATGTCCTCAAGATCCGATGTATCGAACCGTGACCTTCCAGTCTTCAAGCTCAGCGTCTTAACCACAACCACTAACAGAAACAATATTCCAAGCAACTCCTCTTTTATCTCTGAGTAAAAATAGCGCTCCGTGCACTCCGGTGTCTAGTCATGCCTGCCACATGACCACAGAAACATCTGCAGAAGCAGACAGTGCTGGCTCTTCGCCTTTGAAACAGAGATGAACACTGAACACTAGAGTCGGATACAACTGGCTTTTGAGCAATTGAAACCTTTACCTTTAAAAGTACAACAAGGAAGTAAATAACAAATGATTTGCTTCCCTTTCATTGCACACCAAATTTGTTATCTGACAAGGCTTCATCACTATTGCCAACTCATTTACTGGTCTGCAGATTATTGCCAGGAACATGCACCGGTGAGGACTTAAGTTTGACCAACAACAAAGCCAAGAAAGTGGCTTCATTTTGGCAGTCTAGGACTTGATCAGAACACGAAAAAAGAAGGAGATGACTTACTGGTAGGGCTAAACCACTTTGCTTTAGATTAAGATTGTGCATTGATATCCGGCAACGTGGCCTTTGCCCAAATACTGATGAACAAACACATGTGGGCGCATTTTATTTCAGCTTCCAGGAGTGATGAGGGCTTTGTGGGCCAGATAAATTGGTGTCGAGGGCCCGATCCAGCCTGTGGGTCGTAGTAACCAGCCCCCTGAACCACATGACTGGCCCATGGCCCAAAAAGTTTGGGCATCCCTGATCTATGATTTGGGGTAGGTGGGGCTGTCCAATACCATCAGTTTCAGGGACATGGTAGATCTTAAATAGTCTGTGGCAGTTGCAAGAAGACAGTCCCCTGATTCTGATCCAGCTGTACACAACCCACGACCAGTGGGATGAAGGCACTTACCTACTATCACACACACAAGTTTAGTAATGTAAGTCAGAGTAAAAAGGCAGGAAAATAAATTTCTGGAACACAAATCCTAACTAGCTCATGATTTTTCTTTCCTTTTGCCCTGCATCTATGCAGAATGACTCACTCAGCAACTACTTTTGGGTTGTATAGGCCGCAGTGACCTCAGCCTGAGTCCTTGTTCCCACCTCAGTGATTGAAATGTCCAGGAGATGTATCAGGCTTGGAGGTGGGTGGTCAGCTTTTGTTCTCCTCCTTTGCACCAGCTGTCTTTTCCACTTATTACCTATCACCTTCCACTTTCCCTTCTTTGTTCATGCCATGTCTTTTGTTTATAAGTATAATTCTTCAAATACCTGACTGAACAGTGAACACAAAGAGCTGGAGGTACTCTGCCCCAGAAGTACTTAGCAGCTAATGACTCCACCATATGCTTACCCCAAAATTACAGATATACCTCATTAGTTCATTTTTACACTTTTGTCTGACAATCATGCACATCCCTAGTTTAGATGGTGAATGAAAGGCAATGTTGCATAGATTATCATCTCTTTTCCTGCCTGTCTCAGGAAGGTTGCTTGCTTTATGCTCAGCTGTCTGTTACTAGTCCTCATGACCTTGTCATTTGTCCATACGTATGTTCTGTAATGTGAGAGAAGTGCACTAGCCTACCAAAAAATTTCCTTTTTTCCACCCTACTGTTCATCAAGAGATATACCCAGTGTGATGTAGTGGATAAAATGGCAGACTAGGGCTCAGGAGTTGTGGACTCAAATGTGGGAATGTATCTGGATTCTGTCAGGCTGTCTCTGACACATTTTGTAAACAAAAGCCTCTTTGCTTGCATGAGAGACAACGCTCCTTATCTCTCCTTATTTGGGTTCTGACATTCTGATTGATTATGTAGCTTAAGTTTCGTTTCTGGTATACTCTGCTTGAATAAAGAGAAGCAATTAGTATCCTTTGTTCAGCCAAAGACTGCAGTCGTGTTTTCTGTCTCTCTCTGTTCTTTCCTTACTCTGAGCCTAATGAAGCTGGACTTCGTGGACTCTTAAGTTTCTCTCTTAAAAGATCTGATGATATAAACTGCTGCTTCATGAGACTGATTGAGAAGAGATCTTTACATGAATCAGATTTCTACAACTGGTGCCCCGTCACGAGGCCATTGAATGAAATTCAAAGGAATGCTTTGAAGAGATCTGCTTCAGCAATTAGCACCTAATTATCACCTCATCGGCCGGGACAAGGTCTCATTCACCTCGACCGGGAAGGTCATAAATCGAGCGCTCAAAATTCATCCAATTCTACATTGGGTCCCAAAGGGTGAGTGAAAAACAATTTAATTATGGGATGTGTGCTGGCGTCGCAAATGCAGGAACTTTGTAAAGATATCTCAGATCTTTTGCATATGAATGGACGAACGGCTGATGAGAAGGAAATACAAAAGCTAGTCAAAGCTATAGAAAAAATCTGTCCTTGGTTTAAATATGAATGTTTGGACTTAAAACAGTGGAATCAAATTGGAAATGCATTGCAAAAGCATGAGAGAATTTCTGTTTCAGTGCTATTTACGTGGGAGGAAGTTAGAAACTGCCTTCAGAGACTCACTCCAAGAAATATGTTATTCTCTCAGAGGCTTGATGGCCCCCTCCCACAGCTTTTGCCTCCAGCCAAGGGAGGGAGTCCAACTGCCCCTCCATCATATGAGAAACAACAGCCCCCTGATGGGGGTGGAGGTGGAAAAGAAGATGGGACATTATATCCTGCCTTGCAGCAATCAAGAACTTTAAGCCCTACAAAAACACTGTTCTCTGCTGCTTTAACTGCAGCTGTGCTGGACGTGCAATCTACTGAAATATACCCAGTGATCAGGGGGGCTCCGGCTGTGGGCAATGCACCGGCAGTCCCAGATAGATATGAAACCCTCCATTACAAATATCTGAAGGAACTAAAGGTCAGCATACGTGACTATGGGTTTAATGCACCTTTTACAAAAGCTCTGTTGGAAGCCATTGCTTCTCAAAAATTGCTACCAGTTGATTGGAAACAGATGATTAAAGCACTCCTGCCTCCTGCAGAAGCAATGCTCTGCTTGCAGGAGTGGAGGGATGTGGCTTGGGAGGTACATCATACACGCCCTGCACTCACGATGGATATGTTATGTGGGGAGGGAAATTTTGCCAACCCCACACAGCAGTTGGCACTCACTGATGCCCAGTTGGGAGATATTGCACAGATAGTCATGCGTGCCTGGAGTAAGATTCCTTCCAAAGGAGATAGCTCAGTTGCTGGGTTTGCAGCAATTAGGCAGGGCCCTAAAGAGAATTACACTGAGTTCATTAACAGACTCATGACTGCCCTCAGCCGCCAGGTGGAAAATGTCCCGGCACGGGAAATGCTCATGAAACAACTGGCTTTTGAAAATGCCAATGAGGATTGTAAGGGCGCTCTGACAGCTGTTTATGCTAGGCCAGGAACATCTATAGCAGACATGATGAAAGTTTGTCAAAATGTGGGGACTCACAGTTACAAGGCTCAACTTCTGGCAGCTACGTTGTTTTGGTTGTGGAAAAGAAGGGCATTTTAAAGCACAATGTCAAAAGCAGGCAGCACGCCCTTCAAGGAAGTGTCCCATTTGCCAGAAAGGGTACCATTGGGCCAATCAGTGCCGCTCAAATCCTAATGCCAACTCCTCAGCTGCTCAGCACAAAGACTCTGACTTTTCTCCACAGCAGCAGGGAAATGGGAGTGCGGGCCAGGCTCGGGCCCAGGCAAAATAATAGGGCTACCAGAGGTCAGTGAGGAAGCAATAGCGGAGGTTTTGGAAGAAGATATGGAACTTGCCCAAGAAATGATTTCACGATATAGAAAAAACCATCCTCTAAAAGAAGGGCTTTTATTGAGGTTATCTAAGGACTGTACCTTTACTGTGCCAGGGTGCGTGGAGGCTCTTCCCACAATGGTTGATGATGTTAATTTCCAGGGCATGATGGACATCGTTCTTCCTTGCCCAGACGCCTTACCCGCTTCTGTACACATTGCAGCAGGGTCAGTTACATTGGGTCACCAAGAAATTGTCATTCCTGCATCAGCCAAGCAACATCTCACTCTGCCTAAGGGACAACCTGTAGGATGCCTTCATCTGCTCCCACTAGGGACCACTGTAACTCCATCCCAGGAGGGGACTGTAACAGCAGCTATGGCGGTGATACAAATCACCAAGGATAGACCGACCCGCTCGCTGATTATGGGTGGACGTTCAGTGTCTGGATTGGTCGATACAGGAGCCGATATTTCAGTGGTGGCAAAAAAAGATTGGCCGACTGGATGGGCCGTCCGCCCCTGTAGGGAAGTTTATGGGGTGGGCGGGTATGAGCCAGCACAGCAAAGTGTTCATCCAATCGTCTTTGAGACCTCAGGGGGAACAAAAGTTTCTCTTCACCCCCTGATTATGGATATTCCTATTACTCTGTGGGGCCGGGATCTCCTGGCTAAAACAGGGTGTACCTTGCAGACAAATTTTTGATACGGGCCTCCCCTGCAGCGCCGTTGCATGCACTTCCACTACAATGGAAAAACACCCCGCCAGTGTGGACGGATCAATGGCCGCTCTCAAGACAAAAGCTCCAGGCGGCGGAGGCCCTTGTACAGGAGCAATTAAATCTGGGACATATTCAAACAACCACTAGTCCTTGGAACTCTCCAATTTTTGTGGTGAAAAAGAAGTCTGGAAAATGGAGATTGTTGCATGATTTGAGAAAAGTTAATGAGCACATCTTGCCAATGGGACCTCTACAATCTGGACTTCCTAATCCGAACATGATTCCGGAAGATCATCAACTCATGGTCATAGATTTGAAGGACTGTTTTTACACAATCTTGCTAGCGCCACAAGATAGAGAAAAATTTGCATTTACATTGCCAGTATACAATAATGAACATCCTACTCAATGGTTTGAATGGTGTGTCTTGCCTATGGGTATGGCCAACTCGCCGACTCTGTGCCAACATTTTGTGAACATGGCTTTGGAACCTTTCAGGCAACGCCATCCAGAGGTTAAAGTCTATCATTACACAGATGACATTTTATTGCATGGTCCACAAGTCACGGAGAAACACCTGCAGGACCTAGCAGACTTTTTGCAACAAGCGGGCTTGATCATAGCTCCTGAAAAGGTACAGCGGATGTATCCATTCCAATATCTGGGACATAGGCTCTCAGCTACAGCTTCAACTCCGCTATTGCCAACAATAGCCATTCCAGAGCAGTTCACTCTTGTACAATTGCAACAATTGCTAGGGAACATAAATTGGGCTCGTCCCTTCTTGGCCCTGAGCACGGAGGAACTGTCACCACTCTTTGCTGCTCTTTCTGGACACACTTCTCCAGCGGACATCATTCCCTGCACAACGGAGATGCGTACAGCTCTTCAACGCCTCAACGAAAAGCTGCATACCATCGCTGTGGATCGGGTGCCCTCAGGCACCATTGCGCTGGCATGCGCTCTTCTTCCCACACCGAGGCTGCCCACTGCTGTTTTGTTCGCGCCTGTCAACGCTCAGAAGGTGGCCATCGTGGAATGGCTACACTTGGCGCACACTCCCTCGAAAAACTGTTATCGCCTGCCTGATGCGATTGCTGATCTTTTCCTTAAATGCCGTACTAGGGCAAAGCATTTGACTGGTTATGACGTTGACTTTGTTTGTTTTCCTTTTTCGCAGGATCAGCTAACCGCCTTGCTACAGCATTCTGAGGCATTTCAGGTGGCCATGGCGGACTTTGTGGGACAAGTTAAATTTAACCCCCCCAAGGATAAGCGGTTTACCTTGCTGAATCTCACTTCTTACTCCCTGTCATCCCCGCTTTGCATGCAACCTATCTTGCATGCCGGTACTCTTTTCTCGGATGGCTCCCCCTCCCGTGGAGTCCTTACATGGCAGGGTCCTACTGGGAAATGGGAGGTTGTTTTCACAGGACCTCAAGCATCGGCCCAGCAGTCGGAACTGGCAGCGGTCATACTTGCTTTCTCTACGTTTTCTGATGTGCCTTTTAACCTGATTGTGGATACTCAATATGTTTACCGCCTTATTTTTACTTTAGCTCAAGCTTATTTGTCTCCATCGATGGATAGGGATCTTTTTGCTTTATTCCAACAGCTTCAAGGTTTTCTTTCCAACCGTACGGTCCCTTTCTTCATTGCCCACATACGCTCTCACACAAGGATCCCAGGTTATTTGACGGAGGGCAATGCACGAGCAGATTCTGCTCTCCGAGACTCTGCTGAGGTTTTTTCTCTCTTTGACAACCCCATTGACAGTCATGCAATGTTTCATCAATCTGCAAAGGTTTTGCATAAACGATTTTCCATTCCTATGTCACAGGCTAGAGACATTGTGTCGTCCTGTGCTTCCTGTACGAAGTCTCCTATATTCCTGCCATTTGATGCTGTTAATCCTCGAGGAACAGAAGCTAATCAGCTATGGCAGATGGATGTCACGCAAGTACCTGCTTTGGCTCCGCTTTCTAAGTTACATGTGACTGTTGATACCTTCTCTGGATTTATATGGGCTACACCCTTACGGGGTGAAACATCCAGACATGTTATACAACATTGCATTTGTTCGTTTGTGGCAATGGGTAAACCTAAAAGCCTTAAGACAGACAATGGGTCATCATATGTTTCTTCTGCCTTTCAGGACTTTTGCCGTCAGTGGGACATTAAGCTAACCCATGGAATACCCTATAACTTGACTGGACAGGCGATTGTTGAAAGAGCCCACCTGACATTCAAAAATTTGTTACACAAGCAAGTGGGAGATAGAGGGGTTCCTGTGGCTGAAATACCTACAGCTGTTGCTAAAGTCCTGTATACTCTTAATTTTCTTCTTGCTCCCCATAACAGGTCACACTCTCCAGTCGAATTGCATTTCAGGACCGAGGAGTGTCTTCCTAAGCCATTGGTCGTTTATCGGCAGCAACCCGATCCTGAGTGGAAGGGTCCTGTACCTCTAATCACCTGGGGACGAGGATACGCAGCGGTTTCTACAACCTCAGGACCTGTGTGGATTCCTGCTCGAGCGATCCGCCCATGGAGAGAGAAGAAGGTTACTCAGCTCCAGGATGGTGGTTCACCAGTAAACTAAATGTGCGGACATTTGTTCTTTTCTTTCTTATTGTGCTTCCAGCTGTAAGAACAATACCTCATGGGGGCAACCCCAACTTTTGGCTTCGTCATCCTAATTATATGTTTGAAGTTCATGGTAAGAATGCAACGTTATACTATGAGCATCCACTGGCGGTGTCTCAAATGGCCTTTCTTCCGGCATTGTTCAACACGCCAGAGTTGGTTATTGGACATTTGCAACATCTTGATAGGTCTACACTCTTCTCCAATCCCCCAGAACAATTTAACAACACCCGCTGGCGAAGCATGACATTCAAGAAATACACTAAAGGACTTTGTTTCTGCTGTCATAGTTCTGGGGTCTGGAATAGTAAATGGAAGCACTGGACTCAAGCAAAAAGGGTTTTGCAGAATGTAGGCAATTATACGGGTTGTGACGATTATTTTTGGTTATGGGGTAGTTATAACAGTTCTTATAAGCTTAAATATACCTTGTTTAACACTACTATTGAAGATATATATGATGTATTTCCTATGTTTACTCCTGATTATTCTGCTATAGATAGTGGTTCAATTTGCAATGGATGGCAAATCAAGGATCCCAACATGTGGTTCTTTTTTAATGGAGTTGCCACGAATTTCCATCCAGGACAATATCAATGTGCAGCATTGGGTTATTTTACCTTACCCGTACAAGTGCAAATGCCGCTTCAGGCAGATGCACAGCGCCGGAGAGCTGCTGCCGGCCCGATGGGTTCTGGTTGCAATGATGAAGTGATAATCGATGTTCAGCTGTCTGATGGTAGCTCCTGGGGGAGAGCTATAGGGAGTGCTATCACTGGCGCACTCACCTTGGGATCATACCCAGGTGTCATTTCCCAGCAGAATAGAAGGTCCATTTTGGGACTCACCTGTAGGCTGGAGAAATCAATCAATGCCACAGGGAGGGTCATACGGGATCTTCAAATGGAAATCACTGAGCTTCATCAAGACCAAATGCAGGACAGACTGGCCATAGATTACCTGTTAGCAAAATCCGGAGGATTTTGTAAACTGGTCGGGAACCAGGGATGTCGGGTAAAATTCCGGGATCTGAATAATACTATTGAGAAAGAACTTCAGAATTTACAGGAGAGCATTACTAACAATGTACGCACTGATGTTAATCTCTTTGATTGGGTGACTTCTTGGTTGCCTGATTTGTCTGTCCTTAGACAAGTTTTCTTTTATGGGTTCGTTATTATTATCTGCCTTATACCTTTGTGTTTTTGCATTACTTGTATTCCTAATCTTATTTCTATGTGTAACACATGTCCACTGCGTAGAAGGGAGACATCGGGTTTTGCACGACGGCAATTGTACTCAATGAGGTATCATCCTCCGGAACAAGGTACCAGGAGTCAGGAGGGGTACGATGTCCAGGAGGACAGTGATGATGTATATGGAGGAGTAGTTATGGAGTATGATGACATGCAGGGGTATGATTAGCCGTCCCTCTCTCAAATTTAAATGAAAAGGAGGACATGTGGGAATGTATCTGGATTCTGTCAGGCTGTCTCTGACACATTTTGTAAACAAAAGCCTCTTTGCTTGCATGAGAGACAACGCTCCTTATCTCTCCTTATTTGGGTTCTGACATTCTGATTGATTTGTAGCTTAAGTTTCGTTTCTGGTATACTCTGCTTGAATAAAGAGAAGCGATTAGTATCCTTTGTTCAGCCAAAGACTGCAGTCGTGTTTTCTGTCTCTCTCTGTTCTTTCCTTACTCTGAGCCTAATGAAGCTGGACTTCGTGGACTCTTAAGTTTCTCTCTTAAAAGATCTGATGATATAAACTGCTGCTTCATGAGACTGATTGAGAAGAGATCTTTACATGAATCAGATTTCTACACTCAAATCCTGCTCAGCCATGGAAACTCACTGGGGATTTGGAGCTGGTAAAATTACTCTGAAAATAGCTTTCTTACTTTGAAAGTCCTGTTAGGATCACTGTAAGTTGGTTCCAACTTGATGGGACATAACATAAACTGTTTGTCAAGCTGAAAACTGTACCTGTTGAACATTTGCTATGCTGCAGCTGTAAATGACAAAGCAGACATCTCTGTAAGGTACAGTGGTACCTCGGTTAACAAACAGCTAAGATAACAGACAGAATTGCTGCCCTTTAGAAAAGGCTTGAAAACCTGGCTGGCAGGGCAGGTGTGGGGTCCTAATGGAAATATGGTCCCCGCCTGTTGGCTCACACCAAGATAGTAATCAGGAGCCCTTTCTCCCTCTCTTTTTATGTACAGGGTGGGGTGGGTGGGATAATGGGGGGTTTATGTGTTTTTATATGTTTTTAGAGCTGTTGTAAGCCACCCTGAGTCAGGTTTGCCTGAGTGGGTGGCGTAGAAATCTGAATATTTAAATTAAATTAAATTAAATTAAATTAAATTAAATTAAATTAAATTAAATTAAATTAAATTAAATTAATATAAAAATCACATAGCAAAAGGAAATCCATAGAAAACAGTGGCTTGGTTTACAGAATTTTTTCAGAACAGATTATTTGGTTAGCAATGCATTCCTATGCACTGAGGAATATACAGACCAGAGGGCTGGACTTTTCCCTGACAAACTGCTTAATGTATTTTAGTTTTCAATGCATTCCTATGGGAAATTCGGTTAAAGTAATTTTCGCTGTAAGAAATGTCCTGAGAACGCATTAATTACATTAACCGAGTTACCACTGTAGAAACTATCCTCCTCAAGTGATGGTAACTGAATGTCTGAACAGGACAAAAAGATGTGATATATACCAAAACCAAATATTTTAAACACAAATCACCATTCTGGAGAAAAGAAAACAATTTCATAGTTCATCCATGTTCTCAAGAACCCCAAGTGGTGCTACAGAAATGCTTTTGTCCAGATACAGTACACGGTTTTTCCAAACTAGTGTTTCTATTGTACATTGTGTTTGTTGACTATTGTTGTAAGCCACCCTGAGTCGCATGTGCGAGTGGGTGGCATACAAATGTAAATAAATAAATACTTCAGAATATCGGTGAAACCTATTATTCAGACCCAAATGTGAAACAGAGATTCCTCATGGTACCATATATTTGGTACTTAGAGATGGCAACATGAGGAGGATGAAACTCCAGTTTTATGTTTCCAGAGCAGGGCTCATAAAGGTGTACACACTAGCTGAAGGAGTCTAGGAAATGTAGCTTTTTTAAAAAATGACTTTTCCAACATCTGTTCCATAAGTCCTTCTGGGACAAAGTAAATTGGCTCCAGAAAGACAAAAACAAACAAAAACCGATTTGAAAGCACAAGAGGATAACAAAAACCATTATAATAAAAACAAAGGATTTGCTATGTGGAAAACTGGGGAATGAACAGGCAGGGAATATTTGGTGCAGCGCTTGCTAGCTCTGTGAATGATCTTTGTAGTGCAATTAAACTGGGATTAGTCTAAATTGTACTGATAAGAATATCAACAAGCAACATGCATGCCTCTAGCTACAAAAACAGCAGTAAGGTGAGGTTATATCCTGGAGAGATTCCCTAAAATTCCCCATTAGGAGAGCACATGTATCCTGGGGAAGGAAGTAACAGCTGAACAAAGTCCAGAAAACAGACAAAACAGGAAATAGACCAATAATGAAGCCCATGGTAAATGGGGATGGCCTTCAGTCATCAGCTTCGTTGCTTGGCACCCTCCAGCTTTTTCTCCTTCCTTCTTGCTGGCTCCTCATCCTGTCTGTCTGTCTGTCTGTCACAAGTAGGAACCTTTGCCAGCAGGTGTCACCAGGCTGTTTACTCACTGACTATCCTGGCACACACAGCACAACACTTTCCATTGTTGCAGGTAGCCTGAGGCAAACACATGATCTGTGGAGCTTTACGCAGCACAGCAACAGCTGAGGAACAAATTCTTTACACCACAAAGTCTCTTGTTGAAGATGCATCTTTGTTTCATGTTGGAAATTTAGCATGCACAAACATGCTTACAGATTTTAAAGTAGCAAGTCCCCTTTTGACAGCAGCCCTTGTCTTTGTAATACTGTACAATATTTCTTTCTCAGGGGATATATGTTGTGTGACTCTACGACCCAAGGGCTATTCCAGAATGCTGAGACAACAGTGGCTCTTGGAATCAGAGTATGGTGCAATGTTTTCACATTAGCATATCTGAGTTTCTAAAATAAATAAAAACTGGGACTGTGGTGGCTTAGTGGTTAATATGCTGAACTTGAGGACTGGAAGGCTGGCAGGTCAGCAGTTCAAGACCTGAGTACTACACGACGGAGTGAGGAAAATTGGAAAGTGCTGATTCGTTCCTCTGCTTCTCTGCTCTGTTTAAGTTGTTGTGGATATAGCAAATCATGCAGTGCTTAGTAACACCACATCTGGCTGAAGTAAGGACATTTCTCAACAAGGGGAAGTATTACAACCCAGTAATTATGTAAAGCTGTCTGGTGACCTTCTCTTTACAGGAACAGCCAGTCAGCCCCAGAACCCCCTCCTCTGGTGATATCCTGTAATATCTGTCAACAATTTGTTTCTTTTTCTGGCTGATTCATGCAGTTTCCTCATCCTTAACACTGCTGTGTTAGCACTTCCAGAATCCCAAATCAATATTTGTGAGAAATACCCTTATCCATCACTCTCATACTGGCTTCCTCAGGCCTTCTGTCATGCTTCCCTTACATTCTTGTTTCTCTATGTAATGCAACCTCTCTCTCTCTCTCTCTGTTCCTTAGATCCTTCTAGAAATGTTGAAAGCAAAGGTGGCCTTGTTGGCCTACAGGGGAAAAAACCAGATAAAGATCAAGTTTGACTCAGCCTTCCATTCTGCTGAGGTCAGTAAAATGAGTATCTGGCATGATAATGCTAATTACATAGTGAAATGCCCAGAGATGGCTCTAAGCCAGTGGTTCCCAACATGGGGCCCATACCACACTGGGGTCAGTACATTGGCAGATCACTGCTTTGGGGAATTGACTTAGGCTTCTGGGAATTGAAATCCAAAAACCAAAGACTGGGAAACTATGGGGTGGTATATAAATATAACTGATGTTCCTATTGCTATAAAGCAGGGGTTCTCAACTTTTCCCGCCAGGGGACAGTTGCGACCACCGCACTCACCTGTGCGGACCAGAGGCGTGGATGCACCCACTGCTTACATTTTCTTTGTCGTCGTCGGTGGCGGCAGCAATCATACCATTTTAGAGGCTTCTTGTACAGCCTCTGCCGCTTCCCAGAGCAGTGGGAGGCTTTACAGAGCATGTTCACTCCATGTTGGGGATTTTTTTATTGCTTCTCTGCTGCACTTCGGCAGCCCAGCCACGGCGGTTGGTGACTTCCTGGTTCCACACTGAAAACCCAGGTGCTGACGTAAACTCTGCCTAGCACCAGAAGTCACCAACCATCACTGTTTGGCTGCTGAAGCACAGCGGAGAAGTGGCAAAAAATCCCAGAACAGAGCAAAAATGCCCTAAGAAGCAGCAGAAGCTGTGCAAGAAGCCACTAAAATGGTACAATTCCTAAGTGACATATTTCAACTTCCAGTGGTGGGGGCGGTACTAGAGGTGCCCAGGTGGCCACCGTAGGCAGGATTAATGAGCTCCAAGGGTCAGATTAGGTCTACGGGCCATAGGTTGGGAACACCTGCTACAAATCTACAAATATCTAGACAGCAAGGAAGGGAGGAGATATGCAGCACTGACAGTTACAGAGACAACCAACCTGACCTATTTCATGCAGTCAGTGCTTCATGTGAGTATCTGAGGAAATGGGCTTTTAAGAAACCTAAAGAAATATAAAGATCTCTCATTCAGACTTTTCTAGGGTGTATTGAGGTTGAAAAAATGTTAATTGTTCCACAGTAACTATTAAGGTCTGTGCATTTGCTTGATTCCTGCTGGTGACAAGAGTTTCTGGGAACTGCAGTCCATGACTATATATAAGAACATAAGAAGAGCCTTGCTAGAACAGTCCACAGCCCATCCAATCCAGCATTCTGTCTCACACAGTGGCTCACCATTTGCTTCAGGGTATTCCCATGCAGATGTCTTCACCTGCTTAGGATTCCCTGGAAATGGCATTGAGAGATATCCTGCCTATCTCTCTAACCCGGACATTGTTCTTAGGTATCCATAATTATAGCCATTGATACCCTTGTCCTCCATAAACTTGTCTAATCCTTTCTTAAAGCTGTCAAGACTGACAGCTGTCACCACTTCTTCTGGCAGGGAGTTCCATAGACCAGTGATCCTCTGGGTAAAAAAGTACTTTCTCTTATTTGTTTGAGAACTAGTACCCCAAAGTTTCATGGAGTGCCCCCTAGTTCTTGTGTTGTGCGATAACAGTTTTTCCTTATCTACTTTGTCCACACCATGCATGATTTTATAAACTTCAATCAGGTCACCTCTTAGACACCGTCGTTCAAGATTGAAGAGGCCCAACCATTGCATATAACAAACAGTTGTATGGCATTTTCAAGATTTATGTGTACAGGCAGCCCAAGGCATTTTGCTATCTAAGACAATGCAACAAAGAGGGCATTTCTTGGCTATGAGAGTCCAGTTGCATAGTGCAAGAAGTCAGTTGAATTATCTTGGCATCTGATATAGAAAGGCTCAGAAACACTTCTTTCCCTGACTCCCTACAGCAGGGGTGCCCAAACTTTGGCCCACTGGCTGGATCCGGCTCCTGACGCCAATTTATCTGGCCTGTGTTTTACTTCCACTTCAGGGAGTGACAAGGACTTCATGGGCTGGATGAATTGGGGTCGAGGGCTGGATCCGGCCCATGGGCCAAAGTGACCAGCCCATGGCCCAAAAAGTTTGGGCACCCCTGCCCTACAGTTTTTAAAAAAACCAAACTGACAAATTACATAACAAGTAACTTTATCCCATTTTGTGACATTTAATTCTGCTGCCTGCAAGCAGTCGTTTTACTGCTTGCTTAGTGTAAAACTGACTCTGAATATAAAGTCTGAGATCACCTGGATGGGCTATCAGTCCTGCCCCCCTGTACAGCTTTGGGTAAGGTGTCCAGTTCCAGCATAGCTTCTTTTCCTTCTTCTGCTGTATCCGAATCCGAATATTGGCCATCATCATGGCAAACAGCCATGAAGACTGTCCTGAGAATATAATGCAGTGGCCTTTCATCTGCCTTCCCCATCGCAGCATGACACCCGCACCACTGATCCAGCTCCACAATTCATTTTCAGGTCCAGAGCCCTTTTGGGCAAAACAAAGCAATCACACTTCTCTCCCACC
The DNA here is from genome assembly GCA_035047345.1 of Bradypodion ventrale. Classification (NCBI taxonomy): domain Eukaryota; kingdom Metazoa; phylum Chordata; class Lepidosauria; order Squamata; family Chamaeleonidae; genus Bradypodion; species Bradypodion ventrale. Next base: position 415,607,529 of record JAWDJE010000001.1, read on the forward strand.
CCATAGCACTTAGTACACTCTCTGGGCAGTCCACAAGTCATTTTCAGATCCTGAGCCCTTTTTGTATGCAAAGTCCTCTTTAGCCCCAGGCCAGTATTGACGAAGCTGCTGCCCTACATCAAGATGTTTTCAAGTGGGAATTAATCTACTTAGGGACCATCACCCTCCCCTGTAGAGCATCCAAGGACATTGGTCCTCAGGGGTGTTAGATTAGTTAACTGCTGCCTGGCATGTGGTGTAGAGTTGCTTCAGAAGGAGGGAATGGTAAATCATGGCTGAGTACAATATTTGGGGGGAATTTGAAATTTGGTGGTTCCATTTTTTTTGTGCAGAAGGGTTTAGGATGTACACCACACATAGTGGGAAATATCTCAGATGGACAGCATAAAAATGCAATAAATACAGAAAATTAGAATATCGTGCAAATTTTCATTCGTTTCACTTAAAAGGTAAAACAAATATATAAGATAGACTTACTACATGCAAAGCAAGAGATGTCATGCCTTAGTTTGTTATAATTGTGATGATCATGGCATACAGCGTACATGAGATGTGATGATTATGGGGTACATGAGATTCAGGGGTTGGGGTTTTCATAAAATGTAAGCCATAAGCATCAATATTATAACAAAGTAAGGCTTGAACTATCTTGCTTTGCATGTAATGAGTCTATCTCATACAGTTGTTTCACCTGCTACTGAACTGAATGAACATTTGCATGATATTCTAATTTTCTGAGTTTTACCTGTAAATATTAGGATGTGGTTGTTTTCTTTCTAGTGGAGAGATCTACCCAGCATCACATTGGAAAAACAAAAATGATCAATCTAGATGGTTGCTGGTAAAAGATTTTTTTTTTTTTGCAATCTTCCAGAGCTACTCAAATTTTTCCCTAAATGGCTCCCACCAATTCACAGCTAGTTTTGGGAGATACAGAGATTAAGAGGAAGAATATGAATTCCCTCTATAGATAATTATTATCAAATACACTAGCTTGATACCATCAATTATCATTAAAGTTTTTAAAAAAATAATAATGAGGTACTTTAATTTGAAGCACCCTCAGAGATTTTCAAGCAAGCTGTGGATTTTTTCTTGACTAGAAAGTATTGGCTACCTACGTATATTTGATTTGATCATCTTTTTATAGAACTTCCTTGTATATCAAAGCAATTTCCTCAGTTTATATTCTGGCAAGGGAGCCAATGCACTTAGAAGCTTCATGAGAAACAGGAATCCAGCTCATGATGTGTTTCTCTTTCCCATTTCTATGATGGGAAAGTGGAGCCTTCTAGAATTCTGCTAGTCATGTGTCCATAGGAGACATGGGAGCCTGGCCTGGCAGAAAATGAAGCTGGCACAACTATTTGTTTGTTCTCAGTTCAATGTTTTGTCAAGATGCATCCTTGGGGAGCAATAATGTACAAAATCCTTGTTTATTACCCTGTTCCACAGCACGAAATCGTTGGAGAAAAAGTTTTAGTTGTGACAGGAAGTTGGGGGATGAAGAAGACAAATTCTGAGAACAGAGATGGGACTTTGCAGGGCTCGAATTTCAAGATGAATTCTGTAAGCCAAAAGGCACCAGATGCTCACATAAATATAGACGTTGGAATACTTTTCCATAATGGGCTACATTTTTGGAATAATTTTCTATCATGGTGAGAAATATCTGTTGAGGGAAAGGTTCCTCTAGGGAGCTGAATGTGTTTCCTCAAATCCTTGGCTTCATGTGGCTGTGAAATTATATTATTGAAGAAAGAATATCCCAAGGCTCACAGAAAGCTCAAAAAGTTAATTTTAAAGCAAGTTCTCTACAGTGGTAATTCCAAGGCCTGTCCGACTCCTCCCTCATTAGATAATTGTTAAAAGTAACTCTTTATTTCCACATTTCTCAGAAGTAGTTATCAACATTTTTTTAAAAAAAATATCATCTGAATGCTAAAAGCTTCTGGCTTGTGCTACAGAATCACTACATAACCAGTCCACCCACATCTATACCCCCAAAAGAGCATGAGATTCAACATCAACCTGCATAAGATATTCCTATATCTATCATTTATTGGAGCCACCCATTCCTAACAACAGAAGTCATTCAAAGTTAGCTTGGGAACAGAAACAATGGCTGAAATCCAGTAGTAAGTTGCAACTAGAGTAGGCCCACTGAATCATTGAGGACTTGATGATCAACTCCTCCATAAGTCCCATTGATTCAATGGATCTACTCTAGTTGTAACTTACTATACCAAGCAACAAGATTTCAGACACTAAAATACAACCATAAGGTAATGTAGTTGTATCTTGATTATTATAGTAATTACAAATGATTAATTCACTTGTGACTATTATTACATAAATATTTTAATTTAATTTATATCCCCTATGTCTTCCTTGCTGGGCCCAAGTCACTTCACAACATGTACCGTAGTTTTCAGACCATAAGAAACACTTTCCTCCAAAAAATGGTGTGTGTGTGTGTGTGTGTGTGTGTGTGTGAGAGAGAGAGAGAGAGTGGGCATCTTATAGTCCGAATGCTGTCCAGCAAGGCTGTTATAAAAGGATATTTTACAACAGCTGCAGCTGGCCGAAGACCTCCACCGCTGCTGCCACAGCTGTTCTGGGGCGAGGAAAAAAAGGCCAGGGAAAGAAAAACATATGTTTGGTGGGCCATTACCACAGGTGGCCACAAGAGGTGCAAATTGCGATTTCCCATTTAAATGAATTGGAAATCAATTTCTTGTACAGAATTCTAAAACTTTTCTGTTTGTATGTTCCCAATGCATTTCAGTGGGAAACCAAACCTGTGCATAAAAAGAGTTTCATTTACCTTTCTTGCCTTTGTCCTTGCTCCATGTGGTCAAAATGGAGGGGGAAGCCATGCTTCCTGGTTGTAGGGAGAGCAAGAGGCTAGGGTAGAGCATCGTTTCCTGTCTCAGTGCAATTGGCTTGCCCACCCATTTCCCCTGCAGCGCCACCACTGGCTAGTGGTGCAAATACAGTACTATTTGGTTCAGATTTTTCCCCTTGTTTTCCTCCTTTAAAAACTGGGTGTGTCTTATGGTCAGGTGTGTCTTATGGTCCACAAAATATGGTATTTAAAAAACAGACCTTATTTAAAAACACAAAAAGGATACAGTACTACAATTACAGAAATATAGTATTTAAAAGATTACTACATAAGGAGCCCTGGAATGGCGCAGTGATTAAACTGCTGTACTGCAACCAAAACATTGTGAGTTCGATCCTGACAAGGAATCAAAGCTGACTCAGCCTTTCATCTTTGCAAGACTGGTAAAATGAGTACCCAGCATGTTGGGGGGCAAAAGACTAATTAACTTGTCAACTGCCCAGAGAGTGCACTAAGCACTATGGGACAGTATATGTGATTGCTTTTGCTTTTTGCATTAACACAAATACTAAATTGATTCTGCTTAAAAACACATCACAAACAGAGTTGTCACACTACCAGGCTGTCTGATTTCTGCCCAGTGCCTCTTTAGCTCATCAGGTTGTCTGGATTTAAAGTTTTCATTTTTTAAAAAAGTAACTGCCTAGCCTTGATATAAACATGGACTCATTGGGCCAATTGTTTTGTGGGAAGACACAAGTCTTTTTGTGTCACTGAACAATGACTGAAGCCATCCCAGTTTAACTAGAGCTCAGATATCTGTATTTAGAAAATTAATAGATAAGTGCTACAATTGTGCAAATGCTTGGTTGAAGGAGAACATTTACAAATTCTGATTGTGTGTTTGTCTCACTCTATTTTCTGCTTTGGTAATGGGGTTGGATTCATTGGTTCCTTGGGCTCTGCAGGTCATTGTTTCTATCAGTCTGTGTTTTTATGGTTTTCAAGAACCATCCATTCTATTTTTTCATTTGCTTACCTGGGAAGTTGAAAGTGGAGGGCACACGTCATGGTCCGCCTAGCAAGTGGGTGATGTGATATCCAAATGGCTAAAAAACCACATGCAAGTGGACTTGATTTCTCAAGTCCATTTGCATGTGCAGAATGTCATTGTGGAGAATCTGTCAATGTGCAGATGCCTCGCTGAATAACGACTCCAAGGTATCCAAGGTAGGCAGTCTGAGTAGGCAAAAACAAAGGTAGAATTATATATAAATTATTAGAAGTTTCTGCTTGCTGTTGTTGAAGATGAGCTTACGATTGTCACTATTATTAAACTTCTAGAAAAAGATTTCAAACAATGATATAGAGATGATAATATTCTTTTAGAAGAACTAATTGTACGTGTATTTGTTTTGGGGATATGATGATAAGGCTGAAAAATATTGGTAGAAAGGCTTTGCAAAAAGCCAAGAGAAATGAATAATATAGCTAAAGAAAAGAGGAAATAGATGGCAAACTTTATTTTCTAGGGGAATAAATACTTGGGGAATGGGCATTGAGTCTTCTAGAGATTATTGATACTTTCCAGCTGTATCTATAATATGTAGATCCTGTTATTATGGAGTTTGTGCAAAGATAGAGCCATGCTTCAAAACAATGCATTCCTAAAACAAAAATCAATGTAACTAATTATGAAAAGAAAATCTAAAAAGATGAATTTATAGTTTTTTTAAAATCTTTTGATAAGTATATTACTTTTAAAAAAGAAAATATAGTTTTGTATGTTCTGTTTTTCAATTGCTTCTCTAAAAGCTACCAAAATTGATTGTGTTTCTAATGGCTACTAATGCATTAGTAGCAAGTTTTCCTATTCCATATCTGATAATTAAAATAAAACAAAGTAACCAGGTCCCTAGGCAGTATTTGATGTTCTGCTCTTTCTGCCCATTAAAATGGCTGGGTACTCCATAATTTACTAGGTTAAAATTGTAATTGAAATTACCACTAATTCAAAACACTCAAATCTCTCAGAAACATTTTGGTAGGCTCTTATCTGAATATAGATCATGGAGAAAAACCTTACGTCTCTGAGAGCACAGTTAGTAGTACATTTTGTTTTGTCTTCATATTATTTTGGCATTCAACATTTAAAATGGACAGGTATCAATCTAGCAGATAAGGTGCCTCCTCCCAATAATGTTTCTAGAAGAGTTTTGCCAGCTAACTTTTTTTTGCCTAAAGGTAGAGGTTTCCCTTGCTCGAAAGCCAGTCATATCCATCTCTAGGGTTCAGTGCTCATCTCTGTTTCAAAGCCGAAGAGCCAGCATTGTCTGCTTCTGCAGACATTTCCATGGTCATGTAGCAGGCATGACTAGACACCGGAGTGCACAGAACGCTGTTACCTTCCCACCAAAGTGGTCCCTATTTATCTATAGTACTTGCAATTTTTTTCTTTCAAACTGCTAGGCTGGCAGGAGCTGGGACAAAGATGGGAGCTCATTCCGTCCTGCAGTACTCGGGAATCGAACCGCTGACCTTCCACCTCCCAGTCAGCCTGTAAAACCATGTTGTTATTTTAGTTGTTATTCTACTGTTAAAAGCTGAAGAGCCCTTCATAGGAAAATGGTAGCACTCCTGATAATAAAGCACTATGATGTAGCTATCTTTTTGCAAGAACAGACTTTTTATTCTAAATACAGATAAGAGTGCTATTTATAGCAAGTGTGTTGCGCTCAGAAACGTTTGTCAGAAAGGAATGGTTCCTTGTGTTGCCATTTTGTGGTCCTTTATTGGAACAAAAGTGGATATAAATGAACAAACGTAATCCTTTTAGAAATTAAAGGCACTTGCTAAGGCTTGTGTAATACCGTTAGTTAATCTATTTCTTTGTATGCTGTTAAAAACCAGTATTTTCTTGGCTCATTTACTTGTGCTTTAGGATATAATTTCTTCTCAAAATGTTTGTTAATCAGCATATGCATATCAAGGAGAAAACAAAGTCAGGCAGAAGCTGCTAACAGTGGCACAAAGCATGAGAAATGAATTTTGGGATAATAATAAATTTTAGGGGCTGAAAACAAACTTTGCTATCCTCTAAAGGACAATTAGAAAACCAGGAGAAAAAACAGTAAATGGTGCTGGTATTTGCATGTTGTTGCTCTTAAGGAAGTGGAGGAAATTGGACACCTTGTTTGAACATCTTTGACCCACTCTATTATCAGCCTAACTTAATCCATTTCCTTGCTTTTAAATTATCTATTACCTCTGTCTTCAGTTAAAATAAACAGGATACAAACTTGTAGTTTGGCTGATGCCTTACTTTCAGGGCGTGTTCAATTTAACAATCAGTTAAATTGGTTTTAGCCTTGAATTCAACAGATGTGGCTCACAAATAATTAGGATCGGGGGGAGTGCCCTATGGCTGGGGTGGAGGTTTACAGTGGGACTGTCACATTTTGTTCACTTTTCTAAACATGCGATTAATCCACATTACTGACTGTCTAAACAGGTTATCCTGCTATGGTAATAGAGTAGACCAAACTGCCAGTGACTCAATGCCGAGTGTTAGGTGGTGGTTAACTAACCTGATGACTCTGAAGACTAATGGCCTTGGGTGCTAAAGTCCACAGGGAAGGATGATGGTCCCCAAATGGATTAAATCCCACTTGAATCCATCTTGATGAAGGGCAGCAGCTTCATCAATACTGGCCTGGGGCTGATGATGACTTTGTGTGCCCAAAGGGCTCAAGACCAGAAAGTGACTCGTGGAACTGGATCAGTGGTACGGGGGTCATGCTGCAATGCGAAGTGTTGTGTCTGGTGCTTGCAATAAAGAGACCAACGAGCGGTGAATCAAACAATGATGCAATGGTTTATTCACTACTCTTGGATAACAATAATACAGCTTAACCAGACATGAGTTGGCTGCATTCGTTCCTGCTATTCTGCTGCCCGGGACCCATTCCACACCTGTGCCATACAGGAAGTAGTTCACACATGTGTGTGCCATGAGAACATGCGAACCAAGAGCCAATGCCCTTTTGCAAGTGGCGCTTTATATAGTGTTTGAGCGGCCATTACCCAATGATACAAGTTAGCAACCTTTTTGGACAACCTTAACTAACCAATCAGCAAGGCTATATTCGAGCAATGATAAATCCATGCTGGGATCCAAAATAGTAACCAATCAGGTATTACCTCTTTGCATAAGAGCGCGCCTTGAAAACTGGGGAAAGGCACGCCAATTTTATCATTAACTAGAATGGCGTGAATCGCCATTTTAATACCAATGTTAAACCATAATAACAATGCTACATATTATCTCAATACACAACTTTCCTCCCCCCCCCACAAGTTTTTTATATGTTCCTGCTAGAATCGGGCTATCCCTAGAGCGTGTCGTGTCATTTATGCTAAGACTTTGGGGGGACGACGACAAGATACCCAATTTATATCCAAGCATAGCGAGTCAAGTTGTCTTGACAAAACTTGGTCATGTAGTTTCTCCACACAACCCTGCTCCTTGTCTTGAGTTATGCTTGTCCTGCATGTCGCTGGTCGGTGAAAACCTGGGGAACCCTTTTGGAAAATGGAGACTGGAACATACAACCCGTCGTGATTGCAAACCTGGTGTCTCGGCACTTCTGCCTTCCGCATATGGCAGCACCTGATTTCCCCAAGAACCTACTCTGAAAGACAACCCACACCTTTGGTGCAGTCGAACCGACCCCTTGGCTCACTAGTAGCACAACCAGTAGAGACTGAACCTGGAGCGACTCCTCAGGGTGATTGTGAAGTAGCGCCCCATAATATATCACCATGATGGCTAATAATATTCCCCGCATTTCCATCGGTGGACACCACTCTCTACAAACCCGGGCATTCTGACAAATCCCCCTCCAACCTCGGGGAATGTGGCTCTGTTCCCTTTTCCCTTGGAAACTGTACTCCCCCTCCTTTTCTCCCTCGGGAACTTGACTCCTTCCTTTCCTCCCTGGGAATGAGTATAGCATTATATTTCTGAACCCAGGCCATGATGGACTCCTCAAGTCCCAGCCACCAAAAGTAATTCCTCACAATCTCTAGAGAGTGGACGAGGTCTTTAGAACCAAACAGTATAGTAGGCAGAACCTTATCCCTGACCTGGGATGGAGTTACCATTTTGCTTAGCCAGTATAAACAACCTCCCAAGAATGTTATCTTATCCCGGTCTTTGTGACAAACCTTAAATTCTGCAGGAATAGGTGGTGGCGGCCACCCCATCCGTACCCAAATTACAATTTGTGACAACAGAGGATTCCCACAAGTAGCAGATGCAAAGTCCATGCCCAACTTAAATGAGGTAATTGCTAGACTGTCCCAAAACTCAGGGCTTGTAGGCTCCAATGTGGCCGACTGCAACAGTTCAGGAGATTCCCATAGTTCAGAGTTTTTGGGCAAGACACAATATTGTGTAGAACATCCCTCAAAGTCAGTAAAGTCACAGTCAGTTAGGGCATCGTGCACATGATTTAAGTCCGTGGTTGCAAACTCTTTATTAGAACTCAAACACTCGGGGGGGGGGGGGGGGGTAGAGAAACCCGTCCCAGAAATCTGTGCACTCGGGGCCTCGTCTTCAACACTAAGGTCAGGGTCACTCCCACCCGAGTGTATAACCATGAAAGAGATGCCTAGGGGCCCGAACCACGGAGACCCCAAGAGATTGGCCTTATCCACTTTGCTCACCACGCGAGGCAGACGTGTGGAAATATTGTTGAAAAGAACTTTCCTATGCCCCACACTGGAACATGGCAGCCTTGCATATCAACCAGTTTGTTTGGCAGTGCCCTAAGCTTAGGGCAGACTGCTAGGGGAATGTGCTGGAACTCACATTCAGCCATAATGGAGAGGAACAATCCTGAATCCACTTCCATGCAAAACACAACCCCTTCCACGCGGCTGTCGACGACAAACCTGTCTGAAAGCTCTTGACTCAAGCCATCGAACCCGTGACTGGTGTAGACCTTGGAGATGAAGTATTTTTCCTTTGGATGACCCATTTTGCTGGCCACACCATCCGAGCATTGGCGGCATACCATGGAGATGTGGCCCTTTTTACTACAGGAATGACACTCTGCACCCTTGAGTGGGGAATCTTGCTGCAGGTAGTGCCTACTGCAGCCTTGACACGGCGCAACAGCTCCTCGTGCTGATGCCCGTGTGTCCTGAAGTTTTTTCAGTTGTCCCTGGAGGACATGGCTTGAGCCTCCGCGGAATCATCGGGGGTCATAGTTGGACCTGGCAATTCTGTCCTCTGGAGGGCGGCTTGAGACTGGTAGTCTCATAGAATGACCAGCAAAACTTGCAGAGGAGCTTTCCACAAAGCATCGGGCAACAGCAATCTGGACACAAGCTCAAGAGTAGCTAACCCGCAGTGGGCTAGGAAGGTTGCCTTTCTCATGGTCGGGTCAAGCCTCCTTGCAATTCTTGAGTTGCATTTCATAAGCAGCCATTTTTCTGGCTTGAAGACATCGAATGGTTCCAACCCAACAGGAACTAGGTCAGCCATCCGGATTTCAGAAGATCCCACCTTCAGCACCAAAATGTTGTGTCTGGCATTTGCAATAAAGAGACCAACGAGCAATGAATCAAACAACGATGCAACAGTTTATTCACTACTCTTAAAGGTTTCCCTTGCTCGAAAGCCAGTCGTATCCGACTCTAGGGTGCAGTGCTCATCTCTGTTTCTAAGCCGAAGAGCCAGCGCTGTCTGCTTCTGCAGACATTTCCGTGGAAAACAATAATACAGCTTAACCAGACATGAGTTAGCTGCGCTCGTTCCTGCTATTCTGCTGCCCAGAACCCGTTCCGCTCATGCGCCATACAGGAAGTAGTTCACACGTGTTTGTGCTGTGTGAGCGTGTGAAACCAAGAGCCAATGCCCTTTTGCAAGTGGCGCTTTATATAGTGTTCGAGCGACCATTACCCAATGATACAAGTTAGCAACCTTTTTGGACAATCTTAACTAACCAATCAGCAAGGCTATATTCGAGCAATAGGCTATATTGTAACCAAGGCTATATTGTAACCAATCAGGTATTACCTATTTGTATAAGAGTGCACCTTGAAAACTGGGGAAAGGCGCACCAATTTTACCATTAACTACAATGGCACGAATGGCCATTTTACAATGTTAAGCCATAATAATAATGCTATATATTATCTCAATACACAACAGAAAAGCAGATGAAAGGCAACTGCATTATATTCTCAGGACAGTCTTCATGGCACTGGTACACAGAAAGAGTCTCCTCGAAGATTTTTTATTTTTGAACCACAATTGGGCATACCCTGGAAACACTAATATTGTGTTGCCAGATAATCTTTCTCACACTACATCAAGCCAAAGGATCTACAGAATGGACTCACCAAAAGGTGGCTTCATTTTGGCAATTTCATGTCTGGCCTAGCCATGGAAGAAGAATCCACATTACTTCACTTTCTAATCCTTGATCTTTCTTTATGTTCTTTCTTGTGCTATTCCTATTTTTAAATCCCCAGGCTGCAAGAAATCTAGCTTTCCCGGTGGAAACCACCAAGCCCATGCCACAAACCCTTCAATTTATTTAAACGCTAGTTAAAAATTGAATTTAAAGGAGAACTAGCAGAACGGCAGTGAAAATATTTGCTGTAAAAGGAAATTAAATAGCTTGCTGATCTTTGAAAAACTGCATTGGGCAGTCTATATAAAATCTTCTGTATTTATGTGCTTTTTAAGTGTGATTAGTCCCTGGAAGACACAATACACAGATTTATTATGAAAGTCCAGTTGCTGAGTCATGCATTGCTGAGGAAATTACAGCGCTGAGTCCCCATGTTAATTGCAGGGAATACAAATTTCCTTTATAAACTAGTTTGACTGAGGATATTTTGTTTTTATGTACAGCCTTTTCAAATGGTCAGCAAATGACAGAACACAAGGGAAAATATTCCCTATTTCATGCTATCTCATCAAGAAAGTTAGGAATGAAGGAAAAGGTCAGGGGTTCTCCACCTGTGGGATTGGCTGCTTGATGTAAGATGCAAGACCTCACAGAGTGTAATGCCTCTGGCTGGAGGATTCTAGGAGTTGTAATGCAGGAAAAGTAATATTTCCAAGCCCTACCTAGGTAACTGCAACTTTGTCTAATGTAATCAAATGTTTGTTTTGTTATCCTAAAGTCACCAAAAGTGCAAAAGAAAAAAAACCCTCCCCAAGCAGGGTCCTTCTGGTGTTGCAGACAATGGGAGGTTGCAGTTGTGGGGAAAGGACAAAGGTGGTGATGTCTTTGTTTCCATGCTAAGTTTTGTCTTTCACCAAAACTCAACAAATTAAGCTCTAGGCTCAGCCTGGCCCATGCTGATATCAGTTTTCCATTTTGCTTAAGCATAATGTAAAGTAGATGCATTAAGGGGTGGTGTGGGTGTGTGAACAAGAGGCCTGAACAACAGAACTTTAATACATGCAAAATAGGTCAGGTGACCCCCTCGGGGCGGGAGGGAAGACAGTGTACTTCTTGTTAATCATCCATTTGCATCTCTCTTTCTGCCCAGGGAGGATGTGTTGTTGTCAGACATGCTATCACCAATAAAAACCACAGAGCTGTGGTTAGGAGAAATAGCCTTGTTGATGAGAGTTCCTCAAATCCAATGTGCAAAACCACAAGTGAAATCTGGCTGGCTGAGACAGATCCAAATGAATGCATTTAAACACAGTTTTTGTTGGGATAAAAGAAGCAATGCAAGCGTGGCGCCAAAATGGCCGCCGCGCTCTTTGCGGCCCCCCCACCAGACGAAGGCATCCGGGTAGTTAGGGGCGTGGCCAGCACCCTAATAAAAGGGCTGGCCACGAGGCAGCTGAGCTGCCATTTTGGCGAAGCGACGGAGGGGAGAAGTTTTTCCCTCTTACCTCCGTCGCTCGTGTCCTTTCAGGGGAAGCCTTTTTCGGTGCAGCTTTCCTTTTCTTTGGCTTCCCAGCTAAACCAGCTATGCCCTCTAAGAAGAAGGCTGCTGCGAACGTGGCTCGATCGGCGCGGAGGCGTCAGCCGGGTCGGAGGACCGCGACTGCGCCCGCCCAGCAGCCACCTTTGGCGGAGCCCACCGGGACCGGTGGGATGGGGTCGGTGGCCCCTTGGCCCGATGCGCGGTGCGCGCAGGCTGCCCCGGATGGGGCCTTGGCCCGCAAACGGTGACCACTGCCCTTGGCATAGTCCATGCGGCTGGGCCTTCTATCCTGGGTGCACAGTTCCCCACGGGGGGAGCGAGCCATGGGGGGTGGTTGGGTTCCCCGCCTTGGCAGGGCGTGCCCACGGCCCCTCAAGGGCCGAGCATGGGCTCTTGGCCTTATCCGGCCCCTGGGGCCCAGGGACCTGGACAGGTGCCCGTGACTTGTGGGCCGGCTGGCCCTTTGCCCCCTGTCGGGGCTGGGGGCTATGTTAACGTGGAGGCCCTTCTGGCCCGCGTAGCGGCCCTCGAGGCATCCCTGGCAAGGGCCAATCAAGCGGGGGCATCTTTCGGGTTCCAGGTTGACCCTTTGGCTGCCGGGCAGCGGCAGGCGACGGGTCGGGTAGAGCTGCCTGAGGCGCGCGGGCCGGTGGCGGCCACTGCCTCGCAGCTCCCCACTCAGCAGGCGCAGCAGACTTGTGCTGATCTGGCCCCGTCGACGAGCTCAGCTTCGGTCGTGAGCTCCGACGCCCACAGCGGGCTGGAACCCCCGGTGGGGGCGGCCCGTGGGGGTGCATCGGGAGAGTATGCAGTTCAAGCTAGTGCACCCACACAACTGAATTCCCTGGGGGGGGCTTTTCAGTGGCCATGGCCTCGCACGGGTGGTCCAGCGGTGCAACCGCCCCCGGCACACCCGGCGACTTCATCCCTGACCCAGGGCCCGGGTTGGGGTGGCGCCCCCTATGCGGTAGGGAATGTGTTGGGGGTGCCCGGGTTGGTACAGGCCCCCTTTGCTTTGCCCGCAGTTCCCTCTGTGCCGGTGTCGGCATTGCCGACAGCAGGGTATTCCTTGCCCCTGGGGGACCATCTGGCCCAGTCCACTAAGGAAAAGATCTGGAGGGGCGAGTATGTGGACATCTTCTCCCTTCTTAACAGGGAGCCAACCAAGGAAGAGAGGGAAGGGCAGGACGAGAAGGATAAGGAGCAGGCACGTCGTCGTAAGCCGCCACGTACGTGGGCAAATTGGTTGCCAGCATACCTAATTTACATGGCTGTTTACCTCAGGGCTAGGCCGGATCTGGCCATCCCTATGGTCCAGTATTTGGACGACATTTACCGGGCTATGGTCGACTTCCCGGGTCCATCGTGGCTGGCTTACGACGAGGAATTCCGCATGAGGATTCCACTGCACCCAGAGATGAGGTGGGATGAGCCCTGCCAGAAGCTGTGGCTTCTGTATATGACCCCCACGCGCCTGGCGCCTGGGGAGAGATACCATTGTGGACATGCGGTCCAACGAGCAGCCCTGGTACAGGTACCCCGCCAAGTGGCGGGGCAGGGGGTTCCAGCCCGCCTGCTGTGCTGGACCTTCTCGTCCAATGGTTCTTGCAACAGAAAAAATTGCAAGTACAAGCATGAGTGTCCCTCTTGTTCTGGCCCCCATGCTGCCTCCGCCTGTCCCAGGCCGGGAGGATTCAGGGGCAGGGGTAGGGGTGGACAAGGGGCAGGTAGGACTGCCGCTGAGGGAGCGGGTCCACCGAAAGGCCCCCTCCCCAATTAATGTGGACATGCTGGAGCGTTGGCTCGCATTGTACCCGAGGAGGGCAGACGCAGTGTACCTCCTTCATGGTTTTCAACTGGGGTTTCGTATTCCTTTCACGGGGGATAGGTCACCTCAAGACGCACCCAACCGTTTGTCACTTAGAGGAAGGGAAGAGGTGGCTGCTGCCAGCATTAATAAGGAGATTGATGCGGGCAGGGTCGCTGGCCCTTTTCCCGCGCCCCCGTTCCCCAACCTTAAAGTATCCCCACTGGGACTAGTGCCCAAGAAGTCCCCGGGCGAGTTCCGCATGATTCATCACTTGTCCTACCCAGCCAGTCGCTCGGTCAATGATGCTATCCCTGATGACCTTTGCTCGGTCAGGTATACATCCTTCGACCAGGCATTGCGCATGGTGCGCTCATGTGGCCCGGGTGCACTGTTGGCTAAGTGTGACATTAAGTCGGCTTTTCGTCTCCTGCCGGTGCACCCGGGTGACTTTGAGTTGCTGGGTTTCAAATTCCGGGGTGAATATTATTTTGACAAAGCCATGCCTTTCGGCTGTTCCATATCCTGCTCGGCCTTCGAGCGTTTCAGTACATTCCTGCAGTGGGCATTTGTCCGTAGGTCAGGGTCTCGGTCTGTAGCCCATTACCTGGATGACTTTTTGTTCGGGGGTGAACGGGGCTGGGACACGTGCACACGTCTCCTCAACACATTTCAGACGCTAATGGAGGAACTCGGTGTCCCTTTAGCGCCCGAAAAGACCGAAGGCCCATCTACTAAGCTAGTATTCCTGGGGGTGGAGATTGACACGGTAGCGCAGGCGTCTAGGTTGCCGGGGGACAAGGTGTCAAGGATAGTGGCCCTCATATCGGACTTGCTGACTAAGCGCAAGGCATCCCTTCGGGAACTGCAGGTGCTACATGGTCACCTTAATTTCGCTTGCAGGGTGGTCGCACCTGGCAGGGCATTTGCTCGGCGCTTGTGTGACGCCATGACAGGCTTATCCAGGCCCCATCACAGGGTGAGATTGACACGGGGCATCAGGGCAGATATGCACATATGGCTCCAGTTCCTGAGGGAGTTCAATGGGGTCTCATTTTGGAGGTCTGACCTCCTGGCTTCACCTCACTTTCAGATACAGTCTGATGCCTCGGGATCCCTGGGTTATGGGATGTACTTCAATGGGAAGTGGGCCTATGGTGGATGGCCACCAGCCTGGTCAGGCACGGGTCGCCTGAGGGATCTCACATATTTGGAATTTTTTCCCATACTGGGGGCTTTGATGCTATGGGGTGAGGAGTGGGCCAACTCTGTGGTGCATTTCTGGTGTGACAACGCGGCCGTTGTCCACATTGTCAACTCACAGACTTCTAAATCTCCCAGGGTCATGGACCTAGTGCGCCAGTTTGTATTGCGCAGCCTGCGCCTCAATGTACTGTTCAGGGCCAGGCATGTCCCGGGGGTCAATAACGATATTGCTGACGCTTTGTCCCGCCTGCAGATCTCCCGGTTCCACGCCTTGGCCCCAGATGCGGAGGAATTTCCCTCGCCACTCCCGGAGGAGATATGGACCTTTGGCAAGGAGAGGTGAACCGGGCGATCGGCATGTCGCTGGCGCCACGCACGCGTAAGGCGTATCACCATGCGTTGGTTTCCTTTCGGACATTTTGTACCCAATCTCGACTGCCAGATACCTGGCCGATCCCAGTGGCCCACGTCCTTCGTTTCATGGTTTACCTGCATGCCCAGGGCCTTGCACCCCGCACCATAGCATCTAGGCTGTCAGCGCTGGCTTTCATGGCCAAGGTGGGAGGTCATGCGGACAGTACCGCTGATTTCCGTGTAAGACACGTTTTGGAGGGGTGGGTGCGGGAACGTGGGCGTAACCTGGACGACCGCCACCCAATTTCTCCTGGGGTCCTTACCCAACTGGCACGGGGCTGGCATGACCTATGTTTCGATAGGTATGAGGCAGCCCTGTTTCATGCGGCTACAACGGTGGCCTTTTTTGGAGCGCTCCGCATCAGCGAGCTTGTGATGCTGTCTAAGGTGGATGCAAGTCGTAGGCACTGGAACTCGAAGATGTCTATGTTTGCAATGATTGGGCTCAGTTGAGGATACGCTCCTCTAAAACAGATCAGCACGGCGTAGGCAGTGGAGTAAGACTGCTACGATGTTCCTTGGCAGACATCTGTCCGGTTGGTGCCCTACAGGAGTTCCTTGCACTGCGTGGCATGCACCATGGCCCGTTTTTCTGTCACCAAGATGGGTCTCCCCTCACTAAATTTCAGTTTTGGAAGGTGACTGGGAAGGCACTGGCTAGCGTGGGCCTCCCTGGGGCCCGTTACGGCACCCATTCATTTAGAATTGGGGCGGCCTCTACTGCGGCTGCTTATGGGTACTCCGGGGCTGACATACGCAGCATGGGGAGGTGGGGCTCTCAGTGTTTCCAGTTTTATGTTCGCCCGCTCCCACCGTGAGTACCGTTTTAGTCACCGCACATCTCTTCCTTCCCTGTTTTTTCCTTGACAGACCCTGGGTGTCGTATCACACCGGTGACAGTATGGCTGGTGGGCCATAGCTACGTGCACAGGGCAGCGCGTTACACTGCGGCGACAGACTGGGGACCCCGACTGGGACTGGGTGCATACGCAAGTCTCACATGGTACGGTAAGCCCGGTATGTTGTGGCGGGAGCTCTTGCCATTCCTCTTTTCGGCAAGGAATGCTGACCCGCCCGACATTCTGATCATACACCTTGGGGGTAATGATTTGGGGCAGGTCACTGGCTTATCGCTGAAGCATGCGATTTGCGGGGACCTCGCCTACTTACATTACGTATGGCCCGCCACAACCCTTGTTTGGTCAGATATGGTCCCACGGCATGCTTATAGGGGAGGCGTTGACCTTCAGGCCTTGGACAGCGCTAGGCGCATGGTGAACAGGGCGGTGGCCCGATTCCTTTCGACCAAGGGCTAGGGGCGGGTCAGTCGTCATCCCACCATTAGTTTGCAAAATTATGGGCTTTATGCAGGGGATGGGGTCCATCTGTCGCGAGGAGGTATGGACCTCCTGCTGGGTGATTGGCGAGCAGGCCTGTCGACCGAGCTGACGGTCTTGGGGGGGGGGCGTCGAGCATTTATTGAAGCCTCTCTGGGTGGCGGGTAGCACTGGTAAGGTAAACATTTATGACCCACAGGTATCCGGCAGGTTCGCAATTGACTGGACAACACTAGATAGGCATAAGTTGTTTAAACGTTGTCCGGTCAACGACGAACCAGGCGAGGGGGTGATGGTTACAGCTAGACAGCATGCATCACCCCCTGATTTTACGGATACACGTCAGAGGGTGGGGTCATTAGTTAGATATTGACTACGGTCAACAATTTGTTTGTTGTCAACAGACAAATTGATACAAATAGATACATTGTAACAATTGCCGTTGGCAATTTTGGGTGGTACCTTACCAGTGTTACTTCGGCCTGCTTGCCTTAAGAATTATGATTGGTCAATTACCAATAGAAATTTATAATTTGGACTAGGGCATGAATCAATAAATGTGGCCCAATGCCGTTATCCACTTTCATTTGTGTCTGAGTCCTTTATTGGGGGGTGCGCCTGCAAAGGAGCACAGATCCTAGCTTGTGAAAAAATCCATGCTGTCCCCTGCAGAGTCTAACTGACTCACTCCTTTCACATCTGGCTTCAAAGACCCTGTGCTTCAAAGGACTTTTCACACCTGAAGTGTGAAAAGTCAGAAGGACAGACTCCCAGTTCACAAAGTATGACAGCAGGTTTGGGCTTCCCTTAAGAGATGGGAAAAGATGTAAAGCTAGCAGCAGAAGAAATGTTTTTGTTTTTGTTTTGCATTTCCCATATATTTTTCTTCAATCATTTCTGAACTAGCTTCCAAGCTCCAGTATGTTAAGTTTTATGCAGCAGCAGTAAAATGGAGCAGTTTTAGGCAATCTTAATTTTGAAATGCAAGTTCTTCCAGGCTTTTTCTCCCTGTTTAGCACAGCAATAAATACACTTCACTAAATGTTTAGAAAGAACAAAAGTATTATTTACTCACATGTTAGGTCAGAGAAATAAAAATGTGCTCTGGATTCTTAATAAGAATAAGAACATAAGAACAGCCTTGCTGGAACAGGCCACAGCCCATCCAGTCCAGCATTCTGTCTCACACAGTGGCTCACCATTTCTTTCGGGGTATTCTCAAGCAGATGCCTTCACCTTCTTAGGATTCACTGGAAATGGCATTGAGAGATACCCTGCCTATCTCTCCAACCCGGAGGTTGTCCTTAGGTATCCATAATTATAGCCATTGATACCCTTGTCCTCCATGAACTTGTCTAATCCTTTCTTAAAGCTGTCAAGACTGACAACTGTCACCACTTCTTCTGGCAGGGAGTTCCATAGACCAGTGATCCTCTGGGTGAAAAAGTACTTTCTCTTATTTGTTTAAGAACTAGTACCCAAATGTTTCATGGAGTGTCCCCTAGTCCTAGTGTTATGCGATAGGGAAAACAGTTTTTCCTTATCTACTTTGTCCACACTGTGCATGATTTTATAAACTTCAATCAGGTCACCTCTTAGACGCTGTCGTTCAAGAGTGAAGAGGCCCAACCGTTGCAGCCTCAGATGGTAAGGAAGGTGTTCCAGTCCCCTAATCATTCTGGTTCTCCTCCTTTGCACTTTTTTCAGCTCCATAATATCCTTCTGGAGGTATGGCGACCAGAACTGTACACAGTATTCCAGATGGGGCCTCACTATAGATTTATGAAGATGCAAAATGACACTTGCTGACTTATTTTCTATACCCTTCCTAATGATCCCTAACATTAAGTTTGCTTTTTTCACTGCTGAGGCACACTGGGTTGACACCTTCATTGAGCTGTCCACCAGGACATCAAGGTCCCTTTCCTGGTTTGCCGCAGAGTTCAGACCCCATCAGTTTCTACATGTAATTGGGTTGTTGTTTTTTGCCCCAATGTGCATCACTCTGCACTTACTAGTGTTGAAGCTCATTTGCCACTGGTTTGCCCACTCCCCCAGTGTCAAGAGATTCCTTTGGAGCTCCTCACAATCTCTCACAGTTTTCACTACCCTGTATAATTTAGTGTCGTCAGCAAATTTGGCTACCTTGCTATTTACTCCTACTTCTAGATCATTTATGAAGAGGTTGAAAAGCAGGGGTCCCAGTACTGAACCTTGGGGGACCCCACTCTTTACTTAACTCCACTTGGAGAAGTGTCCATTTAGTGCTACCCTCTGTTTCCTGTCCCTTAGCCAGTTGCTGATCCAGGACAAGACCCGTCCCTTTATTACATGACTGGTAAGTTTATTCAAGAGCCTTTGGTGCGGGACCTTGTCAAAAGCCTTCTGAAAGTCCAGATAAACAATGTCAACTGGATCCCCTTTATCCACATGCTTGTTGACACTCTCAAAAAATTCCAACAGATTAGTGAGGCATGATTTGCCCTTGCAAAAGCCATGTTGGCTCTCCTTTAGCAGCGCCTTTTCTTCTATGTGCCTATTAATTCTATCTTTTAGGATAATTTCCATCACTTTACCTGGGACACATGTCAAACCGACTGGCCGGTAATTTCCTAGATCACCCCTGGATCCTTTTTTGAAAATTGGTGTTACATTCAATACCTTCCAGTCATCAGGCACAAAGCCTGATTTGAGGGAAAGATTATATATTTTGGCTAGGAGATCAGAAATATAAAAAGTTAGAGTTAGAGTCTTTTAGTTCTTTTAGGTCTGCCATCTGCCCCTCAAAATGGTGAGATCAAATATGCATGTTTCCCCTCCAAGGGGAAGAGAGAGAGAGAGAGAGAGAGGTCTGAACAACAGAACCTTAATACATGCAAAATGGGTCAGGTGACCCCTAGAAACTGTAAAACAGAAACTTTCATATTGTTTCATTAGGGACAATAGTGGCAAGGCAGAACTCCAATAGAACATTAAGAAGGCAACAGAAGAACTACACAGCTTTAATGTTGACTGTGCAAAAACCAAAATAGTGAAATATTTTGTAAATTTGGTTCAATAATCAACCAAATGATGACTGCAGCCCCAAAAGGCAAAAGCTGCTTTAGGCTGTATTACTTTAGGCTGCATAGTCTCCAAACCCCCATGAGGTACTAGCAAGGCCACCGCCAAGGGGGGGGGGCAAGGGGGACTGCCATCCCAGGCCCGGAGCTGGCAGGGGCCCGACGGCGCTGTGCTAATTTTTTAAAATGTTTTTATTTTTTAAAAAAAATATATTTAGTTTTTAAGCTCAGTATGGGATGTGACTGCGCATGCCCTGCCACCCCCAGAGGGCTCCGCCTCCACCTTGACCCAGAGCGGCATGGGCGTGGCTAGGGGGAACTTGCTGGAACTTGACCACGAGGTGCACCAGTCCCGGTCCAGAAGAGACCGTGCTGTTGGAATCTGATTCAATCAGCCAGCCTCATTAGCAGCAGTTTATATCCTCAGACCTTTTAAGATAGAAACTTAAGAGTCCACGAAGTCCAGCTTCATTAGGCTCAGAGTAAGGAAAGGAACAGAGAGAGTCAGAGAAAACACGACTGCTGTCCTTGGCTGAACAAAGGATACTAATCCTACTCTTTATTCAGGCAGAGTATCACAGAAACGAAACTTAACCTACATAATCAATCAGAAAGTCAGAACCCAAATAAGGAGAGATAAGGAGCGTTGTCTCTCATGCAAGCAAAGAGGCTTTTGTTTACAAAATGTGTCAGAAGACAGGAGACAGAAACCAGATGCATTCCTACATGTCCTCCTTTTTCATTTAAATTTGAGAGAGAGAGAGAGACGGCTAATCATACCCCTGCATGTCATCATATACATCATCACTGTCCTCCTGGACATCGTACCCCTCCTGACTCCTGGTACTTTGTTCCGGAGGATGATACCTCATTGAGTACAATTGCCGTCGTGCAAAACCCGATGTCTCCCTTCTACGCAGTGGACATGTGTTACACATAGAAATAAGATTAGGAATACAATTAATGCAAAAACACAAAGGTATCAAGCAGATAATAATAATAAACCCATAAAAGAAAACTTGTCTAAGGACAGATAAATCAGGCAACCAAGAAGTCACCCAATCAAAGAGATTAACATCAGTGCGTACATTGTTAATAATGCTCTCCTGTAAATTCTGAAGTTCTTTCTCAATAGTATTATTCAGATCCTGGAATTTTACCCGACATCCCTGGTTCCCGACCAGTTTACAAAATCCTCCGGATTTTGCTAACAGGTAATCTATGGCCAGTCTGTAAGGTAAAATAACCCAATGCTGCACATTGATATTGTCCTGGATGGAAATTCGTGGCAACTCCATTAAAAAAGAACCACATGTTGGGATCCTTGATTTGCCATCCATTGCAAATTGAACCACTATCTATAGCAGAATAATCAGGAGTAAACATAGGAAACACATCATATATATCTTCAATAGTAGTGTTAAACAAGGTATAATTAAGCTTATAAGAACTGTTATAACTACCCCATAACCAAAAATAATCATCACAACCCGTATAATTGCCTACATTCTGCAAAACCCTTTTTGATTGAGTCCAGTACTTCCATTTACTATTCCAGACTCCAGAACTATGACAGCAGAAACAAAGTCCTTTAGTGTATTTCTTGAATGTCATGCTTCGCCAGCGGGTGTTGTTAAATTGTTCTGGAGGATTAGAGAAGAGTGTAGATCTATCAAGATGTTGCAAATGTCCAATAACCAACTCTGGCGTGTTGAACAATGCCGGAAGAAAGGCCATTTGAGACACTGCCAGTGGATGCTCATAGTATAACGTTGCATTCTTACCATGAACCTCAAACATATAGTTAGCATGACGAATCCAAAAGTTGGGGTTGCCCCCATGAGGCATTGTTCTTACAGCTGGAAGCACAGTAAGAAAGAAAAGAACAAATGTCAGCAAATTTGGTTTACTGGTGAACCACCATCCTGGAGCTGAGTAACCTTCTTCTCTCTCCATGGGCGGATTGCTCCAGCAGGAATCCTTCCACTCAGGATCCCCTTGTTGCCAATAAACGACCAATGGCTTAAGAAGACACTCCCCTAAGAAACAGGAGCATGCCCTGTTATTACTAGCACCATGTAACTAAACGTGAAACATGAGTGATATATAACACAAGTGCAATATCACAAACCCATTTACATGTGTAGGGTACTC
This sequence comes from Bradypodion ventrale, assembly GCA_035047345.1. Lineage (NCBI taxonomy): Eukaryota > Metazoa > Chordata > Lepidosauria > Squamata > Chamaeleonidae > Bradypodion > Bradypodion ventrale. Next base: position 415,629,321 of record JAWDJE010000001.1, read on the forward strand.
TTCCATGTACTTCTGAAGGTACCTTGAGATATGCAGTTTCATAAGACAATACATAACATAAGCAAAGACAGGTCTTTCTCCTGCAAGAGAATAAGCAAACACTTAAGCATAAACAAGACATGAACATTTCTTTTCTTCCTTACATGAAGGAGGTCTGGTTGCATTTTAGAAGGCATTTCTCACTTCCCCAATTACATGAGTAAGGCATTAAATTTCTTCTTCTCCCACTGGTGTAAGTGAAAGAAGCATTCAATAACTTATAATCAGCATAGCATGGTAACTCAAATACAGTACAAATCTCATTAGCATGAGCAGGTAGACAATTTCTTAAAAAGGCTGTCAGGTTTTATAATGCAAACAAAGCCAATTCTTCTTTAAAGTCCACACAAACTTTTTTCTTTTTAGTCCAATTAAAATGTCCAAATTAAAAGTCCAAATCTTGATTGAGCTTTCTTCTTAAACACTTAAACAAATACTATCTTCTCTCCAGCACAGTTCTTGGCATGGCAAGTTGAAATTAAGCCATAAATTAAGTCTCACTGACTTCACAAGACAATCCCACACAACCCCCCTTTTTTCAGCTTTTCAGGCAAACACACATTCCTTCATGCTCCAGCCACACCCATCTGCATTAAGGCAGGCCGATGAGGTGTGAAGGCACAAAGAACAAATTCTCCAGAAGTTGCAAGTAATTTCACACAGAAGAAAATCACAGGGAAGTCCAAGTTGCTTTCCCTGCAATCCTGATGCTTGAAACTTGGGACAGCTCACTCTGGATCTCTTTGTTTGAGGGTTGGGCAGTTCAAAATCAGCCAAAAACTCCTTGTATTTTTGCAACAGCCTGCTGTCCATCGAGGAAAGATTCACCCTTCCTCTTCCTCTGTATTTCTTTCATTTCCAGCATCTGATTCTCAACCTTATGACAAACTGCATCTGTTAGTTTGTACTTGCACCCCTTTTTTGTCTTGGGTTTTGTGCGTTCCTCCTTTGGGCCATCCTTCCATTTCTGTAGGATCTTCCTGCCCAAACGTGAGGTATCAAGTTTACTACTCAGCTTCTCCTGCTTTTGTGATGAGGGTTGCTTCACGGGGGGGCTGAGATCCCCTATGCTGGTCTTTGAAACACAGTCCTTGCTTCCTGCCACTCTGCATGCATTAACAGCTTCAATCTGTGATGAGGTCCCCACCATTTGTTCCCCATCAGCCGGCACTAGCTGTTTTTTAGACTCGGCAGGCAGTATTGCAGCAGTGAACAGGTCTTTTGTAGGGCTAAAAGTGCTTGATTGCTGCAAGGCAGGATATAATGTCCCATCTCCATTTCCACCTCCACCCCCATCAGGGGGCTTAAGCTGTTGTTGCTCATATGATGGAGGGGCAGTTGCCATAGCCCCCCCCCCCCTTGGCTGGAGGCAAAAGCTGTGGGAGGGGGCCATCAAGCCTCTGAGAGAATAACATATTCTTTGGAGTGAGTCTCTGAAGGCAGTCTCTAACTTCCTCCCATGTAAATAATACTGATACAGAAATTCCATTATGCTTCTGCATTTCTCTCCCAATCTGTTTCCACTGTTTTAAGTCCAGACATTCATCAAATTTAACCCAAGGACAGATTTTTTCTATAGCTTTAACTAGCTTTTGTATCTCCCTCTCATCAGCCTTTCGCCCATTGTTATTCAAAAGATCTGAGATATCTTTACAAAGTTCATGCATTTGCGACACCAGCACACATCCCATTTTCACTCACCTAGTGGGACCCAATGTAGAATTGGATGAATTTCGAGCGCTCGATTGACCTTTCCTCCGGTCTGACCTTTTGCCTGGTCGTAGGTGAATGAGACCTTGTCCTGGTCGATTATTAGGTGTTAATTGCTGAAGCAGAGTTCAAAGCATTCCTTTGAATTTCATTCAATTGCCTCACGAGGGGCGCCACTTGTTGGAATCTGATTCAATCAGCCAGCCTCATTAGCAGCAGTTTATATCCTCAGATCTTTTAAGATAGAAACTTAAGAGACCACGAAGTCCAGCTTCATTAGGCTCAGAGTAAGGAAAGGAACAGAGAGAGTCAGAGAAAACACGACTGCTGCACTTGGCTGAACAAAGGATACTAATCCTACTCTTTATTCAGGCAGAGTATCACAGAAACGAAACTTAACCTACATAATCAATCAGAAAGTCAGAACCCAAATAAGGAGAGATAAGGAGCGTTGTCTCTCATGCAAGCAAAGAGGCTTTTGTTTACAAAATGTGTCAGAAGACAGGAGACAGAAACCAGATGCATTCCTACACCGTGCACCAGGGCTGACTGCATGGATGGCCTGATCCCATCTCTGTCAGTGTGCTCTCTCCACCTCAGCCTCCCTCCTCCTGGGGAGGGGGAGGTGCTGGGAACCCACTTGACACACACAAACCTATGGGAAATGGGGTATGTCTAAAGTGACCTCCTGTAGCAGCAGCCATGGGACAGGTGACCTCGGGGGACCCCTCAGGTTCCCCTCGGCCGAGGGGGAGGAGGGAGGACTCACCCTGCTGCACAGCTGGGAAAGAAAGGAGGGGGCACCTGAGAGCCCTGAAGCGCCACTGTGGCCTCCGTTCCTCCTGCGCACCTTCAGGCTTCGGACCTGTGTGAGCGAGGCGCATGTGGGGGCATTTCCAATTAAGGCCGCGCACATGAAGGAAGTACAGATGAGTCTAAAGAAGCGCGCCCAGCAAGTTCCCCCTAGCCACGCTGCTCTGGGCAAGCGGTGGCGGCAGGGCAGTGGGTGGGCAAAGCGGTGGCTCTCCCTCCCCCGCCCCGGCACAGGAAGGACGGAGGCTGCCTGGCCGCAGCTTCAGCTCCTCGTCATGGAGGTGAAGCTGCACCTTCCGGTGAGTCTCCTCTCGTCCTCTTTCTCTCTCTATGGGTGGGTGGGGGAATGGAGGGTGTGTGTGTGTGTGTGTAATGATGAGCTCCCATCTAGTCTCAGCTCTTGCCAACCTAGTAGTTCGAAAGCTAGAAATTGCTAGTAGATATCCTTATTTATCTATTTGCAATTTCTTGCTTTCAAACTGCTGGGAGGGATAATGGGAGTTCATCATTAGGAACGTAAATAGCATTCTGTGCGCTCCGGTGTCTAGTCATGCCTGCCACATGTCCATGGAAATATCTGCGAATGCAGACAGCACTGGCTCTTTGGCTGTAATCAGAGATGAGCACTGAACTCTAAAGTTGGATACAACTGGCTTTCAAGCAAGGCTTAAAGACTAACTGCTGAATTTTAATGTGAGCTTTTGTGGATCAAGGCCACTGGCTCTTTGGCTGTAATCAGAGATGAGCACTGAACTCTAAAGTTGGATACATCGATTTCTTTTGGGAAATTGTGTATTCCACCCCCACTCCCCGCTGCTGCCCCAATGCGAGGAGAGAGAAAAGTGTGTGTGTGTGTGGGGGGGGGGGCAATAGGATTGCTCAGTATGGGGCCCAGAAATTTCTGATGGCAGCTCTGGGTACTAGTCCCCCTCTATTCAGCAGTGGTCAGGCTTTATCTTGAATACTGTGGACACCACACTTCAAAAAAGGATGCCAACAAACTGGTACAGGTTCAGAGGAGGGCAACAAAGATGATCAGGGGAATGGAAACTAATGGAAAGACTGAAGAAGTTGGGCATGTTTGGCCTTGAGAAAAGAAGGCAGATGAGAGACATGATAGCACTTTTCAAGCACCTCAAAGATAATCAGACAGAAAAGGGGCTGGATCAGTTCTTAATCATCTCAAAACACATGACATGTAATAATTGGCTCAAATGGCAAGAACCCAGATTTTGGCTAAATATCAGGAAAACATCTGAGCTGTTAGAACCATATGGCAATGGAACAAGTTGCCTGAGGGGTGTGTGTGTGTGAGTACTCTGTTGTCGGAAGTGTTCAAGAGAAATTTGGACATCCATCAGTCACATCTGCTTTGACTTGGATTCCTGCACTGAACAGGGGATTGGACTTGATAGCTTATAGGCACCTCCCAACTCAATTATTCCATGATTCTATGATTATGTGATTTTGGTCTTTGTCTCCAGTAATAGATCCTTACAGTTGATTATCTTTCCTAATTCCTTCTCTTCCAAGTTATCTTCTGATTTCTTGGCTACAGTCCCCATTTGGGTTGATGTTTGAACCAAGGTACGACAAAACTTTCATTATCTCTATTTCTTCATTGTCAGCTTCTGTGGTAATAATTGTCATTTTCTTAATATTTACCTATTTGCATACATAGGTAATAATAATAATAATTTTGTGTCAGAAATTATTCTAGGTTGAAAGGATTTTTGCAGGAGAAACTCTGCTCAGGGAACACCTGGGTGAGGCTCCTTTTATGTCTCCAAGAGCTGGGACAGAGACAGGCACTCAATCCATCATGCAGTACCTGCAGTGGCGAGCATAAGCAGTTTTGCACCAATTTGCCAGAACCGGTAGCAGAAATTCTGGCTGGCCCCGCCCATCCAAGTTTTGAAATAAAGTAGTCCTAATTTGGGTACAATGCAGGGCTTTCCCCCTGGCCACACCCACCATACCATGCCCACAGTGTGGTAGGAAAAAAAATGGAGCCCACCACTGAGTACCCAGGTTTCGAACTGACTTCTTGCCAGCCTTCCAGCTAACTAGGCAAGCTTCTTAACCACTGAGCCACTGCAGGTAAATCCTATGGAGTTTAGTGAAGCTTACCTCTTTAAAAGCATCTAATACAGGTAAATGTTGCATCTAGTTTAAAGATGTGTTAAGCAGTACTCTCAAGTAGGCTAGAAAATGTATATTTGTATATACATATATGTATATTTGTGTGTTGAATAACTTCTTCTTGTTGTTTTGTGGCATTGTAGAGTTCTGTCACCTATGTGATGGCTGTAATTTTTTAGTGATGTTTTATAACCTAATTCCTATAACAAACTGCCACCTAGTTAACATTTGGCCTTTCTCCTAGGTGAATCAAAGCAGCTTTAAATGTTACAGTTTTGTAGAGAAATTATGTATCTTACTGGACATAAACTCTTCTGTTTGACAAATACTGTACAGAATTCACATACAAATAGCTTGGTATATGGAGTTGGAGTCAGCAGAAAGCACTTCTACTAAATGTAATGTATTGCAGCTTTGGTATGTCTTTTTATCTTGAGAGTTGTATACCTTTGACTACACATCAACATTTTTATGTCTTTATTGTTTGCCTTTTTATATTATTCTTGGTGGGTGCATATTCTCTCTCTTTGCTTAGATCACATCTGATTACTGTTCAGGTTTATTACTACATAGCCACCTTTGAACCTGCTATGAATCTGGGGTGTCAGATTCCCCTCACTCCTGATGGGAGTGCCTCAAACTTCCTGCTTTGGTTCATCCTAGGCTTCCAACATAATTATTAGTTAGCTTTGGAATTGTGTTCTGAACACTGAGCCTTGACAAAGAGCGTCAAGGCCACCTCTGTTATTTTAAAAAGCCAAATGGTCTAATAAATTTCTTAGGCAAAGAGCTTGTGAATGTCATCAAGGCCAGTTTGTGTGACTCTTATTAGTAGGCAATGATTAACTTTCAAAGGAAGTTTTGTGGTGACAGATTGTGGTCTGCCTGCCCTCATCTATCCTACTGATGAAGGTATAGACCAGGGGTGCCCAAACCTTTTGGGCTGTGGGCTGGTCATGTGGTTCAGAGAGCCGGTCATTATGACCTGGGGGACAGATGCAGCCCCTGATCCCAGTTCATCCAGCCCACGAAGCCCTAGTCGCTCCTGGAAGTGGAAGTAAAACGTGCCCGTATGGTGACAATGAGCTATACCAGGGGTGCCCAAACTATGCCGGGGGGCCAGTTGCGGCCCCTGATGCCAATTCATCCAGCCCATGAAGCCCTCGTCACTCCTGGAAATGGAAGCAAAATGTGCCCGTACGGGCGCGTTTTCCGCTTCCAGGAGTGACGGGGACTTCATGGGCCGGATGAATTGGCATCAAGGGCTGCATCTAGCCCCCAGGCATAGTTTGGGCACCCCTGGAATAGACCCTTTTTTTCCTATGGTGCAACAAATCAACTTTAATGCTATTTTGGCATAATATGTTCAACCCCAGAAGCAACAGCTAATGTGTTCCCATGTGGGCAGCATCTTTGCTGTTTCTACATGGCATTCAGAACAGGTTTTAACTACTTTACAGTCACAGTTGGGCAATAGTTACTTCACTGTTCCACATTTCCTTAGGCCTTCACGGTTCCTTCAATGCCATATAATGGGCTGCCAACAAGGAGGACACTTTCTGGGCATAACTTGGTTGTGCTTACCTTTGTCCACTAACCTGGCTTGCCCATTGAGCCTTCTGAGTTTTGGCTCATTGTCACTCTCTATGTTCTCTTTCTTTCCAGTAGATGGGTTTGCGAGGAATGGCTCTTCTGAAAGCTCATAACACTGTTGTTCCCAAACATTTTGGAATCAAAATTAGCCATAATTTGATTTTTGAGAAATGCTCACCACTCCTGTATTTACCACTGCCCAAAAATATTATTTAAAATTATGATGGACAATCTCACAGACTAATGACTTGTAATCCTGTGATGCTCCCCCACACCTCCCTGCTCCAGGTTTGGGAACCAACTGCATTGTATGTGTACAGTTCTATGTTGCTCGACTGCTCAAATGACAAACCTTTGCATGTATTTTTCACCTTGGAATTTTCTGATAATCCAGGCCTGGAGACTTGGCGACAATCAGGTTTTGCAGGCAATGAAGTGATCTATTGGCAATCAAACCTTCCTTCCATTATTGATAGTGGAGACAATGAGACCTCATCCACATTCTGATGCCATTCCCCTCCATATACACACCTTCTTTTTCTCCTAGAAAGGAAGGAAACTATCACTTTCTCTGCCAAGGAATCACTTAGAATAAATGCAACAAAATTAGTGGTGTCCTTGGTATAATGTGTTCAATCCCAGAAGCAACAGCTAATGTGTTCCCTTTGGGCAACATCTTTCCTGTTGCAAAACCCCATGGAATAATCCTTAATAACTGGTATATTTGTCTAAGTGATCCAGATGGTGACAGATGAGCTTGGCATTTTCAGACTTTTTTTAAAGCTATAAATCCCATGATTCTCTATTCAGGGAGTTTCCCCAAGAAATACACACCTAAAATGTGGATTTACCTGGGAGAAAGGCCACAGCTGGAAGGCTTTGATGGCCTCCCTAGGTCTAGCTCCCAGTGTACTTTCCTCCCTGTGCTTTTATTCACTTCTGTTTTGCTTTGTGTCTTGGTTCTTTCTTTTCTTGAACTCTTTCTCCAGCTGTCTGAATCTGTTGCTGTCCAAATGTCTCAGAAAAGAGAAGAGAAGGTGTGAGGAGTTTCACAGCACGATCGCTGTGGCTTATTGGCACATCATGGTCATAAATCCTGGGTGATCGTTCTCCTTACCTCATCTGTTTTTACGCCGTAACTTAGAGGCCCCAGTTTGGGCCTCTGACTCAAGGCTTTTGGCCCTCCCCACTATGCCCAGGGATGGCACGCAGTCATTCAGCTATCACGCAGCCTTCTTCCAATTAGCAAGGTGAGCACGAGGCAGACACGCTGATATTTAGCCAATTAAGTAACTTTATGTTATCGCAGGTAACCAATAAGAATAGATTGCATACTCTTCTCTGGAATGTCTTTGTCTGTTATTCCTAATAAACTCCAACCGGGCTATCTTGCCCTGTTGCCTCTTCATGAATCAAGCCTCCGCTGTCTCCTTGATCCCAAAACACAACATCTGGTGACCCGCGTCGTGATTGCTAGATCCCAACTCCCCGACTCACCGGCTGGAATAGCCCCCTGGCGCGCCACAGCCTTTTTAGGCTCCCTCAGCTTTCGAGCTCCCGATTGTGAGTATGGGGGGGGGGGGACTTTCTTTAGGGCAAAAGACCCATGTAAACGAATTGCAGAGAATCATCAAGGAGAGCGGATGTCCAGACATCACGCTTAATAGTATAGAAGGCTTCACTAAGGAAGTCGAATGCCAATGTCCTTGGTACCCAGAAATTGGATCCCTCAAATGGGATGATGGGTAAAGAGCAGAAACAAAAGAAGTGCAAGATTTTACTCCAAAAAATATTCTGTTGTCCCAGAGGTTTACTGTACCATTGCCACAGCTTTTGCCCCCAGCCAAGGGAGGGAGTCTGACTGCCCCTCCATCATATGAGAAACAACAGCATGAGCCCCCTGATGGAGATGGTGGTGGAAATGGAGATGGGACATTATATCCTGCCTTGCAGCAATCAAGCACTTTTAGCCCTACAAAAGACCTGTTCTCTGCTGCTTTAACTGCAGCTGTGCTGGATATGGAACCTGTTGCTGTATATCCAGTGAACAGAGAGGCTCTGGCAAATGGGACTGCTGCAATACTGCCTGCCAAGTCTAAAAAACAACTAGTGCCAGCTGATTGGGAACAAATGGTGGGGACCTCATCACAGATTGAAGCTAGTGATGCATGCAAAGTGGCAGGAAGCAAGGAGTGTGATTCAAAGAGCAGCACAGGAGACCTCAGCTCACCCCTGAAGCAGCCCTCATCACAAGAGCAGGAGAAGCTGAGTAGTAAACTTGATTCCTCATGTTTGGGCAGGAAGTGGAAGGATGGGCCAGAGGATGGCCCAGAGGAGGAATGCAGAAAACCCAAAAAGGGGTCTTCTTGCAAGTACAAACTAACAGATGCAGTTTGTCATGAAGTTGAGATTCAGATGCTGCAAATGAAAGAAGTCCAGAGGAAAAGGGGGGTGGATCCGTCCTGTATGGACAGCAGGCTGTTGCAAAAATACAAGGAGGGAGAAGACATACTGCAGTTTTTGGCTGATTTTGAACTGCCCAACCCTCAAACAAAGAGATCCGAATGGGCTATTCCAAGTTTCAGGCATCAGGATTGCAGGGAAAGCAACTTGGAATTCCCTGTACTGTTCTTCTGTGTGAAAATTACTTGCAACTTCTGGAAAAGTTCTTTGTGCCTTCATACCTCATCTGCCTGCCTTAATACAGATGGGTGTGGCTGGAGCATGAAGGAATGTGTGTTTGCCTGAAAAGCTGAAAAGGGGGGTTGGCTGGGTGTCTTGTGAATTCAGTGAGACTTAATTTATGGCCTAATTTCAACCTTGCCATGCCAAGAACTGTGCTGGAGAGAAGATAGTGGTTAACTTGTAATCTGAGAAGAAGAAAGCTTCAACCAACATTTGGTCTTTTAATTTGGACATTTTAATTGGACTAAAAAGTTTGTGTGGACTCTAAAGAAGAATTGGCTTTGTTTGCATTATAAAACCTGAAAACCTTTTTTTAAGAAAAAAATTGTCTACCTGCTCATGCTATGAGTGTGAAATGCTCTAATGATATTTGTACTGTATTTGATTTACCATGCTATGCTGGTTTTAAGTTATCGAATGCCTCTTTCACTTACACCAGTGAGAGAAGAAGAAATTTAATGCCTTACTCATGTAATTGGGGAGGGAGAAATGCTTGCTAAAATGCAACCGAGACCTCCTTCATGTAAGGAAGAAAAGAAATGTTCATGTTTTGTTCATGCTTAAATGTTTTGCTTATTCTCTTGGGGAAAGACCTGTCTTTGCTTATGTTATATTTTGCCTTATGTAACTGCATATCTCAAGGTACCTCCAGAAGTACATGGAAGAGTTTTCAGTACCCTACACATGTAAATGGGTTTGTGATGCCCTGTCTCTCTATACTCCTATTGTAGCTGTTAGCAATGCTAGTAAATGTGCCAGGGTTGTGAACTGTACTCAACATAAGTCAAAGCCTCGCTGTTTCTCTCCCGGTGCAATTAAGACTGCGACCGGGCTGGAAACAGCGAGGACCAAATTTATTATGCTTTTAAGCTTCTTAAAAACAGAAGTGGGAAGTTGTGAGGAGTTTCACAGCATGATCGCTGTGGCTTATTGGCACACCATGGTCATAAATTGTGGGTGATCGTTCTCCTTACCTCATCTGTTTTTACGCAGTAACTTAGAGGCCCCAGTTTGGGCCTCTGACTCAAGGCTTTTGGCCCTCCCCACTATGCCCAGGGATGGCACGCAGTCATTCAGCTATCACGCAGCCTTCTTCCAATTAGCAAGGTGAGCACGAGGCAGACACGCTGATATTTAGCCAATTAAGTAACTTTATGTTATCGCAGGTAACCAATAAGAATAGATTGCATACTCTTCTCTGGAATGTCTTTGTCTGTTATTCCTAATAAACTCCGACCGAGCTATCTTGCCCTGTTGCCTCTTCATGAATCAAGCCTCCGCTGTCTCCTTGATCCCAAAACACAACAAGAAGGTGTCAAATACTGAAGGGAGAGAAATCTCCCCATATTCCAACAGTTATGGTTCAGATGGAACTACTGTATGTGTGTTTGTTGTTTTTCTCCCCCAACTGTGTGCAATGCTTTCCTTGTCTAACTTTTTCAAAACAGGTTATTGCTTATGGCTATGCTAGATATTTATCCTGTTACAAGTGTATATTTTAGTGAGATTTGTCTACTTCTCTGGGAGTTGTGGGGGTGTGGGTAGAGTTTGTGGCTGTTCTAATGGGCACAGGGTTTGTGACTAGTTCTAGGCTGTACTTTTGTCTGATTTTGAACCAGATTGGTTCTCTGTCATCTTACTTCACTGCCTTTTTTTGGAGAAGTTTTAAAGTGTTCTTTAAGGACTTTTAAAATGACAAAACCAGAAATGGCAAACCTGAAATAAAATGGAAGTATATGCCTTGGATTATATCCCACCTGGAGTGAGCAATAGCAATAGTAGTGACAATATGTAGGGCACGGCCATGGTCAGCCGAGAGTAGCTGGAGAAATGTGTTAGGAGTTAGGAATTGTATATACAGTATTTAATTGTCTCCCACTCACCCCTACTAATTTTCATAAAATAACTCTCTACTAGTGCTGGTTCCTTTTTAAATCATGGGTTACATTTGATCATTGAACTGAAAGGCATTGTTGGAATAGTCCAAGGTCTAATCTGGCTTGATGGTCCATCATCATAATGTTGAAGGACAAAAAGCCTTCCACTGTTCCTGAACTCTATATTGTTCAAAAAAAAAAAAAAACGTTTTGAGATAAGGAAGCTGGCTGGGGAAAGGGCTGCCAAACAATTCAATGTAGCAGACAGTGCTGTAGTCTGCAGACAGCTGACTTTGAATGGCTGAGCTGAGGTTTTTTTGGAAGGAAAGGGAAGAATAAGGTGAGAGGACTGTTGAAACAGCTGTGATGGATCAGCAGCTCTTTCCCCTCTCACTTCAGCACAGCAGCAGCTTCCACTATGCCAAACCAAACAGAAAAACCCCTACAAGCACACTACTGCAATGTTGCCATATTGCAAGGCAAGGGAGGAGGGGGCCAACATCATTGGGGGTGGGGGGTGGAATTAAACGTTGGTTAGGGATGGAGACTGCACAGTTAGAACTGCGGTGGCGTAGTGGTTAAGACGCTGAACTTGATTACTGGAAGGTTGGCAGGTCAGCACTTTGAGACCCAAATACTGCATGACGAATGAGCTCCCATCTCTGACCCAGCTCCTGCCAACCTAGCAGTTTGAAAGCAGGAAATTGCAAATAGATAAATAGGTACCACTTCAGTGGGAAGGTAAACAGCATTCAATGCACTCCGGTGTCTAGTCATGCCTGCCACATGACCATAGAAACATCTGCATATGCAGACACTGCTGGTTATTTGGTTATAAACAGAGATGAGCACTGAACCCTAGAATCAGATACGACTGGCTTTTGAGTAAGGACAACCTTTACCTTTACTTAGTGATGGAAAAAAGGGCCTCCTTCAGAGAACACAAAACAAACAAAAGAAAAAAACACCTAAATTGACAATTAGATTACTGCTACCTCATATAAGCTCAGAGAGCTTATATGTTCCTTACTGGTTAATCAGTTAGAAAAGTGGTATATTTCAGAACAATAGACTGAGCATAGCCTCCCTCCCACTCAAAAAAAGTGTTTCCCATCTCCACCTTTTGTTGGTATTATTTTTCACGCTGCTTCAACTCAGGTATCATAGAATGCAGTATTTTCTATCGTTATTTAGATGAAAACAAGAAAAATCCATCCCTGAGGTACATAGCAGTAGTGTGTTAGGCCTTGGAGAAGAACATGTTAATATTAGATTCCCCCCCCCCTTTTTTTGGGACCAGTGCTAGAAAAAGACCATCAAAATCTAAAGTTTAAATATAACATTTTAACAAGTAAAACTAAAGCTAGTAGTTTTATGTCCCTCTGTAAAAAGAACAATGTCAGTCTACATTCTCCCTTCCTAAAGGGAAAAGGGTCTATAATCTCCTTTAGATTCTATAATTCTATGAGGCAGCTCACCTACAAATTATGTTGGACTGTAAGACCCATATAAGACAGCAAAAAGCCTTGGGCATTTCTATAGGCTTCTTGGAATTACAGTCTAAGATCCCCAAGAATCCAAAAGTTGGGAATCCTGCTCTTTAAACAACAATTATCCATATACTACTTAGTTTTTGTTACATACTATCAGGTTCCTTCTGATTTACAATAGCTCTATGAATTAATAACCTCACTTATGACTCTATAAGTGTCTTAGAGCAGGGGTCCCCAACCTTTTTGCACAATGGACCGGTTTCATGCTAAACAATTTCCCCTTAATAATACATTAATAAATATGTACCTCACTGCGCACAGGCGGGGGAAGGAGCCCCACTATAGCTCAAAAAGAAGAAGTAGGGGCCCAGCCAACTGCCAGCCACACCATTCGACTCAGGCTGTGAGGTATCACACTGTAAACAGGTGGGGGGGCAGAGCCTTACCATAGTTAAGCAGCATGGAGGAGGGTCCCGGCCACCTCCCTATCTGCTGTGTCTGAAGCCCGTGCTCTCACTCCATTCACCAGGCAGACCCAGCGGAGCATGTTGAGGGCAGAAGGCTGCCATTAGGGCTCCCAGCGCAAACCCAACCCTATGGCCTGGTTCAGGACAGCCCATGGCCTGTTACAGGTGGTTGGGGACCCCTGTCTTATAGGTAACAAGTGGTTGGGGACCCCTGTCTTATAGGTAACAAGTGGTTGGGGACCCCTGTCTTTATACTTCATTAAAATATGCTTTAGAGAGCCTGCTGGCCTACTTGCTCCCATGCAGTCACTGAAGTCCCTTCTGCAAACAGTTCAGGAATGGTACTGTCCTCCAGATGAAAATCAACTGGTTTTATTCTTCTCTTGATAAACTTTGGAAAAATATGTTATTAGAGCGATATCACAAGCCAGTAGCTTCTTTATGAGGTAAAGTTGGAGTGATTTACATAGGACGGGCCCTATTTACTGCTGAAGACTGAGTTGAACTGCCCAGCCCACAGCTGCCTGAAAACACAAAATGAAAAGACTGACAAATGAACATTAAAATGAGAAATAACAAAACTTCTGTAAGTTCTTGGAGGGGCCTCTTTTTCCTTTGCACCTAATTGTGGAATGGTCAGAAAGAATTGGATTCAAAATATATCAATTTAACTGGTTTGTCTTTGTCAGTTCCACTCCACAGTTCCAGCAATAAGAAAACCTCTCTGAGATACTTTGTAATTAGACCTAGAGCATGTTCAGGCTGCCCTTATGGGGTGGCTAGAACTTGCTCATTTCTCTGTTCCTCTGCAGAGGGGCAAGGAAAGTGTAAGTGTACTTGTTTACCCTCCTTGCCAGCCATTGTAGTGTTGCTAGATGCTCCTACCAACTTTCTGAATGCAATGAAAGAAGATGGATAATTGAACCCAGTAACAGTTGGGAACAAAGAATGGCATCTACTGTAGTTAAGATTCCTACATCCCCTGAGATCCAAGAAATACAGCATTGAAGCTCAATAGTATTACCCAGCATGGGAAACCTGTGTACCCCAGATGTTGTTGGATCTCAACATCATGAGCACAATGGAAGTTCACAAAGAGAGGCTCCAGATGCTAATAAAATTACTGATTTCCTGAAGAAAGATTATTCTGAAAAGCTTGTTTAACCTGATCAGCTTTGATCAACTTTATTTTGGATTACTATTTTGGATTACTGTTTTGTTTTGAATTCACTGTGAAGAAACATACCTTATTTCAATTTAATGTTATAAACTTTATTCAACTCTACTTTGAAGAAACCAACCATTATATACACTTGACAACTGTATATCTCAATTCATAATTCTGAAGACTTTCATTTGAAGACATTGTATATAAATTAAAGACACAGTAAGAAGATTTTGCAGACTTTTGTTGTTTTGTTCTCGCCTCAAACGGTTTTCACCTTCTTGCTTTGGATCTCAATATACATCAGCCTCAGGCAGCATAATCAGTGGTTAGTGATAAACAAATTTATAGTACAACAATATCTGTCTTAATAAGCCACAGAAAATAATGGGAAATCTCATAGAAATCCACTTTCATGATGACAGGCAGTAAGTGTGCCTGTTAAAACTATTGAGCTGAGATGTGTTTAGGGTGGGGAGTGCTTTTTATGTACAAAGGACTCTGCCATTATGCAGAGCTCGAAAAAAGGTGACTTTTTGGGCTATAGCCTTCAGAATTCCCCCAGCTACCATGGACACAGGGTGTGCTCAATTTCTTACTTCCTTCAATTCCAGAAAAGCAATTTAAGTCCTGAATCGGTGTCTGAAATCAATGAAGGATTAGATGAGAGTTAATAAAGTGAAGCTTAATCCTGACACAGCAGCAGTTTTATGGACTTGCTGCTCTAATAATAGTTCTACAGCCTCCTCAAGATGAGGTTGTATTAGCCTTTAACAGAGCAGATGCCAGATCAGTACTCTGAAAGTTGTTCCAGGCCTTAACTTTCCCCCTGGATAGACTGCTGATGGCTCTGCCTGTGAATTGCTCACTTACTTGATTCTTACACTGTGATGTTGAGCTCAAAGTGGCTTAGAGTCTTCATAAAACAATTAAACAAGTAATACCAAACTTAAGCATAAACTCACTAAATTCAAATGAAACAGACCTCATCATATTAAAAAAACTCCATTAAAACTGAATAATCACAGAGTTAGAAACAAGAGCAAATGGCTTAGCTCTGACCATTTCTGAGGAAACCAGATTCCTGGAAAGCATCCAGTAAAATGGTCTCCCTTGAAACATACCCAGGCTTAGTAGCTGGCACAAAATGCAACACCCAGATTGCTTAAAGGAACTCAGCCAGTAGACTCAGTAGAGAGATTGATTTATTATTTCACTTCTTCTTCTTGTGTGTGTTTCTAAGCAAGAAAGCCTCGGAACAGTCCTGCCTGTACAACAGTGTTTTCTACCATTAGTGGAAAAGTTAGACCTCTGAACTGGGAGCTGCTGTGTCAAATGGATAGGATTAGCAGACTCTATAAGACACAGCAGAGTGAGTTACCAACCTGACTCTTAGTAGGTGGGATGTATAGACTTGCATTATAACCCACCCAGCATTTTAAAAAGGGGCTGCAGTGGCTCAGTGGTTAAGAAGCTTGCCTTGTTAACTGGAAGGTTGGCAAGTCAGCAGTTCAAGACCCGGGTACTGCATGACAGATTGAGTGCCCATCTCTGTCCCAGCTCTTGAGGACATGAAAGGAGCCTCATTTGGCCATTCCCTGAGCAGAGTTTCTTCTGCACTATTATTATTTTTTAAAGCTGCAAACTAAACATTTACCAAACATGTCGCTAGCTTTCAATAGATTTCTACTGTCTATGACTTTGCATTGCTAGTGAATTGTTGAGTTGCAAGCCTTCTTGGCTATTGATCTGAGCCACTTGCAGATTTAAGTATTGTATGGGAAGCCTCACAGAATCCTTCCCATATGTGACTGCAGCCCCTACAATTTTTAACCTCTATCTACTTCCCAAATGCCCTCCCTCATTCCTTCTCAGCCATGTTTGCTTATTCTCACTCCTAAAAGACAAACATTTACTTAAAGAAGCTTCCTCCAAAATACCCTTTCCCCTTTACAGCTCAATTCTGTATGTCTCATCCCTTGTTTTGTTTTCTTCCAATTCCTTTCCCTCTGGTTTTTTTTTAAAAGAAACCTCTGCCGTTTCCCTCTTTAATTGGTCTTTTCCTTCACTTTTAAAAGCAGCTGGATATTTCCAGCTGTTTTTCTCCCCAAGCAGCTACGGAAATGAGGTGACAACCTCAGCCCTCCTTGAGCCTTGAGGTTAATTGGGTGGGACCTGAGGGTGGGAGTTAAATTAATAGCCTACAAAATGTTTGAGGTTAAACATGGAGAGATTGGGCTAAAACTAGTAGGATTTTCCAACAGGCACACATGGCCTCCCCCACCCCCACCCCACCCTTACAGATGTAGAAAAGCATAAATTGGAAGGAGTGTAAAGATGCTGTTGCCCTTTTCAAAATGTTAGGACTCTCTTCAGGAGGAATTTAGTAACTTAGCCTGTGTGTCTAACCCAACAGCAATGCCTATATGAGTACTTCTAGAGTCTGTAGGACTGTCACTGTCACCTAGCTCAGCATTCTCCCTCCCAGGCCACCATTTGGGGCAGCTGGTGCCACTATGTGTGGCAAGCCAATTCAACAGTTGGAATGATTTGCACTTTTGCTTAAGCTGGCTGGGCAACATGCACACAACATCCCAGAATTTTAAAAATTATTTTGGAAAAATGTGGGTAGAGAAATTATCTTTTGCCTCCTGTAGGGCACATGAACAATATAGTTGTATTTTCTTTTTAAAAAATTTTATTTTGTTACTAAACAATTTAAAAGGAAAATACATTATATAATACCAATACAAATTCAACTACAATACAAATACATGCAGTGGTGGGCTCAAAAAAAAATTACTACCACACGGTGGGTGTGGTATGGTGGGCATGGCCAGAGGGAAAGCCCTGCATTGCACCCGAATTAGGACTACTTTATTTCAAAACTTGGATGGTGGTGGTGGTGGTGGGGGGCAGCCAGAATTTCTGCTACCAGTTCTGGAGAACTGGTGCAAACCTGCTGATGCCCACCACTGAATACATGTGTGTACCCATCACCCAGAGGCTTTCCAAATTATTCATAAAATCCACATAGTTTATCTTGCCTCCTATTTCCAACAAATACTTTTGTTGTATTTTCAGGACCTCCCTCAGCACTATGCTTCCTAAGATAAAGATTTTTAAAAAAGATATAAGTGGTCTTCATTTTTTTTTTACAAAAAAAGTAACACTATTTATGTAAGGAAAACATTATGGGAGGGGAGTATGTGCAGTCACTGGAGTATGTGCAGTGGTCCAGAGCCTAGAGAGATTTCCCTAACAACCAACTCTGGAACTCTTCAATCTTAATGGGGTTGGGGTATTTGGTTGTTAGAGGATTGCTCTCCCCCTTGTCTTCCCTGGCTCATGCCTCCCCTGCCCCCTTGCCTGCTATTCCAGGGACATGGCACAATTGGATGTGGGCCCCCACTTTGGGAATAACCATGCCTGTATCTGCAGGGCTTCCTAGAGCAGTACCCATGGGAATTAAACTCCCAGCACACCAGTCGGGATTGAACCAACTGCCCCCTGCCTGGGCGAGCAGAAAACAAAGAGGCAGTCCTGATGACCAAATGCCCGCTGTCATGCCACTCACCCATTAGCGGCCTCACTGGTGCCATACATTGCAACCATAACAAATTATTAGGTTCCCCCCATGGAATTTTGGGGTGATTCTCCAACTTAGCTTGAAATTGCTCATCATAACGCATCCATGCAACTCCCCCCAAATCCGTGTAAACCCTGTACATAAGGTCCAAATACTTAAGCAGATCCACCGCCCTCTCGGGCTGCTCCTGAATAATCACCCCCATGTAAATGATGTAACTATAGCGTTGCCTGATAGCGCTATAATACTCAATAACCACAATATCACCAGAAGCAAGAGAGAAATACTGCAAATGGATGAGACTTGCGATAGCAATGTCAAAACATTCATAAGAACATAAGAACAGCCTTGCTGGAACAGGCCACAGCCCATCCAGTCCAGCATTCTGTCTCGCACAGTGGCTCACCATTTCCTTTAGGGTATTACCAAGGAGATGCCTTCACCTGCTTAGGATTCCCTGGAAATGGCATTGAGAGATATCCTGCCTATCTCTCCAACCCCGGGGTTGTCCTTAAGTATCCATATTCAGTCAAGCCGAGTATTTGTCATTGGGTATCAATTTGCTCGGGGTACCCGGGCTTGCGGTAGACAATGCCAAACAAATCAATAAACTGCCTTGGGCAGCTATCTCTCTTCTCAACTAGGAACAGACACAACTGAGGGAGGCTATTCTAGACAATAGAGCAGCCATCGATTATATGTTGCTCCTGCATCACCAGGGTTGTGATACTGTTAGCAATATGTGTTGTTTTAATGTCTCTGATAACTCCCATCTAATACAAAAGAAACTTGAAAGGTTGCACGAGTTACTGACCAACATTAAGCAGGATGTTTTCTCCTCTTTCTGGAAGGCCCTATGGTCTTGGCTACCAGATGGTTCTTGGCTTAGGACCATCCTTCAGTACCTTTTTTTGCTTATAGCCATTCTTATAGCCTGCGGCTGTTTTATCTAATGTATTCCTTCTCTGCTATTAAGATGTATGCTTACCTTTGAATCTGCTTATCATCATGCACCCAAAGAGCAACTCCCTCCTCTGCCTTTACGCCAAGCATTGCAACCAGTTGGCCATAAAAAATAAAAAAGAGAGGATGTGTTGGAAAATAACCTTATATTAGCTTGATGGTAATGGTTTTTAAGTTTCTATACTCTTCTGAAAGGGGGCTGCTGAACTCACATGGTTCAGTAGAACATTAAGATTGTACAAGATGGTACAAGCATTCCTTTGTCTCTTTGAAGCTCTTTATCTAATCTTCTGGCCTTCTGGTAGAACATGCTTGTGTAAACCAGGTGCCATTAGAAGCCTGGGTGACATGTTGTATGTGAAAGGTTAGGTCAAGCAGGCACAGACGCTCTGATGCCAGATAATAAAGTGTATGCCTCTTATCTTATGCTCTTACCTATGCCCCAAAAGATTGATTCTTATGCTATAGCATGATCTGTACTTTGTACAAATCCACGTGACTGCATTAGGCACACGGGGGTTTAGGAATTTTAGGAATAAATACGGGCAGGGATCCTTTGTTGGATGTTCTGCCTCCTTGCACCCAAATCCTGGTGAGTGTGTCCATTACTACAACTCTAGAACAGACAAGAGTGACAGGGCCCTTAGGTGGGATGATGTTTGGGTTTCACAGAGTCAGGTTTTAGCCTTTGTACGATGGTCCAAGACGGATCAACTGGGGGAAGGGAAGTGTTTAAAATTGGGAGTTTGTTCCATTCCAGACCTTTGTCCAGTGAGAGCAGTGGGAGAGTATGTAAGGGTAAGGGGAGATGGCCCAGGGCAATTCCTGATGCATTTAAATGGGAACCCACTGACCAAGTTCCAATTCTGGTCAGTCCTTTCGAAGGCATTGAAGGAGGTAGGTATACAAGGTTGGAAGTTTGCCTCACATTCCTTCCGGATAGGGGGAGCCTCTACCATGGCAGCCTTAGGATATTCGGGGGAGACCATTAAGCAAGTGGGCAGGTGGTCGTCTTCCAAATTCAAAGTGTATGTGAGGTCATTGACGTAAAAGGGGAAGGTACAGAATGTTTGTTCATGTTTGTTTTTCAGGTTTTAATTCCTGGGGGAAACCAGATGTGTGGCTGCTGGGGGATGAACATATTGAAGGGGTAGCGTTGAGAGCAGTGAAGTCCTTCATAGGCCTACATCTGGGGTTCTTGAAGTTCAATGTTATTTGGGGGGGAATGAAGTCCAGAGGCTTCTGGAGCCTTTCCAGGGAGATCCAGAGGCACGTGGATAGGAGTTTGCCACTTCCGGCGGTGATGATTTTCCATTGTGGGAAGCATGAATTGGGCTACTGGGAGGAGGTAGAGCTGGTGGAAAGGGCGGGTCAAGTCTTTGCCCAGGGCAGGGTGGCTTGGCCTGAGGCTGTTCTTGCTTTTTCAGACATACTACCACTTCCACAACGGGCCTACAGTGAAGAGAACAGACTGTCCAGTTTTGGGTGCCTGGAACAGTCGTGGCTGTTCGTCAATGCCCACATCATGAATGTGGTCCTGCCAGTAGGAGGAAGGATAATTAACCACCCCAGCGTACAACGTTCTAGTAAGTGCAGAGTGATGCATGTTGGGGTAAAAAACCCCAATTACATTTATAAATTGATGGGGTCTGAACTCTCTGCGACAAACCAGGAAAGAGACCTTGGTGTCCTGGTGGACAACTCAATTAAGGTGTCAACACAGTGTGCCTCAGCAGTGAAAAAAGCAAATTCAATGCTAGGGATCATTTGGAAGGGTATAGAAAATAAGTCAGCAAGTGTCATTTTGCCTCTTTATAAATCTATGGTGAGGCCCTATCTGGAATACTGTGTACAGTTCTGGTCGCCATACCTCCAGAAGGATATTATGGAGTTGGAAAAAGTGCAGAGGAGGGCAACCAAAATGATTAGGGGACTGGAACACCTTCCTTACCATCTGAGGCTGCAACGGTTGGACCTTTTCACTCTTGAGCGACGACGTCTAAGAGGTGACCTGATTGAAGTTTATAAAATCATGCACGGTGTGGACAAAGTAGATAAGGAAAAACTTTTTCCCCTATCACACAACACTAGAACTAGGGGACACTCGATGAAACTTTTGGGTACTAGTTCTCAAACAAATAAGAGAAAGTACTTTTTCACCCAGAGGATCACCGGTCTATGGAACTCCCTGCCAGAAGAAGTGGTGACAGCTGTCAGTCTTGACAGCTTTAAGAAAGGATTAGACAAGTTCATGGAGGACAAGGGTATCAATGGCTATAATTATGGATACTTAAGGACAACCTCAGGGTTGGAGAGATAGGCAGGATATCTCTCAATGCCATTTCTAGGGAATCCTAAGCAGGTGAAGGCATCTCCTTGGGAATACCCTGAAGGAAATGGTGAGCCACTGTGTGAGACAGAATGCTGGACTGGATGGGTTGTGGCCTGTTCCAGCAAGGCTGTTCTTATGTTCTAAGGGGCCATTGTTTACGAAGGATGGGAGGAGTTGGAGTTGGTGTGGGCAGGATCATTTTATTTACAGCCTGCGCAGGGGTATTAGTACATGTTTGGGGGGAATGTTGGACAGTAGGACAGTCCTCCGCGGTGGTGGTAAACAAGGAGAAGCTCCCCCCTGTCCATTGGGGGCTCCTAGATTTTTGCATTGGGGGGTGTAAGGGTGGGGATTCCCCTTGTCAGCTGGGAGCAGTTGGGGACCTCTTTGGGGGTCCAGGTAGCCACCTTTGCCTCCCCTGGGATTGTTAGCTTCTCCTTGTTTTGTGCCCCTGCTGTTTGTAACCCTAATAAAGTGGCCCTGTTTCTTCCAACGACGGTGTCTTGTTTTTATTGAGGGGGTGGGGTGGCAAGGGATCCTTTTGCCCCGTGGCTACAGTGGGCGGGAGGCCTTTGCCATGCCTCCTTGACATGTTATTGGCCACACTGTCATTGGTAGGCAGGGATAGGCTAGTTACAGTAGGGGATAGAGAGGAATGAGGTTTGGAATTTTGTTAATGGCTGTGGAGTTTTGGAGTTCAACGCCATACCTCTCTCCCTGAAATTCAGCACAGCATTATGTGGTCGCATATTTGGGCCTGGTAGGAATTTTTTGGGGTCGGGAGATTGGCCTGTCCTGACTCCTTTTTTGCCTACCTTGTACTGAATAGTAAGGAAGGGTGTGTGTTTCTTTTTTTAGTCACTTTATTATGCGGTAAACAAGGAGAAGCTCCCCCCTGTCCATTGGGGGCTCCTAGATTTTTGCATGGGGGTGTGTGTAAGGGTGGGGATTCCCCTTGTCGGCTGGGAGCAGTTGGGGACCTCTTTGGGGGTCTGGGTAGCCACCTTCACCTCCACTGGGATTGTTAGCTTCTCCTTGTTTTGTGCCCCTGCTGTTTGTAACCCCCTTGTATCCCTAATAAAGTGGCCCTGTTTCTTCCAATGACGGCATATTGTTTTTATTGAGGGGGTGGGGTGGCAAGAGTCTCATTCACAGTCCCTCTTAGAAAGCAACATGGAAAATTTGGATAAAAAGATCAAGGATTTTCATGGCTCGGTCTTTGCTTTTAAAATGAAAAAACATGACAGGGATTTGAATGACTATTTTAACTCAAAGATATATAGGTGGAAGGTGGAGCCAGGCACCAGATTTACCAAACGGGTTACTTGGAACAATACAGTGACATAGTCGGACACCACTAACAGTGACCTCAGCTCGTCGGGGGACGAAGGTCCCTCTGGAGGAAACAACTTCAGAAGAACACCAGATAGACAACAACCTTCAGTATCGAGACAGCCTTTTTTAGGCCAGCGCAGACAACCGAGAAAAACAAAGAGTATTCAACCTGTCTTCTAAAACATTGAGTGAGCATGAGATCAGATTACTTAATTTGGGTTTTAATTTTGTCCCCACACACCTTTATCAGGCTTTCAATGCAAGGATTGATATTTTTCATTTTATTAGGTCACTTAAATTGAGGTTTTTTTTGCGGGATTTGAGACTTACCACAGGGAATCCTTTACCCAGAAGTCTACTTTTTGCCCAAACATTTCACACCCCTCTATAGATGTGTTTAAGAGGTTAATTTTGAGAGATATTGAGACTATGAATCTAAA
The DNA here is from genome assembly GCA_035047345.1 of Bradypodion ventrale. NCBI lineage: Eukaryota > Metazoa > Chordata > Lepidosauria > Squamata > Chamaeleonidae > Bradypodion > Bradypodion ventrale. The sequence goes on from JAWDJE010000001.1 coordinate 415,651,964, forward strand.
CAACTTAAGGTAAGAAAGAACCTATCTGTTGAGGATCTCAAAATGTTGCAAAAACTTGGTGAGGATACTTCAATAGTGATTAAACTGACCAATAAAGGGGGTCGGGTGGTCGTTGTGGACAGAGTAGACTATGTTAAGGAAATACAAAGGCAACTCGCAGATACTTCCTTCTATCGTAAACTTCTGAGAGATCCTACACCAGGGATCAGGACAATCATTAAGGTAGTTCTCTCAGAAGGTCTGGCGATGAATTATATCATGGATAAGACTTACAAGTTTCTTAATAATGAGTTCCCCAGAATGCCCATTTTTTATGTTCTGCCCAAGATGCACAATGTGACTAACCCACAGGACTTAATCCCAGGACATCCCATAATTTCGGGGGTGGGGTCACTGTTGGAACCTTTATCCAAGTTTGTGGATTTTCATATTAGGGACTTCACTAAGTATACGACTTCTTATATTCGGGACTCGGCTGATTTCATATCACAGGTGGAGGGCACTGGGTTTCCGGTTATGGGGGGTTTGTTAACTTTGGATTTTTAATTTTAATTTAATTTAATAGTCATATTTATATATGCCGCCCACTCAGGTAGAACCCGACTCAGGGCGGCACTATACACTAGATGTTATGGCACTCTACACTAACATCCCTTTTTGAGCATGTGAGGTTGGTTGCCCAAGAGGCACTTTCATCCCATACTGTCAAACAACCCCCCACGCATTTTTGTTGGACATGATTGATATCTGTCTCAGAAAATTTTTTTAGATTTGACAAGGATTATTACCTACAAATTAAGGGTATCGCCATGGGCTCGCCCATGGCACAAAGCACAGCTAATTTATTTATTATTTGTTTTGGGGGGGAAATACAATTTTAAAACCAACCCAGAATCCCCTTTTTTTAGCATATCACCATATTTAAATGTTTCATTGATGATTTGTTTTTTGTTTTTGATGACTACAGCTTCATCCCGGACTTTATCAATTGGTTGAATTTCCAAAATCAGAACTTGAAATTCACTCATTATATGGATAAAGAGTCAGTTCCATTTCTAGACCTTATAGTGTTTGTCTCTGAAGAACAAAAGTTGAGAATGAAATTGTTTCGTAAAGATACGGATAGACATTTCTACCTCCCCTATGTATCTTTCCATCCACCACATCTGAGGAATGGAATCCCCTATGGGATCTTTGCAAGGGCTAAGAGGAATTCTTCTAGCAGGATTGATTTTGATAGATCAGCCATGCAAATTAAAGAGAGTTTACAACAGAGAGGGTATCCTTCAGATGTTTTGGATAAGTCCTTGACTAAAGTCAGGAACGTATCCAGGGACACGTTATTTAAAAGAAGATAGGGAAAGGAGGGAAGGGATTCAGTGGTTCATTGAATACTCTCCAAGAGCTAAGGATATACAAAATATTATCAATAAATATTGGTTTGTTCTATCAGACATACCAGGATGTCAGAGAAGACCCACCATTGGGTTAAGAAGAACCAGAACCGTGGGTAATCTTGTCACACAAACAGACATTACTCCTAGGGCAGAGTCTACCAAGAGTATTATCAAAGGGCACTATCGCTGCGGGAATTGTGGGATTTGCAGGAACGCCTGGGAAACTAAGACTATTGATTTCCCAGAGGTAGACTTTCATAAAACTCTAACATGTTTTAGTAATTGTGATAGTACACATCTGCCCTTGTGGCCTTAAATATGTAGGTAAATCTTCCAGAAAATTGAAGGTGAGATTATCGGAGCATCATTCTAGAATTAGGGGACAAATTGTCCAGGCGCCCCTCACAGCTCATTATATGAACAAAAAACATTTTGATTCCCAATTCAGATTTGTTGTGTTGGAAAAGCTGAGTGTCACTGGGTCATGTGGAAGTGATATTGAGAAACTGTTATTACTAAAAGAGGCATTTTATATACACTGCCTCAATACTATGCACCCGAATGGTTTAAACCATGAAACGGACCTATCATGTTTCCTATAAAGACTCATGGTTGAGCAGGTGCACAGACTCCGGGGATGATTGTTTGCATTATAGAGACTAATGTTATTCAGGTGATCATAGTTTTCGTCCTTAAAATGGGGGCTCTCACTGAGCTGGGTAACGTTCATGAGCACCGATAACAGAGTAACAGGGAGGCTCAGAGGATGCAAATTTAAGGTAAATGTGAAACTGCGGTGGAGAGAGTAGATAGTGTGTTACTGTTTGTGTATTTCGATATATGACTGGCAGTGTTATAATTAATGTATGTGTTAATTCCACAGATAAAATTTATACTCACTTTCCTGAGGAAACAATAGTGAAAAGTCTTCAAACCGGGTAGACTTCGAGAGAGATATACTTTATTGTTATTGAATCATTATTAGCTGGTGGTTTTTTTCTCCCCTGCCGTACATTGTGGAACCTCATTGTTTTCGAGGACAATTTAAACTTTCCATGTGGATATTGTGAAACCAAATGAAACAATACTGCCACATTTAGTTTTGTTGTATATGCTTTTATGAACCATTTCAACAATTTTCAGGAATATTTTTGATTGAGAGACGTCATCTGTTGTGAGTTATACCAAAGAAGGTAATCTATTTTTTGTTACTGGTTTTGAATAACACAACACTTTGTTGAGAATAAATGAAAACTTTATTGACTTAAAGACTGTTTTGATTTTTCCGGACAATATTATTGTTGTTGCCTAAACGGATTTTTGCTTTTTGGGTATCCATCACCATTTGGCCTCTACTTTGTTTGTATAGTCAAAGCTGACTTATTGCAATCCTAAGAAGGTTTCCAAGGGAAGAGAGATACTCAAGGGGCACTTTTAGTTGACCCACCTCCCTGTTAATTTCCATGCTCAATCAGGGATTTAAACCCAGGTTTTCTAAGCCCTGTTCCCTCACTCTGTCTACTATAACATTCTGGCTATCCATACCTACTAGCCCTTGCTGCAGCTCTTTCCAAGATACAGTGACCAGAACTATATAGAGTACTTTTAGGACTGGTTGTGCACAGATTTGTATGAAAGGCATGATGATACTACACACTTCACTTTTTAATGCCCTTTCTAATTACGCATCACAATAGAATTTGCTCTTTTTCACTGTGCCTCACAGCTGTGGGTCACTTTCATTGTTGCTGTGTGCATATGTAAAATCCTGCATTTTTCTAATTCTTGCACTCACAGGAAAATTGATTCCCTATAAACAATCTTCACTTCAGAAAGTCATGCCTTGTCTTAATATGGATGAGAAGTTTGGCTGAGAATCCAGCCTTTTTGCCATACAATGTGAGGAGTTAACTACGTAACCTTAAAATAAGGTGGTTTCTAAGTAATAGTTGTCTATTTCATTTGAACCATAAATCTATAGTTATCATATTCAGGGTAAGTCAGGATATTAAACTATGGTGATGTTTAAAGGCGTCTTCTGTGGGGTAGTTTTATTTATGTCAAAGACAACTTCTCATTCTTTAAGATTCATTTGCTTAGTGGTGTTTATAAATGTGTTAAGGCATTGACCAAATCTGGCATGTGCCAAAGTTAGTTTGTCACATTTTACCTGTTCAAAATTGCAGTAGTCTGTACCTACCAGAACTAGGTTACTGGCCTAGTTCTGGCTGTGTTCTTTTTACATAAATAGCATCAGAGGCTCTCTAAGTTGAATTCCTGGTTCTGGATGAATATGAGTCTTCTGGGGAAAGTCTGACCTAGTAGGTATGTGTATAAATGATACAAATCAACTTAGCTACAAAGAAGTACAGAGGCCTTGGATGGAGGTGTGTGCGCATATCCAAATATATATCTTGGTGGGAAATACTATTTTCATAGCATTCTAAATATGATTGATGTAGTTCTCTTTTTAGTTCTCTTGCCCATACTGTTACTCTGTAAAGTTTACAAGATACAATGATATTCCAGAGTGCATGTCAAATGCTGATACAACATGGCAGTCTTGGCATAGCTAGGCTGGAGAGGATTCGATGCTACGTTCCATGTGGCTGAGCACAAAATGCCTAGAAGGGAAATCTTGTCAGATAACCATGGATAGGAAAAACTGTATCACACTCAGTGACAGAAAGAACTCCAGCAGGAAATCAGGAGTGGTGGGGAAAGGATAAGTTTTTTTAAATACCAAATAAATTCAACTTGAATCATCCTGGGGGACATCAAATATCTGTCACTTTTCACCTGAGTTTTTTTTTTGTCATGCAAGCACACAGAACCCATTCTGTAGTCAAATCAAGAACAGCTGTACTAAGGACATGAGGAGCACTTGGCTAAATCCCTCATCTTTGCCACTGTAGGCTGTCTCAGCAGCAAAAGGCACCCTGACAGAGAATCTTCAAGTCTTGCAAGATTGCTCATCAGAAGTGTGAGAATAATGCAATGAACATTCTTTTCTCTGAGACTTCTGCTATTTGAAAATATATATACAGTACTGTATATATAATGTGTAAGTACCACATATTGTACCTGTATATATACACACATTGTAAGCTACCCTGAGTGGTGCTTGCACCAAAAGGGTGGGGGTATAAATGTGAATAAATACATTTTCCCTCATTGAAACTAACCAAACACAGAACAAGTGCTGATGGACTGGGTAATTGATCAACCAACACAAATAACCCATCTCATGCTTCTCATTTTCAAAAGCCTATGTAACAAGAAATCAGCTATTATGGTACTGCATAAATGTTATCATCTGTGTGTGTGTGTGTGTGGGGGGGGGAACCCACATAAATGTTACAATTCTCTAGTTCAGACTTGCAGAAACAATCTCATTCACTCACAGATAAAAAGAGAAGTGTTCTGATTTCTCTATCATGCAAGAATGTGACACATGAAGATTATGTGGCCCTAACATTAGCAAACTAATAAGCAAAGAGAGAGACCAAAACAATGCTTCCCACCTGTGTTAGTATCTCCTACCTCCTCCCATCTTGCCCCAACCTACTTCTGAAAGATATTTAGATATTACTCAGAATACCATTTAGAGCAGAGGTGCCCAAACTATGGCCTGGGGGCCAAATCCGGCCCCCGACCCCAATTCATCCGGCTCGCAAAGTCCTCATCGCTCCTAAAAGTGGAAGTAAAACATGCCTGTGTGGAAGTAAATGAACCCCCAGGCCATAGTGACCGGCTCCCTAAACAACGTGACCGGCTTGTGGCCCAAAAAGTTTAGAAACCTCTGACTTAGAGAAAAAGATCTGCAATTGCAGAGCTGAGACACAGCCCAGAAACCTCCTCTGTTATTGTCTGTTCTTATTCACTCTTGCTTGTTATAATGTAGATGGCCAATCTATATATATAAAATTGAGGGTTAACCGTTGGAACTTGCTATAGGCTCCCTAGCCAGGCCCCACTAGCCTGCACCCTCCATTAGGGAACACGTCCGAACTGGGTATGCAGATAAACGCAGGATTGAGAATTGCGCCAGTGGGGCAACAGCCCCACAAACGCGAAAAAAGGGAAACAACTTCATTTCCCAACGTTCCTTGTGCCGCGCCGCACCAGAGCCAATCAGCCTCAGAGGCTCTGCCATGGTGAGGCACAAGGAACGTTTCGAAACGCGCCACGGCCAATCTAAACAAAACAGTTTTAAAAAAAACTAGCACAAACACAAAGCATAAACCCATTACTACAAGCCCCAGCGTCCTGCGCGCCATGAGCGTGCAGAACGCTGAGGAAGCCGGCACCCGAAAAATTAAAAACAAACTCACCGCCTCACAGCCACGTAAACACCAACCACCCTTCTTTCCCTCACCAATGGTGCCTGAAGGTCCCGATTGGAGCTTTGGAGCTTCCCCTTTAATATCAGTGGGTGGGTGGGGGGGTGCGATCCCCCCCTCTGCTGCCTCCCCTAGAGTTGGGAGGTTTGTGGGGACAAAAGGGGTATGTCCCCCCACACTTCTGGAACCAGGAGACCAGGGAAAGGGGATCGATTCCCCCCAAAAAAAACCCGTCTTTAAAGAGAAGAAACCAAGTGGTTTCTTCTCTTTAAACATGGAGTTTTCTTTAGGAGGGGGGAACCGATCCCCTCTCCCTGGGCTCCTGGGTCCAGAAGGGTTGGGGGGACATACCCATTTTGTCCCCACAAACCTCCCAAACCCCAGGGAGCCAGCGAAGAGGGGGATCGACACCCCCCACCCACTGATATTAAAGGGGAAACCCGATCTACTTTCACGACTCCACACAATCAAAGCACCATAACATAATAAAGCACGCGGAAATAAACCAACCCCCCCAAAACACAACAACAACAAAAATTATAAAAATATATAAATAAATATCCAAAAATACCTTTAAACACAATCAAAAACATCCAAAAATACACAAAAACAATACAAAGTAAACAAAAACAATCAAAAACAAAACAGTCAAAAACAAAACCCAAACACCCCCACACACTCACAAAATAAAGAAAACAAGCCAAATCAACAGCACACCTCCTACCTGCATGATGACTGGAAATGAAATGAATAAAGAAAGAGACTACTTACCGGAAGAAGCTCCACCCAGAGGCCAGGAGAGAAAAAACAGTACCAGCACCACCTGCTGGCCACAATAGTAAAAACAATTCAAAAACACACAACAGCCCCAAACATAAGGCCACAACAGTAAAAACAAATCAAAACAATAACAAAAAATCACAATTTTACACAAAAGGTCACAATAATGTTGTTGTTCAGTCGCACAGTCGATTCTGACCCTTTGCGACCCTATGGACCATTGTTCTCCAGGTGCTTCTGTCCTCCACCTTTCCCCTCAGCACTCCCAGTTCTGTGCCCACTGTGTCTACAATACCATCTAGCCATCTCATCCTTGGCCTCGCCCTTCTTCTTTTACCCTCCACCTTTCCCAACATCAAGGCCTTCTCAAGTGAATCCTCCCTTCTCATTTGATGTCCAAAGTACTTTAGCTTCGTCTTTACTATTTGACCTTCCAATGAGCAATCAGGGTTGATTTCTTCAAAGATTGACCTTTAACCTTCCAACACAATTTAAAACAGCCCGGCAACGCCGAGCAACCTCTGCTAGTTCTTTATATATTTGCATCACAGCATTGTACAATTTATTTATTTATTTATTTATTTATTTTTATCCCACCCTCTTGCCCTAGGGCAACTCAGGGCACAATCATGGAATATATGAAACATATTAAAATGTCAAAATTATTAGACTATTTTTGAACAAAAGTGAGCTACTCAAATAGCACTATCTTGGCCTTTTACCAGAAATTCTTTTGAACATGTAGGGCAAAGATTGCATACACATAAATGTTGTGTTGGTTGTATTTCTCCAAATTCATAAAAATATTGTCCTATGTCTCAGTAGCCTTATTTTATTTAATTATTCTTTTATCTTTCGACTTCTCTTCACAGTCTATTAAGTGGCTTCCAGATGATCTAGCCAGAATGGTAGGAGACATTCTTCAGCATTCACCATTTGGCAAGGTATGGCTTGCCATTTCCCCAAGTACATTATTTTTTGTCACAACTTTCTGTTTGGTGGTTAGACAACATTTTTGCAAATCAGGGCTCAATCCAAAGTGACATCTAATACTCTGGGTTAAAGAAATGTTGCCTTCCTGGCTAACTAAGAGGTTCTTCTCCAATGCTGTCTTTAAGAGAAGATACAGACCTATGTTTTTTAAAGGGTTTGGTTTCAGTTGACTGTTTTTATAACATAAGGAAAAGCCTAATGCAGAGGTTAGTTGATGCTTGATAGACTTAGATGTTTCCCCCTGGACTGTTGCACCATAAACCTGCTGACAGCTAATTGAAACTATGATACCATTGATGATTCCATTACATTAGAGCAAGACACTCTCAGTGGGGTTGGATTCGTCTGCAATTGAAAATTTATGAAGTACTTTGGATCTGTTCAAAACTTTAGTGTTAAGTAAGGATGACACTATTACTCATTATTAAGACTTTATACTTTTGCATATAAAATATATATGTAAGGAGAAAGTATGAGGGGAAGAGGAGGATATAGAAAAATCACTTGGAAAATGCATATGCTTTAGAAATGTATATAATATGTTCATGTAGGAGAAAAGGTATGAACATGCATGTGAATTTACTGTAGACTTTAAAAAGTATTAAAAACCACATCTATGCTATCAACAGTTTTTGTTAAAGGCCATTGTAAAATATGTGGTTGTCATTACGTAATTCTGCTCTGACCTCTTGGACATCATTTTACCTCCCTTCCCAATCATATATTCTGTGCATGTATCTAAATCTCTAAGATTATGCTCTGTGAGTCTGAGGAAATGGATGGTAATCAACAAAAGTTCGTAGTATAATAAATCTACTAGTCTTTAAGGCGCCATAGCTTCTTTGTTGTTTTGCTGCAAAAGGCGACTCCTTTGAAATTCTCTAACCTAAATCTAAACAGGATGCTTTCATTAATACACCTTTTCCTGTGTTTCCTTCTGTCCTAAATCAGAATAGCCAATTGTGTATAAAATAAAGTGTTAAATTATAAATTTCTTTCATGGAGCTAGATGAGGTAATTTAAGCGTTATGGTAAGGATGTTGAATTATTTTTTCAAGTAGTAGCCATCTTAGTCTGTGTTTCAAACATATGAGAGAGTAAATAAAACAAAACCAAAAACGCTGTAGCACTTTGAAAACCAACTGTTATATTTAAATGTTAGATTTCGTGAATCAAGTCCACTTCATCAGACAGGGATGTTGTGCTGACTTTCTGAGGTATGTGCCTTATATCTGGTTTAAAATCAACATATTGCAGTGATGGTGAGGGGTATAAGATTCAGTCATTCCTTTAACTTGGATGTGAATTTAATATGCAATACACAACCAATATAAGATACATGATAGATATACTAATAAATTAAATCTGCTAAAGCAAAAATTATAATCTTGCTCTTTTGTGACACTTTCCAAATCAACTGCATAATCTTGCCCAAATGGTCAGGATTGAACTCACAACCTTTTGGTTGCAGTACAGCAGTTTAACCACTGCACCACCAGGATAAATAAGTGCTGAGTTCTTGGTGCCCTCCATCTTGGATTGTTGCCTATTTGTCTCCATCTTGGATCCTTGCTTTATTTTGTTTGCCTTTTTTATTGATTAATTGAGATGCTTCCTCTCTAAATTCTGTGGATTATTTTATTGCTGCCAGGCATCCTCTTCTTCCAGGGTGCTTTCTTATAATTGTTTTGATCCCCTCCCTAATTTCTTCTATTTCTTTCTTTATTTATTGTTAGATTTCTATACCACCCACTCAACCATGGCCGACTCAGGGCGGTTCACAACATAAATAAAACAGATAAAAACAGAGTTAAGAATCCACCCCTAAAAAGGGGTGCAGGTACTGAGGAACCGTGGGGGAAGGCATACTTCTCTATACCAAACACCCAACAGAAGCCACCCCTCCACCTGCACCCCAAACTTGGCCCACCAGCCAGGTTTTTAGTTCTTTTCTAAAGGGCAACAACTCCGTCTGGAGACACAGTTCTACTGGTAGGAGGTTCCAAAGGGCCGGTGTGGACACAGAGAAGGCCCTCCTCCTTGTGCCAGAGAGGCGAGCCCCCCTGGCTGATGGCACAATTAGAGAGCCCCTCCGGTCTGCTCTGGTTGGATGGACAGATGTCCTTAGGGCAATGCGGTCTCTGAGGTAACCTGGCCCACTACCATATAGGGCTTGTTTGAGACCCCCCTTCCTTTCTTGGATTAGTTTTTCTGCTGCTTCAGCTTGACCTGCCAGTGGCTGGCAACCTAAACTCAGAAAAGAAGGCATCAAGTGGTAGGCGCAGAGAGAGAGAGAGAGAAATCTCTTCATATTTGAGTAGTTTTGGCTGGTAGCTGTTTTGATGTATTTTTGCCATTATTTGCTTGCTTGCTTTCCTTGTTTCCAGAACGAGTGGGTTCCCCCCCCCCAATTTTCTATAGAAAGGCATTTTTTATTTTTCCCCACTGAATGGAGAGTGTTTTCTCTGTTTAATTGTTTTCTTAATTTGTTATTTGGGCGGACCATAGGGACTCCATGGTGGTCCCACCAGCTAGGGAGGCACACCTCACTGGGACTAGGAGGAGAGCATTCACGGTATCTGCCCCAGCCCTATGGAACCTCCTACAACTAGAATTGTGCCTCCAGACGGAACTGCCCCCCTTTAGGAAGGCTTTAAAAACGTAGCTTTGCCAGCAGGTGTGGGGTGCATCTGGCACCACAACCCAGCCCTGCTGACTTATCTAACCCAGACCAGGGTTTTCTTTTCTCCGGTCCAGGTGCCCCTCTTTTAAAGGGAATAGGGAGGTTTTATGGTTGTTTTTAAAGTTTTAGAAAGTTTTTAGTGTTCAGTCTTATTGTATGGGGATTGGTTTTTCAATCAACTTTGTGAGCTGCCTTGAGTCGTCTAGGTGAGGAAGGCGGCTTTACAAATCTAATAAATAAATAAATTTAGTGTGTATCTATTTTGTTAAAGGTGAAAATTTTTAGGGTTTTTTGGATTATTTTTCTTTTTCATGTACTGTTTCCTGCTTTTGAAATACAGTAAAATACAGTGTTGGACACCAGCAAATCTGGAAGTCCAAATGCTGTGAACAGCCTTCTCAGGTGCATTATCATGGTGGCTGAAGTGGTATTAGGCATTCTAATCACTTCCAGCCACTTAGAGAATGAGTCTACAACCAACAAAAATAGGGCACTCCTAAATGGACCTGCAAAATCTATGTGCAACCTGGACCATGGGCCCTTAGCAGAATTCCATTTCCGAGAGGGAACGTGGGATTGCTCTGGGTGAGAGGATTGACAGCTGGTACAAGTGCCGACCATCTGCTATATGTCCAGTTGAGGCCACCAAAAGTAGCTACAGGCAAGGGCTTTGGAACGGACAATTCCCGGGTGACTTGTGTGAAGTAGATGTAAAACCTTTTTCCTGAGAGTGACAAGAATGACCACCTGCTGGCCCCATAGAAGGCAACCTCGTTCCACTGACAATTCCAAACACTTGCGGTGGAATGTTCTGAATTCCTCGGCTAGAGGAGAAACAGGCCAGCCTTTTTGTACCCAAGACATTACTTTAGTCAATGTTACATCCTTGGCCGTAGCTTTGGCTATATCTGAGGGGACAACTGGGGGTGAGTTGAATGTCTCAATCATGAGGACCTGGTGGTCGCTTTCGATCTCGCAATTGGCTTACCCGACACCTGGCAGTGGAGAAGGTGACAGGGCATCAGCGTGGCTGATGTCCTTGCCAGGCCTGTGCATCAAAGTAAAATCGTATGCATTTAGGAAAATTGCCCAATGCAACATCCTTGGGGACAGAATTTGAGACGTGGGCTTCCCGTTCACAAAGATTCCAAGGAGGGGCTTGTGGTCAGTTACGATGGTAAAAGGCCTCCCATAAAGGTAATCGTGGAATTTCTTAGTGCCTGCCACGATTGCCAATGCCTCCCTGTCTGTCTGAGTGTAATTTTTCTCAGGCTTTGAGAGTGAACGGGAATAGAATGCTACAGGGGCTTCCCTCCTGTCACTTAGTACATGGCATAACACAACTCCCACCCCCATAGGGGATGCATCACACACAAGTACAACTTCTTTTTTAGGATCGAAATGAGTTACTACAGCATCTGAAGATAGCAGCCTTTTAAGTTCTAGGAATGCTTTCTCTGGCAATGGCCCCAGTGCCAAACAGTATCTTTCTTAAGAAGCGGATGTAATGGTTTGGCAACTGAGGCTTTGCAATGGAGAAAAGCGTGATAGAAGTTTAACAATCCTAGAAATGATTGCAATTTGGCTTTACATTTCGGCCTGGGTGCATTTTGCACGGCTGTCACCTTGGAGTCAGAGGGCATGATACCTTGGGGTGTAATGCAGTAACCCAGGAACTCCACTTCCCATGCCAAAAACACACATTTGTCTCTTCTGAGACATAGACCGGCCCTCTCTAAATGTGACAGGACTCGATCAAGCCTGGCCGCTAGTTCAATTGTGTCCTTAACAGTGATCAGGACATCGTCAAAATATGGCAGGACACCAGGCAACCCTTTCAAAATACATTCTACAAGAGATTGCAATATTCCGGGGGCTGCATTCACCCTGAATTGTAGTCTAGTTAACATAAATGTCCCCCTATGTGTTACTATGGGCTGGGCTATGGCAGCAGGAGTAGACACAGTTAATTGTTGGTAAGCCTGGGCAAGGTCAAGTTTTGCGAAGTAATTTCCTCCATGCAAGGATGCAAGAAGGTGGCTTACCACAGGCACAGGATATGCATTTGGGCGAATAGCTTATTGATGGTACACTTGTAGTCAGTGCATATCCTGACCTCACCGTTATTTTTCAAAGCAGTCACAATTGGTGTCTCCTACTCTGTGGAGTCCACCGGCACTAGAATGACCTGCCCCACCAGTTTGTCCAGCTTGGCTTCTATCTTCTCCTTTAAAGCAAAAGGTACTTGGCATGGCTTCATCCAGATGAGCCCGATGGTTGGGTCAAGCTCAAAGTCAACAGGGGGTCCTTTGTATAAACCTAAACCCTTTTTGAATACCTCAAGATGTGCAACACAAACATCCTGGATTGGGTCAGAGTCTATTGCATGGATGCCAGAAAGCCGGATTCCCAGGGGCCTAAACCATTGGGTCCCAATAAGACAGTTAGTGCCCTGCTTAACTACAACCAATAGCAAGGAGGTGTGAATGTTTTTGAATTTAACCAAGAAATTACCCACCCCCAGGACCAGAATCTGGCAACCTTGCACATCCCGGAGGGAAGTTTTAAAGGATTTAAGCTTGGGCTGAGAGGCAGGGGGAATTCTCAAAAACTCCTGCTGTGGGATTATGGAAAAGGTAGTACCTGAATCCACCTCCATCTTGGAGGGGATGTCCTGCAGGCACAGGTCTGCGAAGAAACACTCGCTGACGATGACCACTTGGTATGACTCAGGCTTGGGTGACACTTTGGCAATGGACATGTTGTGGTGATGACTCTTCTTGTTTACAGGTGCTGGAGGTCTTTGCTTTTGCTGTTGGCATACCTTAGCAATGTGCCCTCTTCGCCCGCAGTTGTGGCATTCTGCGGCGTGGAAGGGGCATTTCTTGCAGTCATGCCGGGCTCTGCAGCCATCACACTTGCGAAGGAATTTCTTCTCCCAATCGTCACGGTGCTCTCTGTGATTTCGTCAGAACACTCAGACTTTTCCCTCTGCATCGCTGGACTCCGATGAAGAGGTGAAACCAGGCGATGCTGAGGAGGATGAAGGTGAACTTTGCTGAGCTTGCACAGCTGAGTCGGTGGCACTGGTGGTGGAGTGGCAATGCCGGAAAAGCTTTATCCCGGACCGTGCAGCCTCACACGCTACTGCCTCTTCTCGGACATCCGTGAAGGTTTGCGTCTTTCTGATCATGAGGCGACATTGAGCATCTTTGTCCCTCATGCCGGCCAGCAGATGGTCCTGGAGTGCTTCTTCAATGTTGTCCCTCTTGCATGGGGCAGCAGCAATGCGCAGAGCAGTGGCGTAGTCTGCAATGGATTCACCGGGTCGCTGCTCTCTTCTGTGGAAGGCCACCCTGGCCAGAAAGATCTAGACCTCTGGCTGGAGGTGCCTCCTCAGTGCGGACATGATTTCTGCGAGCGGAACCAGATACGCGTCCCTTGGGAGAATGAGGTGGGTTGCCATCTCAAGCATCTCAGAAACGCACTGAGCGAGGAAACAGGAGCGCTTCTGGTTTCCATCGGTGATCATCTGCGAGGCCATTGCATGGCGGAACCGGCGTTCGTATGTTGCCCATTTCTCTGGATGCACTGGGTCGAATGGGCTGATGTTGCTGCTGTGTGGGGATGCCATCCCACCTTGGTCACCAGTTTAATGTTCAAGGAATGAAGAAGCAGACGAATGAAGTAGTGAAATTCAGCTCTTTATTAGTGGGGTCTGAACACTGTTTGGATGGGGCAAAACTCAGACTTATATACACTATAAACAGTAACAGTAACAATAATACAACAAGCCCATTGGCTAACAGAGTGTGCACATTTTTCGATCCACTTATTTGCATAAGAATAGATACATGAGAAAAGATACATTCCGCTCCTGTCAGAAAACACAGTTAACATACACAACACTTGCCTATGCATTTTTAGAGTAGTTTTTACAGGTTCTTTAGATCTTTTGTAGGGGGCACACAAAAAGAGCCTCCTCAAACATTGTGGTATTTTTGAACTGCAATCGGGTGTACCCTAGTAATGGCAAGCTTGTGTTGCTGGCTAATCTTTCTCACACTAGGTCAGGGGAAAAGAACTGCAGAATAAACTTACCAAAAGGTGCCTTCATTTTGGCAGTTTCACGTCTGGCCTAGACATGGAGGAGGAAGAGGAGGAGAATAGTTTCCTTTTCATCTAAAACAAAAGAACTGGTGTGCAAAATATATGAAAATAAAAGAGGCACCCCCTGAAAAAAACTGAAATGAAAGAAATATGAAATACTTTGTCACGGTTGTGATTTTTTGAAATTATTGTTGTTGGTGGTGTTATTCAAAGACTCCTCTCAACTGCCCTGCCCCCAATGGCTTCCACATGAAAAAAGAGATTCCATGGATGCCTCAGGACCTTCTGGGGGAATCAGAAATGTGTTTCCCAAAAAATAAAATTTAAACAGTTTAGCTTATGGGAAAAGGATTTCCTTCATCAGGTTTATCCTGGCAGTGACAGGAAAATACTTTTGATTTACATATTTAAGTTTGATATAAGTTTGGCCAATGACAAATCCAAGAAGGTGGCTTCATTTTGGCAGTTTAAAGTTTGACCTGGGTATTAAAGAAGAAGAGCGACCAATGGCTTTGCTGGTTGGGAAATTATGGGAACTGTTCAAATAATTTTTTCTCTAAATCCAAATTTTGATTCTTTATTGCCAGTCCTTTGTGTGTTTATTTCTGCTGCTGTGTTGATTGTTATAACTATGTTTACTATTTGGTTATTGCTATAGTTATTGATCAGTTTTGTAATACTTTTAATATTTTGTATACCATTTGCTCCCTCTGCAGGTAATTTAAATGAGAGCCCTCTGCAAGACCCCTTGATAGTGACAGCACCTCTGCTCCACAGAAAAAGACTCATAGGAGGAGTCACAGGAAGAGTCATGTGTGAAGAAGAGGTGGGTGCTGAGCATCCAAAATAACTCAAGGTCAAGGAGGATCTTACACTTCATACACTTACAATCTTGCCCAATCATTACCTCTCTGGAAAAGACAATAACTCCGGGAAAAGTTTGTTGTTGTTCAGTTGAATAGTCGAGTCTGACCCTTTGCGACCCAATGTACAATCGCACACCAGGCACCCTTCTTCTTTTGCCCTCAACCTTTCCCAACATCAAGGTTTTCTCAAGGGAATCCTCTCTTCTCATTTGATGACCAAAGTACTTTAGCTCATACCTGTCAAGTATCCCGTATTGGCCAGGATTTCCCATTTTTCAGTGCTAGTTCCCCTTGCCCACCACCGTCCTGTATTTGAATGGTGGGGAAAGGAGTTACTGCACATGCACGCCCACAGTCCACATGCACTAATGGGTTACTGCACATGCACACCCACAGTGTGCATGCGCAAACGGGTTACTGTGCATGCACACCCATGATGCGCATGCACAAATGGCTTACTGCCCACACATGCACATTAATTTACCGTATTTTGCAGAGTCATGCTTGATGGGTATGCTTTAGCTTCATCTTTAAAGTGGAAAGCTTCATCTTTAAAAGTGGAAAGCAGCAAAGAAGAAAGAAAGAAATGGGGTGGGGGGGAGAGGAAGACCAAACACAAGATGGATTGATTTCATAAGGGAAGCCATAAGCTATAACTTACAAGAAGTGAGCAAGGTTGTTGAGGACAGGACATTTTGGAGATCTCCAAAGATTGGGGATGACTTGATCTTAACCTATAAATCCAAGTGTTCACTGTTGGAATTGGCTATACGTTGCTATGCGTCGCCCTACTGACCCGCACCCTCCCTTCGAGAGCACGGCCGAATTGCCTACGCAGGTCAACGAAGGATTTAAAAATCCGGCACGGGGGCCTCAGCCCCACTAACGGCAAGAAACGCAAAGAACATCACTTCCCGAAAGTCCTTGTGCCGCGCCAGAGCCAATCAGGCTGAGAGGCTCTCGCATGGAGCAGCGTTTGAACACGCGCCGCAGCCAATCAAAAGAAAAGCATTTTAAAAAAACGCAGCACAAACACAAAGCACCAACACATTACTACAAGCCCCAGCGTCCTGCGCGCAATGTGCGAGCAGAACGATGAGGCAGCCGGCGCGCGAAAACAAAACTAAGAAAAAGCCGCCGCCGCAACCATTCAACCCCACGGGCGAGCCAGCATGGCCCGTGGGGGGGGGAAAAAACCCGCCGCCGCTACTCTTCCGTTCGAAGGGTCAGCGGCGCGCGAAAAACAAGTGAGACGGCCGGAGCACGAAAAATAAAAGTTTAAAAAAGCCCACCGCCGCAGCCATTCTTCCCCATGGGCGAGCCAGCATGGCCCGTGGGGGAAACCCCCCCCCGCCACCATGGCCCTTCCGTTCGAAGGGCCAGCCGGCGCGCGAAAAACACAAGTAAAAAAAAATACACCCTGGCCGCCGCTGCACTTCTGTTCCATGGGCCAGCCGGAGCGCCAAAAATTAAAGCAACCCACCCAACCACCCACCCCCCGCAACTGCCCTTCTTCCCAACGGGCCAGCCAGTATGGCCCGCGGGGTAAAAAAATAAACACCCCACTGCCTCTGCCCTTCCTTCCCATGGGCCAGCAAGTATGGCCCGTGGGAAAGAAATAACCACCACCCCGCAAATGCCCTTCCTTCCAACGGGCCATCAAGCATGGCCCGTGGGAAAGAAAGCCTCCCCGCAAATGCCCATCCTTCCCACGGGCCATCCAGCATGGCCCATGGGAAAAAAAGCCTCCCCGCAATTGGCCTTCCTTCCCACGGGCCATCCAGCATGGCCTGCAAGAAAGAAAGCCACCCCCACACACACTTGAAAAAACACACAAAAACACAAACAAAAAACATTCAAAAACACACCAAAACCCAAAAAATAAACACACAAACAGCCAAAAATAAACAAGAAAAACACACACATACACCCCAAAAAAAATTCCACCCCCAACCCCCCCAAACCCCCCCCCCCACAGAACTTACCAAAAGACGTCTTCCTTCTATGAGAACCGGAAATCAAATGAGAAAGAGGAAACTTACCGGAAGCGACACCCAGAGGACAGAAGGTAACAAATGTAATGAGAGGCACAAAACCTCACCACCCCCACCCAGTGGCCAAAACATAAACAACATTCAAAAATATTTAAAAAATAAGAATAATTCTAAATTTAATCAAATAAATTATACAAACATTCAAAAAAAACACACTAATCTCAAAAATTACCAAAATAAAACCCCTTTTCACTCTGAAAAACCAAAACAAAAAAAAGATTTAAAAAAACATTTTAAAAAACAAAATTAAATTTTAAACTAAATAATATTACATTACATTAAATTAAATTAAATTTAAATTTTTTTGGCATAAACATAAAAAACAAGTTCAAAAACAAAATTACTCGAAGCCACAAAATCAAAAAACCTTACACCACCATTTAAAACAGCCCATCACCATTAGTTCAAAAAAAAAAAAACGAAACCCTTTAGTATCCAACACAATTTTAAAAAGCCCGCCAACGCCGGGCAAACTATGCTAGTAGCACATAAAAACAGATACCATTCTGAGTGACCTCTTTTTGGGAGTGTGTGTGAAATAGGAGGTACACATTTCTGACATAAATGAATCTGTTATCTAGTAACACATACTTATTACTACATTATAAAATTTTATCAGACAGAAAAAGTGCAATGGTGATAGACCCATATAAGCAAAGAAATCTAAAATACAAAGCTAGCCTCATGGTCTAGAATGGTCAAATAATCAGAACTTGCTACAGCTGTTTTGTTCTTTCTGTATACATTTTGAAAAGAGATGGGATTACCTCTTCTTACACAGAGAATCAGTATTTTTTTGTACAATATAATATTCTTTGGTACTGGCATTTTCAGAACCAAATTGGTTTAGCTTTGTTATGCTCTTCAAACATTGTTAGATAGTTGAGGGATATTTCTTCAATATTTGTAGGTTAATTGTTGACCTCTGGCCTCTAACTTTGGTCTCTTGGCTAATTTATCAATGCTGGATGAACTGGGAGATCAAAGAGGCTTGAACAAGGTCAACACGGTTCTCCCTTACCACCTGTTCTCAAAGGGAGCCCAGATGGTCTGTTATCAGAAAAAACCATCATCAAAGGAACCTTCTGGCCTCTCCCTTCATGCTTTTTCCTGTCTCAAAAAACATGAAAGTGAGAAATGAAACTCCTTCAAAATATATAGCCTTCTGCATCCAATGCTTGGTACTCTTCATTTCAAATATAATTCTCCTTCTGTAGCATTTTTTGAATAGTCAGAGAAACTCACAATTGTATACATTTTAAAAAGAGGAACTAGGTACTTGGTGACATTTGCATTTGGTGATGTGTTCTGCAGGTGAACTGTAGGGAGAACACCAAGCCTTTCTTCCAAAATGCTCTGCAAGAAACCAAAGGCCACCAGAAAATTCCATACAATAGATTTGTGATGCCAATTTTCAGAAAATATGAGCACAACAAACCAGATAGCCAGCATTAATCGAACTTTGTCTAACCAAATATAACTCTGCCATTGCCGGTCACAAACCCGAATGAGAAAGGAGGGGTGTTGGGTGTTGGGTTAGCACCCCAGTCCCATAAAACTTTATTGCAGAAGAAGCAATGAGGAGCCTCATTGCCCGATATGCTGCAGTGATGGCACTCATATTGGAGCATACATTTTTTTCCTGGAAGTCATTTTCTCGGTTGATGGATGTGTCTCTGGTGACTCAATAGACCAATCCTGGCATAAAATATGTGACCATTTTGCCTCTTTATAAATCTATGGTGAGGTCCCATCTGGAATACTGTGTACAGTTCTGGTCGCCATACCTCCAGAAGGATATTATGGAGCTGGAAAAAGTGCAGAGGAGGGCAACCAAAATGATTTGGGGACTGGAACACCTTCCTTACCATCTGAAGCTGCAATGGTTGGGCCTCTTCACTCTTGAACGACGGCATCTAAGAGGTAACCTGATTGAAGTTTATAAAATCATGCACGCTGTGGACAAAGTAGATAAGGAAAAACTGTTTTCCCTATCACATAACAATAGAACTAGGGGGCACTCCATGAAACTTTTGGGTACTAGTTCTCAAACAAATAAGAGAAAGTACTTTTTACCCCAGAGAATCACTGGTCTATGGAACTCTCTGCCAGATGAAGTGGTGACAGCTGTCAGTCTTTTTTTTTTAAATAAATTTTTATTTATTTCCAAAAAGCAAAAGATAAAACTAACAAACATACAGGAAGAAAAACAATAACAATACAATACAATGTTACATCAAGCTCATAGAAAATAGCACATGATAGTAATTAAGCTAATTATTTGCAATATAACCCACAATATTAAATACCCATATTATAGGTTATTACTATAACCATAACATTCATAAGAGCTTTCAGTGCTACAACTATTTTTTATTTCTTTACTAATTACACAACACCCAGTGAATATTTACAATGCCCGGAGAGTTTAGTATCTATATCATCTCCAAAACCCACTTTGAGATGGTACAGGTCCAAAACTGTCCCTAGCCATAAGAGAGTGATCCACAAATGGCTTCCAAATACTCCAAAACCTATTTTCTTTTAATTTATCCCTTTTTACTTTTATCTCCCTTGTCAGTTTGTCGTTCAATGCTAAGTTCCACATTTCCTTATACCACTCTCCAGTCTGTATAAATACATCATTTTTCCAATTTCTGGCAATGCATTGTCTACCTGTAGTTAACATAATTTCCAATAAATCTTTTTCCTCCTTATTCAAACCCATACCTTCCACATTTGTTAATAGAATGGTACCTGACACCAGCTTTTACCCATTATAATCTCTCCTTCTATTCTTCTCCAAAATTCATTTATTTTTTTGCAACTCCACCACATGTGTTCATACGTTCCAACCGTTTCTTTGCATCTCCAGCATAAATTATCCCTTTTATTATCCATCTGATGAAGCCTCAGTGGTGTCAAGTACCATTGCCACAACATTTTAAAATTATGTTCCTTAATTCTTACTGACATTGTTCTCATTATCCTCTTTTTCCATTTATTTCTCCATTCAACATCTCCTATTTTTATATTCAAATTTTGTTCCCACTTCCGTTTCAAGTCTTCCTGTGGATCTTTACCCTTATTCAGTATAATATAAAGTTTGCTTACTAGACCCTTAATGTTCTTCTCCCCTTTTCTGATCTTTAATACCAATTCTTCAAATTCAGTCTTTGTTCTATCTATCCCTACTTCTCTTCTATATTTTTTATTCCAATTATCAACCTTCATATTCTGAAACCAGTCCAATTTTAACTTTTCAAATATTTTTTTCCTCTTGGTTTCATCATCACAAACTTTTAACCAGTCCTTCAGTAAAAACATTTCATTTCTATCCAATATTTCCTTTTTTTCCTTATCTATTTTTATCGGAAAACACACCATATCAGTCAATTCCAAAATTGGAGAGAGATTTGGAACCATATCTTTCTTTACTCTTTTCCACACCTCCATGAGGCCTCTCATCATAGTATTGCTTGTCTTTATCGGTTTATCCTTAATTCCCAAAAAGATCATTTTGCCAATATTCCTGTATTCTTTCATCTCCAATTCCTCCCAAATTACCTTTTCTCTTGCCAAGATCTTCACAACATTCTTAATTTGGAATGCTCGCTAGTATGCTAACAAATTTGGCATACCCAAACCCCTTTCCTTCTGAGATAAGTACCAAAGCTTCTTTGGAAGTCTAGATTTTTTGCCTCCATTACAAAAATTATTAAACATCTTTTGAAACTCATTGATTTCCTTCTCCTTCAAATGGATCGCAAGTGCATCAAATAAAAAATTAATCTTCGGCAGCAATATCATTTTGCAAATTGCAATCCTCCCAAACCATGACAGATTCAACTTTTGAAACTCTTGTAATTTGTTCTTAAATTCTACCTTCAAACTGTCATAATTCAATCTTTTAAGTTCTTCCAATTTGTTTGAAATAGTTATCCCCAAATATTTCAGCTTTTCTTTAATTTGTATGTTAAATGTCCCCACTATCTTTCCCATCTCCTTTACCCCCATGTTACACAGCATCAATTCTGATTTATCCCAATTTATCATCAGTCCAGTTATAGCCTCAAATTCCTGAAGTTGGTCTTTAATCCTATCCATTACCACCTCTGGGTGTTTCACCATTAACAATGTATCGTCTGCATACATACTCACTTTATTACCCAATATCCCTTCTATGTTTGGGTCGTCCCTTATATTTTTAGCTAATATTTCCATTGCCATAATAAACAGGATAGGAGATAGTGGACAACCCTGCCTGGTACCTGCCTCAAGCTTTACCACATCTGTAACCTCCTCGTTTACTCTAATCCTAGCACTCCCTGTTTGATATCATAGATCAATTGCCCTTCTAAATCTATCCCCAAATCCATAATTTCTGACTATTTCCTTGATTGAAGACCATTGTAGTGAGTCAAATGCCTTAAAAATGTCTAATGATAATAAACCCACCTTTTCCTTCATTTGATTAACATTATCAATTAGATCTAATACCCTTCTAGTCAAGTCAGCCATGTGCCTACCTTTTAAAAAACCAACTTGGTTGACATTTATATATTCCCCCATAAAACTGTTTAAACGATTAGCCAATATTGCTGTGAAGATCTTGGCGTCCTGGTTTATAAGAGAAATTGGTCTGTATGATTCCACCTTTTCCAGATTCTTTCCCGGTTTTGGCAGCAGAACGATTATGGTACTATACCATGAAGTCGAAATTTGTCCTCCATCTAAAATATAATTATATAGCTTCACTAACTTTGGAACCACAACATCTTTAAATTCTTTATAAAATTCTGTCGATAAACCATCGTCTTCCGGGGCTTTCCCCATCTTCAACCCACTAATTACCTCCTTTACCTCTTTATCAGTAACCCTTTCCTCCATTTTTTCTCGATGTTCCTGTTTTATTCCATTCCCTAGCTGTCTCTCCAAGATCCCTTTAAGCCTCTTCACATCTACCTCCTTTTTTGCATATAATGCTTGATAAAATTCCTTCACAATTTTACATTTATCCCTATTCTTATTACACCTTAAACCTTGTTTATTAACCAACACCCCAATTTCTCTTTTTTCCCTTTTAGCCTTAGCTGCTCTTGCTAATAATCTTGAATTTCTATTACTAAATTCTAAATACTCTCTATTTAAATAAATCAGATCCCTTTTAACTTTATCTATATCCTTACCCATTAACTCTGCCTTAAGTCTTTGCAATTTAGCGAAATTTTTTTTATCTTTACTTTTTGAATGGTCATCCTGTAACTGCTTTATTTCTTTTTCTTTTTCTATCTGGTCTACCTTATATCTTTTATACTTAATACTCGCCAACTTTATACTTTCCCCTCTGAAAACCGACTTCATGGTATCCCAAACAACATTAAAATTAACTTCATTATTATCGTTCCACTGCCAACTTTATTTCCACCTTTCCATGATTTGCTCTTTGCATTTTTGGTCTTTAAATAAGTTAGGATCATACCTCCAACTTCTTCCTCTTCGGATATCTTTTTGTAATTTCAGTTCCAAAAGTACTTTGGCATGGTCTGATTCCTTAAAGATCCCAATTTCCATTCCCTCAATATTTTTAATCAGATTTTCTGTAAGAAAGATGTAATCTATTCTCGAGTAGGTCCCATGGACGTGTGAAAAAAAAAAGAATATGCCCTTTCCGAGCCCTTGATCTCTCTCCAAGAGTCCTTCAAACCCATCGCAACCATCCATTTATCTAAAATCTTCCCTTTCAAGCCAATTCCACATCTTGCTAAATTCGTACAATCTAAATCTGACCTTATCAAGTTAAAGTCTCCAGCCACAATAGTTTTTGCAACATTTTCCACTACTTTCTGAACCTTTTCTAAGAAATCCGCTTGATGATCATTTGGAGCATATATATTTACCAACATAATTTCCTCGTCTTCTATTTTTCCTCTTACAATCAAATATCTACCCTCTTGGTCAGCAACACTTTTTATAATCTCAAATCCTAATTTTTTAGAAATCATAATTGCCACTCCTCTCGCTTTTGAAGTACCAAACGCCATCTCATAATGTTGAATCCATCCCAAAAAAAGTTTGTTCATGTCTTTTGACTTCTGGTGCGTTTCCTGTAAGAACACTATATCGGGTCTATCTTTCTTCAATGCCAATTCCAACCTCTGCCTCTTAAGAACAGAACCTGTACCCTTCACATTCCAGGTTAATATTTTAATATTTCCCATAATCTATTTCCTTTCTAACTTCTAAACTCTCCATTGGGCGTGCCATCACCAACCCCTTCCCCCCAAAACACAAAATTCTACAAAAAACACACACTATCGCTCTCCCCACTTTCTTTAAAAAAAAGGACGCCTTTGACAACCAAAGAGGGGAGAGGGGGGACATGCAAGATGTGCCTACCAACCAGTGCTACGCGCTACTCACCATTCTATAATGCTTAAATGATTTGATTTTTATTGATCTATTTCTCATTGCTCCATACTTGCCTCCTCCTCCACCATGATCAATGACAGCTCCTCCTCTTCTTTTCCCTGCGGTGTTCCACCTGTGGCCCCACCAGCCTCTGCCCTATCATACTCCCTCCCTAGAGCACCCAATTCCAACAGTTCTTTCTTAAAATTTATCCACTCTTCTGAACCTGTTTTTACCAACTCCAGCAAACTCAAATACTCCAATGGATCGGTCCCTTTATCAATTACTTGCATTCTTTTCTCATAAAAAAGCGCAATTGCTGTGGAAATCTCCAGTTGTACCTTATGTTTTTACTCATCAACAATTTAGTTACAGGTCTCATCTTATATCTCCACATTCTTTCTTTCATTGAAATATCATTGTAAACTTCTACATCAGAACCATCAAATTTCAGGGCATCAGGCCCAGCTTGTAAAATGGGGAAATTTTAAAGTGGTATTTTTAGCTGATAAGATTCTTGCTTGCCCATTTGTAAAGTTTTGAAGTTGGGCGGTCGAAGTTTGGGAGGTTTCCTGGGTAGGTGAGGCTCGCGACGGAAGCCACGGCTTTCCCTGCCGAGGAGCCGAGAACGGGACCAGCGAGACGGCAGAGATTTGAGGCGGCAGTAAAATCGGCAAGAAAACAACTTTACGTAAGTTCACGAAAGTCTATGTGGAAAAGTTAAAGCTAACTGGTGATTTTGCTTAGAAGAGCTCGGACTTGGAAGCGGGTGTGGAAGTGGATAAAATCGGGCAGTTGACCCGTTAATGGTGGCGGTCCTGGAAAACGAAAGTGATTGTGTTTTGGTCTATGGTTTCCTCGTGCCCCAGGAGAACCGCGGCGCATTTTGGCGACAGTAAAGTGGTTAAAGAAGTTTTCGTCTGGGCTCCAGTTTTTGAAGGTTTCAGTGTGTTTTGAGTCTAAAGAGTGTGGGGAAAGCCTGCCGACTTACAGAGGAAGAAGGGGGGTTTCCCCCTGAAGTTAATGTACCTGCTGGAAAAGGGCGCTTTGATTCGTTCGCTTCAAGAGAAGGACTAATTTGCTTTTTATTCCTTCACCGTGTGGATTATAAATAACATTTTCTTTTTTTTTTTATATATTGCTCCTCCTGTTTTTTTCTCTTTGTTTGGATTTTGGGCTTTTTTCTCTTCTCACCCCCCTTCCTGGCGGCTTTGACTCAAATGAAAAAATCTGGGTGACCGTTTCCTTGGAGTTTCTACTTTTGTGGTTTGGAGGGCGAATACTTGGTCTGCCTGCTTTGGGGAAACGCGTCGGATGTGGATTATTCCCCTTTCCCCCCTTTGTTTGGAGCATACTCCGGTTCCTGTTTTTTTGTGTGGATTACAGCAATTAATTCTTCGCTGGATTTATTCCTCCATATAAGCTTCGTCTGATCTGTACAGCTGTCAGTCTTGACAGCTTCAAGAAAGGATTAGACAAGTTCATGGAGGACAAGGGTATCAATGGCTATAATTATGGATACCTAAGGACAAACTCCAGGTTGGAGAGGTAGGCAGGATATCTCTCAATGCCATTTCCAGGGAATCCTAAGTAGGTGAAGGCATCTGCTTGGGAATACCCTGAAGCAAATGGTGAACCACTGTGTGAGACAGAATGCTGGACTGGATGGGCTGTGGCCAGTTCCAGCAAGGCTGTTCTTATGACCACACACATTACATTGAGTAGATGCTGGAGGGCATAGTTGAGTTTGACGAAGCTTCCGTGCTTGTCATTCAGCCTCTTCATGTCCGTGGCATTCTCCTTCGAAGTGATCGGTAGCAGCAAAGATGGTTTGGCACCAAAGTGGGTGATCTATGGCTGCTGCCTCCTAGGTTTGTGGGTTTATACTTGACACCTTCATGGTTTGTTTCAGTTGGTCTTTATAACACTCCAAAGGAGCTCCATGAGCAAAGTTCCCCATAAAAAATTTGATCAGAAAACCTGGAACCATACATATGGTGAACATGCCCTATCCATCTAAGACGATGGCCTATGATGGAAACTTCAATGCTATTTACAACTGCCATGTTGGTGACATAGTCATCCCACTTGATGCTCAAGATGGACCTTAGCTTTTGCTGGTGAAAGTGCTCAAGCTTTTTGATGTCTCGATGATAGATGGTCCATGTTTCACAGCAATACATTAATTTTGATAACAACAGCTTGGTATACCATGAGCTTTGTATGAACTGTTAAGTCTTTATTCATGAAGATCTGGTGTGAAAGACGATCGAAGGCAGAATGGGTAGAACTGATTCTCTTCATCACATCCTGTTCACAGGTACAGTTTTTAGACAGGAAGCTACCAAGGTAAGAAAACTGGTCTACCTGTTCCAGTGTTGAATCTGAGATGGTAATATTGAACTCTGAAAGGACTGTCCTTGGGCCAGGTTGTGCAAGTATAGTAAAACCTCAAGATATGAAATTAATACATTCCATGAGGTTATCCGTATCTCAAAAATTCATATCTGAAAGTGCAGTTTCCCATAGGAATGCATTGAAAACCAAATAATCGGTTCCAGAGGTCTGAAAATGTAAAAAAGTCTTTTTTCTGTTCAAAAGTCTTCATAAAGTGCACTTTAAATACATAAATACTGTACCATACAGTATCTATGCCTCTGAAGTTCATTTTATAAACACTTTTGAACAGAAAAAAGATGTGGGTTTTATTTTACTTTTCTTGATTTTCAATGCATTTTCTGCACATTTCTGATGGCTGGGGGCCAGGAGGAGGAGGAAGCACACGCCCACCCACTGCCACCACCGCTTGCCCAGAGCAGTGTGCCTGGGGGGAACTCACCATGCCTGGCACACTTTCTCCTATGTATTTCCTGCACGCCTTCGGCAACGCCCCCACACGCCTCGCCCAGGAGGTGAATGGAAAGAATAAAATAGGTGTATCAAAACATCCCAGACACAAATTAAAAGTAACAGCCCAGGAACACCAAGTTTTGTAGGATACTTAGCATGACTAGTAATCTAACTCTGATCAGTAAGAAGTAGTTTTTTAAATCTCTACACTGCAAGGCAACCATAGGTAGCTCAATTGGTCTTAAAGGTTGGTTTTGCCCAATGTCTATTTTGCTATTTCTTGATCTAATGAATCAACTATACTGGTTATTCACTTCCCTTAAGGTGGTTGGACTATGCCTGCATGGGTTATTGCTAGAGTAATAGTGTCTATTGTGGTTTCATTCTTTTGCTTCCTCAGCAATTGTTAATGCAGCTTAGGCACCCAACCCTCTTTCTCTCAGGTCTCCATTTCCAGCCAAATACAATGTTTTATTCTGTTGGGGTTTTTTGTCAATAAAATCCTGGTCTGTTGTTAGTCTGTCTGTCTGTATTTTTTTAATGGTGTAGCAGTTCATCTGCCATATGCTTGTCTATCAAATTATCTTACAATTCTGTTTTTCTCACCTGCTTCTGCTGGTTTTCAGCCAGCTCCTGGCTTTAATACCGGTAAATGGAGCTCATTTTGTACTGGCTGTTTTCCCCTCCAAACTCTCCACTCCCCAGCCACTCTTACCCCAACACTGAGCCCATAATCTTCTATAAGTAGCACTCTATACTTCTTCATTCCTTATGATTTAAATGCTTTCTTTTCCATTTTGAATGATCTGCTGTTCCAATATTTTGGTTTCTTTATAGATTTTACGTCTCTCTCCTCTAACTAGTGAAACATAGTACTGAAATGGCCACAGCTGCTTGGATGGTGATGGGGTGCAGGCATTATGCCTGTGCCTCACCACTGCTTTGGGTGCTGCATTGTTGCGAGTGTGCCTCCGGGTGCAATTCAAGGTGCTGGTGATTACCTACATGGTAGTGGACCAGGGTACTTAAGAGACTGCATCACCCCAAGGACATCTGCCCATCCCACTAGAGCAGATGGGAGGGGCTCCCTGATAGTTTTTTTTATATAAAAAAATATTATTATTATTTAATTTTAAACAAATCTAATTTTTAATGCTTTTTAAAATATTTTGGTAAAGTTTTTGTTTGTTTTATGTGTAAGCCGCCCAGAGTCGCCTTGGTGAGAAATAAATAATTTATAGCTGTTACTGTGTGTGTGTTGGGGGGGGGGGGGGGGTTACACAGCAAGAGCCTCCTCAAAGATTGTGGTATTCTTAAACCACAATAGGGTAAAGGAAACCTTGTGTTGCCGGTTAATCTTTCTCACACTAGGTCAGGTGAACTGTAGAATGAACTCACAATTTTAACAGTTTCATGTCTGGTCTAGACATAGAAAAAGACGACGATGTGTGTGTGTGTGTGTGTACTCAAGCCTGTGGTAGGCTATATGGAATCAATCCATCTAATATTTTGTCTTGCCTTCTCCTGATGTGATCAAAGACTCAGTTTCATCATTTTCCTGTGCAGAGATAGTTCAGGCTTGTATTGCTCTGGGACTCACTTGTACATCTGTCTGGCAGTTCCAAGTATCTGCAAAGCACCTCCAACACCATATTTCAAACTTTTTTTCCTATCAGCTTTCTTTATAGTCCAGCTTTCATGGCCATACATGATAATCAAGAATACAAGAATATGAATGATCTTGATTGTAGTCTCCAGTGGCACACTGGTTCATTTTTCCTAAGTCTTTCATTGCTGTTCTTTTGAGTCTCAGCTTTCTTCTGATTTCTTGGCTGCAGTCTACATCTGGATTGGTGTCTGAACCAAAGTATATAAAATATTTTACTATTTAAATTTCTTTATTTTCAGAGTTAAAGTTGTGTAGCTTTTCTGTAGTCATGAAATGTGCCTTCTTAATGTTTAGCTGCAATCCTGCTTTGGCACTTTTCCCCCTTCACTTTAATTTCAAATCATTTATGGTCATAGCTGCTTTCTATTAGTAAGATGGTGTCATAAAATTTGTAAAATACAGAAAGCTACAGTACCTTGGTTACATAATGAGAAATGAAAATAACTGATTGTTACAGCTGATCATTCAAGGAAAAATAAAAGAGAAAGGAGTTTCAGGAATGAGAATACTTTATTGACTGAAAAATTATGGTGACTGTTGAGAGGCAACAGAACATAGTCTATAGCTGTGATGGTGAACCTTGGCACTCCAGGTGTTCTTGGACTGCAATTACCAGAAGCCCAAGTCAGCATTCCTACTGAACAGGTCTTCTGGGAATTGAAGTTCCAGAACACTTGCAGTGCTAAGGTTGGCCATCATGGATCTATAGCTATTCTGTCCAAAGTTAATACAGCCATGGTGATATCTGACCTTGTGTGGAAAAGAATGAGGAGAAGAAAAGGGACTTTTAATATATCAAAATACCGTAGGTTAGTATCAGGGGCTGCCTGCTTTTGAGGGCATTTTTTCTGGGCTGAATGTTGTCATCTGCACTAGTGATGGGCAAATCTGTTTGTCACACCCTGCCTTCCCAGGAGACCAAAGGTCTGTATTACTGGGAAATGGATATAAAGGAGACCCATAGTTTTATCCCAAGTTCAGAAGAAACAAGTATGTCTCAGCTTCCTTGCTCCTATCAAGGCACAATATTACCATAATCTGGCTTCAATCCCATGTTCTCTTGCCCTCCCATGGCTTTGTATCTGAATGATTTGTTCCCCCGTTGGCCTTGTTGTTCAAAAACAGCCACAGCATGTGTTTCCTATATAATCACTGCCGATTACGCATACAAGTTAGTCACACTTTATGACCATTATACAAATAAACGTTGACCGCAGTAAGCAAACAGCGCATCAGAAGAAGGAAATCAAAACACATACATCAACCTCCTGGTGTTACTTCTCAAAAGATGAGGCATGCAGCCAACTCGCACAACCAGGAGACTTTTCTTTTGCCCTGAGTCACTGAGCCCTAACTTCAAACAAACAGAAAGTTCAGGGCAGCATTTAATTGTATACTTTGCACATTTGGAACCTTGCCTCATTGGGCTACCATCTTATCTTCATGATGAAGAATCAGTTCAGGCAAGCTATGGTAGAAGTGAAGCTATTAAAAACACAGAACTAGTAGCCCATCTGTCAGGTACTGTTTAGACATAATGGATACTGGTTTAAGACAGGAAGTGATAATGGATTATTTCTGTGTTCCATTCCAACTCTGTAAGAACATCATCTTGCAACGCCAGAAACATCCTTGTTAGGCTTTTTGCCTGGTATTATGGTTGTGTTTTTGTTCCAGCTGAAATATTGTGAACATTGAAGAGGTCAGTTAATACCATCCACATTCTTTCAATCAGGATCATGCAACAGGGGAAATTAGGCCATAAGAACATGGAAATTATCTATCTGGCTAAGTCTTGAAAGACTGCTTTTTGCTAGCAGGTAATTTGGTAGGGTATGCAATCATCTACAGAACAGACAATGAGAGTGGTTGCTCAGGGGGACCAAACATGGGCTCCAGATGCTTTGAATTATTATTTTTCACTCTATTCCATTACATGGAATGGAAAGACATTTGGACGGTAATCCAAGACAGAGACACACAGGATCCCATTAAAATCATTGGCCAAGCATGCCAAACTCCATGTTGGATTGTGGCCTTTGAAGACAATCCAAACTAGTCCTAAATGTTGGACTGTGTATATCATGGTAAACCTCATAGTTTCTTCTGCAAGAAAAGAATGGGATTTAGATGTTCCTGTCCAAACAGAAAAAAATAGGCTAAAAGAGAAAGAGATGATGGTGAGATGGGAGAGAGTAGAAGAGCTGTCATGTAGTTAATAGAAGGAGTTTTGATGAAGATTAAAATTAACAATAGAATATGCCCACAAGTCTCCTATGTCCTTCTGCCTCTTTTCATTTATTTATTATCACTGGAAGGAGGACATGCCTTCTTTCATACTTTAGAGATCCACTCAGCACTCTTAGCAATGGTGGCTGTTGTGACTCTAGAGAGGGAGCTGTGAATCATTTCAAAGTTTTAGTTAACTCAGAGGAGTTATTTAAGATGCTAAACCTATTTGTGGTTAAGGTTCATCTGAAAAGTTTAGACTAAAATCCTGAGTTGGATCCCCAGCACCTCTGAAACTGAAGTCACTACCCACCATTGTCTCTTATACCCTGTTAAATAATAATAGAATATTTAATGCTAGGTTGGCTGTCATTCTCAGTACTTCATATCATTTGGCCTCTGTATTAAGCACTAAAACACTTCAGCCTATAAAGTTTAAGTAGATCTTAATGGTTAAGTATGTCTCCCCTGATGATGTGATCAATGCTGAGAGTTAAATTGCAGCCAGTATTACATTTGAAATCATAATCCGTGTTCACATTGAGCTTGTGGGTTGGATCGGGAGTTTAGGGTTCACACTTGATATGACTGACATTCCAGAAAACCACCTCCTTCTTTCCTCTGGCCCTGCCTCTGCCCATCCTTCTTTCCTTTGTTTCCACCTCTGCCAATCCATCCATGCTTTTTTGTGTTGCCACTTGGTTTTGAAAAGGTTACATAGTGTTCCAAAAAAGGCAGCAAAGTTGCAAAGTTCTTAAATAGTATAGATGAAGCTAAAGTACTTCAAATGGACATCAAATGAAAAGAAAGGATTCACTTGAGAAAGACTTGATGCTGGGAAAGATGGAGGGCAAAAGAAGAAGGGGGTGGCCAAAAATGAGATGGCTAGATGGTATTGTAGACACAATGGGCACAATGCTGGGCAGGTTGAGGAGGATGGTGGAGGACAGAGGTGCCTGGAGGACAATGGCCCATAGGGTCGCAAAGGGTTGGAATTGACTGTGCGACTGACCAACAACAACAAACACGCCCCCCCCCCATATAACAGTTATGCGAATGAACTCTGCTCACATTCTAAGTTTGATCTCATGGGGATCAAGGTTGACTAACCCTTCCATTCTCCCAAGGTTAGTAAAATGAGTATCCAGCTGTTGGGAGGGAATGTTAATTACCTTGTGATTTGCCCAGAGTGCTCTAAGTATATAAGTGTAATACGGGCTGTGGTGGCTCAGTGGTTAAGAAGCTAACCATGTTAGCTGGAAGGCTGGTGAGTCAGCAGTTCGCGACCTGGGTACTGCCTGACAGATTGAGTGCCCATCTCTGTCCCAGCTCTTGGGGACATGAAAGGAGCTTCATTCAGGTGTCCCCTGAGCAGAGTTTCTCCAGTAAAAATCCTTTCAACCCAGAATAATTTCTGACATGAAATTATTATAGTGTAATTGCTATTGTTGTGTTGCAAATAACCCATTATGCTCTAGTATTTTCTATGTTGACCTGTCTTTCTTTGGAAAAGAGTTGCAACGACTTCTTTGAGCTACAGTACAATTATAGCATGATCTCTACTAGTGAAAAGTGATAAACCATGATTGAAGCTTTTTAAAGGATTGTAATCAACAAGCAGTTGCTCTGGCTACAAAGAAAAGACCAGTTACTATTCCCTCATCATTGCCTAGAAAAATTAAATTAAATAATTCAGAGCTACCTGAAGTGTGTAGAAAGAAGCAGATGTCTATGTTAATAGGTCTCACTTCTGAACAAACAAGTAGTAGGACTCTACTTCTAGGGTTTGGCATTGCTAGGGATTTTCCCCCTCACCCCACATTATTACCTGTGATATGTACAACCATTGTTTAAATCTGCTTGCACTTGATAGTGAAAATGAAGTACCCATACAGCAGTTGTTATACATGGATACAACTTTAAATATTTTTTTACTAAAAATGCTAAAACGTATACACATTTTAAGAGATGTTATCTATGTCTTACTTTTTGAAGTTGAATTGAAGTACGGTAGCAATGTGTAGTTGTTGTGTATTAAGGCACTATTGCAAATAGTGCGGGCAGTGCTTTGCAATAGGAAAATGGCAGTTTCCCGCCATCCAAATTAGGAACCTAAAGTGGTGCAAAAACCCCTGCACAGGGCGCGCTCATTCTGCTAATCTAAGCCCTGTGATTGGATATAGTTTTGGATCCTGTTCTCCATTGGTTAAATACACATATACTCTGTTATGATTGGTCAGTTATGGTTGTCCGGTGGGTCACTATTTTGTATCAGGAAGCCTCCGCCAAGGAGGCACTATATAAGCCCCATGAGTAAACAAGGTCAGGGCCGGACCGGACTACACTTCCCACTCCATACAGGTAGCCAGCAACGTGCTAAGCCTGGGTCTCCTCCATTATGCTACGCTCCTGTGCTAGTTAGTGTATTGCCACATGACGGCAAGAGTCCGGAGGGACTGATTCCTTTGGGATTGTACAGCCATGTCCATGCCATCTTGTAAACTCATCTCTAAAAGACTGTTGAATAAAGACTTGTTGCTGTTTTGTTCATCGTTGTCTGGATTGGTGTTTATAAGGGCCAGACATAACAGCAGTTTTAGTGTATGAAAACCAAGACACAGGACACAGCCTCGGGCTGGGTTAACTCAGGTTTATTGCATCGTGGACAGAGGGAACATGAGGTAATGGCGGATCGATAGCTCTTTATATACTGCAGTAATACATTCGAACGTGGTGCCATAGTAGCCCATTGGCTACTGCCTGCGTGACGTCATTGCGAGTCACGCCCTTCTTGTCCAGGTGTAGGTGGTGGCGGGAAAGCTTCCCGCGCTGTTGCCTTTGATGAGTTCTGACCAATAGAGCTTGGACGCTCGCTGCTGCCAGCTGGTGGTCATTAGCTCGCGTCCTCATGCAGGGTTCATATGATACAGCTGAAGGTTACATTGTTGCTATCGGCAAGGTTACATTGGTTCAGATACATTGTAATCCATGTGGAAAGTAAAACCCTTAGAACACAACATCCCTCCCCCCTAGGACGAGACAACGTCTCGAGCCCATGCTTCTAGACACTCCCCCCCCTAGGAGACAAAATCTCTTAGCCAAGATGGCTTGTTTCGAACACGCTGGGGTCTCGATGCGGGCTGCCTCTCCCCGGGTTTGCTACCTTCTCTTTGTCCCCTGGTTTCCTGTCCTGTAATTTGAGAGGGAGACTCGTTAGTAACTTGCCGCGGCTCCGCGGCGTTGTTGGGAGGTGTGCTCTTACTTAGGGAGGAACCGGGGGCACTGGGGGCTAACGAAAAACCCCTCTTCTCGCTTGGATGGGTGGGGGAACACTCCTGAAAACCCCCCCGGTTTGCTAAATCAAAACCAAAATTCCCTTCGGGGGCAGCGGTCGCGAACTCCTCTCCCCCTTCCCCGGCCTCTGACGGAACTGGTTTATCAAAAGGATATGAGTCGGGGCCGCTGCTTCTTCCTTCCCCCCTTGCTTGGGACTGTTGCCCGCTGCTGTCTCCCCCTTGGGTTAAGCGGGCGGGGGAGAACCCTAACGCTGAATCTTGTTGGGGATCCTCACTGACTGGCCCACTTACTCGGTGCCTCAGTTGGTCTGCGTGCCTCCTCCAGAGGAGACCGGTGTGGGTTTCGACCCGGTACGACACTGGCCCCGTCTGTTCTACAACCGTCCCCGGCACCCAGGCTGGCCCCGCGCTGGCATAGTTCCTGCAATGAACAGGGTCGCCGGCGGCGAAACCTTTCGAGACTGCCAGCCCCACGTTTTTTCCCTTATCCTCAATTCTTGTGGGGTCCAGCCTGGACAGGAGCGTAGTCAGTTTCCGCCGCATCAATAGCTCTGCCGGTGAGTAACCTGACGCTAAGGGGGTCACCCTATACGCTAATAGGAACTGACATACTTGGTGGTTCAGGTCCCCGGGGCCCATGCGCCGAAGCGCCTCTTTTGTTGTACGCACCAACCGTTCCACTTGGCCATTCGTGGCCGGGTGAAACGGTGCGGACGTGACATGCCGAATGGCATTCGCCTCCATGAATGCCCCGAACTCTGAGGAGGTGAAGCAACTCGCGTTATCGCTGACTAAAGTGTCGGGTAAACCGAACGTTGAAAAGACTCTCCGTAGTTGGTTAATTGTAGTGGTGGAGGACGTGCTCTTTACCGGAATGACCTCCAGCCACTTTGAGAATGCATCCACCACCAGGAGAAACATGGTTCCTCGGAATGGGCCAGCGAAATCTACGTGCACTCTGGACCATGGCCCCCTTGCTGTGTCCCATTCCCTATGCGGAAGCCGGGCCGCCTCAGGTCGGGATCCCTGGCACGCCTCACAAGTGCCGACCATGTGCTCAATGTCCTCGTCCAGCTGTGGCCACCAGAAGTAACTGCGGGCCAGCGCCTTGGAGCGAACGATGCCCGGGTGACTGACGTGCAGCAGTTTGAGAACCCTCGGCCGCATGGGTGTCGGGACCACCACCCGTTGGCCCCACAATAGGCACCCCCTTTCTATGGACAGCTCTAGCTTCTTCCGAAAAAATGGGTCGAATTCCTTGCTTGGGGACGATGCTGGCCACCCTTTCTGCACCCATGAGCTGACTTTCGCCAGCGTTCTGTCCTTGCCTGTCGCCCTGGCTATATCGGCTGGTACTAATGGGGGTTCGTCTAAAACCTCGATTAGCAACACCTGGCGGTCTCTTCCTATTCTGGCTTTTTGGTCGTCCGACAAGGGCAAAGGGGATCTCGAAAGCGCATCAGCATGGCTGATCTCCTTTCCGGGCCGGTACTCCAACTCGTGTTGGTATGCGTTAAGAAAAATGGCCCATCGCAACATTCTCGGGGATAGTATCTGCGGCGTGGGCTTGCCTGCCGTGAAAATCCCTAACAGGGGCTTGTGATCCGTCACGATTTTGAACGGGCGGCCGTACAGAAAATCGTGAAACTTTTTGGTCCCCGCTACTATTGCTAATGCCTCCCTGTCGGTTTGTGCGTAATTTCGCTCTGCTTGGGACAGGGACCTTGAATAAAACGCAACTGGGGCCTCCCGACCGTCATCCAACACGTGGCAAAGCACCGCCCCCACCCCCACCGGTGATGCATCACAGACTAAGACCACCGGCCGTTTTGGGTCGAAGTGCGTAAGGATTGCGTCTGATGTTAGAAGTTGCTTTAGTTCGTTGAACGCCTTCTCGTGCTCGTCACCCCACATCCATGTCTCCTCCTTTTAAAGTAACCGATGAAGCGGTTCGGCCACGGAGGCTTTCCGCGGAAGGAATGTATGGTAAAAATTGAGGAGCCCCAGGAATGACTGAAGTTCGGTTTTGGATGTGGGGCGAGGGGCCTTCTTAATGGCTGCTACCTTGGATTTGGACGGCTTAATACCCTCGGGTGTGATCCGAAACCCTAAAAACTCGACCTCGGTTTCGAAAAAAACACATTTGTCCTTCCTCAGTCTCAGCCCCGCTTTCTCGAACACCGTTAGCACTTTATCCAATCTCTTAGCCAGTTCGGCCTCACTCCCCCCTGTTATCAATACGTCATCAAAATAAGGTAACACCCCCTCCAGCCCCTTCAGGAGGCGTTCCACAAGCGACTGAAAAAGGCCGGGTGCCGAGTTCACGCCGAACTGTAAACGCGACACCTGGAACGCTCCTTTATGTGTGACTATCGTTTGTGCCGCGGCCGTGGCGGGAGTTACGGGCAGTTGTTGATAGGCCTGTGCCAGGTCGAGCTTAGCGAAACACTTTCCCCCATTTAGCCTGGCCAAAAGGTGGCTGACCACTGGCACCGGATATGCATTAGGGCGAATCGCCTTGTTAATTGTACACTTATAATCAGCGCAAATGCGCACCTCCCCGTTAGCCTTCAGGGCTGTTACGATTGGAGTTTCCCACTCCGCGGAATCAACAGGAATAAGAATCCCCTGGCCCACCAGTTTGTCCAGTTCCGCCTCTATTTTGTCCTTTAGTGCGAAAGGCACCCTGCGCGGTTTGAGTCTTATCGGGCGGACCTCCGGGTCTAGGTCGAAGGCTACGGGGGGTCCCTTGAATTTTCCAAGTCCTTTTTCAAACACGGCGGGGTGCGCGTCACACACCGCTTGTATCGGATCCGCGCCCACGGCATGCACCCCCCCCTATGAACAAACCCAAGGGCTGAAACCACTGCGTCCCTAGGAGGCTACAATTCCCCCCTTTGAGAACGACTAACGGGAGTTCTGCAGAATGTCTCTTATAACGAACCCGAAATTTCCCGACCCCCAGCACTGGAATGCTGTTCCCTTGTACGTCTCGTAGCGTGGACCTCAGAGTCTTAAGTTTGGGCCGCGCTTGGGGGTCGATCTTCAAGAACTCTTTCTGGGGGATTATGGAATAATAGGACCCCGAGTCAATCTCCATCCTAACGGGGGCCCCTTGTACTATTACCTCAATGAAGTAATGGTTTTGTCCCGCGGACACGCTGAACACAGTGTCGTCCTCACTGCCGTCCAAGACGCGGCCCACGCCGTCCTGCTTCCTCGTGGGTCGGGCGCCATCTTGGGGTCTCGCTGGACGGTCCGGTCTGGCCGAACGGTCTTTCGACTGCCTCCGGCCCTCTTTCCGATTTCTGCATGCCCTGGCGATGTGCCCGCGCCGGCCACAGCTGTAACATTCGGCTTTCCTGAAAGGGCACTTCGCACGCTCGTGGGCCGCCCCGCAACCATCGCAGCGGCGCCCCCCTTTCCGGACTTTCTGTACCTCTTCGCCGTCGCTGCCATCTGTAGAGGACCTCGAGGTTCGTCGAGTCACGTGCACCGGCTGTCCTGACTTGCCACGCACCGAGCTTTCCGCTTTGCTGGCCCTAGGACGCCACTCACGCCACTCGTGTATTTCGTCCACTCCCGCATTCGTGGACTCCGCGGATTCCGCGGTCTCTACGACCTCGGCCAACGTGGGTGGCGGCTCCCTGTTCATCAGGCGGCGCTGCACTTCCTTGTCCTTCAGGCCACACAGCACGACGTCCCTCATGATCATCTCCAGGTTGTCCCACTTGCAGGGAACGGCGGCTACCCTCAGGGCCTCCACGAACGCCTCTACCGACTCATCCGGCGCTTGGACTCGCCTCCAAAACGCACTCCTAGCAGGAAACATTGCCTTCGAGGGTTGGAAACGCTCACGCAGCAACTTCAGTATGTCGTCGGTTTTGAAGTCGTCCAACGTCTTCGGTTCGATCATGCCCACCAGCGTCCGCTTGGTCTCTACACCCAGCATTCGGGTGAGGATGGCCCTCTTCCTTTCCTCGTCGTCTTTGACTTTGAGTTCCACCAATGCCGCCTTGAAATCCATGTTAAAGATGGTCCAGTCTTGCGGCTTGGTAATATTGAACCCGCTCTGTGTCCTGGCACTTTGGGAATCCATAATCCCACCTTCGTCGCCAATTTAGTGTATGAAAACCAAGACACAGGACACAGCCTCGGGCTGGGTTAACTCAGGTTTATTGCATCGTGGACAGAGGGAACATGAGGTAATGGCGGATCGATAGCTCTTTATATACTGCAGTAATACATTCGAACGTGGTGCCATAGTAGCCCATTGGCTACTGCCTGCGTGACGTCATTGCGAGTCACGCCCTTCTTGTCCAGGTGTAGGTGGTGGCGGGAAAGCTTCCCGCGCTGTTGCCTTTGATGAGTTCTGACCAATAGAGCTTGGACGCTCGCTGCTGCCAGCTGGTGGTCATTAGCTCGCGTCCTCATGCAGGGTTCATATGATACAGCTGAAGGTTACATTGTTGCTATCGGCAAGGTTACATTGGTTCAGATACATTGTAATCCATGTGGAAAGTAAAACCCTTAGAACACAACAGCAGTACAATGTCAGCTCAAAGAATTAATGCTAACATCACCATGCAACAGGCTGGACAGTCCAAAGAAAATGGCCAAAGTACGGTTGTTGTTGTTCAAGGAGCACAAGACTATTTTGAAATGGTATTTGGAATTCAAGAACATTGTGGAAGTACAATGGAGGTGAGAGTGTACAACAAAACCTCTAACATGCCTAACAGCTGCACACATTCATGATAAGTTTGAGACACATGGTACTGTGTTTAATTAAGACAAGGGAAGATCCAGGACATTTGGTCAATGTTGCTCAAGCAATAGTTTGTCAAAATCAGAAGTGTCTGGATGCTGATGGCAACTGGGTGGCACTTGCACCAGAAGAGTGGGATACAAATGAATAAATAATAATAATAATAATAACTACTTTGAACACCTTTTGTAATTGCTGAAGTCAAACATGACTTGTACTCATCTTTTGTAATCAGTATATAATTTTAATACAATTTGAAGATAGTTTGTTGCTTTCTTAAATTGTGTATACTTATTTTGGAACCCTCTGTATATACTTATATACTGTATAATGTAGAAGATCATGCTGACCAATGGGAAGCAGAAGCAGACTCAATTACCTACTTAGAATTACATGAATCTAACAGGATTCTGGCCAATTGGTGTTAGCTGGCAACATTATAAGAAACATAAGTAAATAAGAAACATAGGTAAATAATAAATTCAAGGATAAAGAAATACTGTACCATATACAGTGGAATCTCATATAACAAATGTCTCATATAGAGAAAAACTCCCATAATGAAAAGAGATTAAAAACATGGTGCCTAGAATAACAAAAAAAATTGCTATACAAAAATAGTGCTCCTCATGGGAAAAACTTGTATAACAAAAACTTCTGTGGAAAAACTCACACAATAAAAAAATTCATTATGTGAATTTTCCCATAGAAATTTTTGTTATATGAGTTTTTAATAGGAATTTTCATTATAAGAAAACATTCGTATAACAAAAGAATTGCATAGCAAACAGCCTCGTAGAATGAATTTTTTTCATTATACGAGGTTCCACTGTATCCGAGTAGAAATACATTCAGCATAATGTAACTACCCTGAGTTAGATATATGATTTTCCAATTTGGCACCAAACACATGCATCACTGGCCAGGTTATCCTGCTATGTTAATAGAGTAGACCATACTGATAGTGACTCAATGCCGAGTGTCAGGTGGAGGTTAACTAACCCAACAAGCCTAAGGACTAACAGCCTTGGGTACTGAAGTCCACAGGGAAGGGTGATGGTCCCCAAGTGGATTAAACCCCACTTGAATCCATCTTGATGGGGGGGGGGCAGCAGCTTAATCAATAGGCCTGTGGCTGGTAAGGACTTTGGGTGCCAAAAGGCCTCAGGATCAGAAAGTGAACTGGAACTGGATCATTGGTTCAGGTGTCATGCTGTGATGCTGAAAGCAGATAAAAGGCTACTGCATTATATTTTCAGGACAGACTTCATGGCTGATCACCATGATGATTTCCTATATTTGGATTCATATATGGCAGAAGAAGAAGAAAAAGAAGCATCACTGTGTTCTGGCATTGTGAAGACAATGAACTCATAATTCAAGACTCATCCCATAACTTCCCTCTTTACCAAAATTCCAATAAAAAAAATCCCCTTCTTTTCTCTTTTTCAGTACAAACTTCAGACCCAACAGAAGACCTCACAGTATCTTTCCTTCCATGCCATGGCTTCAGTTTCATTTCTCTGCTTTAAGGTACTCCTATCTTCTGTTTTGTTCTGCACCATCTCCATTCTAATACCAACTGATGGGAAGTAGGTGGGATGATGCACAACCAGTTAGGTAAATACAAACCAGTTGAAGAATTGGGCTGCACTCCTCAGAACCTTATGCCAGAAAAAGCCTGTAAAGCTGCCGACTACATTGACAAATACTGTATTTTCTGGCATATAAGACTACTTTTTAACCCCGAAAAATCTGTGCCAAAGTCAGGGGTCGTCTTATAGGACAGGTACTTAACTGCAGCTTGTTTCCCCTTGCTTCATATGTCCGGCGCAAATGGTGGGGGGTGCCGCGGCCGAGTCCCTGCTCTGTGCGGGGAGTATGAAGCAAGGGGAAGCAAGCTGCACACATCTTCCTGTACCTCGAGGAGGAGAACGTGAGCGTGGAACCTGCCCATTCGACTCGGAGGGCTGCGCGTCTTCGGGTTGAGTGTGGGTTAATTTTTATTTGGTGTGCATTGGAATAGAGGTAGTCTTATACAGCAAGTATATTCCAAACTCTATATTTTAACTGGAAAAGTTGGGGGTTGTCTTATACGCCCAGTTGTCTTATACGCCGGAAAATACGGTACTTCAGGATTTGCTCCACAATTAGCATGGGTGAATTAGAAGTCTTTTTCAAAGGTTACACAATGCAAAGGCCAAAGCATATCAATCTGGCATTTTTTTGCTTCATATTCAGTTTTCTTCCCCTGCTGCTGGTGTGCGTGCATGTGTGTGCATGCACTACTTTTTGAAAGCTGGAATAGTTTTAATGTTTTCCAAAACTGGCATTACATTCATGCATTTAGTTCATTATCAGGGTGAGGAACTGGCACTGCAGTTCTCACTTTATGTTGTGTCCTATGCTACAGATTAAAAAATAAGAGCACCCATGTGTGACATTCAGTTAGGCATCCCAAAATTTAAAGTATTTAGAAGCAGTGGCCTATAAAAATGAGATATTGTTTTAGGAGATTTTTAAAGGCACTTTAAAGAGATACATACTGCTCTGGACAAACACATGTTATTTATGGAGATCATTGTTATGGTTGGTCTTGACCAAGGCCTTTCTGGAGGATTCATTCTTCAGTTACTTTGGTTTGATCTAGTGTTAGAAAGATTAGCTGACAAGATTGCCTCCCAGGGTACGCCCAACTGTATTCACAATCTTCGTGGAGGCTCTTTCTGTGTACCCCAGACACATGTTAAAAA
Source organism: Bradypodion ventrale (assembly GCA_035047345.1). Taxonomy (NCBI): domain Eukaryota; kingdom Metazoa; phylum Chordata; class Lepidosauria; order Squamata; family Chamaeleonidae; genus Bradypodion; species Bradypodion ventrale. The sequence continues at coordinate 415,693,166 of JAWDJE010000001.1, forward strand.
TCTAGTTTGATGAAAGGCACCAATTAATGTTTTTATTATTACGTATCTGGAGCTACTGCAGGGAAAAGATTAGAACCAGGCACTGTAAACAAAGGTCTCTTTTTCTAATAGAGACATCTAACTACATGTTCCACAAGTTATTTTGTGAAGCCCAATCTCCTGGGGTACTAGCCACTGTCTGTTCCTTTTTTGGCATCTAGGAATAGTGCAGCCTGAGGATATATGAATGGCGCCAGTCTACAGATAAAATATTGCTGAAAGGGTGCCAGCCAAAATCAATCTTTGTTCTGCGTGATCTTTTGTATTGAAGCATAATCCTTGGGAATGTATGTGGAAATAATCATTTTTGCAGCATTTTTTTTCTGGATTTACTGACAGATGCAAATAAAAAGAGAATATTTCTCTGGCTTCCTTCTTAATGTTAATGCTGAAGTTTTGCATTCATTAAGAGGAGTGTCTGGTCACCAGCTGTTTCTGTTGGGGCTATCCTTGATTACAAGCTCTCGGTGATCAGGCACATAAAGAATCTAGCCTGACCTATTTGTTCCACTATTTCATGTTCCTTTATTCGAAGAGCAGGTGGCATCTGCGGCTAGGAGGGCCTTTGCACAGCTTCGTGTCATCTACCAATTACGCCCGATCCTGGACCTGGACTCCTTGCTCATGGTCACTCATGCTCTTGTCACCTACAGATTGGATTATTGTAATGCGCTCTACATGGGGCTGCCCTTGATGACCATTTGGAAGCTCCAGCTGGTCCAGAACGTGGCTGCCCGGGTGGTGATGGGGTGGGGGCTTTATGCTCATGCCGCACTGCTGCTCTGAGAGCTGCACTGGTTGCCAGTGTGCCTCCGGGTGCAATTCAAGGTGCTGGTTTTGACCTTTAAAGCCCTACATGGCAGTGGACTGGGTAACTTATGGGACTGCATCACCCCAAGGCATTCTACCTGTCCTACGAGGGCAGACCAGAGGGGCTCTGTGGTGGTCCCTTCAATGAGAGAAGCACACCTGATGGGGACCAGGAGTAGAGCCTTCTCGTGTCTGCCCCAGCCCTGTGGAACCTCTTACCACCGGAACTGCACCTCCAGAGAAAGATGATCCCCTTGAGAAAGGCACTCAAGACCTAGCTATGCCAGACGGTATGGGATCCGACACCTGGAATGGCCCAGGTCCACTGGTTGGTTTAGCTGCCTTAGGTTACCGCTGTGACTTTCAGAATTTTGTACTTTCTCTGTTTTTCTGCTCTTTTTTGTATGGCTTTTATATTTTTAACTTTTAGTATTCTTCTCTTAAGGGGTTAGGGAGGTATTGGAGGGTTTTAGATGTTTTAAGATTGTGTATGCATTCTATTGTATTTTTTATCTTTTGTATTATGCACTGTGTTGTGTTGAGATTGCTTTCTTTGGTTTTAAAGAGCTTTCTCCTCTTACGTTGTTTGCCACTCTGGGTGGCGCCAGCGCCAAAAGGGCGGGATATAAATATTTAAATAAATAAATTCATTTAAATATTATACTGAAAAGAAAACCACAGTTAAATACGTCTATGGAATTTGAGCATGAAGATTTGCAATATTTTTTTTATTTTTTTATCATGGATGTTTAATGTATTTATTGTTGTAAGCGCCCTCAAGTCCAAAATGTCCTTCTCAAGAACTCGGCCACAACTCCTTCAGATTCAAGCTTGTTGCTCCTTTATGGAGTCAACCCATCTCTTATGTGATCTTCCTCTTTTCCTAAAGCCTTTAACTTTTCTAGCAACTACTGACTTAAGATATGCTCAAAAGGTTGGCAGTCTTGGTTTTACCTTTTTTCACTTCTGAAGAGAGTTTAGACATGGTTTTATCTAGGACCCACTTGATTGTTTTTTTAGCTGACCAGAGTATGCACAAAGCTTTCCCCCAAGGAATCAATTTTTTCCTTCACTGTGCAGCTTCCACATCCATATATAGTAATTGGAAATACAATTGGGTTAATGATCTGAACTTTGTCTCTGGTGATAATTCTTTACATTTGATATTTTTCTCTAGTCCTTCATAGCTGTCCTCCCAAGTTTTAGTCCTTTTCTGATTTCTTCACTGCACTCTCTGTTTGGTTTGATGTTTGAACCAAGGTACAGTAAAACCCCTACTTACGAAAAAATTCTGTTCCGTAGGCTTTTGCTTAAATCAAAAAAAATTCTAACTCTAATCAAACCCATAGGAAAAATTATTTTTTTAGGTAACTCAAAGCAAACCCAAAGTAAAAATGAATTTTTATGTAAATCGAAGCAAACCCATAAGGAAATGAATTTTTACGTAACTTGAAGCAAACCCACAAGAAAAAGAATCTTAATGTAACTCGAAGCAAACCCATAGGAAATCATGTAAATCAGGACATGGTTTTAGCACAAAATCATTAAGTAAGTCGAATGTTATGTAACCCGAGGCATTTGTTGTGTGTGTGTGTGTGTGTGTGTGTGTGTGTGTGTGTGTGTGTGTGTGTGTTTGGGGGGGAGAGAGGATTTGAAATGCACCTGGACTCAGATTCATAAATCTAACTGACAGCCATGAAGAAAGGTAAATCTAAAACTACATTTCAGATTTTCTGCACTTGCAACATCTATGAGAATGTGTGCCTGTTATCCAAAGCTTATATATAATTTTTATTGATTTTTCAAAAATATAACAGATAATCAAAACATAATATAACAATACAAATATATCAAAACAATTAAAGGAAGGAAAAAAGAAAAAAGAGAAAAAAGAAATATACATATACAATGCCACCCGTTATACTTCCATTTTTACCATTACCGAATATTTTTCAAAATGCATTGTATACATCATACACCCTGTGTATTATACATTGCCCTGGAGGATGTGGTATTTCCCATTATTTTCTATTGAACCCAAAACTTCAATTGTTCTGGTGCCAGCTTATTTATATCATCTCTTGTCAGCGAATAATCCACAAACTGTCGCCATATGTTCCAAAATCTGTTTTCTTTAATTATACCTTTTTTAATATTTAACTCCCATGTCAATTTTTCATTCAATGCGAGATCCCACATCTCCTTATACCATTCTTCTACTTTTAATATTACATCATTCTTCCAATTTTTTGCAATACACATTCTGCCCATTGTGAGCATTATAGACAACAATTCTTTGTTATCATTATCTAAATTCATATTATCCACATCTGTCAACAAAATGTTGCTTGGCCCCAATTTGAGATGTAATCCCATAATACTGACAATCTCATTCTCAATTTCCCCCCAAAATTTTCTACTACCTTACATTTATACCACATATGTATATATGTACCCACAACATTTTTGCATCTCCAACACATTTTATTATTCTTATTATCTATCTGATGTAACCTCAGTGGGGTCAAGTACCACTTCCATAACATTTTGAAATTATGCTCTTTTACCCTGACAGACATGGATCTCATAATTCTTCTTTTCCATTTATTTTTCCACTCTTTTTCTGTTATCCTCAAATTCAAATCTTGTTCCCATACATTTTTAAATATTTCTTGCAGATAACCCTCTATATTTATTATTTTGTAGATTTTACTAACCATTCCTTTAATTCCAACTTCCTTCTTTCTTACCTTCCAAATTAACTCCTCAAATTCGGTCCTACTTCTTTCCAAACTATGTTCCCTCAGGTAATTATTATTCCACTTATTTACCATCACAATCTGAAACCAATTCAACCTCATCTGTTCATATAGCTCTCATTTCTTCACTTTATCTCTGCAAACTCGTATCCAATCTCTCAGCAGGAAAACCTCATTCTTTAATAAAATTTCTTTCACCTTCTTATCAACTTTTATTGGAATTTTTTTCACATCTTCAATTTCAATTATCGGTGATATATTTGGAGCTAATTTCTTTTTAACCTTCTTCCGTACTCCCAACATCGAGCTCAACATTCTATTTTTAACCGAGATTTTTCCTATTTCATTACCTAAGAAAATAGTTTTACCTGCTTCTTTTAATTCCTTCATTTCAATTTCTTCCCAAATAACTGTCTCCTTCATTAGAATCTTTATAACATTTTTAATGTGAAATGCTTTGTAATAATTTTTCAAATTCGGTATTCTCAATCCCCCTTCTTTTTGAGATAAATACCACATTTTCTTTGATATTCTGGGTCTACGTCCCCCATTACAATAATTATTTATTAAATTTTGAAATTCCTTAATTTCTTTATCCATAAGTTGAATTGGTAAGGCATCAAACGAAAAAAATATTTTTGGTAATAACATCATTTTAGACAACGCTACTCTGCCAAACCAAGACAACTTCAATTTTTGATACTGTAAAATTTTAGCTTTAAGTTCCTTTTTGGTTTATCATAGTTTATTCTTTTTAAATCATCTAATTTATTTGAAATATTTATCCCCAAATATCTTAAACTATCTTTAATCTGTATTTTAAATTTATCTTTTATTCTCTCTTGTTCTTCCTTATCCATATTACCCAATATCATTTCAAATTTATCCCTATTTATCCTCAAACCAGTTATTTGTTCAAACTCATTTAAATGTCCTTGTATTTTCCCCAAAGTCTTTCTAGGATGTTTCATAATTATCAAAGTATCATCTGCATATAAACTAATATTATTTTCTAGTATTCCTTCAATACTTTTGTCTTCTCTTATAGTATTTGCTAGTATTTCCATCACCATGATTAATAATATTGGTGATAAGGGACAACCCTGTCTTGTTCCAGCTTCTAATCTCACTTCCTCTATAAGGGCATCATTTACTCTAATATTGGCGTATCCATGTTGATACATTTGTTCAATCGTTTTTGTAAATCTGTCTCCAAAGCCATAACATCTAATTATCTTATTAATTGTTATCCATTGCAAAGAGTCAAATGCCTTGAAGATATCCAATGATAATAACCCAATTTTCTCTTTAGTTTGTCCTGCAACGACTATTAAATCTACAACTCTCCTTATTAAATCTGCCATATACCTACCTTTCACAAATCCAACTTGATCTTTATTTATATATTTATCCATAAAACTATTTAATCTACTTGCCAACATTGCTGTAAAAATCTTTGCATCCTGATTTATCAGGGAAATAGGCCTGTATGATTCTACCTTTTCTAAGTCTTTTCCAGGTTTCGGAATAAAACAATTATAGTTCGATACCATGAAGGCTGGATCTGTCCTCCATCAAGTATATAGTTATACAGCTTTAATAATTTTGGAACTAATATATCTTTAAACTCTTTATAAAATTCTGCTGGCAGCCCATCTTCCCCTGGAGATTTATCTGTCTTCAGTTTAGCTATTATTTCTTTTATTTCTTTTTCAGTTGTCGGTTCCTCCATTTTTGCTTATGTTCCTGACTTATTTTATTTTTAATTTGCCTTTCCAATTTATCTTTTAATTTTTCAAAATTTACATTCTTTTTAGAATATAGCTCCTGGTAGAATTCTTTAACTACCTTACATTTATCTTTAGTTTTATTATGTCTTACTCCACCCTTATCTACCAGAATCCCTATCTCTCTTTAACTTCTTTTTTCCTTAGCTGCTCTTGCTAATAATTTTGAATTTTTATTGCTATACTCAAAATATTCCCTTTTTAAATAAACCAAATCTCTTTTCACTTTTTCAATATATTTTCCTATTAATTCCTTCTTTAATCCCTGCATTCTTTCATACATTTTTCTATCTTTAGTTATTGCATGTTTCTCTTGCAATTTAATCTCTTTTTTGATTTCTTCTTGTTTACTTTTTAATTGTTTATTTTTAATGCTGGCCAACTTTATACTTCCACCTCTAAATATTGCCTTCATTGTGTCCCATACCATACTATATCTAACATCTCATGTATCATTCCATTTCCAAGTTTCCTCCCATTTTTCAACTATTTGCTCTTTACATTTATTGTCTTTAAACAATTTAGCATTGTATCTCCAATTTTTCCTGGTTTTTGTGCCATCCATTTTTACTTCCAACAATGCCTTTGCATGATCTGACTCTTTAAAAATTCCCACTTCTATTTCATCTAAATTTCCTATCAAATTATCAGTAACAAATATATAATCTATTCTGGAATACGTGTTATGGACATGTGAGAAAAAAGTGTAAGCACTTTCCAATCCTTTAAGTTCCCTCCATGTGTCTTTCAACCCTAGAGATTTCATCCATTTATCTAATATCTGCATTTTGTTTCCTCCCCCACTTCTTACTATATTTGTGCTACTATATTTGATCTTATTAAATTAAAATCTCCAGCTACAATCATTTTTGTTGTTCTTTCTTTTTCCAATATGTGATATACCTTATCTAAGAAATTATTTTGATGTTCATTTGGGACATACAGATTCACCAATGTTATCTCCTCATCATCTATTTTCCCTTTCACTGTTAAATATCTTCCTTCTGGATCTGAAATACTTTTTTCCATCTCATATCCCAGTCTATTTGATATCATAGTCACCACACCTCTAGCTTTTGATGTACCATATGATTTTTCATAAGACTGAGTCCATCCTAAAAATAACTTATTAGCTTCTTCTGATTTCTGATGGGTTTCCTGCAGAAAGATTATATCCGGTCTGTCTTTTCTGAGAGCTGCTTCTAATCTTCTTCTCTTTACCTGACAACCAGTACCTTTCACATTCCATGATAATATTTTTATATTTGAAGACCTGGCTGGCAGGGCAAGTGTGGAGCCCAAATGGGAACATGGTCCCCACCTGCTGGCTTATGTAAACAACTAAGAGCTCTCTCTTCTTTTTAAAGTGGGTGGGATGGGTGGGTCTTTTAAAGTGGGTGGGATATGGGTTTTTTAAAGTGTTTTTATCTGTTTTAGAACTTGTTGTAATGCCACCCTGAGTCGGGTTCTACCTGAGTGGGCGGCATATATAAATATGACTAATAAAATAAATAAATAAATAAATAAATAAATAAATATTTTCTAATCCTAAATTTTTATATTTCCCACCTCCTCCTATGGGCATGCAACATAACGAAAACCAAATCCCCAACACCATACATTTACAATAAAAAAGAAAAACATAATATATACTAAACATTCTACTACTACCCCTCCCCACTTCTTTTGCAAGTAGCCTCTGAATTACAAAGGGGGGAGGGGGGAAGTGCAACAGATTTTCCAGGCACCAATAGGACCTGAGCTTAACTTCTGCCCTCAGCAATCCCTCCTTCCGCACCTTTAGGCATAGTCTTGTTTTCATTACTCCCCTTTCTTGTATATCCACCCGATATAATCAACTCTTCCTTCAAGTCATACCACTCTTTAGTTTCAGGTTCCAACAATTTTGCATCCACCATTATATCCAAAGCATTAAGCTCTTCACTTATCATATATCGTCTACCCAGGTAAAAAAAGCTTAATTGACGTGGAAATTTCCAATTATATCTCACCCCTCTATCTTGAAATCTCTTTGTGATTGGCTTCATCGATTGTCTCAATAGACAGTCTTCAATTGGAATGTCATTATAAACTTCAACGTCTGAGCCTTCTATTTTTAAAACTTCTGTACCCTTTTCTCGAATAATTGCCATTAATCGAAGCTTATCAGACACATTAGCAAATTTTACCAGCACATTTCTGACCCCAGCTTTACCCCTTCTTGAACCCAGCCGAAATACACTTATGATGTCTTGCTGTGTAAAACCTTCTTCCATAATTTCATCCAGCCATTTCACTATTCTTTCTTTCAATTTATCTGGAGAGTTCGTTGGTAATTTTCGAATTATGACATTTGCCCGTCTTAGCTGTTCTTCCACCATTTCTAACCTTTTTTCATGATCTCTCACCTTACTTTCTCTTTCCTTTTCTCTTAGGTCCATGACTTCTGCTTTAATACCTTCCTGTTCTTTTTTTACAACCTCTTGTTCTTTCTTGAGCTTTTTTTTTATACCATCGATTCCCTTCAAAATATCTGTCAGCATTTCTTGCATATCTTGTTTTCGTTCTTGTTTGTCCTGGGCTAACATACTCCCAAATTTTTGTTCCAAATTATCAACTTTCTCATTAAATCTTTCCAAATCTGATTTAAGTCCTTGACCTCCTTTTATTGTCAATGTTGTTGGTGTTGTTGCTGTTGCTACCATTGCTATTGTTGGTACTGCTGTTGCTGTTGTCGCAGCTGTGGTTATAAGAACATAAGAACAGCCTTGCTGGAACAGGCCACAGCCCATCCAGTCCAGCATTCTGTCTCACACAGAGGCTCACCATTTCCTTCAGGGTATTCCCAAGGAGATGCCTTCACCTGCTTAGGATTCCCTGGAAATGGCATTGAGAGATATCCTGCCTATCTCTCCAACCCCGAGGTTGTCCTTAAGTATCCATAATTATAGCCATTGATACCCTTGTCCTCCATGAACTTGTCTAATCCTTTCTTAAAGCTGTCAAGATTGACAGCTGTCACCACTTCTTCTGGCAGGGAGTTCCATAGACCAGTAATCCTCTGGGTGAAAAAGTACTTTCTCTTATTTGTTTGAGAACTAGTACCCAAAAGTTTCATTGAGTGTCCCCTAGTTCTAGTGTTGTGCGATAGGGAAAACAGTTTTTCCTTATCTACTTTGTCCACACCGTGCATGATTTTATAAACTTCAATCAGGTCACCTCTTAGATGCCGTTGTTCAAGAGTGAAAAGGCCCAACCGTTGCAGCATCAGACGGTAAGGAAGGTGTTCCAGTCCCCTAATCATTCTGGTTGCCCTCCTCTGCACTTTTTCCAACTCCATAATATCCTTCTGGAGGTATGGTGACCAGAACTGTACACAGTATTCCAGATGGGGCCTCACCATAGATTTATAAAGAGGCAAAATGACACTTGCTGACTTATTTTCTATACCCTTCCTAATGATCCCTAACATTGAGTTTGCCTTTTTCACTGCTGAGGCACACTGCATTGACACCTTCATTGAGTTGTCCACCAGGACACCAAGGTCCCTTTCCTGGTTTGTCGCAGAGAGTTCAGAACCCATCAGTTTATAAATGTAATTGGGGTTTTTTGCCCCAACATGCATCACTCTGCACTTACTAATGTTGAAGCTCATTTGCCACTGTTTTGCCCACTCCCCCAGTGTCAAGAGATCCCTCTGGAGCTCCTCACAATCTCTCACAGTTTTCACTACCGTGTATAATTTAGTGTCGTCAGCAAATTTGGCTACCTTGCTTTTTACTCCTACCTCTAGATCATTTATGAAGAGGTTGAAAAGCAGGGGTCCCAGTACTGAACCTTGGGGGTCCCCACTCGTTACTTCCCTCCACTTGGAGAAGTGTCCATTTAGTGCTACCCTCTGTTTCCTGTCCCTTAGCCAGTTGCGGATCCAGGACAAGACCTGTCCCTTTATTCCATGACTGGTAAGTTTATTCAAGAGCCTTTGGTGTGGGACCTTGTCAAAAGCCTTCTGAAAGTCCAGATAAACAATGTCAACTGGATCCCCCTTATCCACATGCTTGTTGACACTCTCAAAAAATTCCAACAGATTAGTGAGGCATGATTTGCCCTTGCAAAAGCTATGTTGGCTCCCCTTTAGCAGCACCTTCTCTTCTATGTGCCTATTAATTCTATCTTTTAGGATGGTTTCCATCACTTTACCTGGGACACATGTCAAACTGACAGGTTGGTAATTTCCTGGATCACCCCTGGATCCTTTTTTGAAAATTGGTGTTACATTCGCTACCTTCCAGTCATCAGGCACAAAGCCTGATTTGAGGGAAGTATTATATATTTTGGCAAGGAGATCAGCAATTTCATCTTTAAGTTCCCTGAGAACTTGTGGATGGATGCCATCTGGTCCTGGTGATTTGTTAGTGTTTAGTTTAACAAGACATGCAAGGACCTCCTCCCTGGTTATTTCTATCTGGCTTAATTCTTCGGTTTCCCTCCCTACGAAGATAGGCTCTGTTTTGGGCATGTGGTCTCTGTCTTCTTCAGTGAATACTGAAGCAAAGAATTCATTGAGTCTCTCTGCAATCTCTGTTTCCTCTTTAATAACCCCTTGCCTTCCATTGTCATCTAATGGTCCAATGGCCTTCTTAGTTGGGTTCTTACTTCTAATGTACTTAATGTACTTTGTTATATCTCTGAGTATTTTTAGCTATACGCTCCTCAAAGTCTTGCTTTGCTTTCCTGATTGTTGCCTTCCATTTGTTCTGCCAGAATTTATGTTTCTGCCTGCTGTCCTCATTTTGACAAACCTTCCATCTTCTAAATGAGCTTTTCTTGCTTTTGATCACTTCCCGAACAGCTCCTGTAAGCCACATCGGAGTCCTCTTGGACCTGGCAGTGCCCTTTTTCCTTTTGGGTATACATTCCAATTGGGTCTCTGTTATTGTTTTTGTAAACAGCCTCCATGCCTCTTGGAGTGTTTGGACTCTCTCAATTTTCCCTTTCAGTTTCTTTTTTACTAGTTTCCTCATCTTTGGGAAATTTCCTTTTTGAAAATTTAAGGTCTCTGTGTTAGATTTTATCAGTGACTTGCGGTCTATGATCAAGTTAAACATAATTGAGTTGTGGTCACTGTTCCCTATTGGATCAGTCACATTAACATCTTGCACCAGATCCTGAGTATTACTCTGGATCAAGTCAAGGATTCTTGTACCTCTAGTTGGGTCTTCAACCATCTGTCCCAGGGAACAATCATTTAGCATATCTAGGAACTTTATCTCTTTATCGTGTGCTGAACAACAGTTCACCCAGTCTATGTGAGGGTAATTGAAGTCCCCCATTATAACCAGGCTTCCCTTCTTAGATGCCTCCTTTACAACATTCTCCAACTGCCAGTCTCCCTCAAGAGTTTGGGTCGGAGGCCGATAGTATATGCCTACTGTTAGACCATCCTTGTGGCCTGGTACTCTTACCCACAGAGCTTCTAATGGTGACTCCAAATCACCTAGATATTCCAATTCATACAATTTTATCACTTCTTTGACATACAAGGCTACACCACCTCCCGTTTGCCCCTTCCTATCCTTCCTGTACAGTTTGTAGCCTGGGATAACTGTATCCCATTGGTTATCATCCGTCCACCAGGTTTCAGTGATACCAATAATATCAATATTCTTATAGTTGTTATAGTTGTTGTTGCAGCTGTTGCTGTTGTTACCTTTGCTGTAGTTATAACTATTGTTTTTACTGCAGCTGCTGCCATTGTAGTTGTTGTTGTTATCTTCTGTTGTTGTTGTTGTAATTGTTGTGCAATCTTCCTCACCGTCTCTTGCTCTTCCAGGTCCTTCATTTCTTGTTGTGTTGTCTTCTTTATTTCCACTTCCTCTTTTTCCAATCTTGTAAGCCTTCTGAAGCTCCTGTCCGAAGATGTCGGTCTTTCCACTCTTGTCCAACCCACTTTCTTCTCCTTCTCCTTTCCTCTCCCCTGATGTTTCATCCAAGTACAAATCCAATTACAGAGTGTTAACAGTTTACATAAACTATTTGCAATTTAATTCCACCTTAAATAGATATTATACTTTAATACAGTTTAGTGTGATAATCTTTTTTCCTCTTTTTAAAGGATAACTCTAATTCAAAAATAATAAAGGATAGAGAAAAATAAAATTAAATTAAAAATTAAAAAGGAAAGAAAAGGAAGAAAGAAAAAAAGGAGAAAAGAAAAAGGAAAAAAATGCAATCCAACTTCAGTCCAATTTAAAAATGAAGAAAAAAATCCCAAACAATTATTAAAAATAAAAGTAAAAATTTCCCCCCTATAAGTATCACTTTTCTTCTAGTTCACTCTTTGTTCTTCACTCCCCTAAGGGGAAAAGAAAAAAGGATACAAGCAAAAAGAAAAAGAGAAAAAAGAAAAAAAAAGACTCCAATGTTTATCTTCAATTCCGTTTCCACCAAAATTAGATATTTTGTTTCACATTCAAACACCAACTGCTTTAAATTTCTATTAAACTGTAGCAATCAGTTGTTAAATCAGTTGGGGGGGAATCTGGATACATGTAACCAAAAAAGCTCTGCTATATTGAACCAAGACCGGTAATCTTCCAATGTGAAGAGAAAGGAAACACATCAAAACGCAAAGAGGGCAGCACTTTCTGTTCACACCAAAGTTCAGACTCCCAGCGCCATCTTTTTTTCCTTTTTAGAGTTCAAGCCTCAAACCTCTGAAAATCCCACTTTAAAAATTCTAAATTCAAAAGTCCAAAATTCAAAAAGAAAAATCTCCAAAAATTAGCAAAGCTGTTGCACTTTTAAACTCATATTTCTTCTTAATCCAAACTTTTTCCTTCTCCTCCTCCTCCTTTCCAAATTAACTCACTGCCGCAGCTTCTCTGCTTAAGCCCAAACAAACTCCACTCAGCATCTCTTGATTCCAATCCAATTCGAAATCCGCAGAACCAAATAAAACTTCCCCCCTTAAACCCAGACAGTTTCTGCTCAGCACCACTTGGCTTCGGAGCCGGTGAGGCCGAATTAGGCTCGCTTCCGCTTTCCTTCGGATCCCCACCGGACTTACCCCTTTCGGTCCGCTCGCCCGTTTGCCTGTTTGTTTGTTCGTCTCCGTCACTTCTCCTCCTTGGCTTTGCCGTTACCTCCACCTCCACAAACCTCTCAATCGACAGCCTAATCTTCGGCTGGAAAGCTTGCCACGGCCGCTTGTATTGGCGCTTGTATCGGCGCTGTTGAAATGCGCCCAGTCCCAACTTTTCTCTGAACGCGAAACTCACGATTCTTTCCTTTTCTCAACTTCCAGCCAATCTGAGGTAAATTCCACAAATATTTTTACTTATTCATACTCTGCCCTATTTTTTCAAGGTCTCCGGAACTTTTAATCACTTTTCATAGCCACTTTCATAACCCGCCTTTCCGAGTGAAAGAAAGTTCACTCCGTTCAGCCTGCCATCTTGACACGCCCCCCCCCCAACCCGAGGCATTTGTAAGTCTGGGTTTTACTGTGTAATACTTTCCCTGTTTTAATTTCATCATTGTCAACATTGAACTTGTGCAGTTCTTCTGTGGTCATGATTGTTGACTTCCCAGTGTTCAGTCACAATACTGCTTTGGTATTTTCTTTTTTCTCTTTCACCAGGAGTCCTTTCAAATAATTGCTGTGTTCTGCCAGGAAGATGATGTTATTGATGTATCTTAATTTATTGGTGTTTCTTATAACAATTTGCACTCCATCTGGATCTCAGCTAGGTTTCTGTATCACATATTCTGCATATAGTCTTAACAGATAGGGAGGTAAAATATATCCTTGTCTGACACTTTTGTCTACAGCAGGGGTTCTCAACCACATGTGCGGGTGCATCCGCTTCCTGGTTCATCACCGTGGGCCGGATTGATCAGAGTCAGGGGCCGGGTCCAGCCAGTGGGGCATAGATTGCGAATCCCTGGTCTACAGGAAAACATTGTTTCTCCATATTTGGTGCTAACAGTAGCTTCTTGTCTACAATATAAGTTGTCAATCAGGACAACCAAGAGCTGAGACATACTCATTTCATTTAGAACATCTATTCCAGTTCTCAACCTTTTAAAGATGGGGGCTGGACCATGCTCCCTCAGACAGCTTCAGGGGACGGACAACCGTTTTGCTCTTCCTCCACCACATGGCACTTCCTGGTGTGGTGGAGGCAGTGGAGGGCCACATGAAATGGCACCATGGGCCACAGGTTGAGACTCCCTGAACTACTGTATACTATTTTAGATTTCAGCAATTTGGTTTGATAGTTTAGACTTATACACAGCTTGGAAATTTTGTTTTGTGATGTCTATCTTTTAATTTGTATGACTACAGTTATTATCCCAAAAAGGGTAAGATGTAAACCCAACTATGGTAGAACCATTGAGTTTGGGTAAGAGAATATAGGACTGTTTAAACCTGTAATAGCAATGGTATGCATGCAGTGAAAAGATCAACAGGTCACTTGTCATTTTGAATCCCTGAGGTTCACATATGCTCTTTCTCACTACTTAAGACTTTACTGATTGGCTAAATACATTGAAAAGCATTACAAGGTTTGTTTCTTGCAGAACAATTGGACAAAATAATGAACTGTAGGCTTTGCTTCTTTTCACAACATTTAAGAGACAGCTGTATTTTCCACTACACAGTTTTATATCTCTTTAAGTGTCTGAACTCCATCCTCAGGCAACCTGGAATCGGCAGTCTGGTGAGGTATTCAGAATTCTCTGTTGGAGGGCTCTGGAGTCCTGCTCCTCCAAGCTACCATTAACTCTGAGTGTTTGTTTATACTACAGAACTAAACCAATTTAATCCTCTATCGCTCTCTCCTGAGAATACCTTGGTATCTTCTCAGTATCTGATCAAATTACAAATCCCAGGATTTGTATGAAGGAGCAACAATAATTAAAGTTTTATGAAACTGATGTAACTGTGTGACACAAATAAATCTCTCCCTCTGGAAAAAAATGAAATCTGGAACACAGGCCAGTTAATAGGTACCAGGTGGCATGGCTAGGAATCAAGTAAAAGGCAGCCAACTGGGCAATGTAGCAAGCATACTTTCTACTCTTTTCCATTACAATTTTTTTCTTCTTTTTCCAGTGCATTGAGCTGTTAGTCTTTTCCCCTCAGGCAAAAAGAACATGAATATACACACCTGGAGCTGGGAAAGACAAGGTTTATTGCTGGCGAGATTACACAGATGAGTGATCTATGTAACACCAATAGAAATGAAATGTCTCTGGTAGCCTGGAAGGTATAAGCTTAGCAAGAATGTTTTTGACACCACTTAGACCCAGCTTCAAATATTTAAATCAAAGCACAAAGCTTCTTGCTCTTGAAGAAACCTTTACTCTTGAAGAGTTTATCAAGAAAGCAGTTTCTTTTTTAAAGGAAATCCTAAAGGCACAACCCCACACAATTACAACAAAAAAGAAAAGAGGAAGACAGACATTAAGTCCACTTTCACTTGAGGTGGGGTGCACATTGGTCTACTTTTTTTTAGAGCATCCACATTTACTGAATAAAGTTGCCCTAAAGTGTGCCTCCTGAGCTCCTGTCAGGAGGTTCAACTTTATGGTCAAGCTCTGACATATGCTGCTTTCACTGTAAACATCTTCAACACATTGGATATTGAAATTAAACACTTCCTCTACAGAGGGGCAAGGAAAGTCTAATTATTTTATCCTCTCTGATCTTTGTAGCAGTACATTGATTAGGAAGGTGGTAAAAGGTTTTTTCCCCTCCTTTATCTCCTCCTTTATTTTTGGAGGTCTGGCCAGAATCTGGCTATGGTAATGGAGTAGATTGTACAGCCAGGAACTCAACGCCAGAGTGTTGGGCAGTAGTAAATGACCTGACTCCCTAAAGGGGCCAATGGCAATGGGTGGATGAGCCTCTTTAGGTGGGGTGATGGTCCCCTCAGTGGAGGAAATCCCACTGGAAACCATCAGATTGAGCCCAATGGCAAAATGAGCAGAAGAGGAACTGGCTGTGAAGGTGCACCTTGTTAATATCCTCAAGGCAGTCCATTGCAGTCCCGGTGTTAAATTCTGCATGTCTCATTTCATACGTGCCACGGGAGATGGCTCTGTGATTACAGTGTGTGGGTTGCTTCATGGCAAGCTGTGATCCACTTTAAGCATATTCACGTCAGTGGCATTTTTCCTGTTACCAGGAAAAAATGTATACTCAGATACGAGTAGCAGCCGACAATGATTTCTGTAGTGCCAATCAAAGCAGAGCTGTGAGTAGTTTCTTGGCTGTCACCAAAAAAAATTTAATAAGGTAGTGCTACAACAATCAAATAGTAGTGGGGAGGAATCACATGTTCCCTGCCCCTCTGCAGAGGAACAGAAAAAGTGTTTCATTTGCTCATATTGTGAAGTGCTGTGAGTAGATCCTAGTTAGTCACTTCACCGACCGACAAGTAAGCTGCTGTTGCTGTTTGGAAGTGGAGAGTGGACTAAATATGATTAAACTTCTCTCCCTCCTCTACCACAATTCCATACCACCACACAAGGGACAGTCTGGACAGATTTTTAATCAGATTTTTAAAATCTTACTAATAGCTAATTTAATGTGTGTCCCCTTTTCCCATTTCTGGATCTGATTAGAACATGGACTTCTATTATATTTCCTGCATTTCTTTAAGTGTTTTTTACTCTCCTAGAATTAGTAGCCTGAATGTGGTTTCTCTTCAAAGAGGCTAACTACAACAATAGGAATAGCAATTACACTTATATATCGCCCATGGTGCTTAGTGCACTCTCTAGCCAGTTCATAAGGTAATTAGCATTTTTGCTCCCAACATGCTGGGTACTCATTTTACTGATCTCAGAAGGATGGAAGGTAGAATGGAGTCAACCCTGAGCACCATCACAATTGAACTCACAACTATATTCTTTTGGCTGCAATACAGCAGTTTAACCACTGTGCCACCAGGCAGTGGTGAGATTCAATTATTTTTACTATCTGCTCTGTGGCCATGGTATGGTGGGTGTGGCCAAGTGAAAAGCCCTGCATTGCACACGAATTAGGACTACAGTACTTTATTTCAATACTTGGATGGGTGGGGCCAGCCAGAATTTCTGCTACTGGTTCTGACGAACTAGGGCAAACCTGCTGAATCCCACCACTGCCACCAGGGCTCTCTATATAGTGCTTAATCTACTAGTTAGCTGCTCCTTACTCTGTTGTCATTGTTCACCACTTTTTAATAGTTTTGATTGTGAGAATTAAATGAGTGCTAAAGTGTGTGTTCAAGGCTAATTGATCCTCATTAAGCAATCCTGAGTACACAGTTCTTCGGTGGGAAATATGTAAAAGCGGACAGGCTTGGCTTCCTGCCACACAGCAAAAGGCAGGGGTAGAAGTCTGAGTCTGTGAACTATCAGCAGAAAAGAGAACCATGGAGAAATTTGTTACTCCATTTGGCATGCATTTAGACATTTCTGCTATGCTGCTGGTGCTTCCTGTAATATTTCTGCTGTGCTAAACGAAGCTTGTTGCCCTTTGCCTTATAAGTACATTTGCTGGAGCTGTGTGATTATACTTAAAGAAATAGGACAAGAACTATAGGAAATTGAAGGATGAGATTATTTTCCAGAGTGCCTTACAGAAAGCAAAAGATGCAAAATATCTTAGCATCTGGGACACTAGTTGTTTGATTGAATACAAGTTTTCACAGGCAACTGTTTAATTGCACTGTGAATTTTCTACAGATCCACAAAGTATTTAGTATACATTTGTTCATTCACTCTGACAACAGTGCAGCACCTCATTGACATGGCTATTCTATGCACTGTGGAAACAGCCGACCTTCCCCCCCCCCCCCCAAGATCTTGACAGAATGAGTGCATTCCCTTCATTAAATCCCATAAATTATGATAATCCCTTTTAGCAATCAGATTTCCTCTCCTATGTGAAGCATGAGATTGTTGTGGAAATGTAAAATTTAAAACATTAGATAATCAGGTATTCCAAGCATGGTATGAAACTCAATCTTAAGAAGATGCTGTACTTTGTTCAGAATAAGTCTTATAATACATATAAGTGTGTATTCTTATGATACATATAAGTGTGTATTGTGACAGGAGCTGCAGAGGAAACAGTAATAATGTGTTTAAGGATGCCATTTTGCATAGTGCTTAAATGAGATATAAAAGAGCCTAACTTCTAAGTAGGCATGGAATGGTTGTGCTGTGCATTACATAAGTTCCAGTCACCATGCCTCACACTCTTTCCCACTTTTTGTACATTCATCTGCAATATTCTTGTAGCTGTTGCATTTACACATTCCTAAATTTGTGTTGGATTTGCCAGGTTTGAAATTGATTTAAAGATTAAAGGCTGCCATCTTCTTTTAGCATCTGGCAAAAATCATGAGATGGGACAGCAATCAAGCAACAGGCTTTTTGCTTCCCTTCTTTCACCCTTTTCTTCTTGCCCCCTGCCTGCTGATGCTGCCTGATACTGCAACAATGAGTTGGGACATCAAACACCATGTGATCTTAAATTGAGCTTACAAAATTGATTTGGATACTGATTTTTTTCCCAACACTCAAGACACAACGTATGCCGTAAGCCAATTTGTCAAATGCAGAACCTAGTAAATTTCGGGTTGGGATAACGCTTAATGATAAGTATTGTCTAATTTAAGCCTATTTGTATTCCTTCTATATCAGATTGCAGCCCCTCCTAAGTAAATCTATAAGCCTGAAATATTGTCTTGAAGCATTTAAACTCCTAACATCATTCATCTCTGGTCAGGAACTGGGCAATCCTAACTTTGGCATGTGGTGCTGGGGGAGAGTTTTGAGAGCCCCCTGGACAACGAGGAGAACAAATAGGTCGATCTTAGATGAAATCAACCCTGACTGCTCCTTAGAAGGTCGAATAGTAAAGATGAAGCTACTTTGGACATCAAATGAGAAGAGATGATTCACTTGAGAAAGCCTTGATGCTGGGAAAGATGGAGGGCAAAAGAAGAAGGGGATGGCAGAAAATGAGATGGCTAGATGGTATTGCTGATGCAATGGGCACAGAGCTGGGCAAGCTGAGGAGGATGGTGGAGGATAGGGGTGGCTGGCGGGCAATGGTCCATGGGGTTGCAAAGGGCTGGAATCGACTGTGCGACTGAACAACAAAAAAACTTTGGCATTTCCATCTTCCAAATCAACAGACTCATTCTCTGAAAAACCGAGTCTACTGCATTCTGTTGTGAGCGTGCCTCCATTTGTTTGACATTTCTAAACATTCCAGTAATCACAAAATCACAAAGAGGTTTCTGGATTTTTCCAACTTCTAAGTTCTGGCAGGACTTTCGGTGGAAGGAAAGATAACAAACGTGGGAGTGAGAAATGTGTTTTCTGAAACAAGGGCTTTACTGCATTGAATTTAAACAACAGAAGAATGGAAGGAAGCAGCTTCAGAGACCATAGCAGGCAAATATCTATAAATAGCATAGTTTACATGACCCCAAGCCATTGTTGAAAGAGATGACTTTAAGTCAATTTGAATCTTAATATTATTTTCATTTTCAGACGTTATCAGTGACAACCAGCACACTGATTCCTTGCTCCAAAGTCTTTATGACTAGGGCTGTTCTGGACTTGCTGACATGGAAAATGGGTTGATGTTGGTCTGAGGCTCGGGAGTATGTGAAAAATTGGTTTTGATCTTGAATCTGCATCTGTCTTTCAACACACCAATATCTGTTTTCCATTACTAGTTTTGACCTTGAATACTGGCCAGAATCATATTGTGAGATAGCACTGTATGCAAAGACAGTTTTCATAATTTGTGGACCTTTGGTCAGGCACCCCACTGCCCCACTGCACAACTATGGGGCATATGACAAACAGATAGCAAACTGACTCCTGTTGCTTACATGATTGCTGTTACACGATCAAATAACACAACAGGATTATGACCACTGATGTCTGAAGCAAAAGAAATATTAATTGCTTCAACACAAAACAATCTGTATTGAGGCCAACCAAAGAACCCCTCAAAAAAGTGTGTGCATGCGGGCACTCTCATGCACATGCACACAAATTCAGTTTTCAGTAACATTTTCATTCTATAAGGCTAGAGTCTAGACAAGGAGTTCTCAACCTTTTAAAGCCAGTGGCCAGGTCATGCTCCCTCAGACAGCTTTGGGGTCTGAATGACCATTTTGCCCTTCCTCCACCACATGACACTTCCTGGTAAGGTGGAGGTGGGGCCACAAGAAATGGTGCCACAGGCCACATCTGGGATCTGGCCCACAGGGCACAGGTTGAGAATCCCTGGTCTAGACATTAAAAGTACTGTAAGTGAGAAGTTGGGAAAGAGAAATAGAAGACTCCCTGATCCTGCATAAATCTGCCTAAGTGTAAAGATCAAGAGCTGTAATCCTTCCTGGGTTCCAATACCTTTTTGAGTGGTGTTAGATTAAAAAGAATGCATTCCTAATAATATGAATGATGTTCCATCAAGTTAAACCCCCTTTCAAGGTTTTCTGAGTAGATAGTAGTAGTCAGAAATGATTTACTTCTTCTGCCTCTTCA
The DNA here is from genome assembly GCA_035047345.1 of Bradypodion ventrale. NCBI lineage: Eukaryota > Metazoa > Chordata > Lepidosauria > Squamata > Chamaeleonidae > Bradypodion > Bradypodion ventrale. Next base: position 415,713,132 of record JAWDJE010000001.1, read on the forward strand.
AAAAATATCACTAAAGGGGAAAGCGACACTCCCAACAATATGGGTGGTGAAAAACGAGTAATTTAATAAAGGAACACTGCTAATATATGTCCTGTGTTGAGGTAAACTGTGCAAAATGTTATGAATAGTCACTTAGCGCTAATACATATCTGCGAAACGGTATTCCCAGCAAGTACAGAGAATAATACAGGAGTTGCAAGCGCAAGTGAAATTCTCATACGAGTAACAAGAATAAAAGAACCCCAACATACAGTCAAAACTAACTGGGACCCCCGACCCGACCCTGTGGACGTGGCACCAATAAATGCGTAAATAATCTGACCCGACGAGTGAGATATAAGGTTCTATTAACAATGAGATCTCAGAGAGTCCGTGGTCAGGTGAGTTCTGTTCAACTTGAGATTAGGTGCCGCGGAAGCGGGTGGGAAACGGCTGCAAACGGAGGTTCCCAGATGGTGAGCATCAATCGCGATGGTAAGTACAATGACGTAGACAAACAACAACGATGCCCTTCCGGTATGCGGACATTTCGAACTTCTTCCTCAGTGTGTCTATTAGAAAATAACCTGCGCGTATCGCACCTCTGCTGGTGTATCTCTCTCTAGTGTGCAAAAAATATGGCAGGGGATTATATATATATATATATATATATATATATATATATATATATATATATATATATATATATATATATATATATATATATATATATATATATATATATATATATATATATATATATATATATATATATATATATTTTACTACCACTATGTGGGCATGGCCTACTTGGGCATAGCCTATTCTGTAGGCGTGACCAACTCTGTGGGCATGACCAACTCTATGGGTGTGACCAACTCTGTGGGCGTGGCTAGAAGTTGGCCATGTGACTTGCTGGGTGTGGCCATGTGACTGGGTGGGCGTCTCCTAATTACTGTTTTGAGTATAAAAATAGGCTAGAATTAAAATACAGCAGCAGTTACTCTTTAAAGTGCAGTGCCCCCTCAAAGTAGAACAAGAAATTGGAAAAAGTTGTGGATTTTACTCTGAAATTAAACATGAAAATTGCCTTGCTGACAGACAAATTCTGGGATATTTGGAAGGCAAGTACAAAATGGCCCATGCCACCATTTTACAGCATCAAAGTGTGATTGCTAACTAAGTGGACTTGATTCACAAAGGCTAACATTAAAATACAGCAGTTATTCTTTGTGCAGTGCCCCCCACAAAGTAGAACAGGGAATTAGAAAAATGGATCTTACTGCTGCTGCTGCCTCCTGCCGCTCTTATAAGAACATAAGAACATAAGAACAGCCTTGCTGGAACAGGCCACAGCCCATCCAGTCCAGCATTCTGTCTCACACAGTGGCTCACCATTTCCTTCAGGGTATTCCCAAGGAGATGCCCTCACCTGCTTAGGATTCCCTGGAAATGGCATTGAGAGATATCCTGCCTATCTCTCCAACCCGGAGGTTGTCCTTAGGTAGCCATAATTATAGCCATTGATAGCCTTGTCCTCCATGAACTTGTCTAATCCTTTCTTAAAGCTGTCAAGACTGACAGCTGTCACCACTTCTTCTGGCAGGGAGTTCCATAGACCAGTAATCCTCTGGGTGAAAAAGTACTTTCTCTTATTTGTTTGAGAACTAGTACCCAAAAGTTTCATGGAGTGTCCCCTAGTTCTAGTGTTGTGCGATAGGGAAAACAGTTTTTCCTTATCTACCTTGTCCACACCGTGCATGATTTTATAAACTTCAATCAGGTCACCTCTTAGACGCCGTCGTTCAAGAGTGAAAAGGCCCAACCGTCGCAGCCTCAGATGGTAAGGAAGGTGTTCCAGTCCCCTAATCATTCTGGTTGCCCTCCTCTGTACTTTCTCCAACTCCATAATATCCTTCTGGAGGTATGGCGACCAGAACTGTACACAATATTCCAGATGGGGCCTCACCATAGATTTATAAAGAGGCAAAATGACACTTGCTGACTTATTTTCTATACCCTTCCTAATGATCCCTAACATTGAGTTTGCTTTTTTCACTGCTGAGGCACACTGGGTTGACACCTTCATTGAGCTGTCCACCAGGACACCAAGGTCCCTTTCCTGGTTTGTCGCAGAGAGTTCAGACCCCATCAGTTTATAAATGTAATTGGGGTTTTTTGCCCCAACATGCATCACTCTGCACTTACTGATGTTGAAGCTCATTTGCCACTGTTTTGCCCACTCCCCCAGTGTCAAGAGATCCCTCTGGAGCTCTTCACAATCTCTCACAGTTTTCACTACCCTGTATAATTTAGTGTCGTCAGCAAATTTGGCTACCTTGCTTTTTACTCCTACCTCTAGATCATTTATGAAGAGGTTGAAAAGCAGGGGTCCCAGTACTGAACCTTGGGGGACCCCACTCTTTACTTCCCTCCACTTGGAGAAGTGTCCATTTAGTGCTACCCTCTGTTTCCTGTCCCTTAGCCAGTTGCTGATCCAGGACAAGACCTGTCCCTTTATTCCATGACTGGTAAGTTTATTCAAGAGCCTTTGGTGTGGGACCTTGTCAAAAGCCTTCTGAAAGTCCAGATAAACAATGTCAACTGGATCCCCCTTATCCACATGCTTGTTGACACTCTCAAAAAATTCCAACAGATTAGTGAGGCATGATTTGCCCTTGCAAAAGCCATGTTGGCTCTCCTTTAGCAGCGCCTTCTCTTCTATGTAACTATTAATTCTATCTTTTAGGATGGTTTCCATCACTTTACCTGGGACACATGTCAAACTGGCAGGCCGGTAATTTCCTGGATCACCCCTGGATCCTTTTTTGAAAATTGGTGTTACATTTGCTACCTTCCAGTCATCAGGCACAAAGCCTGATTTGAGGGAAAGATTATATATTTTGGCTAGGATATCAGCAATTTCATCTTTAAGTTTCCTGAGAACTCATGGATGGATGCCATCTGGTCCTGGTGATTTGTTAGTGTTTAGCTTAACAAGACATGCAAGGACCTCCTCCCTGGTTATTTCTATCTTGCTTAATTCTTCGGTTTCCCTCCCTACGAAGATAGGCTCTGTTTTGGGCATGTGGTCTCTGTCTTCTTCAGTGAATACTGAAGCAAAGAATTCATTGAGTCTCTCTGCAATCTCTGTTTCCTCTTTAATAACCCCTTGCCTTCCATTGTCATCTAATGGTCCAATGGCCTTCCTAGTTGGGTTCTTACTTCTAATGTACTTAAAGAAGTCTTTGTTATTTCTCTGAGTATTTTTAGCTATACGCTCCTCAAAGTCTTGCTTTGCTTTCCTGATTGTTGCCTTGCATTTGTTCTGCCAGAATTTATGTTTCTGCCTGCTGTCCTCATTTGGGCAAGCCTTCCATCTTCTAAATGAGCTTTTCTTGCTCTTGATCACTTCCCGAACAGCTCCTGTAAGCCACATCGGAGTCCTCTTGGACCTGGCAGTGCCCTTTTTCCTTTTGGGTATGCATTCCAATTGAGCCTCTGTTATTGTTTTTGTAAACAGCCTCCATGCCTCTTGGAGCGTTTGGACTCTCTCAATTTTCCCTTTCAGTTTCTTTTTTACTAGTTTCCTCATCTTTGGGAAATTTCCTTTTTGAAAATTTAAGGTCTCTATGTTAGATTTTATCAGTGACTTGCGGTCTATGATCAAGTTAAACATAATTGAGTTGTGGTCACTGTTCCCTATTGGATCAGTCACATTAACAGCTCTTCCTGCTCTGAGTCCTGCAGGGCTCTCAGCACTGGCGGTGGTTTTCCCAGTGGGGGTGGGAGGTCCCAGCACAGCCACACCAGACTCAGCCGTGCCACAGCCCACCTGGCCGGATGAGGTTTTGAGGGGCAAACACTGCCATGCCTAGGCCACCACCACTGCCTCTGCCCACTGCCACCCCTTCCTCCTAGGCCTCTGCCACCTCCATCCCCTCCGTCCACTGCCACTGCCAATGCCTCAGCTGCCACCTCCATCCTCCTCTGCCTCCACCGCCGCTGCCACTGCCACTGCTGCCGCCACTGCCACTGCTGCCACCACCACCATGTCTAGGCTGCCACATAGGCCTCAGCCACCACCTCTGTCCGCCTCCGGCCAATGCTGCCTCCACCGCTGCTGCCTCCACCGCTGCTGCCTCCACCACTGCTGCCTACGCTGCCACCTCCGTCTGCTGCCACCGTGCCTAGGCTGCCATGCCTTTGGCCTCCACCACCATTGGATGCTGCTCCCTCTGTCTGCCTGCTCCCTGCCACACTCAGCTCCACCGGGCCAAACTCCTCAACTTGGCTTGGTGCACATGTGCTAAGCTCTGCAGCTGCACAAGCACAAGGGTGCAGGGAGGGAAGCTGGGCATGGCCAGCCAGAATTTTTACTACCAGTTCACTTTAAACTGTGTGAACCTATAGCATCTCACTACTGGATTCTGGAAACTTTAGCTTAAAATCCTATCCGGGATATTACTCTGTGTGTGTGTGTGTGTGTGTGTGTCTGTGTGTCTGTGTCTGTGTGTCTGTCTCTGTCTGTCTGTCTGTCTGTCTGTCACACACACACACACACACACACACACACACACACACACACACACACACACACACACACACAGTATGTTGTAATCTCTGAGGTTGCATTGTCCCTACAAACATTCTCCCTAAAATTATTACAGTCTCCTTTGGACACCTTGCCTGCACCAAAGACTAGAGAAAAAACTTTCAGGGTGTGAAAAACCATTTTATGAAATGGTCTCCCTCTGGGGAGAATCATCTGTTGCAACACTAAACTATCCTTAGACAAAGAGATTTCTTTTTTAAAAAGTGATCCAGTCTTTTCAGACTCCTTAAATCTTTATTCCTATGTTGCTGCTATCCCCTGATTTTGTTTTAATCTCCACAAAATGCTTTGTTGTACTTTTATTGGTAGAAATTGTTTTGCTTAGCAAATAAGATGTACCAGAGCAAGCCCATTGAATCAGTGGGGATGTAGTGAGTAAACTCTTCTGTAAGGTCTCCTGATTCAAATGAGCATGCTGTAGTTACAATTTACTTTAACTTAGTAAGCCATTTATGAAAGCATGGACTTACTTATCCCCATTGATTCATCGGGCCTGCTGTCGTGTGACTAGGCTACAGGATTTCAGCCATTATCTCTGAATTACTTTTATGGAAAGGATGTTTTAAATAAAATACACTTGACATTCTCTCCCTATTCAGTTTACCTCCCTCTGTGAGCAAAAGCTCACCATGGTTGAAAGTTTGAAGTTTATTTTTATTCCATTTTGTAAAATTGCATGAATTGTTTAGAGAAGACTTGTCTCCCCCCCCCCCCCCGAACTTCACATAACCTCTACTTTAGCATGCAAATAAACTGTTGTGTTTAAACAGAGACAGATTGTCACAAGGATAGGAAGTTACCTTGACAAAGGTAGTGAAGGAGTGTGCTATGGCAGTTAGGGAAGTTATTGTGACCTGTGTTGTATTGCTTTGCCCCTTTGAGGCTGGAACTACACACTTATTTCAAACTGGTGTCAATGCACACCAACTCTCCTCAGTTCACTATGCGTTAAAATAGTGCACATTGGGTGCCATTTTAATGTGCAGTAGAGCTTCTGTGAGGTGAGAGAGCCCTTCTTCTTCTACCAGTTTACTTGCCATGTGGGAAGCTAGAGATAGTGTCAATGGCCTCAGCATCTAGTTATTTGACAGCAGGGAAGACATTAACCACATGTGCTTCTGTTGAGTCCAGCGCTTAAGAAGTATTCTGACCAGCAGGATTGGGTCAAACACAAGTGATTTATTATTCAGCTCAGAGATACCGGACTGGGGAACATGTACAAGGTGGCCAGGTTATATACAGTGAGAATGGCAGTTACACAGGTTGATACATTTTGGCGGGTTTCCGGAGAAGCGGGAAGTTTGTACTGACGAATCAGCTATTTTGACAGTAGTTTGAGATTGGCGCCTTTGCAAAAGGCACGCTATTCCACCGTAGAACTTTATGATGCTAATAGCAGTTTTAATAAATAATGCTTGGACACAACAGCTTCCCAAGCAGTTGTCTAGCTACCTGATGGTGAAACAAGCCCTACAAGAGGAGGAAAGGCAACTTGTTCCATGTTGGGTAAAAAGAAGAGCAATTGAAGCTGACACCCCAATCCCTGCCCAAAACACTGCAGGGCATTCAGTGTTGGAAGGCTTTCTGGTTACTTCACCACTGTCCAGCTTGCATTGTTTTTGCCCAGGGAGTGGAGCAGCCAGCAGTTCTATTTTCAATGCATTGAAACAGACCTGTGATAGGAGCACTTTCACTCTTATTTGCAAATGACCCTCAGGGGGAAAAAACATTCCATGGGTTCTCTGCAACATGTAGTTGCAACCAAAAAGGTATTAATGCTATCCAGTAATGCTTTCAGTTTTTGAACGGTAAACCTTTTTGGAGATGTTATCATTCTCAGAAGCCAGGTAGTCCTCAGATGATACGACTGTTCTAGGATCCAGAACCAAGGGGGAGAAAGTTCAACTGAGTTGTTGTGTTGTTGTTTTTTAAATAAAAAAATCCTTTGTGTTCCAAGATTCATTATTAAAGCCATCTGTGTATAGCCCAGTTTCCCACATTGGACTAGTAATAAAGGTTCAGCCTCTTCTAGACAAACTCTGAATGTAAAACTAGACCGGGGTGCCCAAACTATGGCCCATGAGTCGGATCCAGCCCCCAATGCCAATTAATCCAGCCCGCACCCCCTTGTCGCTCCCATATGACAAGAGATATGAGGGCTGGATGAATTGGTGTTGGGGGCTGGATCTGGCCCACGGGCTGTAATTTGAGCATTCCTGATTTAAGCAGAGAAAATGGCAGCCTAAAATCTATCTCATCTTGTTGCAAAACATCTGTTGCAAAACAGATGGCAAGGCATGTTTTACTTCCGCTTCTAGTGGGAGGAACCACATGACCAGCCCACTGAACCATGTGACTGGCCTGCTGAACCATGTGACCGACCCTTAGCCCAAAAATTTTGGACACCCCTGAACAAGACAAGAAACCACCATTAGAAATGGAGTTCTCTTTAAAGGGGAGATGTGTCTATTTTCCTTCAACAACATGCTTAGTAAACAGCATTGCTTTCATTTTGTATTTGTTCACCAGCAGGTAAACACAGAAATCATCTGCAAGTTTGACTATTGAGTCCGACACTTTTGAAAGAATTGCATCTCTGAAAGGAAACCATTATAACAGCAGAAAATAATGTGTAATTGACTTTATGATGTGCATTAAACGCTTCAGGCAATGTCTTCCCTAGACCTACCTTAGGAGGCCAGGGATTAAATCTGGGAACTTTTACATGCAAAGCAAATAGCCTAACATTGAGCTACAGCCCTTTTTCATAGCAGTTACTATGATGGATCAATGTCTGGCCAGACATCCTGCTATGGTAATGAAGTAGGCCGTATAGCCAGTGACCCAACATGGAGTATTGAGCAGTGATAAATAACCTGACTCCCCAAAGGGGTCAATGGCTACAGGCGGATGAGCTCCTTTGGGTGGGGTGATGGTCCCCTCAGTCAAGGAAATGCCACTGGAAACCATCATACTGGGCCCAATGGCAAAATGAGCAGAGGAATTACTACTCTGATTCCCAATGGTCCTGGAGGCAGAAGAAACCACACCAGATGGACTGCCTGTGAAGGCACACCTTGATAATATCCTCAAGGCTGTGGCAGTCTATTGCAGTCCCAGTGTTAAATCCTGTACAGTAGACCCTTGCATAACGACGTTACTTGGTTCCTCAAGTAGCATTGCTAAGCAATTTTTGTTGTTATGCAGGTTTCTGTTGAGTTTCCTGCATAACGACGTTTTTGTCCAGATAATGACGGTTATTTTAGCGCTGTTGTCCAGACAACAACACTAAAAACGTTGTTATGCGGGGGAACACGTGGTGCATAATGACATGTTGTTAAGCGAAAATGATGCTATCCAAATGCATTGTTATGTGAGGGTTGACTGTATGTCTCATTTTATATGTGCCACAGGAGATGGCTCCGTGATCATAGCGTGTGGGTCACTTCATGGCAAGCTGGGATCCACCAGAAACAAATTCATGGCAGTGACATTTTTTTCCTGCTTGCCTCGGAGGGCGAAATCAGCCCAGAACCAGCCGATCTCCAAGAGCAGGCCACTTGGCGCCCTAGGGCAGGAAAAAATGTATACTCAGATTGAGTTGCAGCCACAGCCGCCGACTGCAATGGATGCTGCAGATGGTTTACTCTATGTCTTAATCTTTACATTATATTTTATTAACAATTGTTTTCTGGAAAAGGCTAGATGTGCAAGGACATGCATGAAGCAGAATGCCTCGAGTCTGAATATCTCCCAAAGACACGGAAGTCTATCTGCATTAACATAGCTCCATTGAAAAGCAGACTATTCTCCTATTAAACTATGGAGAAGTAACTTGCTGTATAATTTAAGGAAAGGCAACACTACAGAAGCTAAACTGCCACATAAAGACAGCGACAGAAGAGAGAGGTGGAATGAGAGGGGAGGAATAGCTTTCTAACTTGCTGAAGAAAGGAGAGAAGCCACAAAACTATGACTTGCCTCTCAACCTTAACCAACTATGATACTGAGAGCTGAATTTGGGATTTTTTAGCTATTTAAGCAAAATAGCAATGTGCCTAGCTCACGCCACATCTATGCCAGATTGTTTTATCCAGCCTGCTAGGCCTTATGGTCTGTCATGTCCTGCCAGCAGAGTGTGCCAAGGCCTATTGCAGATGGGTGGTTGTGGGGGAAGAAGATACATCCTTCTCCAGCAGTGTCCTTGGAAAGATCTGGGAATAATGATCCAACTCTTCTTGCCAGGCCTTGCTTCCTCTCCCCCAACCCTCCTTTTAAGACCACAAAATGGCTGCTTCTTGAAGAGGGGCCCTTGGCTTCAATTGCAGGTTGCTCATCAGAATGATGTGCCCTGGGATGATGATGCTCAAGCAGAGCATGGGTGACCATCCAGATATTGTTGCACTACAACTCCCATAAGGCCTAGGTCCATAATGGTGAACCTTGGCACTCCAGGTGTTCCTGAACTTCAATTACCAAAAGCCCAAGTCATCACTCCTGCTGATCAGGGATTCTGGGAACTGAAGTTCAAGAACAAGGTTTGCTATCACTGCCCTAAGTAGTGAGGCCAATGGTGTAGTAAGATTAGAAGCTCAACAACAGTTAAAGAGCCACACATTCTTCATTCTCAGCATTGGACCTTGTTCTCCTTCATAAGCTTGGGGAGCTTGTGCCTGCGATTCATAGACATGAATCTGATATAAATAAATATTCTAAAAATATTGTAGTAGTCCGCAGTAGTTAAGGAATCCCCTCTTCTTGACACAGGCTACCTCTGTTTATTTCTGTGCGCAGCACTTGATAAGAGGAGCTAGATCACTTCTGCAAGTATCAGAAGGGTTCGGTATTTGGCACCAGCCTAGAGGTGAGGGGAGGGGCGGTGGTGTCGCCATTGTGGCCAGGGAGTCTTTGGGAGTTGCTAGGGCCACTGCTCCACAAGTGTCTGGTTGTGAGGCCCTGCTCCTACGGCTGGGCCCCAAGGGTCAGTTGGGGATCTTGCTCCTGTACCTGCCCCCTTGCAGGGTAAGGGATGCCCTGCCTGAGCTCCTCGAGGCCGCCTCGATGCTGGCATTGGAGTTCCCGAGGCTTATGGTGCTGGGGGACTTCAATTTGCCATCGCTGGGGATGGCTTCTGAGGTGGCAAGGGAGTTCATGGCTTCCATGGCAGCCATGGGCCTGACTCAGGTAGTGCGGGGTCCGACCAGGGGCAGTGGTCACATGCCAGACTTAGTTTTCTTGTCGGAGCAGTGGCAGAGTGATCTGAGATTACAGGATTTAGCCATCTCACCTGTGCCATGGTCGGATCACTACCTGGTGACTCTTGACTTTCTGGGGGCGACACTTCATCGTAGGGAGGCAGGGCCTATTAAAATGGTCCGCCCTCGGCAACTAATGGATCCAGACGGATTCCAGAGGGAACTGGGGGATGTTCCTCTGGATCGGCTACACGATTCACCCGAGGCACTCGTCGACCTGTGGAATAGGACGACTATAGCTGCCTTGGATGAAATCGCGCCACTGTGGCCTCTCCGCGCCCATGGAACTAGGTCATCCCCGTGGTTCACAGAGGAACTGCAGGAACTCAAACGGGCAAAGAGACGCCTAGAGCGCCGCTGGGTGAAGACCCAGGATGACTCCGATTGGACACTAGCTAGAGCCGCTATTAGGGCCTACCTAGTGGCAATGGGGGTGGTGAGGCGGCAATACTTCACCGCCCTTATTGCCTCCGCTGATAATCGCCCAGCCGCCCTGTTCCGGGTAACCAGGTCCCTCCTCGGTAGAGGGGGATCGGTGCCCGGTTGGCAGGGTTCGGCTGAGGACTTCGCTGACCATCTGGTGGAGAAAATCGATCGGATTCGTTCAGGATTGAATCCTGGCGTGGATGGGGAGGGTCGGGGGGGTGCCGGTGCACAGTCTTGCTGTACGATCTGGGATCAGTTTGATCCTGTTGTCCCTGATGAAGTGGACAGGCTCTTTGCAGCTGTTCGTGCCACTACATGTCCTCTGGACCCCTGTCCCACCTGGTTGGTGAAAGCCTCCAGGGAGGTTACAGGGGGTTGGGTTGGGGGGATAATAAATGCTTCATTACGGGAGGGGGTATTTCCTGCACAGTTAAAACATGCTTTGGTGCGCCCCCTCCTGAAGAAAATGTCCCTCGACCCAGCTGTCCTTAACAACTACAGGCCGGTTTCCAACCTGCCCTTTCTGGGTAAGGTCTTGGAGAAGGCGGTGGCGCGCCAGCTGCAGAGTGTCCTGGAGGAAGCGGATTATCTAGACCCCTTTCAATCAGGATTCAGGCCCGGGTATGGAACGGAGACGGTATTGGTCGCACTGATGGATGATCTCTGGCGGGAGCGGGACGGGGGTTGTCCATCCGTCCTTGCTCTTCTTGACCTCTCAGCGGCTTTCGATACCGTCGACCACGGTATCCTTCTGGAACGGCTCGAAGGACTGGGGATCCAGGGCACCGTGTTGTCCTGGTTTTCCTCTTTTCTGGAGGGCCGTACCCAGTCGGTGTGGTTAGAGAGTGAGAGGTCCAGCCCTAGGCCCCTCAAGTATGGGGTGCCTCAGGGCTCTGTGCTATCTCCTCTCTTATTTAACATCTACATGAAGCCACTGGGTGAGATCATTCGTTCCCACGGGGTGCGGTACCATCAGTACGCGGATGATACTCAGCTGTACATCTCGGCCCGTGGGGACCCCAGTGATGCTGTTGAAATCCTATCCGGATGCCTGGAGGCCGTTGGGGTCTGGATGGGGGCCAATGGGCTTCGGCTGAATCCCAGCAAGACAGAGTGGCTGTGGATAAGGGGCCCCATGTTATCCAAGGAGTTACCATCTTTGGTACTGGATGGGGCTGTTTTGCCCCAGACAGACCCAGTGCGCAACTTGGGGGTCCTTCTGGACTCACGGCTGCTGCTGGAAGAACAAGTGGCGGCTGTGGCCAGGAGGGCTTTTGCCCAACTTCGGGTGATTCGCCAACTGCGCACGCTCCTGGATCGGGGCTCCTTGCTTATGGTCACTCATGCTCTGGTTACCTCCCGACTAGATTATTGTAATGCGCTCTACATGGGGCTGCCCTTGACGACCATTCGGAGGCTGCAGCTGGTCCAGAATGCGGCGGCCCGGGTGGTGATGGGGTGTGGGCGATATGCCCATGCCTCACCGCTGCTTCGGGAGCTGCACTGGTTACCAGTTTGTCTCCGGGTGCAATTTAAGGTGCTGGTTTTGACCTTTAAAGCCCTATATGGCAGGGGGCCAGGATACCTTAGAGACCGCATCGCCCCAAGAGTGACTGCCCGTCCAACCAGAGCGGACCGGAGGGGCTCTCTAGTGGTGCCGTCAACGAGGGGTGCACATCTGTCTAGCACCCGAAGGAGGGCCTTCTCCGTGTCCGCACCAACCCTCTGGAACCTCCTGCCAATAGATCTAAGACTTCAAAGTGATCTGCTGCCGTTCAGGAAAGGAGTAAAGACCTGGCTGGCAGGGCAGGTGTGGGGCCCGAACGGGACTATGGTCCCCGCTGGTTGGCTTTTATAGGAACTCTCTCTTCTTCCCTTTTTGTATGGTGGGTGATGGGTGGGTGGGATATGGGTTTTTTAATTGGGGTGGATGTGGGTTTTTTATAAGGTTTTATAAATGTTTTTATGTGTTTTTTAGATTTGTTGTAATGCTGCCCTGAGTCGGGTTCTGCCTGAGTGGGCGGCATATACAAATGTGAATCATAAATAAATAAATAAATAAATCAGATTGGCTTGCTTTGATGCTACAAGCATAAATTTGACAGTCTGGGGGCTTACAGACATCCTCCTCACGAGAAGAATCCAAATATGGAGGCAGCTGGATCAGTCCATATCAACAAATTAGAACCTCTTTTGTAAAGTAATGGTACTTGATTGCCATTAAGGACAAAGCCATCAACTACTGAGCATTGCACCAGAGGTAGCTTACATTAGGGGTGCTCAAACTTTTCAAGCTGTGGGCCGATCACATGGTTCAGCAGGCCGGTGATGTGGTTTAGCAGGCCGGTTGTGTGGGTCCTGCCACCAGAAGCAGAAGTAAAACGTGCCTTGCCATCTGTTTTGCAACAGGATGGGATAGATTTTAAGCTGCCATGTTCTCTGCTTAAATCAGGGGTGCCCAAACCTTTGCCTGTGGGCCAGATCTGGACCACAATGCCAATTCATCCAGCCCGCACTGCCCTTGTTGCTCCCATATGGGCACGTTTTGCTTCCACTTCCTGGAGCGACGAGGGCAGCATGGACTGGATGAATTGGCGTTGGGTGTTGGATCTGGCCCATGGGCCATAGTTTCGGCACCCCGGCTTACATCAAGATAACATTCCTGGGAAAATTCATTTCTCTCCTTGCTATTGTGAGAATTTCATCTAACCTCAGATGAAACAGGTACCCTGAGGGGTAGGGGTTGTTGCTGTCATAGCCTGAGGCTCTAAAAAAGGACCTAAGGCTCTGTACGTCTTAGTCACTACATTGCTGGCATTTGGTCTTCATGTCATTTTCAGCAAGTAATTGTTTTGAGGCGTAATTTCACAAGCCCTGAAGACTGCCTCAGTTATTTGTAATTACAGCAGGCTGGGTATTTTGTGTGTTTCTGAAGCAAATGATTAAACTACAGCAGAGTAGAAACATTCCTGCACCTCCCCTTGTCCACTGCCACCACAGATAAACTCAAGTGTTCAGCTGCCTAAAGTGTCAGAGGGTGGCAATCAGCATGGCTTTGGGTCTTTCATAATCATTCTCTTTCAGACAGACAATGCTCTTGTTTCCCTGGGTCTTGGCACAGGGCCACCCTGTTTTCCAGAAACCATTGCACAGACAAAAAAGATTGAGAGGAGGGAGAGAGAGAATCTGGATTGCTAGCCAAGTGTCAAGAAGACAAATCAGTGGGTCTATTCTTTATATCATTGGCATTGTTTTAGAATGATGGGATAAACACAGTAGAATCAACTCTCTAATTCTGGAGCAATCAAAACAGTCATTAAGTCTTAGTAAAGTTGAGTGACTCACCCTGTGCTGTAAATATTTGCAGATAATGACTCTCCTTTCAGTTCTAGCTTATTCTAAATATAGCAGTTACAGAGAATCACAAGAGAGGAGACAACTTTGCCTCTTGCTCTTTCTGGGCCCTCCATTACAAATTATTTTCTGCAGTTTTATCACTAAGGAGCATTCTCTGAAGACAGGGTGGCATTCTCAGACCTATTCATGCTGTTAGCTTCCTAAATCCACTGTATGAGTGCAAGCAGCTTCTTTAACTGGGATTGTTGTTCTGGCAATCCCAAAACCCCAGGCCACAAGAACTGTCTCTTGTCTTAAGAATTCAACAGCATGAATGTCAGTGCTCATCTGGATGCACTGTGTTTGCTGCTATTTGGCTGGCTGGGTGAATCTTTAGTAACTAAGGCAATCAGTTTTTCCTCTCACTGATCTATTCACTTGGAAATATTTGAATATTTGCAAAGGCTTTGGGCCTCGGAGGCTCTCTACGGCTTTACACCTCCACTCCCTAGAGTGGCAGATGGGGGCTTTGGTTGCTATGTGTTGTACAGAGCCTGTTTTCCTAGTTGTTTCAAGCTGGCACATAACCCTTTACACCAGGGATTCTCAACCTGCGGCCCACAGGCTAGATGCGGCCCAGGGCACTATTTCATGTGGTCCTGCACCACTTCCACTGCACCAGGAAGTGCCATGTGGTGGAGAGAAGAGCAAAATGGCCATCTGGCCCCTGAAGCTGTCTAAGGGAGTGTGACCTGGCCCCCAGCTTTAAAAGGTTGAGAACTCCTGCTTTACACAATCCCATTAAACCTCCTGCTTGAGTGCCTTATTTTAGTTATAGATCGTGAAATTAAGAAATGGGTCCCTACATCCCCACTGCTTTTTCCAAAGTTACTTTCTCAGCAATGGCCAGAGAACTACTTTATATGTTGGCATCATACAATGAGAATGTCTCATGTATATCTTTGGATGTACAATTTTAATTATAGGTTAAAGAAGAAAAGAATTGCCCATCTGCATGTGCAAACAGAGGTGCAAAGGAAGAGAGAAAATGGAAAACGTGACAGCAGTCAAGGGAAGAGTGAGGAGTGGTGCGTAATGTGGGAGGCAGGGAAAGGGCAGACAAAAAGTGCAGTCCTGTAACACCTAATACTGCAATATATTTGTAAAATCTGCATCCGAAAAGAATTTGATCAGGACCACTTTGAACAAGGGCATGACATTTTGTGATACAACAGGAATCACTTCAGGGTTGTGGTGGCTCAGTAGTTAAGAAGCTCACCTTCTTAGCTGGAAGGCTGGCAAATTGGCAGTTTGAGACACAGGTACTTCATGACATATTGAGCGCCCGTCTATGTCCCAGCTCTTGGAGACATGAAAGGAGCCTCATTTGAGTATTCCTTGAGTGGAGTTTCTTCAACAAAAAAACATTTCTACCCAGAATAATTTCTGACATGAAATTATTATATTTCCGATTCAATCTTTCCCCCCAGAGTATATAGTTTTAGTGCTAACTGGGCAGGATAGCCAATTCAATGACATCTTAAGGGATTTATTGTTTTTGCCATGGCTATTATTGTTGCTATTAAACTTGATAACATAGTGGTTTAGGTATTTGGCTGCAGAGCCAGAGGTTGAGAGATCAATTTCCTACTGTGCCTCCAAGGAAAAAATCCAGCCTGTGTGACCCTGTGTTCAAGCTGCACAGTCTCGAAGAAAGGAATGGTAAACCACTTCTGTGTATTCTGTACATAGAAAAACCAGGTCACTATAAATCAGAATTGACTTGACAGCACATGATGATGATGTTGTAAGCCGCCTTGGGTCATCTTAGGATGAGGAAGGTGGGGTACAAATGTTGTAATAAATAAATATAAATAAAATAAATGATGATGATATACACAGTACACCAGCTGTTTGGACTAAAGTTTTGCAACCCCACTGCTTGGGTCCTGTAACTAAGAGTCAGTTAGGTATCACCTAAAAATGTAGAAAGCTAAGAAAACCTAAAGAACCTCTTGATGAGGGTGAAAGAGGAGAGTGCAAAATCTGGCCTGAAACTCAATATATATAAAAACAACAACAACAACAACAAGGTCATGTCATCTGGACCCATCACTCCCTGGCAAATCGAAGGGGATGAAATGGAAGCAGTGACAGACTTCACTTTCTTGGGATCCAAGATCACTGCAGATGGGGACTGCTGCCATGAAATAAAAAGATGCTTACTTCTTGGGATGCAAGCTAAGGCAAAGCTAGGCAGCATAATAAAAAGTAGAGACATCACCATGCCAAAAAAAAAAGTCCACATATTCAAATCAATGGTATTCCCAGTACTGTACTGTAGTAATGTATGGCTGTGAGAGCTGGACCATAAGGAAGGCCAAGCACAGAAGAATATACCCCTTTGAACTTGGTGCTGGACGAGACTCTTGAGAATCCCCTGGACTGCAAGGAGATCAAATTAGTCAATCCTAAAAGAAATCAATCCTGACTGCTCATTGGAAGGACAGATACTGAAGCTGATGCTCAAGTACTTTGGCCATCAAATGAGAAGAGAGGACTCACTAGAGAAGGCCTTGATGCTGGGAAAGATCAAAGGCAAAAGGAGGTGGAGGCAGCAGAGGATGAGATAGCTAGATGGCAATATTGACGCAGTGGATGCAGACCTGGATGGGCTATAGAGGATGGCAGTTGATAGAGAAATCTGGTGTGCGGTGGTCCATGGGGTCGCAAAGGGTTAGATGTGGATTCCCCATGCCCTGTGGGCATGGAACGGCCCTGGCAGAGGCCACTTCAGTCGAGAAAACTCCTGGCCCGTGGTTTCTGCGGGCAGAGAAATTAAGGGGGGTGGATTAATGACAGGGTTTGATTCACCCAATTCCTGGACCTGACCAGCGGTTCTGCTGAGAGAGTGAATACCTAACCCCGTTACCCATTAAGGTAATCACTCATCTCCGAGTTTAGCCTTATCCCGGGCGCAAATAGAAGCCATGTTTACCCCAGTCTAAGCTCTGGACAATGGAGCTTCCCCTGTCAGTGTTTGATTAAGTTAATTAACTTCCCTTAGAGAGATTCCTCATTAACCTGAGCAAATAGGTGATGTGATTTCTGTCAGATGACGGTTTTGCCGCCGTTGCGCTTTTACTTCTATATATGCTGAAGTTTTCCCTCAATAAACTACTGATCTGATCTCGTATACTGCCTCGTATCATTTCTTGATCAGTCTCCTCCGGGACCTCCAGCCCCTAGCGGCCCCAATTCCTACACCTGGTGACCCCGACGTGATCTACTCGAGAGTAAGCGACCCCCGAGCGGTCTACTCGAGAGTAAGCGAGCAACTCGGTCCGGTTCTGCGCTTGAACCGCGTCCAATCATCCCAGAGGACAGCGCGGCACTCTGGTCGGTAAGCCAGCCGACCGGAGGGACGGCCAGCGGCAAGGCAGTCCAAGAGGCTTTTCTACAGCTTGCTCCCGACTTTCGCGGCGGCTTGCAGCAGCGGGAAACGCGTTCCGCTCAGGGTCAGCTGTGAACCCCGACAGCGCAGTGGCCACCGAGGGCCCGTGGCAGCAGTCCACGCTCCGAGCTCTACCCAGAGAATCGTCGCCAGAACCTATTACCTTGCCCAAAGACGCGTCGACTCGTCCCGAGGAGGAAACTTTGGAGGACCCATCGCAGGTAATATGGGGACCTGTCCTCAGCGACAGCATCCATCCGCTAGCCAAAAAACTCGTGAGGAAGAGTTTAGAATCCTGGCCAGGGTGTTTCAGTTACGTTTTCACAGCAGGGAGCTAGCGAGACTTTTGGTGTACCTGAGGGAACACTGCCTGCTTTACCCAGGTACGTTAACCCTTAAGCTTTGGGACCAGATAGGAGACTGCATTCAGCAACCCCCGAAAGCTCCAGGAGGCATAATTCGCACATGGAGTAAATGTAGAACCAGTCCGGATAGAGGCCAAAGAACCCCCACATCTGCCAGTCACGCCAGCCGAACCAACGGCGCCTACGGCGCTCTATCCGTCACTCCAGTTCAGGCAGAGTAGCGTAGGGAGCTTTCCCTCGGTGACAGCTGCAGACGTCACCGAAGGAATGCAAGGAATGAGGAGCGCAGGCGCTTCTCTGACAACTACAGGCTCCCGAGTTACCAAGAGTCCCCTTCAGCGTACAATTGAAGAGGAGATTAGGAAGGGGGAATTGCCAGCAGAAGAACTAGCTGAGCTTAGTCAGATATGTCCAATTCGCATGGAGATGGATGCCCTTACGGGGGCCCAGCAGATAATTCACACACCAGTCCCGTATAAGCTTCTCATGGCTATACGGAAGGCCATTTCAGAGACAAGGCTCCAAAGCCAGTTTACTAGGGGCACGCTTCAGCAAGTGTGCAAGAATACCATGTTCATCCCTCATGACTGGAAGGCCGTCATGCGGATGATGCTCACCCCTAGCCAGTATTTGATTTGGGACAGCGAGTTTCGCCTTGAGGCTCAGACAAGGGCTGCCAGAATGGGAGGCGCAGTACTTCCTGACCAGTTATATGGTTCAGGTGCCTTCGAGCCCATCGATGCCCAGATCAACTTGCCTCTAGCCACTCTTCAGATGTCAGCAGAGGCTGCCTTTAGGGCTTTTTTCAAGGTCCCAGCAATTGGCAAAGCGGCTAAAAATTACACCGCCATAAAGCAGGGAGCCCAGGAACCCTACATGGACTTCATCAATCGCTTGGAGGAAGCGATCAGTCGACAGATCGACAATGAGCAGGCCCAACAAGAGCTCATGATGAAGCTAGCCAAGGACAATGCCAATCTAGACTGCCGTAAAATCTTGCAGTCCTTGGGCAATCGTCCCGACTTGACACTCACGGACATGATTAGAGCTTGTGCCGACGTTGGCAAAGAATCCTATAAGATGGGTTTGCTAGCGGCAGCGGTGCAAGGGGGTAGAAGACCTAAGGGTAAGACCCAAGGGGCATGTCACAATTGTGGCAAGGTCGGTCACTTCGCTAGGGAGTGCCGATCCAAGAAAGGCGGACAAAATTCTGGCCGTTCCAAGGCTCCGAACACCCTATGTCCGAAGTGTAAGAAAGGCTACCATTGGGCCCGGGACTGCCCGAATTCGGGAAACCGGAACGCGGGCATGTCTCTGGCCCTGATCCAAACAGAGGCTTCCCTCATTCAAAGCTCACCAGAGCTAGACTAGATTCAGGTCACATTCCAGACATTGCGAGGGCGCAGGCCAGCCCCAAGGGTAGTACAGGGCTAGACTTGACTTGTCAGGCAGACGTTACATGCGACCTGCCAGGCACGGTCTATCTGGTGGATTCCCAGTACATGGGTCCACTGCCCAAAGGCTTTATAGGTTTAGTTTTGCCCCGCAGAGTAGCTGGATCACGTGGAATTCTTGTAATTCCAGGAGTCGTTGACTCCAATTTTTCAGGCGTTCTCCAAGTTCAGCTTTGGACTCACCTGCCCCAAACCATTCACAAAGGAGACACCTTAGCGCAACTGATCATGGTTCCTTGTCACTCGCCAGCAGATAGCCAGGGAAGGCTCAGTGACAGCTCCAAGTCCCAGTCAGAGGACCGCTCAAGCGCCAGTGAGGCAGTACAAGGATACCAGGTCTTAGCGGCAGTGGAGACCAACATTGAGTGGAAACAGCGCCCAGTTATCGAGGTATTTTTGAACAAAAGATCGTTCTCAGGGCTACTCGATACTGGAGCGGATGTGTCAGTGATAAGCAGAAGCCAGTGGCCACAGGAGTGGGCCATTGAGCCGGTCTCCGATGTGTGGGGGTAGGCGGCATTCAGGAAGCGTTTAGGAGCCGGGAGTGGGTGGAAGTCACAATCCCAAAGGCTGACGGCACAGCGGTAATTCGGCCGCACATCCTTGACGTGCACATCAACCTTTGGGGGCAAGACATCTTGCAGCAGTACGGCGCTACCCTTACCTTCGGGTAATGGCATTGCCACTTAAATGGCTCACCGATATGCCGGTTTGGGTAGAACAATGGCCGGTAGTGGGAGAGAAACTAGTTGCCCTTAAGCAGCTGGTTAAAGAGCAGCTAGACGCAGGACATATAGAGCAGTCCACCAGTCCTTGGAATTCGCCAATTTTTGTCATCAAAAATAAGTCGGGGAAATGGCGACTCCTCCACGATCTCAGAGAGATCAATAAATGTATACAGCCAATGGGTCCGCTCCAATGCGCCATCCCAAATCCTAATATGATTCCCGAGGGGTGGGAGATCCTAGTTGTAGATCTCAAGGATTGCTTTTATACAATCCCCTTAGACCCCAGGGACCGGGAAAGGTTTGCCTTTACGGTGCCGGTTGTGAACCACAGTGAGCCCACGCAGCGTTACGCGTGGAAATTTTTGCCACAGGGCATGCTCAATTCGCCCACCCTGTGCCAAATTTATGTTCACAACGTGCTGGCAAAGTTTCGAAGCCTTTACCCTAAAGCCTTAGCTTGTCATTTCATGGATGATATCTTAGTCGCGGCGCCGCAACTTGGCAGCGAAATGTTTTCAGACCTCCAGGCCAGCCTGGGGGAGAAAGGGTTGCTCATTGCCCCGGAGAAAGTGCAGAGAACCGAGCCCTTCTCATACCTGGGCCATCGGCTTCTCCGCTCTTTCGCAGCACCAGTTTTGCCTCAGATCAATTTACAGGACTCAGTCACCCTGGTAGAATTGCAGCAAGTTCTGGGTAACATTAATTGGGCCAGACCATATTTCCGATTGGATACGGATCTCTTGAAACCGCTCTTCTCGCTGCTAACTTTAGGTAAGCAGCCAGCAGACCGGATACACATCTCTCGAGAAGCGCGTTTAGCTCTCGAGAAAGTTAACCAGGTTCTCAGCCAGAGGTGGGTAGATAGGATCACCCCAGGGCTATATGCCCCGATCCTGAACTTGTACATCGTTCGTGCAGGATCCATGTTCACTGGGGCTCTCGGAGTAGATTCTGAGAAAGGGGCGAACATCGTGGAATGGGTGTACTTGCCGAACACCTCTTCCCGGAACATCGTCCCTCCCCAAGAGTTGGTTTCCGCGGTGGTCTACCGCGGGAGGCTGAGAGCTAGGGACATTTCAGGGCATGACTTAGCCAAAATTGTAGTCCCGTTCACCAAGGAACAAATTCAGCAATTGATGCAGCTCGGTGATTCGCTTCCAATTGCTTTTGAAGGATTCACCGGATGCTTGGCATACCACTTGCCAAAGGACCCCAGACTTGTCTCACTTCAAACGCAGACAGTCAGCTTGTTCGAATTGCTTTCGCTGGTTCCACTTCAGGGGGCCAGAACAGTTTTTACTGATGGTGGTCGCACATATGGTATCTTGACCTGGCAGGAGGGCCAAGCTTGGCGCACGCTGTTAACTCTTCAACAAAAGTCCGCGCAGCGGGCAGAGTTGGCAGCGGTGAACCTTGCTTTGCGCACCTTCGCCAAAGAACGTTTAAACATCATTACTGATAGCCAGTATGTCAGGAATTTGCTTCACAGTCTACCGGGAGCATACATCACTCCCACGATAGACAAGAATTTGCTTAGCCCGTTTCTCGCTGCTCAATTTCATTTGCGAAACTGCACGGAGCCGCTCTATATTGCCCACATCCGAAGTCATCAAGACCTACCGGGTCCGATTTCCACGGGCAATAGCAGAGCAGATGCGGCGGCAAAGGAAATTCAGCAACGTTCAGTTTTAGGTGTTTTTACTACGCCAATTCAGAGTCATGCCTTTTTTCACCAAAATGCCAAAGCGCTCGCCAGACAGTTCAATCTGCCACTTTCTCAAGCCCAAGGCATAGTTCGCTCTTGCCAGCATTGTGCAGGGGCTCCGGGGGGGGGGCCTCATGGGGGGTCAACCCACGAGGGACAGAGGCTAACCAGGTGTGGCAAATGGATGTCACGCATGTTCCGCAGTTTGGCAGATGGCAGTACATGCACGTTTGCATTGACACTTTTTCTCAATTCGTTTGGGCAACGGCGCAGAAAGGGGAAACTGCTTCCCACGTGGAGCAGCACCTTCTTTCTTGCATCGCGGCAATGGGCAAGCCTCGGCACATTAAAACCGACAACGCCCCGTCCTACAGCTCTAGGCAGTTGGCCGCCTTCATGGCCACCTGGGACATTAAGCATACTTTTGGCGTTCCTTACAATCCGCAGGGGCAAGCGATTGTGGAACGGGTCAATCGGACACTCAAGTCCTATATTGACAAACAAACAGAAAGGGGGGAGCCACCAGCCCTCCCCAAGTCACAGGGCCAGGCACAGCATTGTCTGAATAAGGTATTGTTTACATACAACCACCTTAATGTTTTTTCGGATTGCACGCCGCAGGAGAAGCATTTCTGCTGTTCGGAGGCTCTCCCGCGACCGATGGTCCGATACCGGGTGCCACCGGACCCTTCTTGGAGGGGCCCGGTGCCGCTCATAACCTGGGGGAGAGGGTATGCTGCAGTTATGTCTCCTACAGGTGTCGTTTGGATTCCAGCTCGGTGTGTCAAGCCTCACTTGGAACCACATGGCGTGGACCCAGTCCGGCCCGAGTCCGATCCCGGAGATGGAGGACCTCACCCTGACCGAGAGGACCCGTCGGAAGAGGCGGCCACAGATGGCAGCGCCGAAGGTCACCTGGGGGATGATCAAGGCTCTTTGCAATGAGGCCCAGGACACCCTCCGATGCGAGGAGAAGGAGCCGACACCGGAGAACTTCGTAGCTGCAGTCTTTGCCCAGATCAATGCCAACTCCGTGGCAGTCCTCATCATCCTGACCCTCTCCCTACTTGCGGTGGGAGGCGTTCAGGCCGCCTCACTTGGGGCCAACGGCTTGATACCAGACAGAGATCTTTCTGCCCGGATGCATCATAACCTATGGGAAAGGTTGGCGGGTCTCGTCAACCAGTCCGACGCGGGTTCTGCCTCAATTCTGAGCACCTGTCTCATCCCAGTGTGCCACACTTTAGATGTGCATGCCAGGGACGGCGACTGGCTGCTGAAGAGGATTTTCGGACCGCATCTCCCTGCGAGCTTTGCAGTCTATGCTCGCTGGGGGGGATTGCGGCTCACTATGACTTTGCCAGCTGACGCAGCCACTCTTTACACTCTGCGAGTGGCGGCCAGCCCGAACTCTACTTGTGCTCGAATGGTCGGCTGCGCTGCAGTCGGCCGAACTCAGCGCCGCTGCCTCGACACCGGCAGCAGCAACTGGACTTGTGATAAACCAGAGACACTTGGTTCAATGTATGCCCATGTTACCCTGCCTTCGGGTTGGTTCTTTACATGTAATCAGTATACCTTCAACTACATTCCCGCAAATGTATCAGATTCCACATGTTGTATCAGTCGTTTGACACTGTTACTTCCCACTAAGGATATGGTTACCCCAAGCACAAATGTTTCAGATGTTCCCGCACCCATACGGCACACTCGCACCACCCAGTTAGACAGCTCATGTGAGAGCAGCTTTAGAGTTATGAGTCCAGCCGAATATGTCTCGCTGGCAGTCAGCATAGTTGGCGTGCCGGGCTTAGCCGTCGGCAACGCTCGGAGGATTGGTCGACTGGCTTGCGGATTAGCCAAAGCCATTAACCATACCTCCACGGCAATAGCGCTGCTCAACCAAGAGCAGGCAGAGCTTTGCCATGCCATACTCGACAATCGAGCGGCTATAGACTATCTCTTATTGCTACATCATTTGGGTTGCGAATCTTTCCATGGTATGTGTTGCTTCAATCTCACTGACAACTCCCGTAGGGTGCAGAACCAGCTCACAGACCATAGTCGAGGGCATCAGAGAGGGTTCTGCATGGGGAACTTGGTGAAGTTCATTGTGGAATTGGATGTGGTCGTGGATTCCGTGGGGATGGCTTCAGACGGTCCTTAAAGTGATCGTGGGGGTGATTATACTAGGCATAGCAGTCTGCTGCTTTGCGCAATGTATTCCCTCACTGATATTGAAGTGCCGCCCCAAGAGGGAACCCCGAAGCGTCATTCCCGCTCAGCAGCTGATGCCTCTCTTGCGCAGAGTCGCCGGTCAGGTCCTTAAATAAAACTAAAAGGGGAAATGTGGATTCCCCATGCCCTGTGGGCATGGAACGGCCCTGGCAGAGGCCACTTCAGTCGAGAAAACTCCTGGCCCGTGGTTTCTGCGGGCAGAGAAATTAAGGGGGGTGGATTAATGATAGGGTTTGATTCACCCAATTCCTTGACCTGACCAGCGGTTCTGCTGAGAGAGCGAATACCTAACCCCGTTACCCATTAAGGTAATCACTCGTCTCCGAGTTTAGCCTTATCCCGGGCACAAATAGAAGCCATGTTTACCCCAGTCTAAGCTCTGGACAATGGAGCTTCCCCTGTCAGTGTTTGATTAAGTTAATTAACTTCCCTTAGAGAGATTCCTCATTAACCTGAGCAAATAGGTGATGTGATTTCTGTCAGATGATGGTTTTGCCGCCGTTGCACTTTTACTTCTATATATGCTGAAGTTTTCCCTCAATAAACTACTGATCTGATCTCGCTCCATACTGCCTCGTATCGTTTCTTGATCAGTCTCCTCTGGGACCTCCGGCCCCTAGCGGCCCCGATTCCTACAGTTAGACTCAACTGTGTGACTGAACAACAACAAATAATGTAGCTGGTGCCTAGTAGTGCAACTCTTTGCAACTTCTGTATCATAATTTTATCAATGCCAATTACACTCAGATTTTTTTCAGCCCTTTTGTGATTGCTCCTAGTGCTCCTATCACTACTGATATCATTGTTGCTCTTTTCTCTCAGAGATACTGTACAGTACTTCAGTTCTAAGATCCTACTATCTCATGATCTTCTCAATCTCTTTTTCTTCCATCCGACCATCACCTGGAATCACCACATCAATCAGCTTAACCACATTGTTTTCAAACACAGTCATGTCTGGAATGTTGTGTTCTAGCTTCTTAGCAGTTTGGATCTTAAAGTCCCAAGAGATCTTAGCCATCTTGTCCTCATTCTCAACCACTTTTTCAGGTTTGTGTTTCCATCAGAGTTTCGAAAATGGTATTCCATAATAATTGCACAGATTCAAATGTAACATTGCTGCAATTTAGCTATAGCATCCTTTTTAGTCAGTCTACAATTTTACTCCATCCACTGATAATGTGGTTCACTGTTTCACCCATTTGTTTACAAAGCCTACACTTACTGTCAGTTCCATTTGTTTCAATTTTTGCTTTAGTTATATTGGTTGACAATGCTTGTTCTTGGGCAAGATACCAGATTTTAGCCATACTCAATTATTAGTCTTATCCACTTTACCTTTGATTTTTTATATATTGAGCATGTAATGGTTTCAAATAAAATTTATCTCTTGTTACAATCCAAGACAAACATAGTCACGAAATGGTTTATTATTCCAAGCATTTATTCTATTCCTTAGCATTTCTTCCTTGTATGCATCTTTTAATTCAGCTGCCTTTGCTCACTAATTTCTAAGTCTGATCCCCACCCCCCCCACCCCCCACCCCCATTTGATACATATGTTTTTGAAATCCACATTTTGATGGCTCGGACTGATAATGGCCTTCTGCAATCAAATAGTTTTACTCCCTCGTCTAGATTTTAAAGGTGTTTTTTTTATTTGTGTTCTAGTCACTCATTAACCGCATGCCCTGACTGCCTAGGATTCTTTGGGGAAACTCATGACAGTTTGGCTCAAACAATATGTGACTCCCATATGAACTTTTCTCTTGACTTTTTAACCCAAACAAACTACATGCTGGAGCAGATGATTAAATTTATCTGTTTAACATATTTCCTACAGGATGAAGAATAACTTGGAGATAAATTTAATGGGGGTGGGGTGGAATGGCCCAAGAATTAATTCCTCATACCCATTAATTCCAAATTGTGATTTCTCCTCACTGGCTTGCATGAGGAATTTTTTTTAAAAATGGTATTAAACTTAGTAAGAACCAAACAGATCAAAGTCCTCTAAGTATTGAAGTCCCTTCCCTCTCACTCCTGGAATTGCCTGTATCATTGGTATATGAGATTAATCAGCAAAGTCACTGTATAAGAATGGAGAACATTTCTTTTTCTCCTCTGGGGCTACATTCCTTGTGTGGGGGAAGGAGTGGTTATGCCGGGGATACATATCAGAAGTGGGTAAGACTTAAAGCATACACACACTCCATTCTTTATCTCATCTATATACAGATTAAAAAGACATTCCCCATGGAATTTTGGGGGAAATATAGCTGGTTCTCCCTGTCCTCCCAAACTCTGTCTGATAAAGATCTATGAGAAAATGGAGAAAGAAAAAAGAGGCTAATTAACTTATGAACTGCCCAAAGAGTGCACTAAGCACTATGGGGTGGTATATAAGTGACTGTGATTGCTAAAAGAGAGGAAGGAAAGGCAGTCAGAAGAAGTACGCCACTGGTTCCAGGTGATATCTGCCAGTAAAGGTAAAAGTCACTTTTATGTTCGAAGATTGATACGCGGTAGGCAGCATTCAGGGGGCCAAACACATCTTTATTGCAAGGTATGCAATCTGAACATGAGGTAATGGTGGAGACGCAGCTCCTTATATATGCTTGCTGTACATTTGAATTTCGCCCTATTGGTTGCAGTATCAATGACGTCATTGTGACGTACTGAATACCTTACAAGGTTCACCTGTGGTGGGAATGTTTCCACGTTACTCCATGATTGGGTGATCTGAACCATGTGGGCTGAGCTCTGAAGATGCCTCTAGTGGCAGCTGAATCGCTAGCCAGAACAGCTGAGTTACATTGTAATCTCTGGGACTCATTCACAGTTTGTTTGGATACAAGGTTACTTAGAAGGCAAGGTTACATTTCTTAAAGGCACAAGTTCCATATACAACATCCCTCCCCCCTAGGATGGGACAAAGTCCCTCAACCATCGTGGTGGCCCGCAAGCGCGTTTTGGCCATACTGCTGCTTGGTTGGGCTTGGAGGAATGGGGTGTTCTGGGTTCCGCAGACTCTCGTCCTGCAGAGGTGAAACGAGGAGTGTTAGCGGCGTTTCAGGAGCACCGGCCCAAATCAGGAGAGGAACCCGGAGGAGAATACTGCATATCGAAACCTGGAAGGGGAGGAGGCTGACTTGAGAAAGGTTCCCACCTGCTACTCTGAGAAGGGTGCGACCCGACTGTGCGTTGTCTGGTCTGCATGGGAGTGGAAGTGGACTTGAAAACTAGAGGACGGGGGGTTTCTGGGGATAAATCAAAACCCCGCTGCTCACTTGGATGAGTGGGAGAACACTCTGTAAACTCCCCCCGGTCCTGTAACTCAAAATCTAAACTGTCAGGTCTGGGCTTTCGTACTCTTCCCAGCCTGTTTGCAATGGATTAAAAAGACGGGAATTCAATTCCCTTGGTGGGCTGTTCGCCATGTCTCCCCCTTGGGATAAGTGGGTGGGGGAGGATCCTAATGTTGAATCACCTTGGCCTTCATCTCCATAAGAACATAAGAACAGCCTTGCTTGAACAGGCTACAGCCCATCCAGTCCAGCATTCTGTCTCACACAGTGGCTCACCATTTCCTTCAGGGTATTCCCAAGGAGATGCCTTCAACTGCTTAGGATTCCCTGGAAATGGCATTGAGAGATATCCTGCCTATCTCTCCAACCCGGAGGTTGTCCTTAAATATCCATAATTATAGCCATTGATACCCTTGTCCTCCATGAACTTGTCTAATCCTTTCTTAAAGCTGTCAAGACTGACAGCTGTCACCACTTCTTCTGGCAGGGAGTTCCATAGACCAGTAATCCTCTGGGTGAAAAAGTACTTTCTCTTATTTGTTTGAGAACTATGGGCATCTCCATGGGCATCCGTGACCTGACGCCTGAGCTGGTCAGTGTGCTGCCGCCACAGTAACCCCGTGCTTGTCTCTACCTGGTAGGACACTGGTCCCGTCTGATCGATCACCACCCCTGGGACCCATGCTGGGCCGGCAGCCACATAATTCCTACAATATACTGGGTCCCCAACTGAGAAAACCTTGCTGTGTGCAATTTCGATGTTCCACCCCTTATCCTCCACCCTGGTTGGAGCCTACCAGTCAAAAAGCGAGACCAGCCTCCTATGCATTAAGAGCTTGACAGGTGAGAGTCCGGATGCCAGGGGAGTTATTCTGTAGCACAGGAGAAATTGACACAATTGTAGCTCTAGGTCCCCACGGCCTATTCACTGAAGTGCTTCTTTAGTAGTTCACACTTGGCGCTCAACCTGGCCGTTTGTTGCGGGGTGAAAAGGGGCCGATGTAATGTGACGAATTGTGTTCCTCTCCAGGAATGCCTGGAATTTGACGGAGGTAAAGGTACTGGCATTGTCGGAGACAAGCACATCGGGTAACCTGAAACAACTAAATAGCCTCCGCAACTGTTTAATGGTTGTGGCAGAGGAAGTATTGGGCATTGGAACTACCTCCAGCCACTTTGAAAAGGAGTTGACCACTAACAGAAATAATGAGCCCCGGAAAGGACCAGCGAAATCGATGTGCAATCGAGACCACAGTCCATTGGCTGTGTACCATTCTCTGTGAGGAAGTCGGGACTCTTCTGGTCAAGAACTCTGGCAACTTTCACAAGTTCCCACCATGTGCTCAATGTCCGCATCAATCTGGGTCCACCAGAAGTAGCTCCTGGCCAAAGCCTTTGAGCACACAATTCCCAGGTGGCTAATATGTAGCAGTTTGAGCACCTTTGTGCAATGCTGGCACCAGAGGAGGCAACCCCTCTCTATCGAAAGTTCGACCCACTTCTGAAAGTAAGCTTTGAACTCCTCCACTGGGGGAGTTGCGGGCCACCCCTTCTTTACCCAAGAAAGAACTAGGGACAGGACTTTGTCCTTCACCGTGGACTTAGCGAGGTCTGTGGGTACTATTTGGGGTGAATCGAGGGACTCAATCAGCAGCACCTGATGGTCCCATTCTATCTCGCACTCAGCTTCTCCTAGCTCTGGGAGAGGAGACCTGGAAAGTGCATCAGTATGGCTGATGTCTTTCCCCGGGAGGTGAACCAGTGTGTACTGGTACACATTGAGGAATATGGCCCATCTAAGCATTCTAGGGGACAGAATCTGGGATGTGGGCTTGCACGTGGTGAAAATACCCTGCAGCGGCTTGTGGTCGGTTACAATAGTGAACCCCCGACCATAGAGGAAGTCATGGAATTTCTTGGTTCCAGCGACTATCGCAAGGGCCTCTCTGTCTGTTTGCGTGTAATTGCGCTCTGCCTTTGAAAGGGACCTTGAGTAAAAGGCAACTGGGGCTTCCCACCTGTTTTCTAACATGTGGCACAGCACCACCCCCACCCCCACCCCCACTGGTGAAGCATCGCAAACTAACACCACGGGCTTGCTGGGGTCGAAATCGGTCAAGATTGCCTCAGAGGACAACAGCTGTTTGAGTTCCTTGAAAGCCTTTTCTTGGCTGTCCCCCCACCGCCAAACCACATCTTTATTTAAAAGATGATGCAGGGGCACTGCTACGGAAGCTTTCCTCGGCAGGAATGAATGATAAAAATTTAGGAGCACACATCTTTATTGCAAGGTATGCAATCTGAACATGAGGTAATGGCGGAGACGCAGCTCCTTATATATGCTTACCGTACATTTGAATTTCGCCCCACGGGCACCTATTGGTTGCGGTATCAGCGATGTCATTGTGATGGATGATCTCTGGCGGGAGCGGGACGGGGGTTGTCCATCCGTCCTCGCTCTTCTTGACCTCTCAGCGGCCTTCGATACCGTCGACCACGGTATCCTGCTGGAACGGCTTGAAGGACTGGGGATCCAGGGCACTGTGTTGTCCTGGTTTTCCTCTTTTCTGGAGGGCCGTACCCAGTCGGTGTGGTTTCGAGAGTGAGAGGTCCAGCCCTAGGCCCCTCAAGTATGGGGTGCCTCAGGGCTCTGTGCTCTCTCCTCTCTTATTTAACATCTACATGAAGCCACTGGGTGAGATCATTCGTTCCCACGGGGTGCGGTACCATCAGTACGCGGATGATACTCAGCTGTACATCTCGGCCCGTGGGGACCCCAGTGATGCTGTTGAAATCCTATCCGGATGCCTGGAGGCCGCTGGGGTCTGGATGGGGGCCAATGGGCTTCGGCTGAATCCCAGCAAGACAGAGTGGCTGTGGATAAGGGGCCCCATGTTATCCAAGGAGTTACCATCTTTGGTACTGGATGGGGCTGTTTTGCCCCAGACAGACCCAGTGCGCAACTTGGGGGTCCTTCTGGACTCACGGCTGCTGCTAGAAGAACAAGTGGCGGCTGTGGCCAGGAGGGCTTTTGCCCAACTTCGGGTGATTCGCCAACTGCGCACACTCCTGGACCGGGGCTCCTTGCTTATGGTCACTCATGCTCTGGTTACTTCCCGACTAGATTATTGTAATGCGCTCTACATGGGGCTGCCCTTGACGACCATTCAGAGGCTGCAGCTGGTCCAGAATGCGGCGGCCCGGGTGGTGATGGGGTGTGGGCGATATGCCCATGCCTCACCGCTGCTTCGGGAACTGCACTGGTTACCAGTTTGTCTCCGGGTGCAATTTAAGGTGCTGGTTTTGACCTTTAAAGCCCTATATGGCAGGGGGCCAGGATACTTTAGAGACCGCATCGTCCCAAGAGTGACTGCCCGTCCAACCAGAGCGGACCGGAGGGGCTCTCTAATGGTGCCGTCCACTAGGGGTGCACATCTGTCTAGCACCCGTAGGAGGGCCTTCTCCGTGTCCGCACCAACCCTCTGGAACCTCCTGCCAATAGATATAAGACTTCAAAGTGAACTGCTGCCCTTCAGGAAAGGAGTAAAGACCTGGCTGGCAGGGCATGTGTGGGGCCCGAACGGGACTATGGTTCCCGCCGGCTGGCTTTTATAAAAATAAGAACTCTCTCTTCTTCCCTTTTGTATAGTAGGTGGGGTGGGTGGGTGGGATATGGGTTTTTAAATGGGGTGAATGTGGGTTTTTATAAGGTTTTTATAATGTTTTTATGTATTTTTAGAATTGTTGTAATGCCGCCCTGAGTCGGGTTCTGCCTGAGTGGGCGGCATATACAAATATGACTATAAATAAATAAATAAATAAATAAATAAGATGTACTGAATACCTTACAAGGTTTACCTGTGGCGGGAATGTTTCCCGCATTACTCCGTGATTGGGTGATCTGAACCATGTGGGCTGAGCTTTGCAGATGCCTCTAGTGGCAGCTTAATCGCTAGCCAGAACAGCTGAATTACATTGTAATCTCTGGGACTGATTCACAGTTCATTTGGATACAAGGTTACTTGGAAGGCAAGGTTACATTTCTTAAAGGCACAAGTTCCATATACAACAGTCACCCATGCTGGAAAGCCAGTCACATCCAACTCCAGGGTTCAGTGCTCATTTCTGTTTACAGCCAAAAAGCCAGTGCTGTCTGTGTCTGTAGACATTTCCGTGGACATGCGGCATGCATGCCTCAACACCAGAGTGCATGGAACACTGTGGTACCTATTTATCTACTTACAATTTCTTGCTTTCAAACTGCTAGGTTGGCAGAGAAGGGAGCATACTCGGGAATCGAACTCCGACCTCATCTGCCAGTAGCTTACTGCTAGTCCCAACTAAGAAACAACTATTTGAATCAAAGGCTTAAATGTAAGTTAACAGTTCTTGAAATTCAGTTGAATCAGTAAATCTACTCTGGTTGCGGAAAAACAGTAGGACAATCTGCCCATATCTTAAGATGTGTGCTTCGATCTACTTTTTCTTCTAGCTCATTGTAACAGGAATGTTTTTTTTAAATTTTTTGTTTCTTGTTGTTGTTGTTGATGCTGCTGTTGTTGTTTAAATCAGGAGTAATTCAAGTAGTATGATTTAGAAACATCCAGAGATTGTGGAGCTTCTAAATATGTAAAATGAAAAACATCAGGGCAGAGCAAAGTAAATTTCAGATAAATAAACAGATACATTGATCCAGAATTATGAATGTACTGTAATTTGGAAAGAAGTGGGGCAAATGGCCCTGTGTAGGCACACTTACACAACTGTTGGGATGGTAATTAGATTGATCCAAGATCATACTAAAATTATATACCATATTTAATATAAAAGGATCTTGAACTGTGAGAAACACACAACTTTGCTGTGCACTACAATAAACCAAGTTTCTTAAATAATACTATTTAAAAAGAAAAGAAGGTTAATTGCTTCTCTGGTAGTAATAGAAGAAGAAGAAAGCCCTTCCAATGGTAAACTCAATGGATAGGGCAGCTGACAACAACATTGCCATGTGAATATTTTAGGATGAAAACAAAAATAGAAAATAAAATATCCCAAGCTTTCAAAGCATATTTCTCTCAGCAACTGACTGCTGAATTATTTGAGGGGGGAAAGAATCCATAGAACTTTCTCTGATGTTTTATTTGTTTCTGCCGAAATGGTTCTTGAAGAAAACTAGAAGTGGTAATTTTAAAGAACAGTAGTGAAAAATTAGTTGAGCAAAGATATGGATATAATGATTCTGTATAAATTAATGATAATTGTCAAACACAATATGTCATTCATTGTTGTTAGTTAGTTAGTTAGTTAGATAGATAGATAGATAGATAGATAGATAGATAGATAGATAGATAGATAGATAGATAGATAGATAGATAGTTATGGTGGCATATGCACAGCTGAGAGTGGGTAAGGCATATCTAACCAATGAGTGAGAGACCAGTGGGTTTTGAGACCTTTGTTGTTCATGTCAGAGGCACCACAATAACAATTAATAAACATCAAGTAATTTTTGATTGTTGATGAGCAACATCAAGATCACTTGGGGTCCTAAGATCAAATCTTTCATGGCCCATGTTGCGGTACACAGGTATGATGTTACCTGTTCTCTATACTCACAAAGGACTGTGTTGGTGTAAAAACCAATGGGTACTCCATCCCTGCCCTAGCTTTACTCACCATGCTGGAAGTTATTAGAATCTGGTGGATAGCAATTCTTTTCTTATTCTAACCCTCCATTTTTAAAGGGATGGAGTAGCAATCATTTTTATCAGGCACAAAAATGTTCCATGTCTCAAACTAATTTTAGGCTTGGCTGTTGATTAGGAAATCCTAATCTAAGGCTTAGCTGTTGTATTCTCAAAAGTTGCATTCAATTTAATCAATGTATGCAATTAACAGTCCTTACCCCTCCCACGTATTCCCACATCTTCTGCCAGTCCCTGTTGAGCACTTGCAGTTGAACTGTATTTTTCAACCGTTTAAAGTTGAACTATATCAGAGAAGCCTTGCTTTTCGCTCCATACAGGGCAAGATGTCTGCATTGGCATTTTACACCAAATCCTACAGATAGCCCGGAAATTCCACTGACTTTCGTGTCAGGAAGATACTGGAGGGATGGAATAGAGAAAAGGGTAGGTTGGTGGATGATAGGGTGCCAATTTCCCCACCTGCACTAGTGAAGCTAGCCCATGAGTGGGCGACGGGTTGCAAGGAATAAATTTGAAGCTGTAGTGTTCAACACAGCTTCTTCTTCTTCTCCCCCCCCCTCCCCCCGAGTGGACGATTCAGGTCAGGCTCTGCTGTTTTGGAAATTCATTTTAAAAATGCAGAAAATTATTTTTCCCTTTAAAATGTGCATTAAAAATGTGGTGTGTCTTTGTACTGTGATGTGTCTTATACACCAGCAAATACAGTATATACCGCCCATAGTGCTTAGTGCACTCTCTGGACAGTTTACAGGTAATTAGCATTTTGCCCCAAAATGCTGGGTACTCATTTTACTGACCTCAGAAGGTTGGAAGGCTGAGTAGACCTTGATCCCCAGCAGGATTGAACTCACAATGTTTTGGATGCAGTATAGCAGTTTAACCACTGCACCACCAGGGCTCTTTTCTTAAAATATTAATTTAAAATTAGACATGAAAATAGAAATCAGAAACAATGTTCATACTGAATTAGGATGTTAAAGTTCAAAATGGCTGCTTCTTCAGGGGGAGGAAAACAAATTAAACCTCTTGCTTATTATTCTTTCAACAGAGTGCCCTGATAATGCATAGATAGAGTGAGCTTAATGCCCCTTTGTGAATAGCAATCATTTCCTGCTCTTTGAACATTTACTTTCAGAAATGGTGCCATTATCTGGAAGCTTCTTTTCAAATGTTATCAATGGAGAGCACACATTGTCTAACAATCTGGCAAGGACCACAGTGCAGCATTTAGCATTGTACTGCAGAAGGTGAAAACAAAGAGGGTTGTTTGTATTAATGAGAGCTGCCAATTTCTGGGATAGAAGCAGTACAGAGTAAATGCAGAAAGCTATGGGAGGAGAAATGAGAGAATTGGTAAATCACTGCAGTTTGGGGGGGGGGGAGGGAAGTCAAAACATGATCTGGACTTATAAACTTGAACAGTGAAGGAAGCCGTGCTGACTGCAAAGATGAAGTATAAGGGGAGGCAAACTAATTTGGGATCAAGTAGATGCTTCCTTTGGGTCCTACAACAGCAGCCAGTGGCAATGCCAGTTCTTGCATATAGAAATGATTGTGGGGTTAGATGGGGTGGAAGGCAGCACTAAGGCTCAGGTGACATGTAATTGTGTCACCAAAATTGTAGAAGATACTAACATAGGTTGCCCAGTGTTGCCGGGTTGTTATAAATTGTGTTTTGCTTTTTTTTTGGGGGGGGGGGGTAGTTAAAAATCAACAGAGGATGGTATAATTTTTTTTATTTTTTTATTTAACATATGTTTGTTATTTGTGTAAACTTTTGATTTATTGTTATTTTTTCAATTGTTTTTACTCTTGTGGCCTCTAGGTGGGGTTGTTGTGTTTTTGACTTGTTTTTAATATTCTGGCCTACAGGTGGGGCTGTTGGTTTTGTTTTCATTTCACGTGTTTTTTCTCTCCCAGCCTCTAGGTGGGGCTTCTTCCAGTAAGTAGTCTTTGTTTCTTCATTTCTGTTCCAGAGTTGTGGAGGGAGGATGTGCTGGTGAGTTTTTTTAATCTGGGTTTTTGTTTTTTTGTTTTTTTTTGGTGTTGGACTGGTAAGTGTTTCTGTTTCTTCTTTTGGGTTTTTTGGGGGTTTAGATGTGTTTAATTGTTTTCTTTATTTCTGGTTGGTTTTTATGTTTCTGATTTCTTTTGTGATTATTTGTTTAATTTGTGGTATTTTTGTTGTTTGAGTTAGGTATTTTCGTGTTGTAGTTAGGTATTTTTTCTGTGTTTTGATGGTATTTTGGGTGTTTTTGTTTGTAGATTTTATTGTTTATTGTTTTGTTGGTTAATGTGTTTGTTTAATTATTTATTTATTTGTGTTTTATTATTTTTGGGTTTTGGCATTTTGGGTAAATGTTTGTTTTTGTTGTTGGTGTGTACTTTTGCGTGAAGAACGGGCTGCCCATCAGTTCCTCTTTTCCCCATTGCTGCTTCGAAATTTGGTTTCGATGCAGCAATGGGGAAAAGGAGGAGCCGGCAGTCAGCTGCCTCTTCCCTCGGTAAGGTTCGTTAGGTTGATCGGGTGAAAAGGAGGCAGAGAAGAGCTATCTGCCTGATATCCTCTCTGTCTCCTTTCTCTCCTGGCTTACCTAACCGGAGATCAGCAGGCAGCGATCCATAAGGGATGTTGCTCTTCCTTGTGTATTGCTGGCTCCTGCTTTTGTATGACCTCCACTGCTGTTTCATGTCGGAGGTACAAACACAGCAGTCAGTCATTTGCCAGGGAGGGTGCTTCCCCTGACGAACTGCTGCCTGCTGCTGGTTTTTTTCCACCCTGGCTCAAGGTACCTTGAGGCTGGCAGTGGGCTCACTGTGTCTTCGGCAGGGTAGCGTAGAAGAGAGGGAATCCCTCTTCTCCCCGTTGCTCCAGGAAAGAAGGCCAGCGGGTGTCTCGCCGTGGTTTTTTGTGGGTGTTTGTTTTGTGAGGCTGTGAGGCGCTGCGTCCGCCTGTGGTGGACTTGCGCTCCCATTGCATTTTTAATTTTAATTTTCGCGCACCGGCTTTCTCAGTGTTCTGTGTGCTTACAGTGCGTAGGATGCTGGGTCTTTGAGTTTTGCGCTTTTTGTTTGCGTTCTTGCGGCTTTTTTCCCTGCAGCTCAATTTTAATTAGCCACGCAGCATTTCCCAACATTCTTTTTGCTCACGCCTCTCAGCCTGATTGGCTGAGTGAGGTGTGGCGCGGCACACAGGATGTTGGGAATTGAAGTTCTTTTCCTTTTTTTGCGTTCTTGGAGCTCTTGCCCCACTGGCGCCTTCGGCAACCCTGCGGTAACCTGTGGACCGGGTGCAGGCAAGTGCAGGAGGCTCGGTATGGGATAGGATGGACAGGTGCAGAAACATACAGCAAGTTCCAATGGTTAACCCTTGGATTTATAGGTATATATATGGGTCAACTCTTCATATTCATTCCTAATCAAGTGGTATTACTGATTTTCTCACTGATGGCTTCCATCTCCCAATATTTTCCCACAAGTTAATTTTTTTTTTGCATATGTTGTAAAGCAGGGGATCACAACCTATGGCCCATGGGCTGGACCTGCCCCCCTGATGCCATTCCATCTGGCCCGTGGCGATGACCACAGAAGCGGAAGTAGATGCATTTATGGCAGCTATAAATGCCCCCCCCCCCTGCATGCACAAACGTATCTACTGCAGTTTGCAGCAGCATTTGCGACAGGGAGAAAGCAACATGTCCGGCCCACTCAGCTGTCAGAGGGGGATTTGTCAGGCCTTTAGTGCAAAATGGTTGAGAACTCCTGTTGTAAAGCAAAATCAGGGAAATATTACCCTGAATTCAGTCTCTGCTTTATTTCATGAATGGGTAGCTCAATTAGCAGTTGTCCAGATCCTTCAGACCTGGGCGGATACTCATTTAGCAGTTGCTTTCAAGAAAAGAGACTTCATACTAGGAGGCAGTAAATCTACTCTAGGCTATAACCCAAAGTATAAAGGACCCAACACTGGTGTTAAATCTGTTTGGAAAATATAGGTTTGGCACCATGTAGAGTTCCTATAAAAATTGAACTAAAATCTGTCATGGATTCACCATCCTTAGAGTAATCAAAACCATAGGCCTCCACCGGTAAAATCTGTTTTACTAAACTAAGCTTAGTTTATAATTCATAATGTGTGAATGTCTCATCAAGTAACAATCTCTATACAGATGTATAAGAAGCCACTCAACACCAGCAAATGGTCAGGTGTATTTGGACTAACACTGAAGTTGGGTCTGACTCTAATTTCATAAAACTGCATCAACATGCTTTTTAATATATATTAGATATAACTCTTTGTGGTTATTCCCTCAGAGTGGTTTCAAAAATAAAATTTCTACACCTGAAGCACAAGAAGAGAGAGAAAAAAACATTCTCTACCTATTATCATTGGAACACAGGAAGCTGCCTTGTCCATCAACTAACCAAAGGGTTCCTGTTAAATCCAGACAAAGAAGTATTCTAGCCAGCAGGATCGGGTTAAACTCAGTTATCTTTATTCAGCTCAGGTTCCGGACTGGGGAGTATGTGCAGGCGTGGCCAATATATATACAGTATTTGGGCCATTAAAACAAGATACATTTCAGCGGGCTTCCAGAGGAAAAACATAGTTCAGTCTTTTCACGCTTTGTCACATCTTTGAAATTGGCGCCTTTAGAAATGATGTGCTTCCGGGTTCCAAAGGACGCTCCCGCTCACTCGCATTTGCACCCAGCCACCACCAGAGGAGGAGGAGGCGATAGTCCGAGCCAGGTGCGGCCACTTGAATGTTCTCGCTTGCCTTGTTCTGGGCCCCTCCTGCCCGGGAAATGACTTTGCTGCTCTGTTTGATGCTTCGTGGTGCCCTCTGAGTCCACAATGCCATCTAGCCATCTCATCCTTGGTCATCCCCTTTTTCTTTTGCCCTCCACCTTTCCCAGCATCAAGGCCTTCTCAAGTGAATCCTCTCTTCTCATTTGATGTCCAAAGTACTTCATCTTCATCTTTACTATTTGATCTTCTAAGGAGCAGTCAGGACTGCTTTCTTTCAAGATTGACCTATTTGTTCTCCTCGCTGTCCAGGGGATTCTCAAAACTCTCCTCCAACACCACATCTCAAAGGTGACTATTCTTCTGCGCTCAGCCTTCCTAATGGTCCAGCTCTCACAACCATCCATTACCACCAGGAATACCATTGCTTTGACTATACGGATTTTTGTTTGCAAGCTGATGTGTCTACTTTTCACTATGTTCCCCAGGTTTCTCATGGCTTGTCTCCCTAGAATCAGTCGCCTCTTTATTTCATGGCTGCAGTCACCATCTGCAGTGATCCTAGATCCCAAAAAAGTAAAATCCGTCACTGCTTCTACTTCTTCCCCCTCTACTTTCCAGGTGCTGATAGGGCCTGTTGCCATTATCTTGGTTTTCTTGATGTTAAGTCTCAGGCCAGCTTTTGCACTTTCTTCTTTCAGCCTAATCAGGAGCTTCTTTAAATCTTCCTCACCTTCTGCCATTAGGGTACTCTGTATTTTGTTTTATTTTGTATACCTTACTAGCTGTGTATTTTTGGACTATATTGTGTACCTATTGTATGTAAAACCGCTTTGAGTCGCCCGCTGGGCTGAAAAAAGTGGCATATAAATTAAACTTTATTATTATTATTATTATTATTATTATTATTATTATTATTATTATTATTATTATTATTATTATTATTATTATTATTATTATTATTATTATTATTATTATTAATAATAATAATAATAATAATAATAATAATAATAATAATAATAATAATAATAATAATAATGCAATACATCCTTATACACAACAGTTTCCCAACTGTGGCCCCCAATATCTTTCTGTGCAGCCCTCCAACCTGCTTGTTTATTACTTTCACCACTGTGCTAATTCTAGGGCCAGATACTGCATGTAATAGGACAACTCCCATTACATCAATCAATCTGAATGCCCCCACCCCCAATTAAGTGTACTATTGTGAATCAGGCAAAGTTTGTTACTAATGTCTCTCACACTGAAGCTGCAGCACTGAGCCCATGTACCTTGCTAAAATCTGAAGTGATTGAGGAATTCTTGAAGTGGTTTATTTTGAGCCTCATGAAGGCTGTTCTTGATTTCTCTTGTTAAGGGAGTTCATCAGGTCTTGTTGAGTATTATTAACCACTTGAAGCTCTTTCTGTGCTGTGAAGATACAAAGCTAAGCAGTTTTCCCCTCCATGTGAAGTAGAGAAAATGACTGCAGAAGCAACTGACGCATTTGTTGTTGTTTTTACTACTTGGCAGAGTTCACTTTGATATTCTTCAGTGCCAAAAGAAGAAATCATAAACTTTCCTGACAACCAGAAATAGCTCCATTATAAAATTCCTTAGAGAAATGAGTGATGTAATGACAATAACATGGGATGTTCTTCTGCCTTTAGCATTGAAAACCAAAAGGAGCCTATATCTGATGTCCTCTTCTCATAACTGTTAGAGATGTGACAAAAATGTATACAGGAGCATTATTACACCTGGCTGCAAGGAAAGTACTGTAAAAATTTTATATTCTAATGTTAGACTTTTTTCTCCCTGTCCTTGACAAAACTGTCATTTTTACCAGGACGTGAAAAGCCGTCGGACCTGCAGCTGGCCTGAAGACCACCGCCGCTGCAGCTGCTGCTCCCGGGCGCCAGCTTCTCCTTCACCGAGAGGGGTGAAAAGCCGTCGGACCTGCGGTTGGCCCAAAGACCACCGCTGCCGCAGCTGCTGCTCCCGGGGGCAGCCCCTCCCTCTCCGGGAGGGGGAAAAGCCATTGGACCTGCTGCTGGCCCGAAGACCACCGCCACAGCAGTTGCTGCTCCCGGGGACCAGCCCCTCCCTCCCTGGGAGGGGTGAAAAGCCATTGGACCTGTGGCTGGCTTGAAGACCACTGCCGCAGCTGCTGCTGCTCCCAGGGGCCAGCCCCTCCCTCCCCGGGAGAGGTGAAAAGCCGCTGGACCTGCGGCTGTCCCGGATACCACCACCGCCACAGTTGCTGCTCCCGGGGGCCAGCCCCACCCTCCCCTGGAGGACTTTGTTGCCTCTTGCCACAGTCCACACCACCAGCTGCAGATGAGTAACAGCTGTGGCTGCCGCCACCATCCTCCCGGCCTCGTTTGGCCAGAGGGTTTGGGGGACACAGTGGCTACAGGACGGAGCACTTTGCTGCCTCTTCCCGCTGCCCACACAGGACTTCCTCCCTTGGCCAGCCCCAGCCTTGAGGGAAATGGGGACTCTTGCTGGACCTTCCATGGGATGGCGGCAGGAAAGGGTCCCCTGGGTTGCCAGCATCTTTAGCCTTGCTCTGCCTTAGACTTTAAAAAATCACTGAGCCTTTGCCACTGTCACCCTTTTGGACTTGCCTGGGGTTAGAGTGAGTTGTGCGTTACATTGGTATTTGGTTTCGCTATATTGTATTTCTGTTATTGTTATTTTGTATTTTTAGATATCTTTGGGGTTTGGTTCCTTGTATAGAGTACTGTGTTTTTTTGTTTATTGATATATTGTAATTTTCTCCCTCGCCAACATACGCTGGATCATGGAGAAAACAAAGGAATACCAGAAACAAGTTTACTTTTGTTTTATTGACTACACTAAGGCATTTGACTGTGTGGACCACAACAAGATGTGGCAAGTAATTAAAGAGATGGGAATACCAGAGCACCTCATATGCCTCCTGAGAAATCTGTACATGAATCAAGAAGCAACAGTTAGGACAGAACATGGAATGACAGAGTGGTTTGGAATAGGAAAAGGAGTAAGACAAGGCTGCATTTTGTCACCATGCCTATTCAACCTATACACAGAGCACATAATGCGCAGTGCAGGGATGGAGGAATCACAATATGGGATTAAAATCGCTGGGAGAAACATCAACAATCTGAGATATGCAGACGATACCACCCTAATGGCAGAAAGTGAGGAAGACCTAAAGAATCTCTTGATTGGGCTGAAGGAGGAGAGTGCAAAAGCTGGCCTGAGACTAAATATCAAGAAAACCAAGATAATGGCAACAGGCCCAATCAGTTCCTGGAAAATAGATGGGGAAGAAGTAGAAGCAGTGACAGATTTCACTTTCTTGGGATCAAAGATCACTGCAGATGGGGATTGTAGCCATGAAATAAAAAGGCGACTGATTCTTGGGAGACAAGCAATGAGAAACCTGGGGAACATAGTGAAAAGCAGAGACATCACACTGAAAACAAAAATTAGAATAGTCAAAGCAATGGTTTTCCCAGTAGTAATGTATGGATGTGAGAGCTGGACAATTAGGAAGGCTGAACGCAGAAGAATAGATGCCTTTGAAATGTGGTGTTGGAGGAGGGTTTTGAGGGTACCCTGGACAGCGAGGAGAACAAATAGGTCAATCTTAGAAGAAATTAACCCTGAATGCTCACTGGAAGGTCAAATAGTAAAGATGAAGCTAAAATACTTTGGACATCAAATGAGAAGGGAGGATTCACTTGAGAAGGCATTGATGTTGGGAAAGGTGGAAGGCAAAAGAAGAAGGGGGAGGCCAAGGATGAGATGGTTAGATGGTATTACAGACACAATGGGCACAGAGCTGGGAGGGCTGAGGGGGATGGTGGAGGACAGAGGCGCCTGGAGAACAATGGTCCATAGGGTCGCAAAGGGTCGGAACCGACTGTGCGACTGAACAACAACAACAACAACAACAATTTTCTCCCTATATTGTAATTGCTGATATTGTGACTTATTGTATTGCTTTTTTATTGTTGTTTTGCCACTTCGAGTCACCTTCGGGCTGAGGGAAGCGGGGTACAAGTAAACCTATGATGATGATATTTCAGCAAGTGAAAAAGAGAGTGAAAAGGCAGTTTTCTGCTAATGTTAATACTACTTAAAATACAATTAACAAAAATGTACGATAGTGGTGAGATAAGATTTATTTCATAGATTATATTAGATTTATTAGATTTATATCCCGCCCCACTCAGCACACGTGTGACACGGGGTGGCCTACAACAAAATATGAAACACAATATAGTCTGGTACAAGTACAAAGTTACATGGTTACATATACAATTACAAGATAAACATAGTATTAGATACACAGTATCAATCAAACAATGGCAGTCCTTCAGTTCAACAGTCCTATGGAGCCCAGAGCTCTGCGCTCTGTGCCGCAGCCGGAGGCTTCGGCGCCTCTTCTACCCTCCAGTCAAATGGCCTGGGGGAGTGGCGTCATTGTCAGCAGCTGTCTCCCATCCCAGGGCTGATGACATGAGCCCTGGAAGAGGCACGGTGGGACCCTCCGTTGGTGGCTACGGCACCTCTTCTACCCTCCAGTCAAACAGCTGGGGGGAATGGCATCGGCAGCTGCCTCCCATCTCGGGGCTGATGACATGAGCCCCGGGAGAGGCGTGGTGGGACCCTCCGTCAGTGGCTTCAGGGCCTCTTCTACCCTCTGGTCAAACAGCTGGGGAGAGTGGCATCGGCAGCTGCATCCCATCCAGGGGCTCTAATGACAAAGACACTTATGAAGGTGACTTTGTTATGCATAAAGGTTGATATAAACAATTATCAAGGTCACAGGGTGAAAGATTTGAGCCTATGAACTAACATAGCGTCCATGTTTACAGGGCTCTGTTGGCAAAAGTTGATCATTTTTCTTGTTCCTGTTATACACTAAAGTGGGATCTGTGGGACATCCATTGAAAATCATTCCCATTAACTCTATGAAACCAAAGCAGAGAAGCCTAAAATTTTAGCTTGATATTTGGAACTGATATTTGTGGACTACACAGTTCCCAAAATCCCCTACCTAGCATGGATATGCAGATTGGGCAGTACTGGGAGTTGAAGTGAGAAAAGGTAAAATTTTGAAGCTATACTTAGGAACATAGGAACATAAGAACATAAGAACATAAGAACAGCCTTGCTGGAACAGGCCACAGCCCATCCAGTCCAGCATTCTGTCTCACACAGTGGCTCACCATTTCCTTCAGGGTATTCCCAAGCAGATGCCTGCTTAGGATTCCCTGGAAATGATATTGAGAGATATCCTGCCTATCTCTCCAACCCGGAGGTTGTCCTTAAGTATCCATAATTATAGCCATTGATACTCTTGTCCTCCATGAACTTGTCTAATCCTTTCTTAAAGCTGTCAAGACTGACAGCTGTCACCACTTCTTCTGGCAGGGAGTTCCATAGACCAGTAATCCTCTGGGTGAAAAAGTACTTTCTCTTATTTGTTTGAGAACTAGTACCCAAAAGTTTCATGGAGTGTCCCCTAGTTCTAGTGTTATGCGATAGGGAAAACAGTTTTTCCTTATCTACTTTGTCCACACCGTGCATGATTTTATAAACTTCAATCAGGTCACCTCTTAGACGCCGTCGTTCAAGAGTGAAGAGGCCCAACCATTGCAGCCTCAGATGGTAAGGAAGGTGTTCCAGTCCCCTAATCATTCTGGTTGCCCTCCTCTGCACTTTTTCCAGCTCCATAATATCCTTCTGGAGGTATGGCGACCAGAACTGTACACAGTATTCCAGGTGGGGCCTCACCAAAGATTTATAAAGAGGCAAAATGACACTTGCTGACTTATTTTCTATACCCTTCCTAATGATCCCTAGCATTGAGTTTGCTTTTTTCACTGCTGAGGCACACTGCATTGACACCTTCATTGAGTTGTCCACCAGGACACCAAGATCCCTTTCCTGGTTTGTCGCAGAGAGTTCAGAC
Organism: Bradypodion ventrale; assembly: GCA_035047345.1. Lineage (NCBI taxonomy): Eukaryota > Metazoa > Chordata > Lepidosauria > Squamata > Chamaeleonidae > Bradypodion > Bradypodion ventrale. Next base: position 415,756,423 of record JAWDJE010000001.1, read on the forward strand.
CCCATCAGTTTATAAATGTAATTGGGGTTCTTTGCCCCAATATGCATCACTCTGCACTTACTAATGTTGAAACTCATTTGCCACTGTTTTGCCCACTCCCCCAGTGTCGAGAGATCCCTCTGGAGCTCCTCACAATCTCTCACAGTTTTCACTACCCTGTATAATTTAGTGTCGTCAGCAAATTTGGCTACCTTGCTTTTTACTCCTACCTCTAGATCATTTATGAAGAGGTTGAAAAGCAGGGGTCCCAGTACTGAACCTTGGGGGACCCCACTCTTTACTTCCCTCCACTTGGAGAAGTGTCCATTTAGTGCTACCCTCTGTTTCCTGTCCCTTAGCCAGTTGCTGATCCAGGACAAGACCTGTCCCTTTATTCCATGACTGGTAAGTTTATTCAAGAGCCTTTGGTGTGGGACCTTGTCAAAAGCCTTCTGAAAGTCCAGATAAACAATGTCAACTGGATCCCCCTTATCCACATGCTTGTTGACACTCTCAAAAAATTCCAACAGATTAGTGAGGCATGATTTGCCCTTGCAAAAGCCATGTTGGCTCTCCTTTAGCAGCGCCTTCTCTTCTATGTGCCTATTAATTCTATCTTTTAGGATGGTTTCCATCACTTTACCTGGGACACATGTCAAACTGACAGGTCGGTAATTCCCTGGATCACCCCTGGATCCTTTTTTGAAAATTGGTGTTACATTCGCTACCTTCCAGTCATCAGGCACAAAGCCTGATTTGAGGGAAAGATTATATAAATAGGCAAACACTATTACCTTTCATATGGGGTGGTTGGAAGACCAGCCCTTCAGTTTTTCTGAATAGTGGAACAATTTTCTGGTGCTTGGGATGAACATTTGAAATGTCCTTATTAGCTTAAGCCATAGATCTCTTCATTTTAAGCATTTCATCATTCAAAAGAGAGTTGAAGAAGCTTATTGTATGTAGAAAGTGACAAGATAATTGGACCAAAGGAAATGAAATCCAGGAAGAAATTATAATTACAACATGTTCCTTAGTGCCTTCCTTACTCCTGTGTCTTTCTTGTTTACTCCTATCTTGGTGTCTCTGGAAGTTATCACTGGCAGTATATTAGAAGACAAATCACATGTTTAGCTTGCTCTGAGGAATTTTCTCTCCAAAGTGCTTTATCCACAATTCTCACATTTTTCTCATGAAGGAAGCACCGGTTGTGCCATGAAGTTGATTGTTTTCTAAATAATTAAGCAAAACAGCAGATTGCAGATTGAATTATCCCAAGTGCCCTTCACTAGCTCAAGGCACAAAATACCCATCCCTTTCTTGCTCTCTAACCATTTTATCTAAATTGCCTGTCCTATTATTATGGGGGTGCATTGTCTATAGTCCCAAAAAGGCTGAAATCACTTGTAAAGAGTAACTCCATGTTAGTCTACCTCATAAATTTTTGGATTAGGACTTGGAACAGTCAGGTTCAAATTCCCACTTAGCTGCTGTTTAACATACTACAGTGGGGTGGGGGGATATAATGTACTTTGTTAGGATGTGTCTCGGATATTTATGCAAACAGAAGGAAAACCATGAAGATTTTTTATTTCCTTTTTGTGTAGAAGCCTCAAAAAATACCAGTTGATCCGGTGCAGGGGGTACCACAGGTGCTGGTTTATCTTTTGAGTCTTTATTCTCCTTCTCCTTATTTGCCTCCATTTTCTTAGACTTCACCGCCTCTTCCTCCTCCTCCTTCTTCTATGTGCTTTCCATTATATTTTCAAATAACAATGACAAGTCCTTAATTATTTCCTTCTGATCCATCTCCAGAATTAATTGTCCAAATAATAATACCCAAAGTCCCCTTTAAATCTTTAATTATTTCCTTCTGATCCACCTCCAGAGTTGTATAGTTAATAATAATCCATTAATAAACATTTAATTATGCAATCCCAATATAGTCCCAATCCTATAATCCAATAAATCCAATCAATTAATTAAGCCTATATATCTATATAACTAAAATCAAGGTCCGGTGCTGTATGTTCCTTATACAAATCCACACCCCTGCACCAATCGTGCCGAAACTCGGCACATATGTACCTTTGGCTAAAGAGATGGTCACTGCATGGGTGTCAAGGCCCATGGGGAGGGGTATGCCCCCTAAATCAATCCACAAAGGGGATGCCACCACCGACAGTAGAAAAAGCAAGGAAAAAAGCCAACCAGGGAGGATTGTGATGTCATTGCCACAGCTCAACCAATTCCCAGCTGACCAGATCTGGGGTCCATGACATCATAGGGCTCCCTCATACAAAGTGACACCCCTGCACCGATTGTGCTGGAAACTGCGTGCATGCCTACCTTCAACGTCTGGGTGGCCAGCGTGGGTAACCGGCAGCCCGCCTTGGAGTCCTTGCCCCCCAAAAGGGGCTGAAATGCCCCCCCCCAGCTGGCAGAAATGACCTGGGGATGTGACTGCACATGTGTGAGAATCCACGTATGCACCTAACCCTGCCTGTCATGCCAGGCTGTGGCGCATGCATGAAATTCCATGCATGCACCAAAGTCTGCCCAGCATTCCAGGTGGTGCACGGCCTAGCTGCCTGTATGGACAGAGGCAATTATGGCCATTATGATTGCCCCCACCCCAGTGACCTCTGCACTCCTGAGGCACACCTCGGGGGGGGGGGGAGGGAGAACCTACAGCCGGGGGGGGCAGAGGATGGGACCGGGCTGCCGCCTTCTACAGGTCTCTGCACCCCCAATGGGTCCTCTTCCCACCCGCCCAAATGGAGCCTCCCTTCTGCCTGACACAACCCATGGGAGGATGGCGGGGCCGAGCTGTGATGGCTACGCACTGACTGTAGTTGCTGGGGAGGTTACCGGTGGTAGCCAGAGTCAGGCTGAGATGGCGCCCCGTGACGGGGCTGAGAGAGCAGCCGCGACGACTGCAGACAAAAAGGTAAGGCAACTGGGGTGGGGTGTGTGTGGGGCCGGGTCTCTCCTTGGCCCGGGTAGGGTACCCCCGGGCAACACCGGGTCCTCTACTAGTATATATCTGAAGGATATTTGCAAGGGCAAATCATGCCTCACTAATCTGTTGGAATTTTTTGAGAGTGTCAACAAGCATGTGGATAAGGGGGATCCAGTTGACATTGTTTATCTGGACTTTCAGAAGGCTTTTGACAAGGTCCCACACCAAAGGCTCTTGAATAAACTTACCAGTCATGGAATAAAGGGACAGGTCTTGTCCTGGATCAGCAACTGGCTAAGGGACAGGAAACAGAGGGTAGCACTAAATGGACACTTCTCCAAGTGGAGGGAAGTAAAGAGTGGGGTCCCCCAAGGTTCAGTACTGGGACCCCTGCTTTTCAACCTCTTCATAAATGATCTAGAGGTAGGAGTAAAAAGCAAGGTAGCCAAATTTGCTGACGACACTAAATTATACAGGGTAGTGAAAACTGTGAGAGATTATGAGGAGCTCCAGAGGGATCTCTTGACACTGGGGGAGTGGGCAAAACAGTGGCAAATGAGTTTCAACATTAGTAAGTGCAGAGTGATGCATGTTGGGGCAAAGAACCCCAATTACATTTATAAACTGATGGGGTCTGAACTCTCTGCGACAAACCAGGAAAGGGACCTTGGTGTCCTGGTGGACAACTCAATGAAGGTGTCAACCCAGTGTGCCTCAGCAGTGAAAAAAGCAAACTCAATGCTAGGGATCATTAGGAAGGGTATAGAAAATAAGTCAGCAAGTGTCATTTTGCCTCTTTATAAATCTATGGTGAGGCCCCACCTGGAATACTGTGTACAGTTCTGGTCGCCATACCTCCAGAAGGATATTATGGAGCTGGAAAAAGTGCAGAGGAGGGCAACCAGAATGATTAGGGGACTGGAACACCTTCCTTACCATCTGAGGCTGCAACGGTTGGGCCTCTTCACTCTTGAACGACGACGTCTAAGAGGTGACCTGATTGAAGTTTATAAAATCATGCATGGTGTGGACAAAGTAGATAAGGAAAAACTGTTTTCCCTATCGCATAACACTAGAACTAGGGGACACTCCATGAAACTTTTGGGTACTAGTTCTCAAACAAATAAGAGAAAGTACTTTTTCACCCAGAGGATTACTGGTCTATGGAACTCCCTGCCAGAAGAAGTGGTGACAGCTGTCAGTCTTGACAGCTTTAAGAAAGGATTAGACAAGTTCATGGAGGACAAGAGTATCAATGGCTATAATTATGGATACTTAAGGACAACCTCCGGGTTGGAGAGATAGGCAGGATATCTCTCAATATCATTTCCAGGGAATCCTAAGCAGGCATCTGCTTGGGAATACCCTGTAGGAAATGGTGAGCCACTGTGTGAGACAGAATGCTGGACTGGATGGGCTGTGGCCTGTTCCAGCAAGGCTGTTCTTATGTTCTTATGTTCTTATATTCAAAACCACAGTGTAATGCAAGAAAAAAAGAGAAATTATTTCCAAATGGTGTTGTTGTTGTTGTTGTTGTTCAGTTGCACAGTTGATTCAGATCCTTTGTGACCCTATGGACCATTGATCTCCAGGTACCCCTGTCCTCCACCCTTCTCCTCAGCCCACTCAGCTCGGTGCCCGCTGCGTCCACAATGCCATCCAGCCATTTCATCCTTGGCCATCCCCTTTTTCTTTTGCCCTCTACCTTTCCCAGCATCAAGGCTTTCTCAAGTGAATCCTCTCTTCTCATTTGGTGTCCAAAGTACTTCAGCTTCATCTTTACTATTTGACCTTCTAAGGAGCAGTCAGGACTGATTTCTTTCAAGATTGACTTATTTGTTCTCCTAGCTGTCCAGGGTACTCTCAAAACTCTCCTCCAACACCACATCTCAAAGACGTCTATTCTTCTGCGCTCAGCCTTCCTAATGATCCAGCTCTCACAACCATACATTACCACCAGGAATACCATTGCTTTGACTATACGGATTTTTGTTTTGCAAGATGGTGTGTCTACTTTTCACTATGTTCCCCAGGTTTCTCATGGCTTGTCTCCCTAGAATCAGTCGCCTCTTTATTTCATGGCTGCAGTCACCATCTGCAGTGATCCTAGATCCCAAGAAAGTAAAATCCGTCACTGCTTCTACTTCTTCCCCGTCTACTTTCCAGGTGCTGATAGGGCCTGTTGCCATTATCTTGGTTTTCTTGATGTTAAGTCTCAGGCCAGCTTTTGCACTCTCTTCTTTCAACCTAATCACTAGTTTCTTTAGGTCTTCCTCACTTTCTGCCATTAGGGTGGTATCGTCTGCATATCTCAAATTGTTGATGTTTCTCCCAGCATTTTTTATCCCATATTGTGATTCTTCCATCCCTGCATTGCGCATTATGTGCTCTGTGTAAAGTTTGAAAAGGTAGGGTGAAAAAATGCAGCCTTGTCTTACTCCTTGTCCTATTCCAAACCATTCTTTCATTCCGTGTTCTGTCCTAACTGTTTCTTCTTGACTCTTGTACAGATTTCTCAGGAGGCATATGGGGTGTTCTGGTATTCCCATTTCTTTAAGTACTTGCCACATTTTATTGTGGTCCACGCAGTCAAAGGCCTTGGTGTAGTCAATAAAGCAGAGGTATACTTGTTTCTGATATTCTTTTGTTTTCTCCATGATCCACCGTATATTAGCAATGTGGTCTCTAGTCCCCCTGCCTCTTCTGAAACCCGCCTGCACCTCTGGCAATTCTCCCTCCACATGCTGCTGAAGTCTATCCTGTATTATCTTGAGCATCACCTTGCTAGCGTGTGGGATGAGCGCAATTGTTCGATAATTTGAACACTCTTTGGCACTACCCTTCTTTGGGATTGGAACGTATACTGATCTTTTCCAATCCTGTTGCCACTGTTTTGATTTCCAGATCTGCTGGCATATCGAATGCAGTAATTTGATTCCGTCATCTTTTAGAGCTTTGAAAAATTCCAAATGGTAATCAAAAAGAAAAAAGGATGGAGAGCAAATTCATTTATATCTGCAATGTCCAAAAAAGATGGAAAAAAATCAAGTCCACTTTCAACCCGTCTTCGTTAAAAAGAAAAAAATCAGCTGTCGATCTTCTGTGGCAGCATCTGTTTTTCCTCCACCACACAGTTTTCCACACACTTCTCCATGACTGAACTTCCTTTATTCTTTTCTCCAAACCCTTATCCAATTCCTCTCCACTTTCTTTTACTTTCCAACCTAGTCAATTCGTTCAAAAAAACAAACTTCCTTCCAAAAAAATAGTGCTACATTCCTTTCCTGCTTCTCCATCTTTCTCTCCAACTTAACTTTCATTTCTCTTCACTCCTCCCCCACCATTACGTCCCACCTTCCACCACCTCTCCTTCTCTTCCCACACACTCACTGTCTCCTCCACTCCACAAAGAAGCAAAGGAAAGCTGATAAGAAGAGGATCATGCTAGATGATCCTGAATAACAGGACCAATGTGATGAACCTCTGATGGACATAGCATTGGCAATGTCACCACAACCAGAACCAAAACAGAGAAGAGGAAAACAAAGAAACAGATGCTGTCAGTAATATATCAGAAGAGAGTGACGAGGACAGAGACACTGACAGCATTATTAATCTGGACAGGCCTCCTGAGCTATGAAACATTCCAGAACCTACCATTAGACGTTCGCCTCGAATCAACCAAAGTATACCACCAAACTGGTTATCCTACTTCATTGGTCTTGTACACCAGTGAATCTGCATCCTGAGAGTATATTGAGCAAATGTCAAGGACTGAAGTTTCCAAATGTAGAGAAGCAGCCGGGGAAGATATAGAAGCATTACATAAAAATGGCACTTGGACCTGGCTGAGCTACCACAAGGCAAGAAAGCCACTGGATTTAAATAGGTGTTCAAGCAGAAGAAAGGTCCTGATGGAGAAGTGGAGTGATACAAGACAAGGTTACTTACCAAAGGCTTTGTATGGAGCAGACTTTGATGAGACCTTTGCTCCTGTTGTAAAACACAGTACAATAAGGATGTTATTTAGCATAGCAGCCTCAAGAAATATGGAAGTAAAACATGTTGATGTCAAGACTGCATTCTTATATGGTGAAATCACAGAGGAGCTATACATGGAACAACCACCAAGATTTATTAATAAGAAACATCCTGAGTTTGTTTGTAAACTGAAGAAAGGACTGTATGGGCTCAAACAGGATGCAAGAGTCTGGAACAAAAAGCTAAAGAAATTATTGTTTCAACTGGCATTTAAGCAAAAAGATGCTTATTCACCAGTAACAAAGAGATACAGCTAAGCATTAATCTTTGCATATACAGTATAGACAATCTAATTGTAGCTATATACACAGAGAAGGAATATAGATAGATAGTTCAGAAAATCAGCAAAGAAATTGAAATCAAAGCACTGGGAAATAAGAAATTTTATTTGGGCATTCAAACTGAGAAAGAACCAGATGGCTCTTACCTATCAAGTCAAATGTAAAAGACAATTGAACTTCTTGACACGCTAGGTCTCCAGAACATACATGATGTTACAAAACCTATACAAACTTATATGGTTCTTGTTTTCCATTTAACTGCAGATTAATCTCTGTCTGTCCACTTCCATTGTGATTCCAACAGCTATCTACAGGTATGCCAATGAGACTTGGAAAGTGTCAGCAAATATTAATAAGAGGCTAGACATCTTCCAACAGAGTGCCTACATTTCTGATATTTCAGTCACATTATCAATGAGGAGTGCCTTCGAAGGAACAGCAAACTCCATAATATTGTCACACACAGAATCCTCCACCTGACTGGTTGCATCCTTTGTATGGGCAATAATCAGATGCCTAAGGTGGCAATGACTGGCATTGAAACAACAGTGAGGGTGCCCTCAAATAACATGGTGTAGAACTCTGGTGCAAGATCTGAAGGCATTACATATCACCTGGGAGGACAGTGAAACAATCCCCTAAAATCGAAAATTCTGGAAAACCCTTGCTGCCCAATATACCACATAGCATGGGAGGATCTACGTCTATGTATGTCTTTTTGGGTTTTTTGCTACCATGATAAGGTGCATTACTGTATTATATTTTTGCCACCTAGATACAATTTTATTTGAACACAAGCTTTGTTAGTAAACATTTTTCTTTCTGCTAAAACTGTGCTAATTTGTATTTTAGGAATCAGAAGAAAGAAAAAGGGGAGGACTTGCATTTCAAAGTATTCAGCCTTAATCCTTTGGGACACACTAGCTGCACCACTCTGCAAATTTAAATAAGGAACCCGGCCTGCACATTTGGCCATGTTTTTGGAGTTTATGTGTTTTTCTACAATACTCCCAGCTCTGTAATGTTGAGCCTGATGAAGACTTAGGCAGAGTTGAAAGCTAACCTCTGTGTGAGATTTTAGAGTTCTAACAAATCACCCAGCCATGTCCACTACTGTAAGGCTAGGAATTATGCTCCTCACAGATCTTTCCAAGTAAGCAATCTGCAAAGTGAAAAATCTACAATGTATATTGCCTGTGAATGGGAAAAGATAAACAATGCCCTCATTCTCAATCCCTTCTGGAACACTGGTCTATTTTTAAACCCCCTGTAGCAGCTGATCATTATTGCAGATGGCTGTGGGAAGTAGAAATAAGTTCCCTGGGAAAAGTGGCAATTCCCTCTCTCTCTCCCCCCATCTGTTAAGAAATCTCCCAGACAGTCAGCCAGAGTATTGTGTGCATATCCATGTCCTTGAGGAAATACTATCTATATCAGAACCAAGAACTCTCAGGAACAGTTATTGAGGAACATAGAGCAGACAGGCATTTTCCTGCTGCCTTATCCAGTTGATGGGTGTCCCATAAGTGTATGGTTGGCCACTCTTTGAAAAGAATAATGGATTTTGATAGGTCCTCAGATGGCTTTTCTTTTGTTGTTTCATGACATTGTCTTTTCAAAAACAATACCTTGGATACCTTGGAGTTGTTATTGTCCTTGTATGAGTAGACGTCTCTGTGATGACATTCCGCACAATCTCTGTCCATAGTGATCTGTTCTTCGCTGTTCTTCTCCATGTTGGTCCAACATTTTTCTTGGGAAAATCTTCACATCTGCAAGGTGGTCTTCCCCTGGGTCTTTTGTGATTTCTTGGATACCAATTCATTATTCTGGTGCTCCATCTATTGTCACTTGTCCATGCAACATGACCAGCCCACCTTTATTTGTTCATCAGGTATTCTTGGACTACATCTTTTATCAGTGATCTTGGCCTGTTATCCTCATGTTTTACTTTATTGTGAAGTGAGGTTCCGAGCATTGACCTCTCCATTGCTCGTTGCGTTACTTGCAGCCATTTTTCTTCCACAACTGTTAAAGCCTACGTTTCGCTGGCAAACTTTGCCTTTGTTTCTGTTTTAGCTTTTGACTTCAAGATGGTTGACATTTCTCTGAATTTACCCAATGCAGCTCTCTGTCTTCTAGATATTTCTTCTTTTAAATCATTGTCCATCCAACTGTTTGACCCAAATAGCTTTCCACTTCTTCCCTGAAAAGAAAACAAACAATAGCCTTGTGTATTTTAATCACATGATAATACCAAAATTAAATAGTATACAGTATTGCAGACTTGTATCTATGGTCTCCTAGTAATGTGCCTGTGTACCCATAGTATGTTTATTTTATTTATTTATAATCCTACCAAGTTGCATTCCAAACCCATTTAGGGCACTCACAGTCACTACAACACATTCAGGAAACAAACAGCCAAGAAGAATCAGTTTTCCTAACAATTTGTGGGGAAATGCTTAACAGTGGACTGCAAATGCCTAAGAAAACAAAAATGTATTTAATGGCTGTTAAAACATTAACAGAGAAGGATCCACAGTATTTTCTTCTACAGCAATGAAACAATTCAGCTGTGGACATAGTTAGATAGCAGCCTATGCCTTTCATTGGACAGAAGAAGGGCTTTCCCTTCAAGAAACCCTCATATTTGGAGTAGAAAGTTAGCCAAGGACACTGCCATAGCCACTAGACTCTGCAGCTATTTCAAGATATTTCTTTAATTTTCATCCTATGCACCTATTATCTATCTGACTCAAGTTTTGAAATGAGACAAAAGGTTCCTTGGGAGCCAAGGAGACATGCTTGAAATTTAAGATTGGTCCCTGTCAACATAATATAGGTTCTTCTTCCATGTCTATGCCAGACGTGAATCTGCCAAAATGAAGGCACCTTTAATGGAGATCAGTACAACACAAAACTCTTCTAAATGATGTGTGTTGCTCCCATCTTTCAAATTGGTGCCACTGAGTATAGATCTTACCAGGATTTCTGTTAATATTTATTCATTTTATTTTTAAACTGTCTTTAAGGAAATCAGCATCACTTGAAAACAGGATTGAAAAATGTTTTGAAACCCTTAAATACTCTTTACAGCTGTATTGTTTTGCCCACTTGCTTCAGTAGATTAGCTCTAAATTGAATGCTTCTGATGGCAGAAGATATCCCTTGCTAATCCACTTTAGTGGGGGAAATCTGTCTTCTAAAATAACTCTTTTAAAAATCTGGATGAAACTTTAGAAATGATGTTCTCTGCTAGATTTTTGTGAGGGTTTAGGTATATTTAATTGAAAGCTTTTGCTATACAGGGCATCCACACCTCTCCAGTTTGGAAACCAATTCATTTTATAATCAACTCTTGTGGCAAAAACCTTGCAGAAATAGTTTGTCACCGAGTAAACAAATAAACAACCATCTGCTGAAAATAGTTTTAAACGCCACCATGTAAAATTGGGTTTTGTTGCACATTATCACAGATGACAGTAGTTTACATTTATGTTGTCTGGACTATAAGAGAAATATTGGTATCATCTGTGTACATAACAGAGAATAAATGCTCCATCAGAATTATTTCATGTCCTCAAGCTAATACTGTTTTTCCTTTTTGTCTCTTATATTACTGGAATGAAAGAAGCTTGAAGTAACCAAAAGCAGAGCTTTGCCTAGAAGGACTGTAAACTTGGTTCAGTCTGATACCCCAAACAGCCTCCCGGCCAATACCAGGCTCGAGCTCATCTGAAGTTTTTAATTTAGAAAAAGAAGAAGACTCCTATGTAGATCACAGATACAGTATCTGAAGTCTGCCACTCCCTGAGTCATGTTATAAACTAATCTGACAAACCAAATAGTTTTGAAACCTCACCCAAAAGAGCAACAAATTATAAGCATTCCAGATGTTTGTCCTTAATATCAGATACTGTCGATCTATACCACCCTTAAGGCTAGTAATGCCTTGAATGGTTTACCAGAAAACTCAAGCTCTGTTTATGCATTCTAAGACCATGTAGAGAACAGATATGATGGGAAGAGTGCACCAACCTCACTGTGCCGACCACTTTCAGACAATTGTTTTGGTATTAAAAGTAGATGAGTGAGCAGGATCTTATAAGGTTTGTCTTCTCCATGCTTTGAGTATGCCTAAACAAGGGCCTCAGTAAAATATCAGTTATCAGCACTAGAAAATTGATCTATTTAATGAAAGATTATTCATTGGTCATTGATTTTGTGGATCAATTTAAGTTGGCTAATGTTATTTTATTTTATGGCCACAAATGTGGTATGAAATAGCAATCTGGGTTTCTTGAGTAAAGAGGTGATAATGTATGTGTCTTTATTCTTTCTGCACCATCCTTTCCTGCTATGACCCCCGAATCTCTCTCACTAGTTTAAATCAGCTAAGAGAGTGATCAGATTGTGAGAAAGCATCATGCCTGATTGCATTGGAAGGGGGTGCTTTGCAGGGAGAAACCTCCCTTAAAGTGATCCTTCCATCCGTGTGGTAATCAGTCAGCTTGGCCCATGAAAAGAGAGTTTTTGCCAAAGTGTTCATCACTTTGTACTTCTGTGAAGTTTCCTTCATCCCTGTATTTCTAGGCTTCCCTGGGACTCTAGAGCCAGGATCCTTTGTGGAATCAAGTTTCAAATCCCAGAGATGCTTAAGTATGCAGAGGCCTAACATGGGGATGGTCTAGTCCAGGGATGGAGCCATGCAGTCTTTGAAGCTAATGAGGTAACTCCCATCCCTTTGGGATATTACTATCTTTGCATCCTTTGGTATCATCTGAAAACTTGATTGCCTTTCTGTGCACTGCTAACATCAAATCATGTATAAATGTATTAATTAGTATGAGTTCCCATGAAGATCCTTGGGGGACTCCTCAGCTTGCTTCCCTTCATATTGCTTAAATTGTTTATCATAATGTCATCAGTATTATTACAGGGGGCAGGGTTGACTTTGAAATGTAGATTTAAATCATGTATACATGAATAATGATTAGTGCATTAATTAGTTGCACACACTTCATTCTTGTTGGCTGCCAGTGCTTGTTATAATCCCAAGACCACAAATGCTAACATGGTTTTGAGGTGTGTGTGTGGAACAGTTAATATTTGCTCTCTGGTCTGATCATATCACTGAAACAACACAAGGAATAGTGATGGACTTGCATCCCAAGCATAGTTTATTTTACTGTTTTACTGGCTGCTGTAGAGTTTATTATATTCAAGCAAAAAAGAAGCATCTATGGCTGTTATTGAATGAAATCATTCTGCACTGCTTTATACTCAGTCAGTTTTGCCAAATGTAAAACTTTAGTTCAAGCCTGAAGTGTAGAAAAGGTAACAGAGCTCCTGATGAGAAAGTCTATGCTTTGCCTAGAGGTGTTTTTTCTCCATTTTAACCATCTTCAGTTCTTTAGTTCTTTGTAAACAAACCTGGTTAAAATTTGATAACTTGTTATTTCTATCTAATTGATGGTGTTAGTATGAGAAAGTTGGTTGTCATCCATAGAGCACCATAAAGGAAGGGGCAGTTTTAACTTGTTGGGGTTGGCTGGGAGAAATATATATATATATATATATATATATATATATATATATATATATATATATATATATATATATATATATATATATATATATATATATATATATATATATATATATATATATATATATATATATATATATATATATATATATATATATATATATATATATATGTAATTGTTTATTAAATACATAGTTTATTGATTGTCATTTTATACTTATTTTATATTTTTTTATTTTTATCCCGCCCTCCTGATGAGAAACATCACTCAGGGCGGCTAACAACATATATAAAATACAATATAACCACAGATAAAACAATAACCATTAAAAAATACCAACCCAACCCACTAAAAACAACATTAAAACACATAAAAATTAATCAGATTGTAGCTAAAAAATACCCTCACCCTCACCCACCCAACATAAAATGGCAAAAAACAATCAACAGACAAAGGTATTGACAGTGAAAAACAGGATCCCTTGAGAGGCTAAATAAGCCAGCAGCCTTGTACAGAAGAGTCACACAGGACCGAAACCTGCTGACATAGCCAAGTCTTCAACATTTTTCTGACGGGGAGAAGATCTGACTGGAGATGCAATTCTGGTGGTAAAAGGTTCCACAGAGCAGGGGCAGACACGGAGAAGTCTCTCTTCCTGGCCCCACTGAGATGGACTTCTTTCGCAGGTGGGACCACCACTGAGCCCCTCCTGCTGCCCTAGTAGGACGGGCTGACCACCTTGGGGTAATGCGGTCTCTTAAGTATCCCGGGCCAATGCCATGTAGGGCTTTAAAGGTCAAAACCAGCACCTTGAATTGCACCCGAAGGCAAACCGGAAGCCAGTGCAACCCCTGAAGCAGCGGTGAGGCATGCGCATAATGCCCACACCCCATCACCACCCGGGCAGCTGCATTCTGGACCAGCTGAAGCCTCCGGATGGTCACCAAGGGCAGTCCCATGTAGAGCGCATTACAGTAATCTAATCTGGAGGTGACCAGAGCGTGAGTGACCGTGATCAAGGAGTCCCGGTCCAAGAGTGGGCGTAATTGGTAGATGACACAAAGCTATGCAAAGGTCCTCCTAGCCACGGCTGCCACCTGCTCCTCAAGCAGTAGCCGTGAGTCCAGGAGAACCCCCAAATCATGTACCAGATCTGACTGAGGCAAAGATGCCCCAGCCAGGACCAAAGAGATGAGATAAAAAATAAATTATGTTCCCATGTTGTATTAAATTGAGATGAGAGTTTGGATGCCACTTTGAGAAATAAATGAAAGGGAAATGAATGCTGTGACATTGGCAGCATAACTCAAGAATTTTAACTTTAACTTGATGGGTCTGGTTTTTTTTTAAAAAATGTTTTAGATATTTTTGTAGAGTTTTGTTGTTAATATGTAAGCCGCCCAGAGTTGCCTTGTAAAACTTACATAAATATCAGTAGGATACTGGCCAGACATTCAGAATACTAAGGAAAAGCAAATTTGAACATGCATGTGTTAGGCTATCCTATCATTAAATGCGAAGAAAATAATCCACATCTTGCTCAATACGCATAGAAAGGGTTGTGTATCAACCTCCAACTCTACTCATTTCCTGTGACCTGACATGATTGTCTTCTTTGTGCTCACGTAATCTCAATCTTGGTGTTTTACATCCTACAGATCACTCCATCATATTTCCTGCCATGATAGAAATGAAGATCCCATCTTTGTAGAGAATATTTGTGTGTTTACAGGTATTCCTTTTAAAAATATTTATTATTTATTTATGACAAGTTTGTATAATGCAGATATAGGAAATAAAACAGAGTGTTCAGAGTTGTTACTAGCAAGCCGGCAAACTGAAGATGGATGGTCCATGGCAGGCAGACTCAGCAGCAGATAGCAGGAGGACATGGCGTATTGCAGCACTCTGACATGAATAAATAAATAATAAATAAATAAATAAATAAATAAATAAATAAATAAATAAAGCAGAAGAACATGGGGTTTGCAGAACAAGTGACTCTTGGTAATTGATATCATAATACTCTATAATCTTAGAACTGCAAAGCTGAAATGGGCCTTGTGGATCACAGAGTCATAGCATATGAAAACAACAACAGTGAATCTGCAGAATTTATTTTGAGGGTGTATGTATAGATTTTTATAACTATCTAACCTAGGAGTGCAGTGGCTTAGTGGTTAATATGCTGAACCTGATGACCAGAAGGTCAGAGTTTGATACCTGAGTACTGCATGATGGAGTCTCTGTCCCACTTCCTGTCAACCTAGCAGTTTGAAAGCAAGAAATTGCAAGTAGATAAAAAGGTACTACTTCAGTGAGAAAGTAAACAGTGTTCCATGCACTCCAGTGTCTAGTCATGCCTGCCACGTGCCTATGGAAACATTTGCAAATGCAGACAGCACTGATCTTTTGCTAAAAACAGAGATGAGCATTGAACCCTAGAGTCAGATACAACTGGCTTTTGAGCAAGGGTGACCTTTACCTTTACCTAACCTAGGAGTAGATGTCAATTTTTATACTTTTTGGTTTCTCAGTTGTAATGTATATACATTTTATGCACTTCTCCTTATGAATGCATTTTGCTATGTAGTCTTCCCTAGTATAAACATTTTTGGTGTTTGGTACTCCTGATAGTGTGAGGAGAATAAAATACTCGATTATTCTGAAAATCACTCTGTACACACGGCAGGTGAAAAGAAATCACAACAGAAAGGAGGCACTGCTAACATATTCTCCTTCTTTGTATATTTAACCCATGTGATTCATGCCACTAACAACATGGGAACATAATTTATCTTCATCATGCTGTTTCTGTGAGTATTCTGGGAGCAACAGGCTACCGTTGGCAAGAGAACATTGGGCTCAGTAGACCTTTGGTCTTATCCAACATGGCAGCTTTTTATTTTTTTAAATGAACTATGTGAAACATTAGAACAGATGGAAAGCCCACGAGAAGAGAGTACAAAAGGCCTGCTACCATGGAGTGACAGTAAGCATGCGCTGCACATGGAAGCCGACATAGGACTCATTATTTATTTATTTATTTATTGTCAAATTTCTATACCGCCCACTCAGCCAAAGCCGACTCCAGGCGGTTCACAACAATGGGTAAAAACAGATAAAAACAAATAAAAACAGATAAAAACCAGCAATAAGAACCCACCCCTAAAAAGAGAGGGGTGCAGGAACTGAAGAAACCGTGGGGCAGGCATCCTCCCCTATATTAACCACCCAACGGAAGCCACCCCTCCACCTGCACCCCAAACTTGGCCCGCCAGCCAGGTTTTTAGTTCTTTTCTAAAGGGCAACAACTCCGTCTGGAGACGCAGTTCCACAGGCAGGAGGTTCCAAAGGGCCGGTGCGGACACAGAGAAGGCTCTCCTCCTTGTGCCAGAGAGGCGTGCCCCCCTGGCCGATGGCACAATTAGAGAGCCCCTCCGGTCCGCTCTGGTTGGACGGACAGACGTCCTTAGGGCGATGCGGTCTCTAAGGTAACCTGGCCCACTACCATATAGGGCTTTAAAGGTCAAAACCAGCACCTTGAATTGCACCCGGAGACAAACTGGTAACCAGTGCAGCTCCCGCAGCAGTGGTGAGGCATGGGCATAACGTCCACACCCCATCACCACCCGGGCCGCCGCATTCTGGACCAGCTGCAGCCTCCGAATGGTCATCAAGGGCAGCCCCATGTAGAGCGCATTACAGTAGTCTAGTCTGGAGGTAACCAGAGCATGAGTGACCATGAGCAAAGAGTCCCGGTCCAGGAGCGGGCGCAACTGGCGAATCACCCGAAGTTGGGCGAAGGCCCTCCTGGCCACAGCCGCCACCTGTTCTTCTAGCAGCAGCCGCGAATCCAGGAGGACCCCCAAGTTGCGCACCGGGTCGGTCTGGGGCAAAATAGCCCCATCCAAAACCAAAGATGGTAGCTCCCGGGATAACGCAGGACCCCCTATCCATAGCCACTCAGTCTTGCTAGGATTCAGCTGTAGCCCATTTGCCCCCATCCAGACCCCAACAGCCTCCAGACAGCTGGAAAGGACTTTGACTGCATCACTGGGGTCCCCACGGGCCGAGATGTACAACTGTGTATCATCCGCGTACTGATGGTACCGCACCCCGTGGGAACGGATGATCTCACCCAGCGGCTTCATGTAGATGTTAAAAAGGAGAGGAGAGAGTACCGAGCCCTGAGGCACCCCATATTTTAGGGACCTAGGACTGGACTTCTCGCTCTCCAACCACACCGACTGGGTCCGGCCCCTCAGAAATGAGGAAAACCAGGACCACACAGTGCCCTGGATTCCTAATCCTCGGAGCCGTTCCAGAAGGATACCGTGGTCGACGGTATCGAAGGCCGCTGAGAGGTCAAGAAGAGCAAGGACGGACGGATGACCGCCATCCCGCTCTCGCCAGAGATCATCCATCAGCGCGACCAATGCAGTCTCAGTACCATATCCAGGTCTGAATCCTGACTGGAAGGGGTCCAGATATTCCGCTTCATCCAGTACCCCCTGCAACTGACGCGCCACTGCCTTTTCCAATACTTTCCCCAAAAAGGGGAGGTTGGAAACAGGTCTGTAGTTGGTTATGACTGCTGGATCGAGGGATGGCTTCTTCAGGAGGGGGCGCACCAAAGCATGTTTCAATGGTGCAGGAAATATCCATTAGTTGAAAAATCAATACAGAAATCCATTTGTCTGCTGGAATTGCTACAGGCTAAACTGAAGGGCAAAATCTGTGATGCTACTATATGGTTCCAAGGGAGGAATTATCGCCTGCCACTGTAGCTCTTTCAAAAAAATAATATTCTAAATTTAGGCCAAGTCAGCTTTGCCTTCCTGGACTGCACAAAATATTCCTGACATTGTCCCACAAATGAAACAGTGCGAAGAAGAAGCATGGGGAGACCGTAACTGCTTGTTCCTAATGGAGATACATGATTGCTTTGATGGATTGGGGAGGGGGCAAATGTTTACCCTGCCTAATGAAGCTGAGTAGAGAATTCCTACCTTTACCTCCAGCCACTCCTGTCTTTGGAAAGGAGCGATTATAGGGATGGCTAAATGGTTCATCCAGGGACACATTTGGAACTCAGTGCATCATAAATATCCATTCATCCATTACTTGACAGCATGATCCAAATTTCTCGCAAATCAGTTGTGCCATTTGCGAGAAATTAGATTTATGGACACGTACCTTTTGGGGCTAGATGTCGTTGTCCATTCTGGCATGCAACTGGTTGTGGCTTTTTAGAAAAAGAGGGGGGAAATAATTCATGAGGTTCTGCAAAATGAGTAATTTGACATAATCCCCCAAGATACTCTTCTGATAAAAAGTATTGTGCAGTCTTCTGAACTGCAAACTGAAAAATAATAATAAAATAATTATTAGGCTAATATTCCTGGAGAAGCAGGGAACATTAATGCCATAAAGATGACTGTATGTCTTTTGCTGATTCTGGAAAACCTTTTCTCTCCTACCAAATCTATTTGTGGTGGGGGTTTTTTTAAAAAAAAAATACTAGAATGCATGTTTGCCAAATTACCCCATCAACCCTGACTGTTTTCTCACTTTGTTCCTGGAACCTTTTTAGCACATCCTACTAAAAATCCAAACATCATGTTTTCGGTTTTGAAAAAATCCAGACTACACTGGCAGGAGTAGAATAGTTGTCACAGATAAGAATATATAAAAAAGAAAAAATAATCAAGATATCTATATTGAGTAATTAGCAAAATCTCAAGGAGTCTTCAGTCTTTTACCCTCAAGGATGGCTAAATTATACAGGGTAGTGAAAACTGTGAGAGATTGTGAGGAGCTCCAGAGGGATCTCTTGAAACTGGGGGAGTGGGCAAAACAGTGGCAAATGAGCTTCAACATTAGTAAGTGCAGAGTGATGCATGTTGGGGCAAAAAACTCCAATTACATTTATAAACTGATGGGTTCTGAACTCTCTGCGACAAACCAGGAAAGGGACCTTGGTGTCCTGGTGGACAGCTCAATAAAGATGTCAACCCAGTGTGCCTCAGCAGTGAAAAAAGCAAACTCAAAGGTAGGGATCATTAGGAAGGGTATAGAAAATAAGTCAGCAAGTGTCATTTTGCCTCTTTATAAATCTATGGTGAGGCCCCATCTGGAATACTGTGTACAGTTCTGGTCACCAGAAGGATATTATGGAGTTGAAAAAAGTGCAGAGGAGGGCAACCGGAATGATTAGGGGACTGGAACACCTTCCTTACCATCTGAGGCTGCAACGGTTGGGCCTTTTCACTCTTGAACGACGGCATCTAAGAGGTGACCTGATTGAAGTTTATAAAATCATGCATGGTGTGGACAAAGTAGATAAGGAAAAACTGTTTTCCCTATCGCATAACACTAGAACCAGGGGACACTCCATGAAACTTTTGGGTACTAGTTCTCAAACAAATAAGAGAAAGTACTTTTTCACCCAGAGGATTACTGGTCTATGGAACTCCCTGCCAGACGAAGTGGTGACAGCTGTCAGTCTTGACAGCTTTAAGAAAGGATTAGACAAGTTCATGGAGGACAAGGGTATCAATGGCTATAATTATGGATACTTAAGGACAACCTCCGGGTTGGAGAGATAGGCAGGATATCTCTCAATGCCATTTCCAGGGAATCCTAAGCAGGTGAAGGCATCTCCTTGGGAATACCCTGAAGGAAATGGTGAGCCACTGTGTGAGACAGAATGCTGGACTGGATGGGCTGTGGCCTGTTCCAGCAAGGCTGTTCTTATGTTCTTATGTAAAACTATCAAGTCATTTTTATTTTGTATATGTGTAAATTAAGGATCCATCAGAATTACTCTGCAGAGAGACATGGATTTGTTCTAAGCATATCAGAAAGTAAACAAAACAAGACAAAAAGACAAAAAATGCTGTGACACTTTAAAGACTAACTGCTGTATTTTAATACAGTACTAGCATTTTTTGCCCGGCCTTGCCAGACAGGTTTTGGGGTTGTTTTTTATGTTTGTTTTTTTTTGGGGGGGGGGGGTTATTTCGGGCAAAGACACGGCAAGGTCGACAGGCAGGGATCCGCCAGGGTAGGCTTCTCCCCTGATGGATTTCTGACTCTCACCCTTGCCATTCTCCTTCCGCTGTTTTGAAAACAGTCCTCAAAACAATGGAGGGAGAATGTCTAGGGCAAGAGGCAGGAATGTGTCAGGGGAGGAGCCTACCCTGGCAGATCCTTGCCTGGCATCTTCTCCCATGGAAGGCGTTGAGTTCCCTCTAGGAGACGAAGGCTGAGAATGGCACTCCATTCTCAGCCTTCATCTCCCGGAGGTAAGCCATCACCTTCCACGGAGGGTGGAGGCCACAAGCTTCAGCCCCGCTCTCCGTGGAAGGCGATGGCTTCCCTCTGGGAGCTGAAGGCAGAGAACAGAGCACCGTTCTCGGCCCTTGTCTCCCGGATGGAAGCAGTTTGTTTCCCTGCTACCCTGCTGAAGCCGCGCGGGGTGAGAGGGGCTCCCCCTCCCCCCTGCCGAAGCTGTGGCAAGGCCAGCACTGGCCTTCATCCCAGGGGCCACAGGAAGAAGAGGGGCTCCCTCTCCTCCCCGCAACCCCACTGAATCAGTGGCAAGGCTGGTGCTGGCCTTCATCCCCAGGGCCACGGGGATGGCTTCCCTCCAGGAGATGAAGGCCAAGAATGGTGGTCTGATCTCGGCCTTTGTCTCCCGGAGGGAAGTCATCGTCTTCCACAGAGGGCAGGGGCCAATGCTTTCGGCCCCCGCCCTCCATGGAAAGCAATGGTTTCCCTCTGGGAGACGAAGGTCGAGTTCTCAGCCTTCATCTCCCAGAAGGAAGCAGTTCATTTTACTTGGTGGGTGGTGGCCGAAGCTTTTGGCCTCCGCCCTCTGTGGAAGGTGATGTTTTCCCTCCAGGAGATGAAGGGTAAAAAGAGAATGCTGTTCTCGGTCTTCATCTCCCGGTGGGAAGCCATCACTTTCCACAGAGTGTGGGGGCCGAAGCTTGCACCCTCTGCCCTCCGTGGAAGGTGATGCCTTCTCTCTGGGAGATGAAGGCCGAGAACAGAGCACCATTCTCAGCCTTCATTTCCCATAGGGAAGTGGTTCATTTCCCCCGGTGGGCGGCATTCGAAGCTTTCGTCCTCCGCCCTCAGTGGAAGGCAATGTTTTCCCTCTGGGAAACGAAGGCCGAGAATGGTGCTCCAACCTCAGCCTTTGTCTCCCGGAGGGAAGTCATTGCCTTCCACAGAGGGCGAGGGCCAAAGCTTTCAGACCCTGCCCTCCATGGAAAGCAATGGTTTCCCTCTGGGAGATGAAGGTCAAGTTCTCGGCCTTTGTTTCCCAGAGGGAAGTGGTTCATTTTCCCCAGTGGGCTGCAGTCGAAGCTTTCACCCTCCGCCCTCCATGGAAGGTGATGTTTTCCCTCCAGGAAATGAAGGCCGAAAACAGAGCACCATTCTCGGCCTTTGTCTCCTGGTGGGAAGCCATCACCTTCCATGGAGTGTGAGGGCTGAAGCTTTCAGCCTCCACCCTCCATGTTAGGCAATGGCTTCCCTCCAGGAGACGAAGGCCAAGAACAGAGCACCATTCTTGGCCTTCGTCTCCCGGACTCGTCAGCTGTTTTTTTAAAGTATGCGGCACTTGCCCTGCCTCCTCCGCACTCATGTCCTTCAGTCTGATTGGCTGAGGGGTGGTGTGGCACAGAGGATGCTGGGAAGCATAGTTTTTTTGTCATGTTTGTGGGGCGTTGGCCCCACTCTTGGCTGCTGGACCCTTACGACGATGCTCACGGGGTCAAAAGGTAAGTGTGGCCGACTCGGTACAGGATGGTTGGGCCAGGTGTGGCCACACATGCTAGACACACATGGCTCAATCCTCTTCTTATAGGTAAAGATTAGCTTCGTGGATCAAGTCTACTTCATCTGACAAAGGGGACTAGATCCATGAAAGCTAATATTAAAATACAGCAGTTAGTCTTTAAAGTGTCACTATGTTTTTTTGTCTTTTTGTTTTGTTTACTCTCTGATATGCTTGAAATACAGACTAACATGACTACCATTTCAAAGGTTTCAGCTATGGATTTATTTATTCATCATGGTGGCTAAAAGTTAATTACTGTATTGACAAATTCTGATAAAGATTTGTCTTAGAAGAACGTAGCTCTGGACCAGGGCCTTCCCTAATGCATCTCTCCTTACCTCATTTTATATTCCCCATTCCCCTGATGGCCAGGAGCAGAGTGTTTCAGAGATTTGGAGTGGGAATATGATTTTACACCAAGTTAATCTTCTGTAACAAAGCATCTGTGTAATCTTTTGTAGCAGATCTCACATTGTCCCCTGAGTGTGATTAAAAAACAGGTGAATATACATACAGTCATAATGTCATATATCTGTGTAATCTCCTTGCTTTCCTGTCCTTCGCCTTGGTCCCACTGCCTTGTCTTTCAAAGGTTGGGGGGATGTTAGGCTTTACCCCCAAAGCCAGCCCTCCCTCCTTTCTCTGCAGGTTTCACAGCACAGAGAACTCGGCTTTGCCAGGCCAATGAAGAGGGAAAGCTCTAGTGAGTAAGCTAAACACAGACTGTATTTTATCCTACTCAAAACAGAAAGGAAGGCTGCCTGTAGGCCTGCTGCACTTGGATGCAATTGTGAGGAAGAGTTAATTCTCACCACGATTACTTTCCCAGAACACAGAACAGCCTATCTAGGAAGGAACAAGGACTTTCTGTGTTAGCCATGGAAGCTTTTTATAACATGACTCTTTCTTGTGAGTGGTGCTTTCACCAAAAGGGCAGGGTATAACTGTACAAAAAATAATGAAAAGAACACATAGTGTCATAAACAATCCTGTCACCTTGGGTCTAACTTTAGGTAAAGGTAAAGATTGCCCTTGCTTGAAAGCCAGTCATATCTGGCTCTAGGGTTCAGTGCTCATCTCTGTTGATAGCCAAGAGACAGCATTGTCTGCATCTGCAGATGTTTCCATGGACATGTGGCAGGCATGACTAGACACCGGTGTGCACGGAATGCTGTTTACCTTCCCACCAAAGTGGTACCTATTTATCTACTTGTAATTTCTTGCTTTCAAACTGTTAGGTTGGCAGGATCTGGGACAGAGGCAGAAACTCACTCCATCATGCATAATTGGGTCTCAAACTGCTGACCTGCCAACCTTCCAGTCATCAACTTCTGCATCTTAACTACTAAGACACCACAGTCTTGGGTCTAACTTTACAGCTTGACAAAAAGGTAACTGCAGCGGCCCCACAGGGGGACTTCAATTTCCAGAAGCCTGAGTCAGTACACTGGCTGATCAGTGCTTTAGGGAATTGACTTAGGCTTCTCGGAATTCAAGTCCAAAAACCAAAGGTTGGGGAACACTGCTCCAGGAGTTCCATAAAGCTCTGAAGGCTGAACTAGTTAGAGAGGCATTTTGCAACATTTTGACTCTCCCCACCCAGTGTTCATAATGCTTGGTTGTTGGTGGCCTACTTTGGGTTTCTGTGTGTGTGCGTTTGATAATCCTGAAATTTTAACTCTTTTATTTTAATTTTATATCTCTGTGTATGTGTGGATAGAATGAACAAACGAATGAATGAACAAATGAAGTACAGTATCTCTAGGAGAAAAGAGGTGATAGTAGTAGTAATAGGTGCACTGTGATCAATCCCAAAAGGGTTGAAAAACCATCTGAGTTTGATTGGTATTGATAACATCAAGATACTGTAAATCAATTGCAGAGAATAGCACTACTAGGTACCAGCTGCATTATCAGGTGATACTTCTTTGACCCTTAGGTCTAAGGCTAGAACTAGGACAGTGGGGTTC
The DNA here is from genome assembly GCA_035047345.1 of Bradypodion ventrale. NCBI lineage: Eukaryota > Metazoa > Chordata > Lepidosauria > Squamata > Chamaeleonidae > Bradypodion > Bradypodion ventrale. The sequence continues at coordinate 415,780,062 of JAWDJE010000001.1, forward strand.
CAAAACTCCAGTCCAAACATCTGATGGACTGCGTACTCCTTTGATAATAATGAAACAGCTCTAATAGAGGTGAATATCACATCCATACCTATAGTGTGAGCCAGTGGTGGGCGCTCTAATAGAGGTGAATATCACATCCATACCTATAGTGTGAGCCAGTGGTGGGCATCAGCAGGTTCGCACCAGTTCGCCAGAACCGGTAGCAGAAATTCTGGTTGGCCCCATCCATCCAAGTTTTGAAATAAAGTAGTCCTAATTCAGATGCAATGCAGGGCTTTCCTCCTGGCCATGCCCACCATACCACACCCACAGTGTGGTAGTAATTTTTTTTGGAGCCCACCACTGGTGTGAGCACATAAAATAGAGAACAGAGAAATGAAGAAAGTGACACTAGAATATGAGCAAATCACACTGTGTGGTTTTTAGCAGAGCCATCTGTAGGTGGCTCAAGGTCTCCTACAGCTTGCATTTATTCTACTTGGCTCCCACCCATGGAGCCTGGTTACTCTTGAATCTAAAGAAGCAGCAAGGGTTGCTCTGGTTTCCAGATGAATGTTAAAAGTAACCATAGCAACCTGGCAATAGTTGGAATGAAAAATATCAAGGGCATGACAGGTTCCCCAGAACTGTGGTTCTGCTAGATACCACAACTGATGCATGATATCCTGAATTTTCTCATGGAAAAGCTTTGAAGGACTTTGTGTGCTGAGAGCCAGTCCTACTGCAGAAAAGAGGCATGATTTGGAATATCTATAGTTGACATATTAGCCCTGACATTTGCACAGAGGAAACTGGGATATGAATAACTATGCACATGTAGTTTTCAACATGTTCAGGATCCCAGTCATATAAACACAAATAGTTCTTCTCCTTTCATGTCCCAATCAAGCCAAAATGAAGCCACTTTCTTGGCTTTGTTGTTGGCCAAACCTAAGTCCTCATCAGTGCATGCTTCTGGCAGTAATTGACAGACAAGAAAATGAACTGGATTCTGTATCTCTCCACATTCACACCACATGTTGTTGTCCGCCAGTAGCCCCCACTGGAGCATATCAGTCTTACATTTAAGAACTCTGGCCCTCAGCCTGTTCGGTGTCCTCCAAGTGATGTAGGGTGGATTGAGTTCCTCAGCTATATCCTCCTTTAATGTTGTTCCTTGTCCAGTGAGCTCCTTCCTCCATCTTTTAATTTGGTTTTTCTCTTACGTACCTCAAGAATGTTTGTTCTTGCCATAAAGCTCTTCCTGGATCTGAGCCAGTGGACTTGAGGTTCATATCAATTCAGAGGATGTCAAGGATCATTCTCTAAGCTCTCTCAGCTTCCAACTGCTTCTTCTCTCCTGATCTTCGGTGGAGAGATTAGTTCATGCACCAGCTTCCTTTTTGTAAGGATGTGCAGGGGCTAGAGCTCAACCTGATACTGGAGGCATCAGCCATAGCCTGTATTCTTTTTATATCTGCTGCATAAAGTAAGATAGTCTTTTTCTGTCCCTGTTTGCTTGTTTTATTTTCTTGCTACTTGCTTGACTCCTGTTTCTCTTTATATATTTTTTTTCACTAGACACATTTTTGCTTTGATACCTTTGGGTTGCTGAAAGCATGAGCATAACTTTAATGTAACTTCAGATGTATGAGCAATTTGATTCAATTGATCTTTTAAAACCTATTTTTCTTGTTTGCTGTTAAAAAGTGACATGGACCAGGCATGATTTGAATTTGAAAATTTGAATACGAGTTGAAGTTGACGATGGCATTTGGAAATTAGCGCTTTTCTGGGACATTGAAAAACATATTCAGTACAATGCTCATATTTGATAAGTAGGTAAAGAATATACTGTAAGCTGTAGACAGATACACTGGGTTTTAAGAGAGTCTTGCTTTTAGCCTTCCTGCTACCTTCTGTCTTTCCCAGGATTATTGTCTTTTCCAGAGAGTTTGGCCTTCTCATGATGTGCCCAAAGCAGGAGAGTTTCAGTTTCACCATTTTTGCCTCCTGAGACAGTTCAGGTTTGATTGTTCCAGGATCCCTGTGCCACTTTTGGCAGTTCATGGTATCCACAAGGCTCTTTTCCAGCACCACATTTCAAATGAATCATTTTTTTCCTATCAACTTTTTATACTGTCCAGCTTTTACACATGTACAAATCAGTTGCGAATCTCCAGTGATATGTTCTTACATTTGATAATCTTTTCCAATTCTTCATTGTTGTGCTCAGTCTTCCTTCGATTTCTGATTTCCAAGTCTCAGTCTTCTTTTTTCTTGGTTGCAGTCCCTATTTGGGTTGATGATTCAGCCTAGGTGTACACAATCCTTCACTTTTTCTATTTCTTCATTGTCAACCTTGAAGTACAGTACTGCAGTTCTTCAGTAGTCATGATTTTTGTCTTCTTAATATTCAACTGCAGCCATGCTTTGCACTTTCTTCTTTCACAAGCTAATCTATAGAATATGTGTATTATGTGCTGTCAGATCACATTTAAATTATGTCAGCCTTAATAGAGTTTTGAATTGAGATATTTAAGAGACAGGTTTACCATTCTAGTAGTTTCAATGTTTGAGCAGGTGTTTGAACCCAGATCTCCTGGCTATCATTTCTCACTATACCACATTGACTCTTCTTCAGTGGGATAGTAGGGATGACCCTGAATCTTCCACCATCTGCTTCATGAGGCAGATACCGCATGTTGCTCAGTGGTAGGATCAGCTATATTGTGCACCAAAACTTCATTTAAATCAAGCATGATCAAGCCTCTTTGGGTAAAGGTAAAAGTCATCCTTGCTCAAAAGCCAGTCATATCTGACTCTAGGGTACAGGAAAACTCCCTAGGGTACTAGGGAAAACGAAACAGTGGCAACAGGATTGGAAAAGATCAGTATATGTCCCAATCCCAAAAAAGGGCAATGCCAAAGAATGTTCAAATTATCGAACAATTGCGCTCATCCCACAAGCCAGCAAAGTGATGCTCAAGATAATGCAGGATAGACTACAGCAGCATGTAGAAAGAGAACTACCAGAGGTGCAGGCTGGGTTCAGAAGAGGCAGGGGGACCAGAGATCACATTGCCAACATACGTTGGATCATGGAGAAAACAAAGGAATACCAGAAACAAGCTTACTTCTGCTTCATTGACTACACCAAGGCCTTTGATTGTGTGGACCACAACAAAATGTGGCAAGTAATTAAAGAGATGGGAATACCAGAACACCTCATATGTCTCATGAGAAATCTGTACATGAGTCAAGAAGCAACAGTTAGGACAGAGTATGGAATGACGGAGTGGTTTGGAATAGGAAAAGAAGTAAGACAAGGCTGCATTCTGTCACCCTGCTTATTCAACTTATACACAGAGCACATAATGTGCAATGCAGGGATGGAGGAATCACCATATGGGATCAAAATTGCTGGGAGAAACATCAACAATTTGAGATATGCAGATGATACCACCCTAATGGCAGAAAGTGAAGAAGACCTAAAGAAGCTCCTGATTAGGTTGAAAGAAGAGAGTGCAAAAGCTGGCCTGAGACTCAATATCAAGAAAACCAAGATAATGGCAACAGGCGCTATAAGTCCCTGGAAAATAGATGGGGAAGAAGTAGAAGCAGTAACAGATTTTACTTTCTTAGGATCCAAGATCTCTGCAGATGGGGATTGCAGCCATGAAATAAAAAGGCGACTGATTCTTGGGAGACAAGCTATGAAAAACCTGGGGAACATAGTGAAAAGTAGAGATATCTCACTGCAAACAAAGGTCCGCATAGTCAAAGCAATGGTATTTCCGGTGGTGATGTATGGCTGTGAGAGCTGGACCATTAGAAAGGCTGAGCGAAGAAAAATAGATGCCTTTGAGATGTGGTGCTGGAGGAGAGTTTTGAGAGTCCCCTGGACAGCGAGGAGAACAAATAGATCAATATTAGAAGAGATTAGCCCTGAGTGCTCCTTAGAAGGACAAATAACAAAGATGAAGTTGAAGTATTTTGGACATCAAATGAGAAGAGAGGATTCACTTGAGAAGGCCTTGATGCTGGGGAAGGTGGAGGGCAAAAGAAGAAGGGGACGGCCAAAGATGAGATGGCTAGATGGTATTGTAGACACAATGGGCACGGGGCTGTGTGGACTAAGGAGGATGGTGGAGGACAGAGGTGCCTGGAGAGCGATGGTCCATAGGGTCGCAAAGAGTCGGAATCGACTGTGCGACTGAACAACAACAGGGTACAGTGCTCATCTCTGTTATGTCCAAAGAGCCAGCTCTGTCTGTGTCTGTAGATGTTTTTGTGGTCATATGGCAGACCGAAGCTGCTGAAGTGCTTCAGACTTTCTCCCACAGAATCAGTGGTGGGCTCCAAAAAAAATTGCTACCACGCTGTGAGTGTGGCCTACTTTGTGGACATGGCCTACCTTGTGGGAGTGGTATGGTGGGCGTGGCCAGGGGGAAAGCCCTGCGTTGCACCCGGATTAGGACTACTTTATTTCAAAACTTGGATAGGCGGGGTCAGCCAGAATTTCTGCAACCGGTTCTGGTGAACTGGGGTGAACCCGTTGAAGCCCATCACTGCACAAAACAGAGCAGAGCCTGGTGAAAGGAAGCAAAGCAGAAAATGCCAAGGTAGTGTTTCCCTTTAAGGTATGGGTTTTGAGCAGAGGCGCGTGGCCACCTGCCCTGGTAAATTCTTTCCTCTGCAGGGGACTGCTCCATTGTGCAGCACTTGGGTTTTGAACTGCTGACCTGCTGACCTTCCAGTCATCAAGTTCCGCATCTTAATCACTAAGTCTTTGCAGTCCCATCAAGCCTCCTTACCTCATCAATTATTCCATGATAAGATATTGCTCATAGTAAGGCAATGGAAAATGATGAGCCTGGAGAATTTAGCAGTCATGATTAAAAAAAAAACTTTTGTTTGAAATTTATGCTGCCATCTTGTGATTGAGTGTATTGAAGGGTCAAGGGCAGAGAAAAATGCCTCTATTGAGGCAACTTTCAACTGGAAGTCTCTATGCTTCTTAGCAAATGCTTCAGGGTTACAAACCACACAAATACCTCTGCTGAAACAGATTGTCGGGGGACAATGTCACTGCCTTTATAAGGAGAATTGAGGTTTGTTTTTTCCTGGCAGTTTTTTTCACTCTAGCAGTTCTCCTTTTCCCTGTAGGTAACAGAGAGCTTTGAGGTTTTATTTAATGTCATTTACTACAAAAAGCTGTGAAAAATCTTAGATTGTCTAATAAAGTGTTATATGGTTTGAAGCTTTTCAGCTAGAGATAGTTCCAAAAGCATTAAATAAAACTAGATGAACTTTTTAAAAATCCTAAATGGGCTGGAAGTTATTCTAATACTCTGAAGGACAACAATAAAATGCTTTATTATTGCATGGTCATTTGCAATGCCAAGGGAACAGGATATAAAATGGAGTGGGGAAGAAAAAAAAAAGAACTCTGTGGTCCTAGCACTACATTGAAAATGACTCGTGGTTGTCCCATGCAGTGAGTCATGTTACTGTGCTTTTCTAAGGAAGAACGTTCCAGATTAGCTGGTTGGCCATAAACTGTTCCTGTCAAGGAAGAAGGATAAAAGACTTCCTTCTGCAACTAATCCTTGCTTGACCAACATGATCCATCATACATCTTTCAAGTCGTGCTCTTAGCCATGATTCGGGATCAGAGTGCCTAGCTTGTGCTCTCAACATGAATCAGGATTATCCTCTAATCCTGATGGCTTTTGAGCCATGGCTTTTAACTCTTTTCAGACTTACTAGCCATAATAGATCATGCTTGTACTAATCATACAATAGTATACATGAGAGGAAGGGACCGTCTTGGCTTAGTGGTTAAGCTGCTGAGCTTTATAACTGGAAGGCAGCCAGGTCAGCAGTTTGAGTGCTATGCGACAGGGTGACCTCCTGTCATTTGTCCCAGCTCCGATCAGGTCTAGCAGTTTGAAAGCAAGAAATTGCAAATAGATGAATCTGTACTGCTTTGACAGGAATGGTACCAGCATTCAGTGTGCTTTGTATCTAGTCATGCCTGCCACTTGACCATGGAAATAGCTGCAGAAGCAGACAGCACTGGCTCTTTGAGTGTGACCGGAGATAAGCATTGTCCCCTAGAGTTGGACACAACTGACCTTTGATCAAAAGAGACCTATGCATGAGAGAACATAAAAACATGGACTTACTGTGTGACTGAAAAGCTACAGTCTATTTTTTCTTTCTCTCTCTTTTCATGAGAATAATAGTTTCATTGTGTTATGGCTACTGTTCTATTTATATGTGTTTTTCTGTAGATATAGGACATTCTCATCTTCTGTAGAGATATAAAACAGTCTCGTCTTTCAGCACCATGACTTGTTTTGTTTTCTCTTGTCTCATCACTGGATTTTCAAGCTATAAAATATTCACAAGTGATTTACCATTGTTTTCTTCTTCTCAGTAATAACAATAGCTTGAGTGTCATTGCTACTAACTGTGAAAGATCCTTCCAATGTTAACCTGCATGACTGTTGCTAACTGTTATCTGCCCTTCTACTCTCATGCCCATGTGAATGATCTATTCTTTTGTGCTAATTGTCACTGTGATGATTAATGCCTGAAAAGGATGTATGCATGTTAATCTGATGTCTTGGATTTGTTCATGCCATTTCGGATGCTGCTGATGATAATATAGAATCAGGATGGAGTGTAATCACCTGATGGAGAAGATGAGATTCCAGTTTCGAAGGCACTTAGTCAGCTACTGAACAAAGGCAAAGGGTAAGTATGAATAGCACTGTTGCTAATGAAGTAACTGAATAAAGCCAAAATGGCATTCAGTTATGGATGCGTGCTGAAGCACAAGAAAACTATGGACATGGAATTTGAGAGTTATGAATCAAGGTAAGCTCAAAATCATAAAAAAATAGAATGTTTTATAACTGAGGTCAGTAAACTAAAGCACACTTTTGGTCTGATAATTACAAATCATTTTGCTCTGGAAATAACAAACTTAGAAGAAACAGTATGGTATCAAAACAAAACAAGAAATGGCAAAATAATATAGCACTAAGAGTGTTATGTCAGTGTGAGTTTTTAATCAGTGGATCAAAATTGACCTCCTCAGATGAAGAAGTGCAAGTACACATCTTGTATATTTATATTTATACCTGTCACCATGACCAGATGAGTATAAAGATAACAGAAAAAGTGACACTGATTCTTTGATATAGGAATGGAACTATCAAGATATTAATACATTCAATTAGCAGATCTTGACCAAGTTAATTGCTGTAGGCCACATTGCCTTGGCTATCCATAGAAAGCTAAATCAGTTCACCAAGAAAGACAACTGTTTTATACTCATGAGATATTACAGGAAGCTGGGCTATTAATATAAGAAATATGCTAAGAAGCCTAGACTTCTACTGCAGCCTTTAGGGTTACACTGGATCTTGTTTACATAACTAGTTTCTGTTGTCTTCTTCTTAAGTCTCCCTAAAATTCTTTATTTTTAACAATAGCAGTGAGGCGGAGGTCTGATGTGGGAAGGCTGCTGTTCATGCGGGAGCGTGCTTTCCTGGGTGGAAAGCAGCCTGTCAGCTTGCCTCACTGCCTCACTGCCTCACTGTTGTGTGGCTGCCCTCACTACAGCAAGGCCGAGAGGTATGCTGCAGGCAGGCTGCTCTCCGTCGGGATCGTTTGTTCCTAGATGGAGAGCAGCCTGTCAGTGTGTCTCTCTGCCTTGCTGTTGGGAGGCGAGCCTTGAAACAGTGAACTGGGGGTCTGACACGTTCAGGCCACTCTCCATCTAGGAGCGCGCGTTCCTGGACGGAGAGCAGCCTACCTGTCAGTGTGCCTCTCCGCCTCACTGTTGTGAGTGAAGCCATGAAATAGCAAGGTGGGGGTCTGACGCAGGAAGGCTGCTGTTCATGCGGCAGCGTGCGTTCCCTGATGGAGAGCAGCCTGTCAGCTTGCCTCTCCGCTTTGCTGTTGTGTGGCTGCCCTCGCAACAGCAAGGTGGAGAGGGAAGCGCAGCTTGATGGCGGTGGATCTCCATCTTGCTGTCCCGCCTCTCCTGAGTTCACTCTGGCCTCTCTGATTGGCTGGGGCGTAGCACAGGGGATGCTGAGGCATGTAGTTTTATTTTAATTTGTATTTCGTGTGTCCCACGCCCCACCCGCGTCCTCCAGAACCCCTTCTTTGACCTCTAGAATGGGGAAGGTAGGTCCGGGATTGTTGTCAAGGGGGTGGTTGGCAAGGGGAGAGTGTAGAAAGGACATACAAATGTACCTAGTATATATACATATTATACTAATGAAGGTGCCTGGCCCTTGGCCGGGGGCTGGCATGACTGTGTAGGTGGTGGGGTGGTTCCCGGGGCCTATTTTGGGGGTGGCTTAAATGAGAAGAGAGGATTCACTTGAGAAAGCCTTGATGCTGAGGAAGGTTGAGGGCAAAAGAAGAAGGGGATGGCCAAAGATGAAATGGCTAGATGGTATTGTAGACACAATGGGCACAGGGCTGGACGGGCTGAGGATGATGATGCAGGACAGAGGTGCCTGGAGGTCAATGGTCCATAGGGTTGCAAAGAGTCAGAATCGACTGTGTGACTGAACAACAAAAAGGGCTGGATGGGTGCTGGCGTGGGCTGGGCGGAGTTGTCTGGGCTGGGCATCTTGGAAGGGTTTTTTGTCCAGGGTGGTGTGTCACCCCCCCCCCCCCCGGGCGGAAAGCAGCCTGCCTGTCACCTTTCCTCTCCATTTTGCTGTTTCGAAGCCACCTCAAAACAGCGAGGCGGAGAGGGAAGCTGACAGGCTGCTATCAGTCCGGGATAGCATGTCCCCGGGTGGAAAGTAGCCTGCCTGTCAGCTTCCCTCTCCACCTTGCTGTTTCGAAGACAGCCTCAAAACAGCGAGGCAGAGATGGAAGCTGACAGGCTGCTATCCATCTGGGGTGACACGTCCCTGGGCGGAAATCAACCTGCCTGTCACCTTCCCTCTCCGCCTCGCTTTTTCGAAGCCAGCATCAAAACATCAAGGTGGAGAGGGAAGCTGACAGCCTGCTATCCGTCCGGAGTGGCTGCTTTCCTCCTGGGGACATGTGACACCAGATGATTAGCAGCCTGTCACCTTCCCTCTCTGCCTTTCTGTTTTGAAGCCGGCCTTGAAACAGCGAGGTGGAGAGGGAAGCTGACAGGCTGCTATCCATCCGGGGTTATGCGTCCCCAGGCGGGAAGCAGCCTGCCTGGCATTCTTGGTCATCCTGGCAACGGGGCCATTGGTGTGTGTGGTCAGCCAGTTGTTTTTTGTTTTTGTTTTTTTGCATAGCTGTTCGGATTGGCTGGCGGTTGCCGCAACGGTTGCTGGGAATTGTATTTTTTTTCTATTTTGGCCATTTTGGGGGTGGAGGCCCCACCCTTGGCCTCTGGACCTTCGCGGGGCTGGTCTCCATTACAGAAGGCATGTGTGTGCATGCCCCAGCAGAAGGCTCCACCTGACCCCAGATACCCAAGGTTCCTGTTGCAGCCCTCGAGGCATGCCGGCCATTCCACTGCCGAGCACGCCAGCGGGAAGCCGCATGGAGTGTGACTTCAGTGGTGGTGCGGATGCCCTGGACTCCATGCGCCGCCGCCTTCAGCTACAGCGATGCAGCCCTCTGCCACCACCTTCTTTGCTGGGGCTATGCTGCCCCACCACCCCTAAAGCCGCGGGGAGGCCCGGGCACCGTGCATGCCCCAGACTCCACACACCACTGCCATCTTTAGCCATGCTGCCACGGCCCACCACCCCCAACAATGTGGGCAGGCCCGGCCCCAGCAGTGCCACCACCATTCTTTGGAGGTAGCGGCACTAACTTCAATGGCAGTGCCAGTGTCAGAGCCTGCAGCTGATAAATGTATCATTCCCCACATGGCCATGCTGCCAGGCTTGGTTGACACCACCCATTCTGACTCTGCCATGGCCACCACTGCTGGGGGTCGCACACCCTGGGTAGGCCTGGAAACATGGGGGAAGGGGGCCAGAAAGGAGCCTCACACCCCAAAGGGGGGCGGGTAGGCCACCTGTCAGGGGGTCTCCAATGGGTAAGCTGGGGGCAAGGGGACAGTGACGCGCTCCATAATGGCTGGGGGAGTGCACCAGGCAGGCCTCCTGACATGGGGTGGAGGGGGGTGGGCAAGGGGGGCCTTGGAGTGTGCCCAACCCAGGAGCATAGCTGTCAAGTTTTGAATTTGAAAATAAGGGACATTTCCTGGACAAAACGGGAAACTTAACAGCTATGTTTATCCTGTGCAGCCTTCCAGTGGCAGCATTAGGGCATTGCAGTGTGACTGATATGGGACACTGCGGGAAAGTCATTAAAATATGGGAGGTTCCCAGCCAATACGGGACACTTGACAGCTATGCCCAGGAGGCCTGGTGGAGAGAATGGACGGACCGGGGCCCCACAACACCCTACGCCCTCCCCAACAGCAAACACTCTCCCTTTGGAGGTGAGCCACTACAGGCCGAAGGCCACCCACCCCCACCCCCCTGCAAAGACTCGGGGGTGGCACACTCTCTGTCCGGGGAGAGCTGCCACATGCTGAAGACCCCCCCACAAAGACTCGGGTGTGTGTGGCAAAATACCACCCAGCCTCCAGCCTACCTGGATGGGCTGTAGTTTCAGGTTGGGTCCCACACCCAGGCAACACCAGTCTGCTAGTAATAATATATAATATAATATAGATAGATGTGCTTGAAAGTTGCTCACCAATTGATTGGCTTCACTGTTTATTGTTGCTTTTAGAGATTTTGAACCTACTTTTGCATACATATTTTCTTTAGATCCTTTTGGAACTTTTGCACCATCTTTAAATAAAACATTTAAAATGTCAACCTTGAAGTTTTTGGGTAGCATGGCTGAGTAATACATGTAATCCTTTCATCTGGGTTACTTTTTTGATGCTAGGCATATCTCTATTAATTCTTTTTTGCAAGGATTATCCTGGTTTTCCTATGTAGAAAGCAGAGGGGCACAACAGAAGGAAATCAAACCTTTGCTTAAGAGAAACCATTTTTTCCATTCCATTCTGTTCTAGTAATAGCTTCTTGTCTGATTCTGGCTAAAACAATATGTAGACAAGCATAAATAGAGAAGGAGAAGTTATCTTCAAGATTAAGGGGTCCCAAATATTATTCTCTTATCTCTCTACAGAAAGGCATTGAGACTGATGCTGATGTAGACTGGGCACATCATGACAAGAAAAGATTCTCAGGAAAAAGACAATAAGGCTGGAAAAGGTAGAAAGCAGCAGAAAAAGTGAAGATCAAACATAGATGGATTGACTTCATCATGTAAACCACAGCCTTGCATTTACAAGAGCTAAGCAGGCACAGTGCACAACCTTTGAGGCTGTTTAGAAAAAAATGACTGAGGCTTTGAATTTAATGGTTATATATTATAGGCAGTGGTGGGCATCAGCAAGTTTGCACCAGTTCACCAGAACCAGTAGCAAAAATTCTGGCTGGCCCCGGTCATTCAAGTTTTGAAATAAAGTATGTAGTCCTAATTTGGGTGCAATGAAGGGCTTTTCCCCTGGCTACACACACCATACCACACCCACAGTGTGGTAGTGAATTTTTTTGGAGCCCACCACTGATTATAGGGATCTATACCTATAAGAAGGGGGTTGGGCCGTGCATGTCCGGCATGCATGGCCACACCTGTCCCTACTATCCCGTATTGAGCTGTCAACACTTACCTTTTGACCCTGCGAGCATCGCTGCAAGGATCCGGAAGCCGAGAGTGGGGCCAACGCCCCACGAACCAGAACAAAAAAAGTACAGCAAGTGGCAGCATGTCCACTCAGCCAATAAGGCTGAAGGACATGAGCGTGGAGGAGGCGGGGTAGCCAGCGCGCACGTAAAAAACCATGGCCGATGCGCGATCACCTTGGAAACGAACCACTTCCCTCCATTCTCGGCCTTCGTCTCCTGGAGGGAAGCCATCCCCATGGCCCAGGGGACAAAGGCTGATGCCAGCCTCGCCATGGCTTCGGCAGGGTAGCAGAGAGGAGGGGGGAACCCTCTTCTCCCCATGCAGCTTTGGCGGGGTAGTGGGGAAATGAACCACTTCCCTCCGAGAGATGAAGGCCGAGAACAGCGCTCTGTTCTCAGCCTTCATCTCCCGGAGGGAAGCCATCACCTTCCACGGAGGACGGGGGCTGAATGCTTTGGCCCCCACCAACTGAGGAAAATGAACCACTTCTCTCTAGGAAATAAAGGCCGAGAGCGGCGCTCCGTTCCGCCTTCACCTCCCAGAGGTAAGCAATTGTCTTCCACAAGAGGTTTGCTTCTCTCTTGGTTGGCGGGGGCCAAAGCTTTCAGCCCCCACCAACAAAGAGAGAAGCAAACCACTTCCCTCTGGGAGAAGGCGCCAGGCAGGGATCAGCCAGGGTAGGCTCCTCCCCTGACGGATTCCTGCCTCTCGTCCTTCCAATTCTTCTTCCACTGTTTCAAAAACAGCCCTCGAAACAACAGAGGGAGAATGTCAAGGGCAAGGTAATGGTACAATAAAAGCATTATTTGGAAGCATCCAGATTTTAAAAGGCATTTAATATTATCAACAAAACATAGCAAGAACAAAGTGTGTATTTCTGGATTTGTTTTTGGTTGTTGTTTTTTGACATAATTTTGCCCTTGCTTTTTATTTTTATTTCCCTTCCTTTTGAAGTCAGAGACTAGATGAGATGAAAGAAACAGACCAAAAAAAGTGACACTCAAGAAACAAAGAGGATTTAAAGCATAAGCAAAGGAAACAATGTCAGATATTAACATATGGACAAAAATTTCTGAAGACTTGTTTATTATGGAGATAAAAATGACAAACTTGATGTTTATATTTTTTATCATAAAATCTGCATCTGACTTTCCATTCAAGATATAAGGGCAAATAATTAGAACAACACAAAATAGAAGCAGCTTCTGTGTTGAATCGATCTTGTTAACTGTTGTCAAGTCACCTTCAGTTTATGGTAGTCCTACAAATGAGTGACTTCCAACACATTCTGTACGCTTCACAACCTGCTTTTCTTTATTTGTGTCAGATGCACCACCAGTGTATAACAACATACAAAGCTAAAATTAACACATTTAAAAACAAAATAGAGTTAAAAGGGGCTAGATGATATTATTTATTTATTTATTTATTTCATCAAATTGCCCCTCACCAAGGCAACTCCGGGGGGCTTACAAGTCAGAACAATAAAAAGACAAAAACATTCAAGAGGATTAAAACATTAACATTTATTTGAAGTTAAAAATTTAAAATTATTTCAAGAAATCCCACCAGTGCCATATCCCGGACTTCCAAAACTGAGCACTCAGATAAGCCAGCCCAAAGTGGCTGTCTCCCTGGCCGGCCCCCACACCCGCTGTGCAAGCCACGTCTTCAGGCCCCTGCGAAGGGGTAAAAGCTCTGCCTGGAGACGGAGTTCAGTTGGCAGGATGTTCCACAGAGCCTGAGCAGATACGGAGAAGGCCCTCCTTCTCGTGCTAGAGAGGCGAGCCTCTCTAGCCGATGGAACTATGAGAGAGCCCTTCTGGTCCACTCTGGTGGGATGGGCCAATGCATGGGTGATGCAGTCTCTTAAGCTAATATATGACTGCATGTTGAGGGTGAGGCAAGGCAGGATTCAAGTCCCATAAACTGGCCAATCCCATCCTCAGTAGTGGATCTCTTTGAGGAGACAGCTGTTTTCACATATTGCCTTTCACATTCAGAGAGCCCAAGAATCCATCACTCAGGAGTGTTTCATCCTTGTCAACAGAAAACAGACCCTGTGCCCTGTTGTATAGTAGACACTGAGTGAAAAACTATTAAAGCAATACAGCTGAGGTTTGGACTGTTGTATAGGGACTGCAGTGGCTCAAGTGGCTAAGATGCTGACTGGGAGGCGGAAGGTCAGCAGTTCAATTCCTGATTACTGCAGGACGGAATGAGCTCCTGCCTTTGTCCCAGCTCCTGCCAACCTAACAGTTTGAAAGCAAGATATTGCAAGTAGATAAAAAGGGACCACTTTGGTGGGAAGGTAAACATGCCTCCCACATGGTCACGGAAATGTCTGTGGAGGCAGACAGCGCTGGTTCTTCGGCTTTGAAACAGAGATGAGCACTGAATCCTAGAGTCAGAAACGACTGGCTTTCAAGCAAGAGAAACCTTTACCTTTACCTTTACTTTGACTGTTGTAATATGGTTGATATGATGCTCCCATTGGGCTGCTGGGCAGAGGGGCAGGGCTGACATACCTCTAGAACAGGCTTTTGTTGTTGTTCAGTTGCACAGTTGATTCCGACCCTTTGCAACCCCATGGACCATTGCCCGCCAGGCACCTCATCCTCCACCATCCTCCTCAGCCCACCCACCTCTGTGCCCATTGCGTCAACAAATAATTTTATGTGCCAATCTTAAAAGCTAGATTTTTTTGCCAATCATCTTTTGCCTTACTGATTCAAATTATACTGTTTTATTTTGGCAGGTGATCAGCATCAGAATTTTCCATAATTCAGAAATACCTTGCCAAAATGATTTTATTGCTATTGGTTCCACCCAGTCTGCTCTCCTGGCTTGCCAATATCTGCCAGGCTGTGTTCTGTGTTTGTCAGGTTTTGCTTTGGCTCTTCTGAGATGTTCCCAATTTCATCCAGGGCTTGCCAAGAGAGGTAGTTGTGTTTTTCTTTTTCATGTGTCTATTGAAAAATACAGTACTGAGGTTCTGGTGAAGAGGTATAAAGCACACTGAGAAGGCTGTTTTTTGTAAGCACACCCAAAGCAGTGTTAGGGAGAAAATGTGACAACTCTAAGATTAAATCAATATTAAACACACATACAAACAGCTACAAGTCTTAGATTCTTTCCTACTGACATAAGGGGAACAGAGGAAGAGAGAAATGGCACCAAAGTTTAGTTTTAAATGTAACAGAGTAATGTTTTAATAGCTACCCTTCATCATGTACATCACACATACTTCACTCTGATTTCCCAGAGTCTCTGATCTCCCCGCTAGGATATGGATAAATTGTGTAGATTACTAATCAGCACAGCTACAGACAGAGCTGTTGGCACTTTGAAAATTAGGTCACTTAAGTGTTGCTTTCATATTGGTTTAGGCTCTCTATTTTAAGTATTTGCATTTGAAATGCTGGACTCATTTTCAAGGAGGCTTAAATAAATTTCCACTGCTCCCTCCCTCCCTTGAAAGTCATAGCACACATGTATGCGATATTAACATACTTGATTTTCAAAGAACACAGATTGATCCTTTCTGGAAAAAGATAAGCATTTTTATTCCAACAAACAGCACCCTTGATGCTTCTTTCTACCATCTGCCTAGGCACTGATGTGTGTTAAGTACAAGTGCAGTGAAGGGAGCCAGTGCCAAGCTAGTGTCTACTGTTGGGTCACTTAATATTTATTGCTTTAGAAATTACGTGGTTGGAAACAAGTGGGGGAAAGGATGACAGAAGGATCCAAGGGTATATGGGCAAGGTGACAAAGTAAGATGAGGCACAGTAATAGACACAAACACAAAAGAGGAAAAATCCAGAAGGGGAAACATATAAATTAAGAGTATATCATAGATGTGGAAAGAATCATACCCAGGGTTACTACCAAACTGTAGTAGTTATATTTTATTTCCCCACAGTATTGTTTTATGCTTGTATTATTTATGATTGGAAAGGTTCAGTAGTATGGAACATATCTTTAAAAAATATGCATAATATATGACTTCCTCCATTCATTAAAATCACCTGTCTTGCCTTATTCTAAAGCAGTGTTTCCCAACCTTTGTTTTTTGGACTTCAATTCCCAGAATCCTAAGTCCATCCACCAAACCACTGATCAGCCAATGTACTGACTTAGGCTTCTGGAAAGTGAAGTCTCCCTGTGGGGCCATCATGGGCCCTATGTTGGGAACCACTGTTCTAAAGAGATTATTTGTTTCAAAGAAAGAATTTAGATGTCATCTTGTTTCCATGGGTTACACTAATTACATTATTTTCTCCATCTTACTGCTCCAAGAAAGGCTGGAGCCAATTTGTTGAGTATGTTGCTTCAGAGGTTTGCTATCTTCTTCAATCAGGAAAAATCATCTGATGGCAAAAAGGCAATGTATAATGATGGTACTAAGAACACAATGCTTATCTAAGGTAAAGCAGAGGAACAGATTAAGGGCTTAGGGTTCCATTTCAGTACTGGTGATGCAATTATCTTCCAACAACACGCTTGCAAACTGAAGTGGAAATAGTAGTACAGGGCGAAATGTTCAGAAGAGTCATACTTCAGAAGTAACAGAATCCTCAGTAACAAATGCAGATATGACTCTGGTGAATTTCAGTGTGGAAACCATATTGATAAGGGGGCACCTGCCCAAAGTCTTCCTGGGTTGGATGGTGACCACCATGGTGATGTTGCTGGCTTCCCAGTTGAATGGCAGGTAGAGTTTCTCTGCCTAGTATTGCTTCACCTGGAAAACTGTTTTTACTCCTTGTTTGTGCAAGCAAAACAGGAACAAACTGCTATAAGCCAGAACTTACAGGCATGGTGTAGAGTTGATTTGATGGCATTGTAACAGAAGATGGTTTAGGGCCATGAAGATTGTTTAGGGCAGTGATGGCGAAGCTTAGCACTCCAGATGTTCTTAGACTTCAATTCCCAAAAGCCCAAGCACCCTGTGAATCCACATGAATGGGTTTACTGAGATTCATCCAGCCCACGCTGCCCTCGTTGCTCCCAGAAGCGGAAGTAAAATACACCCGTACATTGAAATACAGCAGTTAGTCTTTAAAGCAGTGGTGGCCAACCTTTTTGCACTGTGGGCCTGACCATGCCCCCAGAACAGCTGAGTGGGCCAGACCACATACCCCAAAAGTGGAAGCAGGTGCATGTATGGCTGACGTAAATGTGCCCACTTCCATGTTTACGTCAGCCATGGGCTGACATAACGATGATGAGGCAATCACAAGATGCTGATAGGCCAGTTGGAATGGCATCACGGACCAGGTCTGGCCATGGGTCATGGGTTGGGAACCCTTGCTTTAAAGTGACATGACATTTTATTGTTGTTTTCTCTCTGATATTTTTAATATAATGAGTAAAATTTGCTTGTAGCCTTTTTGTCATTATTTTTGAAGGCACTTTGATAAGATTTTTTCTAAAATTGTAGCCCATTTCTTTCTTTCTTTAGATAACCCCATCTTCCCTATAAGAAACAAAGAAGTGGCAAAGTAATAAGTAATATGAAAAAATGGGCAACAAATAATAGTACAGTAAAACCTCACATAAAGAGTGCCTCGCTTAGAGATGAACTCGCTTAAAGAGCAGAATTTTCTCTGAGAGGTTACCTTGCTTAACTACTAAAACCAGCCAAAAACTCGCATAACAACTCAATCGTGGTTCACAATCCCACTCCTCCACCAGAAGTCACAATGATGTTTTGCTTAAAGAGCAAACTCGCTTAAAGAGCAATCCCATGGAACACATGCTCTTTAAGCAAGGTACCACTGTACTTGATAATGTCAGTTAACAACAAATTTGCTTTAAAAGTGTTTCCAAGCTGTGGTACATTCCAAAGTAATGTGTGGTTATGTGTGTTCTTGTGAAAAAAAAATGAATGTTTTATAATTTAACCAACATGGTCCATGCATATAGAAAGTTACAGAAGAGAACAAAGTAAGTTTCATGATTTAAAAAAACCTGCTAAAATTTTAAATATCCTGCTGATGCTATATGGTCACACCAGTCCTTTCTGGTTCTAAAATCAATTACTAAAATTTAAAAGATTTGTAGACACTGAACATGTCCAGACTGCTCCTTGTGAGATCCCTGTTTTTGTTGTTGCTTGAGGATGAGGTAGGGCTAAATCATATTAAGCCTGCTCCCCCTGGCCAAACAATGCAAGTGACCTTTGCCTATATGGTGATGTGGCAGATGAGCCACTTTACCATAAAGGCAAATGGAACACTTTCTTTGTTCCTTTTGAAAGAAAATGTAATTATTTCCCCCCTCCTAGCTGATCATTGTAATGCTGGATAAATTAGGAGAGTAAAACAAATGCTCTTCATTTTACATTGTGGCCTCAGTCAAAATGGCAGCTTCTTGATTGGCAGTACATGAAATAAATTACACTTCTCCTTCCCTTCTGCAGAGTAGCTGGAAAAATGATTAAAAACAATATCCAATATGCTGAAGGGGCTTGTTAGACCTTTCAGTATACAGGGTGTTGGACAGCAGAAGCATCCTTTGACAGCTACAAAACTCCTATTTATGCCATCCCCAGTATCCACATACAATGGGAACTCCCCCTTTAAAAGTGGAACCTTCTGATGGGGGGGGGGGGAATCAATAAGCATGGGGGAGGTTGGGGTGCTCCAACATCCATGACATGTAGACACTGGAGGCAGGACCAACCCCTTACAGTTCCAATGAATGGACTAAATGCTCTGTCTGGACACATTCACTGCCTGCAACATGTAATTCTGTTCCCACCACCTTTTGGGCTTTTCCCTCCTGCACTGATAAGCATAGTGAATTATAACACACATAGTTTCCCATGGGAAACCAAATTTTACTGCATGTTCTTGTGAGCAGAGTACTAAATAATACATATTACAGAAGAAAGAATATAGAAACTTTACATCCTGCTTATGAGTCAGTGCATGTATAGGAATGGGTGGGTGTTGTTACTATCATAATTGAGCTTTGGTTAATACTTTTCCATTTCCATTGCAGCTGGATACCAGATTAAATAAGCATAGCAAAAGTAATATGGACATGTTTCACCTATGCCAGTCAAGTGTCCCTAATTTGAACCTACATTTTAAGGTGCCCTTTGGCCCTTGTTATTCTTGCTGTTTCTAATTCGCACCATGTGTTCTAGTTCTTTCAGCTTTTCCTGTAATTTACCTAATGTGAATGACATTGCCAGAAAAAGTAGCAGCAAAAGAATATTGCCAAGATGTTTCTCCTACTCAGATAATTGTAAAACATGCAGCTGAATAAGCACCTCGCCCTTGAACAAAATATCCCCAGTGCTTCATTAATTCTCATGCACCAATATAAAGACATTGTGTGAGTTGTGTATTTTTGTCCCTTTAAGAATTCCAGTGTACTGAGGGTTGGCATTAGCATTGCCCATACCTGTCAAGTTTTGGGAAATTTCTGTCAAACCCCCATATTTTACACTCTTTCCCACTGTCATCCCATTTTAGTTAGACTGCAATTAAAAACAAATGCTCTGCAATTAGACTGGAGTTAGCCTGGAGGCCAGCACAGGATAAGCATGGCTGTCCAGTTTCCCATTTTGGCAGGGAAATTTCCCTTATTTGACAGAAATTTCCCAAAACTTGACAGGTATGGCATTGCCACTACAGTTAAGGTTAGAGCTAACAGAATGTTTAATGCACATTTCTTGTATTCCCCAAACCTAGTGAATATTCAACATTTGCCCCCAAATGGGGCCAACACAATGACAGAGCATTTGTTTTTGAATTTTTGGCTTCATGATTTGCTTAAAAATGGCATGAAACTTTACAAAAAATATTCCAGTAGATTCCATTGGTCAAGACCAAACAGCACTTCAAAAGCAGGGTTTTTCTGCAGCATAATCAAGGGCTAGCTGCACCATCCCAGGGTACCCCAGAAGAAGTGAGTGTATATTCTCTACTTAGAAAACCCTGTAAAGCCAGAATAAGTCAGTGCACCTCTGTGTTTAGGTTTGCATATTCAGTAATGAGTATGCCATGTAAGATTCCCTCACTTGAGTGAGCGGGTATGGGTCAGATACAGGGTGGAAACTAAGATAATTTTTGGGTAATGATACCTGAGGAAAAGCAGTAAATGTTGTTTCCATCCCACTCAAGTTGCATAGAAGCCGAAGCAAACAAATCCTCTTCTTCTTCTTTCTTCTTCTTCTTCTTCTTCTAGTACTGTATCCATTCCAGATATTAGCTATCGTCATGATGATAGTCTTTGCAGGCGCACCCCCCAATAAAGGACTCAGACACCGGTAAAAGTGGATAACAGCATCGGGCCACATTTATTGATTCATGCCCTAGTCCGAATTATAAATTTCTATTGGTAAAACGACCAATCATAATTCTTAAGGCAAGCAGGCCGAAGTAACACTGGTAAGGTACCACCCCAAAATTGCCAACGGCAATTGGTTACAATGTATCGATTTGTATCAATTTGTTTGTTTACAACAAACAAATTGTTGGCCGTAGTCAATATCTAACTAATGACCCCACCCTCTGACGCGTATCCGTAGAATCACGGGGTGATGCATGCTGGCTAGCTATCGCCATCACCCCGTCGCCTAGTTCGTCGTTGACCGGACAACGTTTAACCAACTTATGCCTGTCTATTGTTGTCCAGTCAATTGCGAACCTGCCGGATACCTGTGGGTCATAATGTTTACCTTACCAGTGATACCCGCCCATGTGACCAAGTCAACAGCATCACAGAAACCCCTATATCAAACCATAGCAACAGTGTGGGATGGGCGAAAAAACCAGGACCCGAGAGCCAATTGTGGGTCCCAGCCAAAAATTCCCACCCGGCCCTGAAGCGACCAAAATATCACACTGTTAACTAGGGAGTGGGTGGAGGGGAAAAACTTCTCCGCTCCGTCGCTTCGGAAAATGGCAGCTCGGCTGCCTCATGGCCACCCCTTTTATAAGGGAGCTGGCCACGCCCCTAACTACCCGGATGCCTTCGTCCTATGGGGGGGCCCCACAAAGGGCGCGGCGGCCATTTTGGCGCCGCGCTTGCATTGCAGGCGCACCCCCCAATAAAGGACTCAGACACCGGTAAAAGTGGATAACAGCATCGGGCCACATTTATTGATTCATGCCCTAGTCCGAATTATAAATTTCTATTGGTAAAACGACCAATCATAATTCTTAAGGCAAGCAGGCCGAAGTAACACTGGTAAGGTACCACCCCAAAATTGCCAACGGCAATTGGTTACAATGTATCGATTTGTATCAATTTGTTTGTTTACAACAAACAAATTGTTGACCGTAGTCAATATCTAACTAATGACCCCACCCTCTGACGCGTATCCGTGGAATCACGGGGTGATGCATGCTGGCTAGCTATCGCCATCACCCCGTCGCCTAGTTCGTCGTTGACCGGACAACGTTTAACCAACTTATGCCTGTCTATTGTTGTCCAGTCAATTGCGAACCTGCCGGATACCTGTGGGTCATAATGTTTACCTTACCAGTGATACCCGCCACACGGGGAGGCTTGCAAAGGCTCACCGCCCCCCCCCCAAGACCGTCAGCTCGGTCGACAGGCCTGCTCGCCAGTCCAGTAATCCAGAGGTCCATACCTCCCTGCGACAGATGGGCCCCATCCCCTGAGTAAAGCTCGTAAATTTGCAGACTGATGGCGGGGAGGCTAATGACGCATCCCCCGCCCCTGTCAAGGGAACCGGGCAATAGCCCCATTCATGGAGCGTCGGCTCAGTCAAGAGCCCCGAGGCCGAACGCCCCCTGTAAGCGTACCGCGGTATCGTGTCCGACGTGCGGATGCACCCTGTCCCAGTCGGGTACCCACTCTGTCGCCGCAGCGTAACGCGCTGCCCCATGCAGCGTAACGCGCTGCCCCGTGCACCTGGCTACGGCCCACCAGGCATACTGTCACCGGTGTAAAACGACACCCAGGGTCTGTCAAGTAAAAAAGGGGAAGGGGGGGAGAAACAGTGCAGTGACTAAAACTGGTACTCACAGTTGAGGAGGGCGAAGACAAAACTGAAAACATTGTGATCCCGACCCTCCCATGCAGCGTATTTCAGCCCTGTAGTACCCAAAAAACAACTGCAGCAGAAGCCGCCCCTATGCAGAGCGAACGGGCGCCGCAACGAGCCCCTGAGAGGCCAACACTGTCTAGTGCCTTCCCACCACCCTCCAAATTGGGATTTAGGAATAGAAGACCCACCTCGGTGACAGAAAAAACGTGCCATGGTGCGTGCCACAGTGCACGGAAATCCTGTAGGGCACCAACCGGACAGATGTCTGTCGAGGAACATCGTAGCAGTCTATTCCACTGCCTACGCCGTGCTGATTCGTTTTAGAGGAGCGTATCCCCAACTGAGCCCAATATTATCCACACAGACATCTTCGAGTTCCAGTGCCCTACGACTTGCATCCGCCTTATACAGCATCTCAAGCTCGCTGATGCGGAGCGCTCCAAAAAGGCCACCGTTGTAGCCGCATGAAGTGGGCTGCCTCATTTATCCAAACAGAGGCCAGGCCAGCCCCGGGCCAATTGGGTAAAAACCCTGGGAAAATGTTGCATCCGCCTTATTCAGCATCTCAAGCTCGCTGACGTGGAGCGCCTCCAAAAAGGCCACCGTAGTAGCCGCATGAAATGGGCTGCCTCATCTATCAAAACAGAGGCCAGGCCAGCCCCGGGCCAATTGGGTAAAAACCCTGGGAAAATCTTGCAACCGCCTTACTCAGCATCTCAAGCTCGCCGATGCGGAGCGCTCCAAAAAGGCCACCGTTGTAGCCGCATGAAGTGGGCTGCCTCATTTATCAAAACTGAGGCCAGGCCAGCCCCGGGCCAATTGGGTAAAAACCCTGGGAAAATCTTGCATCCGCCTTATTCAGCAACTCAAGCTCGCTGATGCGGAGCGCCTCCAAAAAGGCCACCGTAGTAGCCGCATGAAATGGGCTGCCTCATCTATCAAAACAGAGGCCAGGCCAGCCCCGGGCCAATTGGGTAAAAACCCCTGGGTAAATCGGGTGGCGGTCGCCCGGGAAATGCCCGCGCACGCACACCCACCCTTCCCAAACATGTCTCACACGGAAGTCATTGGTGCTGTCCACACGACCTCCCACTTTGGCCATAAAAGCCAACCCTGACAGCTGAGATGCTATGGTGCGTGGTGTAAGGCCCTGGGCATACAGGTAAACCATGAACCGCAGAACATGGGCTACTGGGATCGGCCAGGTTCCTGGCAGTCAAATTGGGTACATAATGCTCTGAAGGAACTAAATGCGTGGTGATACGCCTTACTCATGCATGGCGCTAGTGACAGGCCAATCGCCCGGGTCACTTTTCTTTGCCAACGTTCCATCTCTCGTCCGGGAGTGGCGAGGGAAAGTCCTCCGCATCCGGGGCCGAGGCACGGAACCGGGAGATCTGCAGGCGGGACAAAGCAGCAGCAATATCATTATCAACCCTTGGGACATGCCTGGCCCTGAAGAGAACGTTGAGGCACAGGCTGCATAACACAAACTCGCGCACTAGGTCAATAACCTCGGGCGATTTGGAAATCTGTGCATTGACGATGCGGGCAAGAGCCGCATTGTCACGCCAAAATTGCACAACCGAGTTGGCCCACTCCTTGCCCCATAGCATCAAAACACCCAGGATAGGGAAACATTCCAGATACGTGAGACCATGCAGGCGACCCTTGCCTGCCCAGGATGGTGGCCACCCACCATAGGCCCACTTCCAATTGAAGTACATCCCATAACCCAGGAATCCTGAGGCATCGGACTGCATCTGAAAGCAAGGGGGAGCCAGGAGATCAGACCCCAAAATGACACCCCGTTGAACTACCTCTGGATCTATGGCCAGACAAGCACGTCTGCCCTGATACCCCGGGTAAATCTAAGCCTATGGTGGGGCCTGGATAATCCTGCCATGGCGTCGCACCAGCGCGGAGCAAATGCCCTGCCCGGTGCGACGACCCTGCCAGCGAAATTGGGGTGACCATGTAGCACCAGAAGTTCCCTCAGTGATGCCATGCGCTCGGCCAGCAAGTACGAGATAAGGGCCACTAGCCTTGACACCTTATCCCGCTGCAACCTAGAATCCTGTGCTACCGTGTCACTCTCCACCCCAGGAATACTAGCTGTGGAGATGGGCCCTCGGTCTTTTCGGGCGCTAAAGGGACACCAAGTTCCTCCATTAGCGTCTGAAATGTGTTGAGGATACGTGTGTACGTGTCCCAGCCCCGTTCAGCCCCGAATAAAACCATCCAGGGAATGGGCTACAGACCGGGACCCTGACCTGCGGACAAAGGCCCACTCAGGAAAGTGGTGAAACGCTCGAATACCGAGCCCCAATGGAATAGCCAAAAGGCATGGCATCATTGAAATAATATGCTCCCCGGGACGGGGGTGCAGGGACAGGGCCAACAACCCTGCCCGCATAGACCCTCTTGTCAAAGCTGGCAGCAGCCACCTCCTCCCTCCCCCCAAGGGATAAAAGATCGGGGGCATCCTGAGGGGACCTGTTACCCATGAAAGGGATCCGGAACCCCTGCCTAGAACCCTGAAGGAGATAACCCGCATCCTCTCCCTTCGGGTACAATGTGAGCCAACGCTCCAACATGCCCACCTTAATTGGGGAGGGAGGCCTTCGGTGGACTAGATCCATCTGCGGCAGTCTTGCCAGCCCCCTGTCTGCCCCACCCTCTGCCCCGCATCCCTCTAGGCCTGGGACAGGCAGAGGCCGCATGGGGGCCAACACAGGTGCGACACTCCTGTCTGTATTTGCCATTCTTCCCATTGCAGGAGCCATTGGACAAGAAAGTCCAGCACCGCAGGCGGGCTGGAACCCCCCGCCCCGCCCCCTGGCCGGTGACCTGTGCTGGGGCCGCCTGCTGGACCCTAATCTCGGGGTGCGGGGAAATCCGCCTACGGCATTCCACGTCACAAGCCAACCACGATGGGCCCGGAAAGCAAACCATCGGCCGGTAGACGTTGTCCAAATACTGGACCATCGGAATTGCCAAATCCGGCCGGGCCCTAAGGTACACCGCCATGCATATGATGCAGGCCGGCAACCATTTGGCCCACATACTTGCGACGACGTGCCTGCCACTATCCTTCTCAGTCTGCCCCTCCCTCTACTCCTTGGTGGGCCCTCTGTTTAGGAGTGAGAAGATATCCACGTACTCCCCCCGCCAAATTTACTCTCTGTTGGCCTGTGGCAAGTGGTCACTCAGGGGTAAGGAATAGGGGCTTGGACCAACCCGGCCACCGAAAACATTCCGCTCGGGGTAGGGAACACCCCCCACCACGGGGCCCTGGGTGGTAGTTGTCATCGCCGGGTGGGGCATCAGCGGGTGCACCACCGCACCACCCACGCGAGGCCAAGGCCATTGGAAAGCCCCCCCCAAACGTGGCCACGTGTGTAGGTGCACTAGTTTGGACCGCATACTCACGTGCTGCACCCCCGCGGCCGCCCCCACCGGGGGTTCCGGCCCACTGGGGGCGTCGGAGCTCACGACCGCCGTAGAGCTCGTCACTGGGGGCTGACCCGCACCGGCCTGTTGGTTGGGGAGCTGCGAGGCAGTGGCCGAGGTTGTGCCACGCCTCAAGCAGCTCAACCCGTCCCGTCGCCTGCCGCTGCCCAGCAGACGACGTGTCGAAATGAACCCCAAAGGGAGCCCCAGCATGGCTGGCCCGAGCCAAGGACGCCTCAAGGGCCACAACAAGGGCCAATAAGACCTCCACGCTGACATGGGGCCAAGGGCCGGCCGGCCCTCCTGCTACAGGGACAGGTACAGGTCCCTGTACCCTGGGACCCTAATAGGGCCATCGCCCCACGCCGAGGCCCGGTAGGGCCGATGTAGGTACCTGCCAGGGCAAGGGGCCACACCACCCCCCAAGGCTAGAAGGCCCCGGGGTGAGCTGCGCCCCCGCCGCTGGAGGCCCAACAGGATGGGAAGCACCAGGAGCGGCGTCCACCGCTTGCGGGCTGCGGGCCACAGCCCTCACTTGACCCATGCTCGGGTCCCCCGCCTCCGGGCAAGGGGGAATAGACCCCATTCCACCGGTCCCGGTGGGTACCAGCAAAGGCGGCTGCTGGGGAGGCGCAACCGCGGTCCTCCGACCCGGATTGCGCCTCCTAACAGCGCGAGCCGCGCTCGCGGCCGCCCTCTTCTTCGCAGGCATCGCAAGGAAATCTAAGGGAAGCCAAAAGAGAAAATTCGCCGCCAAAAAGGCTTCCCTGGCAAGGTAAGAGCGACGGAGACAAGAGGGGAAAAACTTCTCCGCTCCGTCGCTTCGGAAAATGGCAGCTCGGCTGCCTCATGGCCACCCCTTTTATAAGGAAGCTGGCCACGCCCCTAACTACCCGGATGCCTTCGTCCTATGGGGGGGGGCCCGCAAAGGGCACGGCGGCCATTTTGGCGCCGCGCTTGCATTCTGTTCTTAACTCTTCAGAACACTTCTTCCAAGGACATACCACACCAGTCTCTCAGGTTCTTCAACCATGAAGTCCATCTACATCCAGGGCCTCTCTTCCCAGGGATATTACCTTGCAGAGCAAGTTGGAGGATTCTATACTTTATGTTGTTCCTCATGATATGGCCAAGATATTGGAGCTTTCTTTGCTTAATGGTCTTAAAGAGGTTTTTTTTTTTATCCATCCAGTGCAATATTTCTACATTAGTTACAATTTCCTGGCCTTTCATGACACTCCCAAAGTTTGCTGCCTGAGGCAGGTACCTTTCTTTGTTTAATTGGAAGGGGACAAACGTTTGTGTGTGTGTGTGTGTGTGTGTGTGTGTGTGTGTGTGTGTGTGTGTGTGTGTTGAAGGACAAGACTGAGTATCGGGCCAACATGTTGCAAATTATTAATCATATTAACTATGAGATACTTCCAGCTCTTGTGTAGTCCCAAATCAAGAACTCTGGAAACTGTAGATTTCTTGCATCTTTAGAGGAATGTGTTAAATTTGAGACTCCATCATAGTATTGTGTGGCACACCTCAGTGCTGGCTCTCCTCCCATGGACGTAGGTGTCAGTATTTTATTATTTCTGACTCCAGGTCAAAACCTAATTGTTGCCAAGTTATTTTAATCTGGTATATCAAGTCAGTTGATGTAAATTGTCTGTTTCATTCTGCATTTTATAGATGACTCGATGTTGTTACATTGTTTATATCACAGGATGTTTATTTAATTTTGTATATTGCTTTTGCTTTCTAAAAAGTACACAAAAGTAGTTAAAATAAATAAACTTCTGGTAGCTGGAACACGTTTTCCACCCTAGATTTCAACTGGAGACATTTCTCTTCCACTGTAAATATTTTGCTTTTAAGTATAAGAGCTAATGTTACACTAAGTGACATGAAGTTGCATCTGACCTATGGTGAACCTAATAGGATTTTCAAGGTACTGTATGTGAGATATTTATGGTGTGCTTTTACCATTACCATCCCTCCCAATGAGTGCCCATCATTAAGTGGGGATTTGAACCCAGTTCTCTTGAGTCCTAATCTGTCACTCTATCACAGTGATGGCGAACCTTGGCACTCCAGATGTTCTTAAACTTCGATTCTGATCAGCAGGAGAGCTGACTTAGGCTTCTGTGAATTGAAATCGAAGAACACCTGGAATGCCAAGGGTAGGGTGGGGGCAACAAACTTATAGAAATAGAATCCCTTTACTGGAAAGGGACTCTTGTCTACCCTGATTAATGTGGCACCACTGTTAGGATTCCGAGAAAGACTGCATCAATATCTGGGCTTGAGTGGTCAAAATGAGGAAGGAAATGAGCCCCCACTTGTTGCATGCTGGTTTGTCTCTAGCTTCCATCTGGAATGTGCTACAGTAGATAATCTGGCCTCTGGCTAGTGCTGCTACAAATGTGTTAACATGTCATTAAAGTGTTACTATTATAACATAGTCTTGCATATTGTAGCATGACTGTTGTTTTTGTTGCTACAGATTAATAGAGCTAGCCTCCGGGGAAAATTCCTTTAACTGTTCCTACTGAATCATGCTTCAGAAGTCAGGATAGAATGAAATAGAATGAAGGAACTACTGTGGTTTTGAAAGGAGTGGAATCAGTGGTGGGCATCGGCAGCTTCGCATCAGTACATGCATACCGGTAGTAAATATGGCTGGCCCTGCCCACCTCCCCACCCCCTCAACCTAGAAGAGGCTTTGGATGGGGCTGGCTCCATTTCTCCCTTCATCAAAGGCTTTTCCTGGGCTCTGTTTCACCCCAAAGCACATCCCCAGCCACTCCTGAGTGGTTGGGGAGGCACTTCGGGGTGAAACGGAGCCCAGGAAAAGCCTTGGACAAGGGGGAAATGACTTCAGAGGTTCACTATAGAGTGATGAAAATAGAATGCCCACCCAGTCACATGGCCATGCCCACAGTGTGGTAGGAATTTTTTAAATGTCTACCACTGAGTGGAATGGTTTCAAAATGGAAGGGGAAATGGTAATGTTATTTAAAGGAAGTGGGCCTTTTATGTTCAAGGATGCCTTGTGGCTCCAGAAGAGAGATTTCTTACCATAATGTGTCAGAAGGGGAATGATCCTTCCTTAAACATTGGGTTAGTTACCACTATGATTCTGTAATTAAAAGTCTAATAGTTCAGAACCCTTTTTGGATTTTGCTCTGGCTTCCTCTTTTCAATGTTCCATTATTTCCATCTCTCTTTCTCCTTCTGGGCTCTATTACCCTTTTCTTATTTCCAGATCCTTCCAACACTGCATTGGTGAGAAGCAGCCACAGCTTTAAAAATATATATATCTTTATTTGATTTATTTTATTATGCTTCCTTTCTCCAGACTTTCTCCCTTGCTCCAGATGGCTTCTGGAGCTCAACCATCTTCATTTGCCCACTAGCATTCTAGGGAATTATTATGTCAGTTGTGGCTGGAGCAATATGCTGGCTCAACTGCGTAGTCCGCAAGGAAGACAATGACGATGACGAAGGAAGATCTGGCTGGCTGGCAGGCATCAGTCCCAGAAGATGGCTGATCATGCCAAACATCATTGGAGTGCCAGCTTCCTATCCTGCTCCATTGTCCATTGGTGATGGATTGAGGGGGGAAGACAGTGCTGTGGGGTTATGAACTTGGACCCTAACAAGCCTCTGTACCTATCATGGCTTCTCAGTCACTGCATTTGTGTAGCTCCCTTTCAGGCCGTCCAAATGAGTGACCCTCCTTTTCACTATATTTTGCGACAGCAAATCCCCAAGCAGGCTGCACTGTCTGTAAGCACTTCTTTAGGCCAGAGGTGTCCAAACTATGGCCCACAGGCCAGATCTGGCCCCATGGCAATTCATCTGGCCCTCATCACCCTCGTCACTCCCGGAAGTGGAAGCATATGGGCGCCTTTTGCTTCCACTTCTGGGAGTGGTGAGGGCCGTGTGGGCCAGATGAATTGGCATGGGGCCGGATCTGGCCCATGGGCCGTAGTTTGGGCACCCCTTGCTTTAGCCTCTCCAGACACTTCTCCCTATTCAGCTTCGCGGGATAACCAAGGCGGCGGAGTTCCTGCTTTTATGAGGGAGAGACGGAGGGCAGGGAAACCTCTCACTTGAGCCATCCACACAGGCATGTTCGCCTCCCGAGTTGCTCCTTCCCTCCTTTAGCCCGTCGCGGTTGCTCAACGTGAGGGTGGGTGGGCCGGGGGTGGAGAAGAAGCCAAGAGCAGGAAAAGGGCCGAAACTTGCACGGCGCTCCTCCGGCCGGTCATGGGGGCGGGGAGAGGGAGGGAGGGAGGGAGAGCAACTGGTGGTGGCTTCCCTGCGGCGGCGGCTGCGAGAGAAGAAGGAAGAAGAGCAGAACAAAGCCGGAGGGAGGGAGGAAGGGAGCCCGAGGAGGGACCAGGGCCGCGGCTCAGGACGACTCGGCGGCGCGCCACAGTGAGTGAACCGAGGAGGGAACAATGCCGCGAAAGGGCTGAGGAGGGAGGGAGGGAGGGAGGGGAGGGGGCACCGGAGAGGAGGAGGAGGAGGAGGAGGAGGAGCTGCTCTGCTTGCAGCTGGCTGGCCACTCCGGCGCTCTCTCGGGCCGGCGGCTGCTGGGCAAAAGCATCCGCGCGCGCAGCCGGGGAGCACCCAGTCCCAGCCTCTCTCCCGACGTGTCTTCGTGCCCGGGGAGGGACGGCGACGGGCGACGGGCGACGCCGCGTCGGGAGTGCTGAGGTAAGCCCGGGTTTGTTCTCGGCTTCTCGCGCGCTCTTTTTGGACACCTCACTCAGGGACCAAAACCTCCTCTGGGGGTGTGCCGCCGCTTTCTACGGCCAGCCTAATTTCCCGCACAGGGCAGACAGAGGCGCCTCGCGCGGGCTCGTGTGCGGGTGTCTCTCTCAGCCCACCCTCCCGGCCAGCCGCCGCGTCCCTTCCTCCTCGCCCCCCCCCCCCCCGTCCCAACAGCCCTCCAAACTTTGTGCGCGCGTCGGTGGGCGGCATTTTTCCTCCTTAGCCCTTCTTGGGAAAAGGCGCCCTCTAGTGTGTGTGTTGGGGAGTTCCCAGTTCCACGCGCCCGAGAGGTCTCTCTTGGCCCTTCCGACCTTCCCCGCCCGAGGACGCCGCCGCATTCCTTCCCCCTTTGAACATCCATCCCTCCCCCCTCCAGACTCGCCTCTTTTGCCTCAGGCTCACTCAGCCCTTGGCATTTGGGCACCGCGCCGTCTGGCCCTGTCCGTGTGCGTCTGAAGTGCGCGCCACCAGAAGCCAGAAATGCCTCTCTTTTTTTGACGCTCCCGATGTGTGTGTGAGGCTTAGGCCACTCACACGCAGGTATTGCCAGTAGTGGGGGGAGAAGAAGGAAAAGAAACCACATGGACGTTGTATACTTCTCTGATAACCATCCTGTACCTCATGAGTATAAAACTGATGCCACGAAGTCTTACTCTTCTGCCTGACGAAGTGGCCTTGGTCCACGAAAGCTAGCATGAAAGAAAGCACAGCCGTTGGTCCTGAAAAGTGCCACGACGTTTTGGCCCTGTTTGTTTACTCTCTGGTGTGTGTGTGTGTGTGTGCACGTGTGTGCGTGTGTGGAGTGTGCGTGCGTGTGTAGAGAGTGTGTGTAGTGTATGTGTGTGCAGAATGTATGTGTAGTGTGTGTGCGTGTGTGTGCGTGTGTGTGTGGGGAGAGAGAGAGAGAGAGAGTTTTTCCCCTTGAATATGGAGGTCCCCCACCCCAGCCCTATCCTCAGATTCAGCGTCTTTTACTCTCTCTCCCTGGATTCTTTCTGCCTTGGGTTCTCTCTCTCTCTCCATCAAAAGCCCTCCACACTATTGCCTACCCTTCCAGGGGCTGTATTATCTGAACTTAAACTTTTCAGGATTTAGCTGTTGCCTGACAAAACTTCTGCGGATGTGGACTTCAGTCCTTTTCCTCCCCCGCCCCCCCAACCCCCTGGCTGCTGCTTCCTTCAGGAGCAGCCTCTGTAGCAGCACCACGCTCTCTTCTTTGCTTCCTGCTTTTGCTGTCACCCGCAGAGGAGATCCCAGGATGGACTGAGCCCACACTGAGCCTCGCCTTGTACAAAGGTATTTCCTTTCCCTTTCGCCTTTCCTTGTGCTGTTTCCTCTTTGGAAACAACAGAGCCCAAGCCCCCTACCCCCCAGTAGAATATGATCGCTCTCCCACCGTTAGGACCTGGACAACTGGTGCTACGTGGGAAGGGAAGGCAGTTTTTTAAAAAAAATCATGTCAGAAGCACACAAAGGTGCTTTCTGGGTTGAAATAATTTTTGCTGGAGGAACTCCACTCAGGGGACGCCCGAATCAGGCTCCTTTCATGCCCCCAAGATCTTTTTCCCAAGGAAGTGATCCTTATTTATCTCCTTGCCATTTCTTGCTTTTGAACAGCTAGGTTGGCAGGAGTTGGGACAGAGACTGGTGCTCATTCCGTCATGCAGTACTTGGGTCTTGAACTGCTGACTTGCTGACCTTCCAGCTAACCAGGTGAGCTTCTTAACCACTGAGCCACTGCAGTCCCCTAGGGAAGGCAGGTGAAGAGGTTCTGTCGCTGCTGCTGCTGCCACTGCCTTTTCTTCCCCAGGCAGAAATTAGAAGGATATGTGCCCTGTTTTCTTGTCATTTTCAAAGGAGGGGAATTTTCTTCCTGGAGTTTATCTGAATTGCTGAACACACAAGGCTTTGTCGGTCCGCACAAATACATCCTTGCCTGTTGCACGTGCTTTCCTTACAGTTGCCAGTTAGTTTCCTTTCTCCTCTACGATGACAATCCAGAAGATTTAGTTGGGGATTTTGGGGTAACTTAAATAACATTGGATAACAAAATAAACCCATGGTGGTGATGAAATCTTTCCTCGGTGCTGCAAGCTCAGTGGGTGATCTCTTGGCACATGGAGCCAAATTTGAAGCTATGCTGATCCTATTTTGTTGTCTCATTTTAAAAGAGCAGTTTTATGGATTGTACTTTTAAAAAATAATTTAATTTTGTGCTATTTTGTGCTTTATACTATCTTTATACTATACTAACAGGAGGGGAAATAACTCAATATATTGTTTTTCATGCGGAGTTACTAGGGGCTTTCAAGGAACATCTTGTTATTAGTATTCTTCTTAATTCTGAGCATGCTTTTTAGCTTGGAAACTTTCTAATGAATTTCTAAAGAATTAGTTTCTGATGTGAATCTCATACCAAACACATAATTTAATACTGCATCTTTTAAATGTGCAAGAAATAACTGTAATACTTTTTAAAAAAATCTTCCGCTTTGTGCAGATTTTACAGTCATCATTTTAAGCAAAATCTCCAGTTTCTAATGCTTTGTTTTAGAAAAATATGGTGCAGAATATTTGCTGGTATATTTATTGCAGTTTAAAATTTGTAGTATCAACTCTCATTCTCAAAAAATAAATAATCTCCTGCTTTCTACACCTTGTTCTGTCTATTTCTTAAGAAGTTTTTTTCAACTCAGCATCCCCAGATTACCAGGTTATATCTATTATAATCTCCAGCAAGTAATAATGAGAGATTTATTCATGTTCATCTAGAAATCACTAAATTGGAAAGGCAGTTTTAATAAATATGCATCACTTCATGATTGTCACAGTATATCCGAGTTCCTAAGAATACTTTGATTGTTGGTTTCTGTGGTTGAGATTAAGAGAAATGACAAAGATTGGATATCTGAAAAATCCTTTATGTCAGGAGTTCTCAAACCTTTCAAGCCAGGGGTTGGGTCATGCTCCCTCAGACAGTTTCAGGGGCTGGATGGCCATTTTGCCCTTCTTCCACTACATGACACTTCCTGGTGTGGTGGAGGCAGGGGGGGGACACACACACACACATGAAATGGTGCTGCAGACTGCATCCGGCACATGGGCCACAGGTTGAGAATCCCTGTTTTATGTATATGAAATACTGTTGAAAATATTATATCCTGCTTTTTGTCATAAAATTACATAAAATTAAAAACAAATTAAATGTTAAAAATATTAGACTGTTTTTGACAAAAGCAGACTATTTTTCTATAGTGTTATCTCAGTTTATTACTAGATATTCTTTTGTGTATGTGCTGGGCCATAAATTACATGCAAATTAATGCAGCTTTGATCGTATTTCTCCACTTTCACAGTTAATTTGTCCTGTATCCAAGTTGCTCCATTTTACTGGCTTATTCTTTGGTTTTCCTACTTTGTTTCAAAGTATATAAAGCGACATCCAGATGGTCCTGCCAGAATCTTGTACGGGTGGAAGACATTCTTTGGCATGAATCTCTTTGGCAAGATCTTGAAACTGCAAAGGGACCTATGGATCATTGAGGCCAACCCCTGTCATGGATGTGTTGTTTTCGCTTTCCATAGGTTTAGCCTATCTTATGGTTTAATATTTAGAACTTGAGAGATGTGCAAAAAACCTTTCAGCTATTTTAGCTATCTTCTAGGAGGTTGGTGTTCATGAGTGGATGTGACTGATGTTCCATTATCTTACTTTTTCCCTTATTTCCTAGCACCTCAACATATTTCCAAAAGGGCAATGATGGACAAATACTGCAATAGACTTTTTCCAGTTTGAAAAGATTTCAGGAAGCCTGTAATCATCCTGTATGATTCATTAAGACCTACATCCACATTTTTGGCAGTGCTATTTTCTACATAAGGCACTGGCATATTCTGTTGAGGCACATAGCTATTGTTCTCATTGTTTGTGGGTGTCTGACCCAGACAATTTCCTAAGTATGTTATTTCTTTCAGCAACTCTCTGTTTGGTGTTTAGATTGGGTTTTTTTTTTTTTGGGTAGGTTTGAGTTCAATCCAGAGTGATACCCAAATATTTTGAGGTAGGGCAATGTTCCAAAATCTTGCCTTTTCCTCTGACTTGGAGCTTCCTCTCTGCTTCTCAGTTCACTAAGTGGAAGTCACAGAACTATATTTTTAAATAGTTAAACACAGCTAGTTGTTTTTCTTACTGAAAGATCCTCTAATGCAGAAGTTAGCTGGTCCTCTGTGGACTGGAGTTTCTTTATTATCCAGCCAAGATCTTCAGCATAGATGAAACTCCTAGAGCAGTGGTGGTGAACATATGGCATGTGTGCTAGAGAGGGCACTCCTAGCCCACACACCATCACTTCCTCCCTCCCTCTTCCAGCACAGAATTCCCCCAACCACTCTGCCCAGCAGCCCAGTGGGAGCGCTTTCTCCTTCCCCCCAGCACAGAGTTCACTCCACCCCTCTGTTTGGTCACTCGGTCTCTAAAAGGTTCACCGTCACTATCCTAGAGCATGAGAATGTTGCATAAATACTGAAAAGTTATGGTTCCAGGACACTACCCTGTGAGAGATCATTCCTTTGATTTCTCCAATGAATGTGGGCATATGTTTCTCGAGTGAGATTTGGGATGTACAGTAGTTGGAATAGCACCCTCTTGGAATGGAGACACAAGACAGTTACAAATTGCATAATTCTCTGGTTGTGGAGCAACCTGAAGCACAGCTGATCTAGTAATTTTTGTACACTTTTCCCATACCCCTACAGAATGGTATGGATTGAGGTTGGAAGGCTGAGTAAATCTGACATAGAATGGGCTTTGTCAAATGTTTGGTCACCAGTGCTATTAATGCATTGCTGAGCTATAGGTTCGCAAAAAATAAAAAATATATTTTTTTTATTGTAGGACAAAATGGTGAAGCTGTTATAAAATTGAATGGGATTCTACCCATTTTATAACAGCTTCATCATTTTGTCCTATAGTACTGATATTTCAAACAACAAAGTGAGTTATTTGGTTTTCCATATCAGATGGCTAGACATAGCAGAGGTGGTGACTGGAAGCTTTTCTTTCCCCTTCTAAACACACCATAGTTTTGCATATTTCCTAAATATAGGAAATTACAGGTTTTTTTCATTTGAATTAATGAGAATATGTACCTATTTCCATTTATGGTGTGAATGTGAAAAAAAAATCCAGAAAATATGGGAAATGGTGTTTAATGAAATAAATGCAATTTTATCTATGAAACTTATTGATTGTGGTAGGATGGTGGTGTAGATAGAATTGCTCCATTTTGGTTCATTTCCAGCCTGTGTAATTGCTGGAAATGAATCAAAGCAAGCCTTCCACTGTTAAAGACAATACAGTGGAACCTCATACAACAATCGCCCCGCATAGCAACAAAATTACATAACAATTAGGTTTTGGGGGGAAACGGCATCCCTCATAACAATTTTCCCTATGGAAAAAAATCGTACAACAATTTTTCAATGGGAAAAAACACTTAGTGAAAAAAATTGTTGTACGGTGCATCCCATAGAGAAAATCACTATATGGTGAATGCATCGTATAGCAATTGTTTCGTACAACAACGAGCCCCATGGAACAGATTAAAATCATTGTACAAGGTACCACTGTATTATGAAACAGCTTAAAAAGAGAGTGTAGCTACCTCACAGTACTGTATTGCCAAATTAAACATTTCCTCTGCTCTATGGAGAGGAAGTTAGCAATTTAAAACTATATTACTATATTTCTGATGCACTGCATCACTTTGAAAAAAAAAACACAAAATATTTTTTGCCCCGAAAACAGGAAAAGGGGACAAGGACAACAGACCTTTTAATTTATTTTCATCAACTACATCAAATAAGGTCACTTGAGGATACATGTTTTTGAAGTGGTACCCATGGTGTTCTGTGCAGGCATATCAGACAAGAAAAAGGAAAAAGAGACAAAAATGTTGCGGCTCCTTACAGAGTAACTGCAATGTTTTTATTTTCTTTACTTTTTTATTTTTACAGTTGTTTTGTTTCTTGAGAATGCAAGGAACATACCAAATGTCTCCAAGTGACCCTATTTAGCCTACATCAAACCATTCAAATGATCCACTGTAAACAAGCTAAACATCTATTGTTATAAATAGCAATTTTTAATTCTTCTTTTGGAAACCTTTCCAGTTTTAGTTTCTGCTTGATTTTCCTCTGAGTATGTTTATACTTTTGATACTTACATAGATATTTGATCTGTGGCAGTTAATAGTTGAATAGTTATTGCAACTGAAGTCGTGTTTATCTTGGATGCACTGTGAAGAACAATCATTATAAAATGGAGCTTCTATTTAATAGCAACAAGCTGAGTGAAGAAGTGAGGGAAAGAGCAGCCTTGGTTTTCCAAGACATTCCAGTCTGTTTGCACAGTGAAACTTGTAATTCTGATAGAGCTGCTTTTGTTGTCTTCAGAGGATTCAATTACATCATAATTATTCCGAGACAGTATCCCTTCAGTTTAGCAGTCCCTTTAGAACAGGGGTGCCCAAACTACGGCCTATGAGCCAGATCCAGCCCTTGACACCAATTCATCTGACCTGTGAAGCCATCATTGCTCCTGGAAGCAGAAGTAAAACACGCCCGCATGAGGGATTTTCAGGTCGGATGAATTGGCATTGGGGGCCGGATCCAGCTCATGGGCCAGAATGGACCGGCCCCCTGAACCTCATGACCGACCCGTGGCCTGCAAAGTTTGGGTACTCCTGCTTTAGAATTACTCAAATTACTAATCATTTTACATTTTGTTTTGTTTTTTAAAAATACTGAGTTGACTGTTCACATCCAGATGTACCCCTCTGCAGGGAAATATTTCTAAACAAATTTTTGACTGGCACTTTAAGCATTAGCAATTTTAAAAAATGAAGACATCACTAAAAGCCAGATTGTGACTGGAGTGTGTGTGTGAGACTTCTACTACTGCTTAATTTTAGAGCAGAAACAGGCACATTGAGAACTGCACATTGTCATGGGTAGGAGGAGATCATGAATTGCATGTGAATATATGTGTACTCAGCCACATGAACAAAAAACTTACTTGCTCCTTGAGTGTAGGGTTTGTGAAATGCAAATTTTCCTACTTTGGACACTGAGATCATTTTGACCTCCCCTTGCCAGCTATCCATGGAGATGAAGCATATGGTGTAAATTGAGATGGCTGTGATCACTCACTCTTAAACCATTGCTTTTCAACATCTACATGAATATCATCCAGAGAGTTGGGGTATGTTGCCATCAATATGTTTATAACATGCAACTTTATTTTTTCTTTACGTCCTCAGCAGAGAAAGCTGTCCAGAACCTAGACCATTCTCTGGCTCCAATAACGGACTTGACAAGGGCTAACAGGCTGAAACTGAATTAAGACAGGACAGATATTTTGCTTTTGGGAGGATCCTTAGATATATTGAGAGATATGACCCTGTCATGCATGACAGAATAACTACTCCCCCGAAGTAGTTGTTTCATGATCTAGGTGTTTTTCTGGACCTGGGTCTCTTGGTGGAGAAGCAGATATCAGCTGTGACCAGGTCTGCTTTCTTCCAGCTTAGGCAGATCAACCAGCTGAACCTATTCCTTAACAGGAAATCCCTGACAATGCTGGTCTATGCCTTGATAATCACAGGAATTTATTATTGCAGTGCCTTTTAAATGAGGCTTCCCTTTGAGAGGGTACAGAAGCTGCAGCAGATGCAAGATGCAGCAGCTCAGCTGGTGACTGGGAGTCAGAAATTTGGCCATGCCTCCCTGATCCTGGTCCACTTGCATTGGCTTCATGTTGGCTTTGGTGCCTGATTCAAGTTACTAGTAACAACATATATGGCCCTTCACAGCTTGAGACCTCAGTATCTTATGGAGTGTCTCAGACCATCTGATCCTGTTAGGCCAGGGGTGGCCAACCTTTTTACCATGGGCCTGACCATGCTCCCCAGACAGCTG
Source organism: Bradypodion ventrale (assembly GCA_035047345.1). Taxonomy (NCBI): domain Eukaryota; kingdom Metazoa; phylum Chordata; class Lepidosauria; order Squamata; family Chamaeleonidae; genus Bradypodion; species Bradypodion ventrale. The sequence continues at coordinate 415,818,022 of JAWDJE010000001.1, forward strand.
AGTGGGCTGGACCATGCTCCCTGGAAGCAGGTGCATTTACTGCTGATGTAAATGTGCCCACTTCAGTGTTTATGACAGTCATGGGTGCATTTGTGCCTGCACGTTTTACAGATGATGTAAAAAATGTCCGCTTCCACTTCCGGGTGTGGCAGAGGCAGCAATGGGTTGGATGTGACGGTGTCAGGGGCCGGGGCCACCCTGTGGACCATAGGTTGGGAACCCCTGTGTTAGGCATTGGGTTCTCACCTCGAGGGAAGCCTGGAGGACTGTAAATAAGGAGCTGAGTCCTTTTGATGGTGGCCCTGTTATGTGGAATGTCCTATTACAGTGGTGGCAAACCTATGGCATGCATGTCAGAGGGGGCACTCAGAGTCCTCTCTGTGGGCATGCACACCTTCGCTCCAGCATAGAGTTTGCCCCACCCCTCTGCCTAGCAGCCCAATGGAAGCACTTCCTCCCTTCCCCCAGCACAGCTTTCACCCCGCCTCTCTGTTTGGGCACTCAGGCTCTAAATGTTCACCTTCACCATCACTGCTCTATCATGTCATATATCTCAGGCTGCCTCCCTTCCAATATTTCAAAAATTGACGAAGGACAAACAAATTGCAATAGGAGAAATTTGGTAATATCTTGCTTCTCCCTTGTCTGACCCTTTGGTGATCTTTCTTTTTAGACTTTTAACATAGTTTGACAGTCTGATCTGTTCTTTATATTTTAATTTTTGATTGATACATTTGACATTAATAGTTTTTACTTTCTTTTAAATATGTATGTTCACTTCTCAGAGTGTTTTTGACCAATAGGGCAGTATATAAGTGTATCAAATAAATAAACAAATAATTGGATTCTTTTAAAAGTTTGATTTTAAAGCAGGGGTGCCCAAACTATGGCATGGGGGCTGGATCTGGCTTCATCCAGCCCACGAAGCCCTCATCGCTCCTTGAAGCGGAAGTAAAACACACACGCATGGGCACATTTACTTTCATTTCCAGGAGTGACGAGGGCTTTGTGGACTGGATGAATTGGCACCAGGGGCTGGATCTGTCCCCCGAGCCATAATATCTGGCCCCCTGAACCACGTAACCAGCTCGGTTACGACACCCCTGTTTTAGAGAGATATGGGGAGAATTTATTGAATACATTTTAGTGAAGAGGAAAGGAACAAGGCCAGGGCAAGAATATCAAATGTTTAGGAAAGAGAGGACAGATATCTAAATAAAATGTCATACAGAGGATATCTAGGAAAATATATACATTGTCCCACTAAGGTGGTGGGTGCACGTAGTAGTTTATATAATCATTTTCTTTTTATGTTACAAGTGTTGTTGTTGCTTTCTTTTTTATATTTTGTATTTTTGTGCTGTTGCTTTTTCCTTTATTTTTTATGTTTATTGAAAAATAAACAACAGCAAAAAACAAAGAAACAAATGAAGAGTCTTGAGAGCTTGTGTATTATAGAGTATTTTAGTGGCCCCAAAAAGATATCATTTATCCCTAATTTTAGATTTACTACTTAACACATATATCAGTTCTTTCTTTCTTTCTTTCTTCCTTTCTTCATACTGTTTCTGAAGGCAGGTGGGAAACCCAAGTTCAAAGATCTGTTCAAGCTGACATGGCATTAAGTTGTTCCTCAAATTAATGTTACGTGACTAAGACACTAAGGAACACAATTTGCAAAATTAAATATTTTAGATATTCAGTAAAGTAATTTGGAAAAAGGCTAGGCTGGGTGAGATAAAGTAATCATTTTGAAACTACAGTATTTCAGTTTAAGCATAATAAAATATATTGACATAAGACCCACCACCAACTTGTTCATTTCATCCTGACTAAGTTTTTAAGAACCAGGAACAAAATATAACTTAAATAGCTGGTTCCAAAAAATGCCTTCCCCCTTCTACTTTTTAAAGTTTCTTTATCTTGAGATGATATCATTTTGGCTTCTTTTTTTATAGGAAGAAGGGAACATTGAAGCACTATTGTGAAATTGCAGACAATTATAAAACTTTCTGCCAAATTCTGTGTCTATGTTTAGTTATTCACATTATTTAGTATGTGCTTTATTTACATTTCAAGTAGCTGAAAAGATGCCCACGTGGTGATGGGGTGCAGGCATTATGCCCATGGCTCACCCCTGCTGCAGGAGCTGCACTGGTTGCCGGTGTGCCTCCGGGTGCAATTTAAAGTGCTGGTGATGACCTTTAAAGCCCTACATGGTAGTGGGCCAGGTTACATAAGAGACTGCGTCACCCCAAGGCTATCTGCCCATCCCACCAGAGCAGAGGGGCTCCCTATTGGTGCCATCGGCTAGAGAGGCCCACCTCTCTAGCACTAGAAGGAGGGTCTTTTCGGTATCTGCTCTGGCCCTATGGAACCTCCTGCTGATCCAGCTGCATCTTCAGACAGAGCTGCTGACTTTTAGGAAAGGTTTAAAAACCTGGCTGGCACAGCGGGTGTGGGGTGCTGCCGATGAGGCAGCCCCTCCTGGCTTATATGATGGCCATCTGGGTTTTTAGCTTCAGTTTTAAATTACAGGGGTTGTTGTGAGGGTATTTTAATGGTTTTTAAACATGAAATGTTGTGGCTTTACTGTTTAGGGCATGTTTTTATATTTGAATGTTTTATCGTGATTATGAGCCACCACATAGAAATCAAATAAATAAATAAATAAAGATGATGATGATGAAGAAGATGTAAAGACAGAAGTAGAATTAGCAAATTTATCATTCTAATTTTAATTTGTCTTTTTTTCCTTTGGATCAATTCACTGGACAGTGTGAATTCTCATTTTAACAGCCTACAACAAACCTCCTTTAATGTGTCTCCTGAGAAACCAAGTGTTAGATCAATAAGGTGCTTCCTTCCTTGTGTTCATAGAATTAACTGAGTTGAAAGAGTCCTATAAGACCCTCAAGTCCAACCCTCTGGTCGATGTAGGAATCAAAATAAAAGAAGATCTGACAGATGGTTGTCCAATTTTCTCTTGACTGCCTCCAGCATTAGAGTGCTCGCCACCTCCTGGAGTAATTGCTTCCATAGTTGTACAACTTTAACAATTAAGAGGTTTCCCCTCAAATTCAGCCTATACCTGGCTTCCAGTAGTTTGAGCCCATTATTACATGTTACATCATGTAGGATGATCACGATCAGATCCTTCTCCTCTTTATGACTATCTTTTATATTCTAGTTGAAAAAGTGCTAACATATCCCCCTCAATCTCCTTTTTAAAAAAATGCTAAACATATACACTTACTGTATTTCATTCTTTTCTCACAGGGCTTCGGTTCTAGTCTCCCAATTCTCTGAACTTGTTCTACTTTGTTGCCATTCTTCTTAAACTGCAGTGTCCATAACTGGATACACTACTTTAGATGAGGTGTAACTAGTGTTGAACAGAAGAGGATTAGTACCTCACAAGATTTGAAGACTATACAGTTTGTTAATGTAGCCGAAAGTAGCATTGGATTTTTTGAAGCCACATTGCACTGTTGACTCATATTCAGCTTGTGAATCTACAACAATTCCAAGATCTTTCTCACTTGTAGTATTACTGAGCCCCATCTTGTAATTGCATTTGGGTTATTTGCCCTAGGTGTAGAAATTTGCACTTGTCCAGGTTAAATTTTATTCTGTTGGTTTCAGCTAGTATTGAAGGCAATCAAGTTCTTTTTTGAATTCTTTTCCTTTCTTCCAAGGTATTAGCTATTCCACCCAATTTTGTGTCATCTGCAAATTTGATAATTATTTGCTGCGCTCCCTCCTCCAATTCATTAATAATAATTTCATGTCAGAGATTACTCTGGGTTGAAAGGATTTTCGCTGGAGAAACTCCGCTCGGGAGTTTTTCATCAATGAAAATGTTGTAGAGCACCAGGCCCAGGACTGAGCCTTATGGCCCACCCACCCCCTGTTACCCACTACCAGTTTGAGGTGCCATTAATAAGCATTCTCTGTGTACAATTCTGTAACCAATTGTGTATTCACCTGACACTTGTTCTATCCATCCCACAGAGTATTGTGATTCACTTTGCTAAAGGTTTTGCTGAATTTAAGATATGATAAAAGTTCTATGGCTAGTTGAGAAAGATTGAAAATAAGCTTATTTTATGGACTTACTCCTAGGCAAACAGATGATGCTACTTGGTTGGTTTGATTGATTGATTGATTACAGTTTTGGTCTGCTGTCATTGTCTGCAGCTTACTGTCCTCCATGCATCAGAAAAAGTTGGCATCCTGCTTTCCTAGTTATTTTTCAGCAAGCTTGTGTGTTCTTAATTCTGTCAGAGTTTGTAATTTTCAGACTAGGTATTGGGTGTTAATGTTTTTCAGTATTTACATGGATATGTAACAATTAAAATAGGCTATATTTTGTTGTACATCTATTGACTATTGCTATATTTTGCTCATTTTTGCTTTTATTTATATTTTATGGATGTGAAAATTACTTGTACAATATTTATATTCATCAACTACTAAATATTTGCAATTGTGATACTTGAGCCACAACTATGGCAAAGTTGTGGGTGTTTGGAGATTGGAGTTCATTTCAGGAAATGAATGTGGTGGTTATGTGTGAGAACTCTACATTGTCCATTTCTGAATTACAGATGTTGTTTGTATGTACAGTATATGGAGCAAAAGCAATTTCTGTGAATATATCGTTACCTGCCCCCAAGTCTTACAGAGCAACAGGGCACAAATATGAAAGAATGTAATGGTGTGGCTTTCTGTTTATGTGACTGAATTTATCCTTTCTCTTCTCCAATAATATAAAATGTAATCTTTCCTACCCCTTGTTGCCTGATTTAGGATTCTTCTATAGTTAAAACAGTATGGCTCTCATTGTGATAGTACAGGGATTCTCAACCTGTGACCTGCAGGCCCATGGCACCATTTCAAGCGCCCCCCCCCCACTGCTTCCACCACACCAGGACGTGCCATGTGGTGTAGGAAGGGCAAAATGGCCATCTGGCCCCCAAAGCTGTCTGAGGCAGCATGACCTGGCCCCCGGCATAACAAGGTTGAGAACTCCTGTGGTAGTACTTAACCTGATGCTGGTAAAAACGAAATATGCTCTACCCACCCTTCCTCTCATCTCAGTTTCTTGCATTTACAGAGATGACATTTCATCAGCAAGTACTTGCCCAATTTAACATACACACATCAAAATCCATATGTGCAACTTAATGAGTTTAAGCTGATAAATAGCTAACAGATTTTCTTCAAATACAGATCTCTCCTCTAAGAAGATCCATTTTAGTTCAAAATAAATAATCAGACTTGTCTGTTTTATTTAATTATCTCCAGTCCTGTCTTTTCTCAAGTTGTTTTAGAAACGGGGGCAGATTTCGGCTGTAGAGTCAAGGGAGGCTTTGTATAATTTTCTGCATAATGTGTTTTCTTTATGATGGATTTTCTATATACTTGTAGCTGGATTCTAGATAAATATTATTACCATAAGGGTGTTTCACGGTAGGCTTAAATATAAAATGATATAGCAGTTGGAAAGTACACAACCAACATTTAGTTGAACGTTTCAATTTTTGAAACCATAGACTTTGGAACCTGAGATTTGAGTTGAGGTTTGTAAAACAGCCTGTCCCTCAAATAATCTAGAAGCAGTTGCCAAAAGTTAAACAAAGAGTGGGACAGGAGATCTCTAACAGCACTGGTCCACACATTGGTAGTGTCAAGAATTGACTATTGTCATGTGTGTCAGACACAGGGTATTAACATTAACACGCAATGCCTTAAACCAGGGGTTCTCAGCCTTTTCAAGCCGAGGGCCAGGTCACCATACCTGTCAAGTAGCCTGGATTGGTCAGGCTTTCCCGCATTTTCGCGCCGATTTTCGCCATTTTCCGCCTGGAGCTGCCGCTACCCCATAATTTGGCAGTGGGGGGAAAGGAGTTACTGTGCATCCCTTCTGCGCAAGTCCTTTCTACGCATGTGTAGAAGAGTTCTACACATGCATAGAACCCTTCTACGCATGCGTAGAAGGCTTCTGTGCAGAAGGAGATGCATAGAAGCCTTCTATGTATGCGTAAAAGTGAGCTGCGCAGAACAGTTCTGTGCAGGTCCATTCTACGCATGCGTAAAAGCCTTCTATGCATGCGTAGAAGTGCGCTGTGCAGAAACGTTCTGCACTGGTCCCCTAATCTCCGGAGCTGCGCTTGACAGGCATGCAGGTCACGCTTCCACAGACAACTTCAGGGGAAGGACAGCCATTTTGCCCTGCCTGCCACACATGGCACTTCTGGGTGTGGCAGAGGCAGTGGGAGGCCCCACATGAAATGGTGTCGCAGGCTGCATCCAGTCCCCAGGTTGTAGGTTGAGAGCCCCTGCCTTAAACAGTTTGGGACTTTCCTATCTGATGGAGTGTCTTTTTCAAAGATCACCTCACCAGGTCCCCTCATAAGAACAGCCTTGCTAGAACAGGCCACAGCCCATCCAGTCCAGCATTCTGTCTCACACAGTGGCTCACCATTTCCTTCAGGGTATTCCCAAGCAGATGCCTGCTTAGGATTCCCTGGAAATGATATTGAGAGATATCCTGCCTATCTCTCCAACCCGGAGGTTGTCCTTAAGTATCCATAATTATAGCCATTGATACTCTTGTCCTCCATGAACTTGTCTAATCCTTTCTTAAAGCTGTCAAGACTGACAGCTGTCACCACTTCTTCTGGCAGGGAGTTCCATAGACCAGTAATCCTCTGGGTGAAAAAGTACTTTCTCTTATTTGTTTGAGAACTAGTACCCAAAAGTTTCATGGAGTGTCCCCTAGTTCTAGTGTTATGCGATAGGGAAAACAGTTTTTCCTTGTCTACTTTGTCCACACCGTGCATGATTTTATAAACTTCAATCAGGTCACCTCTTAGACGTCGTCGTTCAAGAGTGAAGAGGCCCAACCGTTGCAGCCTCAGATGGTAAGGAAGGTGTTCCAGTCCCCTAATCATTTTGGTTGCCCTCCTCTGCACTTTTTCTAGCTCCATAATATCCTTCTGGAGGTATGGCGACCAGAACTGTACACAGTATTCCAGGTGGGGCCTTACCATAGATTTATAAAGAGGCAAAATGACACTTGCTGACTTATTTTCTATACCCTTCCTAATGATCCCTAGCATTGAGTTTGCTTTTTTCACTGCTGAGGCACACTGGGTTGACACCTTCATTGAGTTGTCCACCAGGACACCAAGGTCCCTTTCCTGGTTTGTCGCAGAGAGTTCCGACCCCATCAGTTTATAAATGTAATTGGGGTTCTTTCCCCCAACATGCATCACTCTGCACTTACTAATGTTGAAACTCATTTGCCACTGTTTTGCCCACTCCCCCAGTGTCGAGAGATCCCTCTGGAGCTCCTCACAATCTCTCACAGTTTTCACTACCCTGTATAATTTAGTGTCGTCAGCAAATTTGGCTACCTTGCTTTTTACTCCTACCTCTAGATCATTTATGAAGAGGTTAAAAAGCAGGGGTCCCAGTACTGAACCTTGGGGGACCCCACTCTTTACTTCCCTCCACTTGCAGAAGTGTCCATTTAGTGCTACCCTCTGTTTCCTGTCCCTTAGCCAGTTGCTGATCCAGGACAAGACCTGTCCCTTTATTCCATGACTGGTAAGTTTATTCAAGAGCCTTTGGTGTGGGACCTTGTCAAAAGCCTTCTGAAAGTCCAGATAAACAATGTCAACTGGATCCCCCTTATCCACATGCTTGTTGACACTCTCAAAAAATTCCAACAGATTAGTGAGGCATGATTTGCCCTTGTAAAAGCCATGTTGGCTCTCCTTTAGCAGCGCCTTCTCTTCTATGTGCCTATTAATTCTATCTTTTAGGATGGTTTCCATCACTTTACCTGGGACACATGTCAAACTGACAGGTCAGTAATTCCCTGGATCACCCCTGGATCCTTTTTTGAAAATTGGTGTTACATTCGCTACCTTCCAGTCATCAGGCACAAAGCCTGATTTGAGGGAAAGATTATATATTTTGGCTAGGAGATCAGCAATTTCATCTTTAAGTTCCCTGAGAACTCGTGGATGGATGCCATCTGGTCCTGGTGATTTGTTAGTGTTTAGTTTAACAAGACATGCAAAGACCTCCTCCCTGGTTATTTCTATCTGGCTTAATTCTTCGGTTTCCCTCCCTACAATGATAGGCTCTGTTTTGGGCATGTGGCCTCTGTCTTCTTCAGTGAATACTGAAGCAAAGAATTCATTGAGTCTCTCTGCAATCTCTGTTTCCTCTGTAATAACCCCTTGCCTTCCATTGTCATCTAATGGTCCAATGGCCTTCCTAGTTGGGTTCTTACTTCTAATGTACTTAAAGAAGTCTTTGTTATTTCTCTGAGTATTTTTAGCTATACGCTCCTCAAAGTCTTGCTTTGCTTTCCTGATTGTTGCCTTGCATTTGTTCTGCCAGAATTTATGTTTTTGCCTGCTGTCCTCATTCGGACAAGCCTTCCATCTTCTAAATGAGCTTCTCTTGCTCTTGATCACTTCCCGAACAGCTCCTGTAAGCCACATTGGAGTCCTCTTGGACCCGGCAGTGCCCTTTTTCCTTTTGGGTATGCATTCCAATTGAGCCTCTGTTATTGTTTTTGTAAACAGCCTCCATGCCTCTTGGAGTGTTTGGACTCTCTCAATTTTCCCTTTCAGCTTCTTTTTTACTAGTTTCCTCAACTTTGGGAAATTTCCTTTTTGAAAATTTAAGGTCTCTGTGTTTGATTTTATCAGTGACTTGCGGTCTATGATCAAGTTAAACATAATTGAGTTGTGGTCACTGTTCCCTATTGGATCAGTCACATTAACATCTTGCACCAGATCCTGAGTATTACTCAGGATCAAGTCAAGGATTCTTGTACCTCTAGTTGGGTCTTCAACCATCTGTCCCAGGGAACAATCATTTAGCATATCTAGGAACTTTATCTCTTTATCATGTGCTGAACAACAGTTCACCCAGTCTATGTGAGGGTAATTGAAGTCCCCCATTATAACCAGGCTTCCCTTCTTGGATGCCTCCTTTACAACATTCTCCAACTGCCAGTCTCCCTCAAGAGTTTGGGTCGGAGGCCGATAGTATATGCCTACTGTTAGACCATCCTTGTGGCCTGGTACTATTACCCACAGAGCTTCTAATGGTGACTCCAAATCACCTAGATATTCCAATTCATACGATTTTATCACTTCTTTGACATACAAGGCCACACCACCTCCCATTTGCCCCTTCCTATCTTTCCTGTACAGTTTGTAGCCTGGGATAACTGTATCCCATTGGTTATCATCCGTCCACCAGGTTTCAGTGATACCAATAATATCAATATTCTTATCTATTGCTAAGTATTCCAGCTCCCCTATTTTGTTCCGGAGGCTTCTGGCATTTGTATACAAGCATTTATATATGCTTTCCTGATACAGTCTTTTGAGTCCAGTTGCATTGTTAGACTGCCTCTTGCATCCTTCTGCTAGAATGCTAGTGACTAGCTCCTCGCTCTGCTCAGTAAATTTTGCATCCTCCTCACTACTCAAGTACACACTTTTCCGAACCGGATGCTGCCCAGCTCCTGTCGGCTTTCCCCCAGTTATCAGTTTAAAAGCTGCTCTGCAGCCTTTTTAATGTTGAGTGCCAGCAATCTGGTCCCATCATGGTTCAAATGCAACCCATCCCTCCTGAACAGATTTGGCTTGTCCCAAAATGTTCTCCAGTTCCTGACAAATCTGAAACCCTCCTCTCGACACCACCGCCTCATCCACGCATTGAGGCTTCTGAGCTCTGCCTGCCTGGTAGGTCCTGCGCGAGGGACAGGCAGCACTTCTGAAAATGCTACCTTGGAAGTCCGGGACTTCAATCTTCTTCCTAACAACCTGAATTTGGCTTCCAGGACATCATTGGTACCAACGTGTACCATGACAACTGGCTGGTTCCCAGTTCTCTCTAACAATCTATCTAGATTTCTTGTGACGTCTGCAACTTTTGCACCTGGCAGGCAAGTCACCATACGGTTATCATGTGCATCACAAATCCATTTCTCTGTATTTCTAATTATTGAATCGCCTAGTACAAGGAGCCTCTCTCCTGCAATCTGTTCATCTACATGCACCTCATCAACCATATTAAGGGAGAGAACCTCAGTTTGTTCCTGTTGTTTTTCTTCCTGGATTTCATCAAGTGTGATGAAGGAGAGATCATCAGGTGGAACCAGTTGTTCCTCTGTGTGTTCCTCATCAGGTGTGATGAGGGAAAGAGCCTCAAATTTATTCTGTAATTTCAGACTCTCAGAGTGATCCCCTACTCTTTTCCTCCTCTTTTCCCCTCAAAACACACAGTTCCAGGTACCAACACCAAGAATGGCAAGGAAGACCACAAATAGAAAAAAGCCTCCTCAGTAGTGGCTCTCACCCTTCGGGACATCTTGCTGGTGGAGCTGCAGCAAGCTCCCTTCTTGGATAACTTCTAAAATGCATTGAAAAATTATTTCCACTTATATACCACCTGACTGGCTGATCTACCCACTCTGGGCTGTGCACAACATCAAATAAGACATGAGTACAATATTAGAAATATACCAATATAAATATATAAACAACATTCAGAATTAAAGATTAAGCCAAAAATATTCCAGAGGCAATGTGCACAGAAACCAAACCAATGTAAACAATCCAAACAAAATTAGATGGCTTTGGGGAGGATGTCCTGAAAAGCTTCTCTAAAGAGCAAAGTTATAAGTTATTTCTTAAGTTTCTCCAAGGGTGGTGCCTGGCACAGCTCAGGCAGCAAAGAATCAGAGCCACCACTGAGAAGGCCCTCCTCCTTGTGTTGGTATCTTCCCCCCTCCCCCATTGGCATTGGTTCACAGAGTTGGCCAGTTTAAGAGTGATGTGTACACTGGCCTTGGGCTGTAATAAAGAATTTGATTTGATTTGAAGAGTGATGTGGGTGGGCAGATGCTTTGTGGGAGAGATTCTCTGAGAGATTATCCAAAATATGGGATGAGCCTATTTCAGAAGAAATTTAAGGACTTGTTCCCACTGGCTAATCAATCTTAGTTGGACCCAAAGTTTTGATTTATTTTATAGTTGCTGCCACAGGATATGTTATTATTGATATGCATTTGTCTTGTTTTTATCTTTCTTAACTATTGTTTTAAAGTTATACGCCACCCAGAGAAAACTTATTCCCCAGAGGGGTGGTATATAAATGTATTCAATAAAAATAATAATGTAAAATTGAATAGATGACATTTTTATCTGTTTATAAATCATTTGCTGTACTGCTTGATGTTTTCTCTTATATTTTGTAGTAACCTCTGGATCAGTGGTTCCCATTGTCTCATGGGGGGCAATTTGATTTTTAAGGGTGGCAATTTGAGAATGAGTTATTAATAGTGAATGGCGTTTTAGGCTTCCTCCATGTGAATAGGAGTTCACTTTTTGAATAATAAGAATTATATGTCACAGGGGGCATCACTATTTAAGAGATCCTTAGGTGGGGCATGGTCAAAAATAATGTTGGGAAGCACTGCTCTAGATCCTACATAGAACTAAGCCCTATCCAGGTGTTATGCCAGAAAACATGGGGATGACTTACTAAGTGGTTGTGACACATACGTTCTGTCCTAAAAAGCCATAGAGGCATACCTGTCAACCATCCTAATTTGGCCGGGATTACCCTGTAATTTGACGTCGATTGACGTCATAACCCGCCCCACACTGCCAAAACCCCGTAATTTGGCAGTGGGAGAAAACGCTTTCCATGCATACGTGGAAGTGCTACATTGCTTGTGTAGGGGCTGCACAAGTGGCGTAGCACTTCCATGCATGCGTGGAAAGCGACCTGTGCACAAGTGATCTGCATAGGTCCCGTTTTTCCAGAGCCGCGGGTTGACAGGTATGCATTGAGGCCAGTGAAGAACTTTAAACAATTAGCATGAGAATCTGCAAAATAGTTTTTAAGTGCAGTTGAGTAAGATATGTTTCTAGAGGTTTCGTAACTAGAAGCCCTGCCTTATCATAGTTTCCAATCATGAGAGCTCGGTAATTGCATTCAGTTGAATGTCCTCTGTAGACCATTACTAATATAATAGTCTGACTGACATCTAGAATGGTGTTGTACAGTATGTGTTAGAGACAAGGTTGTTTAACAGCATGCTTGTAGGTTCTTCTTTAGGTCTTTCCACTAACTGTGTAAAACAGGGATTGGAAAACTACAGCCCAAGGTGCCAAATAATGTGGCTCCTGACCTTGCTCCAGCCACACCCACTGCCGCTGCTGCTGGAATCAGCCGTGGACTCATTTACGGCCATGATAAACGCACTTACAATGGCCATAAATGAGTCCACGGCTGTCATAAACATGTTTACTACAGCCATAAATGAGCCCGTGGTTGTCGTAAAAGCATTTTACAGCAGTTTTTATGGCGGCCGGGGGGGGACCAGTCGGGCGCACTCAGCTGTCTGAGGGGGCATGGTCTGGCCCACAGCTGAAAATGTTGAGAGCCCCTGGTGTGAAGGTATAACTGACTTCTGGTGGTGCTGAGGATGAGAATACTTGTGTGCCCCCATCTCTAACATCTGCTTAGACCTCTCTACATTTAAGACACAACTTTTGAATATGGCTCTCTATATATACTCAACAGCCAGACTACTATTAACTTGTTCCTTTGATGAAATGTTAGTGAAATCAGGAGGTGGGCTAGCTTGTAGGACTCCCAAATGTCCTAAAAATCTGCCCTGGAGATTAAGAGACTCCATCAAAGCTAAACCTTGGGAACATGGGTAGCTGTAGTGAGAGAAGGGAGAAGATGAAGTCATGATGCTGGATTCTGCCTAACATTTTTATAAATAAAATAATGTGCTTTTTAAATATATTGGGGTAATTTCATTATTTTAGATGAAACAGTGCCCAAGTGATTTCTTAGGTCACTCAACCAAATCAATATGAATTTTAAGAATCTGTGTTTAGAATCTACAAGTGGTGGCAATCTGTTAACACCCAGTCTTTGTAAATTTTGCTAGAAGGCCTGAGTTACTGACAAGCTAACAAGATAGATCTGATTGTGCTCATCTGTTGAAAGCTATGCCTATGTACATTGGCTGGAAAGTCAGGAGCATACATTTATTTCTCTTCTTCACTACAGAATACATGTGTTACAGTTTAAACTTGGATAGCCTTAGAGAACCAAATTTCAAGACCTGGCAACCTGCCATTTTCAAAGTTTGATATGTCTTTACTGCCACTTCTCAAATTTCTGTGGCACTTAACTGTCACACATCATAACCTTTTCATGAAAAAGCAAACGTGGCCACTTTTTCCATACTTTTAATAGGTTGTAAATGGTTTGGAAAGGCAGTCTTAAAATCAACAAAAGAGATATGGTTGTAAAATTGTATGCAGCAACCAGATCAGTACTGCCCTACCTAAAGGCTTCTTTTTTCTACCTAAAATTGAGCATTATGCTATAGTTACTCTTGCTGTTTCCAATGCACAATATAATAAAAAAGGAAGGTAGTAACAGGCTTATGAGAACCTCAAGATCTGCTGAAGTACAAAATACTTTAAGATTAAAAAAAACACAACACCTTAAGAGGGATAACTCTCTTCCCTAGTAAATGAAGGTAAATCTGCTCAGTGGCCATGGGGCAGAGGAGACTAATGCAGCGAGACAAGAAATGGAAGGAAATTGCTTGGGAGCAGAAATAGCTGAATAATACAAAGACTCTCTCCACTACAACATTCAGTTACAGGCCCCATGTGGACAGATTTTACATGTATCTCTAGTGGAAAAGTAGAAATGGTGAAGGCTTGATTTAATTTATTTCCATTTTACAACTGTGGCTTATTTCGAAAATGAGCTGCATAACTCATACAATTATCATCTTGATATACATTACAAGAATAAATATCCAGCTTCACAAGAATTAAAAACCTCTGAGCTCCCTTTCCACCATGGTTTCTTCCCTACCCACCTGCCCCTTTCCTTTCGATCTTTCCACCACTGCTGTTTATTCTATCTTCCGTTAGGTTGAGAATCCTCACCACATAGGTAGCTAGGAGTTCTTCAGAAAAACAGCTCAGCTGTTACTTTTAGTTCCGGTCTGCTATAGAGTCTGCCGTCCAGTGGTGGATGAGATTACTATAGGTCAGAGATGGTGAACCTTGGCATCCCAGCTGTCCTTGGATTTCAATTTCCAGAAGCCCAAATCTTCTGGTTCAAACCCATTCATGTGGATTCACAGAGACTTGGGCTTCTGGGAATTGAAGTCCAAGAACAGCTGGAGTGCCAAGGTTCACCGTCACACCTATAGGTGACAAACATATTTTAATGAATTAAAACCAGTTAATCCACTTTCATATAACATTATCCTAGGATTCCCTAAGTGTCCATGCTAGGTTTCGGGTTCTACATTTTATGATCTTGAGCTTCAATGGAAACAGATACACATATAGATATAAATTCTCTTTTAGTTTTATAGGTCAGTTAAAAATGGTTGCTGGCTGCTCATTTGCTTTCTCTTTCTCCTTATTTTAACCCTTCCAGGAGATATTCATGAACAGTTTAATTATTTAAAGAGGAAGAGTCAGTTATAGGAGTCAGTTTTTAAAAGAAAAATTAAATCCCTGTTTCTTTATTTCTCTTCTTCACCATTCTCTGTTTTCCACTGAGAATACTTACAGTGAGAATTCTGCTATGATCATGCATGCAGATTTGAAGAGTAGGGGAAAAATATACCGATCATTTAGTATACAGTACTGTAATTTGTTTTTCTATGGATTAGATACTGTAAAGTTTTGTATTCATACCACTTCCTTACTCTCTTCCTTTTTACTTAGTTTAGAACATTTATAAGTGCCTTACTGAAAAGGGACTGCAGTGGCTTAAGTGGCTAAGATGCTGACTGGAAGGTAGCAGGTCAGCAGTTCGATACCCAAATACTGCAGGGCGGAATGAACTCCTGTTTTTGTCCCAGCTCCTGCCAATCTAGCAGTTCGAAAGCAAGAAATTGCAAGTAGATAAATAGGGACTACTTTGGTGGGAAGGTAAACAGCATTCTGTGCACTCTGATGTCTAATCATGCCTCCCCACATGACCATGAAAACGTCTGTAGAAGCAGACATCACTGGCTCTTCGGCTTTGAAACAGAGATGAGTACTGAACCCTAGAGTAGGATACGACTGACTTTTGAGCAAGGGTGATCTTTACTTTACCTTAAGTGCCTTCCCAAGGATCAGAAGGTAGCAGGAAGGAAAGAACAATGTATGCCAGGAACGTCTTTACCATACAGCTGGTATAGACCAACATATTTCTTAAATTGGTGTTTTCACCATTGTTGCTTTCCCTTTTAAAACACTAGCCTTAGCATGTTAGTGCTATAAGGCAATGCCAGATATGCCAGGAGATCTTTACACAGCAGTAAGAAAGCTTTTTGGTGAGTTTTAAGGTTGCAGTCTTATACCTACTTAATTTGGGAGAGAAAGAAATCAATTAGAATTCTTTCTTAATCAGCTTCAACTCCTATCACCTCCAGACAGCATGGCTAGAGTCCAGTGATACTGAGGTCTGTAGATTAATAATATCTGAGGGAGTACATGTTCCCTATGTGTATTCTAAGCAGACAGGCATACGTTTAAACAGATGCTGCTCCCAGTATACTGCACTGAATGTACTAGTATGCAATGAAGAAAGTTTTTGCTTGATTTTTGTGGGAAATTCTCCTTCAGGATGTTTTCTTGCTTGCTGTTGTTAAAACCTTTCTTTCTCCTTTCAGAGGCAAATAAAAATATTTATATGCCATTGGGAATTTGCAGTTGGTCTGTTAAAAGGTTGATTGGTGATATACCTTTGCTTCTGTAAATTGTTAGCTTTAGTGGTCTCATTGTCATTTAATTGCATTTGTGTTTTATATAAATGAATAAAAGCCATAAAATGCAGTAAATGAATCTGTAAATAAACGTTCACTCTCTGTGGACTGCAGACCTATTACTCCACAACAATTGCAGAAGAGAGAGAAAATACAGTACAGTACTCCAGAGTATGTGAAGTGTGTAATGTCTGCTTATGTCAAATTATTATCTAAAAATTATATTTCTTTGAACTACATATTGTTAAATTTCTTTCAACAGCTAGCATATAATTTTCCACTTAAAATTTGCCAGCTTAAAATAATAATACTGACCTCTTCAATCAATTTTTGAACTAAAATAGTTATAATTGTTGCTGTTTAGGAAGTAACGTTTTATATTCAAGCAAAACTGATATTGCTTCCTTAAGTAGATTTCTTATCTTAAATTGCAGCAGACATTCTTCTTGCCAAAAGAAACAGGCATCTGTTGTATTTTAGGCTGGAGGCAGACAATAACTTCTCAGAGATCTGAAAGTGGGTTCTGAGTAGCTTCCTTTCCTGTGGTGTGCAAACACATTTCTTTTGTACCACTGTTGCTCCTGGTCATCAAAGAAATTTAATGAGGCTTTAAAATGGTATAGGACCAATGTGAGACCAATGTACCAGAGATGAAATTGGAATACTGTATATGTACATACTATAAACTTTAATTCTTTTTTTTTTAAAGATGCAGACCATTTTAAACAGGAATGCGGAACCTCTGACCTATGAGGTTTCCCCATCTAGTCTTCGACTATGAAAATGGAGATGCCTCACTTTGTGCAAAACATGCTACTATCTATATAAGCTGGGAAGGGAATGGAGGAAGAGATTCCATTTCTTCTGTCCAGATTGTACTTCTCTCTCCTGTATGAAACATGATGAAGAGCACAAAAGGATAGATCCAGAAGTAGTCAAACACTTGTTACCTGAAAACTGTTTGTACAATTTCCAGTATATTTTAAATTAGTTCGTAGACTGGTGAAGCAACTTACCCTTAACAGTAATAAAGAAATAACGTAGACTTTGATTAAGGCAATATAAAAAATAATTTTATTTGACAAGCGTTTAATCTGCAGTGGCCTTCTGTAGAGAAAAAGCTGTCTAAGCCAGATTTTATACTATTCTATCTCTACAGTTCTACCTGATTTTACATAATAAAGGTTACAGTGTGTGAACAATTTAAGGTTCAAAGAGGGTATGAAAGAAACAAAGGGGATTACTTAAAGGGGATTACTTAATTACAGCAATTCAAAGGAAGTACATGGCCAATACATAAGTTATACAGGTACATTTCAAAGGAGATACAAGCAAGAGGGCACTTCAAAGCAGATGGGTGTCAAGGAAGGGGGTTTCAAGGGATGCGATCTTGGGTGCGAATCAAGGAGATAGGGTCTGGATGTGATCAAAGGGATCAAAGAGATGAGATCTGGGTTTCAAAGGTGGGAACCATATGGGAAACCTCATAGCTTGGGGCAATGGAGGGTAATCAAAGGATGTGCAGAAAATATCACTTGGCCAACCAGGGATCGTCCATATCTGAGGCAAGGATTCCAGCGACCAACCACATCAATGGAAATGTCCAAACAGAAGTTATGTGGCCCAGCACCATCTAGCCTCAATTTACAATCTAAAGGAAGGTAAATGCAGAATTACCTGGCCTCAGATTTATATGGGCGACATACAGCAAGAGATTGAGGTGTGACATGTTTGGGGACAAGGAACATATACACATCAAAGAAACAACTGAAATATCAAGGAAACAACTAGAGAACAGTACAAGTACACAACTAAAGCAGAAATAAACAACTTTAGATCAAAGGGCTGAATGTGAAAGCTTGGAAACTGTTGGTCACCTCGGTGTGAATGGGAAACCCAAATGGTTGGGGGATTTTATTGATTCCTGTGAAATTCAGCCTTCCTGGATGGCCCAGAATAAACTGAGGTTATGCTGAGGACATCCTGCTTCAAGATATAAAACAGATTATGTTAAAAATCAAATTTAAATAAAATAATTAATTAATCAGGTGTCTAATAATCAATTGTGCCAGTTAGTATTCAAATGGAACTCTCAAACCCCAAAACCCACAATTTAAACTAAGTCTCCAGGGCTGAGAAATCCTTAGGAGCTACTTTTTAAAAAGTCTTCCTGTCTGCAGGTTTTTCTCTGCTGGGTGACAAGTTTTCGGGGTGTGTGTGTGTGTGTGTGTGGTTAATCCACCCTTCCTTTCAGAGTTAACTCCAGGGGAAAAACCGAGAGGGCGGCTGACCTGAAACAGATAATTTCCCTTTTGCCTCAATGAGCCAAAGCTCTCTCGCAATTTGATTGCATGAACTTCGGTCTACTTGCGTGTAAATGAATGGCAATCGTGTGCTGCTTGTGGATGACTTCAATGGGGGAAAGATTAAAATGAAGGAATAATATTTTATCTGAAATGAAAAGTATATATATGAGAAAAGAAATGTCTATTTCTGGAAATTATGGTATTACACTGATTCTAATGTGTGTTTTGCCAAGTAATTTGGTAGAGTATTGTTTTAGAAAATTGGATGCAGTTGTCCCAGTTATTTTATCTTTATTATTATCTTGTGCTGTGGAGATCTCTCTCTTTCTGTACCTCTAGGACAGGGGCTCCCAACCTTTTCAAGCCGGGGGCCGGGTCACACTCTCTCAGTCAGCTTTGAGGGCCGGATGGCCATTTTGCCCTGCCTGGACGATGGGGTGGCCATTTTGTCCCAACAGCTTCAAAAGGGTGGCCATTTTGTTTCTCGAATGCCCTTGAAGGAGTGGATGGCTACATGAAATGGTGCCATGGGCTGGATGTGGCCCACAGGCCTTAGGTTAGGAACCCCTGTTCTAGGAGGAGGCATACAAGAGAAGTTGCATACAGTATCTGGAATGAGGTAACCCCACTTACTCTGAACTGTGAACTGTGGCCCTCCCCCACCTCTTATTAAAGCCTTGGTATGCCTCTCTGAGAGGACTGTGGTGGCTTGGTGGTTAAGGTGCTGAACTTGATGACTGGAAGGTTGGCAGTTTGAAACCCGAGTGCTGCATGACAGGGTGAGCTCCCGGCTCTGTCCCAGCTCCTGCCAACCTAGTAATGTGAAAGCAAGAAACTGCAGTAGATAAATAAGGGACCACTTCGGTGGGAAGGTAACAGTGTTTTGTGCACTCCGGTATCCTGTCATGTCTGCCACATGTCCAAGGAAACAAAACAACTCCTTCAAAAACAATAAGGAATCCTTTAAAACTTTTTACAATTATAATTTGTGCTGTTTTTGTTACTTCGTGGGTCAGAGTTAAGGAAAAGTTCTGATAGAAGAAACTCTCCATTCTATACCAACCAACCAACCAGTTAACCAATTAAAATGTTTACAGGCGGTGGTTACCAAACAGTAGAGTTTTTGTCACTATTTGATGGTACCAGAATAAGCCTTAGGTGGTAGGGAAAATACTGATATCTTCAGTGCACAAATTGATACATTTGAGGGAGGGAAATGGGTGAGTGCTAATTTGCTACAGTGAAATTAGGAACCTATGAACTTTATTATCAACAAAGCTAGAAGGAAAATTATTCTGGTTTAAAGTGCACTGAACAGAGTCATAGTAGTGAACATTTCCTCAGCAGCCATGACAACACTGGATATGTTCATTGGTTATGATGCAATATTTGGATGGCATCCTGTATCAGATATGCATTTGTCTGTACATATACATATGCACATTTACTTGTGTTCCCACACACACAATTTTACCTGGTAGCGATACAGTAATATAGTGGGGATGCTTATGCTCTTCAGCCCATATAGCTGATTTATGACTATTGTTCATTCCAATGAAATAGCAGAGGTAGTGATGGCCATTATATTAATCTTTATTTGGGTTGAAATTTTTTTACAGGCAATAATCTGTGATGCCAGCTTTATTTTTCTTCAAAAGCCAGAATATTTAAAATGCTCTCCTATTCTACACTGTATTCTAAAGTCATAGCAAATTGAATCCAGATTGATAGTGGTTTTAAGTGGGGTGCTTTGCAAATTATATATGGTTTGAATTTGTATGAAGGGGCATACCAGTTGTGACCGATAGAATCTCAAAAGATTTAGGAGCAAAATGTTATCAGTGTCTGAAAGGATTAAGAGTCTTTCTTCACCTTAGTGAAAGGGTCAGACGTTTTCATAGCTTCACATTTTGAACATTTTTTGAACTAAAAAGGACGGCATGGAGAAAATAACAGCCCAAAAGTGCCTCTTTTTCTTTTTTTGCTTGATAACATTTTACTTGCATCTAATTTTAAAATGGTGTTTTAGGAATAATTAAAAGTTTTCTGTGTCCCAAACTGTAAGTATGTTTTTCAGTTCAAAATTTCTTTCAACTTCCCGTCCCTAGTATTATTCATTTCTGCTTTGTTGCAGAACTGTTTTTAATCTTACAGTCTTTCTTTTAATGCTCTGTCCCACCTCATCACCACCAACCACCCATCATAATTCTGGGTAGATCTTTCTTTTACTCCACAAGAACATTTTGTATGAGTAGTATGTTTGACTGGATAGCTCAGTGAGATAGATATCTTGGATGCAGAACCAGAGGTTGGAAGTTTAGTTCTCCAATATACATCCCAAAAGATAGAGAAAATGGCTTTATTGGAATACTGTAGTAGCTATGTTAGTCTGCGTTTCAAGCATATCAGAGAGTAAAGAGGGGAAAAAACACAAAAAAACCCCCCTCCTTGCGGCACTTTAAAGACTAACTGCTGTATTTTAATTCTTGCCTCTGTATTTTAATGTTAGCTTCCGTGGATCAAGTTTGAATATTACTCAAGGATTTCTGGGACATTATCAAATTTGATACACCACAATTAATAGGTTTTTATATGCTGCTATATACATTGTATGTTATTGTATATGTTGTTATATTATACCACCTTCACAGAAACACTTCAGTAGAATTCTCACCCACAGCATAGGCTGCCTCCCATAACAAAGGATGAACTCACACAATTGTTAATAGATGTGGAAGGTTAAACTTAATATCAAATGTTTAATAACAGGTGTTTATCTGGTATCCTTCTACTATATGCAATTCAACAGGGTGAAATTTCACAACTAATCTGAATAACAACCAGAGATCATCTGCTATTATCGGTTGTAAAAAAGCCTATTTGATTTGTATACTTATCTGTTATGCTAACCAGTCACCCTGTACCTCATGTGTATAAATTGATGGCATGAAGTCTCACTCCTATGTCTGACTAAGTGGACTTGATCCATGAACGCTAACATTAAAATATAGCACTTAGTATATATTTAAAGTGCCACAACTTTTTTTGGGTTTTTTGTTTACTCTCTGATATAAGCTTTACTCTCTGATAAGATTTAGGCAAGCTTCACAAATCTAGGGTAAACACATCTGTACAACATAACTATGTTGTTATGAATGCTACCTATAGTTGTTTGCTTCCCTGAGTTTCTCTTTATTTCTGATATACTGAACAGATATGTAGTGGTCTTTTGTTGAGAGCTTTTGGAGTTTTGAAGGACTTACAGAAGAACAATAGTAAGTTCTTTTGTAATGTAGATGTATGAAGCAGTCAACACCATCTCCAGGGTCCAATCATGATTATAAGCAAAACTTGGCACCCTTCTACAACAAATATCCAAGCCTTTGAAATGTTTGTTCCTAATGGAAAAGTACACTTCTAAAAGGCTTCTTTTTAACTAGTGTTTTGAGAATGATTTCTGCACTGTACACATTTCCAGCCAAGATGATAAATTGCTCATCTGATTTCCTGGCAAACCATTCCTGCATGTTTCTTTCTAATTCTCTCCTCAAAATGTTAGTATCTCCTCTTCTTAAGCAGTGCAGTGGGCAAAGATGCCATTTTTACATCGCGGCAATTAATGTGATTTATTAAGTAAATAGGCTGAGATTTGAGAATAACTTTTATATCTTCTTGGACTTCAGCTGTGTTTTGCTTACCTACTCAGATGAGATTATCTAATGTGGATTGTAAATAAACAGGTAATACAATACAATACAATATATTGTATTTGTTTTCTCCATTGTCATTATCTGAGCATCTACCTTAATTTTTCTTTTTCTGTTTCTGGTCACAGTGCTGGATTTTACATGGCATATACACAGAGATATTGCTTTGTCTTGTTACAGACCAACGGACTCTGATGTTTTCTCTGCTCACCCCAAAAATACACAAATGCCCCTGATTTGGTTTGTATTTACACATACCCCTCCCCTGAGAACAGTGCACATCTGCAGTTCACTATCAGTGAACACGATCACCGTTTTGGTAAGAACTCACTAAGAGTTAACTTTTTTCCTACTAGATTTTTCAGTTCTGCTTAGATGGACCTTTTAACTTACAGTTTGCAGTAAACCTGTAACAGTGCTATGCATGCTGGGTCTTTACTTGAGCTGAACTTGGATCAAAATTCCACACACCCTTTTTTTGAAACAAGGAACAGAAATATGCCTTGTGGTTTTAAATTTTCAGATTATGTGGAATAAAACAAAGCAGTTGTTTTAAGGACAAAGATTTAAGCAAGCTGTTGCTATGTGACTGAGTTAAGTAATGGTATTTTTCTTTTTCTGTATCCAAGCATATTTAAGACACACATAGCGTATTTTTGCTTTTCAAAGTCCTCTCTTACTATTTTTTTTAGTTTTTGTTGCTCCTTTTTAGTATGTACTCCACAAATCAATAAATTTTATTTCAGCTAATATCACATTTACAAAATTATTAGATTGATTGAGTGATAGATTGATTACACTTATACCCTGCCCATCTGGGATAAACTTCCACTCTAGGCAGCTTACACTATTAAAATAAAATAAAACAAAAGCAAAAAAAATCATTAAAACAATAAAACAACCCCACCCACCTAATCAAAATCAGAACTGAGGACCCCAAACTCATGTGACAGAAAGGCAATGGGTGTGTGTGGGGGTGTGTGTCCCCTATTTGGTCTTCAACAAACTGCCAAAGGCCTCCTCAAACAGAAAGGTTTTCAATTGTCTCTTAAAGGACCCCAAGGAGTCAATCAAATGCAGCTCTCCCGGCAGTGTGTTCTATAGAGCTGGAGCTGCCACCGAGAAAGCCCTATGGTGGGTGGTGGACTTTCTAGCCAACCTGAGAGTCAGAACTTGGAGTTTAGGTGTCTGAGAAGAATGGGTGAAGCGTGCCTGATTTCTGAGGGGAAGACGCTGTCTTTAAAAAAGAAAAGAAATGTGCCCAGAGATATAGAAGACTTGGTGCAGAATCCTAATGAGCAACTTCAAAGTATCTGCTGTCCTCACAATTTGTGGTTCTTTATATTTAAACCAGACTCATACTGGAGAATACTTCAGATAGAGGAGGTATCAAGTAAAGCAACTGGATTCTAAACTTGGCCTCTGCCTGGATAAGTGGCTATCTGGAAATCTCATGTACCCCTGTGCTTCTTCCACAGAACAGAACTGGGATAGAGGTGTAATAAATAGATATATATATCAGCATTCTCTGACCTTTTGGAATGGGATGGGCTGTCCAGTAATCTAGTACCTTTTGTCCTCCATATGTTGTTGGGGTACCATCAGTCTTAAGGCAAAGGTAAGTGTCACCATTGCTCAAAAGCCAGTCATACCTGACTCTAGGGTTCAGTGCTCATCTCTGTTTATAGCCAAAGAGCCAGCGCTGTCTGTGCTGTTTCTGTGGACATATGGCAGGCATGCCTCAACACTGGAGTGCACGGAACGCTGTTTACCTTCCCACAAAAGTGGTCCCTATTTATCTACTTGTAATTTATTGCTTTCGAGCTGCTAAGTTGGCAGGAGTTGGCACAGAGATGGGAGCTCACTCCATTGTACAGTACTCAGGAATCATTCTCCAACCTTCCAGTTGTCGAGTTCAGTGTCTTAACCACTTGAGCCACTAAAGTCCCAAGTATCAGTTTTAAACAACACAGCAAATAGTGAAAAATGTTTGGATTTGCAGTACCGTAATGACTGGAAGGCTATACTTTGCCTATCTTTGTCATAGAAGAAAATACTGTTTTTCCATCTTATTTCTTGGCTTAGAGCCTGTCTTAATCTTCATATCTCTCTCCCCCCCTATTTTTAATAGTTCAGAATCATGTCTTGCAGTAAAAGTAGTCTGTCTAGACTCTGAATTGCTTTGTAAGGACGAGGTAAAACAGATGCATCAATTGTGAGCTGATGATATAGTAATTTCTTGGCTCTTCCAATAACTTGCTAAATGCATTTCAAAGAGAATTCAATTTATTAGCAACAGTTGTTCCTAGGTATAAACCCTTGGTCATAAATCAAAGTAAGAATGCTAATAATGAAATGGTGCAATTTGATGTTCAGTCGCACAGTCGATTCCGATCCTTTGTGACCCCATGGTCCATTGCCTGCCAGGCACCTCTGTCTTCCACCATCCTCCTCAACCTGCCCAACTCTGTGCCAATTGCATCTACAATACCATCTAGCCGTCTCATTTTTGGCTGCCCCCTTCTTCTTTTGCCCTCCACCTTTCCAAGCATCAAGGCTTTCTCAAGTGAATCCTCTTCTCATTTGATGTCCAAAGTACTTTAGCTTCATCTTTACTATTTGACCTTCTAAGGAGCAGCCAGGGTCGATTTCTTCTAAGATTGACCTATTTGTTCTCTTCGCTGTCCAGGGTACTCTCAAAACTCTCCTCCAACACCACATTTCAAAGGCGTCTATTCTTCTACGCTCAGCTTTCCTAATTGTCCAGCTCTCACAACCATACATTACCACTGGGAATACCATTGCTTTGACTATGTGAATTTCTCATAGCTTGTCTCCCCAAAATCTGTCACCATCTGCAGTGATCTTGGATCCTAAGAATGTAAAATCTGTCACTGCTTTTACTTCTTCCCCATCTGTTTTCCAGGGAGTGATAGGGCCTGTTGCCATTATCTTGGTTTTCTTGGTGCTGAGTCTCAAGCCAGTTTTTGCATTCTCTTCTTTCAACCTAAGCAGGAGCTTCTTTAGGTCTTCCTCACTTTCTGCCATTAGGGTAGTACCATCTGCGTATCTCAAGTTGTTGATGTTTCTCCCAGCAATTTTGATCCCAACTTGTGATTCCTCCATCCCTGCATTGCCCCCTTCTTCTTTTGGGCACGTCTGAGTGGGTGGCATATAAATCCAAAAATTAAATTATGTGTTCTGTGTATAAGTTGAATAAGCAGGGTGATAAAATGCAGACTTGTCTTACTCCTTTTCCTTTTCCAAACCACTCCATCATTCCGTATTCTGTACTAACTGTTGCTTCTTGACTCATGTACAGATTTCTCATGAGGCATATAAGGTGTTCTTTTATTCCCATCTCTTTAATTACTTGCCACATTTTGTTGTGGTCCACACAGTCAAAGGCCATGGTGTAGTCAATGAAACAGAAGTAGACTTGTTTCTGATAATCCTTTGTTTTCTCCATGATCCAACAAATGTTGGCAATGTGGTCTCTAGTTCCCCTGCCTCTTCGGAAACCAGCCTGCACTTCTGGTAATTCTCTCTCCACATGCTGCTCAGTCTATCCTGTATTATCTTGAGCATAACCTTGCTAGCATGTGGGATGAGCACAATTGTTAGATAATTTGAACATTCTTTGGCATTACCCTTTTTTGGGATTGGAACGTACAGTAAAACCTCACATGACGAGGGCCTCACTTAGAGACAAACTCCCTTAAAGAGCAGAAATTTCTCTGATTGGTCACCTTGTTTATCAACTAAAACCAACCAAAAACTCACTTAACAACTAAATCGGGGTTCCCCTCCACCAGAAGTCACTTACAATGGTGTTTTGCTTAAAGAGCAAACTCGCTTAAAGAGCAATCCCATGGAATGCATTATACTCTTTAAGCGAGGTACCACTGTATACTGATCTTTTCCGATCCTGTGGCCATTGTTTTGTTTTCCAAATCTGCTGGCATATAGAATGCAATAATTTGATTCCATCATCTTTTAGGGCTTTGAAAAATTCAACTGGGATACCATCATCTCTACTAGCTTTGTTGTTTGTAGTGCTGACCACTCTCTAGAATGTCTGGCTGAAGTTCAATGTTCTCATCATCGTGATTTCCAGGGGTGTTGAGGTCCTTTTTGTATAGTTCCTCTGTGTACTATTGCCATCTTTTAT
The DNA here is from genome assembly GCA_035047345.1 of Bradypodion ventrale. NCBI lineage: Eukaryota > Metazoa > Chordata > Lepidosauria > Squamata > Chamaeleonidae > Bradypodion > Bradypodion ventrale. The sequence continues at coordinate 415,844,062 of JAWDJE010000001.1, forward strand.
TAATCTCATCTACATCATCTAACTCCTTGCCGTTTTTGTCCCTTATCATGGTCATTTTTGCTTTAAATATTCCCTTGATTTCCCCAATTTTTTTGGGAAAAGATCTCTAGTCATACCCCTTATGTTGTTTTCTTCTATTTCTTTGCACTGTTCATTTAGGTAGGTTTCCTTATCTCTCCGTGCTTTTCTTTGAAATTCTGTATTCATTGTTACTGGCTTGTGTCCAACCTATTGGAGTATCCTAACTAAGGTTCCACTATTTGCCTTTCCCTCCTGTAACACTGTATTTCCATGGTGGGTGTTTTTTGTGATGTGACTTGTTCTCTGCTGCAGCTGGAGGGGGTTATGGTATTAACCCTTTGTTTCATTGCATGATAAACAGCTGGCTGGTGGGCCACATGCTTACTCCTTCTGTTGCTACCATGCTGCTGTTTTGTTGTGCAACAAGTGGTGGCTTAGTGGTTAATATGCTGAACTTGATGACTGGAATGTTGGCAGGTCAGCACTTCGAGACCTGAGTGTTCCACGATGGAGTGAGCTCCCACTTCTGTCCCAGCTCCTGCCAACCTAGCAGTTTGAAAGCAGGAAATTGCAAGTAGATAAGTAGTACCACTTCCATGGGAAGGTAAACAGCATTCCGTGTCTAGTCATGCTTGCCACATGTAAAGCTAAGCATACTTATATACTGCCCCATAGCACTTAGTGTACTCTTTGGGCGGTTCGTAGATTTATTAGCATTTTGCACCCATCATGCTGGGTGCTAATTTTACTGACCTCAGAAGGATGGAAGGCTGAGTTGACCTTGAGACCTGGTCAGGATCAACCCCACAACATTGTGGCTGCAGTACAGTAGTTTAACCACTGCGGCATCAGGGCTCTATGAGCATGGGACGTCTGTAGAAGCAGACAGGGCTGTCTTTTTGGCTATAAATGGAGATGAGCACTGTGCCCTATAGTTGGATAAGACTGCAGGACATCTTGTTTAAGTTAGCCTACGTTGGGCATGCTTTGGACATTGGTCTTCTTTGCTGCCATTTCATTCACTGGAGCAAAACTGTGGAAAATCTTGGAGACCAGGAACAAAAAACTAACATCTTCTCAACTGGAAAAAGGAGCTGAAGATCTCTCATGATATTCTTTTCATTACTTCACAGCTTCCTTGCCATCATAGGAATGGAGATTTAATCAGTTTCTTACTACTTTTTCAGACATTTAAATGGAAATAGAAATTCTTAATTATTGGATAATTGCATTAAGTAATGGATAATTGCATTAAAGCAAGTTTTGCTAGCAATAGAAGATGGGAGTAATGCAGGGTAATGTTGTGAAGTTATATAATCAAGACATGTCCTCATTCCTTTCCTAGTTTTGGAATGTTAATTTTGCTCACCATTTGTATTGCAGTCTGACTTACAAAAAGGGTTGCTTTTTGTCCCTTCTTTCAGCTAGTGTATTTGCTCATTGTCAATTATTTCTCTGCAAAACTATGTGGCAGAAATTAGACTTAATAATACGAGAAATCATGTGGAATCAGAGTGGATGCTTCATTGCTTAAGTGAGAATGGCAGCCAAGTACCGGTACTTAGATTCTGCACAAAAATAGGGTCACAAGCCACTAGTACTCAGCTGTACTGTATTAACTAATTAAAATCTGGTATAAAGAGAAGTCATTGACATAATAATTTTCATTTAACTTTGTCACATCAGAGTTAAACCTAGGATTGTAGCAGAAACTATTTTAAAACACACAATGCTTTAAAAGTGACAAATATGTTTTGTAATTGTTAATTTATATATTTATTACAATATGATTTCTGAGCTGTTTAGTTGATTTTCTCTCAACAAATCTGTTGGCCACTGTTATAAATATATCTTTAAAGTCAACCATAGCCCTAGTTTAAGATTTTAAAAGATGAACCAGATTTTCTTCAAGGCATGTACGGTGCCAAAAAATTATCAGCCTCTATCTATCTATCTATCTATCTATCTATCTATCTATCTATCTATCTATCTATCTATCTATCTATCTATCTATCTATTAATGACACCTACATGTTGTGACATGGTTTGTTGTATTGGGAGGCCTTCTTTTTGTGCAGAACTCACTCAAGCCTTCTATTTTATTCATTCATTCATTCATTCATTCTAGCCTTAGCAGATTCATGGAGCATTTTTAAAAAAGGTATTAAAGAACAGAAAGCTAGTTTAATAGCTGCCTCAAGCTGAGAAGAAAATGCTCTAGGAGGAGGATTAATCTTGGGCCAATGAATTTTAAAGACTTCCTTCTTTTATGTATTGTTGAAAGCTATCAAAATGCAAATAGTGCTGCTGCCTTAACCTTCAACAGATTCTCTTAATTCTTAATATGTTCAGTGTTTTATAAACATTTAATGTAATGAACTAATGCAGTGTAGGCAAACCTATGGCATGTGTGCCATAGTTGGCACGCACAGCCCTATCTGTGGGCATGTGTGCCATCATGGCCAAGCCCCATGCTCACTGCTAATGGCAGCATTGCTTCTACACACATCCCTCTTCCTCTGCCAATGGGGAGGTGAGAAGCAAGACTGAAATCGCACCTGGGAGGTGGCAGCGGGGACAAGGTGAGGCCACCATGCACCCCCAGCTACACCTCTTAGGAGGTGAAGGAGGCAGCAGTACCACACCCATGGGAGGCGTGCAAACCTGTGGAGGGTAGTGGGCATTCACACGCCCACTTGACATCAGCGGAGGTGTGCCGGCAATGCCACATGGGTGTGTGGGCAGACGTGGTGTTTGTCTGCACGCTGCCTCCTCCTCCTCCTATTGCTTGTATGAGACCTGACTTCCTCTATGAACAAAATGACTGTGGGAGAGGTTGCAAGGTTTTGTCTTACTTCATGCACACACAGAAATAAAGTGTTTAAGATGTCACAGAATGTTTATCTTTGTTATGCTTGCTGAAAGGAACTATCTTTTTTGAAAATTAACCTGATGAACCACACTCCACCGAGAGCTATTACTGGATGAGTGGTGGCAGATAGATTCAACATCTGTCTCTTCCTTGCCTAACAGTAACTGAATCTTGGAAGAGTAACATATAACAGCAATAAATATTAACATTGAAGAAAAGGCAAAGAAAGGCCAGTGAAAACCCCTCTCCTATTACTTATGGTTCAAGAATCTGGCTGCACAGCTAGGTTGGGAATTGGAAGTACAATTTCCCACTGTGTCTTCAGGGAGAAAAGCCTCCATGAGTGGTCTTAGGCAAGCTGCACAATCCCAGGGTGCCAACAGAAGAAGGGAATGGTAAATCACTTATATGTACTCTCTGCCTAAAAATCTCTGTAAAAGGGTCTCCATTAGTCCGACTTGACTTGACAGCATGCAGTAAAACAGGTATTCTCAACCTGCGGCCCATGGGCCAAATGCAACCCTTGGCTCCATTTCATGTGCCCCCTCCCCCGTCGCCTCCACCACACTAGGAAGTGCCATGTGGTGGAAGAAGGGCAAAATGGTCATCTGGCCCCTGAAGCTCTCTGAGGGAGCATGACCCGGCCCCTGGCTTTAAAAGGTTGAGAACTCCTGCAATTAAAAATAGCAACTAATACTTCATTTCTCCAGGTTGTGCTTCTCTTTTAATTCTTGATCTTATAATAAATAAAAGACTGAAAGAAACCTAAAGAACGGAAACCCTAGAAACAAAGCTTCTACCTGACTAACCATATATGGGGCTACTGATCATGTTGTTTAAATATACACTTGATCTGAGATATTTCAGCTGCTTGTTTGGACAGAAGCAGTGATGCACTGAAGCCAGTCCTGCTCGGTCTGACCGTACCGGTAGCAGAACTGGCTGGCCATGCCCACCTCCCTGGCACACCACGCCCACCTCCTCCTCTACCTGCACTCTGGACGCAACCAGAAGCCAGGAAGAAGAGGAGGAGGAGGAAGAGCAGCCGCCAGCGGTGCTGCTGGGAGGTGGGCGGGGCGGGGGCTGGCAGCCTCCCCCTCCCAGCAGTGCCCGCAATGTTTCCCATGTGCCTCACCCAGTCAGGGCCAAAGGCGTGCTTTCACCTAAGCACTTCCCGCATGCCTTCGGCCCAGAGCAAGGTGCATAGGAAACGTTGCCTGCACTGCTGGGAGGGGGAGGCTGCCAGCACCCGCCCCGCCCACCTCCCAGCAGCACTGGCAATGCTTCACATGCACCTTGCTCTAGGCTGAAGGTGTACGGGAAGTGCTTAGGTGAAAGTGTGCCTTTGGCCCTGGCTGGGTGAGGTGTGTGGGAAACGTTGCTGGTGCTGCTGGGAGGGGGAGGCCACCAGCCCCCACCCCTCCCACCTCCCAGCAGCACCAGCAATGCTTCACATGCACGTTGCCCAGGGTTGAAGGCATGCGGGAAGTGTGCCTGGACGGTGAGGGGCTGACCCACCAGCAGTGCCTGGCTGCTCTGGGACTCCTCCTCCTTGTCTCCAGGACAATGGGCTTTGTGGCGGCGGTGGTTGAGGCCTAGGCACAACCGCACCGCGCCCCACACCTGATCCTCATCCAGCCAGGCGGCCTGCATCAGGAGGCTGGAGTGGCTGCGTCGGGGTCTCCCACCTCTGCTGGGAGCGACGCTCTGAGAGCAAAGTAGGTACCTACCCAATTTTTTTTTCTTGGGGGGAAGAGATGAGGACATGTCCACAGTTAATTTTTTGGGAGTGCATGACTGGCTAGGTAAAGTTGAATTTCTGACCAATGTATATACATGCACCTCTCTAATATTTCATCATCCAAATGCATTGAAACTGTTTATTTGCCTGTGATATAAGAATCTTCTTCTTTGCTTCCTCTTTTACTTCATTAGATGTTATAGGAGATGAAAGATTCTTGTTCCGGTGCTTTTAGCAGCCTCCACCAGTGTTATTTAGTGATCTTGTAATATTTCTTTGATGTTATCTCTCCACCTTCCTCTGGGTCTGCCTCATGGCCTTTGTCCTTCTCTTTCCACATATGCCTTGTAAGGTATGCAATTCCAAGACATTCTCTCCTGAGGTGAACTTACTTCCTGTGTAATTCAAAGAGCTTTATGGCAGTTAGCCATTCTGTTTGCTTTCTTTTCTATAATAATGCTTCTTAACATCACAGTGATAGCACATTTTGGTAATTAACAAACATCTGGGAATGTCATCCCATTATCTCTGTGAAATATCCTGAAACTGTGAAATATCCTGAAACAAACAAAGACAGCCATGTGATCCATACACAAAACAAATGCAGGAAGTTGCCAATACTTACCTTTAATCATTCCTAGTTTGGAAATTTTAGTCTCCAAGAATACTCCGATTCAGCGAACTGCAAATATAAGGGTTACATATACCATTATTAGACCATTTAATGAATATATTTTAAAAGCATTTTATTACAGTCGAATTTATTTTACACACGCTCCTTCCAATCTTTTCCTTGCTCCAGATATCTACTCACTCCTTCCCAGGTTTGATCCATGCTTAACAGTGAAAGATATTATCTTTTCATTGGCTCAATAGCTGTTGGTGAAAGAGTTTGCAAACTTTCTTGTGATGTACTGTTTCATTTTTCTCTGATGCAGACCATTACATAGCCTACCTTTCCTTGAAAGTGAAACTATTGTTTGTCATGTTATAATTGAGCTGGGCAGTCTGGTAAATTGGTTATTTACATATTAAATTCCTTACTCAACAGATATCAAGGTGTATATAAGATTTTAAGCATCTGTTAATTATGCTTAGCACATTAAAGACTGAGAGATGGCAGAAGGGCATTAGGTTTAAAGTAGGACTTAAAAAGTAGAAGCCGTAACACACTGACATTTCAAGGAAGGTACCAACCTGGTTTTGCTTTGACTTAGAATGTAAAATGAGGATTTCATCATCTAGCTAGGTAAACTGGTCCTGTTCTTGAACTGCTCTTGGCATTGTAAAAAAAATTCCTACTGTTAAACTTAGTTCTAACTTCCTGTAGCATAATTAGATTACTTACACTGTTTAATATAACCCCACCATCTCTCCATTGGTTTCTGCTTCTTTTAATAGTGGGCAACTCTTTGTCCACTTCTATGTGATAACTCCCAGAGACTTAAAAAGTGTAACCATGCCTCTTTTTTCTTTTTTAAAAATAATTTTATTGATTTTATAACATAAAAAAACAACAAAGGTTATTTATGAAGAAGAGAAAATACAAAGTATATATACATAAGACAAAACAGAAATCGACATATATAAAAAGAAAGGAAAAAAGTCAACACTAACATACTCATAAAGTAAGGATAAAGCTGCACTTGATTAAATATAAACAGTTAAATTCATCCTAAATCATTTAATTGTTTTCTGCCCGATTAAGAATTTCTATAATTAAACTAATTTATTTTTCAATAAATCATTAGACATCTTTCCCTTGAAACAAAAATACAGACTTTCCAATAAAGTACACAAGTGCTATATCACCCTAAGTGACTATACAAGGCCCTAGAGGATGCGGTAGGACACACGTTTATATTATTTCCAAAAACTGGTATGTTCAGGCACTGGTCTGTTCCCGTCATTTCTTTTTTTTACCATAGTCCACAAAAGGTTGCCAAATTCGCAGAAATCTGTTCTCTTTTACTATTCCCTTTTTCATATTCAATTCCCATGCTAATTTATCATTCAGAGCTAACTGCCACATTTCCCTATGCCATTCTTCAATCTTTAATGTTAAATCATTTTCCCAATTCCTCACTATACATTGCCTCGCCGTTGTCAAGCATATAGACAACAGTTCTTTTTTTATCCTTATCTAAATATTCTTTTCCTGTGTCTGTCAGTAAGGCTAAATTTGGCCCCAGATTAACGTTTACCCCCATAATTCTGAGAATTTCTTTTCCTATTTTCTCCCAAAATTCCTTTACTATCCTACAACTCCACCACATATGCTCATAAGTTCCCAATTTGTTTTTACATCTCCAACACATTTGACTTTTATTTTTATCTATCTGGTGCAACCACACTGGGGTCAAATACCATCTCCACAAAATTTTACAATTATGTTCTTTTATTCTGACAGACATAGCTCTCATGATTCTTTTATTCCATTTCTTTTTCCAATCAAAATCTGTGATGCTAACATTAAGATCTTGCTCCCATATTTTCTTCAATGTTTCTTGTGAATTGATATCTTTGTTTAAAATCCTATAAATTTTGGTCACCAAACCCTTTATATCCACTTCCCCTCTTCTAATTTTCAATAATATTTCCTCAAAATCAGTGGTATCTCTTTTCAAACTATTTTCTTCCAAATAGACACTATTCCATTTATTTACCTGTAATACCTGTAACCAATTTAAGTTCAGCTGTGTATATAGCTCCACTATTTTCTCCTTATCTTTGCACGCTTTTAACCAATCTTTCATCAGAAAAATATTATATTAACCCAAAATTTCCTTGGCTTCTCTATCTAACTTTATCGGGAATTTTTAAAGATCAACTATTTCTATAATCGGAGATACATCAGGGACTAAATCCTTCCTTACTTTTTTCCAGATATCAAATGTTGCTTTCAACATTTTATTTTTAACCCCTAATTTATTCCTCTCTTTATCCAAGAATACTGCTTTGCCAATCTGATTTAATTCCTTCATCTCGATGTCCTCCCAAATTCGTTTTCCCTTTTTTAACATTTTAACAACATTTCTAATTTGAAAAGCTCTATAATAGTTTTTAAGATTTGGTATGCCCAGTCCACCTTCTTTTTGGGATAAATACAACAAACCTCTATTAAGTCTAGATCTTCTTCCTCCATTATAATATGCATTAAATAAATTTTGAAAGTCTTTAATTTCTTTGTCTTTTAATTGAATCGGGAGGGCATCAAACAAAAAATTTAATTTTGGAAGTAACATCATTTTACATAGTGCCACTCTACCAAACCAAGACAACTTTTATTTATTATACTGCAAAAAAATTCTTTAATTTCCTTTTTTTGCTTTCCATAATTAAGACTCTTAAGATCGTCCCAATTGCAAGAAATATTTATCCCCAAATATTTCAATTTTTCCCTAACCTGGATTTTATATTTATCTTTTATTTTCTTTTGATCTTCTTTAACTACATTCCATGTTATCATCTCGGACTTGTCCCAATTTATCCTCAATCCCATTACTTCCTTGAAATCATTTAGGTGTTCTTGAATCCTATCCAGAGCCCTCAAAGGATGTTTTACACTTACTAAAGTATCATCAGCGTAAAGGCTTATCTTTATATCGGCGACTCCCTCAATATTTCTATCCTGTCTTATGGCGTTTGCTAACACCTCCACTGCCATAATAAATAGTATTGGAGATAATGGACACCCTTGACGTGTTCCTGCCTCTAATTTTACCTCATCTGTCATAACATCACTTACTCTAATCTTGGCAGAACTTTGCTGATATAATTGTTCAATAATTCTCTTAAATCTATCTCCAAACCCATAAGAGTTAATTATCTCATTAATAGCCACCCATTGAAGAGAGTCAAATGCCTTAAATATATCCAGGGATAGCATTCCAGCTTTTTCTTTCTCTTTTGAAGCAACATCAATTATGACCAAAGCCCTCCTTGTCAAGTCCACCATATGCCTTCCTTTTAAAAATCCAACCTGATCTTTGCTTATATAATTGTTCATAACATTGTTTAGTCTATTTGCCAATATTGTCGTAATTTTTTTTTCATCTTGATTTATTAGAGAGATGGGTCTGTATGACTCCACCTTTTCTGGATCTTTATCCAGTTTTGGTATTAGAACAATTATAGATTATGCCAAGAAGTTGGAATTGAACCTCCCTCCAATATATAATTAAATAATTTTAATAATCTTGGGACCACCCTATCTTCAAACTCCTTATAAAACTCTGCTGGCAATCCGTCTTCCCCTGGAGATTTGCATGTCTTCAATTTATCAATCACATCTTTTATTTCTTTACCTGTTATTAATTCTTCCATTCTAAATTTATGCTCTAAAGTTATCTTTCCCCCCATTTGTTTTGCTAATTGATCTCTTAACTTCCCTACATTTATCTTTTTTTCAGTATATAACTCCTGGTAAAAATCTTTAATTATCTTTGTTTTATCTTTTAATTTGTTATATCTAATTCCATCCTTGATCAAAATTCCAATTTCCCTTTTACTCTTTTTTTCTGTCGCCACTCTTGCCAACATTTTTGAATTTTTATTGCTAAACTTGAAATACTCCCTCTTCAAATAAATTAGGTCCCTTTGCACCTTTTCTATATCCTTTCCACAATCTCCATTTTCAACCTTTGTATTTTGTCAAAGGCCCTCATATTTTTTGCTCTTGCATGTTCCTCCTGCAATTTTTTATCTCCTTTTCCATTTCTTCACATTTGGTCCTATACTGTCTATTTCTAACATTTGCCAGCTTAATACTTTCCCCTCTAAATATTGACTTCATAGTATCCCAAACTATGTTGTATCCAACTTCTCCCGTATCATTCCAATGCCAATACTCCTCCCAGTTTTGCATAATCTGTGACTTAATCTCTGGGTCTTTATATAACTTGGGATCATATCTCCAATTGACTCCACTCTTTTCTCCTTCTGATTTAAAAACCATCAATACTTTTGCACCCCAACCACCCACTCGCAGACAAACCTTCCTTCCCAACTTACCTGCAGGTAGCCTCCGCCCTCCTCTCCTGTCTCCTCTGTCTCTTGTCTCCTCTATCTAACTCACTAACCTCCTCTGGTGGTCTACTCTAACTATCTGTCACTCTCTCTTTTTCTCTCTCTCTCTCTCTCACACACACACACAATACACACAATACACACAAACACACATGACACTCCTGCCTTTCCGGGAATTTTTAATGTGTGAGTTTGTGTTTGGAGTGGTATTTTATGTGGGGTGGTGGTGGTGGTTGTGCACACCCAAAACCACCCCTAACCACCAACACACACATTAAAAATGCCCAGCAAGGCCCAGCAAAAATATGCTAGTTTAATTTATATGCAGAGTACATCATGTGTAATGCAGGGCTGGAAGAAGCACTGGCTGGGATTAAAATTGCTGGGAGAAATATCAACAATCTGAAATATACATATGGCATTACCCTAATGGCAGAAAGTGAAGAAGACCTAAATAACCTCTTGCTGAGGGTGAAAGAGGAGAGTGCAAAATCTGGCCTGAAACTTAACATTAAAAAGCCAATATCTGGCCCCATCACTCCCTGGCAAATAGAAGGGGAAGAAATGGAAGCAGTGACAGACTTCACCTTCTTGGGATCTAAGATCACTGCAGATGGTGACTGCAGCCATGAAATCAGAAGACGCTTACTTCTTGGGAGGCAAGCTATGGCAAACCTAGGCAGCATAATAAAAAGTAGAGACATCACCCTGTCAACAAAAGTCCATATCACCCTGTCAACAAAAGTCCACATAATCAAAGCAATGGTATTCCCAGTGGTAATGTATTTTTGTGAGAGCTGGACCATAAGGAAGGCTAAGCGCTGAAGAATAGACACCTTTGAACTGTGATGTTGGAGGAGGCTCTTGAGAGTACCCTGAACTGCAAAGAGATCAAATCAGTCAATCCTAAAGGAAATAAATCCTGACTGCTCTTTGGAAGGACAAATACTGAAGCTGAAGCTCAAGTACTTTGGCCACCAAATGAGAAGAGAAGACTCACTGGAGAAGGCCCTGATGCTTGGAAAAATTGAAGGCAAAAGGAGAAGAGGATGGCAGAGGATATGATGGCTAGATGGTATCATTGACATGGTGGGCGTATATCTGGACGGACTACCGAAGATGACAGAGGGGCCTGGTATGCAGTGGTCCATGGGGTCTCAAGGGGTTGGACTCAATTGTGTGACAGAACAACAACAAGGGGAAGCAAAGTTTTGCCCTAAGAGGATGCTGATACTCAATAACTCTTCATTCTTCAGCAGACATGTCTATACTCTTGTGCAAGGAAGGAAACTTGCTTCAGGATGCAAGTATAAAACATTTTAGTCCACTTTGAAATGATAAAGGATAATATAGAAATGTCATCTCCTTTTAAAAAGATGATTTAGCTATTTGACATGTCTTCTGACAAAAAACATAACCTGTAAATGTCATGTCCCTTGAAGTGTCCTTTGCGAGGAGATAACAGATACATTTGAAATAATCATTTTGCATCTTGACCCTTGCTTCTTTGGACTGGTTCTTACAATCATAGGAGCATTATAGTATCCAGTCAGACTTTCATAAGTCTGTCTCCTTAATTTCTTGACAACAGATATGGCAATATCCTACCCCAAGGGATCTGTATCTAAAATAGTCACAAAAGAAACAAAAGGAGAAGAGTGAAATGGAAAGACAAGGGAGAATATGTGATTATATCTGTTATGTAACACTCACTTTGCTATGATAGGCTAGTGTGTATTAGGTTTCAGCAAGAGGAAGCAGCTTGAATAACCAAAATACAGTAGGAGTAGATCATGGGCTCCAACTGTTGTCTGGAAAAGGGAAAAGCAGTTCTGGAGGAAACAGGGAAATAGATGAAGACTTCAAAACATTGAAGCAACCACTAAGAAAGTCTTTTCTTGTATTTCCACCAAATGTACCTCTACAGGTTGTGGGGCCAGGTGCAGGGGTTCCTCCCCACCCAGGATATCAGAGCCCTGTGTTGCATGGTCTAATAAAATCCATGCACCCATTAATTGGTATTAGGCTTGCTTATAAATAATTTAGTTCTTTCAGAAGGTGGGGGGAGAGAAAAGATGTGAAAGGTTTTAAACACCTTCTAATATAGGTTCTTATTTTCTTGTAGATTTTGTGGGAGTGAATTTCTTGAGAAGTAGTGGCTCAAGTAGCTAAGATGCTGACTGGGAAGTGGAAGGTCAGCAGTTCGATTCCAGAGTACTGCAGGACGGAATGAGCTCCCGTCTTTGTCCCAGCTCCTGCCAACCTAGCAGTTCGAAAACAAGAAATAGCAAGTAGATAAATAGGGACCACTTTGGTGGGAAGGTAAACAGCGTTCCGTGCGCTCTGTGTCTAGTCATGCCTGCCACATGACCATGGAAACGTCTGCAGAAGCAGACAGCGCTGGCTCTTCGGCTTAGAAACAGAGATGAGCACTGCACCCTAGAGTCGGATATGACTGGCTTTCGAGCAAGGGAAACCTAGAATAGAGAAAGATATAAATGCAGACTATAATAATATATAAAAAGATCATCTTGTTTTACCATTATCCTCATGCTGGCTTAACAAAAATATAAAATAATATAGTATTAAATAAAAGTGTAGAGGAGAGATTTACTTGAAGAAGTGAGATAACATGTACATGGGAATCAATAGAATAGATTCAAGAGCAGTTATAAGGAAACACATGGGAACAAGGGGTGCAATCTGATGGCATTAAAGGTACATGTCCAATCATACCAGAAAGAGTAAGTTTGTTGGAAGGGATCTCCGCTAAAGAAATCCTTCCATCTATTGGGAATTGCTCCAACCTGGTCAGAAAAAAATAGTATATCTACTCCTAAACCAAAAAGGTCTAGCTTGGGCATGGATTGGGGCCAGACATGTGTACTATTGCTCATACATCATGTGATTGCTGGGATATAGACTGCACCAGACCACATAACATTCTATGGGATATGAAACTAATCTATGGTAATGTTTCACAAATTAGACTTTGATTTAGCTGCCAACTCCAGTCCTGGCAGTGATATGAAAAAATTGGAAACTTTAGTTTTCATATTTAAATATTATTATTAGAAACATATTTAAATATCATATTAGAAACATATTGGAAGCCAGACAAAATCTTATTGATGTTAAATGTGGTTTATTGAAATAATCCAACTTCAAACCATGCTTTTTACTGTACATTTATGTTTAACTATGTGGTTGAAAGACAGTGGTAAATTGTGGTTAATTGATATAGACGCAAAGGTATGCAGAAGAGGAGGTAAAATGTGCCACTTAGTTCTTTTCCTTTTATATCCAGATCAAACTTTGGATTGCAAAAACGCAGCCACTTTCTTGTCTTGGTCATTGGCAAAAATTAAATCTTCATCGGTACAGGTTTATGGTAGTAATCAGTAGACCAGTAAATGAGCTGGATTCTGTATCTCTCCACATTCACACAGTGTGTTGTTGTCTGCCAGCAGCCTCCACTTGAGCATGTTGGTCTTGCATTTAGTGACTCCAACTCTCAAGCTATTCAGGGTCCTCCAAGTGATGCAGGGGAGGTTGAGTTCCTCAGCTATATCTTCCTTTAATGTTATTCCTTGTCCAGTGAGCTCCTTGCTCCTTCTTCTAATTTGATTTTGCTCTTGTGCACCCTCAAGGATGTTTTTCTTGTCATAAAGCTCTTCCTGGATCTGAGTCAACAGATTCCCTTGCCATGTAAGATCCAGCTCAACCCATGTCTTTCGGATTCAAAGTTACTGCTTAGTAGGAGTGGAACCAAAACACCCAAAGAGTGGAACCCAAAGACTCTGAGAAAAAAACAACATTAAGCATAATTTTGAACCAGCCCAAGAAGATACCTGTGAAGACCAGCTACATATTAGGTGGTATTAATTACAAGCTCTGATTTAACACCAAAAATTGAATTGTGTAACTCACCACAGTGAATTGCTACCTAATTATGTGCTGGTCATCATATTGCACATGTTCTTGATTGAGCATAGATGTGTGCACTATAATGCAAGCATTACTTAGCTTCAGTTTGCTGTCTTGAGTTTACACAATCACTGGTGAGATTCTGACCATTGTGGCATTAATCATGCTTCTTAAGAAGCATGATGAAAATCACATCCTGTGCTGATCCACATAGTAGCTATTTTAGGGAGGATATTCCATAAACATAACATCTTAGAGCTAGTTTGCTGTCTTGAGTTTATACAATCACTGGCAAGATTCTGACCATTGTGGCATTAATCATACTTCTTAAAAAGCATGATTAAAATCACATCCTGTGCTGGTCCACATAGTAAAAGCTGTCTTCAGTTTGCTGTCTTGAGTTAGCACAATCATTGGCAAGATTCTGACCATTGTGGCATTAATCAAGCTTCTTTAGAAGCATGATGAAAATCACATCCTGTCCTGATTCACGTAGTAAAAGCTATTTTAAGGGGGATATTCTATAAACATAACACCTTAGTGCTAGAAATACATTTTATCCTGCTGTGTTTTTATGTGCTTCATTTTCTTTTCTTGCTGAACACTCATGGCAAACAGGCCGTGCTTCAGATCACAGTATGCAGAAAGGCAATCAGTGGTCACATGCAATTAGGTTGAGAAGAACTTGCTACTTTCCTGATAAACCCCCTCTGCTTCCCACAGCAATATAATGTATATTTTGCTAAAGTTGTAATCATAATCCTGTTTGTGGCAGGCAATTGGTGGCCCCATAGGAAACATTATCAATATCCCTCACTGTGAAGATTCATTGTTCTCTTTCTGAAGGAAAATGGATAGAGGGGAGAAAGTGAAAACAAAGTTTAACCCCAAAACTGCCTTTGCAGGCGCACCCCCCCAATAACGGACACAGACAACATTGAAAGTGGATAACAGCATAGGGCCACATTTATTGATTCAATGCCCTAGTCCGAATTATAAATTTGTATTGGTAAAACGACCAATCATAATTCCTAAGGCAAGCAGGCCGAAGTAACACTGGTAAGGTACCACCCCAAAATTGCCAACGGCAATTGGTTACAATGTATCAATTTGTATCAATTTGTTTGTTGACAACAAACAAATTGTTGACCGTAGTCAATAACTAACTTATGACCCCACCCTCTGACGCGTACCCGTGAAATCACAGGGGTGATGCATGCTGGTTAGCAATCGTCATCACCCCATCGCCTGGTTCGTCGTTGACCGGACAACGTTTAACTAATTTATTCCTGTCTAGTGTTGTCCAGTCAATTGCGAACCTGCCGGATACTTGTGGGTCATACTGTTTACCTTACCAGTGCTACCCGCCACACGGAGGGGCTTCAAAGAAGACCTGACGCCCCCCCCCCCAGACCGTCAGCTCGGTCAACAGGCCTGCTCGCCAATCACCCAACAGGAGGTCCATACCTCCTCGCGACAGATGGACCCCATCCCCTGCGTACAAGTCATAATTTTGTAGACTAATATCGGGGTGATGACTAACCCGTCCCCAAGCCCTGGTGGCAAGAAACCGCGGCACTGCCTTATTGACCGCGCGCCCAGCGCGGTCAAGGGCCAGGAGGTTAACGCCCCCTCTGTAAGAATGGCGCGGAACAATGTCCGACCAAACCAGGGTTGTGGCAGGCCAGACATAATGCAAGTAGGCGAGTTCCTCGCAAATCGCATGCTTGAGCGATAAGCCGGTGACCTGGCCCAAATCATTGCCCCCCAGGTGGATGATTAGAATGTCAGGCGGGTCAGCACCCAGGCCAGAAAAAAGGAAAGGCCGCAGCTCCCGCCATAACATCCCAGGCTTACCATGCCATGCGAGACTGGCGTGGTCACCCAGTCCCAGTCGGGGTCCACTCTGTCGCCGCAGCGTAACGCGCTGCCCTGTGCACATAGCTGTGGCCCACCAGCCATACTGTCACCGGTGTAATACGACACCCAGGGTCTGTAAGAAAATTGAGAAAAAAGGCGGTAAGGTGACTGGATTGGTACTCATGGCAGGAGTGGGCGCACATAAAACTGAAAACATTGCGAGCCCCACCTCCCCATGCTGCGTATGTCAGCCCCAGAGTACCCAAAAGCAGCTGCTGTAGAGGCTGCACCAATACGGAACGAATGTGTGCCATAACGGGCACCTGGTAGGCCCACCCTGGTGAGGGCTATGGCTGTCACCTTCCAAAACTGAAATTTAGTAAGGGGAGACCCATCTTGGTGACAGAAAAACGGGCCGTGGTACATGCCACGCAGTGCCAGGAATTCCTGTAGGGCACCAACCGGACAGATGTCTGCCAAAGAACACCGTAGCAGTCTTACACCACTGCCTACGCCATGCTGATCTGTTTTAGAGGAGCGTATCCTCAACTGGGCCCAGTCTTTGGCAACATAGACATCCTCGAGTTCCAGTGCCCTACCACTTGCATCCGCCTTAGACAGCATCACGAGTTCGCTGACGCGGAGCGCTCCAAAAAATGCCACCGTTGTGGCTGCATGAAAAAAGGGCTGCCTCATAATGATCAAAACAGAGGCCTGGCCAGCCCCGGGCCAACTGGGTAAGAACCCCTGGGGAAATAGGGTGCCGGTCGTCCAGGCAACGGCCGCGCTCGCGCACCCACCCCTCCAAAACATGTCTCACCCGGAAGTCAGAGGTGGTATCCACATGACCCCCCACTTTGGCCATAAAAGCCAACGCCGAGAGCTTGGATGCTATGGTGCGAGGTGCGAGGCCCTGAGCATGCAGGTGAACCATGAACCGCAGAACATGGTCCACCGGGATAGGCCAGGTCTCTGGCAAGAGAAATTGAGTAGCAAATGCCCTGTACGAATTGAATGCTTGTTGATACGCCTTACGCGTGCGTGGCGCTAGTGACAGGCCAATCGCCCGGTTCACCTCTCCTTGCCAATAGTCCACATCTCGTCCGGGAGTGGCGAGGGAAATTCCTCCGCATCCGGGGCCAAGGCGCGGAACCGGGAGATCTGCAGGCGGGACAAAGCGTCAGCAATATCATTATTAATCCCTGGGACATGCCTGGCCCTGAACAAGACGTTGAGGCGCAGGCAGCGCAGCACAAAATGGCGCACTAGATCCATGACCCTGGGCGATTTGGAAGTCTGTGCATTGACAATGTGTACAACAGCCGCATTGTCACACCAGAAATGCACCACCGAATTAGCCCACTGTTCGCCCCATAGCATCAAAGCCCCCAGAACGGGAAAAAATTCCAGGTATGTGAGATCCCGCAGGCGACCTGTGCCTGCCCATGCCGGTGGCCACCCACCATAGGCCCACTTCCCATTGAAGTACATCCCGTAACCCAGGGATCCTGAGGCATCAGACTGGATCTGGAAATTGGGGGATGCCAGGAGGTCAGACCTCCAAAATGAGACCCCATTAAACTCCCTCAGGAATTGCAACCAGACGAACATGTCCGCCTTGATACCCCGGGTGAGCCTGACTCTGTGGTGGGGCCTGGATAACCCTGCCATGGCGTCGCATAAGCGCCGGGCGAAAGCCCTGCCCGGTGCGACCACCCTGCAAGCAAAATTAAGGTGCCCATGTAGCACCTGCAGTTCCCTCAGGGATGCCTTACGCTTGGCCAGCAATTCCGAGATAAGGGCCACTATCCTGGACACCTTATCACCCGGCAACCTAGAGGCCTGCACTACTGTGTCAATCTCAACCCCCAGGAATACTAGCTTGGTCGATGGGCCCTCGGTCTTTTCGGGCGCTAAAGGGACACCAAGTTCCTCCATTAGCGTCTGAAATGTGTTAAGGAGACGTGCGCACGTGTCCCAGCCCCGTTCACCCCCGAACAAAAAGTCGTCCAGGTAATGGGCTACAGACCGGGACCCTGACCTGCGGACGAAAGCCCACTCCAGGAAGGTGCTAAAACGCTCGAAAGCCGAGCATGATATGGAGCAGCCAAAAGGCATGGCCTTATCAAAATAATATTCCCCCTTAAATTTAAAACCCAGCAACTCAAAGTCGCCCGGGTGCACTGGCAAGAGGCGAAAAGCCGACTTAATGTCACACTTGGCCAGCAGGGCACCCGGGCCACATGAGCGCACCATGCGCAGCGCATGGTCAAATGATGTATACCTGACTGAACAAAGGTCATCAGGGATAGCATCATTAACCGATCGGCCGGCTGGGTAGGACAAATGATGAATAAGGCGAAACTCACCTAGGGACTTTTTGGGGACCAAACCCAATGGCGAGACCTTAAGATTGGGAAACGGGGGTGCGGGGAAAGGTCCAGCGACCCTGCCCGCGTCTAACTCCTTTTTAATGCTGGCCGCAGCCACCTCCTCCCTTCCTCTGAGGGATAAAAGGTTGGGAGCATCCTGAGGGGACCTATCACCCATAAAAGGGATACGAAATCCCTGCTTAAAACCTTGAAGGAGATACACCCCGTCCTCCCCCTTTGGGTACGATGCGAGCCAGCGCTCCAGCATGTCCACCTTAATTGGGGAGGGGGCCTTTTGGAGAACTAGCTCCATCCGTGGCAGCCTTGCCAGCCCACTGTCCACCCCTCCCTCTGCCTCGCGCCCCCCCAGGCTTGGGACAAGCAGAGGCTGCGTGGGGGCCAGAACATGTGGGACACTCATGCTTATACCTGCAGTTCTTTCGATTGCAGGAACCATTTGACGAGAAAGTCCAGCACAGCAGGCGGGCTGGAACCCCCTGCCCCGCCGCCTGGCGGGTAGCCTGCGCTGGAGCCGCTCGCTGGACCGCATGTCCGCAATGGTATCTATCCCCCGGGGCAGGGCGTGTGGGTGTCATATACAAAAGCCACAGCCTCTGGCACGGCTCATCCCATCTCATCTCGGGGTGGAGGGGAATCCTCATACGGAATTCCTCATCATATGCTAGCCATGAGGGGCCCGGGAAATCGACCATCGCCCTATATATGTTGTCCAAATATTGGACCATGGGAATAGCTAAATCCGGCCGCGCCCTCAAATATACCGCCATGTATATTAAATAAGCGGGGAGCCAGTTGGCCCAGGTACGCGGCGGCTTACGGCGGCGTGCCTGCTCCTTGTCCTTCTCATCCTGACCCTCCCTTTCCTCCTTGGTGGGCTCTCTGTTCAGGAGTGAGAAGATATCTACGTACTCCCCTCGCCATATCTTTTCCCTAGTAGCCTGTGCCAGGTGATCACCCAATGGCAAGGAATACCCTGCCGTCGGCAAAGCTGAAAAGGGGACAGCCGGCCTGATAAAAGGGGCCTGAGCTAACCCAGGCACCCCCAGAACATTCCCTGCAGTGTAAGGACCAATGCCCACCCCAGTGCCAAAGGTGGCAGTCGTCGTCGCCGGGTGGGTCGCCGACAGCGTGGCCCCCGCACCACCCGCGCGAGGCCAAGGCCATTGAAAGGCCCCCCCTTGATTGGGAATGTGTGTGGATGTACTAGCTTGCACTGTATACTCACATGCTGCACCCCCGCGGGCCGCCCCCACCGGGGGTTCCGGCCCACTGGGGGCGTCGGAGCTCACGACCGACGTAGAGCTCATCACCGGGGCTTGACCCGCACCTGGTTGCTGGCTGGGGAGCTGCGAGGCAGTGGCCGAAACCGCGCCACGCGCCTGCAGCAGCTCGACCCTCCCCGCCGGCTGTTGTCCTCCTGCCGACAGCGCCTCAAAAGAAACCCCGAAGGGGGCACCCGCCTGACTGGCCCGAGCCAACGACGCCTCCAGGGCCACAATGCGGGCCAGCAAGGTGTCCACGTTGACCATGGGCAAAGGGCCGGCCGGCCCGCCAGGTCCAGGCATGGGTACAGGTCCCTGTACCCCGGGACCCACATATGGCCATTGGCCAGCACCGAAGCCCGGCAGGGTTGGTGGAGAAACTTGCCAAGGCAGGGGGCCGCACCACCCCCCAAGGCTAGAGGGCCCGGGGAGAGGCTGCGGCCCAAGAGGAGTAGGCCCGACAGAGTGGGCAGGAGCAGGGGCGGTGTCCACCGCTCGTGGGCCGCGGGCCGGAACCCCTTCCGTGCCCGTACTCTGATCGCCCACTCCGGGCCAAGGGGCAATAGACCCCATTCCGCTAGCCCCGGCCGGGGCTGGCAAAGGCGGCTGCTGAGGAGGCGGCACCGCGGTCCTCCGACCTGGGTTGCGCCTCCTAACAGCGCGAGCTGAACTCGAAGCTGCCTTCTTCTTCGAAGGCATTTCCTCCGAAGCAGAAAAGGGAAGCCGGCAAGGCAGAATCGCTACCAAAAGGCTTCCCGGTAAGCTAACGAGCGACGGAGACACAGGGGAAAAAAATTCTCCGCTCCGTCGCTGAGGTAAAATGGCAGCTCGGCTGCCTCGTGGCCATCCCTTTTATAAGGGAGCTGGCCACGCCCCTAACTACCCGGATTCTCTGTCCTGTGGGGGGGCCCCGCAAAGGGCGCGGCGGCCATTTTGGCGCCGCGCTTGCATTATGCAATATTTGGATGAATAGGGATACAGTTTCAAAACAGTACCAGATTTTCTTGTAAAGGCAAGTACACTGCAGTTTTCCTACAGTAGTCCATTAAAACATTAATATCCTTCAAGTTGTAGCTGTTGAGTAATGTACCTTCTACTTACATCTACTTACATCTATATAACTGTGTACTTGCCTTTACAAAAAACAATTATGATGACATTATTATTTATGGTTTCTATTTATTGCTGTTTATTAATGCTCTTTGGGGACTGAGGTGGCTTAATGGTTAAGATGCTGAATTCTAGAGTCAGATACGACTGGCTTTTGAGCAAGGGCGACCCTTACCTTTACCTAATACTCTTCTTCACATTCTCTTTCATTGTTAAATGTCTGCATAACACATAGGTATATATCAGTGGTTTCTCTCTTTTTTTAATACGATGGCTATTTTAAAATCTAGTACTGATTTGAACTTCTGCTTCTGTTGTTATAGCAATTAAAAACTTACCTGGGTGTCTATCTATTTTCTGTCATTCTGTTTATGAGCTATCAAGTCAATTTCCAAGGTATGAGAGAGATTTAAGGAGTAGTTTTATCAGTATTAACTCTCCCCCCCCCCCCCCAGTGAATTTCATTCCTGAGTTGGCATTTGAAACCAGGTCTCCTGAGTGCTGGTTGAGCACTCCATCTGCTCTATAAATCCTTATGTTTTCATTTGAGATGGAAATACAGGGTAATGCCACACAGTGATCAGACTTAACTGGTATATTTGTGCATTGCCACTTCCTTCCACATCCTGCATCACATGGGAATTATGTTTTAGAATTGTATTCTAAAGCATTTGCATCCTTTAGTGGTCCTTTTTTTTAAAAAAAAATGATGACAGAGATTCTGAGGCTCAGCAAAATGTGGTAAAATAGCTCCCACTTTCTTAGAAGATACAAGGAGATTTAGCCTAATCTTTCTCATACTAGGTCAGGCTAAAGGAACTGCAGAATGAACTCACCAAAAGGTGCCTTCATTTTAGTACTGTAGTTTCACACCTAGCCTAGACATGGAAGAAGAAGAAGAAGCTATACTTCCTTAAAAAAATATTTTTTCCTCCTGGGATGTCCTTTGGTACCTGTGTGGACTTAGGTCACCCCCCCCCCATGGCCTAATGTGGCAGCCCATTTAATATTTTACTAATAAAGGAGCCAGAGAGGTTCTTGTCAGGCTTCTCTAGAAAGTAGAGCATGTAGCTGGCCAAACTCCTCTGACAGTTGCAATTCAGAAAATTTTCCATGCCCGTTTATGAAGTCTGAGTTTCAAATGAACATTTAAAACAAGAAAATGAAAGGAAAACAGGATTCCACTTCAGAATCATTCCTTTGTGGTGGTGTGGAAGATATAAGCAGAAAGTCATACACGGTGATTTTCACTGAAAAATGTTCTGTGATCTCTGAAGATTTGTTGAAGCTACTCAGTGGCACAGATTTGACAGCACAGTTGTGCTAAAATCAAACAACTTGCTCCTGCCTTTCACTGCATCTGCCAGCTACAGTACAAAGATTTATTACACTGTTATTGAGTAAATACAAGGGTTATCAAAGACCTGTCAAGACTAAAGTGTCAGCCTCAGTGTATTTGGGGAGGAAGATGACATTAGTGAGGCGTTACTCTGTCAGCAGTGATCTTAGGGGAAGATATCTTTTCCTTCCTCCTGGCTGTAGGAGATTCTTTCAGCTGAAGCAACAGGAGATTTAGAGATCATCAAACACTTTATCTCCCTGTGAACCAATCCAGTTCAGTGGAAGGAATGGATTGCCAAATTGCACCTCTACCAGAAGACATCAGTCTTGTTAAACAATAATTCACAGAAACAGCATGCCCTTAGATTTATTTTTGAGACAGGCTTCTTCTCCAAAAAGGAAACTGCAGTTCTAAATAATAAGAAAGAAAAATAACATGTAGTTCTTGTAAGCTTGGAAAGATATACTAAAGTTTCTAATCTTTCCTTAGCCCAGGGATTGTCAAGCTGCGGCCCACAGGCCAGATGTGGCCAGTGGCACCATTTCATGTGGCTCCCCACTTCCTCCACCACACCAGGAAGTGCCATGTGGTGGAGGAAGGGCAAAATGGCTGTCCAGCCCCTGAAGCTGTCAGAGGGAGCATGACCCGGCCCCCGGCTTAAAAAGGTTGAGAACTGCCTTAGTCTTTAAGTCAAACTTTTTGAGCAATTTCTTTTAAGCTACTTACTTAGTGTGGACCTCCTCTGCATGAGACTCTGGGAAGGTAAATATTGAAAATAGCCTATTGATGCATTCCAACCATAAGCAGTGGATACTGCATGTGTTCAGAAAAGGTGTCTTGAGTTTTCTTGGTCCAATGCAGAGGGCAGGCTTTGGCCCTTAACACCATCTTGTGGCTTAAGGCAGAGTAAGTATTTTCCATACGTGACTACTTGTACAAAATATGCTGAAGAAAAATAATAATGACTGACTAGTTTTTCACCCTCACTTATTGTATTATCCACAAGGGATGACAGTGTTTCATTTACAGGTAGCTCCAGAAGAGAGAGAATATGAGCACTGTCTATATAAGAAGCTGACTAATATCAACATAGGGATTCTTTCTTCCGGTGGTATGTTTGAAGTAATCCATATTTTCATTTCTCTCTCTCTTTCCTCTGACCTCAGCTGACTTTTCTAAGATACCATTTTGAGTTTGCTTTGTGCGATCCTGACAGAAGTCCCATGCTTTTGTGAACTATATTAGCAGTGTTTGGTTGCAGAGGGTGAGGTAATGAGTTTTAAAATTATTTTCTTTAGCTTCTCATGGCAAGGTTCTCAAGATTATTGAGCCTTAGGAGTGCAAGGGTTAGCTATATTGCAGCCAAAATGTTGTGGGTTTGATCCCAATGGGGATCAAGGTTAACTCAGCCTTCCATCCTTCCAAGGTTGGTAAAATGAGTACCCAGCATGTTGGGGGCATAATGCTAATTACATGTGAACTGCCCAGAGAGTGCACTAAGTGTTCTGTGGTGGTGTGTAAGTGTGTTTACTATTGCTCTGTGTGTGTGTGTGTGTGTGTGTGTGTTGTGTACCTGCACACATTGTCAAGTAAATTCTAAGTTATAGTAACTCTTTCTAGAGTTTTTTTTAGATAAAGAGTACATAGTAGGGATTTGCCATTTCCTTTTTCTGGGGACACCTTGAGACTGCATTTTGCCAGAGGCTACAGAAACTGGCTTCATAGCAAGTAGGGAATTGAACTCTCAACCTCTGGCTCAACAGCTAGGTGCATAAACTTCATTACAGACTTAATTAAAAGTACGTAGTTTCCTTGGGCGTGTTTGAAGGAGCACTGGCCTTCTCAAGATTGCATGAGTTGTAAGTGCTTTCCTTGGATAGGTAGGTTTGCATTGTGTATTATATTTTACTTTTGGTTTCAGTTTTAAAAATAAAATAATAAAAAAAAGCTTCTGAGACAGATTTTTTAATTTTGTGACCCGATTGTGTTTGTCAGAAACTATGAAAGGAATAGTATTTCTTCCTCTTCCCCCACTCTGAAATACTTTTATCTTCCTTTAATATCTCCTGGTAAAGGTAAAATAACAGTAATGTTTCACTTTTTCCATTTCTAATGTGCTTATTGCTAACATAAAAGCACACGTAACGTCTGCTATGAGCAACAGTATTACTAAATCAGGGCAAAAGCTTAATGCAAAGTCCAGTATAATTGCTTAAAATGGGATTTGCCTGTCATAATTGAAATCTCCCTCTAACTATGTTGAAAGAAAAAGATAACGATGGTCCATTATTCCATTTCTCCTAATAAATGTAATCTGGTAGGTGGAGGGGAGAGGTAATAGTTGCAGAAGAATTCAGGGATAAAAAGGTCTTGTAGAATATTCTTAAAAGAGATTGCATCTAAGAATCATATTTCCACTTTAACTATTCAATTCCAAAAACCAAAAGACTTCTCAGAATCAGAAGGCAGCCTGGGAAATGCATCACTGTTATTCCTTTGTGTACGACTCTGTTGGGTACACTGGACCTGTGTAGTCAGTCATCAAATTGTGTGTGCACGAGCATGCAGGCTTTTTAAAATGTGATGGAACATGGTTGTTACACTTATATCATGCATATTTTCCTCATCTGACCCATACAAAATCAATACTGCTGCTAAATAAGCCTTTGTTGAATGAGGGATATATGACTTTTCTCTTGATTTTATTCTCACATCAGCTCAGTGGGATAGGCCACAAAAAGAGTAATGGCTCAAATTTAATAAAGCAATTAAATCTAGAACTTGGATATTTTGACCAACTATGGTATGTGTTTCCCTGGTCCCCAACATCTTATGGCCAGAATCCCTTTCATGTTTGTGTAAAATTGGCATAACCAACTATGGCTAACTATGGCCAATTAGAAGTGGTAGGCACCTATCAGACATGTGCCTTGTCACACACTTGATTACACAACTAAAAGCACACTGGCACCTTGTGTAAATTTTGTGTAACTGCAACAAATGTTACAGAAACACTAATAGTTTTCCAGCCTTTGTGTCCTTTTGCACACATGATTGAGGACTACATAGAGCAGTGATGGCCAACCTTGGCACTCCAGACGTTCTTGGACTTCAATTCCTAGAAGCCCAAGTCAGCACTCCTGTTGATCAGGGCTTCTGGGAATTGAAGTTCAAAAACATCTGTAGTGCCAAGGTTGGCCATCACTGACATAGGATTTTTATTATCTTTAAAGATGGCAATTCATTTTGTGTATAAAGAATGTAACTGTCATTTTTAAAAATGCAAATTGAGTGTATGGTACTATTATATGTGTAATATATATTTTGCTGGGTGATCAGAGAGAAACTTATGCACTGTGTTCACCTGCGGAAAATGACCAACAGTGGTAAGTTGTTACTGACAGATCATGGCATTCAGATATTTCAGATCAATTCACTGTATTCCTTGGCCACCTCTAACTCTGTGAAGAAAATACAGTTCTTTATGAAATTTGCTAGCATACAAATCCTGGAAGAAAACTGACATGGATAAGGATGTTGAAATTTTTGCCTATTGACTGTTCCCTGCAAATGTCCCATCCTTTGTTAAATTTAAACTGGTATTCCTTCACCCAAGTTCAGAAACTAGATGTTGCTCACTTAAGGGGAGAAATGCACAAGGGGCAATTTCTACAGCAGAAAAATCATGGTTTATGTTACATTATCAGTGACAAATCCTGTACTAGCTATGGCACAAGCAAATACGATTGAGAGGAATGAGAAGATCAACAACTTCCTCATTATTTATTTATTTTTATGTATAGGTACTGGCTTATTTACTCTATACCAGGGCTTCTCAATGTTTTCATGCCATGGACGGGACCATGCCCCTCAGACAGCTGAGCAGGCCGGACTAGTGGTCCCCCCCACCATAAACACTACCATAAAAATGCATCCTTTTCTAGTAGCCATGGGTGCATTTATGGTGCAATTACAACAGCCACAGCCGGGGGGGGGGCATTTATGGTGCGTTTATGACATCTGCGGGTGCATTTACGGCTGTCATAAACGTATCTGCTTCCAGTGGCAGCAGTGAGCCACATGAAATGGTGCTGTGGGCTAGGTCTGGCCACAGGCTGTAAGTTGCGAGCCCCTGCTCTATACTGTCTGTCAATGATTGGTTGCTTACTGACATCCTTTTTGTTTTTGAATTTAACAAAGGCTTAATTAGCAGCAGTATTGAATTTGTGAATGCAATATTATAAGTGGTTAGGATAGAAATGTTGGCTTAGTTTTTGAGTGAAGGAGGGCTTGTTCTGAACTGGAAATTTGCCACTTTATTATTTCTTGACAGTGTTTTGGCAGTTGAATGAGATATAGTTATGTGTCTTCTATGGTAGCCAGTGTCATGTTTATTATTGGAAAGATTAAGAATAACCTTTTTATGTGGGCTTAGTCTTATTTTGTATAAAGAAATTCTGCATCATATCTAAACCAAATCATATACTCTACTCAGTGGTGTACTGCTCCGGGTGCCCACCAGATCCTGGGAACCGGTCGCAGAAATACTCCCACGCCCACCTCCCTACCCCAGGCCATGGTGTGGCCGGCCAAGCGGCCGTGGCCCACAGAGTTAGCCATGCCCACCAAGTTAGCCACGCCCAGTGTGGGGGTGGTAATTTTTTTTGCAGTGCATCAGTGGATAGGGGAAGCAGTCATAGGCATGACTGCTTCCCCTCATGGGGAATAAGGCAGCCAGCAAGCCAGACTTACTGTAATATTTCTGTTTTAACTTTCCCCCTATTCTCCCCCTATTTGACTGCATTTCATATTATGATGATTGTTCATGGAACTGTTTTTTACACTTTAATCAGTTAATTGTCTACTGTCTTAGCATTTTGTGCCTCAATTTCATTTTTTAAAATTCTGTGTTTAAGAGAAAACCATGGAAGTATCCTGTTTATGATGTATGCAAATATACTTGAAGCTGATTAGCTCATTTACTGCCCTTTAACACCCTCTTTCCCAGGAGAGAGATGGCTTCAAGTATATTTGCATACAATATAAACAGCATACTTCCGTGGTTTTCTCTAACATACAGAGCTTTAAAAATGAAATTGAGGCACAAAATGCTAAGACAGGAGACAATTAACTGATTAAAATGTAAAAAACAGTTCCATGAAAAATCACCATAATATGAAATGCAGTCGAATAGGGGGAGAATAGGGGGAAAATTAAAATAGATTGATAACTGCTTTTTTCCCTGTGAGGGGAAAGCAGTCATCCTAAGGGGTGGTTCTTCTTCCACCAGGGGGAGCCCAACACTTCTCTGCTCCGGTATAAGGCACACACACCTCATGAATAAAGATATAGAACAATAATGTTTGGGAGATTTACATGCCCCTGGTTTTTTTTAAAAAATAATACGGGAGATTATAAAAAAATACATGGTTGGGTGAAAAAGGGCTCTAAATTACGGGGTTTTCCCAGGCAATATGGGATACTTGACACCTATGATCAAGGAGGGTCACACAGACGAGCATTTCAAATTTGTAGTTCTTGAAGTTGTGCAACTAAGCCTTTTGGAAAAACCAATACAGTATTAATAAATAATTGTTGCAGAGAGAAGCATTTTATATTCACCGTCTAAAGACTTTGGTTCCATCAGGTTTGAATAATGAGTTGGACCTTTCTTGTTTTTTATAATCATTTGCGTGGTTTTATCATTCTGAGGATGTTGTCACTTTAAAAATCAAGCCATTTCTGCCTCCTTACTGTATAGCCAAACTATAATGTGTTGTCAGAGTTATGATTTTGTTTTCATTCTATTGTCTACAGAACAATATTTAAGATTATATCCTGATGAAGGAAAATTATTTTGAAAAACTGGCAATGCCAGAACAGTTTTGATGATACATATGTTATTTCTTCACTCCTTCGCATTCTTGCAGATACTCTTGCCTCAAACGGTTTCTTTCTCTCATTGCAATCTATCAGAAAGGCATATAATACATTTTCCAAGTTTTAAGTGGCAGTTTATTTTCACAGTGGCATTGTGAAGGAAGGTGTGGCAGAGCTACACTGTCCAAAGCTGTCCATGTGTTTGTCTTTGTAATTGTAATCTTGGTTTCCAGTATCCAGATTTAATACTTGACCATGGGCGTGGGAGGTAAGTGGCTCTTCAGATGTTGTTGGCCTGCAACAACACTTCAGGCTAGCCAGGTAAATGATGTTAAGTGTTATAGCCCAACAATATCTAAAGCATGGGCTCCCAACTCTTTTGTGCCGTGGGCCAGACCATGCCCCCCGACACAAATGCTCTTGAACATACAGTATATGAAAGAAAGGGATGTATTCTGTTATGCATGGATGCAGCTTTCATAGAAAAACAAAAGCCATTCCTTTTTATATCAGATAGGTCTGAGATGCTATGTTTGGGATGGAGGGGAAATTACAGCATTTCTGAGTAATAAAGTTTCTTGCTAATCTTCTGTTACATATGAGGTGAGTTGTACCTTGATTTGCTTTTCTTTTTGAAATGTCACACAGCTGTAGTGATGTTTTGCCATAAAATCTAAAGTTAATTGCTTCGTATGTTAATTAATAACTGACACATTCTGTCACTCAAGCAGTCTGGAGACTTTCCATCTGGATCCTTCGTGATTAAAGCCTGGAAGCCCTACTCCTAATTAAGGAGCAGACTATTGGAAACCTATTTCCATTATGATTGATTGAAGTTACATATTGCTTCCTTCCTTTTCTGTACTGTAAAGCTAAGCAACAAACTTTCATGAAAAGAGATCTGAAGTGAAACTTCACATGAAGTTTGAGTATGCTTGTCTTTTTTCTTTATTTAAGACAAAAGCAAGTTCATTTTACAGAGAATGCTCTTGATAAAAAAAGAAGACAGTGTAGGAACATGGAAGATAACTGAAGCCTTATTTTCTACCTTTCCCTCTTTCATTCTATTATTTTAGCTTTTCTGACCTCTGCATGTCTTTTCAGGTAGCAGCATAGTTCCAAAGATCTCAGAGTAAAGGATGCTGCGTCTTTAAGCTTACAGCACTGAAATGTAATGGCAAAGCATCTCACAGGGGGATATGGTTTCCACAGCAACCCCACACTGTATGATAAGCAAGCTGTATTTTTGTTGTTTTGAATGGTTTGGGAGTAGAGAAGGAATGAGACAATATGTCAGCAGGCAAGACTTGAACAGAGAAAGCCATGCCTCTTAATTCAGTGGTCCCAGCTACTTTGTGTTTTAATTAGTGTTAAGCCTGTTAAGTCTGGTAGGAGCAAGTACTTCTTTCTATGGACTTCTTTTTCTATTCTTTTTTTACAGTCCTGGCCAACAGCTAAATTCACATCTAAGGCAGTGAATAGAATTGGTGAAAAAGCAATGTCTGCTCTTTCTCCAAATGCATGTATTTTAAGTTAAGAAACAGGGAAATATCTGAGTTTAAGGACTTCTGTAGTAACCTGTGACCAACACACCAGTGGCTCTCTAGATGTAACTGAACAATTCTTATAGGTCCTAGCCTGCCGGGTCAGTGGTGAAACAAGATGGGAGTTCATCAAGACCTCCCAACACTTAGAGTATTAATTGGATATCCAAGAACTGTGATGGAGACAATGGGGAAACATACATTCTGACTTTTCATATGTTCCCATGAAGCAGCACTCATAAGTATGTCCATGGAAGTGGGTTACAGCACTCCCATGAATTGGAGCACTGCCAAGCCCTCCCAAACATCTGGTTGTGTGTGTGTGTGTGTGTGTGTGTGTGTGTGTGTGTGTGTGTGTGTGTGTGTGTGTGTTTGTGTGTGGTGGGGGATGAGGACCTACTTTTGTGCCTTTGTCCATTCTGCCCTACCTATTTGCAGGCTAAAGGTTTCCCTTGCTTGAAAGCCAGTTGCATCTAACTCTAGGATTCAGTGCTCATTTCTGTTTCAAAGCTGAAGAGCCAGCGCTATCTGCTTCTGCAGACGTTTCTGTGGTCATGTGGCAGGCATGACTAGACACCAGAGTGCACAGAACACTATTTACCTTCCCACCAAAGTGGTCCCTATTTATCTACTTGCAATTTCTTGTTTTTGAACTGCTTGGTTGGCAGGAGCTGGGACAAAGGTGGGAGCTCATTCCGTCCTGCAGTACTCGGGAATTGAACTGCTGACCTTCTGCCTCCCAGTCAGTGTATTAGCCACTTGAGCCACTGCAGTCTATAATACCTGAAAAGGTTTAATGCATCATTCTTTCATTGGAAAGCGCTGAAGTCTGTAATTTGTCCTCTACATGAAATAATCATCTTGGAAATATAAGCACCTACTGATAATGAAAAAGGGTGAGAGAAAGAGGTTTTTTTTTAAAAAGAAATGTCTTAAGGCAACATAGTTATTGTAATTTGTACCTCAAGATAGAAAGATATTAGCAATTTATATAATCAGTAGCAGTTAATGTGCCAGTATCTGAGATGAAATTGTTACTGGCATCTTGAAAAATTTACATGTGTAGGAGTTCTATTGCATGCAATATTTTGACAGAATTGGTGACTGTCAAATATTTCTCTGTGTCACAAAATTACTGTTGTAAAGTACTATTAGTACAGCAGTATAATGTTATTATTAAGCTCCATACATCTTTCCTATGTAGCATAGTCTTGAACTGGCTGGATAACTCAGTGGTGTAGGCATCTGGCTGTGGAGCAAGGGGTTGAGAATTCAATTCCTCTCTGTGCTTTCAGATAAAAGAACCAGGCTGTGTGGCTTTGGACAAGATGCACAGTCCTAGGATGTTCCCCAAAGAAGGTAATAGTAAACCGTGTGTCACCTTAAGTTAGAATTGACTTGATGGCCCACATGGACACACACACTAAATAACCTGAGGATCTTGTACTTTTAAAAAAGAGCAGTTTTGAGAAGCTAAAGAAAATAATTTTTAAACTTAATTGTTACACCACCCTCCCCAACCAAACACTACTGTTGTGTCTGACAATATATTGCACAGAAGCATGGGACCTCTGTCATGAGCACACAAAGTGAACTCAAACTGGTATTTTAGGAATGTCAGCTGAGGTCAGAGGGAAGAGAGGGAAGGGAAAATATGGATTACTGTGCAAAACCTCAGCCATGAAACTAAAGTAAAGGTTTGTACAGCTTATATTTAAAGGGAACTAATGGGAGAGGGGAAATAGAAGAACAAAGTGGGAACTGGCTATTGAAGTTGCCATAGGTTGAAAAGAAACAAAAAAGAAGGCTGGGAAATGAAAACAAGTCTAGATCAGGGCCATTTTGTATAATTGCACATTTTATTAGTCACAATTCTTACCCGGTTAGCATGCTGTTGATGTGATGGCAGCAGTGTTAAGGGCTCAGAATAAAGTAAAATTTATACGCTTCCAATTTTTCCCTTTGTCACAATGTTTTAGGAACAATTAGAAGACTACAGAAAGAGAAAGCGGGATCCAGATTCCTCAAAAACTTGCAATGTCACTGACTTTAATTTAATTTAATGAATGTAATACATCCAGCTGTCCTTCAAATTAATCTAATTTAAACAGCCCCATTTTGAACTGGATAATGTTAATCTCCATTCCCTCATTCCAATCCATCTCCATCCTGCATTAATTTTCTTTAATTAGAGCTTCAAATTTTTTCGAACTAACTTAAAATGCAGAATACTGTATTCTAGTTATGCCAGTGCCTTTGAAGATGAAACCTCATGTCTGTTTATTGGAATTGGTCTCTGTTTCTGTTTATTCTGTATAGTGCCATTTGTTAAGTGTTAAAGATCTTATTCTAACTTCATAGGTGTGCACACATATACAGACAAATTTTGCAGACAAACGAAACAGGTGGGATAATATTCTCTCACTATGGCCGCAACTATGCAGTACTTTGCAGCAACTCCAGGTACTTCACAGGTTTCAAACATACGGTATATATGTAATGTATGCACGCGCGCACGCACGCATGCACGCACGCACGCGCACACACACACACACACACACACACACACACACACACACACAGAGGCTTCTGTCTTCCCTGGCCAGTGGTGGGAGGTGCCAGGTCAGGGCCCAACATGTTGCAAAAACCATGCTACTTGAGCGGCTCCTCAAGCAAAAACAGTGTTCCTGCCTGGATACTTGTGACCAACCTTAGCACTGGCTGACTGGTGACTGTTTTTACTGGAGAACATCCAATGACTTCTTTTACCCTAGATTCCCAGGTTGCAGCTACAATAAGGAGTGCTTTTGTACAACTCTACTTACTGTGCCAGCTATAACTACCCTTGATTTGGCAACAGTCATCTTTAACTTAATTACATTGTACTTTGACCATTGCAGTGTGCACATGGAGCCATCTTTGGATAGGATCTGGGATCTCCAGTTGATGCAAGATGTAGCAAACAATTGACACATGATATCACAGTCATATGATCCCAAAAGAATAGAATGCCACCTCAGTTAAAATGCCCACTTAGCCTTGAACGCTCATCCTTTAAATAGGAACTTCACCAGGATGATTATACATTAGAATCATTTTGACAACATATCACATCTTTAGTTGATTTTAACTTTTTTATGTAACAGTGGGGCTCATTTTATTTAATTATTTAACTTTTTTAAAACTTCCGTTTATTCTTATAAAAAGATTATAAGCCACCTTGAATTCCATGTTTTAGTAGAAAGGTGGAATATAAATGTAATAAAATATCATTTTCATCTTTTAAAAGAGGCGGTCTGTTAGAATTACAGAGTCTAAAGCATTTGTTTTCCATTTTAATATCATCTGTGGTAACTTGTTAGCATTCATATTTTAATCAGACATTAAAATTACCCAGGTGGCTCTTGCATTTGTTTATTTCTACCCTTTTGGTGTTTTCTTTTGAGAGTAAAGTACACAAACAAAATTTCCTTCTATTCAAAGGGATGCATGAACAATTCTACACTACTGGAACAAATCCAATAGAATTAGAAATATTAAAAGCCTGAGGTCTTAGCAAATGTTGACCTAAATTTGTACTCCTAGTTTATTTAAGCTGTATCTCTTCTTACCCCAACCGTTTCAACACCCCAGTTCATATTTTAAGTTAAATCAAGGTATCTTCCAGATGCAGCAAACCATGGTGGTTTGGTATGGGAAATGAATAATAATGAACTTACATACAATTTCCACTCCTTTTCTTTCTTATTTTAGAAGAGACTGAGGAGCTATTGAATGGGGGAGAATTTATTTGCTTCTACTCCAAACTCCACTAGTGTATAGAATGATTTATTTTTTTCCTGTCAGCTTTCTTTACTGTCCAGCTTTCACACCCATAAATGGTGATTGGGAATACTGTACAAGAGTGTAGATGAGCTTTACCTTGGTTTCCAATGACAGTTACACTTGATGATCCTTCACTACTGCCCTTCTGAGTTTCTCTCCCCCACCATTTATTTCTTGGCTGCAGTCTTCATTTCAACATTATAGTTCTGTATTTCTTCTGTAGTCAAGATGTTTGTTGTCTTTTTAAATTTGTTATTATTATTAAAAAAGGCAACATTCAAACGGGCATGGGGCGATACTGTGGGAGCCAAGGGGCGGGCCTCACTTGGGGAACACGGGACTGATTTTTAGTATCTGTCCCCCGTTCCAGCCCCCTGGCTACATCTCTGGTTCCTGAGCAGCTGATCAAGAGTGTCCCCTCCCTTAGGCTGCTGCTGGTGAATGGCAGATTGGTTTGTAATAAGGCCCCCTGCTCTTAGACTCTTATCTTGGGGGAGCGGGCCATCCTGGCATGCATCACTGAAACCTGGCTGACACCAGAGGATGGCCTTCCTCCATCAGAATTGTGTTCAGCCAGGTTTGGTATTTGGCATCAGCCAAGGGGTAAGGGGAGGGGCGGTGGCGTTGCCATTGTAGCCAGAGAGTCATTGGGAGTCACAAAAGCCATGGCTCTGCAAGTTCTGGGTTGGTGAGTCCCTGCTCCTTCGTTTGGGCACTGTCAGCTGGAAATCTTGCTCCTGTACCTGCGTCCCTGCAGTGTAGCAGATTCCCTGCCTGATCTCCTCGAGGCTGTCACTATGTTGCCATTGGAGTTCCCCGGACTTATGGTCCTGGGGGACTTCAATTTGCTTTTGTTAGGGGCTGGCTCCAAGGTAGCATGGGAGTTCATGGCTTCCATGACAGCTGTGGGCCTGACTCAGGTAATTCAGGACCCAACCAGGAGCAGTGGCCACACACCAGATCTTGTCTTCTTGTCGGAATGGTGGCAGAATGAACTGAGATTACAGCAACTAGACACAACTCCTGTGCCATGGTTGGATCACTATTTGGTGACTCTGGACTTTCTGAGGGTGATCTTTCACCACAGGGAGGGAGGGCCAGTTAAATTGGCCTGTCCCGGGCGACTAATGGATCTGGATGGCTTCCAAAGGGAACTGGGGTGTTTTCCTCTAGATCAACAACACGATTCACCTGGGGCTCTTGTTGACCTCTGGAATGAGGGGGCAACAGTGGCCTTGGACATAATTGCGCCACTATGGCCCCTCCGTATTCATGGGCTCTGCTCAGCCATGTGGTTCATGGAGGAATTGAAGGAGCCAAAAGGTCAAAGAGACACTGAGAGCGCCGCTGGGTGAAGCTCTGGAGTGAGTCAGACTGAACACTTGTTAGATCCACTATTAGAGCCTATATTGTGGTGATGGAGGTGGTGAAATGTCAATACTTCACTGCCCTTATCGCCTCTGTGGATAATCACACAGCAACCCTATTCCGGGTGACTAGGTCCCTCCTTGGTAGAGGGGGGCCGGGCCCTGGTTGGCAGGGGTCTGCTGAGGTTTCTTGCTGATTATCTAACAGAGAAAATCGCTCGGATTCGCTCAAAGTTTAATCCTAGTGTGGAAAATATAGGGCTGGGGTTGACTGGATCGCAGTCTAGCCATGTTATTTGGGATCAATTCGATCCAGTTGTCCTTGAGGAAGTGGATAGGCTCCTGGGATCTGTTCACGCCACTGCTTGTGCATTAGATCAATGCCCCACCTGGTTAGTTAAAACTACCAGGGCAGTGACAGGCAGCTAGTTCAGAGCGATTGTGAACTCTTCTTTGCGGGAGGGGGTCTTTTCAGCAGCATTGAAACATGTCTTGGTGTGCCCCCTCCTGAAAAAGTCATCGCTTGACCCTACAGTACTCGCCAACTACCGGATTGTATCCAACCTGCCCTTCTTGGGGAAGGTTTTGGAGAAGGCAGTGGTGTGGCAGTTACAGGAGATCCTGGATGGAGCGGATTATTTGGACCCTTTTCAGTCAGGATTCAGGCCCGGATATGGTACTGAAACTGTATTGGTCACACTGCTGGATGATCTCTGGTGAGAGCAGGATGGAGATCATCTGTCTGTCCTTGCTCTTCTTGACATCTTAGCGTTTTTTGATACCATTGACCATGGTATCCTTCTGGAATAGCTCCAAGAATTGGGGATCCAGGGCACGGTATGGTCCTGGTTTTTCTCATTTCTGAAGGGCCGGACCCAGTCAGTGTGGTTGGAGAGTGAGAGGTCCAGCTCTCGGCCCCTTCCAATATGGGATGCCTCAGGGCTTGGTGCTCTGGCCTCTCCTATTTAATATCTACATGAAGCCTCTGGGGGGAGATCATATGTTCCCACGGGGTGAGGTATCATCAATATGCAGATGATACAGTGATGCACTGCAAAAAAAATTACTACCAACTCTGTGGGCATAGCTAACTGTGGGCATGGGCGTGGCCAACTGTGTGGGCATTGCCAACTGTGGTGGCGTGGCCGCATTCCCCCCCCCCTGAAAAAATAAAATAAAAGAAACCCAGGGAATCTCTTTGCATTGCCTACAAGCAGAGGGGTCAGGCTCACTCACTCGCTTGCTTGCCCCCTTTTACGCTCCACAGCGATAGCCCGCCTTTGGCTCCCTGCTTCACTGTGCTGCCGAGGGCTGCTCAAAGCCGAGAGGAGGAAGGAAGGAGAGCAATGGTGGGGAAGACCCGGCTCTCCTTCCTTCCTCCTCTTGGCTTTGAGCAGCCCTCGGCAGTGCTGAGAAGCAGGGAGCCAAAGGCAGGCTATCGCTGAGGAGCGAGTGAGTGAGCCAGACCCCTCTGCTTGCAGGCAATGCTTCTCACCTGCTGCCTTGGAGATGCAGGTCATGGTGGTGGGAGACATGTGGATGGAGGCACCTGTCTGGGCTGCACGGAGGGGCCCCCAAGTGCTGGCTAGTTGGCCCCCCACACCCCCACGGCGCTCGCCTTACCTGTGGGGCATCCTCCTCCATGCAGCCCAGCCCACGGCTTCCCCATGTCTGCCTCCCCCTCCATCTGGCCCAACACACACACACACACAGAGGGGGAGAGAGAGGAGACTCACTGGAAGGTGCAGTTCAGGCAGGCCACGAGGAGGAGCTGAAGCTGCTGCTGGCCTTCGTATGTGATGTCCTGCGCCGGGAGAAGGAAAAGGAGGAAGCACGCACCCACCCGCTGTCGCCACTGCTTGCCCAAAGCAGCGTGGCTGGGCAGAACTCACCATGCCTGGCACACTTCCTTCTACGCACTTCCTGCGCGCCTCCTGGGCAAGGCGTGTGGGGGTGTTGCTGATGGCGTCCAGTAAGTACGTAGGAGGAAGCATGCCAGGCATGGTGAGTTCCCCCCAGCCCAGCCACACCGCATCAGGCAAGTGGCTGTGGGTCAGGGCCCCCACGTTATCCCAGGAGCTACATTCTTTGTAGCTGGATGGAGCTTTTTTGCTGCAGACAGACCTGGTGTGTAATGTGGTGGCCCTCCTAAACTCATGATTCCTGCTCGATGAGCAGGTGGCAGTCGTGGCTTGGAGGGCTTTTGCACAACTTCCTGTCATTTGCCAATTACGCCCGCTCCTGGACCGGGACTCCTTGCTTATGGTCACACACGCTCTGGTCACCTCCAGACTGGAGGTGCTCTACATGGGGCTGCCCTTGATGACCATGCAGAGGCTGCAGCTGGTTCAGAATGCAGCTGCCCATGTAGTGATGGGGGGCAGGCCTTATGCCCGTGTCCCACCCCTGCTACGGGAGCTGCATTGGTTGCCAGTGTGCCTCTGGGTGCAATTCAAGGTGCTGGTAATTACCTTTAAAGCCCTACATGGTAGTGGGCCAGAATACTTAAGAGTCTGCATCATCCCAAGGACATCTGCCCATCCCACTAGAGTGGACTGGAGGGGCTCTTTAAAAATACCAACTGCTAGAGAGGCTCACCTCTCTAGCATTAGAAGAAGAGCCTTTTCAGTATCCGCTCCAACCCTATGGAACCTCCTGCCAGTTGAACTGTGTCTCTGGACAGAGCTGCTGCCCTTCAGGAAAGAGCTGAAAGCCTGGCTGGTGTGGGGAGGTGGAGAAGGAGCTAACCCCCCCCCCCACTGCTCATTTAGAGCAGGATCACCCATGCTTTTAAAAGTTTTTAACTAGATTTTTAATTGGTGTGGGTGGGAGGTAGTTTTTCAGTGGGGAAGGTAAAAGGAGCCCTGTTGGGCTTGAAGATGCCACCGCCGCCGCAAGCTGCACCTCCCCGCCCTCTCCACCGGTGGGGAAGGTAAAAGGAGCCCGTGGGCCCTAGGATGCTGCCCAGACTACTCCCATCGACACGGTCAGCCATGGGAGTTGGGAGCCCAGCTGTGGCTCGTCTTGGAGAGTCTGGCTCTAACTTTGGAGCAATCGGTGCGGCTTTCCTGGTCTGGCATTGGCCATGGGGAAGTCGAAATACCTGGGCTTGCGATGCTGCGGGTATATTGACTCCCGCCACTGCAATCTCTTTTTGAGCTCCGTCCCCAGTCCAGCATTGGCCGTGGGGAAGTCGGAGCACCTGTGCTGTGCTGTAATTGATATTATTGATATTATGATGTTGAACTGTATTGGAATTTTTGTGATATGCTTAACTGTATTGAACTTTGTATTGAATTTTGTATTGTGTTTCTGTATAATGTTCTGCTATTTATTGATATGCTCTTGTTATTTATGTTGACTCTGTAAACCGCTTTGAATCGCTTTCAAGCGAAAAAAGCGGTATAGAAATGCTACTATAAATAAATAAATAAATTTTAAGAGTTTCTATAGTTTAAACATTGGGGATTTTATGTATGCCGCCCAGAGTCTCATGTCGATTGGGGTGGCTATACAAATTAAACACACACACACACACACACATTACACAATCACATTAATTGCTATAACAATAACAAGTTTATGTATATATAATTTTATATTAACAAAACAATCCTCTTTGTGCTTCCCACCACCCATTGGACTTATATTTTCAATTTATTATTATTATATTTCTATTAACAATATTCTATACATTCACCCCTACTTCCCAAAATGTTATGTATTCCTGTCATGATTTTGTTCCTTTCACTTTAATTAAGAAATGTTCTATGCATTCTCCCCAAATCTCTTTGAAGTAAATTTTTTTTATTAATCCTTTTTTTAAACTTTAATTTGCATGTCAGTCTGTCGTTAATTGCAATGTTCCATAACTCTTTGTACCAATCGTCCTGCTCTATTTCACAACATACTTTCCATCTTTTAACAATAAGTAGTCTCATAGCTGTTACCATTGTTATAATCATTTCCTTCTTATTTCTTGCTATGGTGATGGCCACAAAGTCAATTAATAAAGCTATTCTTTATTTTATTTAATAATAAAACAAGATGTTTGTTGTCTTAATGTTCAACTGAAGTCCTGCTTTAGGACTTTCTTCCTTCACTTTGATTGAAAATCATTTGAAATAATTGCTGCTTTTTGCCATCAGCAGAATCTGCATATTTTAAATTATTAAAGTTTCTACCTCCAATTTTCATTCCTCCATCTGAATCCAGTCTGACTTTCCATAGGATATGTTCTGCATACAGATTGAACAGATAAGAGGATAAAATGCACCCTTGCCTGATACCTTTCCCTTTAAGAATCCATTCTGTCTCTCCATATTCTGTCCTAACAATAAGTTTGTGTTGATGCAGTAGGCTAGTCAAGTACAAACGCTTTGCCTTTTGTTTCAGAATAGCCCATTGTTTCTCATCTATAAACCACAGTTTGATCTTCTGAAATTCGTTGGTTTGCTCCAATGACCAGCAGATATTTACAATATGCTATCAAGTAACTCTTCCTTTTTCAAATCCAACTTGAACATCAGGCATTTATTACTCCAAAAAGTAAAAGCTTTTGTTGAGCATCACCTTGCTACCATGGGAAATTAAAGCAATGGTCCTATAATTGTTGCAGTCCTTCACATCTCCTTTCTTGGGGATTGGAGTGTAATATTGAATATTTCCAGATTGTGAGCCATTTTTTGGATTTCCTTATTTGTTGGTGTATTCTGTTCTCTATTTCTTTGCACTGGTCATCTTAATAGTTCTCTTTGTCTCTTATGTGATAATCACTGAAATACTGCATTTATGGTTCTGACCTTATTTCTGCCACCATTCACTTTTGCGGCTCACCTGTCCTTTATAATTTTAGCATTTCTTTTGTCATCAGTCTAGGTTTCCCCCCCTCTTTTTACTGCAGGTATTGTCCGTTTTGCATTCTTCCTTTATAATGTCCTCTTTCAATCCACAATTTTCTGGATCACAATCAATTGAGCTTACTAATGCAAATTTGTTCCTTATGTGAACTTTAAATTCATCAGGAATGTTACTTAAATTATATTTTGGGACTTTTTGTATTCTTTTTCAGCTCAAATCTAATGCTAAAACATTAGCAATTTAGCTCATAGATAGATGAGACAAAAATGTTTTTGTTCCCATAATCTAATTAATGCATGGTATTTGTTTTTTTGAGGATGGTAAACGTTGGTTGAAAAACTCTGCTACACTAAAATGACAGTGGAGCTTTTTGGATCTATACCTACTTATTTTGTAATTCTTTCATTTAGAGTCACTAGTTTAAGTCAGATCCTTGTTAACAACAATTTACTAAAACTATTGCTACGCTATGATCTAATCCTTTGTTCTAAGAGTAGATAAGCATGGTTGCATGGGATTGCCCTCTGCTTGTCTCTACCCATTAGAATCAAGGGGAGTTCAGACCATTTGTCCCTGCCGTGTAATGGGAAAGTGCAGCTGGGCAGCATTAGGCTCTGCTCTCATTATAACTCATGCTGTTTCAAGAACCAGTCCCTATATTTTTATTGATTCTTGCTGAGAAATCATCACCATAATCAGCTGGTTCTTTGTTTTTGCTATCCTCTCTTTTTTGCTTTCTGCTCTAGAGGGTAATGAATTATTTGTGTGCTCAAACTGCTTCTCCCAAGATAATTCATATTACCTGCATTTAGCTGTTAACTGCTAATATATACATGTACTTCTTGTTCTATTCCTGTATCTTCATTGTATCTTCGTTATAGCTTTTGGATTTGTTTGTGGTAAATAAATAATAGAAACTTCCAGAGAAAGCTAAACAAAAAAAATGATGCTTATCCTTTGGCCATTTCATATCCTAAATTGCCTTCAATAAAACCCTTCTGGAGAGTCTGGACACCTCTCCAAAATGAATGATGCTGGACAGTTAGGTACAGTAGCTACAATGTATTTCAAGTAAAAGAGCATATACAGTAATATGTTTGAAGACTTCAGAAATTGTTTTGTTTATAAAAATAATAATTGTGTGCCATCAAGACAATACTGAATTATGGTAACGCTTTCTAGAATACACAGAAGTAGTTCACCATTCACTTTCTTTAGGGGGTGCTTTGGCACTGTACAGTTTGCCATGACTACATAGGCTGGCTCTTTCTGAAAGCAGTATGTAACTGAACTCCCAATCTCTGGTTCTGAAGCTAGATACAGTACCTAAACCACTGAGCTATCCAGCCAAAATAGTTTCATTTATAGCCATTTATATATGTCTCCCCCCTCCCGATCTTAACTAAAATCTGGCTAATTTGCTTTATTCTGAAATAATTGGTTTTTTTAAGCATGTCAATTACTTTCTTTTGATTGTTGCGTCTCAGTGACTGACTACATCACCAAATATGTTGGGATTTGCTCTACTTATAAAACAAGTAAGATTGGTTCATTTTTTTGCTACCTGCAAAAAATGTTTATGTTTATGGATCTTTGACATTGTTTTCCCAAAGGGGCTTTTTCAAGAGAAAAAAGAAACCTTGTGGAGGGCTTCTGCTTTTTTCATTTCAGAAGTATTAGGAAAGGATTTGTAGATATATATTTTTTAAATGTAAGGCTATGTATTTTTGACAAGGAGGCACTTTTTTTGTAGGTTATGTTTGGAGAACTGAGGGAGCAAGAGAGCAGCAGGAGCAAAAAGTGGTGACAATGACAACAGCAATGAGACAAGTGGAGTGAGGGCAAGGAGAAGGAAAGAGCAAAGGGGGGAGAGGAGGTGAAAAGGGCCAGGTGGGATGGGGAGAAGAATGAAAGAAAAAGAAGGCCTTTGATTATTAGAACAACCACTGTTAGTGGAGGAAGAACTGAAACCAATAAACTCCCCAAAAGCAGAAAGGACTATGGCAGTCTCATTTTGCCAGCTTAAACTACAGGAAGGATTGACTTGGGCTCCCTGTTGCCCACACCTCAAGCTCTCTCTTTTTGTTCCTGGTTAGGTGGAAGAAAGGCAGAGGGGAGATGGCAGGAGATGCCAGTGGTTGCTGGCTGTGCCACTACCACTTATGCTGCTTCTGGAAGGAAGGGGCCTGCCTACGTCTTGGATGATTTGGTTGTGCTGTAATTGCTCACAGTGGTTTTGCAGGTTGCATGGTCTCCGAGGCCAGGTTAATTCTACAAACACAGTGTGATCAATTATTACTCTTGATTGAGGCTGTGATTGAAAAGTACAGTCAGATCATTCCAATTCAGTTTTCCAATGTAGTTATACCTTCCATTGCAAGAATGTCAGGTAATGTCTCAATAGTTTCTTTCCTCATGGCATGATTAACACAGCTTATTAAATCACTTGGCCTTACCACATCCTTTTTCTTACGACTTTTATGAGAGAGCTCTTTTAAAATGAGATCTGTTGCTCATATCTATGAGAGATGCCTCATTGTGCACTCAACTCACTGCCAAATTAGCACTTTGCTGTGTTTAGAAATACCATATTTGCTGGCGTATAAGACACATTGGAGTATAAGATGAACCCTGTTTTTTATACACATTTTTAAGGAAAAAATAATTTTCTATTTTTCCCCCATGAGTTTCCAAAATTAACTCAAGTGGGATTGGTGGTGGTGGTGGTGGAAATGAGTTTAAAGGATCCTTCCTCCCTCCCTCTATCCCACTCTCCCTGGCTGGTGAGAGGGATGTGGGGTGGAAACAGGCTTAAAGGATCCTTCCTCCCTCCTTCTATCCCACTCTCCCTGGCTGGTGAGAAGGATGTGGGGTGGAAACAGGCTTAAATGACCCTTCTTTCCCCCTCTATCCCACTCTCCCTGGCTGGTGAGAGGAATGTGGGGTGGAAACAGGCTTAAAGAATCCTTCCTCCCTCCCTCTATCCCACTCTCCCTGGCTGGTGAGAGGGATGTGGTGTAGAAACAGGCTTAAAGGATCCTCCCTCCCTCCCTCTATCTCACTCTCCCTGGCTGGTGAGAGGGTTGTGGGGTGGAAACAGGCTTAAATGATCCTTCCTTCCTTCCTCCCTCTATCCCACTCTCCCTGGCTGGTGAGAGGGTTGTGGGGTGGAAACAGACTTAAAGGATCCTTCCTTCCTCCCTCTATCCCACTCTCCCTGGCTGGTGAGAGGGTTGTGGGGTGGAAACAGACTTAAAGGATCCTTCCTTCCTCCCTTTATCCCACTCTCCCTGGCTGGTGAGTGGGATGTGGAGTGGAATCATAAGAACATAAGAACAGCCTTGCTGGAACAGGCCACAGCCCATCCAGTCCAGCATTCTGTCTCACACAGTGGCTCACCATTTCCTTCAGGGTATTATTTCCAAGCAGATGCCTTCACCTGCTTAGGATTCCCTGGAAATGGCATTGAGAGATATCTTGCCTATCTCTCCAACCCGGAGGTTGTCCTTAGGTATCCATAATTATAGCCATTGATACCCTTGGCCTCCATGAACTTGTCTAATCCTTTCTTACAGCTGTCAAGACTGACAGCTGTCACCACTTCTTCTGGCAGGGAGTTCCATAGACCAGTGATCCTCTGGGTGAAAAAGCACTTTCTCTTATTTGTTTGAGAACTAGTACCCAAATGTTTCATGGAGTGCCCCCTAGTTCTAGTGTTGTGCGATAGGGAAAACAGTTTTTCCTTATCTACTTTGTCCACATCGTGTATAATTTTATAAACTTCAATCAGGTCACTTCTTAGACGTCGTCGTTCAAGAGTGAAAAGGCCCAACCGTTGCAGCCTCAGATGGTAAGGAAGGTGTTCCAGCCCCCTAATCATTTTGGTTGCCCTCCTCTGCACTTTTTCCAG
The DNA here is from genome assembly GCA_035047345.1 of Bradypodion ventrale. Classification (NCBI taxonomy): domain Eukaryota; kingdom Metazoa; phylum Chordata; class Lepidosauria; order Squamata; family Chamaeleonidae; genus Bradypodion; species Bradypodion ventrale. The sequence goes on from JAWDJE010000001.1 coordinate 415,887,004, forward strand.
CTCGATAATATCCTTCTGGAGGTATGGCGACCAGAACTGTACACAGTATTCCAGATGGGGCCTCACCATAGATTTATAAAGAGGCAAAATGACGCTTGCTGACTTATTTTCTAAACCCTTCCTAATGATCCCTAGCATTGAGTTTGCTTTTTTCACTGCTGAGGCACACTGCGTTGACACCTTCATTGAGTTGTCCACCAGGACACCAAGGTCCCTTTCCTGGTTTTTTCCAGAGAGTTCAGACCCCATCAGTTTATAAATGTAATTGGGGTTCTTTGCCCCAACATGCATCACTCTGCACTTACTAATGTTGAAGCTCATTTGCCACTGTTTTGCCCACTCCCCCAGTGTCGAGAGATCCCTCTGGAGCTCCTCACAATCTCTCACAGTTTTCACTACCCTGTATAATTTAGTGTCGTCAGCAAATTTGGCTACCTTGCTATTTACTCCTACCTCTAGATCATTTATGAAGAGGTTGAAAAGCAGGGGTCCCAGTACTGAACCTTGGGGGACCCCACTCTTTACTTCCCTCCACTTGGAGAAGTGTTCATTTAGTGCTACCCTCTGTTTCCCGTCCTGTAGCCAGTTGCTGATCCAGGGCAAGACCTGTCCCTTTATTCCATGACTGGAAAGTTTATTCAAGAGCCTTTGGTGCGGGACCTTGTCAAAAGCCTTCTGAAAGTCCAGATAAACAATGTCAACTGGAGGTGAGAGGGATGTGGGGTGGAATTGGGCTTAAAGGATCCTTCTTTTCCCCCTCTATCCCACTCTTCCCAGCTGGTGGTGGGATAGAGGAGGCTTAAAGGATCCTTCTCCCCCCCTTAAAGTAGTTCCCACCCCTCCCCACCAGCAGCCAGGGAGAGAGGGATAGAGGTGTGTGTGTGTGTGTGTGGGGGGGAGGATCCTTTAAGCTCGTTTCTAACCCTCATCCCACCACGTTTGTTAGGAAGTGTTGGGGTGGGTCTGGCCCCTGGTGGGAAAACACATGGTTTAGAAACACATATGTTCCTGGGCTAGATTTTATTCTCTGGGATTTCTCTCTAGCTTGTATACAGTCAAGTACATTATGGTTATATAATACTGCCTTCATGTGATGGCAATTGTAGATTGTTAAAATAAAGATTGTGGCTGAACACTGAACACACAAATTATGGCTATCGAAGAACTTATATAACTGTAACATTGGCAATGAAAAATTTCAAATAGTGAAATATGTTGTGTATCTTGGTTCAATCATCAATCCAAATGAGGGCTGTGGCCAAGAAATCAAAAAAAGGCTTAGACTCAGAAGGACAGTAATGAAGGGACTAGAAAAGATCATCAAGTGTAAGGATGTGTCACAAGAGACCAACACCATCTACACCAGGCTTCCTCAACCTTGGCCCTCAAGCTGTTCTTGGACTTCAATTCCCAGAAGCCCAAGTCAGCACTCCTGCTGATCAGGGCTTCTGGGAGTTGAAGTTTAAGGGCCAAGTTTGAGGAAGCCTGATCTATACTGTTATGTTGCCAATCACTATTATACATGTGAAAGCGGGACAATAAAGAAAGCTGACAGGAGAAAAAATAATTTGTTTGGAATATTATACTGGTGAGAAGGTTTTTCAATACTGTACTCTGAGTTGCTGAAAATATGAAGAAATGAGTTAAAAAGCAAATCTGGTCTGAATTAAGTCTATTAGGAGAAAGGTGGTCTATAAAACAAACTGTGTGGCAGCAAAATGATAAAACTGAAACTATCCTGCTTTGGGCACAACACGAGAAGGAAGAATTCTCCTGAATAAATGAGCAAGTTTGAAGGCAGCAGGAAAGACAACCAAATATTGTACATCAGGGGTAGGCAACCTATGGCCCATGGTGCCAAATAATCCAGCCCCCGCCCTTGCTCCATCCGCTGCTGCCACTGCCTCCAGAATCAGCCACGGACTCATTTTACAGCTGTTGTAAACGCATTTACGACAGCCATAAATGGCAGAGGGACCACCAGTCCGGCCACCTCAACTGTGTGAGGGAGCATGACACAGCCCCCCCCCCCCTTGACTTAAGGCAACTTCTGCTGTACGTGGTGGATTGACTTTGTAAACCATGGTTTGAGTTTACAAGATCTGAGCAGGGCTGTTGAGGATATGATATTTTGTAGATTTCTCATTCATAGGGTTGTCATAAATTGAATGATTTGGAGGCACCCTGACAGCATTTAACAACATATATTATAGCAGACTGGCTGGCAGACATACACATAAGAAAAAGAATCACTAAAGGGAAAGCCTATACAGAATTATTGTAGGAATAATACCAAGTATGGTTACCAACGGATTATACAGGTTTGGTTTTTGCAAGAAGCAATGCAGCTGCATGTACTGGGAGTATAGTAATGGTCACCATAATAGAACAGGGAGGAAGAGGCATGATTCCATGAATGTTTAGCCACTTCTTTACCCCCCACCCCCACCCCAATATGTAGTTTCTTAGGCTGTTCTTTCCTTTCAAGATTAGGAGAACTTGATCTTACCTGTTGCCTTCTTTCATGTTATGCAGCACTGCGGTGGCTTAGTAGTTAAGCTTGGAGACTGGAAGGTTGGGTTTCAATACCCTAGTGCTGTATGACGGATCTTGGAATGGATCCTCATTTGGAAAGGAGCCTCATTCGGGCGTCCCCTGAGCAGAGTTTCCCCAGCAAAAATCCTTTCAACCCAGAGTAATTTCTGGCACAAAATTTATAGTAAATTGCTTTGCTGAGAAAACATAAGAAGTGACGACTTTGATCCTCCATCAAGGTGCATGTGGAAACTTGATTAAAACAATTTGATTTTGAATGAACGAAAATGTGTTAAAAGTTCTTTTGAGGTGTTTCTCTAAGCAGAGCTGCATGTCTGTTACAGTTAATATTGTAGCAGGTGAGTTTTGTTTGTATTGTTTCTCCTTTGCCAACACATGCTTATAATTAAAAGTAGGTTTGCACATGCTGTTTTGTGGAACCCAATATTTTGTTGTGCCAGAATAGTTTAGAATTTCAACCCCAATCCCTCTTGCCTACTTTCCTTCTACTGTGCTAAATTGATTTTAGTCTGTGCTGAATTAGTTGTTCCATTGCTGCCAGCACTTGGAGCACAAATGTTTCAAACAGGCATAAAGATGTTCTTGAGGAATACATTCTACTAGAATATGCAATAAGAAATGGGACAAATTGTTTCCACTGGCTATCCAGCATGTCAATAATTTAAGATGTGTGTCTGCACCAGTGAAATCAAAGTAAATTAAAGGTAAAGGTCTCCCTTGCTCAAAAGCCAGTCATGTTTGGCTCTAGGGGATGGTGCTTATCTCTGTTTTGAGCCAAAGAGCCAACACGGTTTGCGTCCATAGACATTTCCATGGCCATGTGGCAGGCATGACTAGATGCCAAAGTGCACAGAACACTGTTACCTTTCTCACCAAAGTGGTACCTATTTATCTACTTGCAATTTCTTGCTGTCAAACTGCGAGGCTGGCAGGAGCTGGGACAGATGACAAGCTCACTGTGTCTTGCAACACTTGGGTCTTGAACTGCTGACCTTCCAAACGTCAAGCTCAGCATCATTTAACCACTAAGCCTCCATGGCCCCTAGAAATGCCATAGAAATGCATACATGTTAAATACCGTATACAGTATCAGGTTTTTAATTGAATATTTTTAATACCTGAAAACACGGAAACAGGACCTGCAAAGACAGGGAATGACTTTTATTCTATTCTATAGCAAGCTGTATTCTGCAAGTTGTACAGATTTCATCAATATTATTTAAGAGATTAGTTGACATATTTTAATTGGGCATTTGGGGGGAAATCCTTTTATAATGGCTTTGATTTCTGAAAAATACAGTCAGTTTAAGACTAGATACCACATTCCCTGTTCCATTCCATCCCTTGTTCCTTCCCAGTCTAACAGGTAAGGCATATATAGACATGTAGGTGCATGGCTTGTGGGCAGAAATGCTTCTAATCTTTCAGGAGTAGGATCAATTTGTTTTAATCATCCAGTAGCATGGAGACTAAAGAATCTAGAGGAGAATAAATTCTGGAGCCTGAAGAATGTGCACACTTGGTTTGAGTGCAATCCCTGTTAATCTTTCTTATTTTGTCTACACAGTAGAAAGGTTATTAGTCTGACTACAAGGGGGAAAAACCCACTGGGAAACCCAGCACCATGTGGAGGGGTTTATCACACTTTGAAAATATTTTGTTTGATAGTGACTGTGACATAATAAATGCATTAGGTGGCTCTTTATGTCTGCAGGGAGCTGTACAGAAGCACCAATCATGTTGCACAAGAAAGGGATAAGGGAGCTTCTTTCTTGATGTTTAAATATCAGGCAGGAAATGAGAGCTCAGAGTCATTAATAAAAGGCGCTCATATGTTTTCATTATTCATTATGCTTTCTTAAAGAGGCCAACAGGGAGCTGGCTAGCAGAAGAGTCGTTTTAGCATCTCCCAATTTCATTGCTCAGTATAACCTAGGGAGAGGGGAATCTCTTTGGTGTATTTTTAAAATGTGTGTATGTTATGTCCAGCCAGTAATTAGCCAGAGATGATGAGTAAAGTGGAATTTTTGTCTTTTGCGCAAGTGTTTTCAAGTTGGTGGTCCTATAGGGAGAGTGACCAATTTAGCAGGTGGTGGTGAGGCAACTGATCTGAGGACCTGCTTGTTGTGAACACAATTGAAATGCTGCTGAGAGGGATCATCCAGTCAAGAGATAAGAAGAACAAGATGAAATCATAATGAAAGGAAAGCTCTGCAAGAGGATACTAGCAGTTATATTTTTAATTTATATACCTTAAAAAGTACATGGTTGCTTAAACAGAGTTTTCTGACATTTGATTACAGAAGTAACCCTGAGTTTGAGTGAGAACTATTGACTGACCCATGGAAACTAAGCAGGAGTCTGAATCTAGGTCTTCCTTTTCCAAGTCCAACTGTTACATTATATTCAGATCCATGATTACTGTATAAATGATGCCAGGGCAGGTAGGAAAACAATGCCACAATGTGCTTAATGCTCGTATGGAAAACCCATAGTAATTTGCATGCTCTGCAAATCCACATGTTAAGAAAAAATTATTGGACTGCCTAATTTGTATAATATAATAAAAATGATTTGGTAAATTGGCAACACTGGCATTGGATTGTAAGCAATATCTTGTATAAACAGAACACCCAATTTTTAAGGACTTAAGGGTTCTGTTGAGACATAAGTGCCTAAATTACAGAAAAAGTATAGATTTATTTGAAACAGGTTAAAGCTTTGCAATAAAAACTATTTTTATGTTTGATGTTAATGTCTCAGTTTAATAAACCTCTTTACGGAGTAGTTGCAACTGAATCTTACTTTTAAGATAATTTTTACTTCAGTAGGTCAGGCAGAGTGAATTATATTTGGAGGTCTGCAGTGGCTCAAGTGGCTAAGATGCTGACTGGAAGGTGGAAGGTCAGCAGTTCGATTCCTGAGTACTGCAGGATGGAATGAGCTCCCTGTCTTTGTCCCAGCTCCTGCCAACCTAGCAGTTTGAAAACAAGAAATTGCAAGTAGATAAATAGGGACCACTTCAGTGGGAAGGTAACAGCGCTCCGTGCACTCCTGTGTGTAATCATGCCTGCCACATGACCACGGAAACATCTGCAGAAGCAGACAGTGCTGGCTCTTCAACTTTGAAACAGAGATGAGCACTGAACCCTAGAGTCAGATATGACTGGCTTTGGAGCAAGCGAAACCTTTACCTCTCTACAAAGCTAGTAAATATTTACTTTTCCCCTTTAGCTTCAGAGAGCCTTACAGGTCCTGAGTTTGCTGAATTTCTCTGCCATAGAGGAAAAAGGGAGAAATTATAGAAATTTGAAGGTGATGAAAAAATGAGAGGGAGGAAGTTTCTTCACAAATCCCCCCACCCTCTTTTTCTAAAGGGAAGTTTGGAAATGCCTTGTAAACACACAAAAAAGCCCTCTGTTAAATATCTTCTGCTTTGGGATTAGTGAAATCTCTTTTAAGGCAAAGGCTTGCTCATTCATAATGCCTGGACCTGTCTTGTACGAAGGTTTGTTATATAAGACAGTCTAATAATTAGAATATTCTATTCTATATTTTAGCCAGGTTAGACAATAACACTCAAATGTGCTTTTCTGCACTGGTGAGTTCTGCTGCCTTCATGAGATGAGTATGGGGTGGGATGTCTGCTTCATTATTTGTAGGTTGCTGCTTCTTCAAGTGACTTTTGTGTAGTTTGGTGGATCAGTAGTGACATAAGTGGATTCTGAAAGCTGTAGTTCTCCTTCGTATAGTTTGTGAATCCCCACTCATGGGTTATGCGCCTGCGCAGAACGGAGATCGGAGGCTTGAAAAGCTATTGGTCTAAAGTTTTGGCGGTAAGACCGCCCACCGTACCGCCCACCCTGAGGCGCCCGCGCGCCATTTTACCTCAGTTCTCTTCTTTCCGCCGTAGCAGCAGGACGATCGTTGAGAGCTTCCTCAATTTTTTCGCCCTTCTGAGGGAAAGTCTTTTTGGCAAATTTAGCAATTTTTCTCGGTGATCTTGTCCTCCGGGCAGGATCACCACCCCGGCTCTGTCTCTGCTCGTGAGTGGATTCAGTAGCCAATTTTTTCGCATCGATCACCGTCTCCCCCCTCAAGGGGGTGGCGGCTGGTCGGCCCTTCGGGGTACTAGTCTCCAGAAACTTCCACTGGAAGAATTTTTTCCGCGGTTGATGGCTGCAGCGTTTAAACAGTGCACGGCTTGCCTTAAGAAGTTTCCGGCTTCCGACGGACACAGCCTGTGCCTTTTTTGTTTGGGAGAGTCGCATCAGAGCCAGTCTTGCCCGCATTGCAAGAAGTTCACGCGCCTCGCGGTGCAGAACCGAAGCAATCGCCTCAAGGCTCACCTGATGGAGCTCGCTCTGGCTCCCGCCGCTTCCGGCTCCACGGCCGCCGCTGCCGTTCAACCACCGTCGACCTCTTCCTCCGTGCCGCCGATGAGGAAGAAGAAGAAGAAGGACAAGAACGGTGAGAAGAGGCGCAAGCGTGAGTCGGAGAAGAGACGGTCGCTCCCCCCCACTCCACGCACACCCGCCTCCCCCGGGCCTTCTCCACCGTTCTCGACTGCCCGATGCCCTTCTCCGGGATCCTCCATCTGGGGAGGACGGTCGTCTTCCGGGTCACCTGAGAAAGGACGCAGGGCTGGGGCTCCAGCTCGCCCACTTCAGGTGCTCCCCTCTCCTCCTCGGGGCAGAAATCCCTCGCCGAGGCAGGCCTCTGTCTCTCCACGGCCCAGGACGCCGACGGACGACGCGGTCTCCACCGTTCCGGCGACCGTTTCGCCGACACCGACGCCGGCCACCGTTTCGGCTCCCACCGTTTCGTGGACCATCCCTCCGGCCACCGGAGCTCCACCAACAGCGGACTCGGACGCGTCCCAGATGGCCATCGTCCGAGAGATGTTTCAGGTCATGGCGTCGTTTGCGACCAGGCTCCAGACTTCCACGCCTGCGGCCTCTGCGGCTCCGGTTCCGACCACCGCAAGCCCCGGGCAGCCCGGCTCTGCCGCGGCCCCACCGACCTCCCGTGGGTCGAGTGCCCGCTCCGCCGGCCCACCCAACCCGTCATGGTGTGGTCCGGACGTTGATGCGGTGGACGCCCATCCCGCCGGCCCGCCCAGGCCGTACTGGCGCGGTCCGGACGTGGACGACAGACTGCCTCCCTCGTCCTCCGATGAGTCCAGCTCGTCGTCGGAGGAGGACGAGGGAGACGTCGACGCCGAGCGCACGCCGGAACAGGCCATCGGCTCAGTGGACCCACCGCGTGGTGAGGACCAGCGCTCACTGACCGCCATGCTCACGAGGCTCGGCACCGCCCTCAACCTGAAGGTCGACCAACCGCCGTTGGAGGGTGAGGATCAGATGACCGCGAAGCTCGACAGGCGTGCTGTGCGGCCGGTCCACATAACCATGCTCCCCTCCATGATGACCACGGCGAGGGCGACGTGGAAGAAACCCTTGGCGGCGCACTCCGTCTCGTCCAGGCTCGACAGCATGTACCGGGTCCTGGACGAGAACGTCGAGTTTCTGCAGGCACATCCCCTGCCGAATTCCCTGGTGGTCAAGGCCTTCCAGCATAGGACGGCCACCAGCGGATTCCCGGTCCCGTCAACGCCGGAAGGAAAGAAACTGGACGCGGTGGGGCGTAAGTTTTATGCCACCGGCTCCCTATTCTTTCGGGCCGCCAACTATTCGGCCGCCATGGGCCTGTATCAATCTCACCTCTGGGAGCAGGTGAAGGTTGAGACGGCTAAACTGCCCGCCGATGCCCAGAAGAGGATTGACGCGCTGGCCACCGAGGGGGATTTCGTCGCCGAGCAACTGATGCGCACTGCCCGGCACATCAATGATTATGCGGCAAAAGATATGGCCTCCGCTATCTACCTCCGTCGCCATGCTTGGCTCAGGGACACCTCCCTCGATGACGCTATGAAAAAGCTCATCGAGGAGTTTCCCTTCGACGGTCAGGGCCTCTTCGGTCAGGACACAGATAAAGTCCTGAATGAGATGCGCCAGACCAGTTCCACGGCGAAGTTCCTGGGGCTCACCACGCCGGCTACCTCCACCAGGCCGAGGTTCCAGCCCTTCACACGCCGGTTCCAGGGCAACCCTCAGCAGCAGGGACCGACGGAGCAGCCTAGATCCAGCTCCTACAGACAGCGGCGACAACACAAACCCCGCTACCGGCCCTACGGACAGGACAAGCGCTCGACCGCGAGGGCCAAGCCCCGCGTTTGAAGCTGCGACGGCCGAGTCTCTCCCGCTCCACATCCCGTACCTCCCCCTCCGGAACTTCCTCCAGGCATGGTCGGGCATCACGGACGACCAGTGGGTCTTAAAGATCTTGTCCTCTGGCTACGCCATCGAGTTCGTGCGGGTGCCTCGAGTAGGAAAACATCGTCTCACCACCTCGTCCCCCCATTTGGAGGAAGAAATATCAACCCTTCTCTCCAAGGGAGCCATCGAGCGGGTAGCACCGTCCGACTGGGACAACGGCTTCTACTCGAGGTACTTCGTGGTCCAGAAGAAGGACGGAGGCCTTCGCCCTATCCTGGACCTACGCCGCCTGAACAAATGCATCCACACCAGGAAGTTCCGGATGGTGACCCTACAGACCGTCCTCCCCCTCATCAACAAAGGGGACTGGTTCACAATCATAGACCTCAAGGATGCCTACTTCCACGTCTCCATCCTCGAGGAACACAGGCGGTTTCTCCGCTTCCACATCGACAATTCCGTGTACCAATACCGGTGCCTACCGTTCGGACTGGCCACGGCACCGCGGGTCTTCACCAAATGCATGGCTCCGGTGGCAGCGTTCCTCCGCCAACGGGGCATCAGGGTCTTCCCATACATCGACGATTGGTTGATCGTCTCCTCCACCAAACCGTCGTCCGTTCGGGACACACAATACACGGTTCACCTCATGGAGAGTCTCGGCCTCAGGATCAACTCCACCAAGTCGAAGTTGACTCCCTCCCAGCGCGTCGAGTACATTGGAGCGGTACTCGACTCGCTCACTACGAGAGCCTACGCCCCCCAGAAACGCTTACGGGACATTGCGCAGGGGGTGAACGAACTGCGCACGAGACCGTGCATCCGGGCGAAGAAGGCTCAGAGACTTCTAGGCCTGATGGCCTCAACGACGGCAGTGATCCCCCATGCCAAGTTGAAATTCAGGTCCCTTCAATCGTGGCTCCTTCACGAGTTCGACGCACTTCGGGAGAGCCAATCGAAACGGTTGACACCATCTCCAGAACTGAGGGACCAACTGCTGTGGTGGTCCACACCACTCAACGTGGCCACGGGGAAGAGTTTCTACCCCCCGCAACCCTCGTTGCAGATACTGACCGACGCGAGCAACCTCGGCTGGGGCGCTGCTTGCGGGACTCTCACGGTCAACGACACCTGGACACCGCACGAAACGGTGTACCACATAAATTACTTGGAACTGCTGGCCATTTGGAAGGCTCTACGTTCCTTCGAGACTCTGCTCACCGGCAAGGCGGTTCAGGTGGCCTCGGACAATACCACGGCGGTGGCGTACCTCAACAAGCAGGGAGGAACACGGTCCACCACCCTCCTGTACCTTGCAGTGCAGTTGTGGGAATGGTGTCTGGAGAGGCACATTTACCCAATTGGAGTGCACATTCAGGGCACGCTGAATGTTTTGGCAGACCACCTGAGCCGTCTCACCTCCACGACCCACGAATGGGAACTGGACAACGGAGTGTTCCAGTCCCTGTGCGAGGTTTGGGGGACGCCGAGCATCGACCTCTTTGCATCGGAGTCCAACAGGAAACTCAACAGGTACTGCTCCAGAGCAGGCATCGGACTGGACTCCGAGGGGGATGCCTTCATGAAACGGTGGGATCAGGACTATCTCTATGCCTTTCCTCCGTTTCCTCTGGTCCAGAAGGTACTCACCAGGATGCACCAACACAGAGCCAATGCAATTCTGGTGGCACCGGCGTGGCCGCGCCAACCCTGGTTTCCGCTACTGTTGCGCATGTCGTCGCAGTATCGCACACTGCCGGAATCACCGACACTCCTCCAAATGGAGCAAGGCCAGCTGCACCATTCGGACCTGCCCAGCCTCCACCTCACCGCGTGGAGGATAATCCCAGACTGTCCAGGATTCTTGAACTAGCGCGGCGCCCTTCCACAAGGAAGTCCTACGCTTCCAAATACAGGCGTTTTTGTGCTTTCCTGGCCTCCCGACAGACACTCCCCACGCAGGTGGGACTGCAGGACATTTTAACCTACCTCCTCCAGCTGGCGGAGGCTGGCCTCAGCATCACCTCCATTCGAGTGCATCTCGCAGCAGTGGTGGCACACTCCCCTGCTGGTTCGCCCGCTTCTGGGGCTTTCCGTGACCAAACGGTGAAGCGTTTTCTCAAGGGACTATGGAACGCTTTCCCTCCGGTCAGGACTCCTACGGCTCAATGGTCACTGTCTACCGTGCTCAACGCGCTCACCAGGACCCCTTTCGAGCCCATGGCCACCAGCGATGTTCGCCTCCTCACATGGAAAACGGCATTTCTTGTGGCTATCACGTCTGCACGACGAGCAGGAGAACTGGTCGCCCTGCGAGCAGATGCACCATTTCTCCAATTCTTCAACGACCGCGTCGTCCTACAAGCGGACATCACCTTCCTGCCCAAGGTGGTCTCCCAGTTTCACATGGCACAGACTATCTCCTTGCCAGTTTTCTTCCAGAACCCCTCTAACGCCCAAGAAAGGACTTGGCACACGCTGGATGTGAAACGAGCGTTATTGTTTTACACCAGCAGGACAAGAGAGTTCAGGAAGTCACAACGCCTCTTTGTGGCTTATGGGGGAAAGTCCAAGGGTGAACCCATTTCTGCTCAAAGGTTCTCCAAATGGATCACCTCTACCATTTACCTAGCCTACGAGTCAGCATCACTGCCACCTCCACCTCATGTCAGGGCGCATTCCACCAGAGCGGTTGCCACATCCACTGCTTTCCTGGAGGGCACACCGCTTGAGGACATATGTAAGGCTGCCACATGGTCCAGACCTTCTACATTTGTCCAGCACTACAGGGTGGACACCAGAGCCACTGCGGACGCCAGGCTTGGCCGTGTCGTCCTCGCCAGAGGGCTCCGGACTCATCGCCCCTGACGGGTCAACCTACGACATCTTCATCTCATCGTGGGAACATCTCATCCGACTGCCCACCGACCAAGTGAGTGTGAGCTTGCTAATCTCCCATGAGTGGGGATTCACAAACTATACGAAGGAGAAAGTTCGGTTTCACTTACCAGTGATAACTTTCGTTCTTCGAGTATATAGTTTGTGAATACACACTACCCACCCTGCCTCCCCTCTTGAGCTGCACGGATGAGATCAATTGGTTTATCCTGTGCTTGGCTTAAGTATGGAACTGAGGTAAAATGGCGCGCGGGCGCCTCAGGGTGGGCGGTACGGTGGGCGGTCTTACCGCCAAAACTTTAGACCAATAGCTTTTCAAGCCTCCGATCTCCGTTCTGCGCAGGCGCATAACCCATGAGTGTGTATTCACAAACTATATACTCGAAGAACGAAAGTTATCACTGGTAAGTGAAACCGAACTTTCTCCATCCCCAAAATTATCATACAGGTACATCAATGAAAGTATGGATTAATTTTTCCAAAACCTTAGAAATGCTTGAGAGAGATTTTGCAAAGAGGTCTTTTGTGTTAAGCTAAACTCAAGGAAACCAGAGACATCTACTCATTCCATATTAATGTGTTCCAAGAAATTTGGAACTAAAACTCTTCTTTATGATGCCAAGTTAGCAATGATCTTGGCTAAGTGATGTCATCATTTCTCTTTGCTTCAGCTTCATCCTCTGTGTAATGGGGATGTGAAATACTTAAAAACTAGGTAAATTATGGCTGGAAATATTTTAAAAAAGGAAACGGCACTGGATTCAGGTGAATTTATTCTTTGGATTGACTAGACAGCCTTGATGGGGAGTTTTAAAGGGGAATTCTGTGGAGTGTTTGTGGCTAGTTGGCTGTCAAACACCAGCTTTCCAAAGTCAATGAAAGGAATGAAAACTCTGCAAACTCAAGATATCTATGTGACTATAAAAGGAAAAGAATTTAATTGGCAGATTAAATTTTTATGCAAGCTATTTTGTATCTCCGAATGAATTTTAGTCATATTCCACACTGTAAGTAGCCATCTAGACATCAGTGTGATATGATGTCCCTCTTTCATCTGGTTGAACTTTTTTAAAAACCTCAGAAGAGATAGCCATTGTCTGGGTCACCTTTGATTAGTGACCCCAGCGGGAAGAGAAAAGCATATCCTAAATGTGCAGCTGAGCATGAAGTGTAATGTGATTACTTTTAACTAGCATGACCATATCAGAGCTCCTTCCAGTCCATTGGGTTCTGCATTCACAGTGCATTATATATTTGCAAAGAATCTCTTGTCTTTTTCAATTACATTCTCTTTCCCTCAATTCCAGACGCATTAGCCTTGTTTGCACACTTCATTATTCCACGCTTACGTGCTTATGAAATGTTATATACTGTACTGTAGTTCATTCTTCCCAATACTTTTGCTTCTTCTTCTTTTGGCTTGTTAAAGTGGTTCTCATCCTTGAGGCAAAAATGTAATTTAGCAAACATCACTCAGTACAAGGCTTCCTGGCTGGTGGTTATGGCTAATATATTACCTAAAAAAGCAAGTTATAGGCAAAGCCACATTCCAATAGAAATGCTGCTATTGCATAATTTTGCTTTTATATTAATGATTACTATATCTAGTTTCTTTTAAGTTCCTTATAAGCTTAATTAATTGCAAATGTATAGCAATGAAAGTTGTTTGATGGAATGATTAAACAGGAAGAATAGTCCTCAACTGGTAAAATTAAAGAATGGACCTTCCCAAATGGTCGAATCTTGTATTGATGAAGGAAGGAGCTCAGCATTTCTGTCAGACTTAACTCTCATAAATTTAGCCCTCTATTGTTTACTCAGCATTTTGGATGCTTCTCACCCTCCTGCACAGCATGAAGCTGTAATTTCAGTCAAGTCAGGAAATATAAAGCTTTCTAAATAAAAACAAAGCAGGGGAATCACTTGCAAGCTGCAACATAATGAAAACAAAGGAGTTCATGAACCAAACCAAGCCAAGCCAGTGAGGTCACATTCCCCTTTGAAGGTTCTCCAACAGCTGCCATGTAAAATCAGAATCATAGGTCTTGAGGAAAACTGGTGTTTAGCAATTCTTTTGGGCATTTAGGAACAAATTGTCTAGAATGAGGACAAAATATGAAATTGTTTTTCATCCAAGACATTCTCAAATGTACCGTTCTGTCTAGGATGGTGATTCCTGTATTAAGTACAACTAGTGGGACTAATCGTGACTAATACCCCCTCGGCCATTTGAGACAGACAGTAGGATCAATACAGGTGGAACAAACTACAGCTAGTTTCTTGCTTGATTCCTTCCCCCTGCTAGTTAGGAGGGATCTTGGAGAGGAGGGATGTTGGAGGAGAACATCACTTACTCAAAAAGTAAAACCACTCTTGGCTAGTTCAGCCAAATGAGCAGGATTGGAATGGATGGCACATATGCCAACAATAGTTCTAAGCCCGTGACATAAAAATTATCTTTTCTACCACTGTTTTCATTTTTGCGTCTTGTTACACAACTCAATTCTATCTGCAGAAACAATTATCAGTTTCCCAAGATTTTAGCAGCTTCTTAACATAGTCTCTGGCATCAAACTTATTTTGTATCTCAAATTGTTCATGCCACAGGACAGGAAACAAATTTTAGACCTATGAGCAGAACACTGGATGCAATAAAACATGACCTTGATATAAATAAATTCATTTCTTCATAGTTGCCTAAGTATCATGGCCATTTTTGGCAAAAAGGTTGTTGTACACTGGTGGTAAATGTGACATAATAATAGTTAGATGTAACTTATTAGGGATAAGAACCAGCAGTAGACCTTTGTAGATGGAATTACAGAATTTAAACCAGAAGTAATAGGTAGGTCCTCAGTCTCCAAATTGCATCTGCCGTGCATTTCCTAAACTTCCTCAGAGGTTCTAAGAAACCCTTTAGAGCAAGTTTTGGGCAGCAGGAGGGAAGACAGAAGAACAAAGTTCCATGCTAACAGCCAACACTATGAAAGACTCATATTTTGATTTGAATTACAAAATATAAATTTTGGTCAGAAGAAAGCTGAGGCTTGTTATATATTCAGGAATTGTGAACCTATTAGACTTGATTACCAAATGGATAGGTCACATCAGCGATTCTCAATGTTTTCAGGCCATGGGCCTGACCACACCTCCTGGGCAGCTGATCAGGCCGGTCACGTGGTTCCTTCCACCGTGAAGCAGAAGTAAAACACATGCCACGCATGCGCAGAATGCATTTAGCAGCATTCTGCACATGCACTGTGTGCATTTTACTTCTGCTTCCGGGAACAGCGAAGGTGGCTGGGGCTGGGGCTAGCCCACGGGCCGTAGGTTGCAAATGCCTGGGTCACACTTTTTGATAGTATTGCTCATAGTGTTGTTGCAAACATATTTTCTAACTCAATGAAGACTTCAAGGAACCCACTGATCTTTATAATTGTTACAAGCTCTGTCTTTGTATGGTGACAGCCATTAATTTTTAAACCATACCTGCTACTGTTAGGTTCATATAATAATTGCTAGCACAATTCTGAAAATGTAGGCCTGAACATTTCCCCTTACCAATACAAAATTATATGTTTATAGTTGCTTTAGTGCTCAATTTTAAAATTATTATCATGCAGAGGCTCAAATGGCTAAGACACTGACTAGAAGGCGGGAAGTCAGCAGCTTGATTCCCGAGTACTGCAGGGCCATACCTGTCAAGTTTTGGACAAGAAAATAAGGGAAATTTTAGGTCATGCCATTCTCTCCCAGGCCACACACCCTCATTCCCAAAATCTAGGCACATCCAAGAGCCTAGAAGAGGAGGAGCCACAAAGGAGTGTTGGGCTCCCCTGGTGGAGGAAGAACCACCCCATAGGCACAACGGCTTCCCCTCACAGGGAAAAAGGCAGCCAGCAAGCCAGTTTTACTGTAATAATTCTATTTTAATTTTTCCCCTATTCTCCCCCTATTCAACTGCATTTCATATTATGGTGATTTTTCATGGAACTCTTTTTTACATTTTAATCAGTTAATTGTCTCCTGTCTTAGCGTTTTGTGCCTCAATTTCATTTTTTAAAACTCTGTGTTTAAGAGAAAACCACGGAAGTATGCTGTTTATATTGTATGCAAATATACTTGAAGCCAGCTCTCTCCTGGGAAAGAGGGTGTTAAAGGGAAGTCAATGAGCCAATCGGCTTCAAGTATATTTGCATACAGCATAAACAGGATACTTCCATGGTTTTCTTTTAAACACAGAGAATAGGGGGAAATTTAAAACAGAAATATTACAGTAAGTCTGGCTTGCTGGCTGCCTTTTTCCCCATGAGGGGAAGCAGTCATGTCTATGGGGTGGTTCTTCCTCCACCAGGGGGAGCCCAACACTCCTCTGCTCTGATATGAGCCACACACCTCATGAATAAAAGATATAACACAATAACACAATGAGATTTACATGCCCCTGGATTTTTTCAAAAATATGGGAAATTATTAAAAAAATACGTGATGGTGGGAAGAGGGGCTCTAAATTATGGGGTTTTCCCGGGCAAAATGGGATATTTGACAACTATGTGCAGGGTGTAGTGAGCTCCCGTCTTTGTCCCAGCTCCTGCAAAACCTAGAGTTTGAAAGCAAGAAATTGCAAGTAGATAGACAACACTGGCTCTTCGGCTTTGAAACAGAGATGAGCACTGAACCCTAGAGTCGGATATGACTCGGATATGGCTTTCGAGCAAGGGAAACCTTTATAAGCCACACATTTTATCTGACTATTTTTAAAAGAGAAAATGAGATGGTGGGGAAGGCAAGTCGAAACCTTACAGCTATTTTCATTAAGGATATCTTATCTGGAAAGAAAGTCCAGCTGTTTTTAGAAACAAATGGCAGTACTGTCTTGTCTTAAGGTATGCAGACATGGTGATTTTCTTAATTCAGTATATACAATCCCACCATCTCTATGCGCCACATGTACATGGTCTGATTGTTTCTCTGCAAACAACTGTCAACAGGTCCTAAACCTAGATCCTAAGGCATGTCAAATGGAGATTTAGACTGGTACTATTAAGATTAAGAAAGGAGGCATAGAATAAAAATGATATATAAACAATTATAGGCCATAGCTGGCCGTGTTGTAAGGCCAAACACCTGTAAAGAACTTCTGATGTCAGATTTTTGCATGAATTGTCCCCACATTCCATCTGCCAGTTCCACTGCGATTCCTTCTCCCGTATTGTTTATTTGTTCCCTAAGCAGTTTATAAAATTTAACCTATCTTTCCTGGGTTTCCAAGTTGCATCCTTCCCATTCCCTATGGTTTTGTTGCCATAACCTGAGACAAGGGGCATGAGATTGTGATGGCAGTGTAGTTGGGCCTTTTTTTATATGAGAGAGAAATAATATGGATTTCCTGTGTTATCTCCTAAATAAATATTAATTGTGCCACAGCTTAGTGCTGAATCAGTAAGCCAGCAGGGAGTAGGACAGAGGTGAGTCAACACACACAACACAATGAGATTTCATTTCTTCCAGTACCATTTGTCCTAACCTAGCACTTGATCCACTACACCATGCTGGTTTCCAGTACCTGCACACAATTAAAACTGTCCTCCATGGATAAAAGATGGGTTTTGTTTTTGTTTAATGCCAAAGACAAAGATTTGTTTACAGTTCTTATTCCTTTTTACTTCATGTCCCCTTTGATAAACTGACTTCTTGATAGACTGGACCATTTATTCTTTAGGTTTCCGTAATTCTGTCTTCAGATGGCTTCTTTCTGATTCTACACTTACTGTAGATATAATCCAGGGAAATCTTGTGCTCTGCTTTTCCTCCTTCCACTGAAGTTTCTTGGCCTTTTGTTGTTGTTGTTGTTGTTGTTGTTGTGTAAGTCTCATTCTTGGTCAATTTCATTGCTGGCTGCAATGCTTTGTTTTACAGTAGGCTTCCATCGCAAAAAAAAAAATTTGGACATATATTGGCAAGAATCCTATCGCTGCTTTATGCATTTGTGAGAGAAACAGAATAAATAAATCTTGGCAGCAGATCGCCATGATTAATTACTATGATCTGGCGACAGTAACATTTTAAGTGAAATTTAATGCCCCTCATCAGTGAGGGAATAAAATACATAGTCAAATGCATAGAGGGTTTCATTCTAATTCCTTCTTGTATCAGGACAGAACATTATAGTCTCTCTCCACCCACCCCCAAACCTCTCAGGCCATTTGGTTCTCCTACCTAGGCCATGTAACTACAGGTGCCAACATTGAGAATGGTGAAGAAAGCAAAACTAGGGAGAGGTGTGATTTCCTCATTATTGAATGTGGTGCCTCTGGAAGTACATCAGGCTCCCTCCCCTAGTATTTTTTTTAAAAAAAAAATCTTAGAAATTAAGTTGTGTAGGGAAGCCAGTTATTGTTTTCTGGACCTATAAAGGTTTGTATCAATGTGCTGTTGCTGCTGGGTTGTGAGAGTTTAACTCATGTTTATTATTATTTTAGTGATATGTGAACTGTCCAAAGGGGTGAATTTTCACTGGATGAGCAGTATACAAATACAATGAATGAATGATATTTTGTTCCAGAATCCACACATAATGAGAGCTATTATGTAGGTATTCTGCTGGATTCTTTTATGTAAATAACACCCCAAGATTTCAGCCACTTGCCCACAGTTTGTGTGTGTGTGTGTGTGTGTGTGTGTGTGTGTGTGTGTGTGTGTGTGTGTGTGTTGGGTGGGGGTGGGGTGGCAAAAACAGCCATCTAGTGCATGTGTATGGGCAGAGTGTTTGTGTGGTTGGCAGATGACTGACTGAATGCTGATTGGGTCATGTGATTGGAATGTGTGTCACAGAAAATGTGTTGGTTGAAATCCTGTTGTGCAGTTAATGATTTGCTGTAAGACATGATATGTTGCATACTAGGTCATGTGATTTCCATGTGAAAAATATGCCTTTTGCATAACAGGATTTATGACATTAAGTTTTGCCACTGAAATACTGTACTTTTTTACCCTTCCATTTGCAATGTGTATGGGTGTGAGAGCTGGACCATTAGGAAAGCTGAGCGCAGAAGAATAGATGCCTTTGAGATGTGGTGTTGGAGGAGAGTTTTGAGAGTCCCCTGGACAATGAGGAGAACAAATAGGTCAATCTTAGAAGAAATCGACCCTTACTGCTCATTGGAAGGTCAAATAGTAAAGATGAAGCTAATGTACTTTGGACATCAAATGAGAAGGGAGGATTCACTTGAGAAGGCCTTGATGCTGGGAATGCTGGAGGGCAAAAGAAGAAGGGGGCGGCCAAAGATGAGATGGTTAGATGGCATTGTAGACACAATGGGCACAGAGCTGGGCGGGCTGAGGAAGATGGTGGAGGACAGAGGTGCTTGGAGTTCCATTGGGTCGCAAAGGGTCGGAATCGACTGTGCAACTGAACAACAACAACAACAACAAAAGGACAAAAATGATCTATGCTGTCCTGCTCAGCAATGAAGCACAGAAGTGATGAATTTTCTGTAACTTGACTCCATTTGAGAATGACACTGTAGTTCTTTTTTGGATTCAGGAAATAGGAGTGGAGCTGTAACCCTGACCTTTATGGTTGCTATATTAAAAGTCTTTCCGGCTTCAGAAAATGCCCCACAACTCACTAAATGCAAATTTGTTTATTTTTAAAATCCTGGCACAAGGTTTAGCCTACGGGTGCTGAAACTACAGCCCGTGGGCCAGATACAGCCCCAATGCCAATTCATCTGGCCCACAAGGCCTTCATTGGTCCCGGCAGCAGAAGTAAAATGCACCTGTATGGGTGCATTTTATTTCCAATCCTGGGACTGATGAGGGTGTCGTGGGCTGGATAAATTGGCATCAGGGGCCAGATATTGCCCACGGGCTGTAGTTTGGGCACCCTTGGTTTAAACAGAGAAAATAGCAGCCTAAAAAATCTATTTCATTTTGTTGCAAAACAGATTGCAAGGCACATTTTACTTCCGCTTCCAGTGGGAAGAACCATGTGACTGGCCTGCTAAACCATGATACAAGCCCCCTGAACCACGTGACCAGCCTGCAGCCCAAAAACTTTGAGTATCCCTGGTTTAGTCCAAGCAATCTATCACTCTACTGGTGAGAACATAGATTTTAGGGAGTTTCTACATTTGGGTGGGGTACTGTTGCAGCTGCCAAATGATGACATATTGTTTTTGATCCCAGTTTCCTACCCGCTGTTGCCTATTGATCACATCTGCAATTAATTACGGGTTTGCAGACTTGATTGCCTCTTGAATACTGTTGTAATCATTTCATGTGGTTGCTCTTACCATGCTTCAATCCATTTGTATTTAGTGGCTTCCCATGAAGTTGGGGGGATTTCATCCATTCCCAAGGCAAATGTCTGAAAAGAATTGTTTCTTCTGGCATATGAACATATCCTAACTCTATGCGCTACACAGAAACAGTTTACTATGGAACAGCTGTTTGATGGAACAGTTCCCAGGGCCTTCTGAGATGGTGGCCGTTAAGATGTCGACTGGCTCTCATTAAGATGCCTCAGAAGGTGCAGAACACTTTCCTAACACAGAAACTGAAGAACACATTTAGCTGCGAGTAAAAGAAAACCAGAAAGCAACAAAAGACAGCAGAACAGATTGTATATTTTTTTGGGAGGGGAAACCCAACACATTTCTTTATAAAAGGAAATGTCTATAATTAAAAATATATCTTAAAATTCAAAATCCTTGTGTTTAACATATAATATCATTGAAGTGGAAAAACACAGGAATCATCTCATATTATGCTATTTTTTGTCTTTGTGTGTTGTAGTAAAAGTTTTATCTAACGCTTCTACAAAACTGTTTTAGAAGCTATTCTAATTTCTGAAGGGAAAAGGGTGCAATCAGCCATACCAGCTTATTTTAGCTTTTTTTCCTTTCACTACCACTAAATATGATTAATGAGAGAAATTTTGACTTTCTAGAGTGATGAAAATTTGAGAAAGCCACCAGATAAGGGTTATCACTGGGAAAGGAACAAACCCTCTACAGAACCCCTATAGAAACAAAGCTCCACATACTGTGCTGTGGCCTCTTAAGAGGGCAGAATTCAGCCCTAAGGTGTTACTGACACTAATCTATATTGAATTTAAATGATTTTTAATTGAATGCTGTATTTCAAAGTACTGCAGGTTGTTTGATGCATACATTCAAACGTCTTTACAGATATTTCTTCATTAGAAATTCTATCTAAAATACTTTATGTAATTATATAGTGCCTATCACTTTAAGCGTATAGTGTATATATGGTGCATCACTTTAGGATAATAGAATAATAGGGACCAAATTATATAGGCTGGAAAACAGACAATGTGTTATTTGTATCTCTGGGTCTCTATTCTGGATGCACATTTGGAATCTTACTGAGACAGTGCAGAATGACCACTTACAGAAATATGGAGCTTTTTTTTCTAAAGGTAAGAAAATAAAAATATTCTGCTGCTGTTATGTGTTGTCAAGTAGTCATATCACATCTGTATATCTTTTAAAATGTTGTATGATCCCAAAACCTGATATTTAGTCTGCAACCTAATATTAAATGGGAGCACATTGCAAAGAAGGGAATGCAAACAATGAGATTATTTTCAGACTCAATGGCCTTATTGACCCCCATCCGATGCTATTATTTTATGACTAGAACTGCACCACCAAGCTTCTCCTCCTATTGCCATGGATCCTAGAACTTTGGATATTTGGATAGAAAGAAAGCAGGACAGTATTCAGTCCTAATCCAAATATTTTAAAAACACAATAAATCAAGGCAATGGCTGTTTGGTGTGATAGTTGTCAAGTGCATATAAAAATGGTTAGTTATGAAAAGTTGCACAGGCATCATAAAGCACCTAGTTGGTCTGAAAAATCAACATTTTGTTTAAAATTAGGAAAATTGATTTATTCACTCCGAATTGTAACATCCTGATAATTTTCCATTGGTATTGGAGTGGCAATGATCAAAAGTAAAATGTATTGTGAAATGTGCTTAGTTACTATTATGATACTGTATATTAACAAGTAGCATTGGGAAACCATAGTGTAATGGCTAGGATATAAATAGATGGAGAAGAAAAATTGGCATAGTTGAGTTTTACAAGTGGAATAACAGAAGGATATTTGTTTTATTTGATGTCTTAGAATAGGGATTCTCAACCTGCGGCCCACATGATGGATGTGGCCTGCGACGCCATTTCATGTGGCTGCCCACTGCCTCCACCACACCAGGAAGTGCCATGTGGTGGAGGAAGGGCAAAATGGCTGTCTGGCCTCCGAAGCTGTCCGAGGGAGTGTGACCCGGCCCACAGCTTTAAAAGGTTGAGAACTCCTGTCTTAGAAAACGATTTCTCATTTTACTTGGCATTTTTGTTTCATGTACTGACCACAAAATTTATTAGTCTTAAGCTGTGAGCCCTTCTGTGGCAACAATAAGCCAAGTTTTAAATATTTGGATCCTGATGAAAATGCCAGGATACACAGTATGCATTAGTTGTGTTTATTGCGGTCAGAAAAATATCGATTGCATCCGAGGGATTAGGCAGGAATTTCACAAGTTTTGACTCTTCATTTCATCAAGATGAGGGAACAGCTCTCTATTCTCTTCCATGTTAAGTCTTTCAAAATTATTCTCCTTGTTTTATTTTTAAAGTGAAATAACCGCATTTTAATAAAACTTTGTGAGGCTGAAAGCTAGAGATTGTTTACAGAAAGAGAATGTGTAGAAGATATGAACTGAGAATATAAACTCTATAAGACTAAAATTCATTCATGAGGTTAGAAGCTGTTCCTCCAATACCAATTCATTTTTTTACCTCTACCTTTTCAATAGTACTGAAAGAGCATACATTCAGGCTGGATATTTATGTTAAGATTCTGCTAAGATGCTAAAATTTAATTTAATTTAATTTAATTCTTCAATTTTTATCCCGCCCACTCGGACAAACCCGACTCAGGGCGGCACTTAGTAATAAAGAAGGTGGCGAAATTAAAGCTTTGCCGAGACAAATCTCTCTTATTCTTAGATATTTAGATATTTGGGTCTGTTGGAAGAAGCCAAAGCATACACTGCATATGCATTTTTAGTTACCTTTTCAACGGCATCTTCATTCTCCATCTAGTACTCTACCTCTCTGGAAACATTTTTTTTACATTAATGTGGGGGATGAAATCTGTAATATGATGTTGACAATACCTGGATAGCCCAGTGTAGTTTAGGCATCTGGTTGTGCAGCCATAGGTTGGGAGTATAGTTTATTTATTTATTATATTTATACCCCACCCTTCTAGGGGATTTTCTTACTCTCCTCTGTGTCTCAGAGAAGGTCCACCCTGTGTAGCCATGGGCAAGTTACTACACATTCCCACTGTACCCCCCTCAGAACAATAAACCATTTCTGAGAATTCTCAACCTAGAAAACTGTGAAAAGTTTCCCCATAAATGAGCATTGACTTGACAGCACACAATTTTATTAATGGAAGCTTAATGAAATGTCCACTCTCTTTCCTTGGCTACATCTTCATCTCAGTTCTGTTTTTGTTTTGTCAGTATGTGTTTATTCTTTTGTTTACATAGACTGTAGCTTTAGTGGCAAGAGAAGGGCAATTTATAAAGGTTCAGAAGTACTTTCTTTGTATTCAAGAACTGCGATCATCAGGTTTATGATATTCAGTTCTCCAAGTTCAGGCTGCCTAATTTGAGAGAGATGGTATGAGAGCAGGGGGAGGTGGAGTGTGGGAAAACTACAACAGGCACATATAGGCTGTGCATCATATCTCTTACAGGAAAGAATTTTATCCTGTTTTGTTATTATAAACCCCAGCAGCATTTTCTTGAAGTGATTCTTCCTCCTGTTTTATGATTCTCTGCAGCCATTGCCTGAAAAGAACAGAAATAAAAGTAGAGGACGTTATTGCAAATAGGCCAGCTATTTGCTGATTAATAAGATAAGGATTGTGCAGATCCAGCTTTGGAAGGGGGAGGAGCAAAAGTGTCAATTAATTCACTTAAATATAAGTAATTTTTCCAATGGTCATAACCTAAACAACTTTTCTTGAGGGTAAACATTAGGTGAAAGATGAGTGATTGCAAAAGAAGCTTCCACTTGAAAGAAGGTTTGTCTGAAATATTTAATTCACTGAAACAGTTGCACAGAAGAACTAAAAGGCCCTCAAAAGTATGAGGTGAGCCACCTTTTCATGATTGAATATTTATAGCCCTAGAGAAGGGGTTCCCAAACTTTTCAGGCCGCTGGCCCATCACGTGGTTGAGCACGCTGGTCACATGGTTCCTCCCACCGGAAGCAGAAGTTAAATGCGCTCGCGCATGCACAAAACACTGCTGTAAATGCACACATGGCTGTCATAAACGCATTTATGACAGCCATGGGTGCATTTATGGCAGTGTTTTGTGCATGCATGGGTGCATTTAACTTCCACTTCTGGGAGCGATGTGGGTGGCTTGGGCTGGATTATTTGGTGCCATGGGCTGGATTTGGCCCGTTGGCCATAGTTTGGCCATCACTGTCCTAGATATTACACAAGTTACAGTATAGCAGACGCTTTGGCAAAAGGAAATTGTGTGTAAGACCAAAGTCTTCTGTAGAGACAACTGTATGCTGTCTGTATAGTTCAGATGAATAAAAAGGTGCAATTTGTAGCAGTGGTATTAAGGAAGATATGAAACAATTTGAAAGTTTGCTATTCTGATGGAATTATGTTTGACCCAGGAAGTGCTGTCAGATGCTCTCCTTTCTATCTTTGGAGCCAGGAAGGTGTTAGGATTAATGAGAATAAGCAATGGAAGAAAAATATCCCATTATCCTTACCCTTTGGCAAGCCTAGATAATTAGTGGAACCTTTTGCAAGAAATACCATTTTGTTTCAATATAATTGCAAAATAATTATCTCATGCAGTAGGAGTATTAGTTGGGCTGATTGATAGTGTGCAGGTAATATATGAAACATCTGCTTCAAGAAAACATGTGCCACAACGCAGTTTTAATTTGTCAGGTCAGCATTAATGACCTGCAATTAAGTATATCAAGCTCAGTATTGAATGTTGTAAATGCGTGTCATACACAAATTTCATGGTGTGACATGAGAAAATAGATTCTTTGGTGAGGCATCTGCCTAGAAAATGAGAGTCTTTCATATCTGCCCTTTTCAAAGAATTTGTGATTGGGGTTTTGAGCCTTTCTGATTAATTATATAGACTGTAATGCATATCAAGTAGATATTCTGATGGAAACAGAGCAAAAAAGTAGGAGGAATGGGTGTCTTTGCTTAGGCCTTAGGGCATTAGGTTTTCTTCATGGTTACATGTCAGAAGGTTCAATTCAATTCAATTCAATTATTCGACTTGTATGCCGCCCCACTCGCAATGCGAGTGGGCGGCTAACAAAGAAGCAAAATATCACAGTTACAATAAATACAATTACAATATCACAGTTACAAAATATCACAATTACAATATCATAATTACAATTATAAAGTAATTACCAAAACATTTCAAAAGCAAAACTCAGAAATACATTACAAACTCGGCCCGAACCACTATGTCTATTACCCTCCAGGCTGGGTCAGCCAAGGGGAAGAGTCCAGTGATAGTGGTGCGCGGTGGTGGCATTTTTGAGCCCTGCTGAGCCGTGCAGCTGTTCTCTCCCCCTAGGCCGGTCCGGCTGAGGGGCATCTGGTGGTGGAGGATGGCGTCAGCAGTGTTTTAAGTGCTGCAGTGCCGCACCGCTACTCTCCCCCCTCCAGGCCGGCCCAGCCAAGGGGAGTCCGGTGGTGGTGGAATGCTACATAAATTCAGATGCTACATAAATTCAGTTTGCACAGTCTCTGTTCACTCTTTTAAGTTGTTATTCAATATAATTTTAATTTTATTTTATTGGGTATTTATATACTGCTTTCCTTGTCCTAAGACAACCCAAAGTGGTTCACAAGCAATATTACAAATACAGTAAAGAATTACAAATACAAGTTGCAAATTACAATCAAAAAGTACAATGTTACAATCAGAAAATACAAGAAACTGGGCAAGGTGGCGGCTGTTTTTAAAGTCTGTGGCGCCGGGAGCCCAGGTGAGCTCGACTTCCCCGCAGCCAATGCCAGACTGGGGAAGGAGCTGGGCAAGGTGGCGGCAGCAGTTTTTAAAGTACGTGGCGCCAGGAGCGCAAGTGAGCTCGACTTCCCCACGGCCATTGCTGTGGTGCATAATTATAGAAAAAGCATACTGTATTTTGCTTCACCTTCAAGCTTCTGTACCATAAGAGAAAAGGGTATGCATTCCACATAGATCATGTACTAAAACTGCTATGACATGGAAGAGTTTTCCATAGGCTATCTATGATTTTCACAAGTATTTTATTGCTAGTCATAAAGTTAAGGCATGGAGAAAGTACAATGTTGCTTTTTCAGAACTAATTTGTGTCCAGGAAAGTAAAATTTTCAGGAAAGCTAATTTGTGCTACATGAAGGAAAACAGATTCAAATAGTTGATTGCAGTCTATAATGTACAGTTCTCTGTGAACCTTACTGATTTTTTGGCAAAGGAATTTGGCCCATTTTGTTTCCATTTTGAATGTTTTAGGCTTTAAGTCTTCTGCCTCTGGGAAATAAATATTATACAGTTGATTTTATCCAATCTTGCCAAACATTTTGCATGATTGAATAGTCATAAGATGGGGAGTATGAAATTATAATAAACATGGAATCCCAGTGAGGTTGGTAAGAAGCAGTATAATATTTGTGTGAGGCTTTATTCCCCATTTCCAATTTGATTTTTTTTAAATTGTTGATATTTATTGGGTTTTGCCTACTTTATTATCTTAATGTCTTGCTAAAGACCATCTCCTTTCATGGGCAAAGATTGCTTGATTTGTATCAAAGAATTTTTTTTTTGAGCTTTATATCAGACATTTTGAGAAGTATTTCAGAAGTATCTTTCTGAGTTCGGGTAGCTTGCTGATAGAAAATATTTGTGACTCATTTAATCACTTTAACTTGAAGGAAGATAGTGTGTCCCCTTCTTTTAAAATGGTCACATAGTTCTTTGGTAAATATTTTCAACATGTATGACATCTTTATTTATGTGTGCTGATTTGATTACTTAATACTGGAAGCTAGTTTCCATCTGATCCTACCTGACTGACCAAATAATAGTCCGTTAAT
The DNA here is from genome assembly GCA_035047345.1 of Bradypodion ventrale. Classification (NCBI taxonomy): domain Eukaryota; kingdom Metazoa; phylum Chordata; class Lepidosauria; order Squamata; family Chamaeleonidae; genus Bradypodion; species Bradypodion ventrale. Next base: position 415,913,927 of record JAWDJE010000001.1, read on the forward strand.
TAAAATAATACAACCTCTCCTTATGGCATGAATAGCATTAAGAGCATACGAATTTGGACAATCTAAAAGCAAACCTGATCTGCAGATACCAAGATATAGGCTAGAATGGAAAAATAATATGGAGAATGTATCTCTTTAGCTTTTCCAGCCCAATTATCTTCAACTGAAGATGGACAACAGAAGGAAGGAAGCCTTCTTGTGTCAGATTTCTACAGTATATGTGAACCCTGAAAATCTGCAGAATCTGAATTCCAGGAACCAAGGAAATCTACACAAGGAAATCTACACAAACAGAAGCCAATGTGCAGATTCCTAACCTTAGACATTCTCATCAAATCATGGCTGACAGGATCAATAACCAGGAGGATCTGAATGGTGTCATACTAGGATAATGTCTTTCCTAGGACAAACAAAAAGTCATAAAGAAGTGTAAGCATTAGTGGACAAACAGCACTTCTTCAAATCAGATGTGACAAAAAAAAGTATATAGAAGGAGAAAGGGAGAAAGCAAGCAGGGGTGTGGCTAACAGCACACTGCTACATCTCTTCTCATTACGATTTCTGCAAAAGACTTTACTTTGAAGTGGTTTTCATACTAGTAAGTGTGAATGAGAAATGGAACATGGAATTGTCACGTATGGAGAAAAGTAGAGGAGCAAAAGAAGATTGTTAAACATGATTCTTACAGCAAATCCATGGTTTAGCTGTAACATTTCAACTGGACTGTTATATAAGTAGTTGATTACTGTAACATGGAGTATCAGAATGAATTTGCAATAAACACATTTTTGTACTCTTGTCCAAAGTCAGTATGTGAACATCTGCCATCCAGATCACCCCAGCAATCAAAATGTTTCAGATTGTGTGTGATTATTCCTCAACAGGATAACCCACTTCACTAACTAAATCAATTAAGTCGTTATCATTTTCATTTTAGAACTTTTCGTGTTCAGGGAATGAAGAAGCAGTCGAGTGAAGTAGTGAAATTCAGTTCTTTCTAAGTGGGGTTTGAACACGCTTTGGATGGGGCAAAATTTGGACTTATATACACTATAAACAGTAACAGTAACAATAATACAACAAGCCCATTGGCTAACAGAGTGTGCACATTTTCGATCCACTTATTTGCATAAGAATAGATACATGAGAAAAGATACATTCTGCTCCTGTCAGAAAACACAGTTAACATACATAGCAGACTGCAGTGTTAAAAGGGACCCAATGGATCATCAATTCCAGTTCCTGTCAAAAAGGCACATAGAGGGATCAATCTTCCAACCTATGATACCAGCCAGCCTTCTATGAATAGCCTACTGTTAATACCCAACCTTTGTTAAGGAGTGTATCCTTCTAGATGTTGTTGGTCTGTGCAGGGCCGGATTTAAGCATAGGCTACCTAGGCTGCATCCTATGGGCCCGCACCACATGATTCTACATCAATTTTATTTTTCAGTTTTTTAATTGGATAATCACTGAAAATGTGGTTTTTGTAGGTTAATTTTTTTTAAAAAAATACTTTCCCCTGGTAGGGCCTGGCCTGCACCACAGGTTCAGCCTAGGGGCCCACAGATCCTAAATACGGCACTGGGTCTGTGATTCCCATTAGTTCTAAGCAGCATACTGAACAGGAAAAGCTTACAGGAGCTGAGGTTCATCCTCTAGGAGGGTCACAAACAGAGGAAACACATCAGGAACAAAAAGATCCCATAGAAGCAAATACATAGTCTGTACTCTGGTATGAAGAGCAGGGTATGTATCAGTGAAACCCTATACAGTATTTGTTACCAGTGAATGAGAAAACTTAAGAAGACTTTGATCAACATGACTTTACATACAAATATTAATCCCACTCTGTTCCATTACAGTGGTTAAAAAAACAAACCCAGGATCTATTCCATTTCATTCCTTCACTACCTGTGAATATTGTTACTGAAAATATGGAGATACTGTACATAGGAACAAGATGTCTGAAGAGCATACTAGAAAAATAAATATTATTTCTGAATCCCTTGTGTTATGCTGAGGAATAAAAAGGGGTGAGGCAAAATGCTTTAACTTGATGCTCTCAGCCTTAAGTTTTTTCCAGTGTCACTGTAAGGATGGAAAACTGGGCAGTTCTCCTTGCCTCCACCATTTGTTTCCAGGGAATCTGTTTGATTATATTTATGATCACAGTATATCTTATGTATTGGGTATCTTTATTGTTCGGTTTATTGTATCTGAGAAGAAGGAAGAACAATGTTGAGAGTTGTTATGTGAGAAGATGCAAATAAACAACTTCTACTTTTTGTTTTCCCTCTGCAAATTTTGTTTACTTGAAAACTTCTCAGGCTCTCTTGGACTTCAGGCTCAGCCAGGAATTTAGATAATATTTGAATTGCATTGGAAACTGTACTCTTAGTTCTATATTGATTACCTGGACCCATTTCAGTTGAGTTTTCAACTGGAGTATGTGGCTGAGACTGCTTTAATTGCCTTGGTATATTATGTGCACTAGAGAATAAATAATGGAATTTTCAGTCCCCATGAGAGAACTATCTCTGCACAAAAACAGTGCCCCTTCCCATTAAGAAGCAATGCACGGAGCAACAAGCATAGAATGAATGGCTGCTAGTTTAAAAGGACACCAACATCCTGTCTGATGCTTTTAATCCTTGAAAGACAATTTAACAAATTAGCAGATATCATTTTGTATGGTCTGTATATTAAAGCATTATTGCCCAATTTTGCTTTATTTATTTTAAAAATACAGTGGTACCTCGCTTAAAGAGCATAATACGTTCCATGGGATTGTTCTTTAAGCGAAACACCATTGTAAGTGACCAATTGTGACTTCGGGTGGGTGGGTGGTGGTGGTGGTGGTTGCAAACCCCAATGTAGTTGTTAAGAGAGTTTTTTGTTGTTAAGCGAGGTGACGAGAAACAATTCTGCTCTTTAAGCGAGTTAGTCTCTAAGCGAGGCACTCTTACACGAGGTTTTACTGTACTCTCTTTGCAGGCGCACCCCCCCAATAACGGACACAGACAACATTGAAAGTGGATAACAGCATAGGGCCACATTTATTGATTCAATGCCCTAGTCCGAATTATAAATTTGTATTGGTAAAACGACCAATCATAATTCCTAAGGCAAGCAGGCCGAAGTAACACTGGTAAGGTACCACCCCAAAATTGCCAACGGCAATTGGTTACAATGTATCAATTTGTATCAATTTGTTTGTTGACAACAAACAAATTGTTGACCGTAGTCAATAACTAACTCATGACCCCACCCTCTGACGCGTATCCGTGAAATCACAGGGGTGATGCATGCTGGTTAGCAATCGTCATCACCCCATCGCCTGATTCGTCGTTGACCGGACAACGTTTAACTAATTTATTCCTGTCTAGTGTTGTCCAGTCAATTGCGAACCTGCCGGATACTTGTGGGTCATACTGTTTACCTTACCAGTGCTACCCGCCAATGTGACCAAAGTCAACATTAGGAACACAGAAAGCCCCCTATATCAAACCATAGCAACAGTGTGGGATGGGCAAAAAAGCCAGGACCCGGAAGCCAATATGGGTCTCAGCCAAAAATTCCCACCCGGCCCCGAAGCGACCAAAATATCACACTGTTAACTAGGGAGGGGGTGGAGGGGAAAAGACTTCTCCGCTCCGTCGCTGAGGTAAAATGGCAGCTCGGCTGCCTCGTGGCCACCCCTTTTATAAGGGAGCTGGCCACGCCCCTAACTACCCGGATTCTCTGTCCTGTGGGGGGGGCCCCGCAAAGGGCGCGGCGGCCATTTTGGCGCCGCGCTTGCATTGCAGGCGCACCCCCCCAATAACGGACACAGACAACATTGAAAGTGGATAACAGCATAGGGCCACATTTATTGATTCAATGCCCTAGTCCGAATTATAAATTTGTATTGGTAAAACGACCAATCATAATTCCTAAGGCAAGCAGGCCGAAGTAACACTGGTAAGGTACCACCCCAAAATTGCCAACGGCAATTGGTTACAATGTATCAATTTGTATCAATTTGTTTGTTGACAACAAACAAATTGTTGACCGTAGTCAATAACTAACTCATGACCCCACCCTCTGACGCGTATCCGTGAAATCACAGGGGTGATGCATGCTGGTTAGCAATCGTCATCACCCCATCGCCTGATTCGTCGTTGACCGGACAACGTTTAACTAATTTATTCCTGTCTAGTGTTGTCCAGTCAATTGCGAACCTGCCGGATACTTGTGGGTCATACTGTTTACCTTACCAGTGCTACCCGCCACACGGAGGGGCTTCAAAGAAGACCTGACGCCCCCACCCAGACCGTCAGCTCGGTCAACAGGCCTGCTCGCCAATCACCTAACAGGAGGTCCATACCTCCTCGCGACAGATGGACCCCATCCCCTGCGTACAAGTCATAATTTTGTAGACTGATATCGGGGTGATGACTGACCCGTCCCCAAGCCCTGTCAGCAAGAAACCGCGCCACCGCCCCGTTGACCGTGCGCCTAGCGCGGTCAAGGGCCAGGAGGTGAACGCCCCCTCTATAGAAAGGCGCGGGATAATGTCCACCAAACTAGGGTTGTGGCAGGCCAGACATAATGCAAGTAGGCGAGGTCCTCGCAAATCGCATGCTTGAGCGATAAGCCGGTGACCTGGCACAAATCATTGCCCCCAAGGTAGATGATGAGAATGTCAGGCGGGTCAGCACTCAGGCCAGAAAAGGGAAAGGCCGCAGCCCCCGCCATAACATCCCAGGCTTACCATGCCATGCGAGACTGGCGTGTTCACCCAGTCCCAGTCGGGGTCCACTCTGTCGCCGCAGCGTAACGCGCTGCCCTGTGCACATAGCTGTGGCCCACCAGCCATACTGTCACCGGTGTAATACGACACCCAGGGTCTGCAAGAAATTGAGAAAAAAGGCGGTAAGGTGACTGGATTGGTACTCATGGCAGGAGTGGGCGCACATAAAACTGAAAACATTGCGAGCCCCACCTCCCCATGCTGCGTATGTCAGCCCCAGAGTACCCAAAAGCAGCTGCTGTAGCGGCTGCACCAATACGGAATGAATGTGTGCCATAACGGGCACCTGGTAGGCCCACCCTGGTGAGGGCTCTGGCTGTCACCTTCCAAAACTGAAATTTAGTAAGGGGAGACCCATCTTGGTGACAGAAAAAACGGGCCGTGGTGCCTGCCACGCAGTGCCAGGAATTCCTGTAGGGCACCAACCGGACAGATGTCTGCCAAAGAACACCGTAGCAGTCTTACACCACTGCCTACGCCATGCTGATCTGTCTTAGAGGAGCGTATCCTCAACTGGGCCCAGTCTTTGGCAATATAGACATCCTCGAGTTCCAGTGCCCTACACTTGCATCCGCCTTATACAGCATCTCAAGCTCGCTGTCGCGGAGCGCTCCAAAAAGGCCACCGTTGTAGCCGCATGAAGTGGGCTGCCTCATTTCCAAAACAGAGGCCAGGCCAGCCCCGGGCCAATTGGGTAAAAACCCTGGGAAAATCTTGCATCCGCCTTACTCAGCATCTCAAGCTCGCCGATGCGGAGGGCTCCAAAAAGGCCACCGTTGTAGCCGCATAAAGTGGGCTGCCTCATTTCTTAAAACTGAGGCCAGGCCAGCCCCGGGCCAATTGGGTAAAAACCCTGGGAAACTCTTGCATCCGCCTTACTCAGCATCTCAAGCTCGCCGACGCGGAGGACTCCAAAAAGGCCACCGTTGTAGCCGCATGAAGTGGGCTGCCTCATCTATCAAAACAGAGGCCAGGCCAGCCCCGGGCCAACTGGGTCAAAACCCCCTGGGTAAATGGGGTGGCGGTCACCCGGGAAACGCCCGGGCACGCGCACCCACCCCTCCCAACATGTCTCACCCGGAAGTCAGTGGTGCTGTCAACACGACCTCCCACCTTGGCCTTAAAAGCCAACCCGACAGCTGAGATGCTATGGTGCGTGGTGCAAGGCCCTGGGGATACAGGTAAATCGTGAACCGCAGAACATGGGCTACTGGAAAAGGCCAGGTTCCTGGCAGTCAGAATCGGGTACATAATACTCTAAAGGAACTAAATGCGTGGTGATACGCCTTACTCATGCATGGCGCTAGTGACAGGCCAATCGCCCGGTTCACCTCTCCTTGCCAACGGTCCATCTCACATACGGGAGTGGCGAGGGAAATTCCTCCGCATCCGGGGGCCGAGGCACGGAACCGGGAGATCTGCAGGCGGGACAAAGCAGCAGCAATATCATTATCAACCCTTGGGACATGCCTGGCCCTGAAGGGAACGTTGAGGCACAGGTTGCATAACACAAACCAACTAACTAGCTCCATAACCCCGGGCGATTTGGAATCCTGTGCAGTGACGATGCGGAAAACAGCCGCGTTGCCATGCCCAAGTTGCACAACCGAGTTGGCCCACCTCTTGCCCCATAGCATCAAAGCACCCAGGATAGGGAAACATTCCAGATACGTGAGACCATGCAGGCAACCCTTTGCCTGCCCAGGATGGTGGCCACCCACCATAGGCCCACTTCCAATTGAAGTACATCCCAGAAACCCAGGAATCATGAGGCATCGGACCGCATCTGAAAGCAAGGGGGGAGCCAGGAAATCAGACCCCAAAATGACACCCCGTTGAAGTACCCCTGGATCTATGGCCAGACAAGCACGTCTGCCCCGATACCCTGGGTAAATCTGAGCCTGTGATGGGGCCTGGATAATCCCGCCATGGCGTCGCACCAGCGCAGAGCAAATGCCCTGCCCGGTGCGACGACCCTGCCAGCGAAACTGGGGTGACCATGTAGCACCAGAAGTTACCTCAGTGATGCCATGCGCCCGGCCAGCAAGACCGAGACAAGGGCCACTAGCCTTGACACCTTATCCTGCTGCAACCTAGAATCCTGCGCTATCGTGTTACTCTCCACCCCAGGAATACCAGCTGTGGAGATGGGCCCTCGGTCTTTTCGGGCGCTAAAGGGACACCAAGTTCCTCCATTAGCGTCTGAAATGTGATGAGGAGACGTGGGTACGTGTCCCAGCCCCGTTCAGCCCCGAATAAAACTATCCAGGGAATGGGCTACAGACCGGGACCCTGACCTGCGGACAAAAGCGCAATCTAGGAAAATGGTGAAACGCTCGAATACCGAGCCCCAAAGGAATAGCCAAAAGGCATGGCATCATTGAACAATATGCTCCCCAGGACGGGGGTGCGGGACAATGCCAACGACCCTGCCCGCATAGACCCTTTCGTCAAAGCTGGCAGCAGCCACCTCCTCCCTCCCCTTAAGGGATAAAAGATTGGGGGCATCCTGAGGGGACCTATTACCCATGAAAGGGATCCGGAACCCCTGCCTAGAACCCTGAAGGATACCCGCATCCTCACCCTTCAGGCACCATGTGAGCCAACGCTCCAACATGTCCACCTTAAATGGGGAGGGAGCCCATCGGTGAACTAGATCCATCTGCGGCAGTCTTGCAAGCCCCCTGTCTGCCCCACCCTCTGCCCCGCATCCTTCTAGGCCTGGGACAGGCAGAGGCCGCATGGGGCCCAACACAGGTGGGACACTCCTGTCTGTATTTGCAAGTCTTCCCCTTAGAGGAGCCATTGGACCAAAAGTCCAGCACAGCCGGCGGGCTGGAACCCCCCGCCCCGCCCCCTGGCAGGTGACCTGTGCTGGGGCCGCCCGCTGAACCGCATGCCCACAATGGTATATCTCCCCGGGTGCAGGGCGCGTGGGCGTCACGTACAAAAGCCACAGCCTCTGGCCTGGCTCATCCTGCCTAATCTCGGGGTGCGGGGAAATCCGCCTACGGCATCCCTCGTCACAAGCCAACCACGCTGGGCCCGGAAAGTAAATCATCGCCCGGTAGGCGTTGTCCAAATACTGGACCATCGGAATTGCCAAATCCGGCCATGCCCTAAGGTACACCGCCATGCATACGATGCAGGCCGGCAACCATTTGGCCCACATACTTGGTGGCTTGCGACAACGTGCCTGCCACTATCCTTCTCATTCTGCCCCTCCCTCTCTCCTTGGTGGGCACACTGTTTAGGAATGAGAAGATATCCACGTACTCCCCCCGCCAAATTTACTCTCTGGCGGCCTGTGCCAAGTGGTCACTCATCGGTAAGGAATAGGGGCTTGGACCAACCCGGCCACCCAAAACATTCCCCTAAGGGTAGGGAACACCCCCCACCACGGGGCCCTGGGTGTTAGCTGTCATCGCCGGGTGAGGCGTCAGCGGGTGCACCGCCGCACCACCCGCGCGAGGCCAAAGCGATTGGAAAGCCCCCCCCCCATATTGGGAATGTGTGTGGATGTACTCGCTTACACCGTATACTCACATGCTGCACCCCCGCGGGCCGCCCCCACCGGGGGTTCCGGCCCACTGGGGGCGTCGGAGCTCACGACCGACGTAGAGCTCATCCCCGGAGAACCTGCACCTGGCTGCTGGCTGGGGAGCTGCGAGGCAGTGGCCGAAACCGCGCCACGCGCCTGCAGCAGCTCAACCCTCCCTGTCGGCTGTTGTCCTCCTGAAGACAGCGCCTCAAAAGGAACCCCAAAGGAGGGGGGGCCCCCGCCTGACTTCCACGTTAACCTGGGGCGAAGGGCCGGCTGGCCCGCCTGGTCCATGCGTGGGTACAGGCCCCTGTACCCAGGACCCGAAAGCAGGTGGAGGAGCGGTGTCCACCGCTCGCGGGCCGCGGGCCGGAACCCCTTCCGCGCCCGCACTCTGGTTGCCCACTCCGGGCGAAGGGGCAATAGACCCCATTCCGCCGGCCCCGGCAGGGGCGGGCAAAGGCGGCAGCTGAGGAGGCAGCACCGCGGTCCTCCGACCTGGGTTGCGCCTCCTAACCGCGCGAGCTGCACTCGGAGCTGCCTTCTTCTTCGAAGGCATTTCCACCGAAGCAAAGGGAAGCCGGCAAGGCAGAATCGCTACCCAAAAGGCTTCCCGGTAGGCTCAAGAGCGACGGAGACACAGGGGAAAAGACTTCTCCGCTCCGTCGCTGAGGTAAAATGGAAGCTCGGCTGCCTCGTGGCCACCCCTTTTATAAGGGAGCTGGCCACGCCCCTAACTACCCGGATTCTCTGTCCTGTGGGGGGGGGGCCCGCAAAGGGCGCGGCGGCCATTTTGGCGCCGCGCTTGCATTCTCTTCTCTGTTCAAAAGTTTTATTTGTTTTTTTAAATCATAGCAATTAGGCATTATTTTATTGTACTGCAACAGATTTTACATTGGCCTGTCAAGAGTTGTGACCAGTTATAGATTGCTATCTATTCACTGGCACTTAACACCAATGCAGTTGTGCATAGGACTGCAATATTAGTGTTCATGTAAATTATCTATCACAACAACTTTGCTATATATACAAAAAGTAAAACAGAATTTTGCTCCTTACAGATATAATTTGGTATGAATGACCAAAGTGTATAAATGACATTCTTATTTTTATATAATGGCTGAGATCCCATTGCTTAGTGCGGTAAACCACACTTGAGTAGGCCCACTGAAACAATGGAAAATATAGTGAAATCTAGTTTAATTACAACTTACTATGCAACTAGAATAGGCCCAATTGAATCAATGGAATTTATGAAAGATTCATCAAATCCCCATTGATTCAATGGGCTTACTAAAGTGTGACTTCTTATTGCTAAGCAACAGGATTTCAGACAAAGTCTTTTTATATACAGATCAGCATGGTTTAATGAATGTAACCAGGAGAAATAATCCCATATATACTTGAGTATAAGCCAACCCAAATATAAGATGAGGTACCTAATTTTGACCTGAAAACCCAGGAAAACAGATTGACCCAAGAATAATCCAAGGGTGGGAAATGCAGCAGCTGCTATTGAGTTTCAATAATCAAAATACATAAAAATATTTTAAAATTAATTAAATTGTTGGCACTTCTCAATCCGGCATGATCTTGGGACCTCGTGGTCATTTACCAGAGTATAAGCTGTGTCCCATTTGGGGGGCTAAAAAAACCTCAGCTTATACTCGAGTATATATGGTACATGTTTTCTTAGGAAGTATATAAGTACAGTAACACCCCGTATAACAACTTTAATTCATTCCGCGGGGCTAGTTGTACGATTTAATCATTATACAATGCGTGCATCGTATAGCAATTATCCCTATGTTTGCATTGTACAACTATTATCTCTATGGGAAAAATCATACAACGTTGTATGATTTTTCAGATAGAGATGCATTGCATTGTATAATGCAATGCATCTGGCAGCTGGGGAGATAGCCACCATGGGCTGGCTTGTTTGAGCAGTCAGTTCTCGAAGCTTGGGATGTGGTACTGGAGGGTACTTTTAAAGAAAATTTTAAAAACTTTTAACTTTAAATAACTTTAATTTTTAATGTTTTTTAAATGTTTGGGTACTTTTACTGTATATGTAAGCCACCCAGAGTCACTTCGGCGAGGGGGCAGTGTTAGAAATATGATTACATAAATAAATAATGATTTTAGTTGTTATACGGGGCACAATGTTTTTTCAAATCCTCATATGGTTTAATCGCTGTAAGAGGCATTTGTTATATGGGGTTCTACTGTACATCAGAATAGGAATTTTGATTTAAGTCAGTAATGAAGGTGAAAGGGAAACATTTTGCTTAAATACTTCCATTTGTAAATCACTCTTATATGCTTATTTATTTTAAATATTTATATACAGCCCATTTCTCTGATGACCTCCAAAACAACTTGAATCCCATTCAAATAACACAAAGTATGCTTTTGTTTTTTGCCATGGTGAAAAATTGATTTGTAACATTTGGCTATGTTTTCCCTCCCTTTTTATTTCTCCTCAGGACCTGTAGGTTGCTGTTGTATCACTTTCATCATATCTCCTGGGGAAAAAAACCTAAGATTCAGCCAAAATCAAGAGTTACCCAGCAAGGAAGACAAAGGTATGGGACAGCATACTTTTAAGTCTGGCTTAAAGCTGGAGATACGTAAGAGTTCCCATTTTGATATACCATCAGGCTATATCAAAAGATACTTATTCAATATTATTTCTCAAAGAATGCCTTTTATTTCCCTTGTGTATTTAGTGGGTTTGAAATGAAGTGACATACTGCTTGTTAAAAAAAAGCCTTCTTGATATGATCAACTAATAACTTAATTCAAATAGTAAAGTGAATAACGTGGCCTTTCCAAGATAAATATAGCTGGATTCCAGAGTGTGTGAGGCTTGATTACCTCTGGATCCAGATAATCCTTGTCACTTAATGAGTAGATATGATGTGTAGTGCCACATAATTTCAGTTAACAGACTCTGATGCTTCACATTTTAAGTTGCGGTTGGACTTGGTTATGATGCATAGTTGCCTCTGGACTGTTAGATGTGACAGTAGAGAAAGAAAAGTAAAAAAAAGAATAGGTACAGTAGAAACAGCTTGGTTGGGTAATTTAAAAACCCTATAGAAACCAGTTAAGTTCTGTTTATTTATACTGTGATTTCCATCTCTTCTGGAGCATTCTTCTGTGATAAATTTATATGATAATTACTAATTCATATACATAAAAATGATATCTACGTTGGTCTTTTCCCTTGTTTTTCTTAGGCCTCCCCATCTATGGTATTTCTTCTGTAGATAAACATAACATTTGTTCCTGCTGCTGTTTTCAACTCAGATAAGGAAGAAGATTCTGTAATCTGTTGTTTACATGTCTAGAATTTTAATAGTACTTTTAGTGTTAAAATTATACAGCCTAAGATGTGATCTCAGCAATGATGCCTTGAAGAAGGACCATATCTCTAAATTCTGAACAAAGTAACATTTTCTGGTTTTCTCTTACTCAATACCCTGCAGCTATTTTAGTTCAGCAACAAAATAAAATCTTCCTCTTCATTTTCACATTGTGTCAATTACATTTTATTTGAAGTTGGTGTCCTCACTTATGTTTTAATATCGTTGAAAATATACCTGTATCTGTCACATCTTGGACTAAAGTAGGCTTGCCACAGTTTAGTGTTGTGGTGTCAGAAGGTCCTTAGTAAGAGAAGTATTTAAAGGTAAAGGTTTCCCTTGCTTGAAAGCCAGTTGTATCTGACTCTAGGGTTCAGTGCTCATCTCTGTTTCAAAGCCGAAGAGCCAGCGCTGTCTGCTGCTGCAGACATTTCCGTGGTCATGTGGCAGGCATGACTAGACACCAGAGCGCACGGAACACTGTTACCTTCCCACCAAAGTGGTCCCTATTTATATACTTGCAATTTCTTGCTTTAAAACTGCTAGGTTGGCAGGAGCTGGGACAAAGACGGGAGCTCATTCCGTCCTGCAGTACTTGGGAATCAAACTGCTGACCTGTTACCTTCTAGTCAGCGTCTTAGTCATTTGAGCCACTGCAGTCCCAGAGAAGTACTTATTGACAATAAAAACAGATAACTTTAGAAGACCAAGAGAATGGATAAAACATACAGTACTCCAGATGTAGCAAAGATGTAGCTGCCATTAGCATCAGCCATCATGGCCCATAACTAGGACTGGTTTGAGAAGCAATCCAATGACATCTGGAGGGTTTACCAATTTTCTGTCTCTGCATTTGATTCTATTGAATTATTATCTGTTAAAGAACTCATTAACAATTCTAGTGAGAGTGGAAAATACTCCATATGTCCTGGAAAGTACTCATAATATTTATTACTTTAGATAATATGAACATTATGAAACTTAATGGCACTTTAAAAAAAGAAAAAAAAGCCCTCACCCTCACTTAACAAAATAATTTGGATTTAGGTTCAGGGCTGGAGTCCTGTTGGGGGAAAAATTGTGCATAGAGTAATAATTATTTCTCCCAACTTTAGAAAGTTGTCTATTCTATTAGTGGCCATATGGTTGATTCTGCAGTTGGTACAATCAGAGTTCTGTGTTCTGATCCATAGGTTTTGCACATTCTTGAGCATGAAATGAAGTAAAATAAGCTGAGAAGTACTTAGCTCCTCAGGGATGGTGCAACATCAAACTATCCAAGAATCATAGAAATGTAGAGCTGGAAGTGACTCTGAGGGTGATCAAGCATACCTTCCTGCCAAAGCAGGAAATCCACAGCTAAAGCATTCCTGACAGGTAACCATCTCAACTTTGTTTAAAAGGTCCGGTGAATGAGAATCCATCACCCTCTTCTTCTTATGTGTTTAGTCCAGACATGAAAATGAAGACACCTTGAGGAAACTTTAGTATTCAAGGAATGAAGACACAGACGAATGAAGTAGTGAAATTCAGCTCTTTATTAGTGGGGTTTGAACACAGTTTGGATGGGGCAAAACTCAGACTTATATACACTAAAAACAGTAACAGAAACAACAATACAACAAGCCCATTGGCTAACAGAGTGTGCACATTTTTGATCCACTTATTTGCATAAGAAGAGAAAATACATTAGAAAAGATACATTCCGCTCCTGTCAGATTCTATTTTACGCGCCACATCGAAATCTTGCGAGACTACGCTGTCTGGCGAGATTTCGTAGCTGTCAAACAGGGACACTGTTTGACAGCTAGGAAAGCGCAGGAACATGGCAGTTTGAATCGCCTTGACAGTTACAAGCACAGTTAACATACATAACAGAAACCTATTCCTCTTTTGAATGGCTCTCAAATCAAGATGTTCTTCTGAATGTTTAGTCAAAAATCTCCTTTCTCATAATTTAAATCCTTGATTCCCTAACATTGCAGTGGAAGGACGAAACACCTGATCAAAGTTCTCCAGCAGGCACCACAAGGATAATTTGTCTATAGGACTTGGAAGAAAAGAAGGACTAGTTTAAGTAGCTTAATCGCCTAGTCTGTATGCACAATAAACAATCTAAAGACATTGATACAACATTTTATTGGCAAATACTATAAACACACTTGAAATGTTAAAGTTGGTTATTAAAACATTCTCAGTAGATTCTTCTTAAATGCCTCAATCCATTATTTCTTTTCAGCCAACTTCAATGAAAATAGACTTAAATATGTTTTAGGGTATATCGGCCAGAATCTTGTTATGCACATTCCGACCATGCAAACCTCGATGATGTAATCAGCTGCAACTTTCTAAACACCCACACCCACCCACCCACCCCCACTTAACAGTTCCTGGGATCTCCAGGGATCCGCTTCATCCTAAGGAAAATTCTGGGAGCTGTGGACTAGGAGGAAAACTCTTTAATGCCTGAAAACCATCATTGCTGATCATGATGATTTTCAGGTATTAAAGAGATTCTCATACTATTTGACAGTTACCAAAGACTTCACTTGGATGCATATTGGGGGTAGCAGGGTAGGAAATTTTTTATTCCATCACCATAGTCACAGTATTGCCATTGAGTTCCTCAATTGCATGGTCATAATTTGTGCAACAGGATTCTGACCATTGTACATTTTGTGTTTTGAAACAAAAACAGAAAGCATACAATGACTGAATTTCTGTTGCACATATGATGACTATACAACTAAGATATGTACACCAAAAAATCCCACAGACTGGTATTGGTAATGTACCAACAAAAATTAGTGAACTATCAGAATCTTTTGGTCTACTCTTTTCATTTTTTTATTAAAGTGTTATCATAAATACTTAAAAAGATATGACATCAACATAAATAAGATAAAACTATCTTTAGTAATAGCTTTTACAAATTTAACGATTCTTTTCAAACCTTTTAGTCTAAAAAGACTTTAAAAGACCAAAGGATCTCTAGCACCAGAACTTTAAGCTGAGATCCATTTCTGAATGTACAGCTGGCACAGCATTCTGTTAAAATTTTGAGAGGGTAAAAGAAATAGTTTCACAGCATTTTATTTATAAACCTTCTCTCTGCTACCTCATTTAAGAATGATTAGCTCTTCTATAAATTTGAGCTCTTCCTCAAGAATTCCAGTGAAACTAAAGCACACAAAAGCACCATAGATCTTTCAAACCAGATAAGATTACTCATGAATCATTTCTTTGAGAAAACAACTCTTTCTTCAAATTTACTACTTAAAACCTGGTATGCAGACTATTCTTAGACATCTGTATATCACATTGTTGTTGTTTGGACTTTTCACACTATTTATTGCACATTAATTATTGCCCATTAAAAGCAATAAAGTTTTACAACACAGTGCTCTTGGGATAGCCTTTAATGGCAAACATTAAATTTTACAACTTTTCATTTCTCAAATAATCCTTACCCTTGCCTTGAGTGATGAGCATTAATATATGCAGTACTCTTTTTTCAACAACCAGACTATCATGATATCAGGATTTTACTTTAGAAAATTGAGACAGGACAGTAATGGAATAGTTTATAAATCTTATTTTTTTTCCTACTTGTTTGTTATTTTTTCCCCTAGGATCCAAATTTGCTTACAATATAATTTTTAAAAAAACCATAAGCTGCTAAAAACAGAACAAATTAAAATATTAAAAATTACTAAATACACTAAGATAAACACTGAATTAGCACAGTTAAAAAAACAGTTTTAAAAATACAACAACAGCCACCCCTTAAAACAGGATTCACCTAGAGAGGAATTTTGCTTAATGGGTCTATCCAAAGAGCCAGCCAGCCAACTAATTGGCTCAGCTAAGAAGAAAATTCCAGTAGCCAGCAGAAACTATGGAGGGTCCTTGGAAAACTATACCAGGCTTCACTACCAGAGAGCCCCTGGAATCCTTCTACTTTGCCCTATAGCAGGGGGTACCCAAGCTATGGTCCGTGGGCCAGATCCGGCCCCAACACCAATTCATCCAGCCAATGCCACCCTTGATCACTCCTGGAAGTGGAAGTAAAATGTGCCCATATGGGTGCATTTTACTTCTACTTCCAGGAGCAACGAGAGTGGCATGGCCGGATGAATTGGCATCAGGCTGGATCTGGCTCACTGAATATGGCACCTTAAAATCTATCTCATCCTGTTGCAAAACAGATTGCATGACATGTTTTACTTCCACTTCCGGTGGGAGGAACCATGTGACAGGCCCACTGAACCATGTGGCCGGCCTGTTGAACTACATGACTGGCACCCCTGCCCTACAGGGTCCATTATAAGATGTAATACATATTGGTATTTTAGTTATTTCTAAACCTACTTGTCCAATTAGTTCTTGATATAAATTATACAGAATTCATAATGGATTGGGCTGCCCCCCCCCCACACACCTTTGCAGGCTCTGGACTGGTTGCAAGGCACTCTCGCTTACACTCCCAAATCCAATAGACTCAACCACAAGTGTTTTTAATGAAATGAGGTTCACTCCAACTAGGAAAGGGGATACAAACAATTGTTCTTGGGCCACTTGACTTCAGTGTCAGTTGAAGGCATTAGTCCTGTCTCAGTCCTCTCCACATCTTTTGAGTGTGAGCCTGACCGGTCTCAGGACCTGTATAAACAATATGCCTGCAATGTGGGAAAGGTCTGTCATTCCCTCTACTAAAGGCTGTGGCCCAAGTCCAATCCCCCACCTTGCCTTCCTTCATCTGGAAATGATGCACTTCCTATTCCAGGACTAAAGCGTTGTGACTGTGGGCTCTCCAGTTCCAGTGCCTTGTAGGTACTCCTGTTCTTGGTTGGAGTTCGACTCACCCCAGGGTGAGATACAATTTTATGCTTTTAGGCATCAGGGCTCCTGCCTAGGGATCCTTGTGTATATATAGTCCTAGTCATCTTTAGAGCCTCCTTGATCTGGTAGGAATCCTCTGGTTGCTCTGGAATGTATCTCCTTGCAATGTCTTTCCCCTATTCAGGGCTTAAAATATGAGCCTACTCTGGATTCTTTGCTCTGAGGTCACTATTTCTCCCCTGCCCCTCCAGTAGCATTTTTTTTTACTATCTCCAGGGCTTCTTTCATATCCCACCACCCCACTTCACTCTCTCTCTCTCTTCCAGGGCTTCTGTCTTGAGTTTCACAGACAGGGCTTCTGTTTAGGTTTAACTTCCCTGAATGCAGGGTCCCCTCCAAAGTTGTCCCACTTTGGGGGGCATAAGCCCTCAAATGGGTTTTGTGACCCCCACAGTGCTGATCTCGCAAGCCCAAGGTATGTATGTGCCGAATTTCAGCAACGTTGGTCCAGGGTTGTGGGCTCCTTTAGAGCACATACAAACCTACACCACTGTTTTATAGATATAGATATAATAACAATCACTACTGGCAATATCTGTGCACCCAACTTGTGATCAAAAAGCTTTCCAAGAGGACAGCCTCCTATATTGACCCTGTCAATGATGTTTCGTGGAAACAGGAGCCTTGTCTACTATTACAGAACTGAGCACTCAAGTACTTGGTTCATAAATTAATTAATTCGTTCGTTCGTTCATTCATTCATAAGAAGTAAAACAAGGTGATGCAATTATGTTTCCAACATACAGTGATTGATAAACTCCTTTTAGATCTGATTCTGTCCTGTGAAAATCACTTTAAGCAAGCAATAATAGGCTGGGAAAGAATGAAAGAAGGAATAGTAGAGCTGCCTTTCATCAAGGTGTCGGTTCCTAGAGCAAGTTGTCACTCAGAAACGATAATAAAGACCCAGGATGCCTTATTTTTATTGCCTGCAGAGGCTGCTGTCTTTTTCTTTTGTACGTTTTAAACACCCTGAGTGAGAAAGACAAATCTCTCTTAGTTACATTTAATGTTTCCTGGAGGTTTTTTTGTTGTAGAATTTCATGGAATTGTAAAGGGAGGGTTTTCTGTGTATCAAAACATCTATTGTGCCTTCTTCAGAAATCAGAAAGATTAAGCAGAATGTTTAAGTTCAACATTAAAAAAAAACCTCTATAGTATCTTGAATGCAATGACCCCATTTTCTCTGGCACGTGCTTTTGGCTTTGCACCCCTTTTGCTGACAGAGCAACTTAAAACATCAGAATATTTTGTTTTGTTTGAAAAATCTTAGGTTCTTTTGAAACTGGAAAATGTTAGTAAGGTCTGCTTAGAGTTTCCTTAATTTTTGAAGCATGATGGCTGGCTACAAAGACCAGGATGTGTTCTATTCATTGTGGAATATACTTTCTCCACTTTCCCATCAGTGTATGTTTGGTAGAGCATATGTTTTGAATGCAAAACAGGTTTGCAGCCTCTACAGATAAGACTAGGAAAAATACAAATATCTGCAATCCAAGAGACCTTCTGTCAGTGTCAGCAATAAAGAGATCAAATTTGTTAGTGTAATACAACTTCCTACGTGATTGGAAAGTGACTGAGATCACTGTTGTTTTCTTTAACTTAAAATGAGCTGACCTCTTAGCAATAGCAATTACACTTCTATACTGCCCCATAGTGCACTCCCTGGGTGGTTCACAAGTTAATTAGCATTTCCCCCCCAACATGCTGGGTACTCATTTTACCAACCTGGGAAGGATGGAAGGCTGAGTCAACCTTGTGTCACATCGGGATCAAACTCACAACATTTTGGCTGAAGTACAGTAGTTTAACCATTGCACCACCAGTGCTCTTTTTACACAAATATCTTATTTAAATTGTTTCATTATGATTATATTAACAGAAAGAATATGTTAATATATTTGATTAAGCAGTAGGATGCAAATATTTTAAATAAAATAAATATTGCCTCTGCTTAAGTTTCTAACACTGATAGTTAATAAAAAGCACTGCTGGGAATATGTACATTCTGTGGAACTATAACGGTTATGTTCATCTGATAAATGCTTGGTTTTACAATTTTCACAACTAAGCTGTGGGTTTCACTACTGGTCCATGGGCTGAATTTGTTATGAGTATGGATTATATTACTGAAAAGTACCATTAACTATCAGTTTGAATTGAAGGGGTGTGTGTGTGTGTGTGTGTGTGTGTGTGTGTGTGTGTGTGTGTGTGTGTGTGTGTGTGTGTGTGTGGCAGCTTAGAGATAATTGTGTTTGTGTACAAACAAGTATATGTATCTTATTCTTCTGGAATTACATGTCCAGTCCATGAACATGGAACCCGGTTTCTTTCTTAGACCTTTGACTTGGAACAGATGTACTGAAAGCTGCAACAAGGTGTATAAAGATCCTTCTTGATGAATGGAGCGTTGGAAGGCCACTTGCTTTGCATCATTTCAGTTCCTGAATGAAAAAGCATTGGGCCCAAATCCTATTGCTGTTTTAGTCCACAAGAAGAAAATCACAGACGTCATAGCAGCAAATTGCTGCTCATTAATGATGTGCTGGTTGCCTTTCAGAGCACATTCCTGACTATGTAGTAGGGTGAACTCCCATGAGTGCAAACATTTATCGGCAGCAATTTGCCATAGAAAATCATGCTGCCCTTATTTTTTGTATGTGTGCATATGTGTACACATACATCCTAATTCTCTGGAAGTACACACACAAATTGGCAGCAGAATTCTGGCCTTTGTATCACTGCATATCATTCTTATTAATCCAGTTTTATTAATCTATAGCAGGGGTGCCCGAACATTTTTGGCTGAGGGTCGGTCGTGTAGTTCAGGGGGCTGGATCCGGCCCAAATGGCAATTCATCCAGCCCGCAAAGCCTTCATCACTCCCAGAAGTGGAAGTAAAACACACCAATACGGGAGTGATGAGGGTTTCGTGGGCCGGATAAATTGTTGTCGGGGGCCAGATTTGGCCCCTGGTCCGTAGTTTGGGCATCCCTGATCTATATATTTATTTGTATAGTAGCTGTTCTTTAATTTGCCTTTTCATTAAAAAAAATCAAGCTACTTATAGGCTGTCTTCAGAAAGGAGATTAGGGGAAGGACAAGTAGAATATGCAATTTGGCATTTTCCCACTATGTTGTTGATGCCTTCTTTACGTTTCATATTGGCAGCTACATTTTAATCAGGCTCATTTCAGCATGTGTCAAAAATATTTTAAAACAATAAACAAGGTTTTACAGTTACCATGATAGACTATTTGGTGGGTGGATGGTAAGGAAAAACAGTATTTTACAGAAAATCTAATGGGTTCTTTTACATTACATCTATCTATCTATCTATCTATCTATCTATCTATCTATCTATCTATCTATCTATCTATCTATCTATCTATATGTGTGTGTGTGTATGTGTGTGTGTGTGTGTGTGTGTGTGTGTCTTTATATAGAGATGTATTCTGTAGATTTGGCTTCTTCTGGGACTGCAGAACCACCATCTTCTAATTTGTCCTATACCGTATGGAGGCGGCTTTGCACATCATTCAACATAGCTGTTGCCTGGATACGATGGCCTTGATCGAGGCCCTTGAGGCAACATAAGGATGAACCATTTGCAGCTGATTTAAGTGAAATGCCCCTGCAGGCAGGAGCATAAAACCCTCCTGATATAGCTTATAAGCTTAGGGTTTCTATTTATTCAGTAATTATTAACTTCCCCCATATTGCTTCAAGACAAATGGGTACCCTTTCTACTATGTGCTGCATGTGAGAGATTCCTGTGAGAAGAAACATTCCCATTCCTGAATTTAAATCCAGACAGACATCGTTTTATCTCCACATTAAGCCTTTTCTTTCAGATGCTGTTTCTGAGGTTCCTGCTGTTGCCAACAGCCAACTTAATTGCTCAAAAATGCACTTGTTCATAAGTGCGGTCAACCTGGCACCAGACTCCAGCCAAAGAATTGCCCTCAGTCTGAGGTACTGTCAGGACAATGAGAGGAAAGGAGATGTTGAATATTTAAAGCATAATGCTTTCCACTTAGATGTGAACACCTTCTTTCCACTTCACAGGTCCGTGAGAGCAGATGACTGTGCCTGACGGGGAAAGAAAATAACCTGAATGTTAAGCCTCATTTTTATCTGGTCCCATTACTAGGAGAGCCTTTTTTATTGCTTTTTAATAAGAGGTTTATTTAGCAAATTTAGATTTTGATTAACTGGGAATGCAGAAACCAGCCAGTAACAACTCAAAACATTAAATACAGTAAATTAGAAGAAAGCCTGTAGCTGTGCAGATGCAACATTGTGAATCAGTACAGTCATCATATTTATCTATTTATGTAGATAGTTAGGTTATTTGTTTGTTTCTTACATTTTTCTGCTGCCCATTTGGGAGGTTTCTCACTTTGGATGGTGTACAAACAAATATCAAATAACACGACAAAATGCACACAGGTAAAAAACAGGCCAACTGACAAATGCTTCTCAAAATAATATAATATAAAATAAAATAACTAGTATCTGAGGCCATAGGGAATCAACCTGACTGACTAATTTATAGCTAAAGGGACAACACCTTGAAAGGCTTCCTTCAACAAGAGAGTTTTTCATTGCTTTTTAAAAATAGCCAGGATGGGCTTGGCACAGCTCCATCAATACGGTGTTTCACAGCATTGGTGCCGCCACTGAGAAGGCTCTAGTTCTAGTTATAGACTTTTGAGCCATCCTCAAGGGTAGCACCTGGAACTGTGCAGACTGTGACAAACAGGTGATACAGGGAATTGTTCTGAGGAAGAGGCAATCCAACAGATAACAAGGTACCAAACCGTATAGGGCTTTAAATGATAACACTAATACATTGTATCTGACATGGTAGGCAACAGGTAACCTGTGCAGGCCTGCAAAGGCTGGGGAAATATGATCAAATTTCTTTATGCCTGTCACCAGCCTGGCTGCTGCATTCAAGACCTGCTGTAATCTCCGTATCAGACACAAGGGCAGTCCTACATAGAGAGCATTACAGTAGTCAATCAATGTGTCGGTCAGGGTTATGAGAGACCATCTGTCCAAGTAGGAGCGTAACTGTGCAATCTGCCAGAGCTGGGGGGGGGAGCAGCTTTGGACACTGCCGCTATTTGTTGCTTAAGTGAAAGCAATGGGTCCATAATGAACCCCAGATTGCGGACCTGGTCCCTAGGAGTAAGAGTAGCTCCACCCAGGGTAGGGGCCAGGCCTCCCAGTCAGGCAGACGAGCTCTCAAACACAAAAACCTCCCTCTTGTCAGGGTTCAGTTTCAGCCTGTTAGCTTTTGTCCACTCCATTATTGAGTCCAGACACTCATCAAGATGTCAGACTGCATCAACTGCATCAACTGCAGATGATGAAAAGGAGAGATAGAGTTGGGTGTTATTCATCTCCTAATGACCTCTCCCAGTGGCTCCATGTAGATATTAAACGACGATAGGAAGATGATTGACCCCTGTTGGACCACCCCATTGTAGGGTCAATGGGGCTGAAATAAACTCCCCAAGTAGAACTCTCTGGGTCTGCTCACCAAGGAAGGAGCAGAACCACTGCAGCACAGTGCCCTGGAATCCCAGCCATAATAAGCATCCCAGGAGGGTACTGTGGTCAACGATATCAAAAGCTGCTGAGAGGTCCAGGAGCACCAAGAGAGATGAAGCTCCCCTGTCTGTGATGAAGTAATGTATAATCTACTAACTGGGGGAAAACATGGCAAAAACAAGGGACAGAGACCCTTGTTTAGTTGTTCCAAAAGCGCTCCCAGATGGCAAATATAATCCTATGCAGGATACATAGAAAGGTATGGCCTTTCTATTAACCAAGAGGACCTCTGTTTTTCTAGATTAAAACTCAGCTCGCATATCAGATGCCCTTTTTCTGAACCTCATCTCCAAATGTTGTATATGTCACTGGAGAGGATTTGAGGTTAACATCTTCTAATTTAAAAACGTTATACGAATGAAAGGTTTCAAAAAGATAACCATGTTAATCTATTCCAGTGTCCATAATAAGAACAAAAATATTAAAATTATATACCTTAAAAACTATAATTTATTTTAGTTTAAGCATTAATGAACATGTTTAAGGAATCTCATTCTGAAATGAATGTGTTAATCACACATCAGTGCTGTATCTCTTCTCTGTGCATCTCCTTCATTCTCTAACATGTGTACTCAGACAGTAAATGGTTCTACAATAGTATTACACTAGCATATTTTGCCTGGCCTTGCCAGACAGATTTTGTGTGTGTTTTTGGTTTGGGTGGTGGTGATTTGAATTTGTGATTTTTGAATTGATTTTATTTATTTGATTTTATTTATTTATTATTTGTTTTTATTTAATATTTTTTGACTGTTGCATACTCTTCCAGCTTCTAGGAGGGGCTGTGATTAAGAGTACTGCAATTGTCTTTCTTTCTTCAGTTCTGTTCCAGAGGCATGGAGTGAGGACGTCTTTTGCAAGTGCTCTTGATTTATTATTTTATTTTTATTTTATTTTGATTTTGGGGTGCTAGGCTGGGGGGGTTTAAGTGTTTTTGCTTGTGTTTTTGCTTGTTCTTTTGTATTTATTTTGGATTTTAGATGTGTTTTATTGTTTTGGATATTTCAGGTTGTTATTAATTTTTTTGATTTTTCCCGTATTTATTTTTTAAATTTGTGATATTATTGTTTGTTGAGTTAGGTATTTTCATTTTGTAGATAGGTGTTTTTAGTGAGTTTTCTTGGTTTTTTGTTAGTCTTTGGTATTTTGGGTGTTTTTTGTTGAGTTAGTTGTTTACTGTTTTGTTTTCTACTGGGTTTATTTGAATTATTTGTTTATTTATTTGTGTTTTTTTATTTTTGATGGTTGACCTTATGTTAAACTGATTTTGTTTTGTTGTGGTTATGTTTTGCAGGGTGAAGAATGGCCTGTCTGTCTTTTCCTCTTTTCCCCATTGCTATTTCAAAATTAGGTTTCAATGCAGCGATAGGGAAAATGAAGAGCCTGCAGTCAGCTCGCTCTTCATCTGGTAAGGTTTGTTAGGTCGCTCAGGGGAGAAGGAGGCAGAGAAGAGCTCTCTGCTTCACGATGGTTCTCTCCTCTCGGCCTCCTTTCCCCCTGGCTTACCTAATGGGAGATCAGCCGGCAACAATCTGTAGGGGATGGTGCTTTTCCTTGCAGATTGCTGGCTGCTGCTTTTCTATTACCTCCACCGCTGTTTCGTGCTAGTTTTCAAAAAAGTGATGTGGATAGTACAAACGCAGCAACCAGTCATTTGCCAGGGAGTGTGCTTCCGCTGACAAAGTGCTGCCTGCTGGTGGGTTCCCCCCGCCTCATCTTACCTTGAGGGCGGCGGTGGTCTCACCGTGTCTTCAGCAGGGTAGTGGGGGAAAGAAGGCTGGCGGTTGTCTCGCCATGGTTTTTGCATGTTTGGGTTATCGAGGCCGTCAGGCACTGTGTCCACCTGCAGCAGCCTTGCACTCCCATAGAATTATTTTATTTTATTTTTCACGTGCTGGCTTTTTCAATATTCTACGTGCTCGCACTCTTCAGCCTGATTGGCTGAAGTGGTCACGGCGCGGAGGACGCTGGTATTTGAAGTTGTCTGTCTTTTATTTGCATCCATGCAGCGGCTTTTTTCTGGGGTTCATTTTGTATTGGGCAAGCCGGCTTTTCCAACATTCTCTTTGCTCTCACCTGTCAGCCTGATGCGCTGAGGGGTGGCGCGGCACGGAGGACGCTGGGACTTGAATTTGATTTGTTTTGTCTGCGTTCGTGGGCCAGTTGCCCCACTGGCAACTGCCGGACCCTTGTGGCGATGGTTGGGCGAGGTAAAGGCAAGTGTGGGTGGCTCAGTATGGGATAGTATGGATGGGTGCGGGAGCATTTGCCGGATTCCAACAGTTAACATCCATCATTATAGGTAAAGATTAGTACTCCCCCATCCATAACATACTGTAATTAAATGCATGTACACTTCTTAACTTGTCAATATCATTAAAACAATTCTATAGGCAAAATAATAATAATTGGACTGGCATGAAGAATCCCAGAAGTGATTTCCAAGTATGCCACATAACATATATTTTAAGTTAGACCACCCCCAATATATTCTCCAAATTAGGTGAAATTCACTCTAGACTTTCAAAGACAAGATAATTTTTTTGGGTGGGTGGGTGAGTCCTGATCTTTCAAAGTGATTTTCATGTAGAACATGTATGCTATATGTCAACTCAGACTACCCTAAACACTTCTGCCAAATTTGGTCAAAATCCATCCAGTTGTTCAGAAAAATGGGCTCCCAGTTTGATGTTTATTTATGTCATATAGCCAGTTCTCTTAGTCAGACTATCCTAAACTTACCCACCAAATTTGGTGAAAATCTGTCCATCTGTTTTTGTGAGACAGAATAATAGACAGTCAGGAACTTATATTTATTTATATTGATAGAAGAATGGATGGAGCAATGTGGTGTATTGTGAAACTGACTGGTGTTTAAAGCTAATATTTCTGATAAAATGATTTCTTTTCCATAAGTTTTTTCTCTCTACCTAATCATTCCTATTCTTTCATGATCTCAACAGCTTGTGGCTGATAGCATGGTAGGGAAAGAACCATAGAATCAGTAGGAAATCCCCCAACATTTGAAATAGTGAACACAATACAAATTTGATTGATTGATTGATTGATTGATTGATTGATTGATTGATTCAGGACTTGAATTAGGCTTTTTGTTATTTTTACTTTCAAAATTCCTGCTGCTTCGTTAAGAAGACATTCTGAATTTTAATAGTTTTAATTGAAGCCACAATGGACCAGTTCTATGAGGACCTAGAACACCTCATAGAACAGACACCAAGAAATGATGTCCAAATTATATTAGGAGACTGGAATGCCAAAGTAGGAAATCAAAAAGTGGAGGGAATAACAGGCAGATTTGGTCTTGGAACACAGAATGAAGCAGGGCTAAGATTGATAGAGTTCTGCCAAGAGAATGCACTGGTCATAGCGAACACTCTCTTCCAGCAACACAAGAGGCGACTTTACACATGGACATCACCAGATGGCCAACACCGAAACCAGATTGACTACATACTCTGCAGCCAAAGATGGAGAGCCTCCATACAGTCAGCAAAAACAAGACCTGGAGCAGACTGTGACTCAGATCACAACCTACTGATCGCAAAATTCAGGCTTAGACTAAAGAAAATAGGGAAAACACAGAGAACAGAAAGATATCACCTACACAGCATCCCTAAAGAATACACGGTGGAGGTGATGAACAGATTTAATGGCTTAGACTCAGTAGACAGAGTACCAGAAGAATTATGGACAGAGATGAGGGACGTCATGCAGGAAGCAGCAAAGAAAACCATACCAAAAGAAAAGAAGAGTAAGAAAGCAAAGTGGTTGTCTGACGAGGCTCTTAAAATAGCAGAGGAAAGAAGGAACGCAAAAGTCAAAGGAGAAAGGAAAAACTACAATCATTTGAACACAGAATGTCAAAGAAAAGCAAGGAGAGATAAGGAAAACTACCTAAAAGAACAGTGCAGAGAAATGGAGGAAAACAACAAAAGAGGCAGAACCAGAGATCTTTTCAAAAAAATCGGCGAAATCAAGGGAACATTTAAAGCAAAAATGATCATGATAAGGGACAAAGACGGAAAGGAGCTAGCTGATGCAGAAGAGATTAAGAAAAGAAGGAAAGAGTACACAGAGGAACTTTACAAAAAGGACATCAACACTCCTGATAGTCACAATGATGAAGAAATTGAACTTGAGCCAGACATCCTGGAGAGCGAAGTCATAAAGGCCCTAAAGAACACTGCAAACAACAAAGCTAGTGGAGATGATGGTATCCCAGTTGAATTCTTCAAAGCGCTAAAAGATGACGGCGTCAAATTACTGCATTCAATATGCCAGCAGATTTGGAAAACAAAACAGTGGCCACAGGATTGGAAAAGATCAGTATACGTCCCAATCCCAAAAAAGGGCAATGCCAAAGAATGTTCAAATTATCGAACAATCGTGCTCATCCCACATGCCAGCAAGGTGATGCTCAAGATAATACAGGATAGACTTCAGCAGCATGTGGAAAGAGAATTACCAGAGGTGCAGGCTGGTTTCAGAAGAGGCAGGGGGACTAGAGACCACATTGCCAACATACGCTGGATCATGGAGAAAACAAAGGAATACCAGAAACAAGTTTACTTTTGTTTTATTGACTACACTAAGGCATTTGACTGTGTGGACCACAACAAGATGTGGCAAGTAATTAAAGAGCTAGGAATACCAGAGCACCTCATATGCCTCCTGAGAAATCTGTACATGAACCAAGAAGCAACAGTTAGGACAGAACAGGGAATGACAGAGTGGTTTGGAATAGGAAAAGAGTAAGACAAGGCTGCATTTTGTCACCATGCCTATTCAACCGATACACAGAGCACATAATGCGCAGTGCAGGGATGGAGGAATCACAATATGGGATTAAAATCGCTGGGAGAAACATCAACAATCTGAGATATGCAGACGATACCACCCTAATGGCAGAAAGTGAGGAAGACCTAAAGAATCTCTTGATTGGGCTGAAGGAGGAGAGTGCAAAAGCTGGCTTGAGACTAAATATCAAGAAAACCAAGATAATGGAAGCGTGGCGCCAAAATGGCCGCCGCGCTCTTTGCGGCCCCCCCCACCGGACAAAGCCATCCGGGTAGTTAGGGGCGTGGCCAGCACCCTAATAAAAGGGCTGGCCACGAGGCAGCCGTGCTGCCATTTTGGCGAAGCGACGGAGCGGAGAAGTTTTTCCCTCTTACCTCCGTCGCTCGTATCCTTCCAGGGGAAGCCTTTTTGGGCAGCTTTTTTCTCTTCTTAGGCTTCCTGGCTAACTCAGCTATGCCCTCTAAGAAGAAGGCAGCTGCTAACGTGGCTCGATCGGCGCGGAGGCGCCAGCCGGGTCGGAGGACCGCGACTGCGCCCGCCCAGCAGCCACATTTAACGGAGCCCACCGGGACCGGTGGGATGGGATCGGTGGCCCCTTGGCCCGATCCGCAGTGTGTGCAGGTTGCCCCGGACGGGGCCGCGGCCCTTGGCCCGCAAGCGATGACCACTGCCCCCGCCAGGCTCCGTGCGGATGGGCCCTCTTGCCCGGGTGCACAGTTCCCCATGGGGGGAGCGAGCCACGGGGGGTGGTTGGGTTCCCTGCCTTTGCAGGGTGTGCCCACGGCTCCACAAGGGCCGGGCATGGGCTCTTGGCCTTATCTGGCCCCTGGGACTCAGGGGCCTGGACAGGTACCCGTTACCTATGGGTCGGTTGCCCATTTGCCCCCTGTTGGGGCTGGGGCCTTTGTCAACGTGGAGGCCCTTCTGGCCCGCGTTGCGGCACTTGAAGCATCCTTGGCGAGGGCCAATCAAACAGGGGTGCCTTTAGGATTCCAGGTGGCCCCTTTGGCTGCCGAACAGCGGCCGGCGACGGGTCGGGTTGAGCCGCCTGAGGCGCGCAGGCCGGTGGCGGCCACTGCCTCGCAGCTCCCCACTCAACAGGTGCGGGTCTGGCCCCGTCGACAAGCTCAGCTTCGGTCGTGAGCTCCGACGCCCCCAGCGGGCCGGAACCCCCGGTGGGGGCGGCCCGTGGGGGTGCATCGGGTGAGTATGCAGTTCAAGCTAGTGCACCCACACAACTGACTTCCCTGGGGGGGCTTTCCAATGGCCATGGCCTCGCACGGGTGGCCCGGTGGTCCCATTGCCCCCGGCCCACCCGGCGACTTCACCCCTGACACAGGGCCCGGGTTCGGGTGGCGCCCCCTGTGTGGTGGGGAATGTGTTGGGGATCCCCGGGCTGGTACAGGCCCCCTTTGCTTTGCCCGCAGTTCCCTCTGTGCCGGTGTCGGCACTGCCAACGGCAGGGTATTCCTTGCCCCTGGGGGACCATCTGGCCCAGTCCACCAGGGAAAAGATCTGGAGGGGAGAGTATGTAGATATCTTCTCCCTTCCTAATCGGGAGCCGACCAAGGAGGAGAGGGAAGGGCTGGACGAGAAGGATAAGGAGCAGGCACGTCGTCGTAAGCCGCCACGCACGTGGGCAAATTGGTTGCCAGCGTACCTGATTTACATGGCCGTTTACCTCAGGGCTAGGCCGGATTTGGCCATCCCTATGGTCCAGTATCTGGACAACATCTACCGGGCCATGGTTGACTTCCCGGGCCCGTCGTGGCTGGCTTACGACGAAGAATTCCGCATGAGGATTCCACTGCACCCAGAGATGAGGTGGGATGAGCCCTGCCAGAAGCTGTGGCTTCTGTATATGACCCCCATGCGCCCGGCGCCTGGGGAGAGATACCATTGTGGACATGCGGTCCAACGAGCGGCCCCGGTACAGGTTCCCCGCCAAGTGGCGGGGCAGGGGGTTCCAGCCCGCCTGCTGTGCTGGACCTTCTCGTCCAATGGTTCTTGCAACAGAAAAAATTGCAAGTACAAGCATGAGTGCCCCTCTTGTTCTGGCCCCCATGCTGCCTCCGCCTGTCCCAGGCCGGGAGGATACAGGGGCAGGGGTAGGGGCGGACAAGGGGCAGGTAGGACTGCCACGGAAGGAGCGGGTCCACCGAAAGGCCCCCTCCCCAATTAATGTCGACATGCTGGAGCGTTGGCTCGCATTGTACCCGAAGAAAGCAGACGCTGTGTACCTCCTTCAGGGTTTTCAACTGGGTTTCCGTATTCCTTTCACGGGGGATAGGTCACCGCAAGACGCACCCAACCTTTTGTCACTTAGAGGAAGGGAGGAGGTGGCTGCCGCCAGCATTAATAAGGAGGTCGCTGCGGGCAGGGTCGCTGGCCCTTTCCCCGCGCCCCCTTTCACCAACCTTAAAGTGTCTCCTCTAGGACTAGTGCCCAAGAAGTCCCCGGGCGAGTTCCGCCTGATTCATCACTTGTCCTACCCAGCCGGTCATTCGGTCAATGATGCTATCCCTGAGGACCTTTGTTCTGTCAGGTATACATCATTTGACCAGGCATTGAGCATGGTGCACTCATGTGGCCCGGGTGCACTGTTGGCTAAGTGTGACATTAAGTCGGCTTTTCGTCTCCTGCCGGTGCACCCGGGTGACTTTGAGTTGCTGGGTTTCAAATTCCGGGGTGAATATTATTTTGACAAAGCCATGCCATTCGGCTGTTCCATATCCTGCTCGGCTTTCGAGCGTTTCAGTACATTCCTGCAGTGGGCATTTGTCCGTAGGTCAGGGTCTCGGTCTGTAGCCCATTACCTGGATGATTTTTTGTTCGGGGGTGAACGGGGCTGGGACACGTGCACACGTCTCCTCAACACATTTCAGACGCTAATGCAGGAACTCGGTGTCCCTTTAGCGCCCGAAAAGACCGAAGGCCCGTCTAATAAGTTAGTATTCCTGGGGGTGGAGATTGACACGGTAGCGCAGGCGTCTAGGTTGCTGGAAGACAAGGTGTCAAGGATAGTGGCCCTTATATCGGACTTGCTGGCTAAGCGCAAGGCATCCCTTCGGGAACTGCAGGTGCTACATGGACACCTTAATTTCGCTTGCAGGGTGGTCGCACCTGGCAGGGCATTTGCTCGGCGCTTGTGCGACGCCATGTCAGGCTTATCCAGGCCCCATCATAGGACCAGATTGACACGGGGCATCAGGGCAGATATGCACATATGGCTCCAGTTCTTGAGGGAGTTTAATGGGGTATCATTTTGGAGGTCAGACCTCCTGGCTTCACCCCAATTTCAGATTCAGTCTGATGCCTCGGGATCCCTTGGTTATGGGATGTACTTCAATGGGAAGTGGGCCTATGGTGGATGGCCACCAGCCTGGTCAGGCACGGGTCGCCTGAGGGATCTCACATATTTGGAATTTTTTCCCATACTGGGGGCCTTGATGCTATTGGGTGAGGAGTGGGCCAACTCTGTGGTGCATTTCTGGTGTGACAATGCGGCTGTTATCCACATTGTCAACTCACAGACCTCTAAGTCTCCCCGGGTCATGGACCTCGTGCGCCATTTTGTATTGCGCAGCCTGCGCCTCAATGTACTGTTCAGGGCCAGGCATGTCCCGGGGGTGAATAATGATATTGCTGATGCTTTGTCCCGCCTGCAGATCTCCCGGTTCCGTGCCTTGGCCCCGGATGCGGAGGAATTTCCCTCGCCACTCCCGGAGGAGATATGGACCTTTGGCAAGGAGAGGTGAACCGGACGATCGGCATGTCTCTAGCGCCACGCACGCGTAAGGCGTATCACCACGCGTTGGTTTCCTTTCAGACTTTTTGTACCCAATCTCGACTGCCGGATACCTGGCCGATCCCAGTGGCCCACCTCCTTCGTTTCATGGTTTACCTGCACGCCCAGGGCCTGGCACCCCGCACCATAGCATCTAGGCTATCAGCACTGGCTTTTATGGCCAAGGTGGGAGGTCATGCGGACAGTACCGCTGATTTCCGTGTGAGACACGTTTTGGAGGGGTGGGTGCGGGAACGTGGGCGTAGCCTGGACGACCGCCACCCAATTTCCCCGGGGGTCCTTACCCAACTGGCACGGGGCTGGCATGACCTATGTTTCAATAGGTATGAGGCAGCCCTGTTTCATGCGGCTACAACGGTGGCCTTTTTTGGAGCGCTCCGCATCAGCGAGCTTGTGATGCTGACTAAGGCGGATGCAAGTCGTAGGGCACTGGAACTCGAAGATGTCTATGTTTGCAATGATTGGGCTCAGTTGAGGATACGCTCCTCTAAAACAGATCAGCACGGCGTAGGCAGTGGTGTAAGACTGCTACGATGTTCCTTGGCAGACATCTGTCCGGTTGGTGCCCTACAGGAGTTCCTTGCACTGCGTGGCACGCACCATGGCCCGTTTTTCTGTCACCAAGATGGGTCTCCCCTCACTAAATTTCAATTTTGGAAGGTGACTGGGAAGGCACTGGTTAGGGTTGGCCTCCCTGGGGCCCGTTACGGCACCCATTCATTTAGAATTGGGGCGGCCTCTACTGCGGCTGCTTATGGGTACTCCGGGGCTGACATACGCAGCATGGGGAGGTGGGGCTCGCAGTGTTTCCAGTTTTATGTTCGCCCACTCCCACCGTGAGTACCATTTTTAGTCACCACATATCTCTTCCTTACCTGTTTTTTCCCTTGACAGACCCTGGGTGTCGTATCACACCGGTGACAGTATGGCTGGTGGGCCATAGCTACGTGCACAGGGCAGCGCGTTATGCTGCGGCGACAGATTGGGGACCCCGACTGGGACTCGGTGCGTACGCAAGTCTCACATGGTACGGTAAGCCCGGTATGTTGTGGCGGGAGCTCTTGCCATTCCTCTTTTCGGCAAGGAACGCTGACCCGCCCGACATCCTGATCATACATCTTGGGGGTAATGATTTGGGACAGGTCACTGGCTTATCGCTGAAGCATGCGATTTGCAGTGACCTCGCCTACTTACATTACGTATGGCCTGCCACAACCCTTGTTTGGTCAGATATGGTCCCACGGCACGCTTATAGGGGAGGCCTTGACCTCCAGGCCTTGGACCGCGCTAGGCACATGGTGAACAGGGCGGTGGCCCGATTCCTTTCGACCAAGGGCTGGGGGCGGGTCAGTCCTCATCCGGCCATTAGTCTGCAAAATTATGGGCTTTATGCAGGGGATGGGGTCCATCTGTCGTGAGGAGGTATGGACCTCCTGTTGAGTGATTGGCGAGCAGGCCTGTCGACCGAGCTGACGGTCTTGGGGGGGGGGGGGCGTCGAGCCTTTATTGAAGCCTCTCCGGGTGGCGGGTAGCACTGGTAAGGTAAACATTTATGACCCACAGGTATCCGGCAGGTTCGCAATTGACTGGACAACACTAGATAGGCATAAGTTGTTTAAACGTTGTCCGGTCAACGACGAACCAGGCGAGGGGGTGATGGTTACCACTAGACAGCTGGAATCACCCCCTGATTTTACGGATACACGTCAGAGGGTGGGGTCATTAGGTAGATATTGACTACGGTCAACAATTTGTTTGTTGTCAACAAACAAATTGATACAAATAGATATATTGTAACAATTGCCGTTGGCAATTTTGGGTGGTACCTTACCAGTGTATCTTCGGCCTGCTTGCCTTAAGAATTATGATTGGTCGTTTTACAAATAGAAATTTATAATTCGGACTAGGGCATGAATCAATAAATGTGGCCCAATGCCGTTATCCACTTTCATTTGTGTCTGAGTCCATTATTGGGGGGTGCGCCTGCAATGGAAGCGTGGCGCCAAAATGGCCGCCGCGCTTTTTGCAGCCCCCCCCCCCCCCACCGGACGAAGCCATCCGGGTAGTTAGGGGCGTGGCCAGCACCCTAATAAAAGGGCTGGCCACGAGGCAGCCATGCTGCCATTTTGGCGAAGCGACGGAGCGGAGAAGTTTTTCTCCTCCACCCCCTCCCTAGTTAACAGTGTGATTTCTTGGTCGCTTCGGGGCCGGGTGGGAATTTTTGGCTGGGACTCGCAATTGGCCCTTGAGTCCTGGCTTTTTTGCCCATCCCACACTGTTGCTATGGTTTGATATAGGGGTTTGTTCTGTGCTGCTGTTGACTTTGGTCACATGGGCGGGTAGCACTGGTAAGGTAAACATTTATGACCCACAGGTATCCGGCAGGTTCGCAATTGACTGGACAACACTAGATAGGCATAAGTTGTTTAAACGTTGTCCGGTCAACGACGAACCAGGCGAGGGGGTGATGGTTACCACTAGACAGCTGGAATCACCCCCTGATTTTACGGATACACGTCAGAGGGTGGGGTCATTAGGTAGATATTGACTACGGTCAACAATTTGTTTGTTGTCAACAAACAAATTGATACAAATAGATACATTGTAACAATTGCCGTTGGCAATTTTGGGTGGTACCTTACCAGTGTTACTTCGGCCTGCTTGCCTTAAGAATTATGATTGGTCGTTTTACCAATAGAAATTTATAATTCGGACTAGGGCATGAATCAATAAATGTGGCCCAATGCCGTTATCCACTTTCATTTGTGTCTGAGTCCATTATTGGGGGGGTGCGCCTGCAATGGCAACAGGCCCAATCAGTTCCTGGAAAATAGACGGGGAAGAAGTAGAAGCAGTGACAGATTTTACATTCTTAGGATCAAAGATCACTGCAGATGGGGATTGTAGCCATGAAAGGCGACTGATTCTTGGGAGACAAGCAATGAGAAACCTGGGGAACATAGTGAAAAGCAGAGCCATCACATTGCAAAGAAAAATTAGAATAGTCAAAGCAATGGTTTTCCCAGTAGTAATGTATGGATGTGAGAGCTGGACAATTAGGAAGGCTGAACGCAGAAGAATAGATGCCTTTGAAATGTGGTGTTGGAGGAGGGTTTTGAGAGTCCCCTGGACAGCGAGGAGAACAAATAGGTCAATCTTAGAAGAAATTAACCCTGACTGCTCATTGGAAGGCCAAATTGTAAAGATGAAGCTAAAATACTTTGGACATCAAATGAGAAGGGAGGATTCACTTGAGAAGGCATTGATGTTGGGAAAGGTGGAGGGCAAAAGAAGAATGGGGAGGCCAAGGATGAGATGGCTAGATGGTATTGTAGACACAATTGGCACAGAGCTGGGAGGGCTGAGGGGGATGGTGGAGGACAGAGGCACCTGGAGAACAATGGTACATAGGGTCGCAAAGGGTCGGAACCGACTGTGCGACTGAACAACAACAAATTGTATCTATTAATAAGCTTCTTAGGACAGAGGATGTCTGTCAGTATAACACTTAATGCTATATTGCAATTTATCTATTATATTTTTCTGTCAGAAATCCCCTTGTTTAACCTCTGTATTCTGCCAATACAATTGAACCTCAAATAACAAAATTAATTTGTTCCACAAGGTTGTTCGTATTGTGAAATTTTTCGTTATATGAGTTTCCCTTAGGTACGCATTGATATACAATGCAGTTTAGTGAACACTTGCATAGCGAAAATTATCATTATACGAGTTTTCCCATAGGCATGCATAAAGCAACACCATGCAAGGGTGCCGTTTGCATGTGATTTCCTTTCGTTATACGAGTTTTTCGCTGTTTAGGCTCTTCGTTATACAAGGTTCCACTGTAAAAGAAAAATGAAGAGCATGTACTCTCCTGCAGCAAGTATGCCATAAAACAAAGTATCCTGTAAAGTTAGATTGCAAAAAAATAAAATGTACTGTCTAAACATGATTGAAGGACTGCAGTGGCTCAAGTGGATAAGATGCTGACTGGGAGACAGAAGGTCAGCAGTTCGATTCCCGAGTACTGCAGGACGGAATGAGCTCCTGTCTTTGTCCCAGCTCCTGCCAACCTAGCAGTTCGAAAGCAAGAAATTGCAAGTAGATAAATAAGGACCACTTTGGTGGGAAGGTAACAGCGTTCCGTGCGCTCCAGTGTCTAGTCTTGCCTGCCACATGACCATGGAAACGTCTGCAGCAGCAGACAGCGCTGGCTCTTCGGCTTTGAAACAAAGATGAGCACTGAACCCTAGAGTTGGATACGACTGGCTTTCGAGCAAGGGTAACCTTTACCTTTATTAAACATGATGGCAAGGAATGTGGCACACAGGGGTTAGTTAGTTAGTTAGTTAGTTAGTGTTGCCATCATCAGCCACAACAATTTTTAGAAATAAAGCATTTTATTTGAGAATCCAATAGAATCTGTTCTGTCATAGGGGAGGGGGACTACTGGGGGAACTCTTTTATCAAGAGAAGTCATTTGGGACCACAGGACAGGGGTGAGTTTTTCAGTTCCTAAAATCATATCCACTGGTGAAGTCATCCCAACATTCACATTTTTTGATAATTAAAGACCTGATCCTGCAGTCTCCAATGTCTTCCCCACAATGAAGGGAATTTCATGGAAGCCACATGTCCTTCTCGGAGGGGAGATCATAAATGATTTATTTCTGGGGGAAATCACTACAGTTGTCCGCCTTACACACCATTACGTACGACAATAGGTTTCACCCATTGTGTCACAAGAGTTGTGAAGTAAGGGCAATATGTGGGCATTTGTTAAGCCAGTTAATGCTATTAACATCGTGGAGCGCGATGTTTACTCTGCTGAAGACATTGAGCCCAGGGCTCCATCTGGGATGTTTGAGCCAGGCTCAAACATAATTTGATATTATGTGATATTGTATCTGATATTGTATCTGATATTTGATATTATATGATATTGCTTTGATATTTGTGATATTTGCTATTTTGTGATACATTGTTACGTTTTGTCTTTTCATTGTAAGCTGCCCTGAGTGGTGCCAGCACCAGTAGGGCGGGGTATAAATTAAATCATTCATTCATTCATTAATAATTAGCAACTAGTGACACTGTGGTAGGCCAAAGGGAATAAACACTGCTAAATATCAGGGTTCAGTGGTGCAGTGGTTAAAATTGCTGTACTACAGTCAAAATGTTGTGAGTTCAATCCTGACTGGGATCAAGGTTGACTCAGCCTTGTATCTTTCCGAGGTCAGTAAAATGAGCATCCAGCATGTTGGCAAAATGCTAATTAACTTGTGAACCACTCAGAGAGTGCCCCAAATGCTATGGGGAAGCATATAAGTGTAACTGCTATTACTATATGCTATATTAGGCTCTTTGCTGTTTATAAACTTATAAGCTGTCATTGGTGCTGCTGTTATATATTTGTTGGGGTTTTCATAAGCTGTAC
The DNA here is from genome assembly GCA_035047345.1 of Bradypodion ventrale. NCBI lineage: Eukaryota > Metazoa > Chordata > Lepidosauria > Squamata > Chamaeleonidae > Bradypodion > Bradypodion ventrale. The sequence goes on from JAWDJE010000001.1 coordinate 415,950,224, forward strand.
CCCATAATCATCACAATTATAATGAAGTAAGGCTTGACATATCTTGCTTTGCATGCGATGAGTCTACCTCATATATTTGTTTCACCTTTAAAGATTTATGGCTGAAATGAATGAACCTTTGCACAATATTCTAATTTTTCGAGTTATAAGATTTTGTACAAATCATTCTTGTTTTCCACACAAAGAACAATAACATATTTTTCTAATCCCCCAGGGCATTAGAAATATTTTTTCAGTTTCAGCCACTTCAGAAATATGTTCCAAAATTGAACAAGCTACATGGAAATTATCAGTTTATAGTGAATAAGAAAGCCTAGAGATGAAGGAGGGTGTACACAGGGGAGAGAAACCAGAGAGGCAGGCTTTGTGCTAATAAAGTGACCCCTGGCTAGAAGCTGTCAATTAATGCTCCTAAATGACCTATGCTGTAGAACTCAAGACTGGAGCCAGAAGCCTAATAAAAGGTGCATTATTACTGGTGTTCGGATAAAGCCAGATAATTTTGGTGCCCTAATTTAAAGATTTAATGGTTTGTTAATAAAATCTAACCTTGAAATACAATAATCTATCATGCAAGAGGTTTGTATAATGGCCACTAATAAGGGTAAAAGAAGTTGCTGCTGTAATCTTGTTTTCTTCCTTGTTTGTTAATAGAAAATATGTTTTTTAAATGTACTAGATAAGCTGTTATTGGTTTCTGAGGATTATATTATGTCTTGGCAAGATGATGACATAGATTCCTTGGAGCAAATTATGCCATGATGCTAGGATCATATATATATCTCTCTCACACACACACACACACGCGCGCGCGCGCGCGCGCGCGCATATGATGCCAGTGTTTCAGACTGAATAATATGTTTAGAGATGACTCACATTAATTTTATATAACATTAAATATGACACAAATTACAGATATAAAGTAAAGCAATCACACTTATATACCACCCCATAGCACTTAGTACAGTCCCTGGGTAGTTCACAAGTGCCGCCCCAATTGACATGAGACTCAGGGCGGCGTACATAAAATCCCCAACGTTAAACAATAAAAAACCCTCAAAAATTTCTAAAACAGTTGGGATCTTTAAAGAACCCCTCCAGTCCACTCTAGTGGGATGGGCAGATGTCCTCAGAGTGATGCGGTCTCTTAAGTATCCTGGCCCACTACCTTGTAGGGCTTTAAAGGTAATTACCAGCACCTTGAATTGCACCCGGAAGCATACTGGCAACCAATGCAGCTCCCGTAGCAGGGGTGAGGCACAGGCATAACGCCCACACCCCATCACTACATGGGCAGCCGCATTCTGAACCAGCTGCAGCTTGCGAATGGTCATCAAGGGCAGCCCCATGTAGAGCACCCCCAACTTGCTGGGTACTCATTTTACTGACCTCAGAAGGATGGAAGATTGAGTCAACCTGGAGCCCTGGTCAGGATTGAATTTACAATCTTGTGTTTGCTGTACAACAGTTTAGCCACTGCACCACCAGTGCTTAACCAGACTGACTGCAGATATGATGCTTAGACCTAGATTGAACACCTGCAAGTCCTGCTAATTTAAATGTTTTTAACTGAATGTGAAGTAAAATTCTAAACTACAGTGGTACCTCATACAGCTATTTTAATCCATTCCATGGGGCTCGTTGTTGTACGAAACAATTGCTATGCGATACATGCATCGTATAGTGCTTTTCCCTATGGGATGCATCATACAACGATTATTATTATTATTATTTTGCTGAGTGGTTTTTCCCATTGAAAAAATTGTTGTACGATTTTTTCCATAGGGAAAATTGTTATGCAGGACACCATTCCCTCCCCCCCAAAAAAAACAACAACAACTAATTGTTATGTGATTTCATTGCTATACGGGGCGATTGTTGTATGAGATTCTACTGTACTTATAAATTATTGCCTTTTTAATCTTGAGGATGCAAATATATCATCTGATCTCCTATCAATATCCACTCATAATTGCCAGTAGCATTAATTATAGACGGCTCTGTGTGTAATTTCACTTAATCCTGATTAGAGCAAATGGGAGAGGTGCAATGACTGTTAATAGAGCAAGAGTCAGGTTCAACTTTCATGTTCAGCCCACCCTCCACCCCCCAGCTTCTGTCATCACCTCTGATACCCTATAATCACATAATCACACATTGTACCTGTATTTTGACTTTAGTCATTTCTATTGTACCTGTATAAAATGGCATTACTTTCAGACACATTCTGAGAGCAAACAAGGTTTCACTGGTGATTCGAGTTTGCTTTATTAATGTCATTATGTCCTTTCTTCTGTTTGACAGATTATATGATGTATTCTTGAATCAGATCCATTAAGAAATCATTAGGTATACTGCTGGTTCTGCTGTAAATTTTCATCAGTGTTGATTTGAAGAGTTGATGCAGCAATGCACCCTTTTAGTGGCCTTTCGTTGATTCCGACAGGCTCATACATTAGCACAGGGAGCACCCACCTTACTCCAAAGGTTGAATCCCCTACGATAAATGAGATAACCAACAATTACTACCCACAGTGCTTCTGCAAGTTGTTCACCATGTCTGTATCTGTAACTGTTCTTAGCAAACACTTTTAAAAGTTATATTTTGTCTAAGAAATAAACAAAGATCCTTTCCTCAGATCTGCGGTTTTACTTTTTGACTGCTTCTTTCAGAAATAATATTTTTGTATATCCAGCATAGCACTCATATAAAGTTTCATTTCAGTTTTGTCCTGGAACAATTATTTCTCTATCTCTTATATGCATGATCTCAGTTTTCTAAGATTTGGAGTAGATTTGGTTGGCAATAGTTTTATTTCTTTTTCCTTGATAAGTGGAATTCATGGCCTGCACCCATATAACAGCTTTATCTACTTTACTAAAAACAAGTGGGAAGAAAAACTAGAATTTGAAAACAAAACTTTCAACTTCAACCATAACTATACATTAATGGTTTAAATGCCTTACTTTTACAGGCAATGAGGGAATAATCTGTAGCAACTGGTGTATGTGTCTGTATTATATAAAATCAGTGTATTTTATTCATTAATTCAAAATGTTTGGTGTAGAGATATGTCAGATTGTCAAACTCTTTTTAAAATAATTTTTAAAATTAATGTGAAAGAAATAATGCTCTAAAACTCTGGGATAGCCTTGAAATAAGATTGAGATACAGTAGCCAAATACCAGTATCACAAAATAGCAGGTTTAATATGTTTAAATGGGAAAGTATAGTTAGCATTCTGTAGAAGAATAAATGGGTTATTACCATTTTGTTTGAATTTTGTTTACAATGCCATTTTGTTTAGTTCCATCTTGCAAACTAAGCATAAATTTATCTGAGTTTCAAAAGAACTTTGTTTCATGGTAAATATATTTGCTGAATAAAATTAAAATAATTCTAGTAGCCCAACATTGTTTTATTTTTACAGTCACACTGTGAGGCCACAATTCACTACTGATTAGTTTCATGCGATTGTCAAGCTTAGAAGTTGGATGCTTGAACAGTGACTTCAGAGCATTATATAACTCTTTGATGGTTTTGAATCTTTGACTGTCCAACACATGACATTTATCCCTGAAAGGATTAATTTGCCTGTGAATAAGATAACCTTTTCTAATCATATCATAATTCATCTGGTATCAAGGTATAAGTCTGAAACTACTGTTCATTCATGGTGAAGTATTCTAGGCATCCGCATCTTATTCATTCAACCTTTCTGAAGCAGAAATTTTGTTCAGACAATGTAAGTTTTCCTATTTTTACAAGTCTTATTCATCTACATTGTTTCTATGTTCCTCATGCAAAAACCAGCAACAACAGAAAAAGAACCCAACATGTGACTTTTTGAGAAATTACAAGCACAGTTCAGCTACATAGAAATCAGTTTTAAAGTAAAGGTAAAGGTTTCCCGTGCTCGAAACCCAGTCGTATCTGACTCTAGGGTTCAGTGCTCATCTCTGTTTCGAAGCCAAAGAGCCAATGCTGTCTGCTTCTGCAGACATTTCCACGGTCATGTAGTAGGCATGACTAGACACCGGAGCGCACGGACCGCTGTTACCTTCCAACCAAAGTGGTCCCTATTGATCTACTTGCAATTTCTTGCTTTCGAACTGCTAGGTTGGCAGGAGCTGGGACAAAGACGGGAACTCATTCCATCCTGCAGTTTTACAGCTATGAAAAACTAGGTACAAATGGTTAAACAGAAACCCATCTTTTCGACTTGTCAAAAGCTGCAAGTATTCTATGAAGGGAAGTCCATTATTTCTTTATACATGTAATGTATATTGTTGGGTTTTGGAATTGAACCCAAGTGCTGTTCTGCTAAATAACTGCTGCTCAGTGATGTGTCGGCCCTGTTGACTGTATTGTTGGTATCTATGGCATGTGTCTGTTGCTAGACATTTCTTATAGAATAAAACTGTCTTCAGTGAGTTGGAACATCATTAAATGCTTTGTTGTGTGTCTAAATATTCTCAAAGGCTAAGAAATGCAAGCTGGGATGCACCTTAAACAAATTCATCCCAATGGCATTTTTCCTGCTTCAGGAAAAAAATGCCTTCTCGGATACGAGTAGCCGCCGCCGCCAATGATGATGGTTATACCTGCATCTTTTCACAAGTTGCAAGAATAGATTTTTATTTAAGCAGTTAGACCTACATCTTTTTTTCATAGCTGTAAAAATTGTTTTTGAAACCCAGTAATCTTTCAGAAGTTACATGTTTTCAGAAACTTTACATTACTTTTATACTTATAGAACATATAAGCAATGTAGATGAATAAAGATTGTAGAAATAGGCTTGCTGATGTTGCCTGCATTCGTTTCAATAATGAAACTACATATAATTTGATACCTGAATGAGCTTTGATATGATTGACGTGGTTAGCGGACAATACAAGGTTGCCATTACCAGGATACACCAGATTGTGGTTCCAAAATACCACAATTTTCGAGGAGGCTTTTAACTGGTGTTGATAGATGCAGAAAATATTGTATACAGTTTTTACAAATGCATTAGTGGTTCTTGTCATTGATTAACAAATGTCCATCACTGCTGTGTTATATCTTCAGTAGTGTCTATTTGACACAACGAATACTCTTGTAGACCAGTGTAACAGGTGGTTCGCCTGATGGTGCCCCTATTTAAACATCAAAGGATTCAGTAAATTGCTCCCTTATTTTATTTGACTTTTGTAGACATTCTAAGGCCTATTTCACTTGTCATTTTACTCCATGAAAAGAATAACTATACGTGATTATTATGTTTTATTCCCTTACATGTTTTCTTCTATTTTGTTTATTTATTTATTCCTTTTTTTGCCTGTTCATTGTGTCTTTAAGTGCCTTTTTGCTTTTAATAATGTTGATTTGCTCTTCTGAAACTATTTTGATATTGAAAAGCACTTGATTATTTGAAATGAAAAGCAGCACCTATCACAAATCTGTTATATTGGCTTATTGAGAACTAAAGTGGCAGGTAGAGTATTTTGCTTTCTGTTCAATGACAGCATTTTTATTATCTATCTCATTGATCCAAGAAACAAACAGATGTTTTCTGTCTGACTACGCCAGTATAATTTCTCTGTTGTCCATGGGCTGACTGAGGGAAAAGGTTTTTGGCTAATCTTATTATTTAAATACATTTTATAGGTTAATTTTAGCATTGGCTTCTGCTGTGGAAAAGAATTATGTCTGCACAATGTGTATACACATTTGCCAAGTAATGTCAGTCTGCAGCTTGTGTTATTAGGACTAAGGAGACAGTCCATGTTGTAACTCACCTCCCTGGTGCCTTTGCAGATCTTAGGAAATCTCATGTCTTCCACAGTGCAGTGGGATGCACCTCTCTCCACCCACTGGGAACCAGCATGGAAACAGATATTCTCCTTCCTGCTGCTCTTGGGCTTTTACTCTCTTAACATATGGAGCACATCCACACACACACAAGAAGTTGACATCGCTGTTAATGAAGCCATGTGTATAGTGACAAGATGCTTCAAACCTACACTAGCTGAGAAAATATACCCTCTTGTTGGTATTGCTCCACCTAAGATCAGGAGAGAAGTAGCAGCGGATGCCGAGAGAACTAAGCAAGAGAATTATCCTTGATATCCTCTGAACGGATATGAGCCTCAAGACTGCCTGCTCAGATCCAGGAAGAGCTTTATGGCAAGAACAAACATTCTTGAGGGCCTCCAAGAGCAAAACCAAATTAAAAGATGGAAGAAGAAGCTCACTGTGCAAGGAACATCATTAAAGGAAGATATAGCTGAGAACTCAACCTCCCCTACATCACTTGGAGGACCCTGAATAGGCCGAGGGTCAGAGTCCCTAAATATAAGACCAACATGCTCAAGTGGGGACTGCTGGCAGACAACAACACATACTGTGAATGTGGAGAGATACAGAACCCGGCTCATCTACTGGTCTGCTGATTACTGCCAGAAACATGCCCTGATGAGGACTTAAGTTTGGCCAAGGTCAAAGCAAAGAAAGTGGCTTCATTTTGGCAGTTCAAGGTCTGATCGGGATATGAAAGAAGACGACTCATAATTTGGTCTGGGAATTTCTCGTCAAATTATACAAGTTAAAGTCCATCAAATGCAAAAGTCTCATCCCAACTAGCAACTCCTGTGTAATCCTGAAAAGTATCATCAACTACCATTGCACTTACACACTTTTCTTTTTGCATTATGTCACATCCATTACACTTCTTTAATTAAACAACTTTCAAGCTGTCACTTCCCTAATTTTCCTGTAAGGACAGCTCTATATATTACATATTGCTGAGAGTTTTCTGGAGTTTATTTAATATTATGTCTGGGAAATGTGGAAAGTGTATGATATACCTCATTTTTAGGCAACTGTGGATGTATTGTGCATAAGTGGGAGATGCTGCAATATCATTCCAGATTCTGTCCAGGCCACTGTGGTAATCAAATGAACAAGAGTGCCCTCTTTTTGCTGAAACCACATAAATCACTGGGGATGCCTTAACATTCCTTTATCTAAAGAACAACAAGAACAAACTCCAGAAAACAAAGTGCTTGTAGCCCATGGCAAGAGTAGTTGTAGTTACATTCCTTGTTGAAAGAGCACAGCTATTATATAATAATTAAAAAATAATTTAAAGATATTTAAAGAGTCTGGAATTGTCAGCCATAAACTGACAATAAGCTATGGAACTTTCACTGGTCACATATTAATGAAGGATCTAAATCTTTCCCATGCTGTGTGTAAAACTCTCAATACATCCTTGGATATTTTGAAAACATACACACTTGTATGAAAATGATGGTGACTTAAAAGAAATCACACACACCAGTCTTTCGTCTAGTTCTATTATTTTTCCTAGCTTTATAATTTTTTATAAGAGATTGTTTTTGTTATGAGATTGAGAAAGTGAAATCTAATCTTTGTACAGATATTGTCTAGCCCTCTAAGGTTAAGCCTTCTTTGCTCAAGGCAAATTTCTTTCCGCTGGAAAACAGCCACAGCTAGGTTGTAACCTACTGCAAACAGGAACTTTTCTTAGGTTACAAAGTGATCAATCTTCATGATTATAGCACCAATCTAATTTAATAAAATGAAATATTGGTTTTAGGTTTCAAACTATTTAGAATCCCCAGAAGTAGAAAATATGTCATTTCCAACAAAGCAGCATTTTGGAAAAATTTTGCTAATGTATATAATGCCCAAAACATTTGGAAGGTATTTTGCTTTCTTTTAAGGCAAAGAAAGGAAATTAGCCGTGTGATCCATGTTCAAATCATAAAAATGCAAAGAATGCAGGAGGGAGGTAATACCTTTATTGGATCACAAAAAAAGTTGTAAGAGCTTTCGAGATCAAGGTTTCTTCATCAGGCAGGCATAAAATTATTAATGAAAGTTCATGGCACGGTGTTGTTGTGCCAGGTACTTCTTCATAGAAATGCATGTTGGACAAACAGCAAAAGATTTCATGGTGTTTTCATACCTGCCCCCACAAGAACCTAGGTGCTTGCTCCCTTGTGGAGGAGGAGGCGGCTGACGTAAATGCACCCACTTCTGTGTTTATGACATCGCAGGCGAGTTTGCACATGTGCATTTTATGTATGATGCAAACACACCCGCTTCCACTTCCAGGTGCAGTGGGCCAGATGGGAAGACATCAGGGGCTGAGGCCGGCCCACAGGCCGTAGGTTGAGAACCCCTGGAATAGAGAATTAGACTACAGTGTTAAAGGTTGGTTGCAGGTAAAGGAGGTAAACTGAATTAGTGGGAAGTTCAAGGGCGTTTTCATCATTTGAGATCTAAAGCTCATGACTAAGGCTCTGTAAAGAGCATGCTCAGCTTTCACCAGCTGTGTTGTTCCCCTTAGAAACATTGCATTTCTTCTTTTTTCAGTGCACTTAGGGCTCATCAGACTGACAGAGATAAATTGATTTTGTCACCTACACATGTTCAACTGTAGTGAGTAGAAGCACTTAGAAGCTGAAATGGACAAAGTGCAGCCTGCAGGAGACATGTGGCCCAGTTTTAAGCTGCACATCTCAGAATTGCTGGGCCAAAGCTGTGATCATTTATCAATTGCTTCTATGAAGATCTTTGAAAAATCACATAAAAATCTGTAGCTGTGGCTTACAAAAACAACATACATAGTCATTCATTCATTTAGATATGCACTTTGCTGTTGGAGCATATAACTTTTGCATAGTCTTTCTAAAGAGACAGAGAGGTAATTAAATATTTCTGTCTGCAGAGTGAAAACATATTTTGCTTGCAATACATTAAAGATTCATTTAATGTATTTGCCATTTGTCTTTGGAAGAAAGCTTGCCCAGATAAGGAATTGTTTTCCCTTTCAGGATTAAAAATGATTTCCCTTAATTATTTGGTTATTTGTTTAAAACATTTTTATATCACCCTTCAACTTCAGATACCATGGTGGTATACAAAATTTAATTTTAAAAATTCTAATACACTATAGAGTAAACATCATGTACAGCAATTAGGTGCTGCAATGATACACATAAAGGAGATAGCTTATATCAGCCAGCTGATAAATCACCTGTGAAGCCCTTGTATAGCTCACATGGTTAATAATTTGAATACCACTTAACAGAGATAAATGGCCATGATACTGGAAAATTCTGAGCATTGCAGTCCCAAAAAGTAATTGTTCAATCTTTGTTCCTTAACTATTCACTCAAATAGGTCAAGTACCCTCTGGGGGGCAAAAACAAATTATGAATAGTTCATGGGCAGGCTAGTCCAGGGGTGCCCAAACTATGGCCTGTGGGCAGATCTGGCCCCCGATGCCAATTCATCCACCCTGCAACATCCTCATCGGTCCCAAAAGTGGAAGTAAAACGCACCTGTATGGGTGCATTTTTCTTCCACTTTCGGGACCAATGAGGCTGACACAGGGTGGATGAAGTGGCATCAGGGGCCGGATCTGGCCCATGGGTCATAGTTTGGGCACCCCTGGGCTACTCACTTGCTCTTACCTCTTTTTTTTTTACCTTCCACTTCCTTGCTTAAATTTGTCCAATTTCATCCTTGTTTGGTTCTGCCCACACTTACTACTTATAAAACATGTTAACAGCAATTTTTTTAAAAAGTGAAGGTTTCCATGATAGCCACATACACATGCTTCCCCCACTCCCAGGAGGGAGAATTCAGAAATGAGGATACAGTACTGCCTTGATTCATATCAACAAGCTAATTTATGGCCCTTGATATATTGTTTAAATAATTAAAATACCACACACCTCACAAAAATAAACAACCCCCCTCAAAACAACAACAAAAACCCAAATAAAAATCTTAACAAAATTACATATAACTGCCTCGTGCACCTACCACCAGTGGGGTTTATACATCTCAATTAAATATTCTCAATATTACATTTTTAATATATTTGTCCCCTTTCCCCAAAAAGATAATACAGGTACATGTTTCTCTAGCTTTACTCATTTAATACATTCTCCCCATATTTCTCTAAAATCAGTTTTTTACGAATCCCTTTTTTACCTTTAAATCACATGTTAATTTATCATTTATAGCTGTATTACATATCGCTTTATATCAATCATCCAGTTAAAATTCCCAATCTACCTTCCATTTTTAAAAACAATATTCAGTCTCAAAGCTGTAACAAATATACCAATAGTCTCTTTCTTATTCTATTCTTTCTGGTTGTTTCCAAAATCCATTAATAATACTATTTTAGGTCACATATCTAATTTTATAGACAATATTTGACTGATTTTTTTAAAAAAAATCTCATTTGCTTCATACTCCCATCATAAATGAAAATATATCCCAACTTCTTTTTACATCTCCAGCAGTCTTTTGGATATTTTGAATCATAATAACTTAAATGCACCAGAGTCATAAATCATCTTCATATTGTTTTTCAGCAGTACTCTTTAATTCTAACTGACATAGTTTTCATAATTCTTTATTTCCATGTTCTAACCCATTCCTCCTGTTTAATTGTACCTCCTAAATCCATTTCTCAACTTAACATTAAAAATTGTTGTTCAAATTGTATTCCAAAAATGCTTTGTATATTTTGCTTACTAAACCCTTTGCTGTTATTTCTTTATGTGTCAAGATAAAACATCCAACTGAATATCCCCACAAGGTTCACATTGTAACATTGTTCTAGCCCCTCCCACTTGTATATAAGACTCTTACCTTCTGTATATTTTACAATCACTCTCATTGACATTCTGAGTATGTGATGTTTCCTGCAAGAGATAGATAAAGAAGCTCATTATGACTCATGTAAATAATAAATGACTTTTCTTGAACCAGCTCATGAAGTTTATCTGGCTAGACCAATGAAATCCCTCACATTATGTCCCATCTGTATTATAAATTCTTTATTTCTAGAGAAGATCTTGGTGCCACTCTCTTGTTCTCTCACAAGTCTTGGCATAGCATAAGCACACAAGTCCTTTCCTTTAAAATGGTCTGTGATAGCAGTAGAGTGCCCAACATAGTGTAGAGGATGGAGTGATGGACTACAATTCGGGGGACTGGGTTCAAATCTCCACTCAGCCACAGAGTGTCAGTGGAGATGAAGAACTGATAAAACCACTCCTTAAATATCTTACTTACCTCGAAAGCCCTGTTAGGGTCACTGTAAATCACATTTATTTGATAGCATATAACAGCAACAAGATAATAATCATATATAAACAGAGCAACTACTGATGTTGATTAATCGAGTTATCCATAAAATGTAGAGGATGAGCTCAGTTGATTGAATCTTAATATTAATAAATATGTGATTGTGTGGAGCTAATTTCCAATCACACCTGAGTTCTTCATGTTTATGTTGATTGATTTGTGTCAAGAGGCCCTTGCTTAGATGCACGTGCAGACAAAGTAAGATGCGAGCGCAGACAATGACAGCTCCGCCTAAGTGCACATCTTTACTATTTGGTGCATATTGAATGCTCCAATGAGGGGTCGCCATGTCTCTCCGAGTGAACATTTTTTGAATATCTACACAAATATACGGAATAATTAAATTTGGATTTTCATTCTAAATGAGCACAAGGGCCGGGGGGGGGGGGGGGCAGACACGCGGGGTCGGTAGCATTTGCTACTCCTGCTATATGGCTGATCCAGCACTGGGTGTCCCTTTATTATTACAAAAGCTCAAAATGTTTTCTTGCAATCCAAATAAAGCAAGAGGGCTCTTTAAGCACTGAGGATTCAGTTTTGCAGGAGTATTACAAGAGGAGACCTACTATCACTGTTTTCCATTTGATTTTTGGAGTTCTGGTAATATCCTGTATCACTCCATTCATAACTGTGGTCAGGACTCTTGCAGGAACAGCTCAATTAGCACCCTCATTTATTCTTTAATTCACTGAAGCACCAAGGTATGCTCTACTGCCCTTGATGCTAATAAGAATCCCTGTTGATTTTGTGTTCCAAAAGCTGGAGGCCAATTTGTTACCATGGCAGTTCAAGATGCTTTTGAAATCCACAGTCCCTGTCAACTGAATGGCCTCCCAGCTGCATATCCTAATTGCCATTGTGCTGCAGTGAAATGATGATTGCAATTTCCACCCCCACCCCCACCCCCCAAAAAATACAATAACCTACAAGAGCATCTCTTGTTTTAGACACAACCAAGGAAACTAGAACATATTCCAAAATAACCCCTTCTTAGTTTTTGAAAATGTTAGTATGAACATTTTAAAAAGAATTCTTTAAGGAATGGCTGTGTTTGCTCTTCTTCTGAGGTTTGATATGAATGGACCTAGAGCAGGATGTTGTGAAATTAGGCAAAGCATAAGATGCAGAAAATGGCATGTAAGGAAAGCATTGAATTAAATGTGCTAAGACTAACCTTTGTCCCAGTAACACTTTGGTAATGAAGTAGACCGTACAGCCAGTGACTCAACGTTGAGTGTTGGGCAGTGGTAAATAACCTGACTCCCCAAATGGGCCAATGGCTATGGGCAGATGAGACCCTTTGGGTGGGGTGATGGAAATCCCACTGGAAAACCATCTTACTGGGCCAAATGGCAAAATGAGTGAAGGAGGAACTCTGATTCTCAATGTCATAGAGGCGGAAGAGGCCATGCCAGATGGACTGGCACCTTGATAATATCTGCAAGGCTATTGCAGTTCCAGTGTTAAATCCTGCATATCTCATTTCATATGTGCCATAGTAGATGGCTCCAAGATCATATTGTGGGTCACTTCATTGCAAGCTGGGATCCATCTTAAACAAATTCATGCCAGTGGCATTTTCCCTGCTTGCCTCAGAGGGCGGAAGCGGTCCTGAAAGACCAAGCCTCCTGGTGCCCTGGGGCAGGAAAAACATATACTCACACTGAGTTGCAGCTGACGACATTCTCTCCCACTACCATTATATACAATAAGCTTGTATACTGCATTAGTTATTAAATGTTATTGTGTCCCTCACCTAAGTAGAAGACTCTTTCTTCTAGTATTAGCAAACAAATACTTTGATACATTAATACAGCCAAGTTAAATGGGCTCTGCATATTAGTTCCCAATTTCTTTTTATTTCAAAGATCTGAAAGAGTTTTGGATTTCAGTCATGGTTGCATTTTCTCTCAATGACTAGAGCTGGAAATATCTGTAGTAAATCCTGTTGTCATGGATGTTGCAACCTTTCCTAATTCATGCCATGTGACAAGAATCAATTTCTATTGTCTTTAAAATAACAGTCACATTTTCATTGTGAAAACATTAAGAGGCCCTTTATCTTCCCATTGATTCCCGCATGATTCAATATGCTTTGGATTTCATTTAGGCACTATCAATCTCATTCCATGCTGTCCAATATGTCAAATGCACCACAATTGTTTGTAACTACAGTATATCACTCTTTTGTATACAATTAACCTTTCTCAAGAATTTGTTAATAACTCATTTGAAGTATTGTACTTTCAAATCACTTCTGATCTTAAGGTCTATATGCATAAATGCCCTTTAGTTACCTGGGATTTATATCTTGAGTAATTAAATACAGGATAGCAATTGTGAAGTCTGAACTGTGTCTTCCTTTAATCCCTCTCCCTCTAACCTTGTGGTTTCCAACGCGGGACACCTCGGGGGGGGGGGGGGGGGATTCAATTCCCAGAAGCCTAAGTCAGTACATTGGCTAATCAGTGCTTTGGGGAAATGACTTAGGCTTCTGGGAATTGGAAGTATGAAAACCAAAGGTTGGGAAACACTGCTCTAGCCTATCACATCTAATTTTGAAATGCAGACTGCACTTCATAATGCAAGTGCAACTTGAAAATTCAGCTTTTATTCCTTAATTCTCAGAACTGCCTTAATCAAGTAGGGGTGGTTTAACTTTAACATGTGCTTCAATTTTGTCATCATCATCTTATTCTAGTGCCATATTTATTCCAGATATTGGCTATCATCATGGCGATAGTCTTCATGTTCTTAACTCCTTAGAACAATTATTCTGAGGACATTCCACACCAGTCCCTCAAGTTCTTTAGCCAGGAGGTCCATCCAGGGCCGTAGCCAGGGGGGGGGATCAGCTCCCCCTGAGCTAACCGCCCACCCCCACCCCCATCCTGGGATACCTCTCTCTGTGTGTGTGTGTGTGTGTGTGTGTGTGTGTGAGAGAGAGAGAGAGAGAGAGAGAGAGAGAGAGAGAGAGAGAGATTGTTGCCTCTCCTGGAAAAATATCCCCCCCCCTCTAGAATCCTGGCTACGGCTCTGTGTCCATCTCTGTCCAGGGCCAAGGCTCTTCCCTTGCATAATGAGTTGGAGTCACTCCTCATGATATGGCCAAGGTATTGGAGCTTTCTTTGCTTAATGGTCTTAAACAGATCTTGTTCTTTATCCATCAGGCAGAACACTAGTCATATGGTCAACCCATGATATCCTTAGCAGCTGTCTGTAGATCAATATTTCCAAAGCTTCACTTTAATATACTCCCAAATAGAAAATTTTGTCCATTCTTTCAATTTCTTGTTTTCATGCCATTAGCTTGCTGTGAGTTTGGGCTCGGCTTATAACAAGATATTTAGTCTTCTTGGTGTTGAGATCCAAATCATGTTCTATGCTTGAAGCTCTAACAATCCAGCATCAACTGAAGATCTGCAAGGTTTGTGGCCAGCAACACTGTGACATCAGCATAACTGATGTTATTCAGGTATCCCCCATTAATTCTAATGTCAATGTTTAAATCTGATAGTGCTTCTGAAAAAATACTCTCCAAATATATATTAAACAGTGTCGGGGACAACACACATCAATCTTGTCATGATTTGTATGCAAATTTTCAGTTTAACTTACTTTGAGAGGATGTATCCATGCTCCCAAAGCTATATGCTTATTTGACATGTTTCTCAGTCCAACTTTGAATCCTGAACGTTTTTCTTTAGAAGCGAGAGGTCAGGGATCCTCAACCTATGGCCCACAGGCTGGATCTGGCACGTGGCACCAAAACATCTGACTCACACTCTTGTTCCAACCTCCACCTTGTCTCCTCCGCTTGGCATGGCATGTCCCTAATGGCACTTTGTAGCAGGGTGGATGTTGTAAGGCTTACAAGGATTGAGGGGTAGGTGGCGGAAGCAGTGGTAGAAGCAGCTGTAGGCGTGTTTCCTTCACCCATGCCATGCATGTCCTCCAGGCTGGTAAGCAGGGGAGAGGTGTGAGGTGTGTGTGGGGCTTGGGGGGGGGTCAGTGTGGGGGGGACCACCAGTCTGGCCCCTCATCAGTCTGAGGGAGCGTGACTTGGCCACCAGTTTAAAAAGGTTAAGGACACCTGTACTAGATGAATCACTGTCTTCTACAGTTCCTCAATCCTTTCACAGTTAAGGACAGACTTTTGCATCAGAAAACT
This sequence comes from Bradypodion ventrale, assembly GCA_035047345.1. Lineage (NCBI taxonomy): Eukaryota > Metazoa > Chordata > Lepidosauria > Squamata > Chamaeleonidae > Bradypodion > Bradypodion ventrale. The sequence goes on from JAWDJE010000001.1 coordinate 415,965,578, forward strand.
AGTATCCTGACCAAGCTAACAGGAGTGAGTACACTCCTGTTTAGGATGCTTCGACTAGATAGTCAAGCAGCACTATGTATGTTTCAGAAAGTAGACTGCTGAGAGATTTCAGTTTACCCAAGCATTGAGAATTTATTGAGAGGCAAAACAAGTATTGAATTATGAACCCTGTGTGCATATGAGAAAGGAGAGGGAAAAGGAGAGGAGTGTGATTGTGTATATGCAGTGTACAAAGTCTTCAGCCAATACAGTCCCCAGAGCTGAAGAGTTTCTGAACCTTTGACCCAGAATCCAGTAAAAGGCAGTCATTTTCTTCTGTAAATACTAGATGTACAGACAATGATGTTTATTTTTCACTAGAACAATTGGTTCACTGTATAACAAATCAGATACAAAAATGCTATCTCTATCTTTCTTGGCAATCTCTGCTGTTCTTCAGTAGTTACATACGCATATCAGCCCTCTTAATTTTTGTGCCCTTTCATTACTAATTTACCTGGCATTCTTTTTTATGATGCCAAATTCATAAAACACTTAAGTGATTTTATGTACAATACATTTAGTGCTTTCAGTAGTGGCTTATGTTGCATCCAGTCCAGAAAGCCTGGTGCAGTTGCAACGTGCCGTTTCCTATTTAATTGCACGCACAGCTATGCATATGTGAGGTATGATGGATCTGTCTGGAAAGCCGCAGATGTATATTAAGTACCATCTGAGAAAGTCCTTGCAATGCAAACGAGGAGGCATTCTTGTCCTAAGAAATATCACTCCCTATGGCCTAGTCCTTCTTAGGTCTTCTATGCATGCTAAACAGTGGGTAAAGGCGCTGAGCTGGAGACTGGGAGGATGGATTTCAATACCCGAGAGCTGCACTTGGGGACATGAAAGGAGCCTCATTCAGGAATCCCTAAAAATCTTTTCAACCCAGAGTAATCTCTGACACGAAAACACACACATTTATGAAACAGTTACAAAATGAATCATGAGTTTTTAAGAATAATCCTTAGTTGTTGGTTTTGATTTCAGCCCTCTAAAAGTTCAGAATTAGGATTCGGGAACTGATTTTCATTAATGGAGGCAGGGAGAATATTTTGGCATTCTCAGGAATATATTAGGAACTGTTTGAAGTTATATGGTAACACAATATTCCTTTAGTCAACATACAGCATCTTTCACGTAGATATATAATAGATTCCTTGACTCTAAGTAACAAAAACCAAGCCAAGAACATTGGTTAATTTAGCAAGAGCATCACTTTTCATCTTTGTCGTTTATCTGAATGTGGGGAGACAAAATGCTATTAATAATAATTCTATACATAAAGAAAATAGCATTTTGCTTTTGGAGAGGAACATTAATAACACATTTTGAGACAGAAGAAAGGGGAGAAATTCCCTAACTTTTGGCTTCTCTACATTATGTTTGGCAATTGTTATGGTTGCAAAATCTGTTTTTTGTGATTCCAGTTAACAACCTCATGAACGATTCCAAGAACTCTTCAGCATATTAAGAACAGAACTCATCATTTATTAGTTAGTGAATAGTTTCTCTGTAGAGTGCTGATGTTGTCAAGGCAGCAAAACAAATGAGGATAACTTTGTATTGATTTTTCTCACAATGTTAACTTTAATAGCCTTGTGCTAACTATAGAGATGTTATTTTTCTCTGATTTTTGGAAAAAATAAAATCCCAAGGTTTTCCACGTTTGTTTTTCTTTTATGAGTATTTTTTAAACACAGAGATATTTCCTTGTCATGCTATCCTAAAATAGAATAAAGGCTAGCTGGATCATTTCATGCTTAAATCTCTTCCACGTTTCTAGCTCCAGCCAGATCTTAGGAAAATTACTTTTCAGAATAAATTTCTTACAGTTCCACAGCTATAGGATTCTGAGATTTTTCAGTGTAAAAGTAACTGTCCCAAGCGCTGTTACTGGCACTGAGCAACCTTAGTGTATAAGCAGAAAACAAAAGCCACTAAATCTTCTGAATGTAATGTTCTATCTCATAAGTGATACATTACTAGGAATAGATACTAAAACTTTGTGTTTTAAATTATAGACAGAAATATATCAGAATGCTTAAAAAACAATTTTGAGATGCAAAGTTGCTGTAGCAACTACCCATTTAAAATCAGAGGGATAATACTGCCTCTTATGAGCTGTCCATTGGACTAGCCGCTAGTAGAATATTGCAAAGGAAAACAGAGTTTGGAAAGTAACTTCAAAATGTAATTAGTTACAGTATTGATGCAAACATTCCCATAATACAGACATAATTACCACTTTAAAGTAGCTCTTTATTCTTTTCTTTACCCTCTGATTTCTCAGAAATAATCATCTGGATAAGAATCCACGGCCTAGCACAAGTCAGCACTTTTTCATAGGGTTTTCTTTCTGCACTATGTAGAAGGATCATGTCTGAGTAACTATAAAGGTAACAAAATCTAACACAGAAGGATTAATGTTAACCCTTATTATAATTTGTTAACAATGCTGTCCAGGGTCATAAAGACTGTGGAGGGGATAATCGGGCGTACTCTTCCCACTCTAGATCAAATCTATGCCACCAGGTGTTATAAAAAAGCTGTAGAGATTGCGCAAGATAGTACGCACCCCGGGAATGATCTCTTTCAGCTTCTGCCTTCTAGAAGAAGGAAAAGGTCATAAAGACCAGGACCAGCCGCTGGAGAAATAGTTTCTACCCAGAAGCGGTTCTGGCTTTGAATGCAGTGCAATGCAGTCTAAGAGGGAGCTTCTGTATATAGTTTTTAGAGTTTTTAGATTTTTAGAGTTTTAGAGCTTTTTAGGGGTTAAATGTGTATATGTGGGGTGGGAGTATGTTGATAATTTTGTATAGCTGTATTTTGTTTAGGTTTTGTTGGGTCAATAAGTGGTTTTTCAATCTCGTTGTTCTGTGCAGGACAATGACAAATAAAGATTTATCTATCTATCTAATGTCAACTAGTTGTGCCTTCAATATTGTAAACAAGAAATGCTTACAAGAAATTAGTTATTTGTAGCTATACCAAAGCTATGGGGCTGTGGTGGCTTAGAGGTTAGGATGCTGAGCTTGGCAGTTTGAGACCTGAGTACTGTGAGATGGAGTGAGCTCTGGTCTTCTGCTCCAGCTCTTGCCAACCTAGCAGTTTGAAAGCAAGAAATTGCAAGTAGATAAATAGGTACTGCTTTGGGTGGGAAAGGTAACAGTGTTGTGTCTACTTTGGCATCTAGTTGTGCCTGCTACATGTCTAAGGAAATGTCTGCAGTCGCAGACAGTACTGGCTCTTTGGATGTAGTTGGAGAGATGAACATCATTCCCCTAGAGTCTGACACGATTGGCATTCGAGCAAGGGAGATCTTTATCTTTACCTGTGCCTAAGCTCTTAAAAAGCAAATAATTGGGAGGTAATGTATGGTGGAACAGAACCTGTGTCTTGTAGGCTAGTCGTACATTCAGAAGTGCAAAGTCTTTTAGCAGACTTACAAGCACACACGTGCATTTCTTCACATGCTCTAAATTACTGCTTAGCTGCAACTATGGCAGGGGAGAGACATATCTATAAGGATGGAAGGGAGAAGTGGTCATCCAAAGACCAGCCTTTCTGCTTTTTTGTAGAGCTTATAAAATCTGAAGGCAATGGCAGCTTCCACAACTTTCCTACTACTCTCCCTATCCCCCACATGCTTCCACTTTGCTCCTCCTGGGTTAGGAAGAAGACACTGCTAAGCACACATAGACACAGTGAGAAAGATGATGAATTATGTGGGTGAAAACTAGGAGAAAAGCAATTTTTTTCCAAGCAGCCTAATGAATGAGTTGCAAGCTGGATCCTTTCCTGGTTTTTTTTCTTGACATTTCAAAAGAGATTGGGGTGCAGAAAGCCAAGTAATTTACAACCATCCTAATCAGGTAGTCAGGTAAGTGAGAGTGTGAGCCAGCTCCCGCTGCCTAGGGTCGAACATGAGACAGGAGAAGATCCCTTCACCATGCACAACTGCCTGGGTTTATGTCCCCTGAATGTTTTCTCAAAGTCTGGCCAGGTTATCCTGCTATGGTAATAGAATAGAATACACCATATTGCCAGTGGCTCAACATCGATTGTCAAGCGTGGTTAACTAACCTGATAATCTTGAGGCTTAGTAGCCTTGGGTGATGAAGTCCACTTGGATCCATCTTGATGGAGGGCAGCCACTTCATCAATACTGGCCTGGAGCTGAGGAGGACTTTGAGTGCCAAAAGGGGTCAGGACCAGAAAGTGACTCACGGAATTGGATCAGTGGTACAGATGTCTGTAAAGGAATGGAGGTATTAGTTGTGAAATTGCACTGTGTGGGGATGAGATGGATGACCTGAGGCACTCAGGTCTCAGTATGCTCTGGGAAAGAGAAATTGCTTTTTTTCAAGTGTACAAGCACAGACTTTTGCTGGGGCAGCAGGCATCTCTGTTCAAGATAGTGATGCCTGGGAAAGAGAAACTACCAGCCTGAGGATGGGAATGGAACGGGAGGCTGGCCCTTAATTGGCACATTGGGGATATAATTAGATACCAGGGCAGACTGACATTAAAGGAACTCGAAGGGGGAGGAGGTTCTTGGAAGATGGGTAATAAGAGTTAATGACATAGGATGTGTGCCTTGTGTGGGTGGGTGTGAATGAGGAGACATGTAGTCAACATGAACCAGAGCCAGATGGATCTTGGAAACTGGAACAACGTGAGTAGATTGCTTTCTAGAAATGGTTAGTTAAATTAGGGAAATTACGTGTGAGTAACAATATACTGCTGACCGTCTGTTTTATTTTTATTAGATTTTTAAACTGTTGCTGAACTTTTCTTTTTTTTATCCTTACTATTCTTTGACATTCTATTTTTATAAATAAACAAACCATAATAAATGACCAGCCAGTTTTACTTCTTGTTTTTAAAGGGGAGAATGGCTTTGAGCTAAGCTTCACTTGGAAGATGTATTGTCTTACACTCCATGGCCTCGTAGGCTAAAAGGGGAGGGAGAAAGTCAAGTGAGAAAGGGTCTCAGGAGGATTGAACTTTACCCCTGACCTGGATAGGCCTTGTGATAGGCTTCATAGAATAAGTCCTGTGGGATTTGGTGTGTCCTCCCCATGGGCGAGAGTGGCAAGGCCTCCGAAGCTTACAATGCCATGCTGTGATGTGGAAGGCAAATGGAAGGCCATTGTGTTATATTGTTCCCAGGACAATCTTCATGGCTGATCACCATGGAGGTAGCCAATATTCAAAATTGGATATGGCATTTGAAGAAGAAGGTTTTCTTTCCTGCTCAATATACCGTACATATTTTGTTTGTATGCTGAAGCTCTCTAGGATTGGAATACATTTTCTGTTTGTTAAGGATGAATCCATAATGGATAAGGCAAAGGTCACCCTTGCTCGAAAGCAAGTTGTATCTGATTCTGGGGTTCAGTGCTCATCTCTGTTTCATAGCCGAAGAGCCAGCACTACTTGCAATTTCTTGCTTTTGAACTGCTAGGTTGGCAGGAGCTGGGACAAAGACGGGAGCTCACTCTGTCCTGCAGTATTTGGGTATCGAACTGCTGACCTCCCATCTTCCAGTCAGCATCAGAAAAGAGCAAAACATTGGACAAACAAGGACTTCTTTGCTTCCTTTTTACCCCAGTGGGTGCCGAAGGAGACACAAGCTTCTTGCTCTGGCATTTCTAGCGGCCTCCACTGGTGTTATTTGGTGTTCTTGTAATATTTCTCTGATGTTGTCTCTCTACCAAACAAGGACTGCCCTCACCAAGATTTGCATAGCAATCCTGTTGAAATGTGTATGTTCCATGTAACAAATCAACATCCATTTCTCATGAAAGCACATTTGAGTGCATATATTCTTTAATGAACAAATTCTAAGAATTGTATACGTTAGTAATTTCCAAACCCCAACTGAATAGGGATGGATCCTTGGATTCTATACCTGTCATGTATCCTGGATTGGCCGGAAAATCCCATATTGCTGTGCCCATTCCTCCCCTTTCCCACCGCCGTCCTGTATTTCAACAGCAGGGAAAGGGGTTACTGCACATGCGCGCCCATCACAAATGGGCTCTGTGCATGTGCAATGGTTTCTGCACATGCGCAAAGGTGTTCTGCGCATGCACAAAGGAGTTTTTGCTGCACATGCACACCTAGGCCAGAGCAGTTCCTGTATTTTCCAGAGCGGCGCTTGATGGGTATGGATGGATCAAGCACAAAGATTTTATAGCTTAACTCAGTGATGGTGAACCTTGGCACTCCAGATGTTCTGGAACTTCAATTCCCAGAAGCCCTGGTCAGCAGGAGTGGTGAGCTAGGCTTCTGGTATAATAATAATTTAGTGTCAGAAATTATTCTGGGTTGAAATGATTTTTCCAAAAGAAACTCTGCTCAGGGAACACCAAAATGAGGCTCCTTTTTATGTCCCCAAGAGCTGGAACAGAGACAGGCGCTCAATCCATCATACAGTACTGTGCCCGGATCTCAAACTGCCTACTTGCGAGCCTTCCAGCTAACAAGGTGAGCTTCTTAACCACTGAGCCAACATAGCCCCCAGTGGGCTTCTTGTAATTGAAGTCCAAGAACACCTGGAGTGCCAAGGTTCGCCATCACTGGCTTAGCCATTCCAAATTACAGTAATACCTCATACAACATTCGCTTCATACAACGTCGGATCCATACAACATCGCCCAATTCTGGGGGGAAAGGTGCTTCATACAACGTCGCCGGACGTTGTATGAGGCATTAGGGTTTCCGCGGGAGTTTGGACTTGCAGCTTGGAGGCCCCACGGAGCTCGCCCAGCAGCCAGCTGGAAGAGGTGGGGAAGAAAGAACTTGCCACACTTGGGGCTCGTCTCTCGGGTGAGTTCTTTCTTCCCCGCCTCCAACGGAGTTCGACCGGCAGCCGGCCAGAGGAGGCGGGGAAAGAAAGAACTCGCCCGAAAGACGAGTTCTTTCTTCCCTGCCTCCTCCGGCCAGCTGCCCGGTGAGCTCCGTTGGAGGCAGGGAAGAAAGAACTCGCCCAAGAGATGAGTTCTTTCTTCCCCGCCTCCTCCGGCCGGCTGCCCGGTGAGCTCCGTTGGAGGCGGGGAAGAAAGAACTCGCCCGAGAGACGAGTTCTTTCTTCCCCGCCTCCTCCGGCGGGCTGCCCGGTGAGATCCGTTGGAGGCGGGGAAGAAAGAACTCACCCGAGAGACGAGTTCTTTCTTCCCCGCCTCCTCCGGCCGGCTGCCCGGTGAGATCTGTTGGAGGCGGGGAAGAAAACTCACCCGAGAGACGAGTTCTTTCTTCCCCGCCTCCTCCGGCCGGCTGCCCGGTGAGATCTGTTGGAGGCGGGGAAGAAAGAACTCGCCCAAGAGATGAGTTCTTTCTTCCCCGCCTCCTCCGGCCGGCTGCCCGGTGAGATCCGTTGGAGGCGGGGAAGAAAGAACTCACCCGAGAGACGAGTTCTTTCTTCCCCGCCTCCTCCGGCCGGCTGCCCGGTGAGATCCGTTGGAGGCGGGGAAGACAGCCCAGGAGACGAGCCCCAAGTGCGGCGAGTTCTTTCTTTCCCCGCCTCCAACGGAGTTCGACCGGCAGCCCGCCCTGCAGTTTGTGCTATTACAATGTATCTCTATGAGAACGACGTTATACAAAGCATTGGTGGCAATAATTTGGATGTTGTATGAGGCATCGCGGATAGGATTTTGCATGCCTCATACAAAGTTGGAATTCATACAACCTCCTAACTTGTGGAACCATGTTTGGATGTTGTATGAGGTATTACTTGTACTCTATCTGTTCTATCTGAATTTAACAAAACTCTAGGGTTCCATTTCACATATTAAGTGTAGTTAAAAGCTGCTGCTTTGTTTGACATGATAAGCATTTCTTTACAAAGTATCTAGGTACCTTCTGGTTGGCAGCTCTACATATACCCAACTGTTGAGTCTTTATGCCAAATGTCACAGTGGTGGTCACATTTTGTGACCAGGGATAATTCTAGGAACTGTTTCACCCAAAGCCTTTTAGCAAGTAGCCACAAGATCTTCAATGAGCTTGGCTAAAGTTTGCTTAGATAACTTTTTCATGTTAATAGACAAAAAGGAAAGAAAGAGATAGTCAGAAAAACAATAAATCCTTGATTGTATTTGGAAAAAAATTAATGGCCCTCCTGACATCCAACATGTACTACTTTTCCCCTCTAGAGAAGTGTGTAGATTTGAACAAAAGGAACGTAGACATGTAGAGGAAAATGTGGAGTTTCCATGAGGGGAACCTGTGCAATACAGAAGGGGTTATCAGAATTACATCCCTAAGAAAATAGTTGATAACTTTATGCATGTACAGAAAAGTATCTTTGCCAGATGATTAAATTATCAGAGCTGCTACCTTCCTCTTTAGGTTGCTGGCTACCAGACCCCTATCCATGCTTCCTGCAGCACGAAGTCTAAAACACTGATAGTCACAGCAGTTTTTTCATTGTCATAGCTGAAACCTTATCAGGGCTCCCCTTCCTTTACACTTTTTATCAATGCCCAGCTCCATTCTTGATTCTGATTCTCCTGGTCATGCTGCATCTCTTACTGACTAGCTGGTAAACTAGCAAGGAGTCAGAAGAAATTGACATTTGGGGGGGAAATGGGGTGGGAAACATAAAATGTACAGAAGGTCTGTGAGTTTTTGTGATGGTCAGACAGACTAAAAATTAAAGGTTACACTTGCGAAAATTCACACTCTTGATCTCCCCCTATTGTTGCGGGTACCCCCCCCCCCCCCAAAAAAAAAGGTGTTATTTAAGTTATCATGCTTCTAGGGAAGTTGCAGGAAAATGTGCACTGGCAGCTTAATAAGTTTATTTAGCTTCTACTGCATTACACATTGCAGAAGTTGTTTCTGGTAAATGGGCCTTATATTTGCAATTTAATGCATTTTTTAAAAGCTGTGTTGGCTGTAAAAAAATTTATCTTGAATTCTAGCTTTATACAGTCCCTTCTCCAGTAGTTTGTGGAGCCAATTGTAGCTAAACCATTCACTTTAATATTTAAAAATATAGCAGGTAGTCTTTAAAGTGCTGCAGTGTTTTTGTTTTGTTTTTGCTTTCTGATATACCATTCACTTTAGAACCTAAGTGGATTTATGTGCAGTAATATAATCTTGTTACAGCAATGACTTCTTTATGTAAGTACTACAGAAGTCCTGCTCTTTATTAAAGCATAAGCTACAGTAACAATATTTATTATTTATTTGTTTTAAGATGTTTATTGGCTTCCTTTAAAAACAAATGTCCTCCCAAGGCAGCTTCACCAATGAGTGTGAAGAGATTCAGAATGCCTTTTTTAAAAAAATTAAGATTGTGAATTATGAGTGTCAGGCTAATGGGAGCGATTGAATGGGAAACCGATAGCTCCTTTTCACACCCTGTAATATCCCAGCTATGAAATAACCACATCACAAGCTTCAGGAAGAAAGAAATCTCAGATAATTTACTGATTGTTTTGCAAATGTTCATTTTCAAAGAGAAAATTTGGATCCTGTCTATTTGTTTTGTAAGATGAGTATCTACCGTAAGTGAGGAGACCTATTGCTCTCAGGATTTCTAAAGGTGGATTAAGAGTCATTTAGGAATGGGCTGGTGGTTCATTAGGCAAGAGTTATAAAGTCTAAATAATAGATTAGGAAGAAGTGTTCTCCAACTTTCCCTAAGGCAGTGATGGCCAACCTTGGCACTCCAAGTGTTCTTGGACTTCAATTCCCAGAAGCCCAAGTCAACACACCTTTTTCTTCAGGGTTTCTGGGAATTGAAGTTCAAGGTTGGCCATCACTGCCCTAGGGGAATTATGGTGCATTCCTTACAATGGTTTTTGCATCCATTTTTACTGTCTTGTAAGCAGGAGAAACAGCAGAAGTTAACTGTAACTTTAAGGATGAATTCCTAAAAAAACAACCAAAAAAAACATTAGGCTTGTACAGTATACCTTCACCCTACACCACACTGTGTCCTGAAACTGATTAGGCACCCAGTGTTTCCCTTCCTCATTCTCATTCCCTTTTGTGTGCCTCCATTGAGTGTACCCACAAGGAGGGTCAAGAAGAGGAGGTTATCAGGAGAAGCCAGAAGAGTATAACCACGTGTTGAAATACAATTTCAAACAAAAACAATGTTTTTAAAAGCATAGCAAAGATTAATCATATAAAAATATACATTTTCCAAAACAGTAAATAGTTCATCCAGAAGGGAAGATTTGTTCTTTCTTTTTAACCTTATATTGTTGATAATACAGTACCAGCATTTCTTTTTACAGTCCAGATGATCCAAGATGTGCCTCAGTACTAACAGTGGCAAAAAGTGATAACTGTTTCGGAGACTTATTTAAATTGTGTCATGTAAGGTGTTTTGTTTGTTTTTCTTTGTACCCGGAAAATAGCATTCATTAGTGAGGTGAAAATATGTTAAATTCACTTTTCCCCTCTTTGAGGTTCTGTGAATTTTACGTCTTTCTGTCTAGGACAGGGGTTCCCAACCTAAGGCTCATGGGCCACATCTGGCCTGCAGTGCCATTTCACCCACCTCTCCAAGGGCATTCAAGAAACAAAATTGCCACCCTCATTATGCAGCCAGGGCAAAATGGCAATTCGGCCCTCTAAGCTGACTGAGAGAGAGTGGCCCGGCCCTGGCTTGAAAAGATTAAGGACCCCTGATCTAGGATATGAAACAAGTTGTGATTTTGAGAACATTTTTTGAAAATGAACTAAACTGAAGTTTTCACACATCTGCAGCAGGCAAATTCAACAGGTGCTCTCATTTCTAGCACACAAAAGACCCACACAAAGGAATGAGGAGCATCTCTCCACCCCCCAAAAGTAGCAAGTCTAATGTAGTGGTTAACATGGTTGGATTTTTCGTATTATTACTATGAAGACATTTTTAAATTTTGATAAATTCTTATTGACAGGTCCTGCCACACTTTGTATTTCCTTTCAAGTCAGTAACTGAGAAAAGCAATCGGAATGATTTGTAATCAGGCATAGTAGTTTCTCTCCCACTAATGACTACCTCCTCATTCACTAGTTTAAAAGGCCCATTTGCCAAAAACCTCTGCTCAGACAGAGCCTGTGAGGGAAATGAGACCGTTATCTTGCCAGCATTATCACATGATCCTGGTCATCATGTATCTTTCGCGCAGCTCTTGATTTTGCCTGGTGACACGCAAATTCCTTCTCTCTCAAAAGTATAGTAAACCTTTCAAAACATTGTGAGTTAAGACACAACGTTTTCTTCCTCCCACACAAGCCTCTGAAGACTGGTAACAATATAATTATTTTCACTCTCTTACACATGAACAGCAGGAATACTATCAGTCTTTTCATTTCCCGATATGGAGCAGTTACATGTCTGGAGACATATGTAAACCAGCTTTTAAGCAGGAACTGCTCTTGTACTTCCAGCTTTAAACCATGGTAGATAAAAGCAAATTAAGCCTTTCAACATTGCCAGGCAACATACAAAATGGGGGAACATAAGAGATGTATGTAAGGAGAAACACATCTCTTGGGCAAACCTTATTGCAATCAGTGAAAAGTGCAGAAGGCCTGGGGTGGGTCATGGCATGCTTGAACCGTCTACTTCTGGTTTATTTACATCAGGAGTTCTCATCAATTTCCCACCATGAGCTGGACCAGGCCCCCTCAGACAGCTGAGCATGGTATCCCTGCCATAAATGCTGCAGTAAAACACATCCACGGCTGTCACAAATGCATTTATGACAGCCGTGGGTGTATTTACAGTGCATTTCTGGATGTTTTCACTGCTTCCGATGGTGACGGGAGCAAGGGCAGAGGGCCACATGAAATGGCAGCACTGGCCAGGGTTAGGTCAGGTTACGAACCCCTGATTTACATGATTTATTTCAGTGACAAAACAAAAATAGCTTGTACAGTATACCTTCACCCTACACCACACTGTGTCATGAAACTGATTAGGCACCCAGTGTTTCCCTTCCTCATTCTCTTCCCCTCATCCCAAAGTTTGTGTTTCATTGAAGAAATGACATCAATATCTTTAATGGGGCATTGATGTTATATGCTGGCAACCCTATTTATGTATCATTCTCTGTATCTCTTACCCTTCCTACTTTTTTCTAGTTGAATATAAATAGCTATTTTAAAAATAGTGATGGTAAAGTTATGTGTTCAACTGACCATGTCCATTTAAAAAACCTTTTGAAAACAAATTCAGAGACAGCCAAAAGTATTAAAAGTGCAAAATATGGGGGATGTGATGCAGCAGAATGAGAACTGAAATCAAAATGGAAAGAATACAACAAAAATAGCATAAACCAGACATTCCCAAACATGGCACCCTCCAGACGTATTGATTTACAGCTCTCACCGTAATAGCTGGCCATGGGAGTGTGGTCATTGTTGAGCAATATATCTGGAAGAAAACAAGTTGTGGAAGCCTGGTATGTGTTGAATAGATTTGTTTATTCTTTTAAAGCTCATAGTACGTTTTTCCTAATTAGTTTCACTAGAACATCACTTTCGGTAAAGTCTTTCTCACACATTGCACAGGCACTCCTGAAGTGCTGACATTAGTCGTATGGTGCAATCCTACACTTAGTTTTTCCTGTCTAGTGCCCCTTGTCAGGGACAGGCCTTGCCCTTTGCAGAAATGCCAGGGGGAAAAGAACAATTTTACAACATACAGTTTTGTATGTGGTAAAAGTGAGTAGGATTTCGGTTAGGTGACTAGGTTAACGATCATAGGCTGATAATCAGATAACATTTTGTCTTCTTTCCTGCTGTCTTCACCTTTTCCAACCATAATTTAGATATTAAAATAGGAATATTTGGCAATTTAAGCTGTCATGTAGTAAAGTCACCTGCTGTTGAAATTAACTGTTTATAGCCACACAGTGTTAATTGAGAACAATCATGGAGGGGGGAAATGCTTTGCTAAATCTGTATATAATCTGAGTTGCATTATATTACTGGAGCCCACACAAATAATGCTTAGGTAATGTTTCTCTTTCCCATAATTTTAATTGAAACCAGCAGGTAATATGGCAAGTTGGAAAAAACAAGGTGAAAATGTAGTAATGAAAAATGCATGGCTACATTTGATTGTTCTTGTACAGTATATAGCTCCCATTAATTTCTGATAGATTGCATCAATTTTAATATTGTTAATTTTGTAACATTATTTGTAACTTGGATAGACTATTTAATATTTATCATGTTACAATCTATTTGCAGAAGCCGTTCAAATAAATGTACTTCAATAAATTTTGCATAACATAAATTTCTGATAGTGTCCCTATTAAATTATTTATTCTTACAACTACCCAATCAGACATTTTACTTATTTTCGTCTCTATTTATAGTTTGAAAAAGTTTGAAAAATGGTCTCTTGTCTGTGACTACTAAGGGCTCTATAGTTGATTCTTCTTCTTTCATGTCCCGATCAAAACCTGGACTGCCAACCCAAAATGAACCCACTTTGTTTGCTTTGTCATTGCCCAAACCCAAGTCCTCATTGGTGCATGTCTCTAGAAGCAATTGGCAGACCATTAAATGTATAGTTGATGAAAACCTGTCAGAAACCAATACTCAGGCTAATAAAATGTGTATATGTGCCTACGTGTGGGAATGATTTCATCCATAAATCTATTTACTCCTATTTTGTTGTCCCTCTTATTTGATCATACAAATTACATGAGGCTCTGGCCAGATATCAAAATGTGGTTTGGGATGTATAGTCTGAAGGCATGTGAACTAACACAAAGGTTGATGAGGCAGGTTACGAGGAAGCAAATGCTTCAGTGGGCGCTAAAAGCTTTTCATTAGTGCTAATGTACACCAAATTAAGTATGCAATTAGACTAAGTGTATTCATCAGGGTGGTGTGTTTTAATAAATGGTTTATCTAATGTGATTGTGTTTTATAGACTTGTGCCTTAATTGAATATTCTTCTCTTACAGGACAAGCTTGGCCAATAAAGGGTACATGGGACATATAAACCATTAGAGGTCAAAAGAGACTTTCCAAGAGCTACATAGGTAAGGCTTTTAAATTACTTCTTAGTTCTTCAATAAAAGAAGTATCTTTTCTTTGTTTTTCCTTTTTAAATAATTCTAACCTTTTTGGCTAGACAAATAGAACTGAAGTCCACAACCCAACAAGAGATTTACGGGAAAAGGAAGGCTTTCACTGTACTGCTTTTCAAAATATCCTGTTTTACAGAAGTATCACTGCCCAGGGATTTGTAAAGTGTCCCTCCCTCCCACAGTGGCATGCAGTCATATAATGAGGGAGCCTATATGATGAATACATGAACCCTGGTGGCACAGTGGTTACACTGCAGCTAAAACGTTGTAAGTTTGATCCTGATGGGGATCAAGGATGACTCAGCATTATATCCTTCCAAGGTTGAAGTGGTCCCTATTTATCTACTTGCAATTTCTTGCTTTTGAACTGCTAGGTTGGCAGGAGCTGGGACAAAGACGGGAGCTCATTCTGCCCTGCAGTACGTGGAAATCGAACTGCTGACCTCCCGCCTTCAAGTCAGTGTCTTAGCCACTTGAGCCACTGCAGCCCCTTGGTAAAATGAGTACCCAGCATGTTGGGGGCAAAGTGCTAATTATCCTGTAAACAGAACAGAGAGTGCACAAAGTGCTATGGGGAGGGATATTAGTATAATTGTTATTGCTAATATTAATCTAGAAGAAAGAGCTTAAATGTAGGCTTCATGATGGATTTACAGTTAAACCTATTTAACCACATTCAGAATATGTTTTAATGATTGAATAAATATATTACTCATGTTTGAATTCTGTTTCCATTCATGGATCTCACAGTTGTTTTTCAGTTTCAAAATAAAAAGCACAGTCTAATTATCCCAGGTTTTGTACTCTATACTGTGGATCCAGTCTTCCATGTGTTTAAGGGGTTTGTGGAAGTGGATGTCCTTGACCAGTCTAACTTCCATAAAACATTACACAGATAGCTGGGGACACTGTGGAATGAAACTAGCTGAAAAATGAGTAGGGTTGAGGATAAATGTGACGATAGAGGGGGAACCTTCTTTATTCCCATATAGTGGAACCTCGGTTAATGTAGTAAATGCATTCTCTGGGAATGCATTAAAATTACTTTAACTGAATTTTCCATAGGAATGCATTCAATGCAATTTTCCATAGGAATGCATTGAAAACCAATTAACCCGTTCCGAAAAAAATCTGTAAGCTGAGCCACTATTTGTTATGCATTCCCTTTTGTTAGGAGATTTTTATGTTAACCGAGCTGTTTGTTAACCGATGTTCCACTGTACATTTATTTAGGTCAGGGGTGGCCAATCTTTTTGTACCTCAGGCCTGACTATGCCCCTGGAACAACTGAGCGGGCCAAACCACACCACCCAGAAGCGGGCGCATTTACGCCTGACATAAATGCATCCACTTCCACGTTTACATCAACCGTGGATGTGTTCGCACATGCCCATGCATGGGCATGGGCATGGGCATGTTTTGCGGCTGACATAAATGTACCCGCTTCTACTTCTGGATGCAGGAGAGATGGCAATGGGCTGGTTGGAATGGGCCGGGGCCGGCTTGCAGGCTGCAGGTTGGGAACCTTAAGTGAATTTTTACTATCTCTAACCTGGAGATCATTAACCACAAGAAGAATCTTGACTCAAACAAGAAATAATTTTGTCTACCATACACTCATACTGCCTGTATACTATTTGTTAGATACATTTAGAATAAATGATATACAATCTTTATAGAAGAACATATGCAAGTTAGCCTTTAAGGGTTATAGTAAAATGGTCACATGTGCTACTGCTAATTGTAAAATCAAGAAATTAAAACACAGGCCTACAAGAAAAAAAAATTTTTTGTTGGTGCCTAGGATTTTAGAACTGATTTTAGCTATATTTGGGGTCACTGAATCCAAATATGAAATCAATTTTCTCTCTCTGCTCTACTTTTTTAGATCAGTGTTTTTAACATGCAGTTCTACGTGAAATGTGCAGTTCTAACTCCATTTAAAAAGAAAAAAAAATTTGTTGGTGCCTAGGATTTTAGAAATGATTTTAGCTATATTTGGGTCACTGAATCCAAATATGAAATCAGATTTTCTCTATCTGCTCTACCTTTTTAGATCAGTGTTTTTTTAACATGCAGTTCAACACGAAATGTGCAGTTCTAACTCCATTTTGTGCAGTTCTAAATCACACATACAAGGATTGGTTACTGTATTTTTGCCCTATTGTCATTCGATGAATGAGGCTGAGCGAAAAGCCTGGACTTCATTTGTTGCAGTTGTCAGTAATCTTCTAGGCAAACGCAAAGCTGAAAACTATGTTGAACTGGTAAATGAGATGTTTAACAGTTTCAAATCCCTTGGGTGTAACATGAGAATTAAGGTGCACTATTTACACAGCCACTTAGACTGTTTTCCTGAAAATTTAGGAGACACCAGTGAGGAACAAGGTGAAAAATTTCACCAGGATATTAAAATATGGAGGAGCGCTACCAAGGAAGATGGGATACGCACATGATGGCAGATTACTGCTGTGTGATAAGAATGCTTGCTAAAACTTGCTTTAGGATAAGGCCTCTGTATTCATTGTAAAGGCCATGTAATCAGAATGTGTGTTTGAGACAGTGTAATTCACTTTTGCTCTAGTTAAATGAAGCAAGTAAGCAACGGGTCAGCATATTTCACCGTACCACAGTGAAAAATAAGTTATTTCTGGAGCCAAAGGAAATGACAGGGAACTGGGTTAAGGGAGATGAAAACAAGTTGCTTAGAACCAATAAGAATCTAACAAGTTTGAATTTACTGGAATGTATCCATATATGGAAGATGAATATAGCTTCCCTATCTGTAACCGATTATTCTATAAAAGTGTGCTGTTTTGTGCTATTCGAGGTTCAGGGTCTGACTTGTGAAAGTGCTCTGAACCCGCACGTAAATAAATTGTTCCAGTATCTGCTTGAAGCCTCGGAATGCTGTCTTAGTCCCTTGAATTCCACAACAGCTGGAATTTAAAAAGGGACTGTTCCAAAATACATTCAAGAATGTCATGAAAAAGAAGCTTCCAAAGTTTTCAGTGACTAGTTGCTTTCATCAATGACCTTTCCCTCTATCTTTGTATATAATAATATTTGTATACTATAATAATAATAAAAATGTGTTTAGTTTTTTATTTGATCCATGGATTTAACTTAAGATAGTGTAACGTATATTTCACTAAAATGTTATATCTTAAAAATTTGAGCTCCTAGGCAAAAACTAATGCCATATTCAGAGGATGAAATTCATATGAAATCAGCTCAAAAAAAAAAAAACCAGCACCAAAGCAACTGTTGGCCAGTAATTGGTTAAAACTGTCAGTATGATAGTCTTTAAACAAATCTAAAGTGAGGTCCGCACTTATGAATACAGTGATAAGTTCTGGCCACTGTACCAGAAAAGAAGTAAAGTTTGAAAGAGAAAATTGGCCGGAGCACCTGCAAAAATGATGGGGCAAAGGCTATTCTGGCTAATAGTCCTGTTGACTCTGTCTTAACTCCAATGCAAATGGGAAGAGGATTCTGAATACTAGTTAGTTGCATGGAAATGTCTGGCCAGGTTACCCTGCTTTGGTAATAAAGTAGACCCTACTGCCAGCGACTCATCGCTGATCATAAAGGCGAGGGCGGGGATTAACCTGACAACCCTGAGGACAAATGGCCTTGGGTGCCAAAGACTACAGGGAAGGGTCATGGTCCTAAAGAGGATTAAATCCCATTTAAATCTATATTTAATTAATTAATTAATTAATTAATTTAATAGATTTATATACCTCCCTATCCAAAGGTCTCTGGGTGGTATACACTAAGACCAATATGCAGGTAAAACAATTAAAAAAACCATAAAACATAACAATATTACACCCCCCGCTACCGGCCCCCCCCCCCCCCGCTGTGACATCTATTATCTAAAAACAAATCTAAAATCTAAAAAAACTTACACTGTGGCGAACAATGTGCTGGTTTGGAATGCAAATCTACCATTTCTGTCTCAAAATTCTTTACCTAAAGGAATATGAGTTAAAACAAATATTTGGCCTGTCATTTCTGATGTTTACCAAATGTTTAAATGTATCAGATATTCAAGATATTACATTCCCAAGTTGTTGCAAGCATGATTACAGGGGACTGGTTACTCTCATGGAACAAGGGATGGATGAAACCAGTGTGTTCATATTTCATGCACACAGGTGAAACTCGGAAAATTAGAATATTGTGCAAATGCTCACTCAGTCCAGTAATGCAACTTAAAAGGTGAAACAAATATATGAGATAAACTCATTACATGCAAAGCGAGATCGTTCAAGCCTTACTTTGTTATAATATTTATGTCTTACAGCTTATGAAAACCCCAACCCCAAAATTTCATGTACCCCATAATCATCACATAATCTCATGTACGCTTTACGCCATGATCATCACAATTATAACGAATTAAGGCATGACATCTCTCGCTTTCCATGTAGTGAGTCTATCTCATATATTTGTTTCACCTTTTAAGTGAAATGAATTAACATTTGCACGACATTCTAATTTTCCGAGTTTCACCTGTATGTCATTATGTTTGCAAGGAAGTTTTGCAAATAAAATATGTGTGAAATACTTTCATCAAATCCTGAAATCTAATTAACAGTATGCTTTAGGGAGGAGGAAAAAGCAGGCTGTTAGTTTGCACTGGTGTGAAATTGGAATAACTTGCAATGCACTGAAGTCAATACTCTAAGCATGAAATGTCATCTGAAAGTGAAGCCTATTATTTCTTAAGGTTTAAACTACTGCCCTTATGGCTTTTATTTTCTCCTCAGCATTCACTGCCATTTATTATTCATCAAACTATGCTCTTCAAATATTTTTATTGAAAACTACACCCTTTGTCACTATCCAGATATCAGTACTACACAAAACATTATGCACCTACAAAAGGGGACAAAAGAAATAAAGTAAAACCCTACTTACGAAAAAAAAGTCTGTTCCATAGGCTTTTGCTTGAATCAAAAATTTTTGTAACTCGAAACAAACCCTTAGGAAAATTGAAATTTTTTATGTAAATTGAAGCAAACCCATAAGGAAAAGAATCTTTATGTCACTCAAAGCAAACCCATAGGAAATCGTGTAAATCGGGACATGGTTTTAGCATAAAATCATTATGTAAGTTGAATTTTATTTAACACAAGGCATTTGTAAGTCGGGCTTTTACTGTAATTACTTTTACCTTGTCTTAGCAGTGGAAAAGAAATGGTGGTGGAAAAGTCACATTAGTAATGCATCCTCATGAGTAACTTTACTATAATTCAGGCATGCTGAGTCACAATCAAGCTACTGAAAGACTGAATGCCAAATTTACTGTTTTCACTCTGATGCATATTGATGACTTAAGCTTCCAGTAGTTACCTCAATAACATAGGTAACATATTTGAAAATTTTCATGTGGTTGTATGAGTAAATGCAAGATATATCATAATATTACCCAGATAACAAATGACAGTTCTAATCTTTTTTTAAAAAAAAATGTTTCTTATTTGGACTGTGAACTTACATGATGAATTGTAGCTTTCAAATCTGTAGTTAGGGTATTGACTCATCAACAGAATAAGAGCTTTCTCTTACTGTTGCTAATATGAGAACTTTAAATTTTTGAAATGCAGAGATCTTTTTAAAGGCGGGACAGTTTCAGTAACCCCTTTCTACCATCTATTTCTCTGTAGCATACAGTATGCAAAACTGTTTGCATAAAGCAGGGGTGGCCAGTCTTTTTCCGCTGCAGGCCTGACTACACACCCCAGACAGCTGAGCGGGCCAGACCATGCCCCCAAAAGCAGAAACAGATGCATTTATGGCTGTCTTAAATGTGCCTACTTCTGCGTTTACGCCAGCCTCGGGTGTATTTATGTATGCACAGGCACTTTTTATGGCTGATGTTAACGAACCCACTTCCACTTCTGGGTGCGGCTGTGACAGGTCAGATGGAATGGTGCCATGGGCCAGGGCCAGCCCATGGGCTGTAGGTTGGGAATCCCTGACATAAAGCCAGATTGATCTCAAACTCTGCAATGGCATCTCTTTGAGAGCCACAAATCATGCTTTACATGGACTAGAAAGCATCTTCCTCTGAAAAATCTTTCAGTAGACAGTTCAGATGCCTAGGGCAACTGCTCAGCTTTGCAAACCTAATAGAGATGCTTTCAAGTCTAATGCAGTTATGGAACATATTGGTATACCTCATCAAAATAGGAAAAAAATTGTGGCACCTAAAATTCCATTTATTGTGTAATTAAGCATAACAACACTCTGACAAGTATCCTGCTCCATAACTTTGCCAACACAGTGGAGTGATGTCACTGGTGGCAATAGATTATTGCTTACTAGCATATTTTGCCCAGCCATGCCGGGCAGTTTTGTGTGTGTGTGTTGTTTTTGTTTGTTTGTTTGTTATGGGTGGTTTGGGTGGTTGTGGTGATTTGAATTTGTGGGTTTTGAATTTGATTTATTGTATTTTATTTATTTTTTATTTGGATTTTTAAAATATTTTTTGACTGTTGCATACTCTTACAGCCTCTAGGTGGGGCTTTGTTTAAGAGTACAGTACTGTGATTGTCTTTCTTTCCTTGGTTCTGTTCCGGAGGCTTAGAGGGAAGACATCTTTTGTAAGTGCTCTTGATTTTTTTATTTTTTATTTTTATTTTAGGGTGCTGGGCTGGGGAGTTTTAGAGTTTCTATTTAAAACCCACAAACTGTTTTTGCTTGTTCTTTTGTGTTTATTTTGGATTTTAGATGTGTTTTATTGTTTTGGATATTTCTGGTAAATTTTTTTATTTTTTCGTACTTTTTTGTATTTATTTTTTTAATTTGTGATATTATTCTTTGTTGAGTTAGGTATTTTCATGTTGTAGATAGGTGTTTTTAGTGAGTTTTCATGATTGTTCATGATTGTTCATGATTTTTCATTGGTATTTTGGGTGTTTTTTGTTGAGTTTGTTGTTTATTGTTTAGTGCTTTCCCTGCCGAATTGCTGCCTGCTGCTTGTTTTTTTTCCACCCCAGCTCAATTTACCTTGTCTTCAGCGGGGTAGCAGGGAGGAGAGGGAGTCTCTCTTCTCCCCGTTGCTCCTGGAAAGAAGGCTGGCGGTTGTCTCACCGTGGTTTTTTGCGGGTTTGGGTTAGCAAGGCCATGATGCACTGTGTCCGCCTGCGGTGGCCTTGCGTTCCCATTGCAGGAGGCATTATTTTGTTTTATTTTTTGCATGCAGGCTTTTTCAGCGTTCTGCGCACTTGCGCCCTTCAGCCTGATTGGCTGAAGTGGTCACAGCGCGGAGGACACTGGGACTTGAAGTTTTTTTCCTTTTGTTCATATTCGTGCGGTGGCTTTTTTTCTGTGGCTCATTTTGTATTGGGTGCAGCGGCTTCCCAATGTTCTCCTTGCTCTCGCCTGTCAGCCTGATTGGCTGAGAGGTGGCGTGGCACGGAGGACATTGGGACTTGAAGTTGTTTTGTTTTGTTTGCGTTCGTGGGCTGGTTGCCCCACTGGTGACTGCCAGACCCTTGCGGCGATGGTCAGGCCGGGTAAAGGCAAGTGTGGGTGGCTCACTAGGGGATAGTAGGGACGGGTGCGGGAGCCTTTGTTGGATTCCAATGGTTAACATCCCTCCTTATAGGTAAAGATTATATTAATGCCTACTTTGATATCAGATTGTGCACAACTTGCATGAAATGATACTAAATCACTTGCAACATGAAATTGAAGCAGAAACTATTAACTTGCAGCAGTCTACCACTGCCAGTTACATCGGTCCCACTGTGCTAGTGGAGTTACAGGGCAAGATACAGCCCACTATATGAAATGCCTCCCATGAAGCCATTTCAGTAGGAAAATAATCTTTTGGTTTAACATGTTATGTTTTTAGGGGGTTCCATGATGAGCACTTAACCCTAGTGTGAGATATGACTGGCTTTCGAGCAAGGGTGATCTTTACTTTATGTTCACTTAAGCTCCAAAATGCAAAGAGAGAGTCAATATAATGTTATAATGTTATATGATAAAGCACTTCTGCATACTTTTTATCAGCGATGGCAAACCTTGGCACTCCAGATGTTCTTGAACTTCAATTCCCAGAAGCCCAAGTCAGCAGGAGTACTGACTTGGACTTCTGGTAATTGAAGTCCAAGGACACCTGGAGTGCCAAGGTTCAGCATTGTGGCTCTATATCTAGAAAGCTCAGGATGCTCTCTAACTAATTGAGGACATCACTTGAATATATGATTTGAAATATTAGATGCCTACATTTTTACACATCTGTCACCCAGTGGTTCTTGACAATGCTTCTTGCTTTTTCTCTTTCTCAACACTTTTATTCTTCCAATGCTCTAAACATCCATTCTATTGGGAGTCACAAACCACACTTCTGAGACTAGTGGAAGTGATCATAAACAGCCACATCTGTTTCTTCTTCTCTCCTTAAAATTTCTCACACTTGGAGAACTCTCCCTGGAATAGTTTGCCTTCCCTAAAAGCAACATTTTTTTTTTTAAAAAATCTACCTTTCTTATTACTTTTCACACCTGCTCAGGCACAATTTGCACTTCTCTGAATGCAGTAGCAGAATCCTCTTGTATAGCAGAGAAATACTTCCCCTGTCTTCTCCCCTGAGTTCAGCACATACCTATATGCTTTAAAATAATTTAGCATTTGCATCTCCCTGCCATTCTCTTCCCAGCAAAGACAGACTCTGGAAAGGGATTGGATGCCCATCTTTATGAATATCTGTGGCATTTAATTCCACTGCCTCCAGAGCACTAGTCTGTCCCATATCTGCACATATGTGTGTGCACTCAGAATGTGCAAACATAAGAACCAGATCCAAAACTTCAGATTAGTTAGTGCTGTGAGCAAAATGCTCTGTGGAAGTATGTTGTTTACCTGAGGCTTCTCCACTGTCTTCCCTTTCACAGTAAGCACATCTGCTTGCCAAGGAGTTTATCAAAGAGCATAACTAAAGCAGATCAGTTACCATGGTCACACAAAGAAGAGCAGCAATGCTAATGTACAGCAACTCAAGATTCCTTGGATTAGGAGAAACAATAAGAGAAAGGGAAGGATTTATCACTCTTGCTTGGAAAACAGTGTACAACCCCTTAGATAATTGGTGTGTTTGCTTTTAATAGGATCAAATGTATTTTTCTAACAAGTATGTAATTGAAGATAGAATTTGGGACTTACAAAGTGATAAAGAGCCTATGTGCACTATTCTTTGGCTGTGAGCCTCCTTTACGCAAGCAAAGTAGACAGACAGAGCTTTTCATCTCTTTTCAACTTTGTTTCTCATTTTTCATGGCTTCCAAGAGAATAAAAGCTTTTTATTTTATAGTTTATTTACTAAACTTGATAATAATAACATTCCATTTTAAATAACAACATCTTATTTAAAACATATATGCATACTAAAGAGGAATTATGTAAAACTAAAGGGAAACCTCCTGAATAGGAATTATAAACGTTATGTTATTCTATCAGAGTCCAGGGGATGGGCGGCTGCTAAAGTAACACAAGTTTTATGACCCAGGACAACCAGGTAACAAACCAAACAATTAATGCATTGCAGTCCAAGTCCAAAATCAAGCCCGAGATAGACAAAGATACAAGATTAGTCCAGATTACAAAAGGATAGTGTCCCCACACACACACACACACACACAAAGAGGTCAGATGACTGAGAGAGCAGATAAAGTAGAATACAGTATCTTTAAAGGCTGGAGCAAGGATCCAGGCAAAGCACAACAACAGTCCACAGGAGCCAAGTAACAGTAAGTCTACTGACCATCATTACTAAAATGGTCTGTTCTAATACCTTAGAATTATTTTGGTGGAAGCCCTCCTACTTGCTATGCTGAATTTCAAACCACAGGATGTGGGCACATGAATGTATATTCAATCAATCTTTATTATTCATGACCATAAGTCTTTACAAAACAGAGCACCACTTAAAAACAAGTCATGAAATTGACTCATGAAATCTGGGTACTAAGGCCAGAAAACTGATGTTAGAGCTCTTGGGTTCCAATACCAATTTGGCACTTCAGTCAAGATCTTGATTGGGTCCAAAACAATTCAGTCCCCATTAAGTTCAGTTTAGGCAATGAATTCAGATTGATTCAGATATCCACATTCTGAGCCCTCCCATTGACTTGCATTGGAAAATCAGGAGAACTATAGTTTTTTCACTGATGTACATAGCATTTTGGGACATCATAGAATTTCAGAAAGTATCAGGATTTGCAGCTGCTGCTCAAAGTCCTGCAGGAGCCCCCAGCCTGGAAACAGCTGCTAAGCCCCACCTGAGAGCCCCAAGAAGGTTCTGGACCTTCATAGGCTCCACTTGGGGACCCTTGGCAGCTAAGAACCAGCCCTTTCTCCCAGAAGCTGTTTCAGCAATGAAAGTCAGAAGACTTGCAGTTGCTTGGCTGTAAGATAGTTTGCCTTGCTCCTAGTGTTGAAGATCTCTATTTTGTTCCTGATTCTTTCTCTGAAGACTCTGTTCCTATGGACTGTTGTTGTGCTTTGCTTGGATCCTTGCTCTTTGAACTCTGTTCTCACCTTGCTCCAGCTTCTGAGGATTCTGTTTGGTTTTTTCCCCAGTCACCTGATTTCTGGCTTATTTGAACTATGCTTTCATTTTTGGACTAATTCTGCATCTCTGACTCCAGTTGGATCTGGACTGAGATATAGTTACTGCTTGATTTGTTACCTGGTTGTCCTAAGTTCTGGTATTTGTGTTACCAGCCAGTCACCCACATCCTGACAGATAGTTTCAAAGGCTTATTTAGTAGGCATCTTTGAAGTTTGTTTTTCTTAAATAAAACATTTAAAAGCATATATGCTCAGCTGAGTGCTCATTGCATACTGCATTTATTATCTCATTGCCCGTGGCATTGATAGTTCCTTTCTCAGCTCAATGAAAAACCCTAAATTTACTATTAAAGAATTGAATGAAATAATTTTTAAAGAGTAGTGTAGAAAGCCAGCTTTTGGTGTGCTATCTGAGCTTTTCAATTTGCTTTGGTGGCCAAAATGCATACAAGTTGTCTTAGTCACTGCTTCTTGCCACTGTTTCTCTTCATTTCTTCCCCTTTCTCTTGTTTTTCTCTGCAGAGATGGGGAGGCCTGAATTTGAATAGTGCTGCTCCGCCCTGGCAAAGACAGGGAGAAAAGGATGATATAGCTTACTCTGGGAAGAAGATGGAAGTGAAGGATGAGGGCTAGTAGAGCTGCTATGGATGTTTTTAATTCTTCTGTATTTCCTCTTTATTGAGAGATAGGATAGAGCAGCACTTCAGTCTCCTCATGTCCTGTTCTCCTAGAAGATGGCAGTGAATAATGGAGTGATGACTTCACCACAACTCATGGTCTGCTGTCTATCAGGCTTAATTGCTGGTTTGGCAGGCAGTAGTGCTTGGCAGACATAGACAGATGGAGACTGGCAGATAAGTCATCATCCTCAATTGCAAGTTAAAGTTACAAAGCAGTTCCTCTCTAGATCACAACATTTTGGTGCTTTAATTCTATGGTTACATTGGAAACTTATTGTTATACTTTCTGTAGCTCATTTTAGATACAGAATAACTGGGTTGGAATGGGCCTTTTAGGCAAAGTGTAACCCGCTGTTCAATGCTCAATTTAGATATCTAAATCTTTGGATCAGTGAGTTCTTTGGGCCCTTTTGCTTCAGCTTAATGCTGAATATGGGCACTCCATTTTGATCATGACCTCATATAAATAAGTTTGAGTTGGGCCGATTTGCTTGAGAATTCAGTATTTGGCCAGTGTGTAATAACATCCCCAACTGATAGGGTAGATCAATAGTGGTTAAAAAGAACTATGAGTTTGATCATGGAACTTTTAGTAGCTCAAGTGTATGTTCAGTAAAATTTCTTAGGGATTCTTTATTTTATTTAACTTTTCAACTTGTTCGGCGCCTAGTCAGGCAAGCCCGACTCAGGGCGGCTTACATAATCTAAAACCCCGCACAATAAAAATGGTCAAAAAACCCCACCCACATTAAATCCCATCCACCCCAAGAAGCAGAGAGAGGAGCATCTTATGGTAACAAACAGTGAGCAGGAGCCACATTGCCCTCAGGGCCCCACACCTGCCCCACCAGCCAGGTCTTAAGTCCTTTCCTGAAGAGCAGCAACTCCGTCTGCAACCATAGCTCTACTGGCAGGAGGTTCCAGAGGGCCAGTGCAGACATGGAGAAGGCTCTTTTTCTTGTGCTAGAGATGCGAGCTCCCCTGGCTGATGGAATAACCAGGGAGCGCCTCCGGGCCGCTCTGGTTGGATGGACAGACATTCTTAGGGCAATGTGGTCTCTTAGGTATCCTGTCTCACTACCATGTAGTGCTTTAAAGGTCATAACCAGCACCTTGAATTGCACTTGGAGGTAAACTGGTAACCAATGCAGCTCCTGGAGCAGAGGTGAGGCATGGGCATAATGCCCACACCCCATCACTACCCAGGCTGCCACATTCTGGACCAGCTGCGGCCTCCGAATGGTCATCAAGGGAAGCCCCATGTAGAGCTCATTGCAATAATCTAGTCTGGAGGTGATCAGAGCATGTGTGACCGTAAGCAAGGAGTCCCTATCCAGGAGCGGGCAAAACTGGCGTATCACATGGAGTTATGCAAATGTCCTCCTGGCCACGACTGCCACCTGCTCTTCTAGCAGCAGTCGAGAGTCAAGGAGGACCCCCAAGTTGCACACTGGGTCTGGGGCAAGATAGCCTTATACAAGACCAAGGATGGCAGCTCCCGGAATAGCGCAGGACCCTGAACCCACAGCCACTCAGTCTTGCTGGGATTCAATTGTAACCCGTTGACCCCCATCCAGACCCCCACAGCCTCCAGACACCCAGATAGGATTTTGACAGCATCGCTGTGGTCCCCACGGGCCGAGATGTACAACTGGGTGTCATCTGCGTACTAGTCACCAACACTCTAGCAGAAGGATGCAAGAGGCAGTCTAACAATGCAACTGGATTCAAAAGACTGTATCAGGAAAGCATATATAAATGCTTGTATACAAATGCCAGAAGCCTCCGGAACAAAATAGGGGAGCTGGAATACTTAGCAATAGATAAGAATATTGATATTATTGGTATCACTGAAACCTGGTGGACGGATGATAACCAATGGGATACAGTTATCCCAGGCTACAAACTGTACAGGAAGGATAGGAAGGGGCAAACAGGAGGTGGTGTAGCCTTGTATGTCAAAGAAGTGATAAAATCGTATGAATTGGAATATCTAGGTGATTTAGAGTCACCATTAGAAGCTCTGTGGGTAAGAGTACCAGGCCACAAGGATGGTCTAACAGTAGGCATATACTATCGGCCTCCGACCCAAACTCTTGAGGGAGACTGGCAGTTGGAGAATGTTGTAAAGGAGGCATCCAAGAAGGGAAGCCTGGTTATAATGGGGGACTTCAATTACCCTCACATAGACTGGGTAAACTGTTGTTCAGCACATGATAAAGAGATAAAGTTCCTAGATATGCTAAATGATTGTTCCCTGGGACAGATGGTTGAAGACCCAACTAGAGGTACAAGAATCCTTGACTTTATCCTGAGTAATACTCAGGATCTGGTGCAAGATGTTAATGTGACTGATCCAATAGGGAACAGTGACCACAGCTCAATTATGTTTAACTTGATCATAGACCGCAAGTCACTGATAAAATCTAACACAGAGAACTTAAATTTTCAAAAAGGAAATTTCCCAAAGTTGAGGAAACTAGTAAAAAAGAAGCTGAAAGGGAAAATTGAGAGAGTCCAAACACTCCAAGAGGCATGGAGGCTGTTTACAAAAACAATAACAGAGGCTCAATTGGAATGCATACCCAAAAGGAAAAAGGGCACTGGCAGGTCCAAGAGGACTCCAATGTGGCTTACAGGAGCTGTTCGGGAAGTGATCAAGAGCAAGAGAAGCTCATTTAGAAGATGGAAGGCTTGTCCGAATGAGGACAGCAGGCAAAACCATAAATTCTGGCAGAACAAATGCAAGGCAACAATCAGGAAAGCAAAGCAAGACTTTGAGGAGCGTATAGCTAAAAATACTCAGAGAAATAACAAAGACTTCTTTAAGTACATTAGAAGTAAGAACCCAACTAGGAAGGCCATTGGACCATTAGATGACAATGGAAGGCAAGGGGTTATTAAAGAGGAAACAGAGATTGCAGAGAGACTCAATGAATTCTTTGCTTCAGTATTCACTGAAGAAGACAGAGACCACATGCCCAAAACAGAGCCTATCTTCGTAGGGAGGGAAACCGAAGAATTAAGCAAGATAGAAATAACCAGGGAGGAGGTCCTTGCATGTCTTGTTAAGCTAAACACTAACAAATCACCAGGACCAGATGGCATCCATCCACGAGTTCTCAGGGAACTTAAAGACGAAATTGCTGATCTCCTAGCCAAAATATATAATATTTCCCTCAAATCAGGCTTTGTGCCTGATGACTGGAAGGTAGCGAATGTAACACCAATTTTCAAAAAAGGATCCAGGGGTGATCCAGGAAATTACCGACCTGTCAGTTTGACATGTGTCCCAAGTAAAGTGATGGAAACCATCCTAAAAGATAGAATTAATAGGTACATTGAAGAGAAGGCACTACTAAAGGAGAGCCAACATGGCTTTTACAAGGGCAAATCATGCCTCACTAATCTGTTGGAATTTTTTGAGAGTGTCAACAAGCATGTGGATAAGGGGGATCCAGTTGACATTGTTTATCTGGACTTTCAGAAGGCTTTTGACAAGGTCCCACACCAAAGGCTCTTGAATAAACTTACCAGTCATGGAATAAAGGGACAGGTCTTGTCCTGGATCAGCAACTGGCTAAGGGACAGGAAACAGAGGGTAGCACTAAATGGACACTTCTCCAAGTGGAGGGAAGTAAAGAGTGGGGTCCCCCAAGGTTCAGTACTGGGACCCTTGCTTTTCAACCTCTTCATAAATGATCTAGAGGTAGGAGTAAAAAGCAAGGTAGCCAAATTTGCTGACGACACTAAATTATACAGGGTAGTGAAAACTGTGAGAGATTGTGAAGAGCTCCAGAGGGATCTCTTGACACTGGGGGAGTGGGCAAAACAGTGGCAAATGAGCTTCAACGTCAGTAAGTGCAGAGTGATGCATGTTGGGGCAAAAAACCCCAATTACATTTATAAACTGATGGGGTCTGAACTCTCTGCGACAAACCAGGAAAGGGACCTTGGTGTCCTGGTGGACAGCTCAATGAAGATGTCAACCCAGTGTGCCTCAGCAGTGAAAAAAGCAAACTCAATGTTAGGGATCATTAGGAAGGGTATAGAAAATAAGTCAGGAAGTGTCATTTTGCCTCTTTATAAATCTATGGTGAGGCCCCATCTGGAATATTGTGTACAGTTCTGGTCGCCATACCTCCAGAAGGATATTATGGAGTTGGAGAAAGTACAGAGGAGGGCAACCAGAATGATTAGGGGACTGGAACACCTTCCTTACCATCTGAGGCTGCAACGGTTGGGCCTTTTCACTCTTGAACGACGGCGTCTAAGAGGTGACCTGATTGAAGTTTATAAAATCATGCACGGTGTGGACAAAGTAGATAAGGAAAAACTGTTTTCCCTATCGCACAACACTAGAACTAGGGGACACTCCATGAAACTTTTGGGTACTAGTTCTCAAACAAATAAGAGAAAGTACTTTTTCACCCAGAGGATTACTGGTCTATGGAACTCCCTGCCAGAAGAAGTGGTGACAGCTGTCAGACTTGACAGCTTTAAGAAAGGATTAGACAAGTTCATGGAGGACAAGGGTATCAATGGCTATAATTATGGCTACCTAAGGACAACCTCCAGGTTGGAGAGATAGGCAGGATATCTCTCAATGCCATTTCCAGGGAATCCTAAGCAGGTGAAGGCATCTCCTTGGGAATACCCTGAAGGAAATGGTGAGCCACTGTGTGAGACAGAATGCTGGACTGGATGGGCTGTGGCCTGTTCCAGCAAGGCTGTTCTTATGTTCTTATGTTCTTATGATGGCACCACACCCTGTGGGAATGGATGATCTCACCCAGCGGCTTCACGTAGATGTTAAATAGGAGAGGAGAGAGCACCAAGCCCTGAGGCACCCCATATTTGAGGGGTCTTCGACTGGACCTCTCACTCTCCAACCACACCGACTGAGTCCGGCCCTTCAGGAGTTCCCCGGATCCCCAACTCTTTGAGCCATCCCAGAAGGATACCATGGTCAATGGTATCGAAAGCCGCTGAGAGGTCAAGGAGAGCAAGTACACCTTTAAATAGAAAAGTGTACTTTTGGTCTAATCTTAGGTGGCCTCAATTTGCATTTGCCAAATTAGCTTTCCTTTGTTTTTTAATTGGCCTGCTTAGCCTGGTTTTCATGTTTCATGTCAAAGGTAGGTTAACACTGAAATAATTGCCTACCTAGAGAAATAATATTGCAAGAGGAATTTTTTTGAAGTTGTAGTGGTGTTAGTCTATGCAAACATATCATAGAATAGAGTAAACAAAACAATAAGACAAAAATGTCACGGCACCTTAAACGTTGCAAGAGGAAGAAATACACATTTACCTTAAAACGTTATCCAACCTTCATCCTCCCCGATCATTTGCCATATAGAAATATGACACTGGCTCTTCATACATAGTGGTTGGAAGCACTAAAGATGTAGCAAATGTGAACTAATATTCTCATACCTGATGAAATAGAGGGTCTCAAAACACACTCAAAAAAATTGCATTGCAAAAATAAATACATCCCCAGCAACAACAGTAGTAAAAACAAACTAACAAAACCCTTATATTTTATAGGAAAGTAAAATCTAGTTTTCATAAAAGGAGTTATTTTGTGCAATAAACTTGTATTTTGTATGAAAACCATTTTCACTATTTCTGTGTATTTTTGTGAAAAGTGAAGAGAGAAATTATTGAAAAGGATGGATTTTCTGTGCTTACCTTTTGAACCAGGTGATGAGTTATAGACCATTCATGACAATCCTATGCACCAGTAAGAGCACAAAATGGAAATTGGAGGTGGTCTTTACTATATATTTTGCCTTCTCTTAAAATACCTCATCCAGATTGGGAATTTGCCTTTTCTGCATAATGAATTCCACAGGGTCTTAAAAGAAAGTGGGAAGGCTGCGAAAAAGAAAACTGAAAGTTCTAAAAGGCAGTCTGTGTCTTACAGGGTAGGTTGAATTGTTGCAGCCTGTACGGCCATGGAAGGGGACTGTTTGAGCTGCATGAAGTATCTGATGTTTGTCTTCAATTTCTTTATATTTGTAAGTATTCTTTGCTTTTTCTATCACATACTATCTTTTTTTATCTTAACTGATTTGCATACCTGTCAACCTTCCCGGATTGGCCAGAATTTACTGATTTTTGGCGCCGATTTGCACCATTTCCTGCCCGCAGCTGCCAAAACCCCGGGAATTGGCAGCGGGGGAAAAGAGGTACTGCGCAGCCCTTCTGTGCAGATTGCCTTCTACACATGTGTAGAAGGCTTTTAAAAGCCTTCTACGCATGCATAGAAGGCGATCTGCGCAGAACCGTTCTGCGCAGGTCGCGTAGAAGACGACCTGCGCAGAACCGTTTGTGCAGGTCCCGTATTTTCTGGAGCCGTGGTTGACAGGTATGCTGATTTGTCAATTCTGGCTTTATTTGGCAGAGTTAGCACAACATAGAACAGCCTTTGCAGGCGCACCCCCCAATAAAGGACTCAGACACTGATGAAAGTTGATAACGGCATCGGGCCACATTTATTGATTCATGCCCTAGTCCGAATTATAAATTTCTATTGGTAATTGACCAATCATAATTCTTAAGGCAAGCAGGCCGAAGTAACACTGGTAAGGTACCACCCAAAATTGCCAACGGCAATTGTTACAATGTATCTATTTGTATCAATTTGTTTGTTGACAACAAACAAATTGTTGACTGTAGTCAATATCTAACTAATGACCCCACCCTCTGACGCGTATCCGTAAAATCACGGGGTGATGCATGCTGTCTAGCTATAGCCATCACCCCATCGCCTAGTTCGTCGTTGACCGGACAACGTTTAACCAACTTATGCCTGTCTAGTGTTGTCCAGTCAATTGTGAACCTGCCGGATACCTGTGAGTCATAATGTTTACCTTACCAGTGCTACCCGCCCATGTGACCAAAGTCAACAGCAGCAACAGAAACCCCTATATCAAACCATAGCAACAGTGTGGGATGGGCAAAAAAGCCAGGACCCGAGAACCAATTGTGGGTCCCAGCCAAAAATTCCCACCCGGCCCCGAAGCGACCAAAATATCACACTGTTAACTAGGGAGGGGGTGGAGGGGAAAACTTCTCCGCTCTGTCGCTTCGCAAAATGGCAGCTTGGCTGCCTCGTGGCCGCCCCTTATATAAGGGTGCTGGCCACGCCCCCTAACTACCCGGATGCCTTCGTCCGATGGGGGGGGGGCGCAAAGGGCGCGGCGGCCATTTTGGCGCCGCGCTCGCATTGCAGGCGCACCCCCCAATAAAGGACTCAGACACTGATGAAAGTGGATAACGGCATCGGGCCACATTTATTGATTCATGCCCTAGTCCGAATTATAAATTTCTATTGGTAATTGACCAATCATAATTCTTAAGGCAAGCAGGCCGAAGTAACACTGGTAAGGTACCACCCAAAATTGCCAACGGCAATTGTTACAATGTATCTATTTGTATCAATTTGTTTGTTGACAACAAACAAATTGTTGACCGTAGTCAATATCTAACTAATGACCCCACCCTCTGACGCGTATCCGTAAAATCACGGGGTGATGCATGCTGTCTAGCTATAGCCATCACCCCATCGCCTAGTTCGTCGTTGACCGGACAACGTTTAACCAACTTATGCCTGTCTAGTGTTGTCCAGTCAATTGCGAACCTGCCGGATACCTGTGGGTCATAATGTTTACCTTACCAGTGCTACCCGCCACACGGAGGGGCTTCAAAGAAGGCTCGACGCCCCCCCCCCCCCCAGACCGTCAGCTCGGTCAACAGGCCTGCTCGCCAATCACCCAACAGGAGGTCCATACCTCCTCGCGACAGATGGGCCCCATCCCCTGCATAAAGGCCGTAATTTTGTAGGCTAATGGCGGGGTGACGACTGACCCGCCCCCAACCTTTGTCGGCAAGGAAGCGTGCCACAGCCCTATTCACCATGCGTCTAGCGCGGTCAAGGGCCTGGAGGTCAAAACCTCCCCTGTACGTGCGCCGCGGGACCATGTCCGACCAAATGAGGGTCGTAGCGGGCCACACGTAATGCAGGTAGGCAAGGTCACCGCAAATCGCATGCTTTAGCGATAAGCCGGTGACCTGGCCCAAATCATTGCCCCCTAGGTGTATGATCAAATGTCAGGCGGGTCAGCATTCCGGCCTGAAAAAAGGAATGGCAACAGCTCCCGCCATAACATCCCGGGCTTACCATGCCATGTGAGACTTGCATATGCACCCAGTCCCAGTCGGGGTCCCCACTCTGTCGCCGCAGCGTAACGCGCTGTCCTGTGCACGTAGCTGTGGCCCACCAGCCATACTGTCACCGGTGTAATACGACACCCAGGGTCTGTAAGGAAAAAACAAGGAAGAGAAAGGTGCGGTGACAAAACTGGTACTCACGGTGGAAGAGGGTGAACATAAAACTGAAAACATTGCGAACCCCACCTTCCCATGCTGCGTATGTCAGCCCCGGAGTACCCAAAAGCAGCTGCCGTGGAAGCCGCCCCTATCCTGAAGGACTGGGTGCCATAACGGGCCCCTGGGAGGCCCACACTGGCCAGCGCTTTGCCGGTCACCTTCCAAAATTGAAATTTAGTAAGGGGAGACCCATCCTGGTGACAGAAAAACGGGCCATGGTGCGTGCCACGCAGTGCAAGAAACTCCTGTATGGCACCAACCGAACAGATGTCTGCCAAAGAACACCGTAGCAGTCTTACACCACTGCCTACGCCATGCTGATCTGTCTTAGAGGAGCGTATCCTCAACTGAGCCCAGTCTTTGGCAACATATACATCTTCGAGTTCCAGTGCCCTACGACTTGCATCCGCCTTAGACAGCATCACAAGCTCGCTGATGCGGAGCGCTCCAAAAAATGCCACCGTTGTGGCTGCATGAAATAGGGCTGCCTCATATCTATCAAAACAGAGGCCAGGCCAGCCCCGGGCCAATTGGGTAAGAACCCCTGGGGAAATTGGGTGGCGGTCGTCCGGGCAACGCCCACGCTCCCGCACCCACCCCTCCAAAACATGTCTCACACGGAAGTCAGCGGTACTATCCACATGACCGCCCACCTTGGCCATAAAAGCCAATGCTGACAGCCTAGATGCTATGGTCCGAGGTGCAAGGCCCTGGGCATGCAGGTAAACCATGAACCGAAGTACATGGGTCACTGGGATCGGCCATGTCTCTGGCAGCCAGAATTGGGTACAGAAATCTGTGAAAGAATTGAATGCGTGGTGATACGCCTTACGCGTGCGTGGCGCTAGGGACAAGCCAATCGCCCGGTTCACCTCTCCTTGCCAATGGTCCATATCTCGTCCGGGAGTGGCGAGGGAAATTCCTCCGCATCCGGGGCCAAGGCACGGAACCGGGAGATCTGCAGGCGGGACAAAGCGTCAGCGATATCATTATTGACCCCCGGGACATGCCTGGCCCTGAAAAGGACATTGAGGCGCAGGCTGTGCAACACAAACTGGCGCACTAGATCCATAACCCTGGGCGATTTGGAAGTCTGGGAGTTGACAATGTGCACAACGGCCGCATTGTCACACCAGAAATGGACAACCGAGTTGGCCCACTCCTCGCCCCATAGCATCAAAGCCCCCAGGATAGGGAAAAATTCCAGATACGTGAGATCACGCAGGCGACCCGTGCCTGCCCAGGCTGGTGGCCACCCACCACAGGCCCACTTCCCGTTGAAGTACATCCCATAACCCAGGGATCCCGAAGCATCCGACTGTATCTGAAAGCGGGGGGAAGCCAGGAGGTCAGACCTCCAAAATGATACTCCATTGAACTCCCTCAGGAACTGGAGCCAGATAAGCATATCTGCCCTGATACCCCGAGTGAGTCTAACCCTATGGTGGGGCCTGGATAAGCCTGTCATGGCGTCGCACAAGCGCCGAGCAAATGCCCTGCCCGGTGCGACGACCCTGCAAGCAAAATTGAGGTGACCATGCAGCACCTGCAGTTCCCTCAGCGATGCCTTGCGTTTATCAAGCAAGTCCAAGATAAGGGCCACTATCCTTGACACCTTATCCCCCGGTAACCTAGAAGCCTGCGCTACCATGTCAATCTCCACCCCCAGGAAGACTAGCTGTGTAGATGGGCCCTCGGTCTTTTCGGGCGCTAAAGGGACACCGAGTTCCTCCATTAGCGTCTGAAATGTGTGGAGGAGACGTGTGCACGTGTCCCAGCCCCGTTCACCCCCGAACAAAAAATCATCCAGGTAATGGGCTACAGACCGGGACCCTGACCTGCGGACGAAAGCCCACTGTAGGAATGTACTGAAACGCTCGAAGGCCGAGCATGATATGGAACAGCCAAAAGGCATGGCCTCATCAAAGTAATATTCACCCCGGAACTTAAAACCCAGCAACTCAAAATCGCCCGGGTGCACAGGGAGGAGGCGAAACGCCGACTTGATGTCGCACTTAGCCAATAGCGCACCCGGGCCACATGAGCGCACCATGCGCAGGGCTTGGTCAAAAGATGTATACCTGACTGAGCAAAGATCATCAGGGATAGCATCATTGACCGATCGGCCGGCTGGGTAGGACAAGTGAAGAATCAGGCGAAACTCGCCCGGTGACTTTTGGGGCACTAAGCCCAAGGGTGATACCTTAAGATTGGGGAACGGGGGTGTTGGGAAAGGGCCAGCGACCCTGGCCGCATCGACCTCCTTAGTAATGCTGGCAGCAGCTACCTCCTCCCTCCCCCTAAGGGACAAAAGGTTGGGGGCATCCTGGGGGGACCTATCACCCACGAAAGGAATACGGAACCCCTGTCTAAAACCCTGAAGTAGGTAAACCGCATCCTCCTCCCTCGGGTACAATGCGAGCCAACGCTCCAACATGTCCACATTAATTGGGGAGGGGGCCTTTCGGTGAACCAGCTCCCTCCGCAGCAGTTTTGCCGACCCCCGGTCCGCCCCTTCCTCTGCCCCGCATCCCTCCGGCCTGGGACAGGCGGAGGCCGCATGGGGGCCAGCGCAGGAGGGGCACTCATGCCTGTACTTGCAATTCTTCCTGTTGCAGGAACCATTGGAAGAGAAAGTCCAGCACAGCAGGCGGGCTGGAACCCCCTGCCCCGCCACCTGGCGGGGAGCCTGTGCTGGGGCCGCTCGCTGGACCGCATGTCCACAATGGTATCTCTCCCCAGGCGCAGGGCGCGTGGGAGTCATGTACAGAAGCCACAGCCTCTGGCAGGGCTCATCCCACCTCATCTCGGGGTGCAGGGGAATCCGCATACGGAATTCCTCGTCATAAGCCAACCACGACGGGCCCGGGAAGTCAACCATCGCCCGGTAAATGTTGTCCAAATACTGGACCATCGGAATTGCCAAATCCGGCCGGGCCCTGAGGTAGACCGCCATGTATATGAGGTAGGCCGGTACCCAGTTGGCCCAAGTACGTGGTGGCTTGCGACGACGCGCCTGCTCCTTATCCTTCTCATCTTGCCCCTCCCTCTCCTCCTTGGTGGGCTCTCTGTTAAGGAGGGAGAAGATGTCCACATCTTTGGTGGTCTGGGCCAGGTGGTCCCCCAGTGGCAAGGAATACCCTGCTGTCGGCAAAGCCGACACAGGCACGGTGGAAACTGCGGGCATCTGTAAAGGAGCCTGTACTAACCCGGTCACACCAAGAAGATTCCCGACTGGGTAAGAAGCACCACGGGGCCCTGGGTGATGGTTGGAGTCACCGGGTGGGTAGTCGGCGCCAGGACCGCTGCGCCACCCGTGCGAGGCCAAGGCCATTGGAAAGCCCCCCCCAACGTGGCCATGTGTGTAGGTGCACTAGTTTGTACCGCATACTCACATGCTGCACCCCCATGGGCCGCCCCCACCGGGGGTTCCGGCCCACTGGGGGTGTCGGAGCTCATGACCGCCATAGAGCTCGTCGACGGGGCTTGACCAGCACCGGCCTGTTGATTGGGGAGCTGCGAGGCAGTGGCCGAAGCCGGGCCACGCGCCTCAGGCAGCTCAACCCGTCTCGCCGCCTGCTGTTGCCCAGCAGACGATGGATCGACCTGCACCCCAAAAGGGGCCCCAGGGTGACTAACCCGGGCCAGGGATGCCTCAAGGGCCGCAACGCGGGCCAGGAGGGCCTCCACGCTGACATAGCCACCTAAACCAAGGGGGGGCAAAGGGCCAGCCGGCCCACTAACTACAGGCGTCGGTACAGATCCCTGTACCCCGGGGCCTGAATAGGGCCACGATCCTAAGCCCGGGCCCGGTAGGGCCGGGGAGGTACCCTGCCATGGAAGGGGGCCACACCACCCCCAAGGTTGGAAGCCCCCGCAGTAAGCTGCGCCCCAACGGAGGAAGGCCCAGCGGAATGGGCCACGCCAGGAGCGGCGGCCATCGCTTGCGGGCCGAGGGCCGCGGCCCCTACTGGGCCCGCACGCAGACCCCCGGCCTCCGGCCAAGGGGGAATTAACCCCATCCCACCGGTCCCGGTGGGCTCGGGCACAGGAGGCTGCTGGGGAGGCGCAGCCGCGGTCCTCCGACCCGGATTGCGCCTCCGCGCAGAACGAGCCGCGTTCGCAGTTGCCTTCTTCTTTGAGGGCATTGCAGCCAGCCGATGGGAAGCCGAAAAAGGAGAAAATCGCCAAGAGGCTTCCCGGTGAGGGTAAAAGCGACGGAGGTAAGAGGGAAAAACTTCTCCGCTCCGTCGCTTCGCAAAATGGCAGTTTGGCTGCCTCGTGGCCGCCCCTTATATAAGGGTGCTGGCCACGCCCCCTAACTACCCGGATGCCTTCGTCCGATGGGGGCCCCGCAAAGGGCGCGGCGGCCATTTTGGCGCCGTGCTCGCATTATACTATTTGAACAACTGCTTCTGAAACAGACACAACACCTCTTGGAAACTTCCAAGATATTTTAAAATGTACAGAATTTGATATCATTGAGGGAGGGGTAGAGATTGCTGTTGCTTTGCAGCTAATAAGGATGCCCAAAGTGGTATACTGGATAGAGTGATGGGCTAGGACTCAGGAGGCCTGGGTTTGAATCTCCACTCAAGCATGAAAGCTTACTGAGGGCATGAAATTGATAAAACCACCCCTTAAATATCTTACTTACCCTGAAAGCACTATTAGAGTTGCTATAAGTTGGTTCTGACCTAATGGCACAAAACATATAAATATCTAATAATATAATTCTAAGTAATTATGGCCAATGATTTGCTCAGTCTCAAGATACCATGATGTTCAAGGTTATTACCATGATGTTCAAGGTTTGTGTAACAGCATGGAAAATCATTAAATGTTTCCTTAGCATTATTTCTTCAAAAAAACATACTGCTTTTCCAAAGAATGGTTATGGAGAATCAGCAAGCATAACATACAAATCCCTTTGCTGATCTCTATGGGTACCACAACAAAAGCGGCACTACACCAGCATCATTTAGTGACAAAGCTCTGTGCTATGAAATACGTCATCTCTGAAATTCAGTTTCCTGATGGGATGCTATTGTTGTTGGAAAAAACACCAGATTATCTTTATATGATAAATGCATTGTGTAAATGTGCTGCTTTTTTCCAGTACCAGTAAAGCATTCTGAAATAGTGTGTTCTATTTATTGAGCTGAGATTTAGTCACACAAGGAAAGCCATATAAAATTTTGGTTTTCCTTAGGACTGATGAGTCCCTTCAAAATAAACAATTAGCAAAAGTAAAAGAGGATCACAATAAAGTCAGAATCCTAAATGCAACTTGTAATTAAGTGGAAAGAAACAGAACACAAAGAAATAAAAATAAGAGACATAGCAAATATAAGTGGGCTACTTGAGCGTACCAAATAATTTAAAGAGAAAATCAGTCGATTACATAAATTATAATGAAGTCTTTGTGTAGAGTGTAAAAAGTTATGGATCATTCTAAAAGAAATGGATGTGCTGCAATATTTGGTTGTCCTATGTTTTGGACAAGTGGTTGCTACTAGGACAAAATATGGAGAGAGAGGATTGGGAAAGGTGTTAGGTAAACATGTGTTTTATCAGTCCATCAGTCATTTTTTCAGTTCATCAGTGGAACATGTTATACAAAAAGATTCAAATGAACAAGTTTAAACATGTGAAAGAGACATAAATAACTTAAAATGTGCAAATGATACCATTTTATTGGCAGTGAAAAGGAGTGAGCTGAAACGATTGCTGAGAAAGATGAAAGCAAGTGCCAAAGCAAGATTCCAGTTGAATATTAAGACACAAAAAAAAGAATTACATACCTTTTATGTTGCCAATTAAGAAATCAAAATTGTTAAAGATTTTCTTAAGGTTAATTTTCAATTCAAACAGAGACAGCAGCTAAGAAGTATGAATACTGAGTCTGGGAAGGACTGCATGAGGGAAGTAGGAAATGTATTTAAATGTAAGAAAATATCATTGAAGATCAAGGCCAAGTTTATGCGCACTGTAATATACAGATATGTGCTAAGATATTATTGTTAAATGCTGAGATATTGTTGTGGTTACTATGCACTGTGAAGTTGCATCTGAATTACAGCTATTCATATTTCAAGGTATGTGAGTGATTTAAGGAGACCATTGCCATTACCACCACAATACCAGTGAATTATCATGTCCATGTGGGGTTTCATCCCAGACCCCCTGAGCCCAAGTTTAAGTGCTATCACTAAGTAAAATACTGTAGATGTATTAATTGTTTTCTTTCTTTTTTATGGCAGCTGGGTGGTACATGTCTACTGGGAGTTGGAATATGGGTCATAGTAGACCCCACAGGATTTAGAGAGATAGTAGCTACCAACCCTCTGCTATTCACAGGAGCATACATCATGCTAGCCATGGGAGCAATGCTCTTTCTGCTGGGGTTCCTAGGCTGCTGTGGAGCAATTCGCGAGAACAAATGCCTCCTCCTATTTGTAAGTACTGCTGGTTTTTGCTTTTGGGGAATTGGTTTTCTTTTTGTACTTGTTTACAATAGATAGATTGGGTCACACCATTATGGAAAATAACGTTACTTTGCCTGTGTGGTTATTTTATGAATTGTTCTTCACCCTGCACCCCGCCTCTGAGAACTAAAGGTGTCCTTTTCTAATCTACATGCAAGCTCTTCTTCTAATGCAGAGGTAGGCAATCTTCAGAGATTTAGCCACTATACACACAGTCTTCTCTAAATCTTGGAGGAAGACCTATTGTGACCATGCCTACAAATTACTTTTATTTACAGACTTAGGTTTTTTCACTGGCACCCTCT
This sequence comes from Bradypodion ventrale, assembly GCA_035047345.1. NCBI lineage: Eukaryota > Metazoa > Chordata > Lepidosauria > Squamata > Chamaeleonidae > Bradypodion > Bradypodion ventrale. The sequence goes on from JAWDJE010000001.1 coordinate 416,006,143, forward strand.
AGTGATAAATAAACAAACCCAGGGGTGTGTTTAGAAGTTGTGGGTACTCCTCAGAACATGACAGCATTACTCTGTCATGCTTCTACCATGCAGAAAGGGAATTCTGAGCAAAAATAATTAGGAGCAGGTGTTAAGGAGCTACATTGGGTATCCTAGGGATTTTTAAAATCCTACATGCTGCATTTTTCCAGTCATGCTCTAATTATTTATTTTGAGTGGTTGGTTGTAGGTAACCTTTCTGGGTGCCTTATGAGAAATATTACAGTTACATTGTTCCACTTACTAAGGAGTAAGAAGTAAAAGTTTTCATTATGCCAGAATGCTCACACTCTTCCTAAATACATTGACTTTTGCAGATACAACTTTTACATCCGTTTATTGTGGGTGATCACTCTAACTGTACTTTTGACTAGGTTTGATTTTAGGATGGCAACCTCCGATATTCCCCAAGCAGCATGGGGGAAGTTATAATCTAAAACCACAAATCTGTGTACCACCAGGAGAAAGTAAAATGTTCATGATTCAGGGTGTGATGCCTGTTAGAAGAATATGTTGATACTCATTTTCCTGATTACATAAACAGGTCTTTTAATTACACCTTTGTGCTAGGCAGTGCAAGATGGTTAATAGTAGAAAAAGGAAAAGCATTCTCTGGACAGTCTGTGACAAAATATATTGTGTTTGGATATTTCACCCAACAATCATTAGGAATCTAATAAAGAGCTTTAAGGTTCTATATGTGTGCTGTGCTCTACTTCCGCATCTTTTAACATTTGGAGCTTCTTCACAAAGATGCGGCTAATAAGGGTAGTTGCTTTGGATTCTTCTACCTCAGAAAGGCCACTTGGATCCTTACCGATCCCTTCCTCCTGCCTTCTCTGTGATTTAAGGGATCTTTGGAATCATTACATCCTGTGTCTTCCCCTCTTTTGGACACATCATCTTGACACAGAAAGATCACTCAATACTAAATGAGAATTAACTGTAGAATGAACTCAACCCAAACTCAAAAAGTGCCTTCTCAAGTCGGTATGAGATGTGGCAACATGCATATGTCTGCAGTCTTAAGGGAACCTAGGGAAAAGATTAAGCAGAAATTGAGATATGTGCATGAAATAGGTGATAATGATGATGGAAGATATTACAGAACAATCATGTGTAGGCCTACCTGGAAGTAAGTCTAATTGAATGCACTTATTTCTGTGTAATTGAAGATAGGATTGATGTTACTTGTTTCTTTCCCACAAGTTTATTTTTACTGAAAAGCATGTAGTGCTATGTTAATTGGGATTAAATAGAGAGTTTAGTGTTTGAATTATGGGTTAAAGTTTTGCCTTTAACCCATAATTCAAACACTAAACTCCCTATTTAATCCCAATTAACATGGGTTAAAGTTTTGCCTTCTCCTGCCAACCTAGCAGTTCGAAAGCAAGAAATTGCAAATAGATAAATAGGGACTACTTCAGTGAGAAGGTAAGCAGCATTCCATGCACTCCACTGTTGAGGCATGTCTGCCACATGTCCATGGAAATGTCTGCAAATGTGCTGGCTCTTTGGCTATAAATAGAGATGAACACTGAACCCTAGAGTCAGATAGGACTGGCTTTCAAGCAAAGGTGACCTTTACCTTTACTCCATGGGTTGTCCTTCTGTAAAATGGGTCTTTTGTTGTAATAAGCAAATTTTGTGACAGATTATGTCTTATCCTCACAGCCACATTATGTCTACCTACTGATATAGACCATTTTATGATGGCACCAACAATGTTTTTTCAAGTCTGAAAAAAGAAATCTTTGGAGAAAACAGCTTTTTACCTTGTCATTAACTAGGCTGATTGCATGACATATTATTCTATATATGCCTGGTGGGGAAAAACATGTCAGAATTTTTTCCTAGGCCTTCTGGCATAGGACTTTTCTTCCAGAAAAGTTGCTTTTATGGCAAATAACTGCCTACACAAAATGTTTTAGTGTGCAGATCATGGAAATTATGGGCCTGGCAAGCTTTCCCTTCTCCTTGAAGGGGCTGAGCTGGAGTGGCTGCCGGGTTAGCTGTAGCTAGGTTAGGGAAAAGGTGTTATTTTCATGGACTGATTAAAATCCAAGTCATCTTTCAAAAATAGATGAGCCAGAGGCTTCCTGAAAGAGATTTCACAGTGATACATAATGAATGCCTGAAGCTTTTAGCTCAAATGTATACTCAAGGCAAGTGGAGAACATGGATGAAAGACAAGACATAACACATGTCCCAAGGGAAGTTCTCAACGCGGGTTTCTTTCTGTGTAGAGATTATTTTTTCATGTCATATTTTCATAAGAAATGTTGCAGCCGCATCTGATACGCTGCATCAAGTGTCAGACTGTGTTGAGCTTCACAGCCCTTAAACCTATTCTAACTGTTGGGCTTGGCATGTTTTTGTTTTTTAATTTAAACCTCACAAGCTTCCTGGGTCTTTTAAACCTGTAGCCTATGGAATAACCTACTCCCCCTTTCCCAGCTCCCTGATAAAATCTATCCACCACAGACCTACAGGCAGGCATTTTGAGTTTGGGTTGGCCTGAGGATAATGAAGACAGCCAGCTTAATTAAAGAAAAAATAGGCAAGCAGCAATGCCTGCAAATACATTATTAAGTAAACTCCACATCCTCTACTAGGAAACGTATACTGCCTGCGGGCAAGGAAAGTGCACTCTAGTGAGATCAGTGGTCATGGTCTCATTGCTGCAAGATGGGAGGCTAGGAGGACCTTTACGTGGTGTGTGGGTGGGGGACTTCTGTCACCACACACACACACACACATACACACACACACTCAAACTATGAACCAACTCCGTTATGGTTCTTTGCATTCCACATATCTGCAAAGAGAGTTTATCTGTAAAGGAGAAATCATTTTTAGAATACTGGTCTCTACTTCTTCACTACTTCTTTCTGTGGTCCTCTTACCTAGGCACCAGAGCACAGTATGAGGAAATGTGGAAACAACTGCTACCAGTGGAGCTTAAAACTTCCTAATCCCATGCACTTAGGTCAATGTTGTTTACTTAATACAGTAAGAAATAGGATTTAGGCTTAGTAAAGTCATAATTTAATACATTATAATTATAGAGAGAATATTTTATTAGGTTTTGGCCTCCATTAGATCCATCACTTCTATATGAAATGTACATATTGTTCAGAAATAGTGCAATGCATACTAGCAGGAGTGCCCGGCTTTGCGCAGGCAGGGTTTTGGGGGGTCTGTCCTACCTCCCGGGGTTGAGTGGGAACGTGGCCTCCATCCACGCACCCTCTCCCACACACACATCAATTCTCTCTCTCTCTCTCTCTCTCTCTCTCTCTCTTACTCAATCACACACACACACTATTCCTCCTCGTCGCACATGCACACACAGAGAGCAGTGGCACACTCTGACTCTGCTCTCTCTGCTCTCTCTCCCACTCTCTCGCACACTCTCAGATATTCTCTGTCTCTCTCATTGTCTGTCTGTCTCTCTCTCTCTCTCACACACACACACAGACATAGACACACACACACAGACACACCATCCCTGGCCTGCGTCTCCAGACAACGGACTACTTCCGGAAGTGCCATTTGTTGCCTGGAGATGCAGGCCACACTGACAGGAGACATGGAGTAGCACTGGGCTGGGCTTTATGGAGGGCCCCTGTGTGCTGGCTAGTCACCCCCCATGCCCCTGCCTTCACCTGTGGGGTGTCCTCCTCCGTGCAGCCGAACCCAGGACTTCTGCGTGACTGCCATAAGCATGGCCTGCATCTCCAGGCAATGGCCGGCGCTTCCGGAAACACGGCCGTTGCCTGAAGACACAGGCCACACTGCCGGGATAGGTGTGGAAGCCCCAGGCTGGGCTGCATGGAGCCTGGCTAGCTGGGGGGGCCCCGTGCCCCTGAAATTCCCCCCCCCCCCACTTGATGGCTGGCTTACCTGTGGGGCATCCTCCTCCATGGAGCCCAGTCCAGCACTTCTGCCTCATGCCTGTGAAGGCATCTGTGTCGCGGATCGGGCTCCGGTGCTCTCTCAGACTAGGCACCTGAAGCCCCAGTCCATGCGCAGTTCCTGGCATCAGGCATGGGCTGAACAGAGCACTCCGTTCAGCCCATGCCTTCTGGAGAAGCCAAGGCGGAAGGCCCACCTGCCCTTGTCTGGAAGGTGGCTGGCAAACGGGCGCTCTGTTTGGCCCATGCCTGCCAGAGAAGGGCCACCCGCAATCCTCCAGCTGAAATGGTGGCCAGCCAGTGGAGCCTCCCAACCAGGGATGTGGTAATATGCATGCACCAAAAACCTGCCCGGAGTTCCAAGTGGCGCTGCCTGGAAACTTCGGGCAGGCTTCTGCCCCAGCGCGGATCCTGGCAAATGTGTATTACTGCCTCCCTGCCATTTCATGCTGCTGGGGGGGGGGGCTTTGTGGCCAGTTTTCAGGGTGAAAGACCCCAAAATGGTCTGCTGGTCCCCCACACGGCCACCCCAGAAGTGTGAGGTAGGCGGGGCTGCCGTTGTCAGGGATGGAGGTGCAGGTGTCACACTGTGTATTGGTTATAATACAGCATGACACCTCGATTTTAGTTAGTTAGTTAGTTAGTTAGTTAGTTAGTTAGTTAGATAGATAGATAGATAGATAGATAGATAGATAGATAGATAGATAGATAGATAGATAGATAGATAGATAGATAGATAGATAGATAGATAGATAGATAAACAGAGTAGCATATGTCTTAGATGATCAACAGCACCATTGGTTTATGGAGTGAAGTCCTACTGCTTACAATCTGTTGTTTCTGTTATTTTCCTCTTTCACAGAGGATTTAGCAGATTTGTTCCAATATAGCCATTGATTTCTTGTGTGGACAGAACACATCTTGTTCAGCTTGTACTGTCAGTTTGATTATTTTGAGAGATTCTGTCCCATCTGTTGTAGATATATAACGATTGCTTACCCTTTTTTTCTTTCAGTTCTTCATGTTTATTTTGCTCATCTTCCTAGTAGAACTCTCAGCTGCAATCCTGGCATTTATCTTTAGAGAAAATGTAAGTATTATCATGATGCCATGATGCAAATGCAGTACTTTCCAAAGTCCTGCAAATTTTGGCTCAGGTGATTTGTAGTTAGCAGGAGACTATGTGTCTCCAGAGGAGACATTTATTTGGCACGCTACTGATCCTTCTGGTTATTACTCTTAGTCTGAACAATTTGCAGCTGCCCGCTGAGTGTAAACAAACCCTGTTTGCAGCAAATAAAATAGTTTATCCGTAGAAGAGAGAGGCATGCTTCCTAAAGGTTTTCTGAAAACAAGCAAACTCATCATTTAAATTGAATTGGTTTTATTTTCACAGTTCGGAACGTAAGTTTTAACAGACTTTATTAAATTTATTATTATTTCATTTACTATAATAATTTGAGAGAGTAAATTCTAAAAACATAGAAAGGTGATACCTTTCATAGCATAGGCTGACCAATAAGTTACAGTAAAGTGTGGAAACTTCCTAAGAAGAGTTATCTTTTTTATCAGGAAACGCTAATGAGAGGAGGGAAGGAAATGGTGAGATGATTGACCTTTAGTCCTTGTTGTCTGCATGTTGTTTTCAGATGTGGTGGAGGAGAAATGCTGCAGCCAAAGAAATGGACTTTCACATGATACACAAGTACTAGATTTCGCCTGGGGTATCCCAAAGGCTGGCTGAGATCTGGAAAGTTTAAGACAGGAGCTCTCAACCTTTTTTAAGCCGGGGGCCTGGCCACACTCCCTCAGACAGCTTCGGGGGGGCAGATGGCCATTTTGCCTTTCCTCCACCACATGGCACTTCCTGGTGTGGTGGAGGCAGTGGGGGGCCACATGAAATGGTGCCGCAGGTTGAGAATCCCTGGTTTAATAATAATAATAATAATAATAATAATAATAATAATAATAATAATAATAATAATTATAATTATAATTATAATTATAATTATTATAATAATAATAATAATAATAATAATTATTATTATTATTATTATTATTATTATTATTATTATTATTATTATTATTATTATTATTATTATTATTATTATTATTATTAATTTATATCCCGCACTTTCTCTGCCGAAGCTGACTCAAGGCAGCAATACATCAAAATATAGTACAGCAAAATACAATAATTAAAGAGTAAAGAAAGAAAACAAGTACATAGTAGAGAATTTACAGCAGCAATCAGTACAGCGAAAGAAGACAATGAAGGCCATCAAAAAGTCCAAGCCACAAATACAAGCCAGCGCTCAAGCCAAGCCCGAAACCAGACAAGCAAAGTCCTCAGGAGCTTTGGCAAGCAGCAGATTTAAGACAATATATGTCCTAGATATAACTCAAAGCTGTATCCATTTGGTCTGGGCCCAGTGCCTCTTTATTTGGCATAAAACATACAGACTGTCAGCATTGGAATTAACTTTCCATGTTGGGTACATTAACTTCCGGTATTTGGATACATTGACCTGCTCTATCTAGTTAATCTAGATTTTAAAATTAACTCCAGAAGAGTTGAGCAAAATCTAGTGGCTCAAAGAAAGAGCCTGTTTACCCAGACAAGGATGGATACACTTTTGAATTTTGTTTGGGAAATTCTTTTGTCTAAGGTAGAGGACTAGAATGTATAACTTTATACCTTTTATCTGTTCTATAGACTATATTGAGTAAATTGTGTACCATTGCATCACCAGAGTACACTTATTCTTTTATCTGCAAAAGACAAAGAACAAAACCAGAGACTTCAAATTCAGCCTTCCCTTCAGTTTGCACATTTTTGTGCTTATTTGGCTGTCCTTATAAAAGTACTAGCAAGGGTTGCCCGGCGTTGCCGGGCTTTTTGGGGTTTTTTTGTTTTTTAAAAAATATGAGAAATGGTTGTGGATGATTTTTGTTGTATGTGTGTTTAAATGAGTTATGTTATTTTTTAAAAATATTGTTTTTTATACATTGGTAGTTTTTTAAACTGTTATAAATAAATTTGGATTTTTAAAAGTGGAAAGGTTGATATATATTTTTTCCCAATAATTGCATTTTTAAAAATAATTTGTCTTTTTTTTTTGGTGATAGGTGTACTTTGGATAAGATTTTTTTTAAAATGTGTAAGTGTAATTCGAATTCATTGAGTGTCATTTTTCCTGTGGCCACTTGGTGGTGCTGTTGCGTAATGTTTGTCCAGTCCTGTGTATTCTTCCTGTTCTTTTGCCATTTCAATTCTGTTTCTCGGCGTCGCTGGACCTGTGTTGGTAAGTTGTGATCTCCGATATTTAAGTGAAAAGGACGCTGGGATATGAATTTTGTTGGGGGGGGGCTGCTGTTTTTTGTTGTATGTTTTTCCTGTCTTTGTTTGTGTTTATTTGTTAAAGGTTAGATTTCTTTTTTTGAATGGTTTTGATTTGATTTTTGGTGTGTCCTTTTTTTAGGGGGGGGGGTGTGCCTTTTGTTCTCACGGACCATGCTTGGTGGCCCATGGGAAGGTAGGCTACTTGCAGCGGGGGTGCCTTTTCTTCTCATTGGCCATGCTTGTTTGCCCGTGGTTAGGAAGGGCACTTGCGGCGGGGGGGGGGGTGCCTTTTGATCCCATGGGCCATGCTGGATGGCCCTTGGGAAGGGAGCGTTGTTGCGGGGAGGGTGCCTTTCGTTTCCATGGGCCATGCTTGTTTTCCCTTTGGGAAGAAGGGCAGTTGCGGGGGAAGGGTTGGTGGGTGGATTGTTTTTATTTTTGGCGCGGTGGCAGTCCTTTCGAATGGAAGAGCATGGGCGGCGGGTTTGTTTCATTTTCTTCCCCCACGGGCCATGCTGGCTCGCCCGTGGGGATGAATGGCGGCGGAGCCGGCTTTCTTTAAGTTTTGTTTTCGCGCGTAGGCTGCCTCAGCATTCTGCGCGCTCCGCAAGCCAAGGGGGGGATGTGAAAGGGGGGAGGGACGGGACGGGGGGCGTCCAACCTCTTTGAGACCTGCCGGCAGCAACCCCGGACAGTGGGGGTCGCAGCCCCCACCCACTGATATTAAAGGGGAAACTCCAGGCGCCGTGGGTGAGGGAAAGAAAGCCGGCTGGTGTGTGTTTGGCTGTGACGCGGTGAGTTGTTTTTCTTTTTAATTTTTCCGGGCGCCATTTTCCTCAGCGTTCTGCGTGCTCATGGCGCGCAGGACGCTGGGGCTTGTAGTAATGGGTTGGTGCTTTCTGTTTGTGCTGCGTTTTTTTAAAATGGTTTTGTTTTGATTGGCTGCGGCGCGATTCCGATCGCTGCGCCGTGCGAGAGCCTCTCAGCCTGATTGGCTCTGGCGCGGCGCGGCGCAAGGAATGTTGGGAAGTGAAGTTCTTTCCCTTTCTTGCCGTTTGTGGGGCTGAGGCCCCCGTGCCGGATTTTTAAATCCTTCGTTGACCTGCGTAGGCAATTCGGCCGTGCGCACGAAGGGTGGGTGCGGGTCAGTAGGGCGACGCATAGCAACCTATAGCCAGTTCCAACGGTGAACACTTGGATTTATAGGTTAAGATAATAATGATATAGATTTTGATATTTGTTTTTGTGCCAGCACACTAGCACAGCTGTTGTTTCGTAGGTTAAACAAAACAAAACAAAAGAAACCCCAGTAAAAGCATTGGATTGTCATTGTTTTCCCTAATGATTCTATTGAACAATCAAGCATCTGATCAGGTGGGTCTCATCTGTACTGAAAGCAAAGCTCCTAACTGTGCTGAGCTCAAGTGGGGCAAACATGGGGCACAGCTTTGCAGTTGTCCTGCTGACAGAACTGGGAGGAGGCACCATTTCATGTGTAGAATTTGATATTTATCTTTCTTTCTCTTTAAAGAAACGCACATAATTGGAAGGCTATTTTTCTTCATTGCCCCTTATCTTACTTTGTAGAGTGGCACATACCAACCCCACAGTGATTTTAAATATGGATGAGTACAGTTCTTTAGACTCTATTTTCCATCTTTCTGTTTTAGCAGTTTTTCAGATTTGCCCACAGTTGCTTCCATGATATGAAATGTAGACTGCAAAGTGGGAATTTTAAAAGTAGGGGGAAATCATCTAGGTTTTTACATTAAGGATGGGAAACCAGTGGAAAATGTATGCTAGGAGCTGTGGGTAAATTGTTCTAGGAATATTCATTTCTCTGGAGTAATTCAAATGTTCTCTTACACTGTGATCCAGAAAGTTGCCCATTTAGCAAGCATTCAATGCTAAATTGGTTCCTAATAGCTTGCAAAGAATAGTGTTCCTTGAGGAGACCATTTGTTTTGTGCTTTGGCAGTATTTCTTACAGGAAAATGTACAGTCCAAAATAAGATTTAGGAGGCAATGATTTAGTTCAGGGATTCTCAACCTGTGGCCTGCAGGCCGGATGTGGCCCCCACCACCACTTCCACCACACCAGGAACTGCTATGTGGTGGAGGAAGGGCAAAATGGCCATCTGGCCACTGAAGCTGTCTGAGGGAGCGTGGCCTGGTCCCTGGCTTTAAAAGGTTGAGAACTCTTGATTTAGTTAGATGCCCTTCCAGGTACAGTAACCTTAAGTTCCTGAGATTCCTACTTGTGTCTCAAATGAAAGACACATAATTAAATCTTAGCAAGGTTGGTCTTAAGTTGGTTTCTACCAGAATATGCACCACATTCTTGTAATGCATATGATAGAAGATGTTCTACCCTCTGAAAAATGTCCAGTTGACATCAAGTGTGGGATCATCAGCATAAACTTCTGGTGCATTGAGGATGTAGTCATCAACACAGATATTAACAAAATAAGAGTGAGTAGTATGTTTCTGTGGGTGAGACCAGTGTTTCTCAACCTTGGGTCCCCATATGTTCTTGGACTTCAGTTCCCAGAAGCCCAAGTCAGTATACCTGCTGTTTGAGGCTTCTGGTAATTGAAGTCTAAGAATATCTTGGGGCCCAAAGTTGAGAAACCCTGGGTTAGACCATTCCTTTGTGTCCTAAAGAGTGTAGCATATCAGACAAAAACAAAACTCAAACAAAAAACCCGAGAGACAAAAACATTGTGGCACATTAAAAACTACCATATTTTTTGGACCATAGGACACACTTTTTCTCCCCCAAAAGTGGGGAGAAAATGAGGGTGCGTATTGAGCCGCAGCTGGCCGAAGACTACTACTCTCAGCTGTTCAGCTGTTCGGGGCAGGGAGGGGGGGACATATGAAAAACAAGTGGCCATTAGAGGGCGAAAATCACAATTTCCCATTTAAATGCATTGGAAATAAATTTCTTGTATTCAAAAGTTTTCTGTTTGTATGTTCCCAATGCATTTAAGTGGGAAACCAAACCTGTGCTTAAAAAGAAATGGTTTCACTTACCTTGTTGCCTTTGTCTCTACTCCACGTGGACAAAATGGAGGGGGAAAACATGCTTCCTGGTTGAAAGGAGAGCAAGAGGCTAGGCTACAGTATCACTTCCTTCCTCAGTGCAATTGGCCTGCCTGCCTATTTCCCCCTGCAGCACCACCACTGGTTGGTGGTGCAAAATACAGTATTAATTTTATTTTGTTTTCCTGCTCTGAAAACTGGGTGCGTCTTATGGTCAGGTGCGTCTTATGGTCCAAAAAATACGGTAATTGCTATATTTTAATGTGAGCTTTCATGGATAAAATCTGCATCGTCAAACATAAGAGTGAGACTATATAACTGTTATATTTCTACATGGTCCCATAACCACGTGAGGATTAGAGATGTGAAGGCCCAGAAAAAAACTGGAAAATTTCAGGGGGGAAATGGTTTTTTCCCTTTTTTTCTGAAGTCTTTTTTGTTTTTTTCGGAAAAAATGAAAAATATATTATGGAATGTTTTATTTTAACATATGAATAAAATATTTTAAGATAAGGCCAGGTTCAAATATTTTATAAATCATTTCTAAAAAAATATGCATGGTATCAGATTATTTTCAATTTTTCCAAAAATTTATGTTTTCCCCCGAGGGGAAAATGTATTTTTTTCTGAGCTTCAAAATTTCCAGAAATTTTACACCTCTAGTGAGGATACAGATAATGAAAAAAGTGACATTGGTTCAAGTCATGGCATCTCACTCTTATATCCGGAGAAGTAGGCTTGATCTATGAAAGCTATGAAGACTTTAAAATGCTACAACATTTTTGTTTTGTTTTATTTTCTGGCAAATATGTTCGCACAGACTAACATGGCTATTACTTTGAAAATTTCAACAATGGCTCGTTAGTGATAAAGTTGGCTCCAGCACAGAGTTTGGCCCACCTCTCTGCCCAGCAGCCCAATGGGAGCACTTCCTCCCTCCCACCAGCACAGAGTTCACCCCGCCCCTCTGCCCAGCATCCCAAAGGGAGCATTTCCTTCCTTCCCTGTTGCTGTTGGCACTTTGTAATAAATATGTGGGGTTTGGGTTTCAGTTTGAGCACTGAGTCTCTAAAAGGTTTGCCATCACTGGAGTAGGCTAACAGGCAGTGAACATCATTTCTCAGTCTACAAGGTAACAATAGCAAAGTTGACACAAGTGACAAACTGCATGAATCAGTGTAAGAAGTCTTGCATGGAAAGGACTTAAAACTCTTGATGACATTGCAATCCTTTTAAGTGGGTCCCCAGCATCTGTATATACCTTATCTCAGTGGTTTCTCTTTCAAGTATCATGTTGCAGTGGTATCAAGTAGTAGTGATATTTCCCCAGAACAGTGACATCTGGTCATTTTGCTAAATCCTACTAGATTGAAAAGTTCTGAAGCAGTTTGTGTGTGTTGCCATTCCTGATGTCAGTTTTAGATCGCTTAATTCTTTTGTGTAGCAATTGTCTTGTTTGTTCTATGTGAAGTGCAGAAGAGTATTGTTGACTAAGAATAGAATAAATCACATTAGCAGAACAACAAGTAAACAGGTCTCTGATGTTTTACGTGACATTGTAGATGTCTTTGATTGTGTTGTCAGAGAAGATGTGGGGCCAGCACTGCCATCTGGGTATGCAGCAGGTTTGAAAAGGGTTGGTACATCTACCCTCTTCTGGTCTCGTGTCTCCTCTTTGATGACTCTGTCTTGAGTGATTCTACTTAGTAGCCCAGATTTGTAATGATGTCTATTCTGCTGATGACATTGCGCTGGATTTTTCTGACAAGCTTATCACTATCTGAATTAAGGCAGATGGAAACTTTATTTTAGTCCAACTCCTTTTAGATTTCAATAAAAGGAGGAAAAAAAACAATTCTTGCTGTGTAGTTTTGATTCCAAATTGCTTTCTGTTCCTGGATTCTCTCTAGATTAAAAATGAGGAATGTTACTAAGTTGTTAATTCTGCTTCCCATTGTCATCCAGATATTTGGAACCAAGGAGAATGTTATACTACCATGTTTCCTCGATTATAGGACCTCCTCCCATAATAAGACACCCCCCTTTTTTCCCCTGCCATTGAAATATAAGCCCCCCCCCCAAAAAAAAAGTAAGGCCCCCTTACCTCCTGGCAATCTGATCGCATGCACTCTCTTCTTCCGGTGTCCAGGACAGAAGAAAAGGACTAGCGGAGCCAGAGCCAGGTACGGTAGTGTAATACCGGTATGCCATCTTCCACCGCCGGCCCCCTCCTCCCGGCGTGTAAGAAGGCCTGCCGCGTCGGAGTCTCGATTGCTTCCCCGCTCACAACCAAGGGAAGTTTCCCCTGGTGAAAGCAGGATCAAGACTCTGACGCGGCAGGCCTTCTTATGGGCCAGGCTGGCCACCTCACAGCTGAGACAAGTCTTGATTGGGCTTCCCCACTTGCAACCAAGGGATGCTTCCCTTGGTTGTGAGTGGGGAAGCACGATCGAGACTGTCCTCAGCTCAGCTGTGAGGAGGCATCGGAGCTGGCCGCCTTACAGCCGGGACCAGTCTCAATCGGGCTTCCCCACTTGCAACCAAGGGACACTTCCCTTGGTTGCAAGTGGGGAAGCCCAATCGAGACTGCCCTCAGCTCAGCTGTGAGGAGGCGTCAGAGCTGGCTGCCTTACAGCTGAGACCAGTCTCGATCGGGCTTTCCCACTCGCAACCAAGGGACGCTTCCCTTGGTTGCAAGTGGAGAAGCCCAATTGAGACTGCCCTCAGCTCAGCTGTGAGGAGGCATCAGAGCCGGCTGCCTTACAGCCGAGACCAGTCTCGATTGGGCTTCCCCACTCGCAACCAAGGGACGCTTCCCTTGGTTGTGAGTAGGGAAGCGCAATCGAGACTGGTCTCGGCTATAAGGCGGCCAGCGTGGCCCATAAGAAAGCCTGCCACGTCGGAGTCTCGATTGCCTCCCCACTCACAACCAAGGGAAGTCCCCTGGCGAGAGTGGGATCGAGACTCCGACATGGCAGGCTTTCTTATGGGCCATGCCAGCCACCTTACAGCCAAGACCAGTCTCGATCGCGCTTCCCTACTCGCAACCAAGGGAAGCGTCCCTTGGTTGCAAGTGGGGAAGCCCGATCGAGACTGGTCTCAGCTGTGAGGTGACCGGCATGGGCATAAGAAGGCCTGCCGCGTCGGAGTCTCGATCCCGCTCTCGCCAGGGTAAACTTCCCTTGGTTGTGAGTGGGGAGGCAATCAAGACTCCAATGCGGCAGGCTTTCTTATGGGCCACACCAGCCGCCTCACAGCTGAAGCCAGTCTCGATCCCGCTTCCCCACTCACAACCAAGGGAAGCGTCCCTTGGTTGTGTGTGGGGAAGCGCGATCGAGACTGGTATTCTTCTTCATGGAAAAATAAGACATCCCCTGAAAATAAGACCTTTTGCTAATTTTGGAGTTTAAAAAAATATAAGACAGTGTCTTATATTCAGGGAAACAGGGTAGTGAAAGGGAGTGAAAGTTATTTTTCTGGCATCTAAACTCAGTCCCTGCACTGTTTTAGGTCAGATCTCATAAAAAATCACAAACACAAAACCTCAAACGCTTCCTTTAGGTTTCACTTCATATTCAAATGAATCTTTTGTTCCAGAGCTGGTCAAAGGAAGCCAACTGGGACTATTACCAACTATAATATTAGTTTCAAAGTCTGCACTTAGGAAACAGACAAGCATCAATTTAAAAAAGTCTGGGCAGCAGTCCCTGCAGGATGAGAGCCTGGTTGGTTAAATTATGCAAAAGAAGGGAAGGGAAATACAATGTTTGACCATGTGTGAGAACACCTTCTAACCTGAAGGTCCCTGATGGTTCTGATTTATTTCCCCTGGGAGCATTCCTATGCAGATTGACTAATAAGCATTTCCACCAAAAGGTAACACAGCTTTCTCATATTAAAGTTGTTTATACTCTAGCTTTAATAAGTTATTTGCAAATCCTGTGAGGTCTGCAGACGTTCCATTTATTTTAGCAATAAATAATAATAACAAATGTAAATGATGCCCGCGTGCTTGTAACACATTTCAAATTACTGAGAACTTGTTATCTCTTAATGTCAGTGAACATTTTATTTATCGCTTCTTAGTTATATGCATGTGATAGATATTTTTTGCTGTGTTTTCAACAAGCTGGTTGAAATGTATTGTGTTATACTCCTGATGTGATTAAAAAGGGTCCCATTTTTTGGCAGTGGCCAAAGAGGGAACATTGATCAAAACTTTCTATGGGTTATCTGTTGTACCATGAGGAGGAATTGTTCTCCAGATATGAGCATCTTGGTAATTTGCCAGATTTAAACTGTATGTAGTAGATTTGCAGGAGTCTAAGGTATTATCTAATTCAGGGATTCTCAAACTTTTTGTGCCATGGACCGTACCGTGCCCCCTCAGACAACCGAGCAGGCTGGACACATGGTTCCCCCTGCTGTATACAGTGCCATAAACCGTAGATGGTGCATTTGTGTAGGCATGTTTATAGCTGTCGTACTTCCGAGGTCATCGCTGTAGGCTGGATGATTTGCCCTCACAGGCCAGGTCCAGCCTGTGGGCCGTAGGTTGTGAACCCCTGTTCTAACCCCTGTTTTATAACACATTTTGAAATACTTTCATTTTGGTTTTACATAAAGATAAATCATTGCTGAATGAATAGTCTAACTCAGGCATTCTCAACCACTGGCCCATGGGACTAATCTGGCCCTTGCATATCATTAATCTGGCCTGCAGTGACAACCTGGGCACATCTAGAAGGTGGGCCTTCTCTGTGTCTGCTTCAGCCCTGTGGAACCTCCTGCCAACTGAACTTCATCCCCAGGCAGAGCTTTTCCCCTTCCGCTAGAGCCTCAAGACCTGGCTGGCGCAGCAGGTGGGGTGGGGGGCAACCACCTTGATCTGGCTTATCTAAGGTACTGTAGCTGTGTCAGGCAGTATTGGAGACATTTTAAAAAGAATTTTTAAAGTAATTTTTATAATTTTATAATTTTTAACTTTAAACCCCCTATTTTTAATGTTTTTAATTGTTTCTGTGATGTTTATTGTCAATGTTTTAAGCTGCCCGGAGTCGCTTCGACGAGGGGGCAGCAGAAGAAATTTGATTAAATAAATAAATAAATAAATAAATAAATTTAAGTTAAAAGGACACCACCACCGTAACTTCAGCCCGCCAGTTATTGGGGTCTGAGTGTGTGTGTCTCCTAACATGTAAGAAGTTTCTTGTTGATTCCAAGTAGAGGACAGAGGTGCCTGGAGGACAATAGTCCATAGGGTCACAAAGGGTCAGAATCGACTGTGCGACTGAACAACAACAACAACAACAAAGTGGACCATCCATCTCATTATAAACCTTAGTATTTCTGTCCAAAATCTTCCTCAGCCAAAACTGGATATGACAGGGACTAAATTCAGGAATGTTTCCTTGGAAAATAGGTGCACTACACCTTCTCCCCTCTGTCCCTCCCCCGCAAACCTATTTTCATGGCACAGATATGTCGAGTAAACTTCCAGGAGATACAAACATGGCAATGTGTTTTCCTTCATTTTCCCCTCCTAAGTGTGGTTAAGTAATGAACATTTAACTCTCAAATTTTAGCATCTCTTGTAAACAATCTATCAAATGCTGATACTGTGACCCTTATATAACTGCTTGCCACTGTATTTCTGAATTCTCTGGGACTGGTATGGATTAACTCCAACTTCTTTGTTTCATTTTTCTGCCTGTGTTGCAGTTGACCAGAGATTTCTTTACTAAGGAACTGAAAAAGCACTACCAGGGGAACAATGAGTCCGATGTCTTTTCTTCTACTTGGAATTCTGTCATGATCACAGTGAGTAATAGGCTGCCTAGTGCATCTATGGATGAAATGCACAGCTGTATTTCATTATTTTAATAAATAGATGCAATTGTTCGTTATTATTATTATCATTATTATTAGGGACTGTAGTGGCTCAAGTGGCTAAGACACTGACTGGGAGGCGGAAGATCAGCAGTTCGATTCCCGAGTACTGCAGGACAGAATGAGCTCCCATCTTTGTCCCAGCTCCTGCCAACCTAGCAGTTCGAAAGCAAGAAATTGCAAGTAGATAAATAGGGACCACTTTGGTGGGAAGGTAACAGCGTTCCGTGCACTCCGGTATCTAGTCATGCCTGCCACATGACCACAGAAATGTCTGCAGAAGCAGACAGCGCTGGCTCTTCGGCTTTCAAACAGAGATGAGCATTGAACCTTAGAGTTGGATACGACTGGCTTTCGAGCAAGAAAAACCTTTACCTTTATCTATTGTTCATTGTTATTTTTAAAATGAAAGATCACTTATAGTTGCAAATTAAGTGATCAAAACACAACCAATTTTGACAAAAGAATTAAAATTAGTAGAGCAGGCTAAAAGTGGAATTAGGGGCCAGAATCCTATTACATATGCCTGCTAATGTAAGTCCATCCATATAGATCTCCGTTTGGAATTCCCATAAGTTAAGAAGTCAAAATAAGCATTCTTGTCTAGTACCAGTTGTATGACTTGGTACAGGAAAGAAAATACCTCTGAGTTCTTAACTTGCAGCAATTTGCAGAGGGAATTTACAGTGGCAAATAAAGTTGCAATTTTTTAGTTGGATTCCATTGTCAAAAACAATCCTATGGATGTTGACTCAGAAGTACATTTATTTGGGCTCAACGGGCCTTATTTCCTATCTAATTATTTACTATTATCTCAAAATCAGCAACATCCTACAGTCAGGGGGGGTGGGAATTCCACAGTGAAACTTTATGTATACAGTGGTACCTAATACAACAATTTTAATCCATTCCACAGGGCTCGTTGTTGTACAAAACAATTGCTATATGATGCATGCATCAATTTCCCCTATGGGATGCATTGTACAATGATTTTTTTTTTGCTAAGGGGTTCCCACTGAAAAATTGTTGTACAATTTTTTCCATAGGGAAAATTGTTATGTAGGATGCCATTTTCCCCAAAACCTAATTGTTATGCTATTTCATTGTTATGTGGGGTGATTGTTGTATGAGATTCCACTGTATTTTGAAAAGTGGATTTGATTGTCACTGTAAACAATGAAAGTACATAATATTTCAATCTAGTTTTCATTAAATTGTTCTTGTTCTGTAATATTATTTTATCTAATAGCTGCTTTTAATTGTTGTTAAACAAACTTTATGGTGTGCAAACACTAGAAGATGGCATGCAATTCTTTTCATAAACAGTTTAAAAGACTCCACAGCAGGGAAATCACATTAGTGTAAGAGACAAGGAGCCTTGGCTTCCAGAATCTCTAATTACTATTATAGCAACTGCTTCTCCTTGCTAGATTTTATAGTTTACTGATTTTTTAAAATGAAGATTTTATTGTTACGCTTTTATTTAAACCACATTGGGAAACATTATAAATAAAGGATTGTATAGAAATATATGAAATAAACATAGCTGTTGATCTACTGTGGATTTTTTATGCAGAGGCATGAAAAATCAAATTGTAGAATAGAGCCTAACATAGTTAAGGGCAGCTTCAGTTTCTCTTTAGTAACTGCAAGTACTGTAATAATGACAACTCACATTATTAGTGGAAACAGTCAGTAATGTGTGCAATTACAAGACCTATGTCTAAGATGCATAACTGCTTCTATAGTAAGTTTGCAATGCCCAAAATGTTTTTGGTGCTTTATTTTAATGGCCTTTTTGAATTTTGTCACTGGGCAGTCAAGCATGAGAAATCAGCATCAAGAACTTGGCAATATAATGTTCTGAAGTGTCTGGCTGGCATACAGAGGATGAGTTGTCCTCATATATTTAATGAACTCCAGTATCCTTCTTTTTTGTGTTTGTTCATGAGCAAGAAGAGATGCAGAAGGGAGTTAGGAATCACCCTACCCTTCTTAGACATCGGTTACACTTAGCCTATGTACTGATTGTCATTACATGTCTGGCCAGA
Organism: Bradypodion ventrale; assembly: GCA_035047345.1. Lineage (NCBI taxonomy): Eukaryota > Metazoa > Chordata > Lepidosauria > Squamata > Chamaeleonidae > Bradypodion > Bradypodion ventrale. The sequence continues at coordinate 416,024,427 of JAWDJE010000001.1, forward strand.
CATCCAGCTATGGTAATGGAGTAGACCATACAGCCAGCGACTCCACACTGAGTGTTGGGCAGTGGAAAATAACCTGACTCCCTAAAGGAGCCAATGGCTATGGGCAGATGAGCCCCTTTAGGTGGGGTGATGCTCCCTTCTGTGGAGGAAATGCCACTGGGAACCATCATATTGGGCCCAATGGCAAAATGAGTGGTGGAGGGGCTCTGATTCCCAAGGGTCATGGCAGTCCATTGCAGTCCTGGTGTTAAATCCTGCATGTCTCATTTCATATGTGTCACAGGAGATGGCTCCATGATCATAGTGTGTGGGTCACTTCATGGCAAGCTGGGATCCTCCTCAAACAAATTCACACCAATGGCATTTTTGCTGCTTCAGGGGGAAAAGCATTCTCGGATACGTCTTGCTGCCGCTGCCAACAATTATAATTGAAAATAACAAATTATTGCAACTAGCAGTAACTTTTTAAAGAAGATATAGGCAAGATTATATGTGACTCCCTGCCTATTTGTGTGCCAGCCTCTTTTATCAACATAAAAGTCCACAAAGCCATCACTTCTACAGAAAGCCCTGCAGCTGTGCCGGGAAAGAAAGCATGTGGAGGGTTCATGAACTGGGCTCAACAGAGAGTACATATTTGCTGGGCAATAAAGTGCACACATGTTACTTTCATTGCTTCCCAGCAGAATCCCTAGGATTCCAGTGATGATGGTGAGAACTTCAACGGCAGTGGTACATTGCAGGCGCACCCCCCAATAAAGGACTCAGACACTGATGAAAGTGGATAACGGCATTGGGCCACATTTATTGATTCATGCCCTAGTCTGAATTATAAATTTCTATTGGTAATTGACCAATTATAATTCTTAAGGCAAGCAGGCCGAAGTAACACTGGTAAGGTACCACCCAAAATTGCCAACGGCAATTGTTGCAATGTATCTATTTGTATCAATTTGTTTGTTGACAACAAACAAATTGTTGACCGTAGTCAATATCTAACTAATGACCCCACCCTCTGACGTGTGTCCGTGAAATCACGGGGTGATGCATGCTGTCTAGCTGTAGCCATCACCCCGTCGCCTGGTTCGTCATTGACCGGACAACGTTTAACCAACTTATGCCTGTCTAGTGTTGTCCAGTCAATTGCGAACCTGCCGGATACCTGTGGGTCATAAATGTTTACCTTACCAGTGCTACCCGCCACACGGGGAGGCTTCCCAAAAGGCTCACCGCCCCCCCCCCCCCCAAGACCGTCAGCTCGGTCAACAGGCCTGCTCGCCAGTCCACTAACAAGAGGTCCATACCTCCCTGCGACAGATGGGCCCCATCCCCTGAGCAAAGCTCGTAATTTTGCAGACTGATGGCGGGGAGGCGAATGACGCGTCCCCCACCTTTGTTGAAAAGGAACCGGGCAATAGCCCCGTTCACGGAGCGTCGGCTCGGTCAAGAGCCTCGAGGCCGAACGCCCCCCTGTAAGCGTATCGCGGTATCGTGTCCGACCAATTGAGGGTTGCGGCAGGCCACACATAATGTGAGTAGGGCAGGTCACTGCAAATCGCAAGCTTCCGCGATAGGCCAGCGACCTGCCCCAAGCCATCGCCCCCAAGGTACATAACCAGGACATCAGGCGAGTCAGCATCCCTGATGTAGAAAAGGAATGGCAACAGTTCCCGCCATAACATGCCGCGCTTACCATACCACCTGAGACGTGCGGATGCACCCAGTCCCAGTCGGGGTCCCCACTCTGTCGCCGCAGCATAACGCGCTGCCCTGTGCAGCGTAATGCGCTGCCCTGTGCAGCGTAACGCGCTGCCCTGTGCAGCGTAACGCGCTGCCCTGTGCACATGGCTGTGGCCCACCAGCCATACTGTCACCGGTGTAATACGACACCCAGGGTCTGTCAAGGAAAAAAAGGGGGGGAGAAACAGTGCAGTGACTAAACTGGTACTCACGGTTGAAGAGGGCGAACACAAAACTGAAAACATTGTGATCCCCACCCTCCCATGCGGCGTATTTCAGCCCCGGAGTACCCAAAAACAGCTGCAGTAGAAGCCGCCCCTATCCTGAATGAATGGGTGCCGCAACGAGCCCCAGGGAGGCCAACACTGGCCAGTGCCTTCCCGGCACCCTCCAAAATTGAAATTTAGTAAGGGGAGACCCACCTTGGTGACAGAAAAACGGGCCATGGTGCGTGCCACGCAGTGCAAGGAACTCCTGTAGGGCACCAACCGGACAGATGTCTGCCAAGGAACATCGTAGCAGTCTTACTCCACTGCCTACGCTGTGCTGATCCGTTGTAGAGGAGCGTATCCTCAACTGAGCCCAATCATTGGCCACATAGACATCTTCGAGTTCCAGTGCCCTACGACTTGCATCCGCCTTAGACAGCATCACAAGCTCGCTGATGCGGAGCGCTCCAAAATAAAAAGGCCACCGTTGTAGCCGCATGAAACAGGGCTGCCTCATACCTATCAAAACATAGGTCATGCCAGCCCCGAGCTAGTTGGGTAAGAACCCCAGGGGAAATTGGGTGGCGGTCGTCCGGGCTACGCCCACGCTCCCGCACCCACCCCTCCAAAAACGTGTCTCACACGGAAGACAGCGGTATTGTCCGCATGACCGCCTACTTTGGCCATGAAAGCCAGCGCTGACAGCCTGGATGCCATGGTGCGAGGCGCGAGGCCCTGGGCATGTAGGGGAACCATAAATCGAAGGATGTGGGCCACTGGGACCGGCCAGGTGTCTGGCACCCGGAATTGGGCACAGAATGCTCGGAAAGAATTGAATGCGTGGTAATACGCCTTACGCGTGCGTGGCGCTAGCGACATGCCGATCGCCCGGTTCACCTCTCCTTGCCAAGGGTCCATATCTCGTCCGGGAGTGGCGAGGGAAATTCCTCCGCATCCGGGGCCAAGGCACGGAACCGGGAGATCTGCAGGCGGGACAAAGCGTCAGCGATATCATTATTGACACCCGGGACATGCCTGGCCCTGGACAGCACATTGAGCCACAGGCTGCGCAATACAAACTGGCGCACCAGGTCCATGACCCTGGGTGATTTAGAGGTATGTGAGTTGACAATGCGGACAACGGCCGCATTGTCACACCAGAAATGAACAACCGAGTTGGCCCACTCCTCACCCCATAGCATCAAAGCCCCCATAATGGGAAAATATTCCAGATAAGTAAGATCACGCAGGCGACCCGTACCCGACCAGGCTGGTGGCCACCCACCATAGGCTCACTTCCCATTGAAGTACATCCCATAACCCAGGGATCCCGAGGCATCGGACTGTATCTGGAAACGAGGGGAAGCCAGAAGGTCAGACCTCCAAAATGACACCCCATTGAACTCCCTCAGGAACTGGAGCCAGATAAGCATATCTGCCTTAATACCCTGGGTCAGTCTCACCCTATGGTGGGGCCGGGATAAGCCTGTCATGGCGTCGCACAAGCGCCGAGCAAATGCCCTGCCCGGTGCGACCACCCTGCAAGCGAAATTGAGGCGACCACGTAGCACCTGCAGTTCCCGCAGTGATGCCTTGCCTTTAGCAAGCAAGTCCGAGATAAGGGCCACTATCCTTGACACCTTATCCCCTGGTAACCTAGAAGCCTGCGCTACCGTGTCAATCTCCACCCCCAGGAAAACTAGCTGGGTAGATGGGCCCTCGGTCTTTTCGGGCGCTAAAGGGACACCAAGTTCCTCCATTAGCGTCTGAAATGTGTTGAGGAGACGTGTGCACGTGTCCCAGCCCCGTTCACCCCCGAATAAAAAATCATCCAGGTAATGGGCTACAGACCGGGACCCTGACCTGCGGACAAAAGCCCACTCTAGGAAGGTGCTGAAACGCTCGAATGCCGAGCATGATATGGAACAGCCAAAAAGCATGGCCGTATTGAAATAATATTCTCCCCGGAACTTGAAACCCAGCAACTCAAAGTCACCCAGGTGGACCCGCAGGAGTCAAAAGGCAGACTTAATGTCGCACTTAGCTAACAGCGCACCCGGGCCACATGAGCGCACCATGCGGAGCGCTTGGTCAAAAGATGTATACCTGACCGAGCAAAGGTCATTGACCGATCTGCCGGCTGGGTAGGACAAGTGATGAATTAGGCGGAACTCACCCGGTGATTTCATGGGCACTAAGCCCAAGGGTGAAACTCTAAGGTTGGGGAACGGGGGTGCAGGGAAAGGGCCAGCGACCCTGCCCGCATCAACCTCCTTAGCAATGCTGGCAGCAGCCACCTCCTCCCTTCCCCTAAGGGACAAAAGGTTGGGGGCATCTTGGGGGGACCTATTTCCCGTGAAAAGAATACGGAACCCCAGTCAAAAACCCTGAAGCAGGTAAACTGCATCTGCCACCCTCGGGTACTATGCGAGCCAACGCTCCAACATGTCCACATTAATTGGGGAGGGGGCCTTTCGATGGCTCCCTCTGCGGCAGTCTTGCCATCCCCCTTGTCCACCCCTACCCCTGCCCCGCATCCCTCCAGGCCTGGGGCAGGCGGATGCAGCATGGGGGCCAGCACAAGAGGGACACTCATGCCTGAACCGGCAATTCCTCCTATTGCAGGAACCATTGGACGAGGAAGTCCAGCACAGCAGGCGGGCTGGAACCCCCTGCCCCGCCACCTGGCGTGGCATCTGTGCTGGGGCCGCTCGCTGGACCGCATGTCCACAATGGTATCGTTCCCCAGGCGCAGGGCGCGTGGGAGTCATGTACAGAAGCCACAGCTTCTGGCAGGGCTTGTCCCACCTCATCTCTGGGTGCAGGGGAAGTCTCATACGGAATTTTCCATTGTAAGCCAACCACGACGGGCCCGGGAAGTCAACCATCGCCCGGCACATATTGTCCAAATCCTGGACCATCGGGATTGCCAGATATGGCCTGACCCTGAGGTAAACCGCCATGTATATGAGGTACGCTGGCAACCAGTTGGCCCACGTGCGTGGCAGCTTACGATGACGTGCCTGTTCCTTATCCTTCTCATCCTGCCCCTCCCTCTCCTCCTTGGTGGGCTCTCTGTTAAGAAGGGAGAAGATGTCCACATACTCCCCACGCCAGGTCTTTTCTATGGTAGCCTGGGCCAGATGATAATGTTCCCCCCAAGGTAGCTAGGTGTGTGGGTGCACTAGATTGAACCACATACTCACATGCTGCACCCCCGTGGGCCACCCCCACCGGGGGTTCCGGCCCACTGGGGGCGTCGGAGCTCACGATCGCAACTGAGCTCGTCGATGGGGCCTGCACCGCACCAGCCTGTTGATTGGGGAGCTGCGAGGCAGTGGCCGACGCCGGCCCACGCGCCTCGGGCAGCTTGACCCGTGCAGCCGCCTGCCGCTGCCCGGCAGACGAAGCCTCAACCTGCGCCCCGAAAGGGACCCCCGGGTGGTTAACCCTCGCGAGTGATGCCTCGAGGGCTGCAACACGGGCCAGAAGGGCGTCGACATTAACATAGCCCCCCAATCCCAGGGGGGTCAAAGGGCCAGCCGGCCCACAGGCTGCAGGCGCCGGTCCAGGTCCCTGGACCCCGGGGGCCGAATACGGCCAAGAGCCCAGGCCCGGCCCCTGGAGGGCCGGGGGCATACCCTGCCAGGGTAGGGAACCCAACCACCCCCCATGGCTGGAACCCCCCGCAGGAAGCTGCGTACTGATGAGAGATGGCCCCGAAGAATGGGCCATGCCAGGGGCAGTGGCCATTGCCTGCGGGCCGGGGGCCGCGGCCCCTACCAGGCCGGTATGCGGACGACCCGCCTCAGGCCAAGGGGCTACCAATCCCATCCCACCGGTCCCGGAGGGGGGCTGCTGAGGAGGCGCAGTCGCGGTCCTCCGACCCGGCTGGCGCCTCCGCGCGGAACGAACCGCGTTCGCAGTTGCCTTCCTCTTAGAGGGCATGGCAACGATCTGCTGGGAAGCCGGAGCAAGAGAAGGAGAAAAAGCCGCCCAATAGGCTTCCGGCTAAAAAGAAAGAGCGACGGAGGTAAGAGGGAAAAACTTCTCCGCTCCGTCGCTTCGCAAAATGGCAGCGCGGCTGCCTCGTGGCCACCCCTTTTATAAGGGAGCTGGCCACGCCCCCTAACTACCCGGATGCCTTCGTCCAGTGGGGGGGGCCCGCAAAGAGCGCGGCGGCCATTTTGGCGCCGCGCTTGCATTATTGCAGCCCCTACCAGCAAAGCCAGTGGCAGGATTTGAGCAGCTGAACCATAATGGGTTCCAAGAGGGCCAACAAAGTCTCCCTGACTTGTAAAAGCTGCTCAGAAATTTTGAAATTAATTTGTGGACAAAAAATCCTAGAATCCCTTCGCTAATAAGGCCATTGGCTTGTCACAAAACGTTGGGCTAGAGAAGGTTAAAGGGGAAATTTTATTGCTAGAAGACTCATTGGCTGGTTACAGAAACAGTACCCAGGCGACCAGCTTGCCACAGTCAAATCAGTTTGGCTGGCTTGTCTTATTCAAATCCATCTATCCTATGTATTCTTCTCCTTACCTCCTGTGCTTTTGGAAAATTCTAACAACAATTTGATCCTCTTTCATATATACTAGTTTGGCTGCTGTGGTGTCAATGGTCCTGAAGATTTTGAGGCTGCACCTCGATTCCATCTCCTGCATTTCCGTGAGGTAGTGCCTGAAGCTTGTTGTCGACGGGAGGTCCAGTCTCGTGATGGAGCAATCATAAGCAAAGAAGACTGTCTCCAAGGAAGGGAAATGTATCAAAATCAGCAGGTAAGAGGAAGAGACAAATGGGACACTTTCCTGTGCCAGTTGTGCAACTTCAACTTATGGAGGAGAAAAGTATGGAAGTGCCTTGAAACTTGGGAGATAACTTGGGGGACGGGGACTAAGCATCTTTCCACTGGTGTGTTCCATGACATTTTGTGTCTTACAAATGTGAAACTGAGATGATGCAACCCCAATTGATGACTGTAGCTGAAAATCACAGAGCCTAGTTCCGTGATGGCAAACCTTGGCACTCCAGATGTTCTTGGACTTCAATTCCCAGAAGCCCAAACACCCTGTGAATCAACATGAATGGGTTTACTGAGATTCATCTGGCCCACGCTCCCCTCGTCGCTACCAGAAGTGGAAGTAAAATGTGCCCGGATGGAGGAAGCCCGGAAGAGTTTTAACCGTATGGGCATGTTTTACTTCTGCTTCCGGGAACAATGAGGGCAGCGTGGATGAATCGCAGTAAACCCATTCATGTGGATTCACAGGGTGCTTGGGCTTCTGGGAATTGAAGTCCAAGAACATCTGGAGTGCCAAGGTTTGCAATCGGTCCTAGTTGATACTGAATTGCTTCATACTGTAAAAGCAGGAGTTCTCAACCTTTTAAAGCCAGGGGCCAGGTCAGGCTTGCTCAGGCAGCTTCAGGGGTTGGATGGCCATTTTGTCCTTCCTCCACCACATGGCATTTCCTGGTGTGGTGGAGGCAGTGGGGGGGCCACATGAAATGGTGCCTTGGGCTACAGGTTGAGAATCCCTGCTGTAAACCAAGTTGACTAGACTTGCATCTAGAACTTATGTCTGCTGATCTTTATTGCAAACAGAAATAATGTTTCCAAACCTTCCTCCTCTGTGATACATTTTACTCTCCCAAGAGAACTAGTATGTTTTTCTGACAGACTTGCAGTACCTTATGCGTCTACAAAATGTTATTCTCACGGTTGTCTCCTTCTTTCCAGGGGTGCTACACAGTGATACTTAACTCCTTTGAGACATATGTGTACCTGGCGGGAGCCCTTGCCATTGGTGTTTTAGCCATTGAGGTACAGTATCTATTGGTATACGCCTTGAGTATTCACAGAAGTTGCAAGATGAGCGAAATGTAAAGTGGGAAACAAGGCTTGTCCTGTGCTGCCATCTGCTGTTAGCTTACTGTTAAGCAACAGGTGCTTTGCATTTTGAACTGCATCCCTTTGGAATTTAACTTGATTTGAAACTTTGACAACAAAAGCAGTTTTTTTAAAAAAGAAAATCAGTATACTTTGGAGAGAGCATGGCATACTGTTGAATTGTGTTTAATAGTGTCCTTTAATTAGGAAATACTTTACTATTAGATTTCTAGTCCTGTTTTCTGCTTTTTCCATGCAGAGAATTTATATACAAAGATGGGATTAGTAAAATGATGGTACTGGCCCCACTTCTGACATGCTTAGATTCTACGGGTGAAATTCTCATAAATATAGCTAAAAATGTAAAATGATGAAAAAATAGCATGCTAGGAATATACACTTGATAATTGGTTTAGCCAAACAGGTTCCAGATTCATTTCATGAATCTTATTGCAGAGGGAGTTCATTGGTGCATCTGGTCTAGTTCTGTCAAGATGAATAGGCAGTGGCTTTCTAGAGCTTCAGGCAGGACCTTTTTCTAGCCTTACCTGGAAAGCTCTGGCAATCTCCCATCTAAATACTTACCCTGCCAAAACTTTTTTTAAAAAATCAAATAAACTTGGGAATTCTTAGGATCATATGGTTTTGATTATACGACTAATCAAATAATTTAGAGGCAAAAGTCGCAGAAGGAAGCATTTGAGTCAATAGAGATAGGCCTGAACAGAGAAGAATCACAAATCAAGAGTGTAAGGTAGGGGTGGCCAACATATGGCCTGTGAGCTGGCTCCAGCCCGTGGCACCATTTCATGTGGCCCACATTGCCGCTACTGCCACCACCTGGAACTAGAAGTGGACACGTTTATGACAGCCATAAAATGTGCACATGCCTGCGCAAATGCACCCACCATGCTATATGGCAGTGTTTACAGGGGGGAACCACGTGACCAGTCCACTCAGCTATCTGGCGGGCATGGTCTGGCCCATGGCATAAAAAGGTTGGGAACCCTTGGTGTAAGGCAGGGGTGTCCAAACTATGACCCAGGGGCCGGAGGTGGCCCCTGATACCAATTCATCCAGCCCGCGAAGCCCTCATCACTCCCAGGAGCATCCCCGTATGGGCATGTTTTACTTCCGTTCCCGGGAGCGATGATGGCTTCATGGGCAGGATGAATTGGCATCAGGGGCCACATCTGGCCCCCGGGCCGTAGTAACCAGCCCCCTGAACCATGTGACCAGCCCATGGTGCAAAAAGTTTGGGCACCCCGATGTAAGGGATAGAGCTTGTGGCTTAATTTTAAATAGATTAGAAGCTTTATGTTGATTTTTTATTTTGCACCACAGGAAGACAACAGGAGGAAATTAAGGAATAGAGATGATATGGCCTTTAGAATAATTTAGAATGTTTCACAGAAGGGTCTTAATTGAAACTGCCACAGGTCAAAGCAGAAGAGAAACAAAAGAAAAGAAATGTCACTGAGCCCTGAATGGTAGGCTGTTGGTAGGGAAATGCTGAAAAGCATACAAACTTATAGCTGAAAATGAATGAATGAATGAATACTGTATATAGATATATGAATTACCCAATCAGGATGGCAAAAAACCTCAAGGATCAGTAATCTTCTAAGATTAAGAATCAAACTTGTCTACCTTTTCACCAAGTCTAAAGTTGAACTCTAACCCCAACACATTACCTGGGATGTCCTATCTGAGTGTCTGTAGAGACTTCCTCCTCTGTTACATCTACATACACCAGCAAATTATACACCCTTAAAAGCAGACCTTTCTGTCCCCCTCCCATGCTTATTTTTGACACAAGCTGGCACACTTTTTGTGTGTTTTTTTGCTTGATCAAGTAGAGAGATCATCCAATATAAATTTCAGAAGTATCGTCAAAAAGTAACCTTGCCATGTAACTAACCAAGCCTTTGCGTTACAGTCATATATGACTCTTCTGTCTCACTTCTGATTCCTTCACAGCTCTTTGCTATGATTTTTGCCATGTGCCTCTTTCGGGGAATCCAGTAGGATGTATCCTGTGAATAGTAGAGAAGTTTCCAACCACAAGTTCTGAAGAGAGGAAAAAGGAGAAGATAAAACTTTATTTTTTGTTTAACAGACTGGGGGTGGGGAGGGAAGTATTGTAATATATGAATGACCCAAAGGATGTACTTCAGGGGCTGGAACTTTGAGGTGCTGGGCACTCCATTGCCTTCTCCCAGAGGAGTCATTCACCAGAAGCCACGCACAATGGGTTGCACTAGGAGCCTTCAGAAGAGGGAGGAAGTGAACTCTGATAGTCTCTATGAAGCAGGAGGTCATGTGGTATTCACATGTCTAACACAACAGTGACCCATCAACTGATGAAGAAGAGGAAGGCCACTCCTTATTGACAAGCTCTGCATCCAGTGGAACTGCTTAGCCAAAGCACTGTAACATATATAGGTCATGTCAAGGGGAAATGTTGCTTGGATATGGGCTGACAGGTCCTCTGTAAAGATGGGCAGTAAACTATTGCTTCAAAAATCCAGCATAAGCAGGCTTTCTTGAATTGCTAGGAATGATAATTCTTTCTACCTCGAATTTGGCAAAGGGGTTGAACCTACTGTGTTGGTAAAGGGGGGAAGAATGAGCAAGGATCTGATGAAACTGGGTGCTCAGTGCAATTTTTTTGGTCACAATGACTTTTTATATTCCGTATTCTGTGAGGAAGAGGAAGACTAAAGACAGTTCTACTGCCTTATTAAAAGTGTACTCATCTAGAATTATCACTGTTGTTACCCTTAAAGAGTATGGTTGACTTTTGCTTTGTATTTAAACTTTTGAACACTTCGTCACCACCATGTCACTGCAAAAGTATGTTGTCTGAGGTTTGGTCTTTCATAGAAATTGATTAGCTTGTTGCATTTATGTTTCTTTGTGCCATTCCACTTTGGTGAAAAATCCTTCCCCCACCACATGACAATGTAGTAGCACAACTTCATTTGTGAATCTTGTGCTGTTGCTTCTCCTCTGCAATTCTTACTTAGTGTTTTTTTCCACGTGGCAAGAAAAAGCTAAGTGGAATGGAATGAAATAACATGCCCAAGCCAAAATCTTTTTCTTTTTTTGGTTTTAGGTGTGTTATCCATCTAAGTGTGCTCGAATCCTGCTTTGGGAAGGAGTCAAAATCAACAACACAGAATAAGATTCTAGTACCTAGTTAAATATCTTTGTTTAGGATTAGCTCTGCTTTGAATGTAAACCACCATGAAAGAAACATTCTGAATGACAGGCAGATAGAAACACAAACTGCTAACGAGGGAGACCTATGTTACACCAAGTGGCAAGCTTCAACTGAGAAATAAAAGTAGATTATAGTGGCATTGCATACCACAAGAATGTGGAGGGAAAGCAGTTTATGAGGTATACAGTGAGCACCTTAATAAGTCTTCAAACCAACATAAGAGTGTACAGAAAATATTACTTTTCACATCAATGCAAATAGGGCTTATCAAATCAATCATTATGAATTTTTGGCTAACAAATGATTTGTGATGCTGAGCTAAGTCTTAATGTTGCCCTTTAAAATCTTTTGCTTGCAAGGTGTGTTTTTTAAACATACGTTTAGGTAAGTTCTACACTATAAGTAATAGGTACCAAACCAGGAGCAAAACCAGCAGAGAACATGCTGGTAATTCTGTATTCAGTTTCAAAACTGCCATTGCCAAGTAATTCCCCACACATTATTTGAAGTGTGCTTTAAGATTTTGTTTGAAAGTGAGGTGCATGTATCAGGAAACTGGGACTTGCTATGTGTATAGTATAGGGTATCTGAAACAGTTTGAATAGGCTAGTGTGGGAAGAAGTTGTTTCTTTTCCCCCCTGAATGAGCCTGTCATAACTTTGTGAAGCCACAGCATTATCAGAGCAACATCCGAACACTAAGCTCCCAGCTAGCCAAGTGTTACAGACACAGATTGGCAGTGGCTGCCCAAGGTTTTTCACAGCTTGAGCCTGACACCTCCTGTATTCACAGGATGCATTCAGCTACTGTACTTAGGCCCTTCCCCTAACAGAGTTGGCATGTGGCCTAAGAATGAGAATGGCTCTAATCCACTTTAGGTGATAACCAGGTCAGATGAAGGCAGAACAGAACTTGGAAAGCTGTCTTCAAAACCTATATGGTCACAACTATCATTCCAAGCCCCCTGCATTGTATAGTTGCATTATAAAAACAATGAAAAAACTACAGTAAAACCCCAGGTTACGACGGAGGTCTGTTCCAACAGCCTCCGTTTTAAGCTGAAAAAATTGTAAACTGAAACATCCATAGGGATGCATTGGGAAAAAAGGTCCTGGATTGATAATTATAAACTGAAAAAAATACATTAAAAATTTGTAAACCAGGATGGCATTTCCATAGGATTTGCCATTGTAAACCGCAGCAAACTTAAACCGAGGTGGTTGTAACTGTTTTACTGTATTTCCATTTCTCAAAAGTAACAGTTACTCGATAAAAAAAACCTACCTGATTTTTACATTCTGCTGACCTCTAGTCCAAAACTTAACCGTCATCACCTTTGCAGTCACAAACAGACCAAACAAAGGCAGCACCACAACACAATACTTCAACTAGACAACTCCCCTCCACTGAATTTGTCAGCTCGCATGGCTAAGACGCTGACTGGAAGGTGGGAGGTCAGCAGTTCGATTCCCAAGTACTGCATGATGAAGTGAGCTCTTGTCTTTGTCCCAGCTCCTGCCAACCTAGCAGTTCGAAAACAAGAAATTGCAAGTAGATAAATAGGGACTACTTCAGTGGGAAGGTAAACAGCATTCTGTGCACTCCGGTGTCTAGTCATGCCTGCCACATGACCACGGAAATGTCTGCACAAGCAGACAGTGCTGGCTTTTTGGCTTTGAAACAGATGAGCACTGAACCCTAGAGTCAGATACAACTGGCTTTCGAGGAAGGGAAACCTTTACCTTACTCCCAAGTCTCTAAATTTAACTTTGAAACTTACATTGCAAATGGAATGAGATTAGCTTTACTAAGTTGCAGCCACAATGTACAGAAGTTATCCTTTTATTATTGAAGAAGGAATGAATTACAATCCACATGTTACTAGTGATTACTTCCAAATACTTGGAGGAAAACCAGCTATGTTTATAAATCCTAGCATTATTTTGTTCTTTCAAAATCATATGCTTGTTGGGTGATCTCTTTCTCTTTCCCTGTAGTCTCTTTCTTTTACTCTGACCAGTATCCTATTTGGCTAAGATGCTGACTGGGAGGAGGAAGGTCAGCAGTTCGATTCCCAAGTACTGCAGGACAGAATGAGCTCCTGTCTTTGTCCCAGCTCCTGCCAACCTAGCAGTTCGAAAGCAAGAAATTGCAAGTAGATCAATAGGGACCACTTCGGTGGGAAGGTAACAGCATTCCGTGCGCTCCGGTGTCTAGTCATGCCTGCCACATGACCACAGAAACATGTGCAGAAGTAGACGACACTGGCTCTTGAAACAGAGATGAGCACTGAACCCTAGAGTCGGATACGATTGGCTTTCGAGCAAGGGAAACCTTTACCTTGAGAAATCCTGTAATTTGTACCTGCAATGACAGTGGTGGCCCCATCAGGCAACCAATGTCATAACCAGGGCAAAACTGAGCACCTGAAAAGGAGCTTGCCAGAGTGTGAAGGGGTGAAGGATTTCTTAGCTGATTGACTGTCCTTGATTTTGTACCCCAATAGAATATTGGCATCAATTTTGAATTATGATTCTGTTTCCATTCTCTTCTGACATCCATTAACTTCTCTAACTTCTCAAACGTAATCATTTTTAATAAAGTGAAAGAAAAGCCACTACCTTTTTACAGCTTTGGTGAGGAGAAAGAAATGAAGAGTTTTATAAAATTGTGGAAATCATTGTAGAAAGTGGTTCTTCCTTCTGGTTTAAATCACGGTTGCTTTCAATGGGCCCCATCAAGAGCAGAGGAAGTGTAGCTCTAGATGACCAATGGACATTGCCCTGCAATAATAGGGAGGAATTGTTTCCAAGGAGAGATAAAATGTGTGTGTGTGTATGATTTCTTCAGCCTCAACCTTAAACACATCTGGAGGCCATCAGCAAGTATATTTGCCTTTCCCAGTTCAGGTTTTGGATGTCAGTTCAGGTTTTGGATTCTGAACTTGCTGGCTTGGAAGAAGCCTCTGCCTTTCTTTAAACAGGTGGAGCTCAGAACAGTGGAAATATGATGAAGAATGTCAGTACTGTGAAAACGAGCCAGAGCTGATACACCATTTTGTTCTCCAATATAATTCAAGGAACGTGTTCTAGCATATTGTTTTCCGGGGTAACCCCCTCGGGAATCTCTGTGAACAGGTAGCCAGTTCTTGCAGATTTTTCTTTTGAAATGAATTGTGCAAAAGGAGTTTCACACTGGATTCATGTCCATATTCAATAATGTGTTTGTGAACCTAGACCCAACCAGTCCTCTTGCATTGTCTGTTCTTATCATTGTTGCAGGTGCTTGGGAAATAGGCCACTTGTAAGGTTAAATGTTGAGATCTATTTTAAATGTCAATTTTATTAGAAAGCTAGAGCTAATTTAACTTATAACCCCTATTGTATTGCTTTTTATATAAAAATGTGTTTTTTTGTAACAAAACAGAACACTACTCTGGAAATTTTTGCACAATTTCTATGTGCATTTCTTTTTTAAAAAGACAAAAATAAAGACACTGAGATAAACAAGTGGCTTTAACCATTTACAGCTCATAGATTGTGTTTCATTTTTATCTTAATTGCATTTAGCGTATTTGCCCCACAACAGTGAGCTTTGTGAAAGACTAAAGATACAGATCATGCTTTCTAGCTAGATGTGAAAACTGGATACAGCACAGGCTAGCTTAATTCTTCTGATTCGCAAATATTCCTATTGTTAAGGCAGGTGAGGCAACAGTCCCACCCATTCAGTTACTTTTATTAGTTAAAGGGTAGGATGACGATGGACGGATTTAAGAGTGACAGGTGTATTTTCTGTGGGGAAGGACACATGGCTTTCAACTGTCAGCCAAAGAAAAGGGCAAAGTACTGTAGCACTTTAAAGGCTAAACTATTTCCAAGTGAGCTTGCAAAATCTACTTCCTTGGACACACTAAGTACTCATACCATGCAGATGATATTTAATATATATGCTGCACTGGGGAAAGGGGGGTTCACAACCAGATGGAGGATGCAAATCACAGTGACAAAGCATAATTAACACAGGAACATTACATAAGAACAGCCTTGCTGGAACAGGCCACAGGAGCCCATCCAGTCCAGCATTCTGTCTCACACAGTGGCTCACCATTTGCTTCAGGGTATTATTCCCAAGCAGATGCCTTCACCTGCTTAGGATTCCCTGGAAAAGGCATTGAGAGATATCCTGGCTCTCTCTTCAACCCAGAGGTTGTCCTTAGGTATCCATAACTATAGCCGTTGATTCCCTTGTTCTCCATGAACTTGTCTAATCCTTTCTTAAAGCTGTCAAGACTGACAGCTGTCACCACTTCTTCTGGCAGGGAGTTCCATAGACCAGTAATCCTCTGGGTGAAAAAGTACTTTCTCTTATTTGTTTGAGAACTAGTACCCAAAAGTTTCATGGAGTGTCCCCTAATTCTAGTGTTGTGCGATAGGGAAAACAGTTTTTCCTTATCTACTTTGTCCACACCGTGCAAGATTTTATAAACTTCAATCGGGTCACCTCTTACACGCCGTCGCTCAAGAGTGAAGAGGCCCAACTGTTGCAGCCTCAGATGGTAAGGAAGGTGTTCCAGTCCTCTAATCATTCTGGTTGCCCTCCTCTGCACTGCGTTAATGTTTTCCAAGCAGGTTTGGCTGTCCTAAAAATGCCAAGAATTGTTTCTATGACAGAGATCAGAGTGTATCAAGGGAAACAACTATTTTATGCATGCGAGTTATTACAGAAAACTGAGTTATTAATAGATGCAGTGTGCTAAGAAGCATTAATCTTGATTTAAGCCATTAGAGATGCAGTGATGGCAGTGGTGGGGTTACACAGAATGGAAGCGTGGCGCCAAAATGGCCGCCGTGCTCTTTGCGGGCCCCCCCCCCACCGGACGAAGCCATCCGGGTAGTTAGGGGCGTGGCCAGCACCCTAATAAAAGGGCTGGCCACGAGGCAGCCGTGCTGCCATTTTGGCGAAGCGACGGAGCGGAGAAGTTTTTCCCTCTTACCTCTGTCGCTCGTATCCTTCCAGGGGAAGCCTCTTTTGGGCAGCTTTTTCTCTTCTTAGGCTTCCTAGCTAACTCAGCTATGCCCTCTAAGAAGAAGGCGGCTGGCAATGTGGCTCGATCGGCGCGGAGGCGCCAGCCGGGTCGGAGGACCGCGACTGTGCCCGCCCAGCAGCCACCTTTAACGGAGCCCACCGGGACCGGTGGGATGGGATCGGTGGCCCCTTGGCCCGATCCGCGGTGCGTGCCGCAAGCGATGACCACCGCCCCCGCGGGTCCGTGCGGCTGGGCCCTCTTGCCCGGGTGCACAGTTCCCCATGGGGGGAGCGAGCCACAGGGGGTGGTTGGTTCCCTGCCTTTGCAGGGTGTGCCCGCGGCTCCACAAGGGCCGGGCATGGGCTCTTGGCCTTATCTGGCCCCTGGGACTCAGGGGCCTGGACAGGTACCCGTTACCTATGGGCCGGTTGCCCATTTGCTCCCTGTTGGGGCTGGGGCCTTTGTCAACGTGGAGGCCCTTCTGGCCTGCGTTGCGGCCCTTGAAGCATCCTTGGCGAGGGCCAATCAAACAGGGGTGCCTTTAGGATTCCAGGTGGCCCCTTTGGCTGCCGAACAGCGGCCGGCGACGGGTTGGGTTGAGCCGCCTGAGGCGCGCGGGCCGGTGGTGGCCACTGCCTCGCAGCTCCCTACTCAACAGGTGCAGCAGTCTGGTGAGGGTCTGGCCCCGTCGACGAGCTCAGCTTCGGTCGTGAGCTCCGACGCCCCCAGCGGGCCGGAACCCCCGGTGGGGGCGGCCCGTGGGGGTGCATCGGGTGAGTATGCAGTTCAAGCTAGTGCACCCACACAACTGACTTCCCTGGGGGGGGGGGCTTTCCAATGGCCATGGCCTCGCACGGGTGGCCCGGCGGTCCGATTGCCCCCGGCCCACCCGGCGACTTCGCCCCTGACACAGGGCCCGGGTCCGGGTGGCGCCCCCTGTGTGGTGGGGAATGTGTTGGGGATCCCCGGGCTGGTACAGGCCCCCTTTGCTTTGCCCGCAGTTCCCTCTGTGCCGGTGTCGGCGCTGCCAACGGCAGGGTATTCCTTGCCCCTGGGGGGACCATCTGGCCCAGTCTACCAGGGAAAAGATCTGGAGGGGAGAGTATGTAGATATCTTCTCCCTTCTTAATAGGGAGCCGACCAAGGAGGAGAGGGAAGGGCTGGACGAGAAGGATAAGGAGCAGGCACGTCGTCGTAAGCCGCCACGCACGTGGGCAAACTGGTTGCCAGTGTACCTGATTTACATGGCTGTTTACATCAGGGCTAGGCCGGATTTGGCCATCCCTATGGTCCAGTATCTGGACAACATCTACCGGGCCATGGTTGACTTCCCGGGTCCGTCGTGGCTGGCTTACGATGAAGAATTCCGTATGAGGATTCCACTGCACCCAGAGATGAGGTGGGATGAGCCCTGCCAGAAGCTGTGGCTTCTGTATATGACCCCCACGCCCCCTGCGCCTGGGGAGAGATACCATTGTGGACATGCGGTTCAACGAGCAGCCCCGGTACAGGTTCCCCGCCAAGTGGCGGGGCAGGGGGTTCCAGCTCGCCTGCTGTGCTGGACCTTCTCGTCCAATGGTTCTTGCAACAGAAAAAATTGCAAGTACAAGCACGAGTGCCCCTCTTGTTCTGGCCCCCATGCTGCCTCCGCCTGTCCCAGGCCGGGAGGATACAGGGGCAGGGGTAGGGGCGGACAAGGGGCAGGTAGGACTGCCACGGAGGGAGCAGGTTCACTGAAAGGCCCCCTCCCCAATTAATGTCGACATGCTGGAGCGTTGGCTCGCATTGTACCCGAAGAAAGCAGACGCTGTGTACCTCCTTCAGGGTTTTCAACTGGGTTTCCGTATTCCTTCACGGGGGATAGGTCACCGCAAGACGCACCCAACCTTTTGTCACTTAGAGGAAGGGAGGAGGTGGCTGCCGCCAGCATTAATAAGGAGGTCGCTGCGGGCAGGGTCGCTGGCCCTTTCCCCGCGCCCCCTTTCCCCAACCTTAAAGTGTCCCCTCTAGGACTAGTGCCCAAGTAGTCCCCGGGCAAGTTCCGCCTGATTCATCACTTGTCCTACCCAGCCGGTCATTCGGTCAATGATGCTATCCCTGATGACCTTTGTTCTGTCAGGTATACATCCTTTGACCAGGCATTGCGCATGGTGCGCTCATGTGGCCCGGGTGCACTGTTGGCTAAGTGTGACATTAAGTCGGCTTTTCGTCTCCTGCCGGTGCACCCGGGTGACTTTGAGTTGCTGGGTTTCAAATTCCGGGGTGAATATTATTTTGACAAAGCCATGCCATTCGGCTGTTCCATATCCTGCTTGGCTTTCGAGCGTTTCAGTACATTCCTGCAGTGGGCATTTGTCCGTAGGTCAGGGTCTCGGTCTGTAGCCCATTACCTGGATGATTTTTTGTTCGGGGGTGAACGGGGCTGGGACACGTGCACACGTCTCCTCACCACATTTCAGACGCTAATGCAGGAACTCGGTGTCCCTTTAGCACCCGAAAAGACCGAAGGCCCGTCTAATAAGTTAGTATTCCTGGGGGTGGAGATTGACACGGTAGCGTAGGCGTCTAGGTTGCCGGAAGACAAGGTGTCAAGGATAGTGGCCCTTATATCGGACTTCCTGGCTAAGCGCAAGGCATCCCTTCGGGAACTGCAGGTACTACATGGACACCTTAAGTTCGCTTGCAGGGTGGTCGCACCTGGCAGGGCATTTGCTCGGCGCTTGTGCGACGCCATGTCAGGCTTATCCAGGCCCCATCATAGGACCAGATTGACACGGGGCATCAGGGCAGATATGCACATATGGCTCCAGTTCTTGAGGGAGTTTAATGGGGTCTCATTTTGGAGGTCAGACCTCTTGGCTTCACCCCAATTTCAGATTCAGTCTGATGCCTTGGGATCCCTTGGTAATGGGATGTACTTCAATGGGAAGTGGGCCTATGGTGGATGGCCACCAGCCTGGTCAGGCACGGGTCGCCTGAGGGATCTCACATATTTGGAATTTTTTCCCATACTGGGGGCCTTGATGCTATGGGGTGAGGAGTGGGCCAACTCTGTGGTGCATTTCTGGTGTGACAATGCGGCCGTTGTCCACATTGTCAACTCACGGACCTCTAAATCTCCCAGGGTCATGGACCTCGTGCGCCAGTTTGTATTGCGCAGCCTGCGCCTCAATGTACTGTTCAGGGCCAGGCATGTCCCGGGGGTGAATAATGATACTGCTGATGCTTTGTCCCGCCTGCAGATCTCCCGGTTCCATGCCTTGGCCCCGGATGCGGAGGAATTTCCCTCGCCACTCCCTGAGGAGATATGGACCTTTGGCAAGGAGAGGTGAACCGGGCGATTGGCTTGTCACTAGCGCCACGCACGCGTAAGGCGTATCACCATGCATTGGTTTCTTGTCAGACATTTTGTACACAATTTCAGCTGCCAGATACCTGGCCGATCCCGGTGGCCCACATCCTCCATTTATGGTTTACCCGCATGCCCAGGGCCTTGCACCCCGCACCATAGCATCCAGGCTGTCAGCGCTGGCTTTTATGGCCAAGGTGGGAGGTCATGCGGATAGTACCGCTGATTTCCGCGTGAGACACTTTTTGGAGGGGTGGGTGCGGGAACGTGGGCGTAGCCTGGACGACCGCCACCCAATTTCCCCTGGGGTTCTTACCCAACTGGCACGGGGCTGGCATGACCTATGTTTCGATAGGTATGAGGCACCCCTGTTTTATGTGGCTACAACGGTGGCCTTTTTTGGAGCGCTCCGCATCAGCGAGCTTGTGATGCTGTCTAAGGCGGATGCAAATCGTAGGGCACTGGAACTCGAAGATGTCTATGTTGCAATGATTGGGCTCAGTTGAGGATACGCTCCTCTAAAACAGATCAGCACGGCGTAGGCAGTTGAGTAATACTGCTACGATGTTCCTTGGAAGACATCTGTCCGGTTGGTGCCCTACAGGAGTTTCTTGCACTGTGTGGCACGCACCATGCCCCGTTTTTTCTGTCACCAGGGTGGGTCTCCCCTCACTCAACCATTCCTGCAGGATGGGGGCGGTTTCTACTGCAGCTACTTTTGGGTACTCTGGGGCTGAAATACGCCGCATGGGAAGGTGGGGATCACATTGTTTTCAGTTTTTGTGTTCACCCTCTTCAACTGTGAGTGCCAGTTTAGTCACTGCAATGTTTCTCACCCCCCTTTTTTACCTGACAGACCCTGGGTGTCGTTTTACACCGGTGACAGTATGGCTGGTGGGCCGTTGCCACGTGCACAGGGCAGCGCGTTACGCTGCACAGGGCAGCGCATTACGCTGCACAGGGCAGCGCGTTACGCTGCACAGGGCAGCGCGTTACGCTGCGGCGACAGAGTGGGACCCCGACTGGGACTGGGTGCACCCGCACATCTCAGGTGGTGTGGTAAGCGCGGCATGTTATGGCGGGAACTGTTGCCATTCCTTTTCTACATCAGGGATGCTGACTCACCTGATGTCCTGGTTATTCACCTTGGGGGCAATGGTTTTGGACAGGTCACTGGCCTATCGTGGAAGCTTGCGATTTGCAGTCACCTTGCCTACTCACATTATGTGTGGCATCCCACACCCCTCATTGGGTCGGACATGATACCGCAGTATGCTTACAGGGGAGCGTTTGGCCTCCAGGCGCTTGGCCGGGCTCGTTGCTCCAGGGCTATTGCCCGGTTCCTTTTTGACATGGGTTGGGGACGCGTCATTCGCCTCCCCGCCACCAGTCTGCAAAATTATGAGCTTTATTCAGGGGAGGGGGCCCATCTGTCGCGAGGAGGTATGGACCTCCTGCTGAGTGATTGGCGAGCAGGCCTGTCGACCGAGCTGACGGTCTTGGGGGGGGGGGGGCGTCGAGCCTTTATTGAAGCCTCTCCGGGTGGCGGGTAGCACTGGTAAGGTAAACATTTATGACCCACAGGTATTCGGCAGGTTCGCAATTGACTGGACAACACTAGATAGGCATAAGTCGTTTAAACGTTGTCCGGTCAACGACGAACCAGGCGAGGAGGTGATGGTTACCACTAGACAGCTGGAATCACCCCCTGATTTTACGGATACACGTCAGAGGGTGGGGTCATTAGTTAGATATTGACTACGGTCAACAATTTGTTTGTTGTCAACAAACAAATTGATACAAATAGATACATTGTAACAATTGCCGTTGGCAATTTTGGGTGGTACCTTACCAGTGTTACTTCGGCCTGCTTGCCTTAAGAATTATGATTGGTCGTTTTACCAATAGAAATTTATAATTCGGACTAGGGCATGAATCAATAAATGTGGCCCAATGCCGTTATCCACTTTCATTTGTGTCTGAGTCCATTATTGGGGGTGCGCCTGCAAAGAGTCACCTCAAAGATTGTGGTATTTTTGAACCACAGTTGGGCGTACTCAGGGCAACAACACCCTTGTCAGCTGAAAGGAACTGTGGAATGAATTCACCAAAAGGTGGCTTCATTTTGGCAGTTTCACATCTGGCCTAGACAAGAAAGACGATATACTGGAATTCGTTTATGTTTCTATTTGTGATGTTTTCACCTCCAGCACTTCTTTGTAATTGCTTTTTTTCCTATAACAGCCACTTTGAGATCCATAGCGGAGCATCTTGGGAGATGGGAATATTCTAAGACACTGTTTCTATTCTTGATGTCAGAATTGTGTTCATTCTTTTGTGCCAAGGCTGGTCTGGTTATTCTGTGTAGAGAAGCACTATTGGTAAATGATGGCATAAATCCCCTAAGGGGACAAAAATGTAAATAAGCCCTGAAGTTGTAGGTGATTTTTTTTAGGACCTTGATGGTGATATGAAGACACAGCTGGTATTTAAGTTTATTTTTTTAGGCAGTGGAGCAGCAAGATGTTGCAGGGAGACGGACTACAACTCCCACAATCCTTCAGTGTTGTTTATTTTTCTATTAAGTCACCTTTCTGAGAAGATAGTGCAAGCTGTAGTCTAAAAACCAATTTTCCTAAACTTTGAAGATGACACCCACTATGTATTGAGGGTCAACTCTTGCTCATGTTATTTGATGTTGATCCAACTGATGACAATGGTTATGTCCCTCTTCTTGTGCCATATCTGGTCCCAAATATTGGTGATCCTCATGGTGATCAGCCATGAAGCTTGTCCTGAGAATATAATGCAGTGGCCTTTCATGTCTTCTGCATTGCCACATGAAACACACACACACACATACCATTGATCCAGTTCTGCGCACCACTTTCTGGTCCTGAGTCCTTTTGGCATGCAAAGTCCTCCTCAGCCCCAGGCCAGTATTGATGAAACTACTGCCCTCCATCAAGATGGATTCAAGTGGGATTTAATCCACTTGGGGACTATCACCCTTACCTGTGGACTTTGCCAAGGTCTTCAGTCCTCAGGGTGGTCAGGTTAGTTAACCGTCGTCTGATGTTCGGCATTGAGTCGCTGACAGTGTGGTCTGCCCTATTACCATAGCAGGATAACCTGGCTAGGTACACTAAAGAGAGCTTGATAATTTTTTCAGACCTATTGCTGCTTTTCACTCATTGGCATTTAGCTGCTGGCTTGTTTTAACATTGATTCTAGAAGCGTATTTTTATTCCTATGTCAACCTCAGGTAAGATTGTACTTTTCTGACTAATATGCTAACACTAAAGTTTAAGCTGAAATAAGCACAGCCACACCGCCGCCAGGCAACCACCCCCAGCCGGGGGGTGAGGAGGAGAGCCAGCCAGCTGGGCGAGCGAGCGGCGGAAGGGCCAGCCACACCGCCGCCGGGCAACCACCCCCAGCCGGGGGGTGAGGAGGAGAGCCAGCCAGCCGGGCGAGCGAGCGGCGGAAGGGCCAGCCACACCGCCGCCGGGCAACCACCCCCAGCCGGGGGGTGAGGAGGAGAGCCAGCCAGCCGGGCGAGCGGCGGAAGGGACAGCCGCGCCGCCGCCGGGCAACCACCCCCAGCCGGGGGGTGGGGAGGAGAGCCAGCCAGCTGGGCGAGCGGCGGAAGGGCCAGCCGTGCCGCCGCCGGGCAACCACCCCCAGCCGGGGGGTGAGGAGAAGAGCCAGCCAACCGGGTGAGCGGCGGAAGGGCCAGCCGCGGCCGCCGCCGGGCAACCACCCCCAGCCGGGGGATGGGGAGGAGAGCCAGCCAGCCGGGCGAGCGGCGGAAGGGCCAGCCACACCGCCGCCGGGCAACCACCCCCAGCCGGGGGGTGAGGATGAGAGCCAGCCAGCCGGGCGAGCGAGCGGCGGAAGGGCCAGCCACACCGCCGCCGGGCAACCACCCCCAGCCGGGGGGTGAGGAGGAGAGCCAGCCAGCCGGGCGAGCGGCGGAAGGGACAGCCGCGCCGCCGCCGGGCAACCACCCCCAGCCGGGGGGTGGGGAGGAGAGCCAGCCAGCCGGGCGAGCAGCGGAAGGGCCAGCCGCGGCCGCCGCCGGGCAACCACCCACAGCCGGGGGGGAGAGGAAGAGGAGGATGAGGAGAGCCGGTTGAGCAGCGGAAAGGCCAAGAGAAGACCAACTGAAAGACGGGAAGAGGGCAGAGGAGGAAAAGCAGGGGGCGAGACTCAGAGTCCCTGGCAAAGGATAAGTACCTGATATGCAGATGTAGAAGACTTAATATAGAAACTGACATAGAGACTTTATACTAACTAAATACAGAAATTGACATAGAGACTGTGTATAAAGTGTGATAATATGCATGACAATATGTTGTCTAAAATGTTTTAAACTTTTAAAAACTGTGATAAAATGTATGAGGAGGGAAAAATGGTGTAGACACCGGCAAACCACGCCACAAAGCTTGCCAAGAGAACCCTATGGACCAAAACAAAAGGCAAAACAAAGGGGCAGGCTAGGTGATACAGGATGCTTAACACCACAGAGTGGAGGAAGGGGAGGGACAGGAAGGAGGGAGGAGGAATGCAATGTTGTAAGGAGCAATACTGCATAGAGACATGGAATGTGAGATCAATGAACCAAGGTAAACTGGAAGTGGTAAAAAATGAGATGGAAAGAATAAGCATTGACATCTTGGGCATCAGTGAGCTCAAATGGACAGGGATGGGGGAATTCAGCTCTGGAAACCATCATATCTACTACTGTGGGCAAGAAAACCTTAGAAGAAATGGAGTAGTCATAATTGTCAATAAAAGAGTGAGAAAAGCAGTAATGGGATACAACCTTTAAAATGACAGAATGATGTCAGTCAGATTCCAAGGCAAACCTTTCAATGTCACTGTGATCCAAATATACGCACCAACCACTGGTGCAGATGAAGCCACGATGGACCAGTTCTATGAGGACTTACAACACCTCATAGAACAGACACCAAGAAATGATGTCCAAATTATATTAGGAGACTGGAATGCCAAAGTAGGAAATCAAAAAGTGGAGGGAATAACAGGCAAATTTGGTCTTGGAGTACAGAATGAAGCAGGGCAAAGATTGATAGAGTTCTGCCAAGAGAACGCACTGGTCATAGCAAACACTCTCTTCCAGCAACACAAGAGGCGACTTTACACATGGACATCACCAGATGGCCAACACCGAAACCAGATTGACTACATACTCTGCAGCCAAAGATGGCGAACCTCCATACAGTCAGCAAAAACAAGACCTGGAGCAGACTGCGGCTCAGATCACAACCTACTGATCGCAAAATTCAGGCTTAGACTAAAGAAAATAGGGAAAACCAGGAGACAAGACAGATATCACCTAGACAGCATCCCTAAAGAATACGCGGTGGAGGTGATGAACAGATTTAATGGCTTAGACTTGGTAGACAGAGTACCAGAAGAATTATGGACGGAGATGAGGGACATCATGCAGGAAGCAGCAAAGAAAACCATACCAAAAGAAAAGAAGAGTAAGAAAGCAAAGTGGTTGTCTGATGAGGCTCTTAAAATAGCAGAGGAAAGAAGGAACGCCAAAGTCAAAGGAGAAAGGAAAAAATACAATCATTTGAACACAGAATTTCAAAGAAAAGCAAGGAGAGATAAGGAAAACTACCTAAAAGAACAGTGCAGAGAAATGGAGGAAAACAACAAAAGAGGCAGAACCAGAGATCTTTTCAAAAAAATCGGCGAAATCAAGGGAACATTTAAAGCAAAAATGACCATGATAAGGGACAAAGACGGAAAGGAGCTAGCTGATGCAGAAGAAATTAAGAAAAGATGGAAAGAGTACACAGAGGAACTTTACAAAAAGGACCTCAACACTCCTGATAGTCACAATGATGAAGAAATTGAACTTGAGCCAGACATCCTGGAGAGCGAAGTCAGAAAGGCCCTAAAGAGCACTGCAAACAACAAAGCTAGTGGAGATGATGGTATCCCAGTTGAATTCTTCAAAGCGCTAAAAGATGACGGCGTCAAATTACTGCATTCAATATGCCAGCAGATTTGGAAAACAAAACAGTGGCCACAGGATTGGAAAAGATCAGTATACGTCCCAATCCCAAAAAAGGGCAATGCCAAAGAATGTTCAAATTATCGAACAATCGCGCTCATCCCACATGCCAGCAAGGTGATGCTCAAGATAATACAGGATAGACTTCAGCAACACGTGGAGAGAGAATTACCAGAGGTGCAGGCTGGTTTCAGAAGAGGCAGGGGGACTAGAGACCACATCGCCAACATACGCTGGATCATGGAGAAAACAAAGGAATACCAGAAACAAGTTTACTTTTGTTTTATTGACTACACTAAGGCATTTGACTGTGTGGACCATAACAAGATGTGGCAAGTAATTAAAGAGATGGGAATACCAGAGCACCTCATATGCCTCCTGAGAAATCTGTACATGAAACAAGAAGCAACAGTTAGGACAGAACACGGAATGACAGAATGGTTTGGAATAGGAAAAGGAGTAAGACAAGGCTGCATTTTGTCACCATGCTTATTCAACCTATACACAGAGCACATAATGCGCAATGCAGGGATGGAGGAATCACAATATGGGATTAAAATCGCTGGGAGAAACATCAACAATCTGAGATATGCAGACGATACCACCCTAATGGCAGAAAGTGAGGAAGACCTAAAGAATCTCTTGATTGGGCTGAAGGAGGAGAGTGCAAAAGCTGGCTTGAGACTCAATATCAAGAAAACCAAGATAATGGCAACAGGCCCAATCAGTTCCTGGAAAATAGATGGGGAAGAAGTAGAAGCAGTGACAGATTTTACTTTCTTAGGATCAAAGATCACTGCAGATGGGGATTGCAGCCATGAAATAAAAAGGCGACTGATTCTTGGGAGACAAGCAATGAGAAACCTGGGGAACATAGTGAAAAGCAGAGACATCACATTGCAAACAAAAATTAGAATAGTCAAAGCAATCGTTTTCCCAGTAGTAATGTATGGATGTGAGAGCTGGACAATTAGGAAGGCTGAATGTAGAAGAATAGATGCCTTTGAAATGTGGTGTTGGAGGAGGGTTTTGAGAGTCCCCTGGACAGCGAGGAGAACAAACAGGTCAATCTTAGAAGAAATTAACCCTGACTGCTCATTGGAAGGTCAAATAGTAAAGATGAAGCTAAAGTACTTTGGACATCAAATGAGAAGGGAGGATTCACTTGAGAAGGCATTGATGTTGGGAAAGGTGGAGGGCAAAAGAAGAAGGGGGAGGCCAAGGATGAGATGGCTAGATGGCATTGTAGACACAATGGGCACAGAGCTGGGAGGGCTGAGGGGGATGGTGGAGGACAGAGGCGCCTGGAGGAAAATGGTCCATGGGGTCGCAAAGGGTCGGAGTCGACTATGCGACTGAACAACAACAACAAGCACAGTTTGGGAAAATTAAAGTTTTGGACTTAACTACAGTTTCCAGAATGCCATAGTGGCTCTGCTCATGAGGGAGTAGGGCGGATTCTCGAAGTTATACAGTGTAAATAAGCAGCAATTCCAAACTTTGGATGCACCATTAAGGTTGGAGTCTTGGGGTCCTTTGAGGTCATGAAACTCACAGGGGAAGTGAAACTTCATACAAATGCCTGTTGAGTAGTACTTTCAGATGTAATGTCTGTTCTTGCACAGTCTAGACAGGATTTGAGTTAGAGAATGAAGACAATACAATCTGTAAGAGGCTAGTCACTACTTAACACTCTCAGTAATTCCCCATGAGTTGAAAGAGTCGTGACAGAGGACTTGTTTAAAAGCTAATTTAAACATCCATCAGCTACCATTCGAATCTTCCATTTGAGTTTCTTACCATGGCTGACTTAATTCAGCAAACCCATTCTTGCTGGATTTCAGCAGGCAGTATTTGTCCAAAAATCATTTGCAAATACATGCAGCGACCCAAAGAAGTGGGGCAAGCCTCTGTTTCAAAAAGATTAGGCACTTTTCACGAGGCGACTTGAAGTCATCATTACGCAGACATGGCTATCGTGTTAGAATGCTTCTGATCAATGGCAGTACTCAGCAGTTTCACAATATACAATCACTACTATGTAGTAATGTGAAAGCTGAACAGTAAAAAAAAACTGATGAAAATTGATTCATTTGAAATATGCTGCTGGAGGAGAGCTTTGCAGTGGCTCAAATGGCTAAGATGCTGATTGGGAGGCGGAAGGTCTGCAGTTCGATTCTCAAGTACTGCAGGATGGCGTGAGCTCCCGTGTTTGTCCCAGCTCCTGCCAATCTAGCAGTTTGAAAGCAAGAAATTGCAAGTAGATAAACAGGGACCATTTCGGTGGGAAGGTAACATGACCACAGAAATGTCTGCAGAAGCAGACAGCGCTGGCTCTTCGGCTTTGAAACAGAGATGAGCACTGAACCCTAGAGTCGGATATGACTGGCTTTCAAGCAAGGGAAACTTTTACCTTTAAACTGCCAGAAAGACAGGCAAGTGGGCCCTTGAGCAAATTTTGTACTATTTCTGGAGGAAAAAACGATGAAGCTGATGCTGTCCTATTTTGAACAAATCATGGGAAAACAAGACTGGAAAAGACAATAATGCAGAGAAGAGTTAAAGACAGCAGGAAAAGAGGAAGACCAATCCAGGGGATGGATTGACTCCATCTGGGACACCACACCTTGAGCTGAGCAAGGTTGCTGAGGACAACATTTTGGAGATTGCTTATTCATAGGGCCACCATGGGAAAAGACTGGCGTAGAGACCGGCAAGGCACGCCACAAAGTCTGCCAAGAGAACCCTATGGACCAAAACAAAAGGCAAAACAAGGGGATGCTCAGCACAGCAGATCTGAAAAGGGGGAGGGATACGAAAGGGGGAGGAGAAATACAGTGTTGCAGGGAACAATACTGCATAGGGACATGGAATGTGAGGTCTATGAATCAAGGAAAACTGGAAGTGGTAAAAAATGAGATGGAAAGAATAAGCATTGACATCTTGGGCATCAGTGAGCTCAAATGGACAGGGATGGGCGAATTCAGCTCTGGAAACCATCATATCTACTACTGCGGGCAAGAAAACCTTAGAAGAAATGGAGTAGCCATAATTGTCAATAAAAGAGTGAGAAAAGCAGTAATGGGATACAATCTCAAAAATGACAGAATGATGTCAGTCAGATTTCAAGGCAAACCTTTCAATGTCACTGTGATCCAAATATATGCACCAACCACTGGTGCAGATGAAGCCACAATGGACCAGTTCTATGAGGACTTACAACACCTCATAGATCAGACACCAAGAAATGATGTCCAAATTATATTAGGAGACTGGAATGCCAAAGTAGGAAATCAAAAAGTGGAGGGAATAACAGGCAAATTTGGTCTTGGAACACAAAATGAAGCAGGGCAAAGATTGATAGAGTTCTGCCAAGAGAACGCACTGATCATAGCAAACACTCTCTTCCAGCAACACAAGAGGCGACTTTACACATGGACATCACCAGATGGCCAACACCGAAACCAGATTGACTACATACTCTGCAGCCAAAGATGGAGAACCTCCATACAGTCAGCAAAAACAAGACCTGGAGCAGACTGTGGCTCAGATCACAACCTACTGATCGCAAAATTCAGGCTTAGACTAAAGAAAATAGGGAAAACACGGAGACCAGAAAGATATCACCTAGACAGCATCCCTAAAGAATACACGGTGGAGGTGATGAACAGATTTAATGGCTTAGACTCGGTAGACAGAGTACCGGAAGAATTATGGACGGAGATGAGGGACATCATGCAGGAAGCAGCAAAGAAAACCATACCAAAAGAAAAGAAGAGTAAGAAAGCAAAGTGGTTGTCTGATGAGGCTCTTAAAATAGCAGAGGAAAGAAGGAACGCAAAAGTCAAAGGAGAAAGGAAAAACTACAACCATTTGAACACAGAATTTCAAAGAAAAGCAAGGAGAGATAAGGAAAACTACCTAAAAGAACAGTGCAGAGAAATGGAGGAAAACAACAAAAGAGGCAGAACCAGAGATCTTTTCAAAAAAATTGGGGAAGTCAAGGGAACATTTAAAGCAAAAATGACCATGATAAGGGACAAAGATGGAAAGGAGCTAGCTGATGCAGAAGAAATTAAGAAAAGATGGAAAGAGTACACAGAGGAACTTTACAAAAAGGACCTCAACACTCCTGATAATCACAATGATGAAGAAATTGAACTTGAGCCAGACATCCTGGAGAGCGAAGTCATAAAGGCCCTAAAGAGCACTGCAAACAACAAAGCTAGTGGAGATGATGGTATCCCAGTTGAATTTTTCAAAGCGCTAAAAGATGATGGCGTCAAATTACTGCATTCAATATGCCAGCAGATTTGGAAAACAAAACAGTGGCCACAGGATTGGAAAAGATCAGTATACGTCCCAATCCCAAAAAAGGGCAATGCCAAAGAATGTTCAAATTATCGAACAATCGCGCTCATCCCACATGCCAGCAAGGTGATGCTCAAGATAATACAGGATAGACTTCAGCAGCATGTGGAAAGAGAATTACCAGAGGTGCAGGCTGGTTTCAGAAGAGGCAGGGGGACTAGAGACCACATCGCTAACATACGCTGGATCATGGAGAAAACAAAGGAATACCAGAAACAACAACAAAGGGCCACCATGCGCTAGAGATGCCTTAACTGCAAGTAACAAGTGAACAGTTAGCAAATAGTGGCTTCTTTTGTTTCTTGTTTATTTTTACTGCTAGGCATGGAAAGATGTGCTTGCGAGATCTTCTGTCTCATGCACCTCTTTACTTGCTAGGCATCTGGACTGGGGGAGGGAGCAGTTCACTTTAGTTCTATTTCAGTAGAATGTTTTTGGGTGTCCCATCTATTTAACCCTTCCGCTTTAAAGGCAACACACTTCACAAATGCCACAATATATACCTGAGTCTTGCTTGTGTGTGTGGCCTCATCCCAAACAATGTCCTCTTTTCTGTTCTGTATGAAACTGTAACCCATTTTGCTTCTTTCCAATGTGCAATTTGCTCTAGAGGAGAAGCCAGAGCACTGTTCGCTCTTAAATGGCTGGTTTTGTAATTAAAATGTTAAATATCTCCAAACAGAGGTGCAAAATGTGATCATGCCCCCCACCCCCAGAACCTTAACTCATGCTTTCAGGCACTGGGTCAGGGCAGCTGTAAAGGGGTTATTCAACAATTATGTGATCCTCAAGGGGGGAGGGGGTCTGCCATCTGAATTACGGAAAATTACGTGGGGGCAGTGGGGGTCAGGTCAAAGATTACACAATCCATTTGGAGCTGTTGTGGTTTTGAAACATGGCACTTTTTTGGGTTTAAAAACTGCCTGAGGACTGCTCCCACAGCTGTGGGGAGCCCTGCCCTTCCTTCCCAGTCCATCTGTGGGGAGGATAAGGGGCTGTGGGCTGCCAGGCTGAGCCAAAGACCTGCTGCCGCCTGAGGACTGCTCCCACAGCTGTGGGGAGCCCTGCCCTTCCTTCCCAGTCCATCTGTGGGGAGGATAAGGGGCTGTGGGCTGCCAGGCTGAGCCGAAGACCTGCTGCTGCCTGAGGACTGCTCCCACAGCTGTGGGGAGCCCCGCCCTTCCTTCCCAGTCCTTCTGTGGGGAGGATAAAGGGCTGTGGGCTGCCAGGCTGAGCCAAAGACCTGCTGCTGCCTGAGGACTGCTCCCACAGCTGTGGGGAGCCCCGCCCTTCCTTCCCAGTCCATCTGTGGGGAGGATAAAGGGCTGTGGGCTGCCAGGCTGAGCCGAAGACCTGCTGCCGCCTGAGGACTGCTCCCAAAGCTGTGGGGAGCCCCGCCCTTCCTTCCCAGTCCATCTGTGGGGAGGATAAGGGGCTGTGGGCTGCCAGGCTGAGCCGAAGACCTGCTGCTGCCTGAGGAGTGCTCCCACAGCTGTGGGGAGCCCCGCCCTTCCTTCCCAGTCCATCTGTGGGGAGGATAAAGGGCTGTGGGCTGCCAGGCTGAGCCGAAGACCTGCTGCCGCCTGAGGACTGCTCCCAATGCTGTGGGGAGCCCCGCCCTTCCTTCCCAGTCCATCTGTGGGGAGGATAAAGGGCTGTGGGCTGCCAGGCTGAGCCGAAGACCTGCTGCCGCCTGAGGACTGCTCCCAAAGCTGTGGGGAGCCCCGCCCTTCCTTCCCAGTCCATCTGTGGGGAGGATAAAGGGCTGTGGGCTGCCAGGCTGAGCCGAAGACCTGCTGCCGCCTGAGGACTGCTCCCAAAGCTGTGGGGAGCCCCGCCCTTCCTTCCCAGTCCATCTGTGGGGAGGATAAAGGGCTGTGGGCTGCCAGGCTGAGCCGAAGACCTGCTGCTGCCTGAGGACTGCTCCCAAAGCTGTGGGGAGCCCCGCCCTTCCTTCCCAGTCCATCTGTGGGGAGGATAAAGGGCTGTGGGCTGCCAGGCTGAGCCGAAGACCTGCTGCTGCCTGAGGACTGCTCCCAAAGCTGTGGGGAGCCCCGCCCTTCCTTCCCAGTCCATCTGTGGGGAGGATAAAGGGCTGTGGGCTGCCAGGCTGAGCCGAAGACCTGCTGCTGCCTGAGGACTGCTGCTGCTGCTGCTGCGGGGGGAGGGGGGAAGTGCCTTTTCTTCGCACTCCTGGGTCCTGTCTCAGGCCGATACAAAAAAGCTGGACTGCTTCGCCTCCACTCCTTCGTCCAGGGAAGTATACCTTGTGTTGTTAGGGCTGTGGTCTGTGAGGCAAGACGCTTTGTATCACACTGTATGGGCTTATGATCTGTTGTACATTGTATCTCTGGGGATCTTATTTATTGTTACTATGTTATTGATTATATGGATTTGACTGTATTATTTTGTATTTATTTATCTTTTATTTTGCTGATTATTGCATTGTTATTGCTATTTGTTCTGATATTGTAATGCTGTATTTTGTTTTAGTGTTTATTCGTATTCTGTATTATTTAGCATTATTATTGTAAACCGCTTCGAGTTCCCTTTACGGGGAGTAAAGCGGTATAGAAATCTAAACAATAAATAAATAAATAAATAAAAAATGATCTCTGGGAATTTTGATCCAATTTGAGATTGTTGAATCCTCACTGATATGTTCTGCATTAGGCACCAATAGTGAACAGCTCTAAAAATTAGAGTTTCAATACAAAAGTTCTGGTTTATGTATTTTTTAAAATAAAAAAGGGGGGGTCGAAAGAAAAATTACAGTCAGATTACATGCGGGGGGAGGGTCAATTTCCCCCCAAAAATGGATCACATAATTGTTGAATGGCCCCAAAATGGTTTCCTTCTTACAATCAGAAAGCCTCACCAGCGCACACTCCTTGGAACAGAATGCTCAGAGTCAGAGAGGAATTGCTGGAAACTGTACTTATTTCATAGGAGTGTACAGAACATCTTTTCCATTAGACCAAGAACAGTGACACTTGAAAGTAGCATGGACAAAAACAACTCCAACAAAGGAGCGCAACCTCACAGTGGACTATTAGTCACTACCCTCGGAGTCTACTGTCTACACTTGAATTATCACATTTATCAAAAATTCAGGACATCTGGGAATTTCCACATGATGCAGTGTGGCCATTAGCTGCAATCTACGTTGTTGCCCAAGTTCATACATGTGTGACAAACAGCGAAAGAAGATAAAATCAGTCAATTTGGGGGGGTGGGGGTGGGCAGGACCCCCTGCAACAAAAACCAAGTGGTGCTACTAAATAGCCGTTATGTATTCCTGGTACTTTCCAGATGGGTGTTGCTTGTTGTCAAGGATGTTACCACAGTTTCAGATGGATGTAAATTTCATCCCTGTACAGGATTGGCATCCCAGTATAGAGTGCACCACACGAGCTTGCGCTGAATGCAAACCAAAATGCTTGGACCACCTTAGGAGATCTGCATTGGCGACAGTCTTGAAATCCACATCCAGATTCAATTCTTTCGATCCCAGGCAACCCAATGGAGGGTAGCACACATACACAGAAATGTATCATGAGGTACATTTTAAGGGGAGAAGACAGACATAAAATAATTCATCAGAGGATTTTTTAATGCATGTAACAAAATGCTGGAGCAGGCCCCAAAGAAAGAGGCAGCGCTTCATAAAAATCTGCATTACATTTCTAACCAGTGTGAGAACAGCAAGCACTTTCCAATTTTATTTGAAAGGGAACTGCAGAAAATCTTGATCAGAGGAGTCGGGAGTAGAAGAGTTCTCCATATTTTGTCAGTTTGCCTCTTGACCTCTGTGGACATTTGAGACACATGAACATGTCTAGAGTGATAGCCTACTACATCTGGAACAAAAATCCCTAGCACCTACTTTAAACCTATGCTAGCATTTTTGTACATTATAAATAACATTGGATTCATGGCAGTAGGTATCAGTGGATCAATTCTGGTAAGGAGACAAAATGGATTTTTTTAAAAAGATAAATAATCAGTTATGTCTCAGGTGTCCAGATAGTCATTTGCAACTGGTAAACAGAGACACAAAGAGGAAGACCATATAGCCCCCTTGCTTGAGTCTGCCCTCTCCTTCAAACAGGGGTGCCCAAACTACGGGCTGGGGGACGGATCCAGCCCCCAACACCAATTCATCCAGCCTGCACTACCCTCGCCACTTCCATGTGGGTGTGTTTTACTTCTGCTTCCGGGAGTGATGAGGGTGGCGTGGGCCGGATGAATTGGTGTTGGGGCCGGATCATGCCTCCAGGCCGTAGTTTGGGCACCCTTGGTTTAAGTAGAGAAAATGGCAGCCTAAAATCTATCTCATCCTGTTGCAAAACAGATTGCAAGGCATGTTTTACTTCCGCTTCTGGTGGGAGAAACCATGTGACCGGCCCGCTGAACCACATGACTGGCCCATGGCTCAAAAAGTTTGGGCACCCCTGCTTTAGAAGGTAGAGGGGCTCAGGGGATCTTGTGTCCCATGCGGTGTTGGGGGAAGAACTCCACATAGAAACACCTTACTGACCATAAGTTCAGAGGTTGGGTAAATTCATCCATTCAATACAAACAACAGGGCCCAATTCTCCCACTGAGCCATCTTCCTTATAAACAGGAATTGACTTTAAAAAGTTTTTCTTCAAGCCCTCCTATAAACAAATTAATACCTACTTTCAAGTGTGTCCCCCCCCCCCCCATTTCACAAAATGTTGGGGGAAAACTACCAAAACTATACATCACACATATCATCTCAGTGTATGCCTGGAAACATACAGAGTATATGGCAGTGTATATATGTAGCATTTCCCTGAAATGTCCTTGGCTACTTACTTAGAAAACTGTTCCAATACAAATGTAGAACATACTTCTTTCTGTCGTATACAGGAATGGAAGTCTGGGAACCGCTGATTCAAATCAATGCAGGACTAATTTTTTTTGTTTTTTGAATGCTATCCTAAGAACACACCTTTTTCCTCATCCCTCCCCGACAATGTATCTAGAATGTAATTTCACTAGTGCCTGGTACTAAAAAAAGTAACAGCGTTTATCAATTACTCATATAAATAGGAATCACAGAAAAGCAGGAGGAAAGGCCTGCAGATCAGTTACAGATATTTTCACCAATTCCCCCTTATAAAAACAGCCAAAGTTTACTCTTAAATAACTATGGCTGGAACTCCTTAAAAGAAAAAGAGTTTGCCAGCCTGAGGGTGGCAGTAACTCCTAACAAATAATCATAAAGGTATCAAATTCTCACTCCCTACGACCTTAAGACTACTCTATCCATGCTTTTCTGGAAAGAAGACACAGCTGTGAGGCAAGCAGCACAGATTTAGGTTAGCAATGACCATGATCCTCAGGTGGTCAGCAGTAGGAGGAGATGTCCAATGAGCCCCACACTCAAAAAATGGACTTCAGCTTGGCCACTTTGCTCTGTCTCTATATGTACATATTTTGAGCCTATGCTACAATCTACAGGCCACTTCTTTCTATGCAAAACTTATCCCACCCCTACCCCCCAGAACCTGATTAGCCCTTATTATCTGTATCTTCTCACATTCTCCAACCAGGAATTATGGAGGCAACCTGGCTGTGATCTCTCCTCTTCCAGGCCTAACAGTGGTAGTGACACCAGCTCTGGGTTTACACATTGATGCATGCCATAAGGAAGTCCGCTTGTACAGACAAAACATTAAAATGAACACAAAGGAATGCACATGTCATGACAAGTCCTCCACCTTCAGATGTCTTGGCAATTAGACTTTCTTGGGTCTGCGTCCTACTAGGTAATAATAATAAAGACTGGTAAGTACAAAGAGAACCCGGCTGGTGAGGAGGAGAGTTGCTCCTGTGGATATCCAGCCACTTTCCACGAGGGTGATGATAGTAACTGAAGGGGAAAGAAAACAGGTTAGGAACAATATCATATATTGGAAGGAGCAGTCTTTACAGCCCATGGGCTGTATGCATTTTATGTATGCATTTCAGCAGACCCTGGGTCCCTTCATGTCTAAGATGGCAATCATTCCCTACAGGAAGAGCTTTTTAGCAAAGAACAAACATTCTGGAGGAACGCAAGAGCAAAACCAAATTAGAAGATGGAGGGAGGAGCTCCCTGGACAAGGAACAACATTACAGGAGGATATGGCTGAAGAACTCAACCTCCCCTGGAGGACTCTGAATAGGCTGAGGATTGGAGTCCCTAAATGTAAGACCAACATGCTCAAGTGGGGGCTGCTGGCGGACAACAACGTGCTGTGTGAATGTGGAGAGACAGAGAATCCAGCTCATTTACTGGTTTGTCGATTACTGCTGGAAGATTTAAGGTTGGCCAAGAAGGTGGCCTCATTTTGGCAGTTAAAAAGTCAGACCTGGACATGAAAGAAGAAACAACAATTTTCTAACCTCTTTACTTAGTAAGCGCTACATGCACCAGGGACTGCAGTGGCTCAAGTGGCTAAGACGCTGACTGTAAGGCGGGAGGTCAGCAGTTCGATTCCTGAGTATTACAGGACGGAATGAGCTCCCGTCTTTGTCCCAGCTCCTGCCAACCTAGCAGTTCAAAAGCAAGAAATTGCAAGTAGATAAATAGGGACCACTTTGGTGGGAAAGTAAACAGTGTTCTGTGCACTCCGGTGTCTAGTCCTGCCTGCCACATGACCACAGAAACGTCTGCAGAAGCAGACAGTGCTGGCTCTTCAGCTTTGAAACAGAAATGAGCACTGAACCCTAGAGTCGGATACGACTGGCTTTCGAGCAAGGGTGACCTTTGTCTTGGAAAGAATCTCTCCATATTTTATCTACAAACTTTCTCCATCACTTGTGACTGTAGCCTGGGCAGAAAGCACACCTAAGTCAGGTTAATTACCAGTCATGTGGCTTGGAGTTAACAAGTGGTGGTTTAAAGTGTATTTCATTTTCAACCCCATCTTCCTCCCTGTAACATGTCCAAGGGAGACTCAACATTTTAGGTTCAACAAAGGAAATCTGCACTATTCTTTTGCCTTTTTCCAAAAATCATCTCGCTTGTGCCATATATTATCCTTAGAGATGACAGAGCTCTTCAGATAAGGAGTGGGGAACATGTAGCCTTCCAGTTGTTGTTAGACTACAATTTCCATTAGTCACAGGATCATCAATGGTAGATCACGGGGAGCGGAAGCTAAACATTTTCCCATCCCTGCTCCACAACTTTGTAATATAATGTCAAGTCATTCGAGTGCTGATTCGTTTGCATCTACAGCTGAAGATGTTCTTCCATAAACAGTAGATAACACAGATGCTAGGGGGTACAGACAATTTGTACAACACATAATGATTTGTAACAAAACCTCTTTCCTGGCAGCAACTGAACTCCATTGCTGTAGCCATAAAACATTTTTAAAGATACTTTTGCCAAGAACAAGGTTTGGTGCCAGTTTCCATACACCCATTCCTCTCGTTAAAGAAAATATATGGCACACCCAAAAGGCCAAGACAGACCCAGAAAAACTGCTGACTCTGTTCAACTGACACAAGACTGGAGCAAAGAAATGAGCTTGAAATGTCAACGTTTATCATGGCACATTTCTCATTTTAGAGGCGTAACTGCAAACACAGTTGAAGCTGTAATCTAAGCAGCAGAAATAAGTATTATTGTGATGGCTTTCTTTATTAGTCTAGTAAGATTTCATTTTTCGGTATGTTACATCTGGCGTTACTGCTAATTCTCCTCTCAAGACCTTCTGCCCAGTAGAGCCAGTGGTATCCAGTTGCATCAGTAGAAGAACTCCAGATCTAAAAGTAAACAGTTTAGATTCCACTTCTACTTGAAAGAGCAGATATTTGTCCCTTAATTTCAGGTTTCTGAGAGATGCCTACTTACCTAAGAATTGCACCCCAAAGTAGCATGCTTCTGTCAGGAGGGTCCAGCGAATGATGACCTTCTCAGATGTGTACAAGGAATTCCACATGATGAGGGAGATACCTGAGAGGTTGTGGAGAGGAAAGGGGGGGGGGAGAGAGAGGGAGAACTACAACAGAGATGCTTCAGAAAACTGAGGGCGCCCATAAGCATGGTCAAAAGCCAGCTGTCATTCTGCATCTCAGCCTTTCTTCAAACAATGGAAATGACAACTCCAAAGCACCCCCATCTTCAGCTTACATGAGAGGAGATGTTATCATGCCAGCCCTGTCTGATCCCTGCCATCCTGTCTTTTTCACTTCTGATAGACTGCACAGGACTCAGCAAAAATGGCCAGGTGAGGACTTTGCCCCCATGAGGTTTCTGATGCATAAATGGGACACCCAAAAGGCTGGAAAGGGGAAGTATTTTTCTCCAGAATGGATTGTGGGTCATTCATGACATGTTTCAGCTGCAAGCTGTAGGTGACTGCTAATGGTGTTCTGTTACATTCTTTTTTGGGTGTCTCTCAGTAGGTTGTTCCTGGGCACCAGATTGGCTTTGTCAGTTTGCCTGTCTACCACGTTGGGTGGGTGCTGTTGTTGTTTAAGAAATGCCTGCCCTGACTCTACAGGTTTTGAGTTTCTGTTCTGTGGTTCTGAGCCAGTCTAGTTTTGCACAAACCACCCAGTCTGTTGTTTTCTCAGCTAGATCTCGGATATAAGCAGACATCTTGTAATCATCACTTGTTCATGGGATAAGTATAAATATACTGATCATGGATTTAACCTCTAGCATTAAAGGAAGTAGACCATTGTTTCCCAACCTTTGGTTTTTGGACTTCAATTCTCAGAAACCTAAGTCAATTCCCCAAAACACTGATCAGCCAATGTACTGATTTAGGCTTCTGGGAATTGAAGTCCCCCTTGTGGGGTGTGGAGTAGACTATGATCTATGAAAGCTCACACTGAAATAAACTGTTACTCTTTAAAATGATGCAGTGTTTTATGCTGGTTCTTTCATTCTTTTTTCCAATGTGCTGAGACAGACTAGTACAGACACTCCTTTGGAAACTCCTGCTTTACCTTTCCTTGTCCTTTCAATGATGTGTTCAGTACCATTTGGATGTGTTTATCTGCTTAGCCCTAGACCTGAATGATCAGTCAAGCAAGGGAGAAGCAAAGATTGCCTTACAGCAGCCCAAGGCAGATACAAATTAATCTGCTGATAAGCATTAGCTTTAGGCTCAGGGTCTATCACATTTCCTTTTGTGACCACCAGGCGCTGCTGCAAACTCACAGAATAAGCCAAAATCTTTCCCTCTCTGCCTTAGAATGGTCTGTAGTTATCACACTCCTGGCAGATTAGGAAAATAATTGGCACAGCCCAGTTTTATCCAAAGGCCTTCCAGAAAAACCCATAGGATTGGGGCACATACAAAGCACTCTAGGGCAGTGATGGTGAACCTTGGTACTCCAGCTGTTCTTGGACTTCAATTCCCAGAAGCCCAAGCCCCCATGAATCCACAAGAATGGGTTTGCTGCGATTCATCAGGCCCACGCTGCCCCCGTTGCTCCTGGAAGCGGAAGTAAATCCACGCCAATCTGTGCCACTCTTAAATATAGAAATTAATGGCCCAAGAAACCTTCCTATAGAATTAATCTAATCAGGTTCAAAATCCAGATCCCACCAGTGCTTGCCAGTAAAGATAAGGGTTCACAGTATTTATTTATTTATTGTTCATATTTGTATCGCCGCCCCCTCACTTAAGCGACTCGGGGCGGCTAACAGATAAGGTATAAAAGACATAAACAAGAAATGCCACAATAAAATCATTTAAAAACCATCAGTATTAAAAAAAAACACCCACCCTATCCTTAAAAAGAGAGGGAGGATCTTGGTTATTCAAACAAACCAGCGGGTGGGGGTCACCTCCCCATCAGTGCTCCACACCTGCCCTGCCAGCCAGGTTTTAAGGGTGGTGGATAGTGGGAGACACCGTTTGATAACATCTGGAGGGACATACATGGTACCACTATATCCAGTCCCACCCAGCTATTCCTACTAGAGATTATGTCACTTCTTTTGCTTACAAAGCTATTACTCACTGAACAAGGCTCCTCCGTACAGACGAACGGGCGTCTTACTGTTGACCGATTCTTCCTCAAAGACAGCATCATAGAGCTGTTCAGGGAAGGTGAGAGCCTAAAGGCAAAAAAGGAACTTCAACAGAGAGGAAGAAAGGGGGACTTGAACATCATTCACCCAAGAATACAGCCTTTAGCTCAAAGTATACATGGGCATGTATGGCTGCAGAAAGCATCACGGGGAATGGAAGCTCAAGGGAACCTTGGTTTGGATCAGTGTCTCCTGCCACCCATGAGGATCTTAAAGCCCGATGAATTATTTTAAAAACCCTGCTGGATAGAGCTATGGAATAGAGAAAAACGGGAGACACAAAAAATGTTCATAGGAGGGCAGAATCCCAAGTACAGCTGTGTAAGAACTCATCTCCAGATGCTAAGACTCAACCTCTGCTGGGAATATTGTCTTTCACTTACCATGATGGCAACCCCAGAAAACATGATGGCTGACACAAACTGCCAAACTCTGTAAGAACAAGTGGGACAGAAGTTAATGTTTTCATAGGCTGAATGCAACATCCCTTCAGGTCAACATTACGGAGAAATGTGGTCACCTAATTATCAGAGCTTCAAAACACTACTTTTGCAGTTATTTCTCCTAGACTTTGAGAGTTGTAACCCCAAAAAAGCAGTAGCCGTGGTAGTTGGGGGATTCTGGGAACTGTAGTCCAAAAGCTCTGTCTGAGCAAAGCAAATGCTTAGTGCACTCTCTGGGTGGTTCAAAAGTTAATTAGCATTTTAATTGATGGGGTTTCTCCAAAGAACACTGTCAGAACAAGCCCGGTTAACTGACAAGAAGGTTTAGGAGAATGCAGAAGAGAAGAAGAAAAGCCCGAAACTTTCCAAAACAATTCAAAAAATATTTGGAAAAACACTGGGGAATAAAAATTTGCAGTGTAGACTCTTGTGAAACAGGGAAGGCATAATGAGTTGACTATTAATGGGTGGTATAGAAGGACATGGGAAATTCACCGGCACTTGGGAGAACTGTTATTTTAAGGATGACCATATGTCAGTTTATAAGCAATGAGTCTTTTGTGAACAATTATTTTTAGCTTTACAGCCTCATTACTAGGTTCATCAGCAAAATAAATAAATCACCATCTAGTTGGTCTATTTCAAGAGAAAACAGTGATCACAATGCTGTCATCAAAATCAAGAAGACTCCCCAAGGAGCTGTCTCCTGATGTGTGAGTAAGCCACCACTAGAGGCTATCCACACGAGATTCTCACCTGGGCATCATCCCACCATGAGGTGCATCCTTGCTTCTCTTTAGAGAGCTCCACATCAAATCAGTCAACCA
This sequence comes from Bradypodion ventrale, assembly GCA_035047345.1. Classification (NCBI taxonomy): domain Eukaryota; kingdom Metazoa; phylum Chordata; class Lepidosauria; order Squamata; family Chamaeleonidae; genus Bradypodion; species Bradypodion ventrale. The sequence goes on from JAWDJE010000001.1 coordinate 416,065,635, forward strand.
TGAAGGAAATCAACCCTGACTGCTCATTGGAGGGACAAATACAGAAGCTGAAGCTCAAGAACTTTGACCACCAAATGAGAAGAGAAGACTCACAATGCCCAGAAGTCTCTTCCAGTTGAGCAGGCACGGACGTCTGTCCCATTTTGAACTGGGAGGTGTTATCTTTCTTATGAATGGTACAAGTACCTTACAGGTGTTGCCAAACAGAGCTCTTGCTCTTTTAAAAGCCATAGAGCAAAAAAAAAAAATATTACAGTGGAACCTCAGTTTACGAATGCCTCAGTTAACGTAATTTTTCATTTACCAATAAAAATCCATTGAAAATAATAGCTCTGTTTCCGGAATATTTTCAGAATATTTTCAATGCATTTCTATGGGAAACCACGTTTTGGTTAACGTATTTTGGTTTTCAATGCATTCCTATGGGAAATTGCATTCAATGCATTCCTATGGGAAATTCAGTTTATGAATTTTGCGTATTATGAAAAGTTTAATTTCTTAAACCAAGGTTCCATTGTAAAGGTCACCCTTGCTCGAAAGCCAGTAGTATCCAACTCTAGGGTCCTGTGCTCATCTCTGTTTATACCTGAACAGCCAGTGCTGTCCGAGTTTGCCATCATTTCCATGGACATGTGACAGGCATCCCTAGACACTGGAGTGAACAGAATGCTATTTACCTAACCACCAAATGGGTCCCTATTTATCTACTTGCAATTTTTTTGCTTTCGAACTGCTAGGTTGGCAGGAGCTGGGTCAGAGATGGGAGCTCATTCCATCGTGCAGTACTCAGGTACTGAACTGCTGACCTTGCTGCCTTCCAGTCAGCGTCTTAACCACTTGAGCCACTGCAGTCCCATAGGTTCCACTGTACGTGATTGTAAATACCTTTGCACACATAACTCCAAAGATGGGGAACCACTCAGGTCTTTCCTATTCACAGAATCTGGACTGACAACAAGGCAGAAAAACTACCTAACACAAAAGACAGAGGGGTAGGGTGGGGTGGGCAGTTGTAGCCATACCAGTATTTTCAGCCTAATGCTCTCCCATGTATCCTAAACAGAATAGTCAGTATTGGGGAAGATGGGGCCCAAACATGGAGGGACACTTCCAAACCAAAGGAAAGGAGTTGCCCACTCAGTGACAAGACTCTGGCCCATTCTTTGTTCCATTTTGCTGCTGGCTGATGCTGAACCTGGAGGTCCTGCCTGGAAGCTTACCTGAGGCCCAAAGGTTCCCGCATAGCAAATTTGATTTCATTCCCCAGGACTTGACTGATCTGAAATTCAAACAAAAGAGTGAGGAGACTGACGCTGAGCTAGTTTCCAAAATCATTCTCTGGGAAAAAGCTGTGAGGGAAGGGTGAGGACATCTCTTCATATACTTCAAAGGTCACTTCTCTTTTGCACATCCGTTTACAGAAAAACCTTGAGTTACGAACACCTCGACTAATGAAAAACTCGTTATACGAAAGTAAATCCTGAGAAAATGGTGCCTCGACTTACTTTTTCGCCATATGAACAGATTTTTTAAAGGTTTTTCAGACAGCACACTTTAGTGGCAAGCTCTAGTGCCAGACCCATCCCCACTCCATTTTTTTGATTTTCCATTGCATTTTCGGTGTGTTTCAGCAACTTAAAAGTGGCAATTGGGCACTTCCGGGTGCGGGGGAGAGGTTACAGCTGATTGTCGGGGACATTACCAGACCTGGGCACTAGAGGCTGCTGTCGGAAATGCTGAAAATGCATTGAAACCAAAGTACTGTAATCCCTTCCGGAGATCAGAAGAAAGAAAGAAAGAAAGGAAAAAAGTATTTTATCTGTTCAAATCTCTTTAGAAAGTGGTGGAAATGCAGCGAAAAATTTCAAAGTGCACTTTATGAAGAGTTCTGAACAGGAAAATACATTGTTTTGGCTTTTTCTGATATCCGGAATGGATTATTTGGTTTTCAATGCATTTCTATAGGAAACTGCGCTTTGAGATACAAAATGTTCATCATACAAAGAACCCCAAGGAACAGATTAATTTTGTATCTTGAGGTACCACTGTACTAGCAAATTTCCATTAGTTGAGATGGGCTGTGAAGACCATGAGAACCACCTACTTACACACACACTTATTTGTCACTCCAAATTCAGGGAGAACAAGTTTTTCACTAACTGGTTTGTAGCTAGATATTGAGGCGGGCAGCCCCATGGCAGTGCTTAGCTATCTGATAGCTGTAGACCGCAAGCTTCCCTTGCAGTAAAAATCCTACATGCAAGTCACTTTGAGACATGTGCACACGATTTTGCCCATGAAAATACATGTTTTGGCATGTTTTGCTAAAATGTCTGCTGAAACAACTAAAGGTGTTCTATAATATATCAAACTATTTGTCCTTTTCTAACCATAACTCTACGATTTCAGGCCATTTCGCCAGCTCTGTCCAAAGATGTCAGAGACAGAACCTGGGATCTCTTTGTGCAAAGCACAAACCTTCACTCCTTCACCCAGAACAAGGAGAAAACACTGTAGTTTGTGTTGTGAAACTTTGAGAAAGTATCAAAGCAAGCCTGAAGTATAAATGAGTGTTGATTACACAAGAATGTGAGGCAAACCTCGGAAGGTCTATAGTAGTTCTTGTGCATAACTCGACTCTGACACGTGACATGAGCCTGGATCACTTGGCAGTGATAGGCCTTACATCTAAATGGGGAGGAAATGCCATAAACCAGGGGTTTATGGCAATTTTTGCACCATGGGCTGGTTTAATGGTAAACAATTTTTCCAGGGACCAATATGTGGGGGTGATCTCTCCCATCTGTCATCCACAGCTTTAATATGGGCAGTGTGATACCTCACTGCACACAGGCGAGGGGGAGGAGCCCCACTGTTGCTCGAAAACAAGGAGGAGGGGCCCAGCCACCTAACAGCCACACCATCCAACTCAGGCAGCGAGGTATCACACTGCACACAGGCAGGGGACGGAGCCTTGCCATAGTTAAGCAACATGGAGGAGAGGCCCGGCTACCTGCCTACCTGTGTCTGAAGCCCGTGCTCTCGTTCCATTCACCAGGGAGGCAGACGCAACAGAGTATGTTGAGGGCAGAAGGCTGCCATCAGGGCTCCCAGCACCACCCACCCCGTGGCACAGTTTGGGACAGCCCGTAGCCTGGTACCTGTCTTCGTCCCAGTGGTTGGAGACCCCTGCCATAGACTAAAGTATTAGAAGGGGGGCTTGAGAAGATGTGGACTGCCAGTTCAGAGCATTCATGCTGATTATGGCTTAACCCCAACAGAATAAGCCATCTAATATAGCATTTTCAAGATGGCTTCATGCATTATCTTAAGAGGATGAAAGGTGCTTAGGCAAGGGTAGGAAAGTAATAAATAAATGGAAAGCAATGGATGCTTTGTACTTTTTCCTATGAACAAAAGAACAGAATGTAATTGAAACTAAGAGAGACATAAAAAGGAGTTTAAAGGCAAAAACAATTTGTATCTCATATCAGATGTAAGTGATCAAAATACTGAAGAATATTTAAAACCACAAAGTCAATCTCTCTTTCTCTCACACACGAAAACCTCTCTCTGTATGTAGATATATCAACAACAACCAAAAGTACAAATCACAGGAAAGAAAAGGGGCCTTTATCAAGGAAGTGAGAACAAAGGGGATTTAAACAGCCTGTTTGCTTCCTGCCCATCTCCAGCTTAGCAAGGCCAGCTGGGGAGAAAAGCTCAGTTTGCGCAGGCTTTCCTTTGTTATTTCCTGCCTTCAGCAAATTGACACAAAATAAGCTGTAAAACTGGCAAGAGCTGCTTGCAGCCAAGGCACCCCTTTCCTCTGGCTCATCTCTGGGTTGTCCTACTAAAAGGGCCAAGGCCACGTTGGTTCTACAGTGATGACTGGGCTGGTTTAGAGTGGAGTGGGACTCGACCAAATCAAGAAAGCCAAGGTGAACCTCTTGGGCCAGTTGATCTCCCCAAGCCTAGCTAAGGCATCGCAGAGGTGTTTCAAAGCCAAAAAAGACTGAAATGATATGGAGTGGTGGCGGTGGAAGTTGTCACCCATCAATTCAACATTTCCGTCTGTGGGACAAGCCAGGATATAGAACCATGTTATTGTCATTTGAGGAAAGGAAGGATGTCATTGCAACAAAGAAATAATTAGGAGAACCAGTGTAACCCAGTGAACAGAGTGTTGGGTTAGGACAATGGTAACCTCTTGAATCCCTCATACATCTAAAAACCCTCTTTGGGTTGCTGTAGGTCCATGATTCCCAATGCTGGGGCACATGCTCCATAGGGGGCAATTTGATTTTTAAGGGGGGCAATTCGAGAATGGGTTATTAACAGTTAATGGCCTTCCTCCACATGAATAGGAATTCACTTTTTGAATAATAAGAATTATATGTCATCAAGATTTTATGTCATCAAGATGCCTCCTGAAAAATCTGTACATGAATCAAGAAACAACAGTTAGGACAGAACACGGAATGACAGAATGGTTTGGAATAGGAAAAGGAGTAAGACAAGGCTGCATTTTATCACCCTGCTTATTCAACTTATACACAGAGCACATAATGCACAATGCAGGAATGGAGGAATCACAATATGGGATTAAAATTGCTGGGAGAAACATCAACAATCTGAGATATGAAGACGATACCACCCTAATGGTAGAAAGTGAGGAAGACCTAAAGAATCTCTTGATTGGGCTGAAGGAGGAGAGTGCAAAAGCTGGCTTGAGACTCAACATCAAGAAAACCAAGATAATGGTAACAGGCCCAATCAGTTCCTGGAAAATAGATGGGGAAGAAGTAGCAGCAGTGACAGCTTTTACATTCTTAGGATCAAAGATCACTGCAGATGGGGATTGCAGCCATGAAATAAAAAGGCAACTGATTTTTGGGAGACAAGCTATGAGAAACCTGGGGAACATAGTGAAAAGCAGAGACATCACAGACCTCATGACAGACACCTGCAGCATATTCCAAAATAAGGGGGGGGGGGCATCATGCCTCCTCCTTGCCCACAACTTCTTTTACAGCTGCCAAATCTATCTGGCTGGACAGCTCAGTGAGCTAGGTATTTGGCTGCAGAGTCAGAAGTCGGGAGATGGATTCCCCTCTGTGCCTCCAAGGAAGAGGAGCCAGCATATGTGGTCTTGAGCAAGCTGCCAAGTCCCAGGGCACTCCCAGAAGAAGGGAGTGGTAAATCACTTCTATGTATTTTTGACCTAGAAAACCCTGGAAAGGGTCACCATAACTCAAGCTTGACTTGAAGGCACACAGTTATTTTTTAATTAAAAAGCTAGGTTTTGCTTTAAAGCTTAGCATCCTAGAAAGATTCGAAAGTGAGTGAGATGGAGAATCATGTCAAAAAAAATACTAAAACAATTAAACATGTTTCCTAAACTTTTGCTTGCTTTAATATCCAGAAACAGCAAAATTCTCACAATTACCAAATGAACTGAATATCATCCTTCAATGTATTTTAAATTAACAGATATAACCGGTTTTGGAAAAGGTTGTCACATACATGCTACCTACTGTCCTTAAAATACGAACATGTTCAAAACATATTAGTTCAAAAAGTCACCCAACAGGCATCATTATAAATAAGTTGCTAAGCAATTGTCTGGCTTCATTACAGAAAGGTTACCCTTTTTTTAAAAAAAGTGGCACTTTTAACAAGCAGGGTTCATGCAGAGCAATGGGCATTACAATTGTGTAGCCACAGCAACCTCCATCCTTCCACTTTATCAAGTTCCTAAAGAAAACAAAAAAAAGGTTGTTCCAGCAAAGATGTGTAAAATCTAGAGACAAACTTGAAACTTTAGACAGTGTTGTTGGCAGTGCTGGATAAAACCTGTCAGCAGAACCACCTTACTAAAGATTTCATAGGCTACTCTTTCTCTGCTGACTATACACATGCACGGGATACAAAGAAAGAGCCTCCTCGAAGACTGTGATATTTTTGAACCACAATCAGGCGTACCCTGGTAATTGCAACCTTGTGTTGCCGGCTAATCTTTCTCACACTAGGTCAGCTGAAAGGACCTGCTGAATGAATTCACCTAAAGGTGTCTACATTTTGGCAGTTTTCACATCTGGCCTAGACACAGAAGAAGAACCGCGCGCACGTGCACGCACACACAGTATGCCAAATCAGAGAGGGGAAGATACATTACTTGGCCTGGTAAGCCAGTTTGTCAGGATGAAAGAGAACATAGTTGCCTTCTTCCTCTGATAACCGATACTTTGCATTTTCTCACAGAAGTTGTGCTCCACATATATTCTGCAAATGTACCAACCTTTTAAAAAAACTTCACAAAATTGGCTCAGAAGTTTGCCTCTAGTGTCTTATTAAAGTACTGTATAGTCATTCAATGATGACTCAACATAAGCATCTTCTAAGAGGTTAAAGATCTCCTTCTAATTTTTTCCCAATGCTTTATCCAAAGTCTTAATAGTCTTAGGCCCAAAAAATGACTAATAGATAAATTAAAATCTGCCACAGAACATGAAATCAGAAGCAGGGGCACTGGGGGAAAGGAAGGAGAAAACATAACTCTCGCCTTTTTGCTCAAATCTTCCCTCAAATGTGGATAAGATATAGAGAAATACCCAAGATTGTACACAACGTGTGATGCCAGGGGCATTATTCAGCAGACTCAAAAGTCACCATTTGTCTTTTGAAAATGAAAATAAAAAAGAGATTCCAAACTTGATATAACAGAGTTTGTGACAGTGGTGGAAATCCAGTAGTAAGTTGCCACTAGGGTAGGCCCACTGAATCAGTGGTTCTGCAGATTCAATGGGCCGACTCTAGTTGTGACTTACTGCTGGGTTTCTGCCAACGAGTCAGACAGTGTGTTGCGCAAACTCATGTGGAGTGCAAGCACACTGGCATCTTTCCTCAGCTGTGTGCTCACAATGCAGTCACAAAGGTCTATAAAAGGGCAGGAGTGAAATTAGAAACCTTCCTACTGCCCGCCCACCCACCTGCATCTGCAGCATTGTCACTTCAAGGTAAACTGAGAGTCTTGTTACCAAATCTCATTAGTTCCACCAGAGCACCGGGCTTGAAACCCTCTGCACTGAGGCACCTCCAACACTATCTAACTTTCCCTCCAACCCACCTGGGGATGGATTTTGCCACTCTTCACTGATCTGACTACTGATATGTTCACCCGTTCTTATGTTAATTAACCCTGATTAAACAGAACATTAAGTGTAGTTCCAGGGAATTTGTTTACACCAGCAGCACACACTATCTGCATGAGAAATCAAACTTCACAAACTTCCTGGGCAGTCCTGACTCTAGCCTATTGGAAGCATAGCAAGAGATTCATCACTTTTAGAAGGCGCTATAAGACCTGGGGTTTGCTTTACAACAGTGATGGCGAACCTTGACACTCCAGATGTTCTTGGACTTCAATTCCCAGAAGCCCAAGCCCCCTGTGAATCCACACGAATGGGTTTACTGTGATTCATCAGGCCCATGCTGCCCTTGTCACTCCCGGAAGTGGAAGTAAAATGCACCTGGACGGTTAAGGCTCTTCTGAGCTAACTCTTCCTCCGTACGGGCACATTTTACTTCCGCTTCCGGGAGCGATGAGGGCAGAGTGGGCTAGATGAATCACAGTAAACCCATCCGTGTGGATTCACATGTGGCTTGGGCTTCTGGGAATTGAAGTCCAAGAACATCTGGAGTGCCAAGGTTCACCATCACGGCTTTACAGTAACCAAACCAGGGAGGAAGTGGGGGCCAGTCACAGTCTGAAGCCACAGTTTCTGCTAAGATTAAGACAACAGCAAAAATGAGCCCTGGAAACAGTGAGGTTTGGCAGGTTTTACAAGGAAGGAAAGAATATATGCTAAGTCTCTTGTTCTTGTCGAATGTGGCCGCATCGACATAACAAGACACGTAAAAGAAGAGATTTCAAGCCAAAGGACAGTCTTCACTTTCAACATAAAAGAGAGACAAGGAGTGATTTAACAAGATTTTTTTTTTTTGGGGATGGATGTGAAACAGCTCTGGGCCTTTCTTAGCCAAATTAGTGTCTTTTCCCTTTAAGGAAGAAAAAAACACATCAGTGAGAAAAGAAGGAGATGATGGCTTTAAAAAGATGTCCCATCCTTGAGTTCACATTTGCAAAAATCTATCAAAGAAAGCAGTAGCTGTCACCATTTTGGACAATTTGCGCAAATTAATGTTATTCATATAAAACCATTGAGTGAATAGAACCAGAAAATATATTGACTTCATGCAGGGCAAGGAGAAAAGAGTTGCCATCCCTTGTTCTTGCCTGTAAGGACAAGACAAGCAAGGTTTCAAGACACAGGTTCTTGCAAATTCACAGAGACTCCTCTGAGACAAAGGATGATTATAACTCTTGTCAAGCTTCCCACTGGAGGCCTTGGGATGCAAAGGATCCAATGCAGCCCTTCTGTAAACACAACATCCCTTTCACTGGGTTGCCCCCAGCTAATGAGTCTATCCTCTTGCCTCCACTGGATCTGTGAGAGCTTCCAAAACAGCTCTTGAACTTTTAAACGGTAGACCCACAGTCTACAGATGCAGACAGATCTACACCATTGTTGCCACTGTTGATTCCCATTCGTTGCAACCCTATGAGTTAGTGATCTCCAAAAGGTCCTTTCGTTAACAATCCTGCTCAGGTCTTGCAACCTCAAAGCCATTGCTTCTCTCTTACTGAGCCAATCCATCTCTTATCCCTTCTTTTTCATCTCCTGCTATCTTCCATTCTTTTTGACCATTACTACCTTTCTCCACTGTTTCTTCTCTTATGAGGTGCCTAAAGCACAGCAGCTTCAATTTAATCAATTTCTGCCACTAGATAAAGTTCAGGCTTGATTCTTTCTAGGTGCCACTTCTTTGTTTTTCTGGCAGTCCAGGGCTCTATTTCGATCCCACATTTCAAATACTGTAAATCTATTTTCTCCTGCCAGTTCACTTTACCATCCAGCTTCCATATCATACACAGCAATCAGCAATACCAAAGTGTTGATAATCTTGACCTTGGTCTATAGCACAAATCTATACTGAGCATCTGAACTTTCTTCCTCCCCCCCACCCCATTATTTCACCAAGAGATTTATTTATTTATTTATTGGATTTATATTTTCGCCTAAGCGACCCAATGCAGCACACAACATCAGTTAAAACCCATACCCAATACTAATCAAAACCAAATACTATAAAACTATCTAAAATGTCCATAAAACCTTCCCAATCCCCTTAAAAAAGAAGGACACCTGGGCAGGAGTAAATAAGAACCCTGGGCAGGGCTAAATAAGCCAGCAGGACTGGGTTGTGGTACCAGTTGTATCCCACACCAGCTGGCATGGCCACGTTTTTAAGGCCTTCCTGAAGGAGAGCAACTCTGCCTGGAAGCGCAGTTCAAGTGGCAGGAGGTTCCATAGGGATACCGAGAAGGCTCTTCTCCTGGTCCCAGTGAGATGTGCCTCACTGGCTGATGGGACCACTAAGGAGCCCCTACAGTCCGCTCTCGTAGGACGAGTCAAAAACCTTGGGGTGATGTGGTCTCTTAAGTATCCTGGCCCACTACCATGAAGGGCTTTAAATGTCAAAACCAGCACCTTGAATTGCACCTGGAGGCACACTGGCAACCAATGCAGCTCCTGTAGCAGTGGCAAGGCACGGGCATAACACCTGCACCCCGTCACCACCTGGGCAGCTGCATTCTGAACCAGCTGTAGCTTCCAGATGGTCATCAACAGCAGCCCCATGTAGAGCGCATTACAATAATCCAGTCTGGAGGTGACCAGTATGGGTGACCGAAAGTAAGGAGTCCCAGTCCAGGTGCGGGTGTAACTGGTGGATGACACGAAGTTGTGCAAAAGCCCTCCTGGCCACGACTGCCACCTGCTCTTAGAAGCCTTGGTTGGCCCCCAGCAACCAAGATAAAATGAAGGACTATTTACATTGGTTTAATTATTGGAGAGCAAATTCCATGCCCCAACAGAAACGAGACACAAAAGCTCAAGGGAATGTATTAGCTTCTGACTTGATCCTGGTGCATTTTTTTTTGTCAGCTAGCTTTTGGACATTCTGTATTTTTGAACCACAGTTTTATTCTGAAACTAATACAGCTAGCGAGGGAGATACTCAAAGATAAAGAGATGAGCTTTGTGGATGGAAGGGGGAAGGATTATGGTCACATATGACAGCAGAAAGGGAGGGATATTCATGGAACACATAAACACTTTCTCTCTCCTTTTGTAGAAAACAGAGGCTATGGTATTCCTACACCTCCTAAGACATGCCTCTAATGAGGCGAGAACAGCAGCTTCAACCAGCCACCCCCACAGGCCAAGTAATACCACCCACAGCTGTGAATCTATCATCTCACTTACCAGATTTTTTTTGCAATTTAATTCAGGTAGAGTTTCATGTTTGTGAGGGAGAATGGCTGTTGCCACTGACCAGATGCCAGGTTGAATTGAACAAAGATTATAACAATTTAGGGTGATCCAAATATTGGGGAAAGACAGGAATTACAGATTCCTATGCCTGTTGTACTGCTGCTGTCTCGTTTGCTATTCTTGTCTAAGTGCGGTATTTTTCAGACTTAAGTGCCATGTTTGCTCTGCAATCACCCAGAGCCCTTTCCTAATCATCAGCAGTTTTTGCTTGATTGATAAGCTTAACAAGTTCCCGCACTGAACATTAATTTGAGATGGTACATTTTCTTCTCTTATGCACTGATAAGGCAAAATATCCAACAGAAGAGAGCAAATGAGTGTATGGAGGGGAGGGGGAGGACTCCCAGAGCCACCAGGGGAAAATCCGGGAGTTGCCTGGAATCACAAATATGCATAGTAGTTTTCCCAGAGACGAATGTATGCCTTGAGTATACAGGAGTCTCTGGAAAAACCACAAGGAAGATTGAACCTAGGCTGGAGATTGAACCCAGGCTGGCAACTGGCTCAAACCATCACGTCCTTTTTTTGGGATCACAGGTGGGAAGCATATGGCCCTCCAGTTGTTGCTGGACTCCAACTCAAACCATTAACTACATTTATGAGACTGGTGTGAGTTGCAGTTTACCTGCAGGGTGGGAGATCTTTCTTTAGGGCAGAAGTTCTCAACCTTTTTAAGCCGGGGACCAGGTCACACTCCCTCAGAAAGCTTCAGGGGCCAGATGGCCATTTTGCCCTTCCTCCACCACATGGCACTTCCTGATGTGTTGGAAGCGGTGGGGGGCCCACATGAAATGGTGCCACGGGCCTCAAGTTGCAAATCCCTGCTCTAGGGGGCTAGATCACACTTTAATTCAAACATATATCTACTTGAGAACAGGGGGGAAAGGCCATACAGTATTATCTTCCAACTGCCCATTACAAAACAAAAGCAAGCTAATTTACCAAAGGCATATTTAGGTAAAGTCATGGTAAACAATCTTCTCTTCTTAAGACTCTACTGCTTCTATATATGTAGTTTGCATTTGACTTAGCGCAGCCCTAAGAATCCTAAAAAAGAAGAATAGTAAGTGGAAATGATCTCCACTGCAGATAATCACTAATACACTATTCCCACACTAAGGTTAAACTGGTTGTTAATTGGCCATTGAACCAAGAAAAGAAATTGACCTGTCTTCTGCCTAGTAATACAGTGAATTCAAGGAAGCTTAATCAAAGGTTAGAAAAGTTACTTCTTTGGACTGTAGCTTCCAGATTCCCCCAGCTGCATGGGAGATTGCTGTCAGCTTCATTTCAAAAAGTAACATTTCCAAGATCTTAACAGCTTTCTTCCTTTCACTGAATGAAACTTCAGATCTGTTACTCCTTTAGGAAAGAAACAGATCACATATAGTAGAGCAGGGGTGCCCAAACTACAGCCCATGGGCTGTATCCAGCCCCCAATTCCAATTCATCCAGCCCGTGAAGCCCTCGTTGCTCCCGGGCACATTTTACTTCCACTTTTGGGAGCAACGAGGGCTTTGTGGGCTGGATGAATTGGCATCAGGGGCCGGATTCAGCCCATGGGCCATAGTGACTGGCCCCCTAAACCACGTGGCCGACCTGCGGCCCAAAAAGTTTGGGCACCCCTGTAGTAGAGTCTCTGAATGTAGCTTGTCTTGAATGATCGCACACTGTCTCATTGTGATTCTTCTGCACACCACTCTCTGAAAAGTGAAGCATACTATGTAGGGCAACTGGAAAGAATGAACCTGGCTTTGGGATGGAATGGAACACAAGGGTATCTTGCCCGACCCTTATCAGCATCACCTTTAATGGTAGATGTGTTGGTACAAAGCTCTTCCACTCTCTACAAAGCTGAACAGTAACAAAAAAATTTTTATAGTCTCAACTCTTCCTTTTAATACTCAAAATGCGGCTATTCCACACCACTTCATCTCCAGATAACCTGAGCAGCCTAAGAACTGAAGAGTTAATTACCTTTGACCTATGAACTTCGCCATCATCATCCTCCCCTCCAACGCCTAGGATCTTCCGGGTCTTTAGACGGCTCACAAGGTCTGTTTGGCTGTGCTTCTTCATCAGAGGGGGAGGCTGTTTGGCTGACATGGTGAGTCACAGAGTAGTTGTGGGCTTGGAAAGAAGCTGGAATGAGACAGGTTAGATACATTAGCAAAATTCATTGGTTGGAAAGGGTCAGATCCAGCAAAAAGAGGGAAAAGCCCACTTCAGAAATAAATAAATATATTATATTTATAGCGGTGGAAGCAAAACTAGCCATGTTCTTCTCACACAGGAGGAGCAGGCATGTGTTCATTCTTTGACTTAGAAAAAAAAGAGCAATAAAAACTCCTCTTGTTATATTTTTAGCTCTAGAGTACTTATCTTCCTAAGCGAGTCAAGCATGAGTGCATAGGAATTTGCGTCCCTGAGATACTATTAGCAAAGCAAACTTTTCAAGAGCAGTGGTCAAGCAAAAGCAGCCATTATCGTTCTATTTTTCACAGTGTGCCTGTGACCATCCTTCTTCAAATTTCAGGACTAGCTGCTGGTGTTCTGTACAACAAAGATAAGCAATCAAAGTACAGCTTATGTGTCCTGCCATGAGGTAGCTAACCACTACTTGCAGTTTGCTGCAGAAAGGGAAAAAATCTTTGTGTATTGAGTCTCATCCCTGACTTGAAGGCACCACCAAGGAAGGACTTGTGAGTTTCAGTGCTAAGGCCAGAATTTTATTGCGAGAAATGAAGGGCAATGGTAATGGCACAAGCCATCTCCCTCCTTTGCTAAGGTGTCCACTCTGTGGCTAGTTGAGCAACAGGCACGATAGTGGAGGACAGGAGACCAAAAGTGAAGTTATTGTTGCATACACGTCCTGTTGCACATCTTGCTGCATCTTAACATATCACCATAACAATGGTCCACTGCCACCCAAAGCAGCCATGTTCCCAGCAGCTGTGGAGGTGTTCCTGGCAGCCACAGAGGCATTCCTGGTGGCCGTGGACATGTCCACAGCCACCAGGAACATCACTGCGGCTACCAGAAACACATCAGCAGGTGCCCAAAAACACCCCACAGCTACCGTAAACGCCTCCACAACCACCGGGAATGCCTCCGCCACCGGGAATGCCTCTGTGGCTGCTGGGGATGTATTCACAGCCACTGGGAATGCACCCATAGAGGTGTTCCCAGCAGCCACGAAGACAGTTCCTAGTGGCTGTGGGGAATTTTCCAGCACCCGCTGACACATTTCTGACACCCACTGAGGCATTCCTAGCAGCTGCAGAGGCATTCACTGCGGCTGCAGTCGTGTTTCTTTCACCCATGCCACGCAGCTCCTCTAGGCCGGTAAAGAGGGGAGTGGTGTGGAGGGGAAGGGGGCTTTGGGGGTGTGGTTGGCTCGAGGCAGCAGCAGGGGACACCAGCCCAGCTTGCAAACAATGTGAGGGGGTATGATCTGGCCCCCGTATTAAAAAAATTGAGAATGCCTGCCCAACTCTTTTCTTTTTGTAGAATGAAATAAACTATCAAACAGGGAAAATATAGTTCAAATTGAAGTATATGTCAATATAATTGCACCCTTAAACAGCAAAAGAAGTATATTATTTAGTCATGCCAGGGCATCCATGTGCTCAAGACCAAAAGAAAAAAAAGGCATGAATCAGAGAGATAAAAAGAAGTTAGAGGAGCAGAAGTACAGTTGGCTCACACATAAAAAAAATCAGGGATAGCAGGGAAGAGGCACAATGTATGTCTGGGGACTGAGGAGAAAAAAGAGCTTTTTCCTATATGAAAGATTGTCAAAAGAAAAATAATGACATATATTGGCTTCCCTATTATTCTGTCTTTCAAATACTGCATCAAAAGCAGAAATGGACAATCTACTGCTGGCCTGAAACTCCCATCAGCCCATGCCAATGGCAGATTGCAGCTTTCATTCTATCTCCATTTATGATGTGAGCCTAATTTGGATGTGAATAGTGCTGTTGCTTCCAACAACCAATTGTGTGGGTGAGGACTACATGTGTTCAAGGTCAGGAACATCCAGCTCTGCCCATAAAGAGGGCAACAAGAACCAAACAAGACCTTTATTCTCATTTCTGACAACACAACTGTACACTTTCTTTGATTCCTATACGTTACTCTGTACACACACACACGCATGCACGCACGCACGCACGCACGCACGCACGCACACACACACACACACACACACACACACACACACACAGTCATTCTAGGATAAATGCCTAATCTAATTCTTCTACCAGGTGCCCTCTGGATGTTTTTGAGCCTAGATTCCCACCAGTTTTGGGAATGGTCAACAATCAGGGGGAAAGGCATTCAAATCCCAAACATCTAGATGGCACCAGATTGCTGGTTCCAGGGCTACAGGAGCAGATTCCACATTTCCTACTAAAACAACTCAGGGTACTTCTTCCTAGATGCTTCTTTCAAAATTTCCAAGGAGATTTTTTTAAAATTTTATTATTGTTATTTGCATGGCTGAATACAAGGCTGACTTCCCTTCAGCATTTTGATAATCAAATGAGATGCAGAAAACTAGGACATCCACGACCTAGAAAGTAATTTAGCCAATAAAATGTAGGGGTGTGTAAGAACTAGTGTGTTCCTTTTCTCCACAAAAAATGCTGATAGGATCTTAGGACACATTGGTAATACCAACCAACGACAAAACTTCTAGCAGGAAATCCATAATTTGTCCCCTTCGCAATCCTTTTATGTATTTTTTTTAGAATGCAAAGGGTTGATATGTCTGTGTCAGAAGGTAGTTCATGTAAGTACCTAATCCACAACAGCCCTCAACATAATATCTAAACACTGATTAAGAAAAGTTCTCAGGTTCTAGAGCCCTGATAGCAAACCTATGGCATGGGTGCCAAAAGTGGTACACAGAGGCCTTTCTTCTGCACGTGGGTGATTGAGGGGAAGTCACACCGCTTCCCCATTTGACTTACTTGCTTCTGCCAAAGGGGACGCGAGAAGGGAGGCTGAAATCCCAGCAGAGAGGCTGTGGCTGGGCTAGGCAATGTGAGGAGCATTTGTGCAGGGGGGTGGCCCCATGGGGGGGGGAGGCCCTGGGGTGGGGATGGGGAGCATTTGTGGGGGATGGGCCCTGTGGGGTGAAGAAAATTGAGGGAAAGCCCCACAGGGGTGGGGAGCACTTATACGGGGGTGGGGGAGGCCCCACAGGGGGATGGGGAACACTTGTGGGGGATTTGGAGGTCCCATGGGGGTGGGGGAGCAATCATGGGGAAGGGGAGCACCCACAGGGGGGCAAGCACACACATTGTGTCACTGGTGTGCCTCAAGGGGTGCATGTACACATGCACTCACATGACTTTGCCACAGGCACGCTGGTGACATCACATGGGTTTGTGGGCACTCGTGTTGCCTGCCTGCATGCCGCCGCCTCCTATTCGGTCTCTCGGTCTCTAAAAGGTTCATCATCACTGTTCAAGAGCTACACATACTATTTCTTCAGATGCTGACTTGTTTAATAATACAGTTGTGTAACAAGGAGAAACACAGTCCCTCTAATCGCTATTAGCTACACTGGTCCAGATGAGGAAGGAGAAGCCAACCATAATCAGCTTCATGGCCTAAATTCAGAACTGTAAGGTTGGGGGAGGATTTGATCAAAATTTAGAAGATAACATTTGCTGCATGGGTGGGAGCCATCTGTCAATATCTGCGACTGAAAGGACATGAACCTACTGGCCCCAAAGTGCTTCTCCAACCTCCAGCTACTTCCTCCTGACAGAAGAAAACACTGAAAACTCAGGCTCAGAGTGGAACCCGTATCTTCTTCTTTTTTGTGAGCAGGCCTGCCTTGCTAATTCAGCACATGTGCAGACGAGTCTCTTGAGGCAGTGAATCAATTTTCCCTATCTGATCTTGATTTCCCTTTATGAATTTACCAATGGCAGCCTCACTGTAAATTAAATGTGCCCCAAGAACAACTCTAAAAAAAATAATGTCACAACTTCCAATTGCTGCTCAATAGGAGCCACTCTTTTGTGCAATCCCTTATATTAGGAGTAGTGTGCCTACGGGTGCAATTCAAGGTGCTGGTTTTGACCTTTAAAGCCCTACGTGGCAGTGGACCGGGTTACTTACGGGACCGCATCACCCCAAAGCATTCTACCTGTCCTACGAGGGCAGACCAGAGAGGCTCTGTAGTGAACATCTGACGGGACCAGGAGAAGAGCCTTCTCTGTGTTTGCCCCAGACCTGTGGAACCTCTTACCATCAGAACTGCGCCTCCAGACGGAGCCACTCCCCTTTAGAAAGGCACTCAAGACCTGGCTATGCCAGAGGGTTTGGGATCCGACATGTGGAACGGTCCTAGTCTGCTGGCTGGTTTAGCTGCCTTAGGTGATCACTGTGATGGTCAGAATTTTGTACATTGTCTGTTTTTATGCTCTTTTTATTACTTTTTATTACTTTTTAACTTTTATTATTCTTCTCTTAAGGGGTTAGGGAGGGATTGGAGGGTTCTAGGTTTTTTAAGATTGTGTAGGTATTTTATTGTATCTTTTATCTTTTGTATTATGTAGGGTACTGCAGTGGCTCAAGTGGCTAAGACGCTGACTAGGAAGCGGAAGGTCAGCAGTTCGATTCCCGAGTACTGCAGGACGGAAATGAGCTCCCGTCTTCATCCCAGCTCCTGCCAACCTAGCAGTTTGAAAACAAGAAATTGCAAGTAGATAAATAGGGACCACTTCGGTGGGAAGGTAACAGTGTTCCGTGCGCTCTAGTCATGCCTGCCACATGTCTAGTCATGCCTGCCACATGACCACGGAAACGTCTGTAGAAGCAGACAGCTCTGGCTCTTCGGCTTAGAAACAGAGATGAGCACTGCACCCTAGAGTCGGATACGACTGGCTTTTGAGCAAGGGTGACCTTTACCTTTACTTTACCTATTTTAAGAACATAAGAACATAAGAACAGCCTTGCTGGAACAGGCCATAGCCCATCCAGTCCAGCATTCTGTCTCACACAGTGGCTCACCATTTCCTTCAGGGTATTCCCAAACAGATGCCTTCACCTGCTTAGGATTCCCTGGAAATGGCATTGAGAGATATCCTGCCTATCTCTCCAACCCGGAGGTTGTCCTTAGGTAGCCATAATTATAGCCATTGATACCCTTGTCCTCCATGAACTTGTCTAATCCTTTCTTAAAGCTGTCAAGACTGACAGCTGTCACCACTTCTTCTGGCAGGGAGTTCCATAGACCAGTAATCCTCTGGGTGAAAAAGTACTTTCTCTTATTTGTTTGAGAACTAGTACCCAAAAGTTTCATGGAGTGTCCCCTAGTTCTAGTGTTGTGCGATAGGGAAAACAGTTTTTCCTTATCTATTTTGTCCACACCGTGCATGATTTTATAAACTTCAATCAGGTCACCTCTTAGACGTCGTCGTTCAAGAGTGAAGAGGCCCAACCGTTGCAGCCTCAGATGGTAAGGAAGGTGCCCTAATCATTCTGGTTGCCCTCCTCTGTACTTTCTCCAACTCCATAATATCCTTCTGGAGGTATGGCGACCAGAACTGTACACAGTATTCCAGATGGGGCCTCACCATAGATTTATAAAGAGGCAAAATGACACTTGCTGACTTATTTTCTAAACCCTTCCTAATGATCCCTAGCATTGAGTTTGCTTTTTTCACTGCTGAGGCACACTGGGTTGACACCTTCATTGAGCTGTCCACCAGGACACCAAGGTCCCTTTCCTGGTTTGTCGCAGAGAGTTCAGACCCCATCACTTTATAAATGTAATTGGGGTTCTTTGCCCCAACATGCATCACTCAATTTTGTATTGTGTTGTATTGTGTTGTGTGGAGATTGCTTTCTTTTGGTTTTAAAGAGTTTCTCATTTTATGCTGTAAGCCGCTCTGGGTGGTGCCTGTGCCAGAAGGGCGGGATATAAACACCCACATAAATAAATAAATAAATAAAAATCAGTATATCCTGAGCCTATGTGAGTGTGCCACATTTGAAGTCACCTGGTTTACATTCTAACAACATGGCTAGATCACTTCTCAAAGGGCTGCACATATGGGCAGAGTCTGCACTTACCACACAGGCTGGGAAGTTCTAGAAGTAATCACTTCAAAAAAGGAAAGAACGTTTCTAAGCTCTGTAAAATAAAGTGGAAGAGCTGCCAAAGCCACTAGCAGACTTTGAATGAATGAATATTACTTTAAACTAATCATTAAGTTCATGTCAAGAGCCCTAAATAAAGAATGCAAAAGTATGTACTTTCCCTTCAGACTAGTATTTCTCTTTTGACTTTATCACTGAGCAAACAAGGCAGAAGTAGTTTGTCATATGGGACAAATGTAGGACATGTTTGGTTGTACTACCTGTGTTGACATATGTATTTAGTTCTGAGATGCAGTTGTCTCACCTCCACCCTCAGGGACTCTTTACTATGTTATAAACAGAAGTGTCAGGCAAAGTAGGATATTCCTGGGGGAAATGACAAAACAAAAATATCTCCTATTCTATTAATCAAGTCTGAAGACTTTCCAAAAGGAGGAGTCCATCATATTTTACAAGGGTCACTTAGCATCTTTTCAGATTCACTTAAATGTCGCTATATATCTACCCAAAACAAGGCATAATGAGGACAGGTAGGTACAGATAGGCTCAGCCATTTGACAATGTATGGAAATCCACTAAGACGAAGAAGGTGTACCTTGCCTTCAAGACTATGTATTACAAGGCATTTTGGGTCTCACTGATCATCAATGGACAGATCTTTTTAGTAGAGCTTGCTGAAAGACATTTTAGAACAGGGGTCCCCACTTTTTTACACCATGGACCAATTTCATGCAAAACAATTTTTCCACCAACCAGTAAGTGGTGGGATTGGACAGTGTAAGCGCATAATAAAATACAATAAAATACAATAAAGTGCACAATATATAATATTACATATATAATTATTTTTCAACCTAAATTCATTCAGGCAGTAAGATATCATACTGCACACAGATGGGGGGTAGAGCCCCGCCATAGTTAAGCAACGTGGAGGAGGGGTCCGGCCACTTGCCTATCTGTGTGTCTGAAGCCCATGCTCTCGCTCCATTCACTGGGCAGAGCCGGTGGAGCATGTTGAGGACAGAAGGCTGCGATCAGGGCTCCCAGCACTACCTACCCTGGTGGCCTGGTTCAAAACAGCCCGTGGCCCAGTACCAGTCCATGGCCTGATAGTGGGGGAATCCCTGTTTTAGAGGCTCCCCTACAGTGGTGGGATTCAGCAAATTTGCTCCAGTTTGCCAGAACCGGTAGCAGAAATTCCAGCTGGCCCCGCCCATCCAAATGTTGAAATAAAGTAGTCCTAATTTGGGTGCAAAGCTTCCCCCCTGGCCATGCCCACCATACCACACCCACAGAGTAGATAGTAAAAAAAATTGAATCCCACCACTGCTCCCCTAACTTACATGAACAGGCATAAAAAGCACAAGACCTGCAGTATCCTTTTCTTTAGAAAATAAATGTTTATGTTCATGTTTATTCAATTTTATATTCCGCCCTACTCAACACATGGCCTAATAATAATAATAATAATAATAATAATAATAATAATAATAATAATAATAATAATAATAATAATAATAATAATAATAATAATAATAATTTAGAAGCAGTAGGTAAAAGTTTACTATTTATGTCCCAGTTGCCATCTGTCCTTGATCCTCCATTTCTGAATGACTGCAATCTGTCATCCTTGCATTCCTTCTGTATAGTTTTCAGTATATTGTTTCTATCTCGCCTTTATGCTACCTTGATCTGATAATATAGTTTGCTGCTGATATTTCAACAGACTTCCTAATATTTCAGCATCACAAAAAATTCTCTTTGATTTTTTAGATATTATCGAAGAGAACTGATGTTTCTTCTTTCTGGTAGTCAATTTCTTTGCAGTTACTTATTAAAATACTGTAGTTATTTTTGTCCCTACATATTAATGATAAGAAAGAGGCAGACATGTTCATGTTGGTCTGGTTCCAGTTCACTGAATATATTAGTAACTCAAATACTGGTAATGACCTACCATAGGCAAATTGCTGTATGAGGAAATGACATTTAATCAGTAGGCGAGAATTAACATCCTCTAGCTATAAGTAATGACCTCCACTGTTAGCAAGATCTGGCATGTTCAGAAATGTATCTCCCAGGAAACTGCACATTGTGAACTGAAACTATATGAACTTGACAACTTTGTTCATAATTTTGTCATACTGCTTGTTTGTTCTTTGTATAATCACGTTACAAACAACTTGTTAAAATATGTTGTTGGAACAAATCTAAGGTTGAAAGCCAGTTCTATAATTTATGTAAGGCTGATGACCTTTCATAGCCATGTAATCAGCCACAGTGTTTTTTTCCCCAGAAATAAAAATTTATTCTTCATGTAGGTCCTGAGAGTCCTCTGGATTCTCTTTCATTGCGGAGAAGCCATTAGAGACCAGCAGGAAATCTGAAAATTGCTGCCCCTGGGATGACTTTACACCTGGCAGATATTTTCAAATATTAAAGATTCCCCTCTCCTTTAGTGGCCTCCAACAGCCTTTCCACAACAAGAGGGATCCCATGGGGTCCCCTCAGGACCTTTGGAAGGAAAGACTGGATTTTAAAAAAAATTCTATAAAATCACCGCAGCTGATGACAGAATCAGCTTTAAGTGGATTAGCTCACTGAATAGGACTTGTACCTGAATTTCATTATTTTGTATCTTTCTTCTCTGGTCTGTAGCAAAGATCACCACTTGTAGATCTCACAGGATACAGCACACCCAAAGCACCCACAGTTATCTTAAAGATGGAACAGTTTATTATTTAGTTACCACATCGTGCTTTTTTAAAAAGCGCATTCACATATCCCACACTAAAAATTTACCATCCAATTCATTAAATTTTTCCAAAAAGTGATTAGTTCAAGATGCCAGTTCTGGAGATTTCTTGTGCTAACCTTATTTCCAGATAAACACATCTTGCCTGAGTCAGTTCCATCTGCCCAAGGCTATAATGATTAATGTTTATTTTCATTCCCTCTGCCAGAATTTTATAGTGCGGTGCTGTTGTACTTCAATATTGCTGGGTTTGGGATGTATTAGTGCTGCAGTTTTTAAGTGCTTGTTATAAACTATACTGTGCTTTTTATATTGAAAATGGCAACTAAAACAGACATAATAGAAGTTACTACTATCACTTTTTAGTGGGGTTTTAGGGGTGGGGGAAAGAAGAGGGAGGTAAGGGATTTGTGGTGTCTTGCTTTATAACCTGTTCTGTTGGGTGGGGGGGGGGGAATTCAATCATACCAAATCAAAATGAAAATCACTCAATCAAAATTTATTCCAATGTGATGCTGCACTGAGAATATCATGATGGACATAAAATATATAGAATATTTAAAAGCCCCACCAATATGAAAAGAACTCTAAAAAGCAGAAAGCTACTTCTTTTATATTCACAACAGTCCCAAATTGCTTTCTGCCTGCAAAAAGCCAAAGGAGTTCAACATCAAAAAGGCTGTTCTCTCAAGGCACTGTGAATACATCACTGCTACATCCATTTTAAATCTACTTGCCTGCAACTGAGTTCAACAATTAGCTTAAGAATGAAACTTGCATATTTTTCCAGGCTTTGTGTAGGATGCAATCTTTATACAAAGGTGTCTATGAAAACTACTCCAGTTATTTCATAGAATAATGGAGTTGGAAGGGCGGTCATAAAGTCCAACCCCCACAACTGAATATAGGAATCCAAAACAAAGTACAGTAAACCTCGCATAAAGAGCACCTCACTTAGAGACTAACTCACTTTATTGCATATTTATTATATATTCTGTATATTTATGTTATTGTATTTGATATTTTGTATTTTGTATCTTGTATCTTATTGAATTTACTGTATTGTACTGTGATATACTGTATTTTTGTGTGATACTTATTGTGATATTTTTATGCTGTAACTTGTGAATTTGTAACTTGTAAACCGCAATGAGTCGCCCCTTGGGCAGAGATTGCGGTATATACATTAAATTTCAAATCAATTTCAAATCAAAATCACTTAAAGAGCAGAATTTTCTCTAAACGGTCGCCTCGCTTAACAACTAAAACCAACCAAAAACTCGCTTAACAACTTCTGGCAGGGGGTTCGCAATTCCCACCTGCCAGAAGTCACAATTGGTCACTTAAATTGGCATTTCACTTAAAGAGCAAACTCACTTAAAGAGTAATCCTGTGGAACACATTGTGCTCTTTAAGCGAGGTAGCACTGTATGTCAGACAGATTATTTTAATTTTCTCTTGAATTCCTCCAATGTTGGAGCACTCACCACTTCTACTTCTTCTTCCGTGTCTAGGTCAGATGTGAAAATGCCAAAATGAAGCCACCTTTTGGTGAGTTCATTCTGCAGTTCCCTATGCCTGAACTAGTGTGAGGAAAGATTAGTTGACAACACAAGGTTACCATTACCAGGGTACGCCTGATTGTGGTTCAAAAATACCACACTTTGAGGAGGCTCTTTCTGTGTACCCCAGCTCTCACCACTGACCATGGTGATTGGTTCCTTTATTGTTCTGCTTTAACAATTAGGAAGTTTTCCCTGATATTCAGCTGAAATCTGGCTTCCTGTAATCTGAGTCCATTATTATGTGTCCTGCACTCTGGGATGATCAAGGACAGTCCTGTTCCTCCTCTTTATGACTATCTTTCAAGTATCTTAAAAGTGCTATCATATCTCCCCTCAGTCATCGTCATTGACTTCTTCATCTTCACATGCCTAATATTTAGTGTCTTTTCTCATGGGGGTTTGTTTCTAGTCTCCCAAGAATCCTTATTGCCCTACTCTGAACTTTTTCAAGTTTGCTAGCAGCCTTCTTAAAGTGTAATGTCCAGAGTAGAGATGAGGCTTTAACAGGATTTGGAGATGGGACATCCATACATTCTCTGAGTACAATTCTGTAACCAACTATGTATCCACCTGACACTTGTGCTATCCAGACCACATTCCGTTGGTCCCTTTTCTTCCATACTTTGCATGAACTACTCTAATATTTGAAAAGGGAGTCAGTTACAGCCAACAGTAGCAAGCTGATAGAGTTACTGGATCTTAGGAACATTATGTTTTGGACTAGAAGAAGAAGAATCTCATAATCAATGTGAAGACAGTAAGTAACTGTTTCCAGCACTAAGCATTATCTGCTTGTCATACTTTGCACATGTAAAAGCAATGGGAAAACTCTGGTGGAGCTAGGGGTCAGTGTTATACCAGCAGGATCTGTCACCCCTGCCATGCTACAATCAAGCAGCATACATGAATTTGGGAAGCATATTACTAAAAGGCTTTTGTTTAAAGGCAGGAAATATTTTTCTTTAATGGGCTTCGCCCATTGCAATTACATTTGGTGGCAAATGGCAAAAACAAGGATTTGATTTTGTTTCTGTGTTGTTGCTTTTTAATGGTGCTACAGAAATCTGGTACCATGCATTTGGGGAGAGGCACAAATGTCACATGGGCTACACATATTCTATATGCTGCTTGTTGCCCACAGTAGAATATACGAAAGATGTGTGTTCAGGTGGACTCAAACTTTACATACCACTTACATTTTGTTATCATCAACAGAAAAATAACCATGAAAAAATAGTGTACACTCTACTCTTACCAGCACTATACCCAATTCAGTCTGAGTAGGTACAGCCTGAGTAGGTACAGTCATGTTTTGTTGAAAGGGCAAGCAAAGCATTTCTGCTCAGGCATTAGAAAGAGGTTCAAGCTGTTTAAAGAGAAAGAAAATCTTCCTTCTATTATCAATTTCTAACAACTGTTCAAGAATGCTGATTTCAGACCATTGTTTTCTAAGGCTATACCTTATTGCATAAGTCTTATGGGGTGGGGGAATTCAGCCAAGAAGAAATTATTCAGATAACACAAGCCCTCAAGGAAAAACAAAGTTGATGGATACATAGGGTGAAAGATTCTGCTATTACAGCTCTTCTAATTTTTACTCATCCATGTATCATGATAAATGCAAGATTACATACCCTTTTATCTCTTTTCTACTCACAGTTATATGGCTGCTCATAGAAGTGGAACCAAAACCCTCATGGAAATGTAATAAACGTGGAAAGAAAAGTTAATCTTTTCCAGTTACTGCATCTAATTATTTCTAATGTCTTAGTGAGTTCAGCAGATATTAAACTGTCACATGTCCAGTGAGAAACTCCATGCTGTAGGAAAAACCCAGGAACTTTGAAACATAACAATAGCAATAATCAAAAATAGAAGAAATGAAGCACCTGTTCTCCACCTGATGGATGGACATCAGAATGGCACTGACCTGTCATTGACACTTGATATGTGACAGGATGCATTTATGTGTAACTGAATGAAACAGACAATAAGAGAACACAGCCTTCATGACATCCATCCTTGCATTTTCTTTTCAAAAGGCTTTTTTGCTACTTAACCACATTGGGGTAATTTTGTTTATTCCTCTTAGTTAACAGAGTACGAGCAAAAGAGAAAAACAACAGCAGCACAGAAAACATGGAGCAATTAGCCCGGTCTCCACTGCTCACAAGCTTGCACTTTGTATGATAAAAGCATTCTTGAAGTGTTTAAAATAGGGGGGAAAGATATCTATACTTAAAGTTACCATCTATAGTTACACTTAGAAGGAAAAAAGGGTGTGTGTGTGTGGAATCTCCAACAAGTAGAGAGAACTTCTATGCTTATTACTTTGCTGGAAGTCAGAGAAGACTATCAACAAAAGCAATGGAGGTATGAAAACAAAGAGGAAGAGAAGCTTAGCTCAAATGCCATACCTAGGGTGAGAACTCTATCAGTCATGTTAGAGACAAAGAACAATCACATTAGGTTGTAAAGCCCCTCCGTTGATACCCAGTAATAGTGCATGCAAAATTCTTATTATCCCAAGAGTCCACATCTGGTATCTTCCCTGTTTTTGTTAAGAACCAAGGCTTATTCCTCAAGTGATCCCAGCTACTCGAGACCATGTAGACCAGTGATGGGAAACCTTTTAAAGACTGAGTGCCGAAACTGCAACCCAAAACCCACTTATTTATTGCAAAGTGCCAACAGGGTGGGGCGAACTCTGAGCTGGGAAAAGGAGGAAGCACTCCCATTGGGTTGCTGGGCAGAGGGTCGGGGCGAACTCTGGGCTGTGGTGATGGC
Organism: Bradypodion ventrale; assembly: GCA_035047345.1. Taxonomy (NCBI): domain Eukaryota; kingdom Metazoa; phylum Chordata; class Lepidosauria; order Squamata; family Chamaeleonidae; genus Bradypodion; species Bradypodion ventrale. Next base: position 416,091,326 of record JAWDJE010000001.1, read on the forward strand.
TTGCATGCCTACAGAGAGGGCTCTGAGTGCCCCCTCTGGCACGCGTGCCATACGTGCAGCACTACTGATGTAGACAATGATTGTGATGTTGCTTTTTCATGCATCCCATATGTTTTGGCTCCATGGTCAAGCCACTGGCCACAGTTATCTGCACTCTTCCTCATATGCCACCAACAACTACTAGAAAATGAATAGGTGGTGTAGCACAGTAACTAATTGTAGTTACAGCCTGCTTTTATGCCTAGCTCTGAGAGCTTCTTTTTGAGCCCAAATAGATAGAAAGGCCAGTCTGAAAACATAGCTCGTTGTGTAATTTCAGGCAATTTCTTTGAACTCCCATCATCCTTTGACTCCAAAGCCAAGCATTAAAAACAATCAGTCTGGTCCAGCAGTCTGAAAGAAATAGCATGGAAACATTGCCACCTGTAATATAGGGCACCACCTTCTCACAGCTGGTACCACAGTGATACTTAAGAACTTCCCACAGCAGCAGCTCTACGAAACCAACTGAACAGGGGACAGAAAACAGTATATTTGTCTCCTGAATTCCTCAATATGTCTAACAACAAGGTCAATTCTGCTCTACATCTTTGTGTAGCCACCAATGGATGGGAGATGATTGAGCAAAATCAAGCTAGAATATTGAGCTATGGATATCCTTCTGCTTGACCAGAATTGGACTAGTCCCGTGATGGTGAACCTTGGCACTCCAGATGCTCTTGGACTTCAATTCCCAGAAGCCCAAGCGCCCTGTGAATCCACACGAATTGGTTTACTGCGATTCATCCGGCCCGCACTGCCCTCGCTGCTCCCGGAAGCGGAAGTAAAACGCACCCATACCAGAGTCCTTAGTACGTACCGGAGTGCCAAGGTTCACCATCATGCGACTAGGCAGTGAAGCTTGCAGTTGTAATAAGAAACAGAAGATCCATTTCATAGTCCAATTCACAATTGCTATATGAGCAAATATTGTACATTTTTATGGAAACCCAAGTGAAGAAAATTTCCCATTAGTATATCAGACTACATCTTTGTTAGGATACATGGGTGTACTCCAGTACCCCAATACCCCATCAATCTTAAAAGAAATGTTCTGCTGCACTAGACCAACCATTCTTGCTTGTGGTACTGTTTGGTCAAGTGGCAATTTGAGAACCATGACCGGTTCTCACTGTGGCCATGCTGGTTTTGACCTTTAAAGCCCTATATGGCAGTGGGCCAGGATACCTGAGAGACCGCATCGTCCCGAGAGTGTCTGCCCGTCCAACCAGAGCGGACCGCAGGGGCTCCCTAGTTGTGCCTTCAGATAGAGGGGCCCGCCTCTCTGGCACACGAAGAAGGGCCTTCTCCGTCTCCGCACCAGCCCTCTGGAACCTCCTTTCAACAGAATTGAGGCTACAGACAGAACTGCTGCCCTTCAGGAAAAGTCTGAAAACCTGGCTGGCAGGGCAGGTGTGGGGCCTTAATGGGAATATGGCTCCAGCCTGTTGGCTCATTCCCAGTCAGTACTTAGTTAATATCCCTCCCTTTGTGTTGTTGTATCTGCCCCCCCCCCAATTCCTTTTTATTTCTTTTTATTCTTTTAATTGAGGTGGGGGATAGTAGGGTGGGGAAGTGAGTGGGCGATTTGGGATTTTAAAATCTGTTTTTATACATTTTTAACTGTTGCACGCCACCCTGAGTCGAGTTCTCCTGATTGGGCGGCATATAAATTTAAATAAATCATAAAATAATAAATACTAAACTGGGTAGGGCATAGAAAATATCAGAGCAGCCTTCAGATCAAGCAGAGGTCTTTATAAAAGGACAAGGTAAACATGACTTGGCCAACCTAGCAGTTTGCAAGGATATAATTAGGTACTACTTCAGTGGGGAAGTAAACAACTTTCTGTGCCTTCTGACGTCTAGTCATGCCTGCCACATATCTATGGAAACGTCTGCAGATGCAGACAATGCCGGCTCTCTGGCTATAAAAGGAAATGAGCACTGAACCCTAGAGTCGGATACGACTGGCTTTCAAGCAAGGGTGACCTTTACCTTTGCTAAATATGACTTGATCTCTTTGACAATGTTGTGCGCTATCAGATCTCCTCTCCCATCCTGCCATTAATATTCACCCTCCACAGCATGTTGAGCACCTTGCCCCAAGACTGATATACAACCTTGAGGTGCAGCTGAGACATACAGTCATCTGTCAGGGAACAAAGGAAGCAGATAACCATACCTGTCAAGTATCCCATATTTGCAGGGATTTCCCGTATTTTGGCGCTCATTCCTCCCCTTTCCCGCCGCTGTCCCGTATTTTGAACAGTGGGGAAAGGGGTTACTGTGCACACATGCAGAACCCATTTGCACATGCACAAACATGTTCTGCACATGCGCAAATGTGTTCTGCATGCACGCACCCATGCATGCGCAGAAATTTCCCGTATTTTTGGGAGCCACACTTGACAGGTATGCAGATAACCCACAGGAACATGTGAAACCAGCAGTCTTCTTCAATGTCTGTGTTTTTAATATTCTGTGATAGTTCTTACTTTTTCAGATAAAAAGAATGTTTTTTTTCTTCCTATAAAAATGAAGAACCTCAATTATTTTATTAGGCTCCTTAAGTATCCTGCTATAATTAAACACAACACCCACACTGTTACATGACTGCTAACCATTCCCTGCAACAAAGCAAGAAGAAGCTTTCCAAATGTATAGAAAGTGTCTGTGTTCCATCTTAAAAAGAAAAGCACAAAAATGGTGAATAATTTATTGTACAGTACCTTTCTAATAGGTCATGTTTTCTACTTCATACTAGATAAGCACATCATACCACATTCTCTCTGTGAGCTCTCATTCATACACTCCTTTAAACAGTAAAATAGACACACAACTTTGTAGATAAATCACATGCACTTTAAGACACTTAGCTGAGTGACAGCAGAATTTTCCCAGACAGCTTGGTTTGTGACTGGAAATTAAAGTGAAATCCAAAATGCCTGTTGGATAATGCCTTTATTAGACAATTAAAATACAGTATCACAAAAAGCCAGATGCTGAATCCGTAGGATTTTTCATTAGCTCTGACACTGTAACAGCTTGAAGTCAGAGGAGAAAACATGAATGTGCAAAATTCATGGTGGTTATGAAGCCCCAGGATCTGAAGTTTAAATTAAAGATTCAAGATGGAAATAACAGATTTGAAAATTTGATTTAAGTCATGAAGGCAAAATTAATAGTTTTTCTCTATTTCCAGAGTGAAGGAATCATGAGAAGCTATGAACTGCTCTGAAAAGAAAAGAAAAAGGAGTGCCTCAGGACTTATTTTTCCAATTGTGTTGTCGACAAGAAGCTACTGATAGGTCAGAATATGAAGAAATAGAATGGTTCCTTATAGGCAAAGGTATTTTTAAAAATTGAAGAAAACATTGGAAGAAACATCAGTAACTTAAGGTATTAAATTATGTAGATGATAAGATACTAGTGGTGAAAAGTAGCAATGACTTGAAATGACCTCTGAAGAAAGTGTCAAAGCAGATCTACAACTGAACATTATGAAGGCAAAAACCCTGACATCATGACTGCATAATTTTAATGTTGAAAATGAAGCAATTGAAATTGTGAAAGATTGTACCTACCTCACTTCAATCATCAATTCAAATGGAAGCTGTAGCCAAGAAATCAGGAGACTGAGACTCAGAAGAGCAGAGAAAGAACTAGAAAAGACAAACAAATGTAGAGAAGTGTCACTGGAGACAGAGGTTCACATGAAGAAAAGAAAAAAGGATTCATTTGAAATATGGTGCTGGGAGAGTTCTGTGGATACCCTGGGCTTACAGAAAGATGAACAAGTGGGTCCCAAGATCAATGCAAGGCTAAACTATCTCTGAAAATGAAATTGACCACGCTGTGGCTGTCCTACTTTGGGCACTTCATGAGAAGACATGAATTGCTAAAAAAGACAATAAGGCTAAATAAAGTTGAAAGCAACAGGAAAAGAGGAAGACCATGCATGAGAAAGAGTGATTCCACAAAGGAGACCATAGTTCTGAGTTTGTAAGAGAGGAGCAGGGAGGGCATTTTGGAGGTCATTCATTCATGGAGTCAACGTATGTTGGAGATGACTTGATGGCACAAAACGACGACACCGACGACGACGATGATGACGACGACAACAACAACAACAACCAGACAATGTCTGTTCCATCGACTTTTGTCAAAATGCACAGCTCCTTTGGGGCAAATTACCCTGCAACGATTCTGCATCAGTTTGTGGTTGCTGAGACACCAATTAACTGAATGCTCCCTCATACTGCCATTCTTACTTAATGGTGGTTATGACTGTGTTGACTCTCCATGTTCCTCTGATAACCAGACAAAACCTATCTCCCTTTATTGCCAGTAAATACATTGTTGTTACAGCAACATAACCCCTTCTCTTCTGAATTTACTGTTTCAACACCTGGGAAGTCTAAAATGGTTTAGACACTTGGGATCGGAGCCAAAACACACTTTGTTATTAAATTTCCCCTCCATACACGCCATTTCTTTCTCACTCATCTGAGCAATCAAACTTGCAAATAAAACTCATATTTATTTCCCACTTACCTACCATAAAACAAAAGCAAACTGATTTGCATCTCTTACTTCTTAATAGGGCTCTTCTTGTAATGAGATGACAACTGTAATATAATTTAGCCTTAAGCCGCTTGGACATTTTATGGCTAAATTATATCAGAATTGTCATGCCATTACAAGCAGAGCCCTCTACTATGCGAGACTGTGGTGATAAACCTATAATCTGTTCCACTGGGAAATTTCTTTAAGTTTTAGCTTCTTGCTGTTATAAGAATAGAATACTGAGGGACATAACTTGCAGTTCTCTAATTTAGCAGCTTCAGTCTTAACATTTTATTTATAAGAAACACATTCTCTCTCTTCCATTTCACACTCTGATCATTCAGCAATTCATCAACTCAAGCTGACTGTCTCAATCCAGCAGTACAGAGTCACTGCAGTGGATCATGATTCAGAGAATTGCAGTCTCCAGTGTTGGAATGGCTGGCCGCAAGGAAGACACACGAGACAATCGTGCGGTGAAGTCCAGCCCCAAACGAAGTCGGGGATCCGTATTTATTACCCTGCCTTGGGGTGATATGTGCGTAGGATGCATGTGACCCCTTAATACAGAAGGCTTGCATATGTGGCATTTTCTGGTGGTCAGGACAATGCCTGCTCTTGGACCTTGCCCTGTGGTTAATGGACAGCCCGCAGTTAATTAAGGTTTGGGCTGGGGAAACCCATTGTTCCTGCCCTATCTCGGAGCCTTGTGTGTATTGACTCCGGGTGCCTAACTTTGTCCGCTGTCTGGCTTGGCTTGTTTGCCCAGCTTAATTGCAGCCAGCAGCTGAAGATTGTGTTGCTCCACTAGAGCCATCATCTTAGTTTTACCCCGTTTCTACTGTAGCCATCAGCCAAGGCTTTATGATTCACCCCCCAAATTAGCTAACTAGCCCACATCCCAATTGCCTTTCCTGCCAAGCTCGGTTGGTCCCCGGATCTGTCGAAAGCTGAGCGAACCCCTGGGGAAAGGTTTAGCCAACCCACACTCCACCTCTAGATCCTTCTCTCAAAACCTGTGAATTGGTTTAATAATTGATCAGGCTGCAACATTGGTCCAAGCACTGAAAAGAACAATTGCCTCAACAGGCTGGGTGGCCTTGAGTAAGTCATATTCTTTCTGCCCAACTGTACTTCACTGGGTTGTGATGAAGATAAAAATTGAGAAGAGGTAGAGCAGGGGTTCCCAACCTATGGCCCATGGGCCAGTCCAGCTCATGGTGCCATTTCATGTGACCTCCTCCTTCCAAGGGCTTTTGAGAAACAAAACAGCCACCTCTTTGAAGCTGCTGGGACAAAATGACTGCTCCCATCGTGCAGGCAGGGCAAAATGGCTGACCAGCCCTCAAAGCTGACTGAGAGAGCATGACCTGGCCCCTTTCAACCCAGAGTAATCACTGAGACGAAAACACACACACATCAGCATTGACTTGAAAATTTCTGCTCATTTCAGTTCTAGTCAGGGTGAGCAATTGGATTTAGTCCATTATGCAAAAAAAAACACACACACACACACACACACACACACACACACATATCCAAATATTGTTCCCATGCAGAACCACTTGCTTCTGGCCCAGATATTTTGGGTTACATGCCCTTACTTGGACTCTCTCCAAGAGGCAGCAAGACAATCATATTTAGTAAGAGTTTGCGACTTGTACACCAAAAATAAAGAAACAAAACCTTACAATTTATTTATTTACATTTATACTCTACCCATTTGGTGCAAGCACTACTCAGGGTGGCGTACAATGTGTGTGTGTTTGTGTCTGTGGAATTGGTGTTCAAAGGCAGCTTCAAAGTGCTAAAATTTTATCTAGCAGGAAAGAATCACAGATCTTCAACTTCTCTCCTGCTCTAAAGTAAATGTGTACATGCCCAATCAAAACCTCCTCAGGTGATAGTGGAGGTTTAAACCTTACCCTGCATTGGATTTTTTTTTGGCGCCTCTTAAATTCAATGCACACAAGTCCAAAGGTTAAAAAATGGGGCCCATCTGGCTGGGATGATGGGACTTGTAGTCTAACACATCTGCATAGCAAAAGTTAGGGGAATGCTATTTGTGAGCTACATCTAAATGTATTTGCTGGTTACTCTTCTGAACTTTGTGTTTCTTCTGCGTCTCATATGAAAATTTAATTAACCTTAATGCTAATCCATGTAATCCAAACCAAGATTTTTTAAAAAGAGAAAGAAATCTATAGCACTGGATCTCTTCCCTATACTTAATTAAACCTGCAAAAGTCTTATCTGTCTTTCATAAGCAATCAGCCATATGCTGAGAGTTTAGGGCTTTTGGAGAACAGTTATTACGTGGTTTTTTAAATGCCTAACAATTTTTCAGATCATATGCAATAATCTAGTTTTCCTTGACAAGATTCGTTTTTGGTTCATCACTAGAGCTGATTTGTAGATAAACTTTTTTTTAACGTTTGTTTATTTGTGTATGCATAAAAAAAAGTTCTGCAAGCCTAGAAATGAAATAATTAAGAAATATTCAGTTTCCTATTGTAAAATTTAAAAGACTTTACCAGATTAGGAAGAGACAGGGAAAAGAATTGAAGCTATTGGATTGTTTTAAATATCTATTGGGTATTACAGTGGTACCCCGCTAACAAACGCTTTGTATAACGAAAAATCTGCACAACGAAGCATTCGTTATGCAATGGCGATACCCCGCATAACAAATTTTTTTTGTTATGCAGAGTTTTTGGTAAGCGGGATATACCCCACTTAATGGAAACCCCACATAACGAACATTTTCTTTTCATTATGCAAGGTATTGCCCATTTGAACCACACAATGAAAAAAAAACATAACAAAGTGCTCTGTGGAATGGAGCTTTTTCGTTATGTGGGGTTCTACTGTATTACATTTTTACACCACAGCCTTTGTCATTGATACACTGCTTGGGAATGTCAGACACACTTCTTCAATCTCACATATGACCCTACAGACAATGACTTATTAGAGCAACAAACAAGACTTAACAGCGACAAAAGCCTAACATGCTTCACACCGCCTTTAAATAAACATTACAGTTTCTGTATAGAACAAAAGCTCTCTTGAGAACTGTTCCATCATTTTTACCTAAGCCTAAACTGGAAAACGAGAAATGCTTATAGTTTTTCTCTCTCTCCAGAGACTACATAGTCTATTATCCAGCCAGCAAGTTTCCTAACTCTTCAACCGTTGAGTTGACTTTGCATCTCTGCAACACCATCTTAGTTTCTATGGAAACAAGCTTTTTCCAGATGAAATACAAGGTGGGCTAGGTGTAGAATCCCCTTGCTTGAATAAGAGAAAAAGAATGAAAGAAAGAATGAGTGAAAGAAAGAAACTAATAATTTAAGAGACAGTAAAAAGTTATGTGACATTAAAATACTACCAGTTTTTATTTAGCATTTGGTTTCATGGACTGCAGCTCACTTCTCTAGATACTAGTGAAATTATCCCTTGTTAAGATATAATTATAATAAGCAGCAATGTCACATGTGAAATTTTGTCAAATGTATCAAAAATAATTTTGTTCCCATGTGCCATCAGGTCATATCCAACACAATGACCCTAACACAATTTTCGAAAGTTTATGAAGTATTTAAGGTGTGGTTTCACCAGCCCCACCCCCACCCCACCCCAAGTGAGTTTCTATGGTCAAAAAAAGATTTGAAGCCAGGTTTCTTGAGTCCCAGTCCATCACGTGACTGATTATGTCAGGGGTGCCCAAACGTTTTGGCCCACGGGCCAGTCACATATGGGCATATTTTACTTCCACTTCCAGGAGTGACGAGGGTGTTGCGGGCTGGATGAATTGGTGTTGTGGGTCGGATCTGGCCCCCTGGTCATAGTTTGGGCACCCCTGGACTATGTGACTGTTGTTGCTGCTGCTGCCTCACCTGGCATAAAGAGAATGTGGATGGGAAACTATAACCTCCTCAAAGGATTTCTACAAATCTATAGGACTGTGCCAATTTCAAGAACACAGCACAATGGAAACCACCATGAGAAGACCTCCCCACCTCTTTATTGCCATCTGGAAAATCATCTCCTGGGCAAAAGGAAATCATCAGTGCCAAGCAGTGGGGTGCAGGGAGAGGACAAATCCAGGAAAGATGTGCTATATGAGCCAATATCCCTCGCATGAGATTGAGCAAAGATGGAGGAAAAGGGAAAAATTGATGCTAGATACAATGGGAAGAATCATTACTAGACTCCTCACCAAGTGGCAAACTTCATCTAGCTGTCATAACTTGGCAGGAACAAGACATTTCCAGATAACCCACAGTAAGCTCCTTCCTGTGGCTTATTTGTACGGAAGAACAAAAATGCTTCAAACGCACATCCTGTTTTAATGTAGTGGAAATAATGCTGTTGGCTGCCCCCTCCCCCACCTCCCCAAATCAGGGCAAGAACAAGGTTAATCTGACCAGTGTCGAAGAGAGATGGAAAGTCTCCCATGTGCTGGCCAGCTGGTAAGGTTGTTCCTCCCTGAAGCTCTGTTGATGCATGTTGAAGTGGGCACGGAATCCATTGCCCTTCCTCTCATTTGGCAGGTGGTGGGGTGACAATGTCAAGGAACACATTGGGGGCAGCAGCGCCGGTGGCAATCTCCCTGACAAAGGTGCCAGCCATCATGCTGCAGAGCTAATGGCAGAAGAAACCCTAGTAAAGGTCAAGATCTCCCTTACTCGAAAGCCACTCATATCTAACTCTAGGGTTCAGTGCTTATCTACATTGACAGCCAAAGAGCCAGCACTGTCTGATCATGTGGCAGGCATAACTATAAACTGTAGTGCATGGAACTCTGTTACCTTTCCCACCAAAGTGGTACCTGTTTATCTACTTGCCCCCCACACTATGGAACCTCCTCCCAGTAGAACTACGCCCCCAGGACCAGTTGCTACCATTTAGGAAAGAATTAAACACATGGTTGGCAAAATGGGAGCCGGGATTGTCATCAAGGTTAAGGTTTTGTAGATTTTATATTTGTTTTTAGATAGTAAATGGCACAGCGGGGGGTAATATTGCTATGTTTTTAAGGGTTTTTAATTGTTTTATATTAGTTTTAACTTGAGTACACCACCCAGAGTCCATTGGATAGGGCGGTATATAAATCTATTAAATAAAATTAAATTAAAATTCTTGCTTTCAAACTGCTAGGTTGGCAGGAACTGGGACAGAGACAGGAGCTCACTCCATCGTGCAGTACTCAGGTTTCAAACTGCTGACCTGCCAAACGTCCAGTTGTCAAGTTCAGCGTCTTAACCACTAAGCCTCTGCAGTCCCTAGAAGAAACCCTACTGTGGTTTACAATAGTGTGAATTGGGCTCCATGTTACAGCACAGTAGGATTTGTGTCATGTGTACAAACAAAATTCAGTTTGCATTCCATTTGGTTTTTATTAACTAAGTGTGTAGTTGCAGCACTTGATTATGCAGCTAGAAATACTTTTTAAAGAAGCACATACTGTTCCTCAGTAAAAATGTTTGCAGATCACCTTATACTTTAAAAAACACACATTGTTCCCCTAGAACAGTTTCTCCCAAGGCAATGCACAACAGCTAAAAAGTACATAAAGTTAAACCACAGTCAGTTAAGATACTCATAGTAAAATTCAAACATCACGGTGTTGAAACATTACTAGTCAAAACAAATTTTAAACACACAATACTATTTTTAAAATGCTCCATTCCCTGCTAAACACTTCAATCTTGCCACAGTATTCATACATCACCCACAGGCAGAAGGCTTGTAAGTAGGGGACACAGCATAACTTTGTTTAGGAGGAAATTCCACAAACAACACCAAAAAATGTATTCACTGTAAAGGAGGGGGAGCAATGTAGGAGTGTCTTTGTGACATAACCTTTAGCTTTCTAGTACAGGTGTTGAATGAATTTGGTTCACCCTTGATTTTTCTGCTTAGGAAAATGTCAGATCTCAAAGGCTTCCACCCACTTCAGTCCTGAACTTGAAACTTGCAGACCAATAAAAGCAACATTTTAAAAAGAGAGCAGTCTGGCTACAATTCACACCTGTGGCCACAAGAGCAAAAATCAGCACTCAGCAAACAGGAAAGTTGAAGAAAATCTCTGTATTAATTTCAGAAATGCTCAGATACATCTGGCAACATATCCAATGACAAAACTGGAACTACACAAAAATCTACCAAGTGTGACCAAGACAATCCATATCTAACAACAACAACAACAATTGCATGTCTGAAATTATTCTGAGTTGAAAGGATTTTTGCTGGGGAAACTCTGCTCAGGGAACACCCGAATGAGGCTCCTTTCATGTTCCTAAGATCTTTTCCCACCGAAGTCGTCCTTATTTATCTATTTGCAATTTCTTGCTTTCGAATTGCTAGGTTGGCAGAAGCTAGGACAGAAACAGGCGCTCAAACCATCATGCAGTACCCGAGATTTGAACTGCCAACTTGCTGACCTTCCAGTTAACATGGCGAGCTTCTTAACCACTGAGCCACTGCAGCCCTTAATCCATATTTGTATCAGATTAGGATGGTAGACTATTCTAACTAGTTATCTTGAGGAACAGAACATAATATCACACTGATGATGCCCTAGTTCAGTGATGGTGAACCTATGGCACACATGCCAGAAATGGCACTTGAGCCCTTTCTGAGGGCATGCATGCCATCACCCCAGTACAGTTTGCCCAGCCCCTCTGTTTGGGCACCCAGTCTCTAAAAGGTTCACCATCCCTGCCCTAGTTTTATGTCAGAATCACACTGGACAACACTAGCTTCCAGGAACTAGGACCACAAGCTATTTAATATCTTAAAAGCAAGCACTAACATTTTGAATTGTAGTTGGATTTTATTCAAAATACAGTATTGAAGGGAAAAAATAAAGAAACCAGCCTGTGTCTTAACAGTGCCTAGTTGTAAAGTAAAGCTTGAAGTGAGATAGAGTGTAAAATTAACATTACTCAGAATGCCTTCTGAAATTTTCTAGTAATCGCATTTACTTTCCATATCAAAACATCATTGGCTGAAAGAATAAAGGAAGGGATATGTGCCGAGGGCAAGAGTCTGTCTATTTCAGAGCTCAGCATGGTATATTTAAAAAAGAGACTCATTGTGTTACTTGCTACTTCTCTGATTGTCCTAATTATGCAAGCCATTTGTTCCTTTGCAAAATCCTGTTGCTCAGTGTAATAAATCTCACTAGAATCAATGGGAGTTTGGTGAGTCAACTTCTCTGTAAATTATAGGAACTCAAATAGGCTTATTCTAACTGCAATTTATTTTAGCATATTAAGACACAACCAGAGTAATCCCATCTGTATCAATGGAACTTAGAGAGACCTTTATTCACTAAAACCTTATTAATTTAATGGACTTACTTTAGTCTGAGTTATTGTGCTAAACAACAGGATTTTGGTCATTATGTTGTTACTGTAGTCCAGAAGATTGTCATGATACTTGTCGATGTCTAATTCCGAAACTCAATCTTGGAAATATAGAGGGTGCAAAAAATTGTATACACATTTTAAGAAAGGAAAAAAAACTGTGTTAAAATGTTAATACTCAATACACAGTGATACCTCTCTTAAAGAGCATAATGTGTTCCATAGGATTGCTCTTTATTTATTAGATTTGTATTGCCACCCCTTTCGTTGGGGCGGCTCTGGGCAGTTTACAACACATATTACAAACCCAACATAAAAACAACCCCATAGAAATAATCATAAAAAATCTCAGGTAAATCACTAAAACCTTAAAAAGTTCTTTAAAAATCCTCTACCTCCAGTTCCCCATTAAAGCTAGCTAGAACTAGGGTAAGGAAGCTAAAAAAAAACCACTCTGGATGGCCCTTATATCAACCAATGGAGGGGGGGGGGCGCTGCCACACCGGCAGCATCCCACACCTGGTGAGTTAGCCATGTTTTAGTCCTTTTCTAAAAAGCAATAGCTCTGTCTGGAGGAGCAACTTGATTGGTAAGATCAAAACAGTTGGAAAAAGTGTTATTGCTGCCATTGTAAGTGACTGATTGTGACTTCTGGGGGGGGGATTGCGAACCCCGATTTAGTTGTTAAGTGAGTTTTTTGTTGTTTTTAGTTGTTAAGTGAGGGTGGCCATTCAGAGAAAATTCTGCTCTTTAAGTGAGTTAGTCTCTAAGCGAGGTGCTCTTTATGTGAATTTTTACTGTATACCAATAACAAAAGATGAATACAAGTCATGTTTGACTTTTGCAATTACAGTGGAACCTCATACAACAATTGCCTCATATAGCAATGAAATCACATAACAATTAGATTTGGGGGGGAAATGGTGTCCTGCATGACAATTTTCCCTATGAAAAAAAAATCATACAACAATTTTTCAATTGGAAAAACCACTTAGCGGAAAAAAATCATTGTACGATGCATCTCATAGGGAAAATCGCTATATGATGCATGCATCGTATAGCAATTGTTTCATACAACGAGCCCCGTGGAACTGGTTAAAATCATTGTATGAGGTACCACTGTACAAGAGATGCTCAAAGTGCTTACCATCAGTGTCTAGACACTTCTGATTGTGGTGAACTATTGCTTGAGCAATGTGGACCCAAGTGTTCACTTGTATCGCTGTGCATGCCGTTTTGATTCCTTCCTAAAGTACCACCAATGTAGCTTCTTTTGTATGGTCCACCACATCTTTTAAGGTCCCTCATACATAGAAGTCAAGGGGTGTTAAGTCAGGATATTGTGTGGAAAACTCAACTGCACCTCTTCAAAGTTATTATGTGCTCCTCAAAAGACAACCATGTTTCTGCCATTTTCTTTGACTGTCCTGCCTGTTGCATGCCAATGCTAACATTAAGTCTTTGGAGCAAATGTAATACTATGCATTGCTGCCACAATTTATTCAACTTTGAAAAGTAAGACATAGATAACATCTCTGAAAATGTATATACATTTTTGGCCTCAATACAAAACTAAAATAACACTTCCCTTGCCATTAAGGACTGAACTGATAAGGCAGTTCCTATAAAAACAACCTCAACAATTACTATCAAAATTCACCTCAGTTTATATAGCCATTCAAGTGTTACTGCAATGCTTAAAAGCAGCATTGTAGCTATTAGTTTAAAAGTAGCATTGGATCTAATATTTACTATGACTAAAAGTAACCAGTTAAAAATAATCTAAAAGTAGCTTAAAAGTAACCAGTTAAAAATAACAACATTCCTTAGCTCTGGCTTTTGTACAAACCAAACTCTGTGTAAACTGCAGTTCAGTGAGGAAGGTATGGGTCTCATCGGGATTCAACACCCTCACCAAACTTCAACTTCCAAAATTCTTTGGTCCAGTAAATGAATGAATGTTATATTGGCAAATGACAAATAAATTTTTTAGTGCAGATGTATTCTAAATCTTTTTTTAAAAAAGAAGCAGCAGGTTGTGTTGAAGTATAATCTAATGCCAACAGGAAGGAATAAGGAGCTCCTGAAATTTCTAAACAAAGTTTCACTTTGTATGACCGTGTGAAACTGAAGCAAGATGAATAAAGCCAAATCAAACAGAACTATTTATGACCAGACTTTGAGCAGAAATAGGACAGCATTCCCCTAAGTGTATTCATGCCATATTCTTTTCCCCCTAATCTTCATGTTTTTGTCAAATTTAAATGTTTTTTTCTACTGTCTGAACATCACAGAGAAATCAGGATTGAAATTTATCCTTCTCTTCTAATTTGAACCCCATTTGAATGGTTAATAAAGTAAGCAAAATGTTCCTTTCACATCAAGACATTCTCTTCATCCCCCAGCCCTTCCTTGACCACAGCCTTCCCAAACCTGGTCACTTTTACTTATTGTGGACTTCTCTCTCATCTGCCTTAGCTAGCAGGTCCAGTGGTCAGGGGTACATTGGGAATTCTAGATCATGAAATCTGAAGAGTGCTAGGTTGGAGAAGATTGTTTCATTTTTTAAAAAAAATGTTCTTGAAGAACGTGTGCTTGTGCATAGTGCAGGCCAAAGGTCATTTTTTACACAAAACAATGCAAAGGTTGTCTTGGTTGAGTTCAGTGAGTTATTCTAATGAGCAAGCATTATAACTATAGCCCTGAATTACTTCCTTAGATGTGAATACATTTGAACTCATTATTGCTTGTTTTTTTTTAAAGTATCACATGCCTATATTGTTAACTTCTAGAAGTCAGTAAGTACACAAGCTAAGTTGTGTTCCCTTAAAATGGTTGATTTTGGGATCCCTGGTGGTACAGTGGTCAAACTGATGTCCTGCAACCCAAAGGTTGTGAGTTCAATCCTGACCAGGGTGCAAGGTTGACTCAGCCTTCCATCCTTCTGAGGTTGGTAAAATGAGTACCCAGCCTGTTGGAGGCAAAATGCTAATTAATTTAATGCCCAGAGAGTGCACTAAGTGCTATGGGTTGGTATATAAGTATGATTCAGTGTTGAGTTGCTCCCAGTGCCCACAGGTGCCCGGGCACAGGTAGCGGAAATTCCCCCAAGCCATGCCCACTTGGCCGGCCACACCCAACTCCCTACCCCCAGACCATGGTCTAGGGAGGCCAAGTGGGCATGGCCCACAGAATGCATCAGGGGCATAATTAACTTGCTTCAAACATATTTTGAATTACCATCTCTTTAGGGTGTAATTCCAAGGAGGCAGAGGCAAATTAACCCTGAATAGGACTTTTAAAAATGGGACTAGGATGAGACTGAAAAAATGAATTGAAGTGTGTTTGGTCGAGGCATGGCCAGAAAAAGGAACTCTAAAAAAAATATAAGTAAAGGCAACGATGGTTCATTGATTCAGCTCTCATTGGAAGATCAACAGTCCCAGAAGCAGGCATACCAATACAACTGTCTGGAGACTTGAGAATTTCCTTGGAGAATTTCTCTAGCTGGCCTCATGTCATTAGGTTGTGTTTGTAAGATTTGACAGCTTTCCAGTAAATATAAAAATGTGCAACTATGAACACTGAGTGCTTTCTTGACAGTCACTGGAACAAAGCTAGTATTCACAGAAGAACTTATGTCTCCTTCTGTGGATCTCACAGTGTAAGACCCCTTTTCTCTTATTGAAATGGAGAATTTCATTGGATCTAGCAAGAGAAGATACCTAATAATATTATTATACTTACATTTATAATATCTTAATTTAACCTCAAACTGCCAATGATGAAAGTCCATAATAAACATCGATAAACAAGTATTACAGGCTGATCCCTATGAAGTGCTGTTGGTCACCAGTCCTCTTTAAAGGGGACTTTATGGGGAGAAAAGCTGTATAAAAGTCTAAACAATAAATAAATAAATAAATAAATAAATAAATAAATAAATAAATAAATAAATAAATAAATAAATAAATAAATAAATAAATAAATAAATAAATAAAAATAAAATAAAATAAAATAAAATAAAGGCACCCTGAGGTGCATGTATCTGTAACAGGTCCTGGTAAGAATAAGACAGGTAGAAGAACAACAGAAAAAGACTGAAAAGCCCACACCAGAGAAAAATCTACCAACATAAAAAAGGGGTTCATCGCCTCCTCCACACACAGGCACAGCTCACGAATCCATAACAGTATATATACAGTACATCAAATTTTATGGTGGGCAAACGTCAGGCTTTTTAAAAACAGGATTCCAAAATTCACTTGATTCATGGGACAAGCAACAAACAAGGAATGAAACAACTGTGAGCCAAGGAACCCAAAACAACTGAATGAAGGTCACAGTCCTTCCAACACAGTGTCCAAACCTGGCCATCATCAGCTTTCTAGATTTTACCAGTAGTGCCAGCCCTACCATTAGACAAAGTGTGAACATTCCGCTTCCCTGCCCTGGAGCTTGGCTTGTGCAACTCTCACAAGCCAAGTTTTTCCCCAGTGCCTGGGTCTGCCTGGAATTTTATCTACAGAGCAGGCCTAGAACAGATCCAATTATACTAGGTTTGTTACCTGAACAGTTTTTCTGGTCTCCTTTCCCACCGTACCCTGCCCTGAGAATCCATCCAAGCTATGAGAGGAGGATGTTTCTGGCTCATGGTGGATACTTTTTATGGCATGTGCATGTCGCAATCCCACTGGGCGCAGGCCCTAACCATTCTGTCATACTATTCTGTTTACCCTAGTATGGGTGAATGCAAGAGAGTTAATACAGTGATATCCAGGAAGACCTGCCTAGTCCCAATGCCTCACAAAACCCTAGTCCAAGTGCGGCCAAACTTGGTGCTCCAGCTGTTCTTGGACTTCAATTTCTAGAAGCCCAAGTCAGCACACCTTGATCAATACAAGCCCTGGCTTTACAACTCAAATCCTCTTAGTAAAAAAAAAATCTTCCAGATTTGACAGAGATTTTTTATATTTTATTAAAGATGGTTAAAAGAAAGATAAAAAGTTCCAAAAGTTTCATAAAACACTTGGAGCAGACAGACAAATGTGAGCAATCAAGAAGGACGTACAATAACATACGAAAGCTAGGTAATCTAGCTAATACTCAAACACACTAAGTTTGTGGACACAGTGTATCCCTCACAGTATGGCATCAGAGGACAGCAAGTAAGCATAATATCACCTAAGACTGTGATGGTGAACCTTGGCACTCCAGATGTTCAGGCATGTTCTACTTCCGCTTCCGGGAGTGACAAGGGTGGCGTGGGCTGGATGAATCGCAATAAACTCATTCGTGCAGATTCACCGGGGCTCAGGGTTCTGGGAATTTATGTCCAAGAACATCTGGATTGCCAAGGTTCACCATCACAGACCTAAAAGATAATTAAGTCAAGTAAAGTAACTTCTGACCCATGTCATATACTGTACCTTAATCTTCCCTTCTAGATTCTTCCAGATGATCTACCAATGACTACTCCCTTCAGGAAAAAGCAAGAGTCATTTCCCCATTGCTCTCGTTAAACAGAATCCTTGCTGATCTACTGAGTTCTCCTCAAGCTCCAGCAGGTAAATCTTTATCTACAACGGTGGATACTATAGTAAAACAAGTCGTATTAACACATGCTTGGATTGTTTGTTTGCTTGGTGTATCAATGTGACAGAATTCCCTGCTTTACAGCTGGTAAATGCTGGCTCACTCCAAGTTAAACTATGGCCCTAGTTTCAAAGCACATATTAGTTCCTCTTTTTTGCTTTGGAAACAAACAATTCAAAACCTCAGGGATGACACTGTTAAGTAAGGTGAACTACATAATAGTATACATTTCCTACACCCATGCCCAACAGACCAGTCCAATCCAATTTGTTTAAGGCATTTTTATCAACTGTACTCAACCCTGAGATATATCAGTATATACTAAATATAGTGCATACTAAAAAGAAATCCATGGGCTCATGTTTATCAGATTTGCAACTTCAAAACCATTCATGATTCAGCTAATTTTTTATCAAGCAAGAAGTCACTATACAAGATTTGTGAGCCACCAACAGCCCTAGGCCAAATTAAACATGTAATTTGCCTGTCTCTGTTGATGGTTTTTGTGTATATGAAACCTAAGTACTAAAAAAGGAACTCTAGAAGAATTATTTGAGAATTCCAACCTTCTGTTAATATTAATCTTTCTTAAAGGGTAAAGGTCACCCTTGCTCGAAAATCAGTCATATCTGACTCTAGGATTCAGTGCTCATCTCTGTTTCATAGCCGAAGAGCCAGCACTGTCTGCTTCTGCAGACGTTTCTGTGGTCACGTGGCAGACATGACTAGACACCAGAGCACACAGAGCGGTGTTTACCTTCCCACCAAAGTGGTCCCTATTTATATACTTGCAATTTCTTGCTTTCGAACTGCTAGGTTGGCATGATCTGGGACAAAGACGGGAACTCATTCCATCCTGCAGTATTCGGATATCGAACTACTGACCTGCCGCCTTCCAGTCAGCTGTTGTAGCCCTACATTTTAAAAAATGCAAAAGAGCCATTTCTAATCACAACATTTCCATGATGGGGATAAAGGAAGTCCCAGACATTTACGTCCCAAATATACTGTAAATATTGAGTTATATTCTGTACTTTACCCCAAGCGTTATCTGCCCAAGGACAAGGTTTGAAATATGCCAGTTGATTCCAGGTGAATCCTCCCAACAGAGGAACAGAAGATGCATGTCTAACAAAGCAATCTGTGTGGTCTGCAACAGAGGTCATGTCAGAAACTGTGTTTTAACCCATGTACTGAGTCCCTCTGTGGTGCAATAACTGGGCCAGAGTCCACAGTTCAGGGTCCCCCTAGTAAGCTCAGCAGCCAACCACAGTCTTGAATCCACTATTGGCTCAATTTATCCTGCTTTTTTCAGAACAAACTGAAAACAGAAGATGGGAAAATGTTTGCATCTTGCCTCAAGTACCTTAGAGGAAATGAAGGATACAAATCTAAAAGGGAAAAAAGGGGGAAAGGTTAAGAGCAGAGCAAAAACAAAATTGAACGGAAGTCTTGAAAAGCCAGCAGACATTATCAGAGGTTTTTTGAGAACTGCTCCACTGTAGTGTGATCTAGGTTTGAGAAAAGAGGGGCATAGGGATGTTTCCTTGCTGGAGCTGAGTCCCCACCCCACCCCGACCAGCTATGATTTTACATAATAGGCAAGGAACCAGGTGACAGAAGGTGAGATGGCTGTGCAATAAGTGAAGGAAGACAACCAAAGAGAGGAATGGTTTTCACCCCATTCTCTCCCCGGGAGCCCACGCCACCGGCCCCGTTGGGGAGAGACAGGTGGGAGCCATTGCCGCCGCCGACACAGCTGCCCTCGCTCTCCGGGACGGCCCGCCCGGAGAGCAGAAAAGGACGACACCCGCCGCCTCGAGCAGCTCCCTGTCTCTCCCCAGGAGCCCACGCCACCGGCCCCGTTGGGGAGAGACAGGTGGGAGCCATTGCCGCCGCTGACACAGCTGCCCTCGCTCTCCGGGATGGCCCGCCCGGAGAGCAGAAAAGGACGATGACACCCGCCGCCTCGAGCAGCTCCCTGTCTCTCCCCGGGAGCCCATGCCACCGGCCCCGTTGGGGAGAGACAGGTGGGAGCAATTGCCGCCGCCGATGCAGCTGCCCTCGCTCTCCGGGACGGCCCGCCCGGAGAGCAGAAAAGGACGATGACACCCACCGCCTCAAGCAGCTCCCTGTCTCGCCCCGGGAGCCCACGCCACCGGCCCCGTTGGGGAGAGACAGGTGGGAGCCATTGCCGCCGCCGACACAGCTGCCCTCGCTCTCCGGGACGGCCCGCCCGGAGAGCAGAAAAGGACGACACCCGCCGCCTCGAGCAGCTCCCTGTCTCGCCCTGGGAGCCCATGCCACCGGCCCCGTTGGGGAGAGACAGGTGGGAGCCATTGCCGCCGCCGACACAGCTGCCCTCGCTCTCTGGGACGGCCCGCCCGGAGAGCAGAAAAGGACGACACCCGCCGCCTCGAGCAGCTCCCTGTCTCGCCCTGGGAGCCCATGCCACTGGCCCCGTTGGGGAGAGACAGGTGGGAGCCATTGCCGCCGCCGACACAGCTGCCTCACAGACGTTGAACTATAGGGTACCTTTGTGGCTGCTGGGTGGTTGAGGTTGATTTTTTGTGTGTGTGTAATTTCTCATTGTGATATTGCTTAATTATTTATATTTTGTATTGTATTTTTGCATATTCTGATGTTTTGATTGTATTAATTGTGTATTGCCTTTTGTAGTTTATTGAATATTTTGCTCTGTTGTATTTATATATGTTGTAAGCCGCTTTGAGTGGCACTTGTGTCAGGAAAGCGGGATAGAAATTAAACTTTTTTATTATTATTATTATTATTATTATTATTATTATTATTATTATTATTATTATTATTATTATTATTATTATTATTATTATTATTATTATTATTATTATTATTATTATTATTATTATTATTCTGGGCAGCAGTCACATACAGCAATTGAATGCACGGCCAAATGTGTGACCAGGAATATAAACATGTAGCAGAAAGTGAGGATATTTAACTGCATATGCAATTTTGGGTTTCTGCTGTGCACACTCAACTGGATTCTGGTTGCTTTGTGAGAAAATAAATGATCAGATAAAGTTATCTAGTGTACTTGAATACTGTTTGCCAGTAAAAATTGAAATTTTGCGGACAAGTCACAAACTCATAGCAACCCCCTCCAACATTAACTGAAGTTAGAATTGCACAGGACTGTTGAATCTGTGGCATTCAGTCATAACATATTGTTTCTCCCTGCCACGGGCACTCTTCTATTGGCTAGTGCTGATACTATGACACATAATACAATGAGATACTATGGTACTGCAGTACATCTCTTCCATTCCCACCCCCTTTGCACCTACACTGTCATCACAATTTCTTCAGCCTCTATAACATTTGAGACACTTTTCCACTTAGCTGTCATTCTTCTAAAAAAGAGATCTACAGTATTTTGCCTCCTCATGCCGGTTCTAAGCCATTAAAGGTAAAGGTATCCTTTCCTCGAATCATGTCTGACTCTATGGGACGCTGCTTATCTCTGTTTACAATCAAAAAGCCAACGCTGTCTGTCTGTGCAAATGTTTCTGTGGTCATGTGGCAGGTATGACTAATTGCTGAAGCCCACAGAAAGCTGTTACCTATCCCATCAAAGCGGTACCTATTTATCTAATTGCAATTTCTTGCTTTCGAACTGCTAGCCTGGCCGGAGCTGGGATGGAAGGCGGGTGTTCACTTCATCACACAGCAATTTTGTTTCGAACTGCTGACCTTCCACATCAAGCTCATCATCTTAACCACTAAGCCATTAACTGACAACAATTCCAGAGCCAACTCAACAATCAAACACTGGCAGAACCACAAAGGCTCGTGCAAAATAAAACCACCACTCTCTCTGTTCATCACTTGATCTCATCTTTTACACTGCACAGTTCTTTTAAAAGTCTCTGTGATTGTTGCTTACGGCACGGTATCAAATTAAATGTTACTTAAATGATAACCAGAACTGATTTTGCGGTGTGATGAACTCAGGATGAATCCAGCTTCTTTGCTGAACAAATACTATTGAGCTTTGGCTTTAACATGGCAGTTGGGGCTAATGCTACAGCCACAGTAGAAACCAGAAATGTCTTTATTATGCTTTTATTAAAAGCTTAATAAAAATTTAAAAAAATAAATAAAAAAAGAAGCCAGAAATGTCAACTTGAGCTGTCAGTTGTCACTGCAATCCAATGAAAGTTTCCTGGCATGACAAGAAAGCTACAGAACAAAAAGACATCCTGAAAATAACCTGGGAAAAAGAAGCGCTTTAAACAGGTAGGCCTTGAATCCACATCTGCTCCCCACAAAAACCATCTCTTCTTTACTGCACAGTGCAATATTAATCTTATTACCTTCTAGGATTTCACACTATTTCTCCTCATTGCTTCTAGCAAGGTCACTGTAAGTAATTTGTCTTCCTCTTTCTTATGTTTGGGACTGCAGTGGCTCAAGTGGTTAAGACATTGAATGGGAGGTAGAAGGTCAGCAGTTCAGAACCCAAGTACTGCATGACGGAATGAGCACCTGTCCCTGTCCCAGCCCCTGCCAACCTAGCAAAAATTGCAAGTAGATAAATAGGGACCGCTTCGGTGGGAAGGCAAGCAGCTTTCTGTGCACTTTGGTGTCTAAGCATGCCTGACACATGTCCACGGAAACAACTGCAAATGCAGACAGCGCTGGCTCTTTGGCTATAAACAGAGATGAGCACTAGACCCTAGAGTCGGATACGACTGGCTTCCGAGCAAAGACTGGATACAAACACTCCTCTTGTTCAAGACACTCCCTTTCTATTGATTTCCAAGCCATGCAACTATAAAGATGGGCTGCTCTGAAGATTAGACTCTATGTCCATGGATGGTTGCCGCGTGCTGAGAACACATTTGTTTCAATATAAGTATCTGCAGTAAGGTCAAGGTAAACATCTCCCTTGCTTGAAAGCCAGTTATATCCAACTCTAGGGTATGGTGCTTATCTTCTTTTACAGACAAAAGAGACAGCATTGTTCGTGTCTGTAGATATTTACTTTGTCCTGTGGCAGGCATGACTAGACGCACCAGAGCACATGGAACTCTGCTACCTTCCCACTGAAGGAACTCTAGGTTGGCAGGAGCTGGGACAGAGGAGGGAGATCACCCCATCATGCAGCACTCAGGTCTCAAACTGCTGACCTGCCATCAAATTCAGCCTTTTAGCCACTAAGCCACTCCAGCCCTTTTTTAAAGCTAAATTGCTGCTCCCCTCTAAAATAGCAGCTAATTCCTAGGCCCAACCTAAAGTTCATATTTACAAGGTGAAGATGTAATAATGAACACGTTTTTACAATGCTACACAATCTGGCTGATGAATGACTTTGAATTGTATGGAACAAACGCATGTCCCTTCGCAAACAAACAACCCAAAGTCTTTTTTTACCACCATCCCCCAACAAGATTCTGCTCCTCATTCCACCTTGTAAAGGTAAAGGTTTCTCTTGCTCAAAAGCCAGTCGTATCTGACTCTAGGGTTCAGTGCTCATCTCTGTTTCAAAGCCAAAGAGCCAGCACTGTCTGCTTCTGCAGATGTTTCTGTGGTCATGTGGCAGGCATGACCAGACACCAAAGCGCACTACTGTCACTTTTACCCTAAAGAATGAACTCTTGCTCACTTATGCAATTGGAAATGGCTGGAACCTCTATTGTATTATGTTTGTTTTGTCAGTTACTCTGTGGTTACTTTTCTAGACAGGTGTCAAATTGTAAACAAAGGGTGCCCTTTTACTGTTGCATGTAATAATTCCTTGTATTTTGCAAGGGTCCACCTTTCTAGTCATATCCATCTACAGTGCTCAAAAGCCAATAACACTTTGAATACATTATGTACTCATGGCACAGCTTGCTATGTGGGAGGATGATACAAGAACTGCCATGTGTGGCCATCAGCCTAGTTTCATGCAAGAGGGAGAGAGGAATGACCAGTGAGGGAAAGGGCAAGAAGAGGGCAAGGCCAACTGAGCAATAAAAACAGTGACCACTTCTGATTTCTGGCAAAACTGATCCTCTAGCAGGCTATTGGGTGAAGAAGAGCCCGGAGATAAGAGCGTGTCATGGAAAACATACTGTGTGGTATGGATGAGTTAGTTCAATGCACTTGTAAAATCTCACTATGCTTTTTAAAGCTGACACCAACATCTAATCCCCATCAGATAATCCTCATGGCAAAATGGCTGTCACGGGGGTGGGGGTGGGGGTGTGCCCCATCCTTCTTTATAATACAAGTTCTTTTAGTAAAGGTAATGGTCTCTCTTGCCTGAAAGCCAGTCATGTCCGACTCTAGGGTGTGGTGCTCACCTTCGTTCACAAGCAAAGAACCAGCACTGTATGATTCTGCAGATGTTTCCACGGTCATGTGGCAGACATGTGTGTGTGTGGGGGGGGGGGCACGGAATGCCTATGTATCAACTTGCAATTTCTTGCTTTCAAACTCTCAGGTTGGAAGGAGCTGGGACAGATGACGGGGGCTCACTGTGTCACGTAGCATTTGGGTCCTAAACTGCTGACCTACAAACCTTCTAGTTGTCAAGCTCAGCCTCTTAACCAGGGGTTCTCAATTTTTTTTGCCACTCAGATAGCTGAGTGGGCTGGACACATGGGTCCCCCGCCATAAATGCTGCAATAAAACATATCCGCGGTGGTCATAAATGTGTTTATGACAGCCGTGAGTGCATTTACAGCACATTTTCAGCTGTTTTCGCCATTTCTGGTGGCGGTGGGAGCTGGGGCAGCATGTTTTTGGCTGTTTTCACCACTTCCAGTGGCAACGGTGGTGGCAACATGAAATGAGCTAGGTTATGAACCCCTGCACTAAGCACTGCAGCCCCTCTACAATTGCTCTTACAACACTCCTATAAGGTAAGACAATGCACCAACAAGCACATTGCAGATGGATAATTAAAACATGAGACAAGTAACAGACAGCGTAACATTTGGCTTGCATTCTAGTTACAGGATGAACAATGTGCGTGTGTGGGGGGAGTGCTCCCTCTCTCTCTCACACACACACACACACATACAAAGTGTGGAAAATCTGCATTGTTTGGGCTTTGCTGTTCTATGCTGGTCTTGAACTGTAATAAAAATTTGATTGATTGATTGCATTGTTTGGGGGCAACTGTAGGCATGGTATGATTGCCTCCATGGGCCATCATTTCTTTGCCTCCCCATGAGCAGTGCAGCACAGCACATCTGGATCCCGCAGCTGCAGCTGCAGAACTGCCACTCACCTTTCTGCCCACTGCCACAGCCATGGTTACAATGCACGAGCGCTCTACATGGGGCTGCCCTTGATGACCATTCGGAGGCTGCAGCTGGTTCAGAATGCAGCTGCCCATGTAGTGATGGGGTGTCGGCGTTATGCCCATGCCTCACCCCTGCTTAGGGAAGCTGCGTTGGTTGCCAGTATGCCTCCGGGTGCAATTCAAGGTGCTGGTAATTACCTTTAAAGCCCTATATGGTAGTGGGCCAGGATACTTAAGAGACTACATTACCCCAAGGATAGCTGCCCATCCCACTAGAGTGGACCGGAGGGGCTCTTTAAAAATACCCATTGCTAGAGAGGCTTGCCCCTCTAGCACTAGAAAAGAGCCTTTTTGGTATCTGCTCCAGCCCTAAGGAACCTCCTGCCAGTTGAACTGCATCTCCAGACAAAGCTGCTGCTCTTCAGGAAAGAAACAAAGTTTCCTAGGGTCCCCATTCTGCACTTACTCCCCAAGATACATAAAATCAACCTCAACTCTGCTTCTGGTTCTTGTCATGTCCCTTGTAGACCTATTATTTCTGCGTATAACTCTTTATTAGAACCCCTTTCTAAATTTATTGATTATCATCTTAGACCCTTTGTTTCGGCTACTCCCTCTTATGTCAGAGACTCATCTCACTTTATTCAATCTTTAGGAAATATGTCCATTCCGCTGGGTGCCACTGTCCTCACCATGGATGTCGCATCACTTTATACCAATATCCCGTTACCAGAGGCCAGAACCATTATTGAACATCATCTTATTTTACGTTCCAATCAGGATCCCCCCACTAGTTTTCTGTTAGATCTCCTGGACATATGTTTTGAGAACACCTATTATTTGCAGGTACAGGATGTCTCCATGGGTTCAAATTTTGCTCCATCAGTTGCCAATATTTTTATGAATCATTTTGATGCCACTTTTATTTTGGACCCTGTTGTCAATCCGTTCTTTTCTGAGGTTATAGTTTATAAGAGATATATTGATGATTTATTTTTTGTCTTTAAGAACCCACTTCTTGTTCCTCCATTCGTTGATTGGATCAATTCCTTACATGCCAACCTTAGTTTTACTCATTCTGTTGATTCTTTTTCATTACCCTTCCTTGACTTATCCATTTATATTCAGAATGATCAACTCAATATGCGTCTGTATCGGAAACCCACAGATAGACAAGCCTATTTACAGTTTGCTTCATTTCATCCCCATTTTCTTAAAACCAACATACCCTATAGTTTCATGTTGAGAGCCAAACACAATTCCACCAATCATGTTGATTTGCGACATGCTCTTGACAGTATCGATAATGCCCTGCAACGCAGGGGTTATCCCCAACATGTCATCAGAACTGCTAGAACCAAAATCAATGCCAGCCCAAGACATACCTTGTTTCATCATACCGTCAGACCCCCCAGATCTAACATTTTTTGGTCATTAGATTATACCCCTCTTGCCACCAAAATTAAACAAGTAATCTTAAAACACGGGCATATCGTCGATTCTGTCTCTGGTTGCAGCCAATTCCCTACCATAGGGTTCCGTAGAACACGCACCATTGGTAGTTTCATTTCCAGAACTGACGTGTCCCGCCCAGTACCTTCTTCTCAGTCGCCCTCTGGCCATCACAGATGCGGTCACTGCAAATTTTGTGATTATATGTTTTGCACTAACAGTGTTCAAATTTCTAGTAGTGACTTCATACTTCAACTGACTTGTTTTTCTGACTGTAACAGCATTGATACCATCTACATGATTATCTGTGAATGTGGCCTCGCCTACATCGGTCAGTCTAGGCGCCTTCTCAAAATTAGACTGGGAGAACATCTATCTCGTCGTATCCGGAATCGTGTCATGACCGCCCCCATGGTCAGTCATTTCGCTGAGATTAACCATTCTCCCAATAGATTGAAAATGGTTGTTCTTGAAAAAATCCGTTCGAGACCCCATCACAAAATAGATCTCAACCGCCTCCTTCTCCAACAGGAGGTTTTTTATATACATAGGTTCCGTACGCTCACCCCTTTTGGTTTAAATACGGACTTGGACTTTTCGTCGTTTCTATAATCTGCAGTTCCCCTTTAAATTTTCTCTCCTTAAATTCACACGTCTAGTTGATTGAGTTTCTCCTCTTTATATTCTCATAGCTTTCTATTCTGTTAACGCTGTTACCCCTTAGGACTGATCATTTGAGAGGTTGTTCGCAGCATGTTAATTTACTAATTCAGGTAATCTTGTTGTTTTCAATTGTACATGTCTCTCTATGTATGCGAGTTCGAGAATATCATTATGTTTGTGTTTGTTTCATATTGCACTAGTATATGTTTTAACCTTTTCACAGACTCTTGATGAAGTCAATGAAATATCCCATTACCGCAGATGGCTATCGAGACTGAATTTCGTGTTGCCCATCGTTTCCCTTTGGACTTGTGACTTGTTGCTGATATTTGTTGCTGACATTGGTTGCTGTTTATTTCGCTTGGTTCCATTTACTCACATTCACTTTAAGTTTACAAGACTGCCTGGTTTATTTATACCTTTGCTTCTTACCACGAACTGCAACCTCCAATTTCTCAGCATATATAAGACTTGTTTCAGTATTATTTTGTACTCCTTGGGAACTTTGTGGTTTTAAAACTTTGTAACATTAAAAACTTTTCACATTTTGTCATACTTATTTGCTTAGGGTGTTCTCTCTTCCTCCTTGTGTTTCTACACCCTAGCCGTTTTTTCCTCTCTGTTTTTGCTCTTCAGGAAAGAGCTGAAAACCTGGCTGGAAGGGCAGATGTGGGGAGGTGGGGAGGGCGCAACCCCCCCCCCCACTGGCTCATTTAGGGTTTTTAACTAGATTTTTAATTGGTGCGGGTAGGAGGTAGTTTTTCAGTGTTTTTAGGAATTTTAAGGGTTTCTATAGTTTAAACGTTGAGGATTTTATTTACGCCACCCAGTCGCATGTCGATTGGGGCGGCTATACAAATTGAATAAATAAATAAATAAATAAATAAATAAATAAATAAATAAATAAATAAATAAATAAATAAATAAATAAATAAATAAATAAATAAATAAATAAATAAATAAATAAATAAATGAGCAGAGCCAACATCCAGCAACCACACCACTGTAGCAAGGGGAAATGTTTTTTTTTTTAAAAAAAAATATCCCTGAAGTTCCTAGATGATAGTTGTTGCAAAAGAACCTTTGTCCAGGAACTTCAAGAAAAAAGCCATAAATGGATCTGCTTAGTTCAAACCTGCGAACTTTGAGGCTTGACTGTAATTCCCTTCACCAGGAAATCAATTCTCTCCCGCTTCTCTACTGTAGTTTGAAAAGCAGGGAATCTCTTTCTGTGAGAAGAGATTCCATTGTCCAAAACATGCACTTTACTGAGCACACGTTCATTGCCAGACAAAGAAAGAGAAGTAGCACTACAGAAAATCCACTGGGAGCAACAAAGATGAAGTCAGCTCATAGAGATGGGTGAAGGCTCACACTCCCCAGATCCTGCTAAGGAAGGCCACACCTGCCTGTCTCCTAAGGTGCTGAAAAGCTAAGGCATCATCTCTCTCGGATGACCTGGCTGTGGGGAGAACTTTGCATATGGAAAGTCAAACGCTTGGGGCTGGGGTGGCTCAGTAGTTAAGAAGCTCACCTTGTTAGCTGGAAGGCTGGCAAGTCAGCAGTTTGAGACCCGGGTACTGCATGACAGATTGGGCACCTGTCTCTGTCCCACCTCTTGGGGACATGAAAGGAGCCCCATCCGGGAGTCCGCTGAATGGAGTTTCTCCATCAAAAATCCTTTCAACCCAGAATAATTTCTGACACGAAATTATTATTAGTCAAATGCTTCTCTTGAGATAGAAGAAATATCTGTGTGATTCCTTGGGCAAATCAGAGACAAAGCCAGCAGATCTGGGTTGTGTGTTTGCGGAACAGTTTCTTGTCTTTTTGAGCCTGAGTATCAAAGGTCCTGCTCTGCAGCATTGTTGCCACCAAGTAAAGCACAAAGAGGAAAGAGACAAAGGAATCCCCTTTCCCCTCCCCTTCACCCTCTTCATACCCTTCCCTGCACCAGTGAGCTTCCCCTATGGTGCTGCATAAAGCATCTGACACACAGCAAAGCAAAGAGAGAGAGACAGAATATAGCATGTAATGTCAGTGACACATTTCGAGACATTTGGTGTTCAAATTAAAAGGGGTGGGGAAAAGCCAAGCTCCCTTCCAATTTAGACTGGCCTTACTAACTAGTTTTTTGCCTTTTTTCTCATTTTTTAAATAACACTGAGGAATGAAGAGATGGCATAAAGTGGCAAAAAGGAGAGACTCGGGGATTTCATTATTGCCCCTTTCCTCCTTAAGGTGGGAGCCATCGCATAGGGATGCTTCCCTGCCACTTTGTCAGTTCTTCCCTGTAAGAAAGCTCACATATATTTAAATAATCTCCTTCCCCACTCTGAAATCAAATCTGCCTGTGAGCTTCACGCCCAGGTTAATAAAAAAAGAAACACAACTAACCGCGATTCTGAGCATTTTCTGCTGCATTTCCTATCCCAAAGCTGGAAACAAAGAACATTTGTTATTACAATCTGCTCCCCGCCAGCTGTCTCCCCTTGCTCTTTTTTCAACCTGTAAATGAGGCGGGTGGCTTCTCCTCACTCCACCAAATGACATTCTGGATTTGTAGACCGTCTTCCTAAGTTCAGAAAGTAGATACCGGTGTGAAAAGTGGACTGAGATGAAGAGAGGTTAATGCAGGGGAGTCCAAACTATGGCCCTTGGGCTGGATCTGGCCCCCAACACCAATTCATCCGGCCCGCAAAGCCGTCGTTGCTCCCGGAAGTGGAAGTAAAACGCGCCCATATGGAGGCTTACTTCCACTTCTGGGAGCAACAAGGGCTTCACGGGCCAGATGAATTGGCGTCATGGGCCAGATTTGGCCCACGGGCCACAGTGACCAGCCTCCTGAACCACGTGACTGGCTTGCGGCCCGAAAAGTTTGGGCACCCCTGGGTTAATGGGAGAAACCCTGGTCCCTTTGGATTCATCTGCCGGCACCCCGATTTCAGCTGCGCTTCTTTCCAGTTAAGGGCTTCTTTCCAATTAAGGGCGCTGATTGGTGCTCAAGTTGACAACAACACACCAGCCCTAACAAATAATAATAATAATAATAATCCAGATCTGCTCGCAGATAACCCCTTGTGACCCCCGGGATCCGCCCCCTCCCCCCCCCAAAAAAAGCTCTGTAACAGCCACGAATCGGTTTGCAAGACCATACGGTACAATGAGGACTGCAGCGGCTCAAGTGGCTAAGACGCTGACTGGGAGGCGGAAGGTCGGCAGTTCGATTCCCGAGTACTGCAGGACGGAATGAGCTCCCGCCTTTGTCTCAGCTCCTGCCAACCTAGTTCGAAAGCAAGAAATTGCAAGTAGATCAATAGGGACCACGTTGGTGGGAAGGTAAGAGCGTTCCGTGCGCTCCGGTGTCTAGTCATGCCTGCCACATGACCACGGAAATGTCTGCAGTAGCAGACAGCGCTGGCTCTTCGGCTTTGAAACAGAGATGAGCACTGAACCCTAGAGCCGGATACGACTGGCTTTCGAGCAATGGAAACCTTTACCTTTACTATGGTACAACGAAGAGGAGAAGAGGATCCATCCAGTCTGGAAAGTAGCAAGAGATCTGGAGGGTTGTCCAGGCAGACACAGATACACCAGCAAACAATGCGCCACCGCCAAAAGTAAATGCCGGGAGGCGAACTTACGGTCTCAGCGCCTAGCGGGCTCGTCCGGTCCGGGACGGAGGCGCCGTCTCATCCAAACAAAGAGCCCCGAGTCCTGCTCACATCTTGCGGGTCCCCTGGACCAGCCAGAGAGCAGAGCAACAACCAGCTCGGGGCAACCCGCGCCGTTCCCCGGCAGGACGCGGAGCTCCGCCCCCACATTACCATATCCGAGGCGGCGGCAGGCAGGCAGTCCTGTCTGAGTCGGACTAGGGAAGCGGCGCCGCCGGGGACGACGGGGAACCAATTCCAAAGCGCTCCCTCCGGCATCCTCGCCACGCCCACGCGCGGCTGAGGAGCAGCAGGGGCGACCCCTGCCGGCGGCGGCAGGAGGCGTGGCGGGGTTGGGGCCGGGCCACGGCGTGGAGCGGGAGCAAGAGTAAAAACAAAATGGAGCCCACGCACACCACTCTTTGCACCGTATCTGTCTACCTCCCTGTCCCTTTTGCCATGGAAACTTTCAGCGAGGCATAGGCTACACCCGTGATGGCGAACCTTGGCACTCCAGATGTTGTTGGACTTCAATTCCCAAAAGCCCAAGCCCCCTGTGAATCCACACGAATGGGTTTACTGCGATTCATCCGGCTCGCACTGCCCTCGTCGCTCCCGGAAGCGGAAGTAAAACGCGCCCGTCCGGGCGCGTTTTACTTCCGCTTCCGGGAGCGACGAGGGCAGTGCGAGCCGGATGAATCGCAGTAAACCCATTCGTGTGGATTCACAGGGGGCTTGGGCTTTTGGGAATTGAAGTCCAACAACATCTGGAATGCCAAGGTTCGCCGTCACGGGGTTAAACAGAAAGGAGAGCAATGCCCCAACCTAGTTGGTAGCGCAGCAGCTCTCTATCATGTTCCCCGAGGATGGGAAAGTGCAAGCATCATTTTCACTGACATTGTTTGTCTGCTGGGGAAATTGCTTAGCCCATTGTATATGTTGATAAACTGAGGTTAAGAGACTCCAACTCGCTCCGGTTTCTTTCAGGAAATGTATGACAGAGTGGCAATAATTCCGTCTCAAAGGCCAACATTAACTACTGGAGTGCAGCTCATAATATGAACCGTAGGCAGAGGTCTCTTCTCAATCCAACATACGCTGTCAGAGTTGCTCCAACTGAAGCAGGAGTTCCTAACCTTGGTCCTCCAGATGTTCCAGACTTCAAGGCTCAGAAGATCTAGCCAATACACCTCCGAAGGGAGCAAAATGAAATGTCTATGGTTCCAATAATTTACATCTGACATATGGGATTAAAATGCAGCAGTTAATACCATGTTTAGTTGCAACTCAAGTAACAACAACAACAACTTATTATTGTTAGAAACACTTAGAAACAATTGGAGTTGACAAAATCACCATCATTCAGCTGCAAAAGGCCACCCTGCTCAGATCTGCTCGCATAATTTGCCCATACATCACTTAGTCCTAAACGCTTGGGAAGTGTTCAACTAGTGATTTTGATACAAAATCCATCATTGTTATCTTGTTGGCTGTGTGTTTGAGGATAATAATAACAACAATAACAATAATAACAAGGAAATGTGGAGCCTAGCATTGAACGACAAATTGACATGGGAGATTAAAGTGAAACAAGATAATTTAAAAGAGAATAGGTTTTGGAATATATGGAAACCGTTTGTGGCGCAATCTCTTATGGTAAATGACAGTTCAGGACCTGCACCATCTCAAAGAGGTTTTTGGAGTTGAAATAGCAACTAAACTCTCCGGGCATTGTATATATTCACAGGGTGATTTGTAATTATTAAAAAATTATAATAGAGGTAGCTTAGAAAGCTCTTATTGTTTGATTGAGTAATATTTTACATTGTGGTATCTAACATTGTGGTTATATGGTAAACAATTAGTTTACGTACTGTTATGCGCTAGCCTCTATGAATGTGAGTTAATATTGCATTGAGGTTATCTTTGAGGTATTACTGTATTGTAATGTTATTGTTTTCTTTTTTTTCCTGTATGTCTGTTAATTTTTTTAATAAAAATTAATATAAAAAATAACAACAACAACAACAACAATAATAATAATAATAATAATGTGTCATCAAGTCAGTTCTGACTAGTGACCCTTTCCAAGGTTTTCTAGATAGACAGTATACATAAGCGGGTTACCATTCCCTTCTTCTGGGGAAATGGTCTGGGACTGTGCAGGTCGTTCATGACCACTTCTTCTTCCTGGAGGCACAGTAGGGAATCAAAAAAACCCAGCATATGGCTACAGGATCACATCTTATCCTTTAAATGGCATGTTGAATTTTCAGGTAAGGACATACTGGTATGTCAAAACAATCTATAACAATTCTGCAAGGAAGATATATTAACACTGGTTGAAATTATGTTGCTTAGCAAATATATAAAGAGCCCTACTACAAGTCTCTAGGGCAGGCGGGCAGGCATGTTGGCCTGCACGTGTAAGAACCACAGCAGGATTTTTAATTAGGTAGTTAAGAATGGCCAGAAAGTTAAGATTTTTCTTATGCTAAGCAATAGGATTTCAGGCATTGTGGTGGGAAGGATGA
This sequence comes from Bradypodion ventrale, assembly GCA_035047345.1. NCBI lineage: Eukaryota > Metazoa > Chordata > Lepidosauria > Squamata > Chamaeleonidae > Bradypodion > Bradypodion ventrale. The sequence goes on from JAWDJE010000001.1 coordinate 416,124,483, forward strand.
CTCACAGTATTCAGCTCTGTGGTTTCTTTGCAGCTGGCTTCTGACTCATTTTCTTCCAATCTTCTGATAATCAAAAATGTGGGTGCAAAATGGAAGTACCGTGAGGCATGGGATTAAAACTTCCAACTTCTTCACTCTGGGATTTGGATCAGGTTATTTGCATTTAACTGGGAGTAAAACAACGGTAAGGTATAGTTAATAGAAACAGTTGACTGCGGTGGCTCAGTGGTTAAGAAGCTCGCCTTGTTAGCTGGAAGGTCAGCAAATTGGCAGTTCAAGTCCTGAGTACTGCATGATGGAATAAGCACTCGTCTTTGTCCCAGTTTCTGCCAACCTAACAGTTCTAAATAGGGATCACTTTGGTAGGAAAAGATCTTGGGGATATGAAAGGAGCCTCATTTGGGCCTCCCCTGAGTGGAGTTCCTCCAGCAAAACTCTTTTCAACCTGGAAAGCACCTTTGAAGTGCTTCTCACACAATTAGAAAAGAAAAGAAAAAGAAACTGCTTTAATGTACAGTTTTGGCCCTTTTACGGCTATCTTAATGTTGGAGTCAAACTTTGATTAAGCTCAATAAGCATGATTAATGGGATGATGGACACTGCAGTCCCGCAACAACTTAAGGCCTGTGAGTTCTTCCTCTCCCAACCCTATCTTCTCAACTATAAATACATCTCTGAGAAGAAGCCTTATTCAGTCTCTGATCTGAGTAGAGTGAACTGAATTGTGCTGCTAGCAATTACTGAGGCCTTAATAAAATATGTATCTTCCACACACAAGGAAGGTACTGTGTTTACTTTTTTCGTTCAGAAGTGGTACGTCTGAAGAGGCAACTTTGTTCTACCTGTAACTTTAGAAGCTGTAGAGGTGAGCCAGAACTCCAGTAGCCTTATATTTTGCCTTGGAGCTGGCCTTCAGAAATTACCTGACAGATGGAAGGGTAGCTTTAAGGGAAACCACTCCCTAGAAAGTAACCTTTTCCATTAGATGTATTCCTTTCCACACAAGCTTATCACACCCAAGGTCTCCTCCTAACGCATGCCACTTTTGTGCAAGGAAACTGATGATGGAGCTTCCTGGTGCATGAAGCCCACTCACTTATCAGCACCTGAGCTGGTTTTATCTGAGGCCAGCACATCAAGTTAATTTTTTAAAACAGGAGATTCCGTGGTGACTGTTCTTGCTCTTAAGTTTTCAGGAAAGATATGTTCAATTGTTCCAATGAGTGGGCTGATAGTCTATACTTGCAGAAAGCTGAGATTTGTTTGGTCACTTACTCTGAATTCTTAAACATGACAGATGTCAGCTGGCATGAGATGAGAGGAATTCAGATGAAAGCACTGAATTTGAAATCCCATCAGAGCTCCCCCTTCCAGAGAAGCATGCAACCCATTGTTCTTTTCTTTAGCCTTTAATTAACATGGAAATTATTTTTATGACATCTCTGCACTCATGGATTATTTATCATTCCAGATAAGCAAGCCAGGAAGCAAGAAATGCATGGAAAGCACTAGCAATATAAAAAGGTGCTTTTTCTTTGTTACAAGTCTTTGCTGGAAACAAATATGTGTGCAACCCCAGTATTTTCCCAATAGAATTCATTAAAGAGGAAGCTGCCTGAAGATTGTCTTGATTAAAAGTACCTACATCATATAGGTATGAAAATAATGCAGAATAGTTTCCAGTAACCTGGTATGTACCAGATGTTAGCTTGCTGCTCTCAGACCCTTCCCAACCAACATAACCTAGGCCAGTGATGATGAACCTTTTAGAGATCGAGTGCCCAAGGAGGAAGAGGCACATGGGAAGGCACCATGAATGCCCACATACCCATGTGACATTGCCAACATGCCTCTGCCGAAGTCATGTGGGTGCATGCACATGCACGCAGCTTGAGGCATGCTGGTGATGTCACATGTGGGCCCCCACCAAGGTGCTCTCTAACACACACTCACACACACATACCACTGGGTCCTCCCAACCCCCGTGGATGCTCCCAACCCTCTGTGGCTGACTCACCTAGCCCTGCCGCCACCTCCCAGGGTGGGATTTCGGCCTCCCCTCTTGCCTCCCCTTTGTCAGAAGGAGAGGGGTGGTGGGGAAGCAACACCAGCTGGGATAGGCAGGGCAGGGCTTCCCCTCAACAGTACATGTGCCATAAGCAAGGCCTCTGTGTGGCACGCATGCCATAGGCTCTCCATCACTGGCATAGGAAGTATATGACACTAAATGTTTCTGAAATCATAGCCCATAGCATCTGGACAGTGCCTTCTTGGGAAAGTCTGGCACTGGTTGGTTCCCTTTTAAAAATGGGATGAAGCCCATGAAAGCTTATGCCAAATTAAACTTTTTAGTCTTTAAGATGCCGCAAAACTTAGAGATTGGTCCCGTCCCCCCCAGACTAAACACAACTTTCCTCTTGGAAGGTTTCAGTTGTTGTGGCTCCATTGGAAGTGTAGTCCATTGTAGACAAAATGACCTTCTTGGTAGCCACTCTCAGGTTGTAGAACATCAGGGGTAGGCAAGTCCCTTTTCTGCTTAGGTGAGCTCTCAGCAACTGGTAGGCTGCTCAGACCTTTAAATAGGTGAGTGCTGTCTTTTCCATCATTGTTTTTTAACTGATTGCAACTCAACATTGTTTCAATATTAGTTTGTAAGTTTTCATAAATTGCCACAGTTACTGTAATTGTAGCAGATTGACAAGGTGCCAGAACACATCTCTGTTGTGCATGGGCTTGAGCATGCAACCAAGGCGCACACCAACAGCTTATGTGAATATGTAACATTCTGGTAGTTGTTATATTAACATGATGACTTTTGGGGTACACAGAAAGTGCCTCCTCAATGACTGTGGTATTTTTGAACCACAATAGGGTATACCCTGGTAACAACAACCTTGTGTTGCTGGCTAACCTTTCTAACACTAGGTCAGGTGAACGGAGCTGCAGAATGAACTCACCAAGAGGTGCCTTTGTTTTGGCAATTTCATGTCTGGCCTAGACATAAGAGGAGAAGAATAATGATGACTTTTTGCTTTCCCCCCCCCCTCACCATGTCTCAAGGCTAAACATGCCCAGTTCCTTCATTATTTCCTCATAAGGTTTGGTTTCCAGACCCCTGATCATTCTTGTTGCCCTCCTCTGGACTTGTTCCAGTCTGTCGGCATCATTCTTAAAGAGCGGTGTCCAGAACTGGACACAGTACTCTTGATATGGTATGATGAGTATTGAATAGGGGGAGACTAATACTTCATAGGTTTTGGAGACTGTACTTTTGTTAATGGAATTTCGTGTAAACCATCCCTGCTATTGCTAGATTATGACGCCCATTGTCCCTGACCACTGGCTATGTCAGTGAATGCTGATAGAAGCTGGAGCTTAGAGATATCTGAACAGGCAGTTATATGCTTCTCTCTTTTGTGTATAGGCAATGGTAAGCCTCTCCTGTATATTTATACATCAAAATTCTACGAAGAACCAGTCCAAAATGAAACAAGAGATAATACTGGAGCACGAGACTCCCAAAAGTCACTCAATAAGCTTTTGGGGGTTAGCAAGTACTAACGAATCAAAATGGTTATATTGTTGTTTACAGTTTTGCCCAGTCATCAACAAAAATACAGACTGCAACCAAGGAATCAGAAAGAGACTGAAATTTGGAACCACAGTGATGAAGGAAATAGTAAAGATTTGTAAGTGCAAAGATATGTCATAGGAAACCAAAGCCAAGATCATCCATATTGTGTTATTTCCAATTACCATTGATTGGTGTGAACATCTGACAATGAAGAAAGCTGACAGGAAAATAATTGATTTATTCAAAAGGTGGTGTTGAAGAATACAGTCTTCTGGCAGTAAGACAAAGACAAAAAAGTTCACTAGAAGCAAAAATGATGAAATTGAGGCTATTTTTCTTTGGACATATGTCTATTGTGACGAAAAGTAGAAGGCTGTTGTGATCCAGCCCTCCTCTGACTCCGAAGAGGACCTGGATCAGGGGGCACTCCATATGCCCAGCCCAGTTCTGCTTGAACCCGAGCCTGAGGATGCCCTGAGTCAGGGATCTCAGCCTGCGCCTGGCCCAAGTCTGTTTTCCCCAGCAGCTGACCTGTCAGATCAGGAGTCTGGCTCTGACAGTGATCAGTCCTCAGTCAGGGAGAGGTCTAGGAAACAGCTACAACCTGAGATGCAGGCAGGCTAGAGCAAAGCACCAAAGAAGGCTCCCAGCTGATACCGGTTAGCTGGGAGGCTTATAAGCAAGCTTCTTGCAGCCTACCAGTGTTGGTACAACTCTCGTGTGAAGACTGACATCCTGCTTGACTCCAGACTAGACCCTGACTTCTCTGCCAACCCTGATGACACCCCTGGACACCCTGTGGATTAGACTACTGACTTGGACTACCGATAAACAGACCTCGGCTTGCCTTTTGGACTTTGATATCTGAACTACCCTCAAACAAGACTCTCTGTATAGCACCGCTGTGTGGTGACCGTGCCTGCCCAGGTGGGTCAGCACAAAGGCAGTAGGAAAAGGGAAGTTACAATATGAGAGGGATTGGCTCAGTAAAAGAAATCACAGCCTTTAATTTGCTTGTCCTGAGCAGGACTTTTAATGACAGGAGATCATTAAATCATAGAATTGTCGTAAGTCAGAAGCAACAAAAAACATGTAACAGGAAGCACAAAAACGGAGCTAATAAAAACAAGTCCGAAGAACAGCAAAAAAGTACAGTGATGATTAAGAAAAATCTACCAAGATGAAAGTTTGCAATATGGTGGTGTAAATGTCTGATTTATACAGCATTATTTCCTCAGTCTGAATGTAATTAAGAAAAAGAAAGAGATGTTTCATGGAGCTGTCATAGCTCTTAGCCTAATCTGCAGTCCATTTCAGTCCTAGCCAGACAGAAGAAACCATTCTTCTAGACAGACAAATTAATGGCTGTGCTTATATGTATGGCATTTTTATGCAGCTTGTTATCTGGACAGTTGTTCAAAATCATTTACATAAACTATCAATAAATATCATAAACAAATTTATTCTTGGCAAGAATTTCTTTTAAAAATTATAATAGTGGGCCTAAAAAGTCATTTATAAACTCAATTAAATATATTCAAAAGCATGTTTTACCTGGGGTCTCCTAGGTAACTGGACCCCAAGACTCCCACTTTGCACATATTAAAATGCATAGTTGTCTTACTCTCTGTCTAGCATCTGGGCCAGAGATGGGATATATATGGGATTTTTAAATAGCAATTCCCAGCATGGCACAGCTAGCATCCTGGCTTTGGGATTTTGTGGATGTTTCAGTCCAAAAGACAAATGTCCCAACGCTTATGTTTTTTTGAGAAACCCAAAAACCTTTTGATCTAAGCCAGGACTCACCAAAGGTTATCACTGTAACCTGCTTTAAATTCCATAGTTTGGTCTCAACAGTGTAACCTTTGAACATAAGCAGAGAATCATTACTCTGCCTAACAGGATGGCAGCACATACAATTTTAATACTGGAGGTTAGGTAGAAGTGAGAATAGTTTCAGCAGGTGTTTTGCCTTTGCAGCTGACATGGTTGTCCTATCTCTCAATCCTGAAGGGGTTCAATATTGACTCAGCCTTCCATCCTTCCAAGGTCGGTAAAATGAGTACCCAGCATGTTGGAGGCCAAATGCTAATTACCTTGTGAACCGTCTAGAGAGTGCAATAAGTGCTATGGGGAAGTATATGTCTATTTGCAATTACTGTTGCCATTTGTCATTCTTCAGAGCACAATCCAGTTGTATGGGGTGCAGAAGACATTTTAATGTATGTTTGTAGATGCTTACATAAAACATAAGAGGCAGTGTGTGTATTATTTATGCAGTCCTTGATGCATGCAAAAAATTGGCCTGGTTTTAAACCCTCCAGACAATACAGCCTTGTTAAATGGATTGAAACTAAAATATTGCAAGCTCACAATATGGCTGGCTAACTTCTTTTTTTCTCCCCTCCCCCAGTCATTTATAAACATGCTCAAAATATGTGCATGCCAAGAAGCAACATATTTTCCAAAGCATTTTGAGTGAAAACTGTTTGAACTCCTGGTGAATTGAAAATCTTAGGTGACAATGACATACAAACAGACCAACTGAAGATGAGGCAGTGTCTGGCAGTTGCAACCAAACGTACAAAGAATATTTGAGCATTGTAAGAGCTAATATGTTTCCTACAAGCCAAATCACTGTGAGTTAGAACATGTGTGGTCAGAGGCATGGCATAGTTATTCTGTGTAGGTAGATTTTAAGAGGACAGAAAAGAGACCCTTCACCTCTTGCAAAATGGGCCTGAAAGGTTAAGTATTGCAGGAGGTTGTATGGATTTTACAAAATGGTATGTAGAGCATAGATGAGTGCAGAATCCAATCCAATCAAATAAAAATTATCTAGCACAGGTGTGGCTCACACTTGAGATAAGTAGCCGCTGAAGGCCACTGAATAAGCGCAGCAAGATTACTAATATTGATCAAAGTGTAGTGAGATATAATTGGAATTGCACTCTAGCATCTGGAGGATTAAAAACTGCCTACCCTAGTGTGAACTTAAAAACACCTTAAGAGGAAAATAATTTTCCAGAAAGAGTTAAAGATTTCCAGGATCTCTTGAGATCAATTCAAATCTGGTGGGGTAAGACTTGCGACTGAAATGTAAGAATTGAAGGGTATAACTTACTCAAAAGAAATAACTAAGGAAGAAGTGAAGAGGAGTAGCATTATATTACAGGATGGTTATAATTGCAAGGATATTCATGAGTTGTAGCATTGGCTCCTAGTGGAGAGAATTTCAGTAAAAATCAGAGAAGAAAGACTAGTGATATCACTGCAGGGGTCTGTTATAGCCAGACTGGATAGGTGAATGATGTCCTCCTTGCAGATCCATAAGTATCCATATTGACAGCTGTGGAAAGGAACACTCACTCCCACTTCCTTGACCTTGAGACGCGCGAGAAACACCCCCCCCCCCCGAACAGTAAAGGTAAAGGTTTCCCTTGCTCGAAAGCCAGTTGTATCCAACTCTAGGGTTCATCTCTGTTTCAAAGCCAAAGAGCCAGTGCTGTCTGCTTCTGCAGACGTTTCCATGGTCATGTGGCAGGCATGACTAGACACCGGAGTGCACAGAATGCTGTTACCTTCCCACCAAAGTGGTCCCTATTTATCTACTTGCAATTTCTTGCTTTCGAACTGCTAGGTTGGCAGGAGCTGGGACAAAGACGGGAGCTCATTCCGGCCTGCAGTACTCGGGAATCAAACTGCTGACCTTCCGCCTCCCAGTCAGCATATTAGCCACTTGAGCCACTGCTCAAGTGAACAAGGAGAACAAGGTACCAACAAAAGAAAGAGCAAGTTTATGTTCCATCCCTCTTAAAAGAAAGAAAATCATTGTAAGCCTCACTAGAAAAGCCCATAGACTCAGTGGGGATTCTGAGATTCTGGGGAATCAACTTCTCCATAAGTTCCATTGATTGAAATGGGCCAACTGAAGTTGCAACTTACTCCACTAAAGTAAGTCACACTGTATGTAGAGAGGGTGATGCAAATTTGACAGCCCTTTGTTTAAGACATTATAAGTTGAAATCCAACCAACAGCTTGGCAGTCATGCTTTTTAAATTTGCGAGCACACGCTGTTCATAATAGTTTGGTGCATAGCCTGAGGAAGATGGAATTTAAAGCTAACTGTTGGTTCATTTGTCCTCGCCTTAGAATCACAGAAGGACCACATGGCTCCATTTAGTTTATTCCAAAACCCCAAAGGTTCAGTGGGCCTATTCTAATGTGATTTACAACACAGAGCAACAGAATTTTAGCTATTGCCAATATTCAAAGTAGAGAGGTATCTGAGTAGTGGGTTAATAAGTTTTCAGATGAGCTGAGGTTTAAGAGAGGCATTATAGGAACTGGAAGAAAGGTGTAATTACCAAGGAGCTTTATAATAATTGTAGACAAAAAGTCAGGAGATAAATACAACACTGACTCTTTACTAAAATATGCAATAACCAAAAGCAACTTTTCCAGACATGCTCAATCTGATACAGATCCTGGTTCAGCAGTAGGGTATATGAACTTAACAAATAACAAAATGATACTAATGATACTTGTCCTTGAGCATTGCTCCGCAGTTGGAATTCTACAAGGCAGATGGCTGGCACCAAAGCAAAGAGATACATACTGGAAACTAAGAGCTGACCCTGAAAGTTGTCTCTCAGATGGAGTGCACAGCCCCAAGGGAGAGGATAAGTTCCCTTTTGGCATCATCTTTTCAAATAAAATGCTTCATTTTGTTGAGTCAACATTTTTTGAGTTTAAGGAAGAAGTTGCCCAAAATCTCCTAGTACAACCCTGTCCTTTCCAACAGAGAGAACCATACTTATAATATGGAAAGCTGGGCATGGCACAGAACTACATGGGCAGAGTGTTATGTTCAAGAAGATCCCACACCAAGATTAGAGCTATAACTAACAATTGGTGTAATGGAATTCACTACTCTATCAGTTGAGATCTGTATATTAGGTAGAGGATGGACACTCGGGGGGCTGATTTTATGCTTCTTTATGCCAGAGGTGGGGCAGATGGAGACTTATGCCCTTCCAAGAGCAAATACCAATAGATTTGTTCACTCCTTTCAAGCAGCAAATTTTTTGCTCTCCCTAAATTTGGGCACCCTGTTGCTTTGTCCTAGTTACAGTTCTCAGATCTCAATAGTTTAGAAGACAACAGCAGTTTCGCAAATCTTTTCTGAAATCCAGGAATCCAATTTATAATACTGTATGTGAGAAAGTTTTTTGCCTATCAAGTTTCCTATCCAGCACTGAATGGATACTACAAGTAATAGGTACATAGGATTTGTGAGCTTTTAGATGCGGGGTATAAAAATTGTTTTGCTTGGGGTTGAATTCATATTTTTAAGGGTGGGCCAACGCCTGGCTCACTATGAAGGTAAAACCGATGCAAAGTATACACACTAAAAATAAGGAGCTTGACTTGGATCTAATATTAATTAAGAAACTATATAAAGCAAAAGAAGAGCCTGCTAGGTTTCAGCATCCTGCCTTTACATCTGAAGCTGTAGTCCTTTGCATATGTTAACATTTGCATCGTGTGCTCCCTCCAGGGAGCTCATGACATTCTGCTCTCACAGAACCTGTGAAAAATTCATACCCAGTTGACTCTAAAAGCAAATTTCTATGACAATGGCTCTCTTTTTTTAGATGTTGTTTACCACCCACAGGTTCTACGTGGGATCCATATAGATTGGGTTCTACTGCCAAATACCCTGATTGCTGGTCTACTAGGGCTTCATTGGAGGCTCCTTGACACACTCTATGCCCGTGATGGTGAACCTTGGCACTCCAGATGTTCTTGGACTTTAATTCCCAGAAGCCCCCATGAATCCACACGAATGGGTTTACTGCAATTCATCTGGCCCACATCGCCCTTGTCGCTCCTGGAAGTGGAAGTAAAATGTGCCTGTACCAAAGTTTGCCATCATGGCTCTATGCCCAACGAAAGGTTATATAGATAAGGCAATCCAATCTGTATTCTTTAGGAGATATTTGAACACACTTTATCCTGGCATCTGTGACACTGTTTGCATGTTTCTGGATCTGGGCTTTAACAAAAATCCTGCAAATGGCAGGGAAGGAAATGCCAGTGGGTGTAACCTGGAGGGAGACTAGGGCTTCTGGTAATTGAAGTCCAAGAACACCTGGAGTGCCAAGGTTGGCCATCACATGACTATACAATAATAATCTTTACACAATTTCAGAAATGCTCAATCACATATCACATTTAATTTAATTTTAATTTAATTTAATAGTCATACTTATATAAGAACATAAGAACATAAGAACATAAGAACAGCCTTGCTGGAACAGGCCACAGCCCATCCAGTCCAGCATTCTGTCTCACACAGTGGCTCACCATTTCCTTCAGGGTATTCCCAAGCAGATGCCTTCACCTGCTTAGGATTCCCTGGAAATGGCATTGAGAGATATCCTGCCTATCTCTCCAACCCGGAGGTTGTCCTTAGGTAGCCATAATTATAGCCATTGATACCCTTGTCCTCCATGAACTTGTCTAATCCTTTCTTAAAGCTGTCAAGACTGACAGCTGTCACCACTTCTTCTGGCAGGGAGTTCCATAGACCAGGGATCCTCTGGGTGAAAAAGTACTTTCTCTTATTTGTTTGAGAACTAGCACCCAAAAGTTTCATGGAGTGTCCCCTAGTTCTAGTGTTGTGCGATAGGGAAAACAGTTTTTCCTTATCTACTTTGTCCACACCGTGCATGATTTTATAAACTTCAATCAGGTCACCTCTTAGACGCCGTCGTTCAAGAGTGAAAAGGCCCAACCGTTGCAGCCTCAGATGGTAAGGAAGGTGTTCCAGTCCCCTAATCATTCTGGTTGCCCTCCTCTGTACTTTCTCCAACTCCATAATATCCTTCTGGAGGTATGGCGACCAGAACTGTACACAATATTCCAGATGGGGCCTCACCATAGATTTATAAAGAGGCAAAATGACACTTGCTGACTTATTTTCTATACCCTTCCTAATGATCCCTAACATTGAGTTTGCTTTTTTCACTGCTGAGGCACACTGGGTTGACACCTTCATTGAGCTGTCCACCAGGACACCAAGGTCCCTTTCCTGGTTTGTCGCAGAGAGTTCAGACCCCATCAGTTTATAAATGTAATTGGGGTTTTTTGCCCCAACATGCATCACTCTGCACTTACTGATGTTGAAGCTCATTTGCCACTGTTTTGCCCACTCCCCCAGTGTCAAGAGATCCCTCTGGAGCTCTTCACAATCTCTCACAGTTTTCACTACCCTGTATAATTTAGTGTCGTCAGCAAATTTGGCTACCTTGCTTTTTACTCCTACCTCTAGATCATTTATGAAGAGGTTGAAAAGCAGGGGTCCCAGTACTGAACCTTGGGGGACCCCACTCTTTACTTCCCTCCACTTGGAGAAGTGTCCATTTAGTGCTACCCTCTGTTTCCTGTCCCTTAGCCAGTTGCTGATCCAGGACAAGACCTGTCCCTTTATTCCATGACTGGTAAGTTTATTCAAGAGCCTTTGGTGTGGGACCTTGTCAAAAGCCTTCTGAAAGTCCAGATAAACAATGTCAACTGGATCCCCCTTATCCACATGCTTGTTGACACTCTCAAAAAATTCCAACAGATTAGTGAGGCATGATTTGCCCTTGCAAAAGCCATGTTGGCTCTCCTTTAGCAGCGCCTTCTCTTCTATGTGCCTATTAATTCTATCTTTTAGGATGGTTTCCATCACTTTACCTGGGACACATGTCAAACTGACAGGTCGGTAATTTCCTGGATCACCCCTAGATCCTTTTTTGAAAATTGGTGTTATATTCGCTACCTTCCAGTCATCAGGCACAAAGCCTGATTTGAGGGAAAGATTATATATTTTGGCTAGGATATCAGCAATTTCATCTTTAAGTTCCCTGAGAACTCGTGGATGGATGCCATCTGGTCCTGGGGATTTGTTAGTGTTTAGCTTAACAAGACATGCAAGGACCTCCTCCCTGGTTATTTCTATCTTGCTTAATTCTTCGGTTTCCCTCCCTACGAAGATAGGCTCTGTTTTGGGCATGTGGTCTCTGTCTTCTTCAGTGAATACTGAAGCAAAGAATTCATTGAGTCTCTCTGCAATCTCTGTTTCCTCTTTAATAACCCCTTGCCTTCCATTGTCATCTAATGGTCCAATGGCCTTCCTAGTTGGGTTCTTACTTCTAATGTACTTAAAGAAGTCTTTGTTATTTCTCTGAGTATTTTTAGCTATACGCTCCTCAAAGTCTTGCTTTGCTTTCCTGATTGTTGCCTTGCATTTGTTCTGCCAGAATTTATGTTTCTGCCTGCTGTCCTCATTTGGACAAGCCTTCCATCTTCTAAATGAGCTTTTCTTGCTCTTGATCACTTCCCGAACAGCTCCTGTAAGCCACATCGGAGTCCTCTTGGACCTGGCAGTGCCCTTTTTCCTTTTGGGTATGCATTCCAATTGAGCCTCTGTTATTGTTTTTGTAAACAGCCTCCATGCCTCTTGGAGTGTTTGGACTCTCTCAATTTTCCCTTTCAGTTTCTTTTTTACTAGTTTCCTCATCTTTGGGAAATTTCCTTTTTGAAAATTTAAGGTCTCTGTGTTAGATTTTATCAGTGACTTGCGGTCTATGATCAAGTTAAACATAATTGAGTTGTGGTCACTGTTCCCTATTGGATCAGTCACATTAACATCTTGCACCAGATCCTGAGTATTACTCAGGATCAAGTCAAGGATTCTTGTACCTCTAGTTGGGTCTTCAACCATCTGTCCCAGGGAACAATCATTGAGCATATCTAGGAACTTTATCTCTTTATCATGTGCTGAACAACAGTTCACCCAGTCTATGTGAGGGTAATTGAAGTCCCCCATTATAACCAGGCTTCCCTTCCTGGATGCCTCCTTTACAACATTCTCCAACTGCCAGTCTCCCTCAAGAGTTTGGGTCGGAGGCCGATAGTATATGCCTACTGTTAGACCATCCTTGTGGCCTGGTACTCTTACCCACAGAGCTTCTAATGGTGACTCCAAATCACCTAGATATTCCAATTCATACGATTTTATCACTTCTTTGACATACAAGGCTACACCACCTCCTGTTTGCCCCTTCCTATCCTTCCTGTACAGTTTGTAGCCTGGGATAACTGTATCCCATTGGTTATCATCCGTCCACCAGGTTTCAGTGATACCAATAATATCAATATTTTTATCTATTGCTAAGTATTCCAGCTCCCCTATTTTGTTACGGAGGCTTCTGGCATTTGTATACAAGCATTTATATATGCTTTCCTGATACAGTCTTTTGAGTCCAGTTGCATTGTTAGACTGCCTCTTGCATCCTTCTGCTAGAGTGTTGGTGACTAGCTCCTTGCTCTGCTCAGTAATTTTTGCATCCTCCTCACTACTCAAGTACACACTTTCCCGAAACGGATGCTGCCCAGCTCCTGTCGGCTTTCCCCCAGTTATCAGTTTAAAAGCTGCTCTGCAGCCTTTTTGATGTTGAGTGCCAGCAATCTGGTCCCATCATGGTTTAAATGCAACCCATCCCTCCTGAACAGATTTGGCTTGTCCCAAAATGTTCTCCAGTTCCTGACAAATCTGAAGCCCTCCTCTCGACACCACCGCCTCATCCACGCATTGAGGCTTCTGAGCTCTGCCTGCCTGGTAGGTCCTGCGCGAGGGACAGGCAGCACTTCTGAAAATGCTACCTTGGAAGTCCGGGACTTCAATCTTCTTCCTAACAACCTAAATTTGGCTTCCAGGACAGACCGCTTGGCCTTCCCAACATCATTAGTACCAACGTGTACCATGACAACTGGCTCGTTCCCAGTTCTCTCTAACAATCTATCTAGATTTCTTGTGATGTCTGCAACTTTTGCACCTGGCAGGCAAGTCACCATACGGTTATCATGTGCATCACAAATCCATTTCTCTGTATTTCTAATTATTGAATCGCCTAGTACAAGGAGCCTCTCTCCTGCAATCTGTTCATCTACATGCACCTCATCAACCATATTAAGGGAGAGAACCTCAGTTTGTTCCTGTTGTTCATCTTCCTGGATCTCATCAAGTGTGATGAAGGAGAGATCATCAGGTGGAACCAGTTGTTCCTCTGTGTGTTCCTCATCAGGTGTGATAAGGGAAAGAGCCTCAAATTTATTCTGTAATTTCAGACTCTCAGAGTGATCCCCTACTCTTCTCCTCCTTTGAGTCACATTCCTCCAACCATCTCCCTCCTGAGTTAGTGAAGGGCCTTCTCCCTCAGAACTGTGCCCTGTCACTTCTTTGTCCAGCATAGTCTGTTCCGCTCTGTCCAAGAACAGCTCAAGCTCCTTAATTTGTTGGTGGTTACATATGCGGGCCTCTAGCTGCTGGACCTTCTCTTCTAGTAGTGCAACCAGCTTGCACTTGCTGCAAGTGTAGTTCTCCATATGCTTTGGCAAGAACACAAACATGGCACAAGAATTGCAGGTAACTACAGCTGTTCCCTCAGAATCCATTTTAACAAGTGCAGTATTCTGGGCCTCAAAAATGTACACGTTTACTACCTTTCTACCTAGTAAGACTATATTTTTTTTGTTCCTAGTTTGTAATCTCGCGCGCCGTTAGGCGCGCGGGCCTCTAAAGCAGCTCTACTCCAACTGCAAAACTTACCAGTGCTCACTTCCTTTGTTTGGCTCTCCTCAGCAGCAGCTCTGCTTAAGAGCACATGCAGAGTCAAAAGGGTAAAACCTGACTCAGGGCGGCATTACAATAATTTTAAAAACCTATAAAAACACTTAAAAACCCCAATTATCCCAATCACCCACCTCACCCACCATAAAATGAAAGAGAGGGTTCTTAAATTGTTATCATGTTAGGAGCCAGCAGGCGGGAACCGAATTCCCATTAGGGCCCCACACCTGCCCTGCCAGCCAGGTCTTCAAACCTTTCCTGAAGGGCAGCAATTCTGTTTGAAGTCTTAGATCTGTTGGCAGGAGGTTGCAAAAGGCTGGAGAGGACACGGAGAAGTCCCTCTTACAGGTGCTAGATAGATGTGCTCCTCTAGTTGATGGCACAACCAGAGAGCCCCTCTGGTCTGCTCTGGTTGGACAAGCAGACACTCTTGGGGTGATGCGGTCTCAAAGGTATCCTGGCCCACTACCATATAGGGCTTTAAAGGTCAAAACCAGCACCTTGAATTGCACCCAGAGGCAAACTGGTAACCAGTGCAGCTCCAGAAGTAGAAGCGAGGCACGGGCATATCATCCGTACCCCATCACCACCAGGGCTGCTGCATTCTGGACCAACTGCAGCCTCCGAATGTTCATCAAGGGCAGCCCCATGTAGAGTGCATTACAGTAATCTAGTCGGAAGGTGACCAGAGCGTGAGTGACCATGATCAAGGAGTCCCAGTCCAGGAGTGGGCACAACTGGCGAGTCGCCTGAAGTTGGGCGAAAGCCCTCCTGGCCACAGCCATTACTTGTTCTTCTAACAGCAGCTGCGAGATCAGAAGGACCCCCAAGTGGCGCACTGGGTCTGTTTTGGGCAAAACAGCCCCATCCAGAACCCAAAGATGGTAGCTCCCGGGGTAACACAGGGCCCCTTATCCATAGCCACTCTGTCTTGCTGGGATTCAGCCGAAGCCCGTTGCCCCCCATCCAGACCCCAATGGCCTCCAGGCATCCGGATAGGATTTTGACGGCATCACTGGAGTCCCCATGGGCTGAGATGTACAGCTGAGTGTCATCCGCGTACTGATGGTACCGCACCCCATGGGAACGAATGATCTCACCCATCGGCTTCATGTAGATGTTAAATAGGAGAGGAGAGAGCACCGAACCCTGAGGCACCCCATATTTGAGGAGCCTAGGGCTGGACCTCTCCAACCACACCGAATGGGTACGGCCCTCCAGAAAAAAGGAAAACCAGGACAGCACAGTGCCCTGGATCCCCAATCCTTCGAGCTGTTCCAGAAGGATACTGTGGCTGACGGTATCGAAAGCCGCTGAGAGGTCAAGAAGAGCAAGGATGGAAGGATGACCCCCGTCCTGCTCCCGCCAGAGATCATCCATCATCACATACTCGGCAGCAGCCTGACATAAAGTTTTGATTTTAAAAAAATCATTTTTCCTGTTCTTCCCCTTCCTTCCCAATGGCCATCAGCAGAAAACAGTATTGCAAAGGAAAGGTTGCAGAAAAACTCAAATCCGCAAGGAAGCAGCTGACACAGGCAGACTAGCCTAGTTTCCGGCAGACTAGGTCTAGATCCACACCTAGCTAGATATGGGTCTGTATAAGTTACTTTGTCCCCATCTTCACCTATGATGAAAACAACGAGTGAAAACAGTGAAATAATAGAACAAGCAAAATCATTTACTTTAGTGACATCTCTTTATTTTATTTATTTTTATTTTATTTTCTGATTTATATTGCCACCCAATTCCGAAGACTGGGCGGCTCACAGATAATAAAACCAATCACAGTTTAAAAAGCAATAAAAAAACCATTAAAACTACTGACAAAAGTTAAAAAAAATTACCCCAACCCTTACAGATTAAAAAGATTAAAAGAAGAGAGAGTGTTCTTACTAAATTAGTCAGCAGGGCGGAGTCACCACGTCGCTGGTGCCCCAAACCTGCTTTGCCAAAATCCAGTTGCTTCGTATAGTATATCATACTAAACTAGATTAAGTTTATTAGTGGGCCTTTATTGAATCAATTACTCTCCTATGCTAAAATAAATTGCAGTTAGAGGAGGCCCATTTGAATCAATGCAACTTATAGAGAAATTGATTTATCAAATCCCCTTTGATTCCATGGGCCTACTCTAGTGTGATTTACTACACTAAGCAAAAGAAATTTTGCCAGATTGTGCAGAGTGTCATGGGGCAAATAGTTGCAATTGAAAACTGCCCAATCCGTTGCTTTTGCTTGGAGTTGCTTTTGCTAAGAGTTGTAAGTTTAATGGTTCTGTAGTTATTACTCTCCTTGGCATCTCCTTTCTTCTGGACTTGAAAATATACTGAATGTTTCTAGTCTGTGGGCCATATTTGCCAACACATTCTTGTTAGGAGTTTGATACATTTTGCTTTTGTAGTTTGAAATAACTTTATCCTATCCATTTTTGTTTTAGAAAACACAAGGACCTATCTACTTGCACCTTCTAAAGAGACTCATCTGTTTGTCCTGTAAGAAAAAATTCAGATTAAAGTGAGCACATTTTGCTTTGACAGATTTAAATAGCAGTGGAATTTTCTAGCTAGCTGGGGGTGGTGGTGAACATTTGATAGCTGCTGTGGAATTCAGATGAAATTCAAAGAAGACTAGTGAGAGATGCAGCCTAGAATAGCTGCAGAAAATTGTCTAGGGAAGAGAGAAAACTGCATAGTAGTTATGTTAGCATTGTCCGTGTGTACAGCACATGCCAGTGCAACTCTCAATCATCCTGTACATTAAAAAAATACAGAGAACACTAATATCTGTAAGAAAATGTTACAGTCTGCAGTGCAACTTTGGGCCAGGATAGTGTGTTCTTAGTGTATAAAACTGCTGTGTTGTTCCCAGAGTGTTTTCTGTATGTTTGTAATCTATTCATATTTGTGGCTTGTTTTTAATGCGTCTTACTCTCCTGAGATTTGTTATGGTTGAAGGCCAAAGCAAATAAACTCAACTAACTTAAAACATTCTATTTATTGAAGCTTCAGGGCTGTTCTCTGGGATAGTACATATGAATCTCCTGTTGTGAACTCCATTTTCTGA
Source organism: Bradypodion ventrale (assembly GCA_035047345.1). NCBI lineage: Eukaryota > Metazoa > Chordata > Lepidosauria > Squamata > Chamaeleonidae > Bradypodion > Bradypodion ventrale. The sequence continues at coordinate 416,141,808 of JAWDJE010000001.1, forward strand.
AAATAAAAATACAGTAGTGTGATTTTTTTAAAATATGTACTTTGGTTTAGTATCCACAGGACAATCTATCATCCTTATATTAATGCAATAATAATTTTTAAACAAGTACTTAAAAGAAATGATCCCTTCTTTTGTGTTTCTCTGTAGAGATCCAGGTATAGTATATGTCTGTATATCTCAGATGCTGGATCTTAGTGATTTGGGGGAAATGAAACAAAAATTGTTGTGGAAAGAAGTTCTTTCTAAAAAGAGAGAGAGAGAGAGAGGAATTGTTTGTTTTAAATGAAAGTACAGTATTGGAGTGCATGACTGAGACTTATAAAATGGTACATGGTTTGTGGTCTTCACTGTCTATTACTCCCAGATACAATATACTGTATTAGAGAAACCCTATCCCATTCTCATCATCTAGAATTTCCTTTTCTTTCATTTGTTTTCCCGACCAGTGTTGGACTACATTTGTTCCTGCCAATAGGAGTCCTATAAAACCAGGTCTTTTTAAGTACTTGCATATCAAGTGGTTTTGATTTCTGCTTTTAGTTTAGTTAGTTAGTTTAGTTTATTCGATTTATACCCCACCCTATTCAGCACAGGCCAACTCAGGGCGGCTAACAACATATACATACCCCCAAAGGGTTTACATACAAAATATGGAATGCAAAACAAATACATATAAAGTACAAAATATATAGAAAAAAATATACAAGTAAAATACATAAGTATACAATAATACAACGTGTCTCAGCTGGAGGCAAGGCTACATAGAAATATCTAAAATACAATATATCGAAATGCACAACAATTACAAAGTTACACAGAACAATATAGCCCCCTCTCAACCATAGTAAGTCCCAAGGAGCAGAAACATCGGCATCTTCCCACTTCTCCCGTGGCCAATGCCTGACTGGGAGAAGGAGCCGTGGCAGCATCCGCGTTCGGGGCAGTTTTTAAAGTCCCCGCCGCCCCTCCACCTGCTCCCACTTCTCCCACGGCCAATGCCTGACTGGGAGAAGGAGCCGTGGCAGCGTCCACGTTCGGGGCAGTTTTAAAGTCTCCGCCACCCTTCCACCTGCTCCCACTTCTCCCGCGGCCAATGCCTGACCGGGAGAAGAAGCCGTGGCAGCTTCCGCGTTCGGGGCAGTTTTAAAAGTCCCCGCCGCCCCTCCACCTGCTCCCACTTCTCCCGCGGCCAATGCCTGACCAGGAGAAGGAGCCACGTGGTCTTCACTCTGCCTCCATAAATGAAATAATCCCCTTTGGGAGCATTTACTTCTATCATGGACCTTGGCACACTTTCTGGTCATATTTAGTGATGCAGTGATAAATTTTGAAATGCAAGCATATGTCCTAACTGTTCCCATAGACACAAGCCCCTGCCTAGAAGAATCCAAAAATACAGGTAGCTGTCTTCATCAATATCAACAAACAATTGCAACAATCTCCATTTCCATGATGAGCAATTGTGTAAAACTAATGATTCAAAATTACATATTCATGACCAAGACATCCAAAGAACTTTGTATTATAACAAGTCTATGCTAGAAGTGAATGTTCTCAAAGGGGATTATTTCACTTATGGAGGCAACAATCTGGGAAAGCACAAATACTCTAAAAGACATCTGGTTTTATAAGACACCTTTTGGCAGGAACAAATGTAGCCTAACACAACTATATACTGTCACTTAGGAAATACACACATGAATTCACATATTGCACTGAGAATTGGTAGTGTGTTCAGAGGAAGCAAAGTTGTGGGAGTGGTAGATAACTTTATCATTCCTAACACTGTATTTTAAAATATCCTGCTGCTTTGACCATTTGAGCCTGAATGTCTGTAACATGCATCTAATCTTTAAAAAAGTATGAAACTCAAAAAAAACTATATATACTCTTGCTTAAAACAGATGGTCTTTCGGTGATTTCTGAAGAAACTCATTTAGAAAACATCAGAATTTCGAATCTTGCTTGTCTCATGCTGCTGATTCTACCTTGATGTTTTGTTGCCATCCCTCCTCTGTTGGGACTGGCTGTTCTACCCCATTCAGCTCTGGGCATCATTTATAATTTCTCACTACTAGCTACAGAGCAGCAGATGCATCACTGCACAGAAATTATTAATGAGGCACAATTTTCTTTCTTTTTTTCTTAAGTTCTTCAAGGAGTGCTGTTATTTGTTCTTTCCACAAATGCCTCTTGATCACCTTTGCTTTCAGGGTAGCTTCTAATGAGGACAATACATTCATTAAACATTTTTAGTTGAGTGATTATCTGGCATATAATGGGATAATTTTTAAAAATGCATCTAAATAATATGGTGTGTTACAAAACCTCTTTCCAAGAAATGGGAGAAGAGTTCTTAGTGAGAGGAAAATAGAATTAGATTATCAAAAAATCTAACATTCATTACAAAAAGGAACAATTACTTAAAACAGCTTGTTCATTCTCATTTTTGGTCATTTAAAAAAGGTATTTGCTTATGATCACAAGAGGCAATCAGTGAAAGTTGCCCTCCAAAGTCTTCCATGAGTAGAACCACCCATGGGTCTCTCTTCCTATGGATGCCAACCTTACCAATATGTCTGGAGTAAAAACAGTTCCCCACCACCAATCTACACCCATCCTTTGCTAGCCCTTCAGGAAAGATCTGAAAACATGGCTGGCGGGGCAGGTGTGGGGTCCTGAAGATGTTGTGACCCCCACTTGCTGTTTGGTTTAATATCAAAGTAATCTTCCACTTTTTAATGTATGGGGTTTTTAGCAGGGTAATTTGTTTTAATAGGGTTGTTCTTGTTTTAAGGGTTTTAAGATCGTATGCCGCCCAGAGTCTTTGTGAGTTGGGCGGCTATATAAATATGAATATAAATAAATAAAAATAAATAAATAGTCCTCCCTCTTTGCTTATTATATCCCAATTTAAGAAAAGGAAAAGAGGAGCAACATTTTGATACATTCACAGACAAATAAAGCTCCGCCACTTTTTGTTGATTGACGTAGAAGTTGAACAAGAAGTAATGACACTGATTTCAGTGGTCCACTTTCTACTTCAGTGGCCAGAAAACCCACTCTGAAAGGAGAGCAGTGTTCCAACTCTGGAGAGAAACTGGGAGGCAAGGCCCTCATCACATTTGTTTTTCATCCAGTCTGAAACTGGGGGGAAGAGGCTGTTGACAGATGTCCTATTACAAAACTACCATTCATCTCCTTAATTAATCTGTGAGCACAGAGTGTAATACATAAAACCTTTCAGCAATACTTTCAGCAACAGGATATGGACCCCAGGTGGGCAGCTGAATTTTACAATTAAACATTCTCTGGTTTGATCAGATCCCATTTGCATTCAGAGACATCAACTTCCTACTGCAGCTACTGCTCTTTCTATGATGCTGCTTCCCTTTTATGCTTCACTCTATAAAATTAATCCCATGCCTAAGGCTTTGAAGTAAGGCATTCTATAAGCTGCACTATCACGGCCATCTCATATTAGATTTCTTCTGCTGCTTAAATGAGAAAACCATACAGTCTTCAGCATTGCAAGCTGAAAGACTTTAAAGAGTCTAAATGCCCAAACCTTATTTGACTTTTCAAAACAGTATTTTTGCTCTGATTAGACCCAGCTCCTAAGTATTATCTTCTCCTCGCTTTATGGTGGCATGTTCATAATTCTTCACCTTTTGCATGGCAGGGCAATTTGAAATGAAAGTCCTTGAGCCTGGGATTCAGGAGGGAAGTATATTTGCCTTCCTAGCATCTGCAAAGAACAGCTGCATTCATATTCCTAGATTCTGTGTATACAACACATGAACTCAGAATATAATATTTGTTTTCTAAATTAAGCCATGCCTGCTCATGGGAGAAAAAAGTCTCATCACTGATTCCTTCCTGAAATTCTACCTATCTAAACAGACTCATTTGTTATGGCTGCCAACTTTTAATCACAAGAGAACATAGTAAGGCTGAGAGATGTCAAAACAGGTTCAGGGCAAACACAGGAATAGGAAGGCAAAAGATTTAAACCAGGAGATGCTGAATTGGAAAAATGTGTAGTCATCAGTTTGACTTGTTTCCTCATTGGTCTCTGGGAAGCGAATACAGTTTTCATTTGCAAGTATGAAGATTGCTCAAGCTTTACGTTCTAGTTGCATGTCTGTGTTTTGGAATACTGAACTAGACAAAATCACATTCCACTCGCTAAGACAGATTTAGGAGTTTTTATTATTAATATTGTTTAGCCAAACAGATTCAGGAACGCTTTACCAAGCTAATAGTCCCTGAATGAATATACATTTTCAGAGCCATCTTTTTATAGCATAAAATTTGGAAATTTCTACACATTACATCACTATGGGATAAGCCAAAATTATTAATTAACCTTCTGACATTTTCATTCATATCAGGTCAGAACATTCAGTAACTGTTATTTAGGTCATGTCATATAAGGAACATGTCTCATGTCACATCATGTCATGTCACACAAATATTATTTACGGTTCCCTGTCAGCTGTACAAACTGTGCTGAGCTTGTGGACACAAAGCCTTCTGTTTACTTTAGCCTCATCATCAGTTCTATATGATAGGTCAATCTGATCTATTTAACTTTACAGAGTACTGAGAAAATAATTTTTACTTTTTAAAACAGAATTAATATTATCTTAATTCTTTCACCCCTACTTCATCTGCAACACTAAATATGACCACAGTTTTTTTATTGATGTGGTATCTGTAATGTACAATTTGATCCCTAGCTCTGGCTTAATTTCCTTCCATATATGTCTTTTCTGCAGCACCAAAGCATCCTCCGTTGTATCCCTTGAGCAAGGTGAAAGTAGAGGGCACACATCATGGCCACCTAGCTAGTGGGAGATGTGATATCCAAATGAATAAAAAACTGCATGCAAATAGACTTGATCTCTCATGTCCATTTTGCATGTGCGGAATGTCATCGTGGTGATGTCTACCAATGTGCAGACTCCTTGCCGATACCTTTTAAAGGTAAAGGTTTCCCTTGCTTGAAAGCCAGTCATATCTGATTCTAGGGTTCAGTGCTCATCTCTGTTTCAAAACCAAAGAGCCAGAACTGTCTGCTTCTGCAGACATTTCCGTGGTCATGTGGCAGGCATGACTAGAACGCTGTTTCCTTTCCACCAAAGTGGTCCCTATTTATCTACTTGCAATTTCTAGCTTTTGAACTGCTAGGTTGGCAGGAGCTGGGACAAAGATGGGAGCTCATTCCATCCTGCAGTACTCGGAAATCGAACTGCTGGCCTTCCGCCTCCCATTCAGCGTTTTAGACATTTGAGCCACTGCACTTTAAAAATTCCAAACTTTCCAAGCTTTCATAACTCATAGTTACTTCTTCAGGCTTCATTATGGCATTGAGTCCCAGCCAGGTTTATTCTTAGACATTATATGGGGAAACAGCAGCTTACATCTTTTTACAATCCAAAGGCAGGAAGCCAGGGATTTGTATATTCCCTACCCCCTACCCCCTCAAGCTGAGAGCTTTCCTTGTGGCTGGTTTGTGTGTGTGTGTGTGCAATTCAAGCCTCCAAAATTGAGCAACAAATTTACTTTACTCACTAGGCATGTCAAATTAGTCCAGATCAGGTGTATGTCTCTTTTCGGCAAACCCAATTTTTTCTTTCCTCTGATATTCAGTCTTACAGTTTTATGATAGAATGCAAAGATTGACATTTTGCTGTCTTGGAAGGAAAAGTGCATCTCTTCATTCCATGTAGAAGTAAACTTGGCTCTTGGGTGAACCCATGACTAGCAAGCCAAACTGGAACAATTCAGCTTTGCTGCAGCTTCGCCAACTGCCTATGTTATGATTCTGTTTGGATTAAGTGATCGCATGGAGACTGCAGATTGTTTTTGGTGTCAGTGTCCATAGTATCCCTTCAGTTTGATCCATGCCACAACACACACACCCTTTGATCCTACCTCTGATCATTCATAGCTTTCCTTTTATGGTTCATTGTAAAGCCAGTGAGCTGTTTAAAGCATTGCGTGATGCTGGGGAAATGGACAGTTTTCCAATGTTCTGAAAACACATAGATACCACAATAGTCTGCTGTAGTTCCAAGGTCACCAGTACATTGCCTGGCATGGAGTTATGGAAAGTGGTCGAAGGAATGGGAAAGGGCACACCGGGGGAAGGGGGACGACGTGGATGGGACAGACCAGACTTTAATGTGTGTGTATGTGTGTGTTTGCCCCCATTCATTCCAGTTGTGGTGGTAGAGGGGAAAGCAGCAGATACTGAAGAGTGAAAATTCCCAGGTGAATGTGGCAAAAAGCATCTATCTCCTTGGTTAAGAACAGAGAAATGTGAAGGATCTCAATTGTTGCAAAAATAAAGTCCATCTGCGAATTTTAGTCATGCTCTGTAGTGTTTCAAGTTCATGTTCCTTGTTTGTTAGAAACAGACAATCAGTAGGTAGACTCTATATCAACATTTAATAATATGGGGTAAAACCTTTTGCACTAAATAGAAAAAAGTCAGGATCCATCCAGACTGGCTGCTAAATGGGCACCTGGGATTTTCTCATTTTCACAGTTCTAGCACTAAATTTGAAGCTAGGCACATCACATGTGCCGTGCCAATCTGTACCTGGTGTCCTTCCAACACTTTGCCTATATGCCAGGTTGCACTACTTGCCCATCTAGCCTAATATTGTGTGCTCTGCTCAAAGAGGGTCTCCAGGGATTTGCCAGAGGCATTTTACATTACCTGCCACCTGATCCTTTGTGCTGCAGATGCCAGCTGTTGGACCTGAACATTTCACTTAAAGAAAATGTACTATATTGCTGAACTATATTTCCCTTCCATATGTGCACTGCTTCACCTTTTCATTTCAGTTTTCTAGCAACCATGCTGTTATTTGCCAAGGAAAAAAAATCAGAAAATGAAAACCCTCGGCTTTTCAGCAATTTGACCTATAGCAATGGTTTCAAAAATGACTTTTTGAGACATTGATTCCTGCATGCTACTTTATGGCAAGTGGTACATACTACTTTATTGTGACATTTCTGAAGCAGGTTCTTGTGTGTTCAAAAGGATATAAAAAACCTGGATGATAAAGATCAGCAGAAAGAGAGGTATGTATTTGCTACCATAGATTGAAAGCTCTGATTTTCTCCCTTACATTGATAATTTATAGTTGAATACTATCTTGCTAAAATGGCTTTTTTCTGTTGTTATTTTTTGTTTGTTTTGTTATTACTGTTATTGCTGTGCACAATGAAAATGTATGTTCTTAAAGGGGATGCCTTTTTTGTGTTCATCTCTTCCATGTGCCAGTCCTTTCGTACAACATGAAAGGTACGCTTTTAGATGATTTCATTTGTGTTCAATATGCATTCATCTAAAAACCCTAAAGCACCCATTGAAAACTATTCCTTCACAAAGGAAAAGCAAAGCAGCACACAATCAATCTAATTTGAAAACATTCAAAGGTACAACCAAGAAGCACCAGCAGCAAATAGAACAGTCCCCTATGCCACTATTAAAATATGCACTTTTAATAAAATAAATGCATACCATTAACAGAATAAACACATACAGTAAATAAACCACATAACATTTTTTTTAAAAATCAAATAAGGAAGTTTAGCCCTCCCATCCACTTCCTATATCATTTTCATAGGGGAGAAAAAATGGTGATGGAGTCTTTCATTTCTAAACTGTAAGTAGCAGAAAACTCCTGTGAGGATTTTAATTTCTGGGCTAAAGCTTCCAAAATTCTGTCTGAGGGAACTCCTGGAAAATTCACCGGGGAGGGGGGCTGAAATCAGAGCACCCCATGCCTCATGTTAAATGGGGTTGAAGCCAGCAGGTAACTTATTTTCACAGCTGAAAACAAGCAGGCCCAATCTCCTCACCAATAACCGTGGCACCGAAGACGCCGTGACGCCTTCCTGCCATCCTCTGGCCCGCCATCACCAGAGGGAATGAAACGGCAGCAGCTGCAGCAGTCGGGCAGTGTAGTTCTGCTACCGCCCTCTCCCCTCCGGCTTTTGTCTCCCTCTTAGAACTTTGGAGATTGCTGTGCTGCTAGCATTTCTGCCTTTTTTGTGGACTACCCTGGGGTTGGGTGAGGAGCATGGGGTGTTGCCTCTTGGTAGTGCTTTGATCTTATTGTACTCTTTTCGTGTTCAGAGAATGAAGAAGCAGACGAGTGAAGTAGTGAAATTCAGCTCTTTACTAGTGGGGTTTGAACACAGTTTGGATGAGGCAAAACTCGGAATTATATACACTATAAACAGTAACAATAATACAACAAGCCCATTGGCTAATAGAGTGTGCACATTTTTCGATCCACTTATTTGCATAAGAATATGAGAAAAGATACATTCCACTCCTATCAGAAAACACAGTTAACATACATAACAACTCTGTAATGTTCTTTAGTGCTCTTGGTGTTTTTACCTTTTATTATTGTCGTTCTAAACCTTTTGTTCTTTGAAGGCTGTACCTTCAACTTTGTATGGGCCACTTTGGGTCACCCTTTGGGCTGAGGAAAGTGGGGTACAAAAATAAACATCATCATCATCATCATCATCATCATCATCATCATCATCATTATTATTATTATTATTATTATTATTATTATTATTATTATTATTATTATTATTATTATTATTATTATTATTATTATTATTATTATCATCTGTTTTCCACCATTGGGCAGCTGGGGAAAGATCACTCAGGCAGCAATTTGAACAGACTGATTACAGACTCATCCCAGAAGGATACTATGGTTAATGGTATCAAAAGCCACCAAGAGGTCCAACAAAACAATCAGCCCTGTTCAGTTCCTGATGCAGGTCATTCACCAAAGTGACTACACATGTCTGTGTTCTATAACCAGACCTGAAGCAATACTAAAATGGATCTAGATCAGGGGGTCAACTTGTTCTTGCACTTCAATTCCCAGAAGCCCTGATCAGCAGGTGTACTGACTTTTGGTAATTTGAGTCCAACAACACATGGAGAGCCAAGTTTGCTAACCCCTGATCTAGATAATCCACTTCATCCAAGAACCTCTGGATATGAGAACCACCACACACTCCAAAACCTTACTCAGAAATAACTATCCAATACAGTGAGACTTAAGGAAGGCTTTTAAAATAAAGGTCTTACTGCTGCCTCCTTTAGGCATTGTGGTACCTTGGCTTGTTGCAAGGAGATATTCAACACTTCCCTCACCCATTCTGTCAGTTCCTCGCTGACTGCTTTTATAAGCTTATATGTATGCTTTTATAAGCGTATATGCTTTTATAAGCTTTCACATATTCAAAGAGCCTGCCCACATCATCAGGATGCACCAGCTGAAATGTGTCCATTGTAATGAAACATGCAAAGCCCAAAGTTACACCAACAAGACCTGTGTCAACTATATCATTTATGTCAGAGCAAATCTGGCACACAGTTTGCCCACTTCTATGAGTTGGGTTTCTGAAGCCAAGTATACTCTGTAGCTCACAACTATAGTTGGGCAGGAAATCCCACCCAAATTCCATTTTAGCTACAGTGTGTATTAGCTTTTCTCTTTTTGAAATTTTCCACATTTTGGTTGAGCATTATTCTTTTGCTCAGCTACTCTGGTGGACACATAAGGGCTTCCTACCATGCAACTGCCAGTGCTACCTGTGCTAAACAAGTAGGATCCACAGAAACCAGTCTGAGATGATGTACAGTCCAACATGCTAAAGAATAATGTAGCTATCAAAAAGTAATTGTGAAACAACTTTGACATATATAGGCCACCCTGGCCTATAGCATATTATTATGTTCCGTTGGGTTGGAGATGATTTATAGCAACCTTAAATATGGTTTTCAATGTAACTGAGATATTTAAGGAGTGTTTTTCCCCCAGTTCAACACTCCCAGGGATATTCCATGGCTGAATCAAACCCAGGTTTCCTGAGTCCTAGTTCATGTCTCTGTCCACTATATTATACTGGTTAGAGACTAGTACACATGAACTGAATCTCTACTATAATCAAACAGACATTGGTGTTTGTTTGTTTTTTGTTTTTTGTACAAACTGTCTTCCAATGAAATATATACTGTAAAACAGTTCATTGTAAAAAAAATGGCTCATTTACATGCCTAATCTGAATATGATAAAGCCTTAGCTCCCATTTTCCTCTTATTTGTTTCTTAACACAATTAAGACCTCTGTTTGAAAATGAAGTAAGCTAGGAGAGTAGAAAACATACTCTTTATCCAAGGGCTATTCCTTAATTATGCTATCACTCTGCAACGAATCATTCCTTACACTGCTGTGATCAGCATCAGCATACTAAATAAGAAGCAGCCAAGAAGCAGGTCAACTCCATTATTCATAAAGGACATCCTACACTCCTTTATCTCAAGTTTTGATTGGTTATTATCTATTGGGCTTCCTATCTCAGGATGGGATCCACTCTCATTACAGGTGGACTAAGTGCTTTGCCTGAAATGAAGTCTTGTCTTGAGTATAGAAATCCAAATTTAATGAGATTAGTAGGAACTCTGATTATATAATCAGAAGCCTCATAGAGCTACCTTATCCACTGAGTTAAATGAAAGCAGATTGCAGTTGTAGTTATCTAGGAAAATGCTAAATAGCATAGTAGGTCTTCCTTTCACTTTCTGTAAAATTATATAGGTATAGAGCCAAGCAGTTCATAACAGGTGGGCTAGACAATGCAACTCTTAAGCCAGTTTTGTAGCTTGCTGAGGGCTACATACCCAGAGTGTTTGTCAATAGTTTCTTGTATCCTTCAGAGAAATTACAAATGCAGTTCCACACAGATCTGTCATAAGCCCAGTATTGTTCAACATCTTTATAAACAACTTGTATGAAGGGGTTTCCTCCAATAATTGTTGCCTTGCAAGGGGCTGGTGTGTCTCACTGAGGCTATGGGCTATGCCATATAGAGCCACACAAGATGGACAGGCCATAATGAAGAACTCAGACTAAATGTGATCCCCTGGTGAAGGAACTGGCAACTTACTCCAGTATCCTTGCCAAGAAAAACCCATAGACAGTATGAAAAGGCTAAATGATATGACACCGAAAGATGAGTTCTTCAGGTCAGAAGGTTTCCAATATGCTACTGGGCAGAGTGGAGGACAAGTACAAGTAGCCCCAGAAAGAGTGAAGTGGCTGGGCTAAAAACCTAAAGGATGCTCAGCTGTGGATGTGATTGAAGGTGAAAGGAAAGTCCAATGCTGCAAAGAACAATATTGCATAGGAACCTGGAATGGAAGATCTATGAATCAATGTAAGCTGGATGAGGTTAAACATGAGATGGCAAGACTGAACATCCACATCCTGGGAATCAGTTAATGCCAAAGTAGGAAGTCAAAAGCTAACTGAAATAATGAGCAAAAACTAATAGAGTTTTGTCAAGAGAATGTGTTGCTCATAGCAAACACTATTTCCCAACAACCTAGAAGGCAACACATGGACATCAACAGATGGCATACACCAAAATGAGATTGTGTACGTGCAGCCAGAGATGGATCTGGGCAGACTCTGGAGGGTGGCAGATGAAAGAGGAGCCTGGTGTGCTGTGGCCCATGGGATCGGGAAGACTCAGACTCAACTATGTGACTTAACAAAACCACGGGGGCTGGGGTAGAAGGGATGCATCAGATTTACAGATCACATCAATTTAAGATGAGTTCCTAATATTTCAGGAGATAGAATCAGGATTCAAGACAACCTTAACAGAACGGAGAATTGGGCCAAAGCAAACATCTAGCCATTTTATTTTTGGCCACCCCCTTCTTTTGTCCTCCACCTTTCCAGCATCAAGGCCTTCTCAAGTGAATCCTCTCTTCTCATTTGATGTCCAAAGTACTTTAGCGTCATCTTTACTATTTGACCTTTAATGAGCAGTCGTGGTTGATTTCTTCTAGGATCAACCTATTTCTAACACCACATTTCAAAGGCATCTATTTTTCTGTGCTCAGCTTTCCTAATGGTCCAGCTCTCACACCCATACATTACCACCGGGAATACCATTGCTTTGACTATGCAATTTTTTGTTTGCAAGGTGATGCCTCTACTTTTAACTATGTTCCCCAGGTTTCTCATAGCTTGTTTCCCAAGCATCAGTCACCTTTTTATTTCATGGCTGCAGTCACCATCTGCATAGATCTTTGATCCTAAGAAAGTAAAATCTGCCAGTCGTATCCAACTCTAGGGTGCAGTGCTCATCTCCATTTACAGCCAAAGTGCTAGTGCTGTCTGTGTTTGCAGACATTTTCATGGCCATGTGGCAGGCATGACTAGAACCCAGCATGTCACATGGCTATATTTGGCCACGCCCACAGATTTGGCCCCACCCATAGAGGGGTGTTGCCAAAATTTCCCTTATTTTCAAATCCAAAACTTGACAGGTATGGTCAGGAGGTTAGATTTGAGGCTTCCTTTCAGATCTACATTTTAATTCTAACACAGATGTCAGGTTTTCACTACAGTTAGTAAGAATTGCTCATATGCAATCCCCATGTCCTCATGTTGCTGTGATATGCAGTGTGCTACTAAACCTACCATCGAAAGGAATAATTTCATAGATTATTTGTTTATAATTTTTTCACATTTTGTATGGACACTTTGTTTTTCTCATATTCACCACATTCATTTGCCCTCAATTCTTCACGTAAGAGAAATTTATCAAAGAATGCCTGTAACTATAACTCTCCATTCGGGGGTGGGGGTGGGTGGGGGGGCTTTCCATTTCTGTCAAAGCATGTGAGACTCAGATTTCACAAAGGGAGCCATAAGAAACTAAAGGCTAAGAACCTCTGATTTACATACAGTAGATTCTTACCTGTTACAGACTGTACTATTTCAATCAAATGTCAAACACCTGAACTGATTCCTTTTATTGTTCCCTTATCAGCTGTGTTTGGTGAGTTCCCTTAGGGGAAGAAAAGCGGTATAGAAATCTAAATGAGGGGCTGGCCAAGATGGCCGCTGAGTAACATCTAGTTTCGGACGCTCGCGCTAAACAAAGTGGTAAATAATGTGACGGAGTGGAATGGAGAAATTTTAAAGTGGTAAATTCTAAAGATAAGATCCTTGCCTGTCTTCCTGAAAAGTTTGGTGCTCTTTTGAGGCTGGATGGTCGAAGTTCGGGAGGTTTTCTGGTGGTTGAAGCTGTGACTGTAGTCGCGGCTTTTCTGCCAGGGAGCCGAGGACGGGACCAGTGAAACTGCTGAGAAGGTTTTGGAATTGGCTTTGGAATCGGCAAGGAGCTGCTGGACGTGAAAGTAATTTATATGTAAGTGCCTGACTGGAGCTATAAATCTGAAAGCCGGCTGGGATTTTTTTTTTTTAAAGGAGCTCGGACACTGAAATGGAAGAGGGGAGAAGAGTTGAAAGCAAGTGCTGGCTTTGTAATGGCAGCGGTACTGGAAAATGAAAGTGACTGTGTTTGGGTGGTGGTTCTTTTTTTCTTTTTCTACACTCCAGAAGACCGTGCCACGTTTTGACAACAAAGTGGATTAATTACTTTTGTCTGGGCTAGACTATTGGAGAAAGACTGTTTCCCGGCTCAAGCTGCTTGGAGGAAGTTTTTTTTTTCCTCTCTTTGTTCGCTCCTCAGAAGGAGAAAGGGGTTTTTTCTTTTCCCCAAAAGTTCAGGCACTTGCTGGAAAGTGGCGCTTTGACTGTCCACTTCAAAGGAAGGATTAGGTGGTTTTAATTGTTTGCTCCCTTCACCGTGTGGATTGCAAATATTTGTTTGCTTATTGTGGAATATACTGCCCCTCACCTCGTCCCCAAGCTGGTTGGATTTGGGGATTTCCTTCCTTCTGGTCTCCCCCCCCTTTTTTTCTTTTCTCTCCCGGTTGGCTTGGGTTTTTTTTTTTAAAGAAGAAACTTGGGCTGACTGTTCCCCTGAAGCACCTTTACTGTGATTGGAAGACGCCTGATTGGATTATTTGCTTTGGGGAAACGGACTCGCTGTGGATTAATATTTTTTATTGCTCTTCCCCCCCTTTTTTTTCTCTTTCTTAAATTGCCTGTTGGGAGAGTTGTTTCCTTCTGTTTTATCGTTGTGGATTGCAGTAATTTTTGGATCTTCTGCTGACATAAGAACTTTCCTGCTGTATCTGTGGAACCAATGGCTGCAGTGTTGTAAGCTCTATTGTATTGACAAACTGTTACAGCGATCTGCAGCAGTGGGTTTGAAATATATTGCATTATTATGGATAAAGGTACAAGAGGGAAAGCGAAGGAAGAAGAACAAGTTGTAAAGCCTAAGAAGAATGAAAAAGCACCAATGGATGAATCTGCTCAGTCATCATCCCCGCCCACAGTGCCATTGGATCAGACTCAAATTATGGTGGAAATTGGCAAGTTGATGCAAAAATTGGAGAAAAATGAGGCTTCAAGGGTGAAAGACAGAAATGAAATAATTAAAAGGCAAGACAAGACGATGTCATCATTGGCAGATTATACAAAAAAGGTGGACCTAAGTTTGAATAAATTTGAGGGAATGCTGAAATTGGTTCAAACCGAAGTGGATGCTGTAAAGAAGGAAGTAAAAGGGACTCAGGAGGTGGTGCGGGAGAACAAGCTAAAATTGGAGGAACAAGAAAGGAGGATAGATGCTGTGGAAGATATGATGAGAAAGCAGAACATTCTGATCCGTCAGGTGCCGGAACGCACTCCGGATTTGTTAAGAGAGAGGGTGGTTCAGTGGTTAAATGGTTTAAAAATGGGGAAGGAATTTGTTCAGGAGGATTTTGTAAGTGTATTCCGGGTGGGTCCAAGAAGAGGGAGAGTGGTTCAAAGAAATGTGTTGGTTAAATTCGCAAATTGGGCAGATAAATTAAAAGTAATGGCTCATCTGAAACGAGTTGGTCCTGATGCGTTGAAATTTGATGGTTCAGATGTTGAAGTTTACAATGATATTTCATTAAAAGAAAGAACATGGAGGTATAAGATGAGGCCTGTTACTAAATTATTGATGAGTAAAAACATAAGGTATAATTGGAGATTTCCACAACAATTGCGCTTTTTCTATGATAAAAGAATGCAAGTTATTGATGAAGGCACTAATCCATTGGAATATTTGAGTTTGTTGGGGTTGGTACAAGTAGATTCGGAAGAATGGAAAAATCTTAAGAAGGAAATGACGGATTCTGGAGCTTTGGGGAGGGAATATGGGAGGGAGGAGGCCGGTTGGGCAACAGGTGGAACACCACAGCGAGGGGAGGAGGAGGAGGAGCCGTCCTTGATTATGGTGGAGGAGGAGATAGGTAAGGAATAATGCGCATTAGATAGTAGTTATCTTAAGTACCTAATAGAGGTAGAATGGGTAAATAGCGCATAGCGCCGGCAGTAGGGCGCATCTTGCAGGTCCCCCCTCTCCCCTCTTTGGTTGACAGAGGCAACTTTTCGTTGGAAGGTGGGGAGAGTGAAAATGTGTGTTTTATGTAGTTGGTATGGTGAAGGGTTGTTGGTGGCACGCCTGATGGAGAGTTTAAAGTTGGGAGAAGAATTTGGTTATGGGAAGTATTAAAATAATATCATGGAATGTGAAAGGTACAGGTTCTGTTCTTAAGAGACGGAGGCTGGAATTGGTGTTGAAAAAAGATAGACCAGATATTTTGTTTTTACAGGAAACACATCAGAAATCAAAAGATACGAATAAACTTTATTTGGGTTGGATGCAACACTATGAGATGGCGTTTGGAACATCCAAAGCAAGAGGGGTGGCAACTATGATTTCTAGAAAGTTAGGATTTGAAATCACAAAAAAGATTGCTGATCAAGAGGGTAGGTATTTGTTGTTAAGAGGAAAATTGGAGGATGAGGAAATTTTGTTGGTAAATATTTATGCTCCGAATGACCACCAAGCAGTGTTTCTTGAAAAAATTCGGAAAATAGTGGAGTTGGAAAATGTTGCAAAAACTATTATGGCTGGTGATTTTAATTTGATTAGGTCAGGATTAGATTGCACAAACATAGCTAGAAGTGGAATTGGTGTGAAAGGGAAGGCGATGGACAAATGGATGAAAGTTATGGGTTTGAAGGATTCGTGGAGAGAGTTTAAAGGCTTGGAAAGGGCATATTCCTTTTTTTCGCATGTACATGGGACCTACTCGAGAATAGATTATGTTTTTCTGTCGGAAAACTTAATTGGGGATATAGAAGGCACGGAAATTGGGATTATTAAGGAATCAGATCATGCTAAAGTATATTTGGAATTGAAAGCACAAAAAAATATTCAAAGAGTTGGAAATTGGAGGTACGATCCTAATTTGTTCAAAGATCAGAAAAGCAAAGAGGCAATTATGGAAAGTTGGAAAGAAAGTTGGCAATGGAACGATAATAATGAGGTTAATTTTAACGTTGTATGGGATACCATGAAGTCAGTTTTTAGGGGGGAAAGCATAAAATTGGCAAGCCTCAAATATAAAAAGTATAAAGCAGAACATATAGAAAAAGAAAGGGAAATTAAACAATTACAGGAAGAACACGCAAAAAGTAAAGATAAAAATTTTTTCTTGAAATTACAAGGACTTAAGGCAGAAGTAATGGGTAAGGATATTGATAAAGTTAAACGAGATTTGATTTATTTAAACAGAGAATATTTTGAATTTAGTAATAAGAACTCAAAACTATTAGCAAGAGCAGCTAAGGTTAAAAGGGAAAAAAGAGAAATTGGGGTGTTAGTTGACAGGCAAGGTTCAAGGTGTAATAAGAATAGCGATAAATGTAAAATAGTTAGGGAATTTTACCAGGTGTTATATGCAAAAAAAGAAATAGATATGGAAAAGCTTAAAAGGATATTGGAGAGGTAGTTAGGGAATGGGATAAAACAAGAGCATAGGGAGAAAATGGAGGAAAAGATAACTGATAAAGAGGTTAAGGGGGTAATAAGCGGATTGAAGATAGGGAAAGCCCCGGGGGATGATGGATTATCAACAGAGTTTTACAAAGAATTTAAAGAGGTGGTGGTCCCGAAATTGGTGAAGTTATATAATTATATACTAGATGGAGGATCAATCCTGACTTCATGGTATAACACTACAATTGTTCTTTTGCCAAAACCTGGTAAGAATTTGGAAAGAGTGGATTCGTACAGACCAATTTCGCTTATAAATCAAGATGCGAAGATCTTCACGGCAATATTGGCTAACCGTTTAAATAGTTTTATGGGGGAATATATAAATGTTGATCAAGTTGGGTTTCTAAAAGGACGACACATGGCGGATTTGACTAGAAGGGTATTAGATTTAATAGACAATGTTAATCAAACAAAGGAAAAAGTGGGATTACTATCATTGGATATTTTTAAGGCATTTGATTCATTGCAGTGGTCTTCAATTAAGGAAATAGTTAGAAAATATGGGTTTGGGGATAAATTTAACAGGGTTATAGATTTACTATATCAAAAAGGAAATGCCAAGGTTAGAGTAAATGAGGAGCTTACGGATGTGGTAAAGCTAGAGGCTGGTACTAGGCAGGGCTGCCCATTATCTCCTATCTTGTTTATAATGGCAATGGAGATTTTAGCTAAAAGTATAAGGGAGGACTCAAATATAGAAGGGATTATGGGTAATAAAGTGAGTATGTACGCAGACGATACATTGCTTATGGTGAAGCACCCGGAGCAGGTGATGGATAGGATTAAAGATCATCTACAAGTATTTCAAGCTATAACTGGATTAAAGATAAATTGGGACAAATCTGAATTGATGTTGTGCAATTTGAAACCGAGCAAGATGGGTAGCACGGTGTCGACACTTAATATACAAATCAAAGATAAGCTGAAGTATTTGGGGATAATCATTTCAAACAAATTAGAAGAACTCAAACGATTGAATTATGACAGCTTGAGAATTGAATTTAAGAATAAAATACAGGAACTTCAGAAGTTAAAGCTGTCATGGTTCGGAAGGATTGCCATGTGTAAAATGATATTGTTACCAAAGATTAACTTTTTATTCGATACACTAGCGATCCATTTAAAAGAGAAAGAAATTAATGAGTTTCAAAAAATGTTTAATGGTTTTTGTAACGGAGGTAAAAAATCTAGGCTTCCAAAGAAATTATGGTATTGGTCTCAGAAAAAAGGGGGTTTGGGTATGCCAAATTTGTTATTATATTATTGAGCATTTCAAGTCAAGAATGTTGTGAAGATCTTGGCAAGAGAAAAGGTAATTTGGGAACAATTGGAAATGAAAGAGTATAGAAATATTGGAAACTTGATTTTTTTGGGAATGAAGGATAAGGTGAAAAGGTCAAATAATTTTATGATGAAAGGTCTCATGGAGGTGTGGAAGAAGGTAAAAAAAGATATGGTTCCGAATCTCTCTCCAATTTTGGAATTGACTGATATGATGTGTTTCCCAATAAAATTAGACAAAGAAAAAATGGAAATATTGGATAAAAATGGGACGCTGTTATTGAAGGATTGGTTAAAAGCGTGTGATGTTGATGCCGAGCGGAAAAAAATGTTTGAGATATTAAATTTGAATTGGTTTCAGAAGTTAAAGGTGGACAATTGGAATAAAAAATATAAAAGAGAAATAGGGATAGATAGAATACATACGGAATTTGAGGAATTGGTAAGGAAGATTAGAAAAGGGGAAAGCAGTATTAAAGGTCTTGTAAGCAAGCTTTATAATATACTGAATAGAGGTGCAGATCCACAGGAGGACTTGAAACGGAAGTGGGAACAAAATTTGAATATAAAAATCGGGGAGATTGAATGGAAAAATAAATGGAAAAAGAGGATTATGAGAACAATGTCTGTAAGAATTAAAGAACATAATTTTAAAATGTTGTGGCAATGGTACCTGACACCATTAAGACTTTACCAGATGGATAATAAAAGAGATAAGTTATGTTGGAGATGTAAAGAATTTGATGGAACATACGAACATATGTGGTGGAGCTGTAAAAAAATAAGGGATTTTTGGGGAAGAATAGAAAATGAGTTTGGTGAAATATTGGGGAAAAGTGTTAAGTTGGTGTCGGGTACTATTCTTTTAACGAATGTGGAAGGCTTGGGTTTAAACAAGGAGGAAAAAGAATTATTGGAAATCGTACTGACAACGGGTAGACAATGTATAGCTAGAAATTGGAAAAAACGATGTAGATATACAGATTGGAGAATGGTATAAAGAAATGTGGAGTTTAGCACTGAATGATAAATTGACATGGGAGATTAAAGTCAAAAGAGATAATTTAAAAGAGAATAGATTTTGGAATATATGGAAACCGTTCGTGGATCACTCTATTATGGCAAGTGATAGTTCAGGACCAGTACCATTTCAAAGAAGTTTTTGGAGTTGAGTAGAAAATAAACTCTCCGGGCATGGTACATATTCACAGGGTGATTATTATTTGTTAAAAAGATTTGTGGTAGTACAGAAAAAAATTTTTTTTCCCCCTATCATTTTGGACTTTGAAATAATGGCTCTTAATATTTGGTAGTTAAATAGTAATTAATGAGTATAGATATTGTTATGTGCTAGCATACAGCAATGTTTGTTAGTATGATACTATGGATTTGTTAGTGTATTGTATTGTTAACATATTGTTAATGTTTTCTTTTCTTTTTTGTATGTTTATTAAAAACTCAATAAAAAAAGAAATCTAAATAATAATAATAATAATAATAATAATAATAATAATAATAATAATAATAATAATAATAATAATAATAATAATAGCTTGTATTTTATTTATTTATTTATTTTATTCTTCAAATTTCTATTGCCTCCCAACTTGGCAACGACTCTGGGCAGCTAACAGCAATTAAAAGCAACATCAAACTAATTAAAAGCTCTTAAAAACTCCATTTAAAATTCTAAATAATTTACCCACTCACCCCATCCATTAAAAGAGAGAGAAATCTTTATATGAGCCAGCAGGTGGGGATCACCCCTCCATCAGTGCCCCACACCTGCCCTGCCAGCCAGGTTTTCAGTTCTTTCCTAAAGGGCAGCAATTCCTTCTGCAGCCGTAACTCTGTTGGCAGGAG
This sequence comes from Bradypodion ventrale, assembly GCA_035047345.1. Lineage (NCBI taxonomy): Eukaryota > Metazoa > Chordata > Lepidosauria > Squamata > Chamaeleonidae > Bradypodion > Bradypodion ventrale. The sequence goes on from JAWDJE010000001.1 coordinate 416,161,815, forward strand.
GTTCCATAGGGCTGGTGTGGACACAGAGAAGGCCCTCCTTCTTGTGCTAGAGAGACAGGCCACTCTGTCAGATGGAACAATTAGAGAGCCCCTCCGGTCCACTCTGGTTGGATGGACAGATGTTCTTAGGGTGACATGGCCCACTACCATGTAGGGCTTTAAAGGTCATTGGCAGCACCATCAAATTGCACCCTGAGGCATACCAGTAACCTGTGCAGTGTATCTTATATGTTACTAGCATATTTTGCCCGGCGGTGCCGGGCTTTTTAAAATTGTGTTGGATAGTAAAGGGTTTCGTTTTTTTTCTTGAACCAATCTTGCTGTGCTGTTTTAAATGGTGGTGTAAGGTTTTTTGATTTTTTGGCTTTGAGGCGCTGCGTCTGCCTGCGGTGGACTTGCGCCCCCAGTGGGCTTTTTTTTTTGGCTTTTTTTTGTGTGTGCTGGCTTCCTCAGTGCCGGGCTGTTTAAAGTGGTTTTTTAAGGTTTTTGTTTTTTGTTTATGGAAATGAGGTTAGTCTGTTATTTGTCTTTGTGAAAATGTTTATTTATACACACGGACTGTTTTAAACTGTGTTGTTATATTGTTGTTTTTTGGATTTTAAAAAGAGGATAGGTTGTTTTTTTTTTAAATTATTGTATTTTAAAAAAGAATGTGTTACTTTGTGATTTTTTGTAAATAGTTTTACTTTGGATAATAATTTTTAAAATGTGTAAATATATGTTTTTTTAAATTGAATGTATTTTACAGTGTTTTTTTATTGAAAATTTATTTTTTTATCTGCGAATTATTTTTGATTTTTTGGATATTTTTGAATGTTTTTGGAATTGATTACCCTATTTTTGGGGATTTATTGAATATTTGGGAATATTTTGGATGTTTTTTCTCCTTTGGCCACTGGGTGGTGGTGTTGAGCAATTTATTTATTTATTTATTTATTTATTTATTTATGATTCACATTTGTATATGCCGCCCACTCAGGCAGAACCCGACTCAGGGCGGCATTACAACAAATCTAAAAAATACATACATAAAAACATTTATAAAACCTTATAAAAAACCCACATCCACCCCAATTAAAAAACCCATATCCCACCCACCCATCACACCCACCATACAAAAAGGGAAGAAGAGAGAGTTCCTATAAAAGCCAACCGGCGGGGACCATAGTCCCGTTCGGGCCCCACACCTGCCCTGCCAGCCAGGTCTTTACTCCTTTCCTGAACGGCAGCAGTTCACTTTGAAGTCTTAGATCTATTGGCAGGAGGTTCCAGAGGGTTGGTGCGGACACGGAGAAGGCCCTCCTTCGGGTGCTAGACAGATGTGCACCCCTCGTTGACGGCACCACTAGAGAGCCCCTCCGGTCCGCTCTGGTTGGACGGGCAGTCACTCTTGGGGCGATGCGGTCTCTAAGGTATCCTGGCCCCCTGCCATATAGGGCTTTAAAGGTCAAAACCAGCACCTTAAATTGCACCCGGAGACAAACTGGTAACCAGTGCAGCTCCCGAAGCAGCGGTGAGGCATGGGCATATCGCCCACACCCCATCACCACCCGGGCCGCTGCATTCTGGACCAGCTGCAGCCTCCGAATGGTCGTCAAGGGCAGCCCCATGTAGAGCGCATTACAATAATCTAGTCGGGAGGTAACCAGAGCATGAGTGACCATAAGCAAGGAGCCCCGATCCAGGAGCGTGCGCAGTTGGCGAATCACCCGAAGTTGGGCAAAAGCCCTCCTGGCCACAGCCGCCACTTGTTCTTCCAGCAGCAGCCGTGAGTCCAGAAGGACCCCCAAGTTGCGCACTGGGTCTGTCTGGGGCAAAACAGCCCCATCCAGTACCAAAGATGGTAACTCCTTGGATAACCTGGGGCCCCTTATCCACAGCCACTCTGTCTTGCTGGGATTCAGCCGAAGCCCATTGGCCCCCATCCAGACCCCAATGGCCTCCAGGCATCCGGATAGGATTTCAACAGCATCACTGGGGTCCCCACGGGCCGAGATGTACAGCTGAGTATCATCCGCGTACTGATGGTACCGCACCCCGTGGGAACGAATGATCTCACCCAGTGGCTTCATGTAGATGTTAAATAAACGAGAAGATAGCACAGAGCCCTGAGGCTCTGGGAATTTTTGTATTGCTTATTCCGGTGAGTCTCTTCTTCTCTTCATTTCAGTTTTGGTTTTCATCGGGGCAAGACGTCTATTGTAAAGTTCTCTCCGGGGTTTTTTTAGGGGGGGTTGTTTTGGGTTGGGGGGCGTTCTGTTTGTGTTTTGTGTTTTGGGTGGGGGTTTGTGTGTGTGTTTTTTTTAATGTCTTTGGGTTTTGGTTGGGGGTTTCTTTGTGTGTCTTTTTGAGTGTTTTTGGTTTTTAGGGTTTGAGGTGGGGGTTTCTGTGTGTGTGTGTTTTTGTATGTTTTTGTATGTTTTTGGTTTTTTTTAATGTTTTTGATTTGTGTTTTGGGTATTTTCGTAGGCCAGTCTTGATGGCTGGCCCGCGGAAATACCATCGCCGTTTCATGCGGCATTTGGGGGGGGGGTGTTTTACCGTGGCCTGGGCTGGGTTGCGGTGTGACTGTTTGTTGGGTGGGTGTTTGCCTCGCCGCTTCATGCGGCTTTTGGGGGAGGGTATTGTTGCGGCCCTGACTGGGTTGGGGTTTGTGTGTTTGGGGGGTGGGGGTTTGCTTGCTGGCCTTTTTTTGATTTGTTTTGGTTGCTGCCGCCACGGTGTTTTTTGCAGCGGTTGGGGGGGTGTTTGAATTTTTTCCAGCGAGTTTGTCTCGCTGGGCTCGCCGTGTCTTCGGCGGGGCAACGTGGGGGAGAGGGGTCCCTCTCTTCCCCGTTGCTCCGTGCAAGATGGCCGGCGGGTTTGCATGTTATATTGATTTTGGGGTTTGTGTATTTGTGTTTTCTGGGCGCTTCGTCCGCCTGCGGCGGACGAAGCGCTCACGGTTTGGGTTGCTTTTTATTTTTTGCGCGCCGGCTTCTTCAGCGTTCTGCACGCCCATGGCGTGCAGGACGCTGGGGAATGTAGTTTTGGCTGCGCGTGTTTGCTTTCTGCGGTGGTTTTTCTCTTGCAGTTTTTTTATTGGCTGCGGCGCGTTTCCGAACGTTCCTTTTGCAGCACCACTCAGCCTGATTGGCTCTGGCACGGCGCGGAGAAAGGAACTTTGGGAATTGAAGTTCCTTTTTTTTGTTTGCGACTGGGGGGCTCCTGCCCCCGGGTCGAAAATTTCAACCTGACAGTTACCTGCGAACCCCGTTTGGGCGAGTGAACGGAGGCTCGGACGGGGCTAGTGTGGCCTGGTGCAACATCCTTTGTCACATTCCAACGGTTAACACACCATTTTATAGGTATAGATATATGGTAAGATTTCATAGAAGAAAATTGCTAGCATTTCCCAAGAACTAAACTGAATTATGTGTAACACTGCAGGGAATCATGTGACAGCTTACACTCTCTTGGTTTTGCTTTGTCACATTGTTCTTTTCCAGCACAGTTATGAGTACACTCTTTGCTTGCATTCTTTGCAAAAATAATAATAATACATCAATAAGATTCAAGAGCTACTGTAGTATAACAGATAAGATATCAGATTAGGATTCAGGAGATGAGGATTCAAGTCCTTGTTCAGCAACAGAAAATCACTGGGAGATGGCTGTGGGTAAATCAATTTCTTAAATATTTCACGTAAATTGAAAATCCAAGTAGTGTCACCATAAGCCAGATGCCACTTGACAGCACTCAACAAGATTCAAATACCTGCTTTTTGCTATATTACTCTCTTTCGTTTTCAATTTGCTGGTCACATTCTTTTCTTGCTGTCTGGAGGCACTAGAGGGCTTCAAGGGACATTAGATTCTCACACTTTCATGAAACTTAGATTTCACGTCTTTCTCTCCCTCTCTCCATTTCTTCCTTTCCCTTTTCACTGCTCCATACTACAGCTAGATGCGTGAGGTAATGTGCTGTACACCATTAGGAAAATTGATCATAGGCGCAGAACCCCATTATCAGAAAATTTTGCCTTCCCTTAAAATGCATCTCAGAAAATATTAGCATCATCAACATAATAAGCATAGAAAGCTCAGTTGGAATTAGGTCTCATGCAATCACATATTAATTGAGCTCATTACAGTTCTTGTTATGGATTAGAATCCTCTGTTCCACATATACACATTTGATATACAAGTGAATATCTTTCCCCCACAATATTCAAAGGTTGCCATTCATTATGAAAGAAGACTTATTATGGAACAGTGATAGACAAGGAGGTTGCCTGGAAAGACTGCATAAAATGAACTATTCACTCACAGAAAACTGTCAGCATTCCTAGTAAGAAATCAGTCAAGCTGGAGGAACTCAGAGGCTGTGGAAAGAAAGGACATTCCAATTTACCTTTATTTTAGGCTTTCTTCGTACAAGTTTCTTGTCCTGTGTTGTCCTCTGGGATCCAACAGACTGAGCAAAATTAAAGCTTTCCATTTCAGCCTTGCCACAATCCAGGCTACAATTTTGCCAGTTTCACAGCCAAGTCCATATACCCTGTAGCTGCGAAAGAAGAGCATATACTGTAGCTAAGCAATAAAATTAAATTCTTGTAGTCAGGGATATTGCAATTACAGGTTATTTTGAAAGCATGGTTTATTAAGACAGCAATTTAAGCTCTCCTCAACTTCAAGAAACACAGTTATCAATAATAATGCATATTGTCACCAAACAAGAATTTAAAGATAAATATTTCAAATTACTTCACTTGTTACAAACTCAGATGGAATTCAGACCAGAAAAGGCTTACCAGGTTTTGTGTCCAAATTTCCTTGGCTATGTCTTTAAAAACCTTTTCTCCTGATAGTCTTTGGGGACCAGAGAAGCCTTAAAAATCTGCTAGAATCTTAGACACAGAATTGAACTGTATCAGAATGAAAGCGCGGCGCCAAAATGGCCGCCGCGCTCTTTGCGGGCCCCCACCCACCCGAACTCAGACATCCGGGTGAGTTAGGGGGCGTGGCCACCCCTCTATAAAAGGGGTGGCCACGAGGCACCCGAGCTGCCATTTTAAAATAGCGACGGAGAGGAGAAGTTTTCACCGTCGCTGCTTGTTTCCCCTTGGTCCTTCCCGGCTGGGAAGGAAGGATTTTGCACGGAGCCTTTGGCTTACTGGCTCCTCTGTGCCTTTTTCTGCTCTTTGATCCCTGGAAAGGGATCCTGCTCCTTCGATATGCCTCCCAAACGGAGGGCCTCGACGACAAAGCCGCGGTCCGTGGGGAGGACTTTTGGACCTGCGCAGCGTGGGGGCCAGCCCTCGGGTCGGAGGACCAGGGCTGCGCCCACGCGCCAGGGCTCTGCCCCCACCGATACCGGTGTGGCAATGCAGGCTGCTTGGCCCTCGGCCGGTCAGCCTTTGGCTGGCCCTTCCGGGGCTTTGGCCCTTGGCCCACAGATACTGGCCATGGGCCCAGGCAGCGGGGGTGGGTCCGGTGTTGGTGCACAGCACGTTCCACCTCCGGTCCCTCATGGGCCGGAGTTTTGGGCATGGCCCTATTCAGGCCCGGGCTCTCATACCGGGGTTCCTGGTCCAATGCCTGGTGGGCCATCCGGCCCACCCGGCCCACTCTATACTGGGGGATCTGTGGCAGTCAATGCATTGCTAACGCGTTTAGCTGTGCTCGAGGCATCCTTAGGGATGGCACACAACCCCGTGCCTGGTGGCCCTTCATTTGCTGCGGGGGCACCTTTGGGTCCTCCGCCTACCTCAATGGCCGCCACACTGCAGCAAGCAGCCAGCCGGGTTGAGCTGCTGGAGACGCTCCGGCCTACCCCGGCCGGTGTCTCGCAGCTCCCTGTTCGGCCAGAGCTACAGCAGGAGAGTGGTCAGGCGCGGCCCCAGAGCTTGATTCCGGTCGCGAGCTCTGATGCCCGCCGCGGGCCAGAACCCCCAGTGGGGGCGGCTCACGGGGGTGCAACTAGTGAGTATCAGGTTCAAGTTAATGCACCCACATCACAGTCCACTTCCAATGGTGGGGTTCAGTGGTTCAGTAATGTCGAGGCGAGTGGGCATCAGTTGCCACCTTATCCCAGTGCCCCTTGGTTCCATACTGGTGCAACGTTGGGGGTGGGGGTTTCCGCCCCCGGGCCAGTGCCGGGCATCTCAGGGACTGTCCAGGTTCCACTGCGTATGCCCCGGGTACCTAATGTGCCGGTGACGGCTTTGCCGACGGCTGGTTATTCATTGCCCCTTGGTGATCATTTGTCCCAGGTCACGAGGGAAAAGATTTGGCGGGGGGAGTACGTGGATATATTCTCCCTATTGAACCGTGAGCCCACTAAGGAGGAGAGAGAGGGACAGGATGACAAAGACAAAGAGCTGTCCCGCCATCGTAAGCCACCACGCACCTGGGCCAACTGGTTGCCCGCATATCTTATTTATATGGCGGTGTATCTCAGGGCCCGGCCAGACCTGGCCATTCCTATGGTCCAATATTTGGACAATATTTACAGGGCGATGGTGGATTTTCCTGGCCCATCGTGGTTGGCTTACGATGAGGAATTCAGAATGAGGGTGCCCTTGCACCCGGAGATGAGATGGGATGAGCCCTGTCAGAAATTGTGGCTATTGTACATGACCCCCACGCGTCCGGCGCCTGGGGATAGGTACCATTGTGGCCATGCCGTTCAGCGAGCTGCTCCAACGCAGGCTTCCCACCAGCTGGCGGGGCAGGGGGTTCCAGCCCGCTTGCTGTGTTGGAGATTCTCGGCCAGCGGTGTGTGCAATAAGCGGCAGTGCCGATACAAACATGAGTGTCCCTCTTGCGCTGGCCCCCACGCCACCGCCGCATGTCCGCGAGCCGGCGGGTCACGGGGCAGAGGTAGAGGTGGACAGGGAGCGGGCAGAGCGGCTGCTGAGGGAGCTAGCCAGGCAAAAGGCCCCCTCCCCAGTTAATGTGTATATGTTGGAGTGATGGCTCTCAACTTATCCACGGAGAGAGGATGCGAAGTACCTCCTTGAGGGTTTCCAGTGGGGCTTCCAAATCCCATTCAAAGGAGTGCGGGGACCCCAAGATGCACCCAATTTACTGTCCCTGAAGGGTAGAGAGGAGGTGGCTGCCCTGAGTATTGCTAAGGAGGTTGGGGCCAAGAGGGTGGCAGGCCCCTTTTCTGTGCCGCCCTTTCCCAACCTGAAGGTCTCCCCTCTGGGGTTGGTACCCAAGAAGGCCCCGGGGGAATTTTGTTTAATCCACCATTTATCGTACCCGGCGGGTTATTCTGTCAATGATGCTATCCCTGATGACCTTTGTTCGGTCAGGTATACGTCCTTTGACCAAGCCCTGCGAATGGTGCGTTCTTGTGGTCCTGGTGCCCTCTTGGCGAAATGCGACATCAAATTGGCATTCCGATTGTTGCCAGTGCACCCTGAGGACTTTGAGCTATTGGGTTTTAGATTCCAAGGGAAGTTCTATGTAGATAAGGCCATGCCTTTTGGCTGCTCTATATCCTGTTCAGCATTTGAACGTTTTAGCACCTTCCTTCAGTGGGCCTTAGTTCGCAGGTCCGGGTCTCGGTCTGTAGCCCATTACCTCGATGACTTTTTGTTCGGGGGTGAACGGGGCTTGGACACGTGCACGCGTCTCCTCACCACATTTCAGACGCTAATGCAGGAACTGGGTGTCCCTTTAGCGCCCGAAAAGACCGAGGGCCCATCCACTACCCTCACATTTCTGGGTATCGAAATTGACACGGTCGCACAGGCATCCCAGTTACCCATTGACAAGGTTACCCGGATCTCTGCAATGATTTTGGCCTTGCTGGCCAAACGTAAGGTGTCACTTAGGGAGCTTCAGGTACTGCATGGCCATCTTAACTTTGCCTGCAGGGTGGTTACGCCTGGCAGGGCATTTGCTCGGCGCCTGTGCGATGCCATGTCTGGCCTGACAAGGCGCCATTATAGGGTCCGACTAACCAGGGGCATGCGGGCTGATCTTTTGGTTTGGCTCTCATTCCTGCGGGACTTCAATGGGGTATCCTTTTGGAGGTCCGACCTTTTAGTTTCACCTAGTTTTCAAGTGCAGTCGGATGCCTCCGGCTCCCTGGGATATGGGATTTACTTCCAGGGGAAGTGGGATTATGGCCAATGGCCTCCAGAATGGCGGGGCACGGATCGCCTCCGCGATCTTACATTCCTTGAGTTTTTTCCAATCCTGGGAGCTTTGATGCTATGGGGCAAGGAGTGGGCCGACTCTGTGGTCCATTTTTGGTGTGACAATGCTGCAGAAGTGCACATTGTCAATGCTCAGACATCTAAATCACCCAGGGTGATGGCCCTAGTTCGCCAATTCGTGTTACGTAGCCTATGCCTCAATGTGCTTTTCAGGGCCAGACATGTACCAGGCATTGATAATGATATTGCTGATGCTTTATCCCGCCTGCAGATCCCCCAGTTCCGCGCCTTGGCTCCGGACGCAGAGGAATTCCCCTCGCCACTTCCGGCCGAGATTTGGACATTTGGCAAGGAGAGGTGAACCAGGCGATTGGCATGTCCTTGGCGCCCCACACGCGTAAGGCGTATCATCATGCTTTCATTCAATTTAATAGCTTCCGTGTGCAACTTCAGTTGCCAGAGGTGTGGCCCATTCCAGTGGAACAGGTTTTACAATTCATGGTTCATTTACACAGTCAGGGCCTCGCTCCCCGCACTATAGCATCGAGGCTGTCAGCATTGACATTTATTGCCAAGGTGGGGGGTTTTGCTGACAGCATGAACGATTTTCGCATACGGCATGTTTTGGAGGGGTGGACACGGGAACGTGGCCGCTGCCCGGACACTCGGCACCCAATTTCCCCAGGGGTGCTCACACACCTTGCACGAGGCTGGCCTAACCTATGTTTTGACAGGTATGAGGCAGCTCTTTTTCATGCGGCTACCACGGTGGCCTTCTTTGGAGCGCTCCGCATCAGTGAGTTGGTACTACTGTCTAAGGCGGATGCGACTCGTAGGGCACTGGAACTCAACGATGTCTATGTTTCTAATGAGTGGGCTCAGTTGAGGATACGGTCCTCAAAAGTTGATCAGCATGGCATAGGCAGTGGAGTTAGACTGCTACGATGTTCCATTGCAGACATCTGTCCGGTTGGTGCCCTACAGGAGTTCTTGGCAGTGCGTGGCACGCACCCTGGCCCATTTTTCTGCCATCAGGATGGGTCTCCCCTTACTAAATTTCAATTTTGGAAGGTGACCGGTATGGCACTTTCCAGTGTTGGCCTCCCTGGGGCTCGTTACGACACCCATTCATTTAGAATAGGTGCTGCTTCAACTGCAGCTGTATTTGGGTACTCTGAGGCTGATATACGCCGTATGGGAAGATGGGGATCTATGCGTTTTGCATTGTATGTTCGTCCTCTTCAGACATGAATACCATTTAAGTCACTGTTCCCTTTTTTCTCTTACAGACCCTGTGTGTCCCTGCACACCGGTGGCAGTATGGCTGGTGGGCCACAGTTACGTGCACTGGGCAGCTCAGTATGCTGCGGCAACAGAGTGGGGACCCCAGCTTGGACTGCGTGCTGCCGCATGCATATGTTGGTACGGTAAGTGTGGAATGAGATGGCGGGAACTGTTGCCATTCCTTTTCTCCATTAGGGATGCTGAACCGCCTGATGTCCTTGTACTGCACCTCAGGGGCAATGACCTCGGCCAGGTCACGGGCCTTTCTTTAAAATTCGCGATTTGCAGAGACCTAGCTTATTTGCACTATGTGTGGCCGTTCACCAGGCTGCTATGGTCGGACATCATACAACGTCACGCTTACAGGGGAGGTATTGACCTCCGTGCCCTTGACCGCGCTCGTCGCTCGGTGAACAGGGCAGTTGCCCGGTTCGTGGCAGACAAGGGTTTGGGGATGGTCGTCCGACACCCCACCATTAGTTTACAAAATTACGATCTGTATGCAGGGGATGGGGTCCACCTGTCGGATAGAGGTATGAACCTCTTTTTGGAAGATTTGCAAGCAGGCCTGTTGACCGAGCTGACGATCTGGGGGGGGGGGGCGGTGAGTCTTCATTGAAGCCTCCCCGTGTGGCGGGTAGCACTGGTAAGGTAAAGATTTATGACCCATAGGTATCCGGCAGGTTCGCAATTGACTGGCCAACACTTAGACAGGTACAGGTGTAATAACGTTGACCGGTCAACGACGAACCAGGCAAGGGGTGATGGCAGGAGCTTTTCAGCATGCATCACCCCGTGATTTGACGGATACACGTCAGAGGGTGGGGTCAGTAGATAGTTTATTGACTACGGTCAACAATTTGTTTGTGTCAACAAACAAATTGATACAAAATGGATACATTGTAGCCAATTGCCGTTGGCAATTTTGGGAGGAACCTTACCAGTGTTACTGCGGCCTGCTTGCCTTAAAGAATTATAATTGGATGAGTACCAATTAAAAGTTATAATTCGGACTAGGGCATTATTCAATAAAAGTGGCCCAATGCCTTTATCCATATACCGGTGTCTGAGTCTTTCTTTGGGGGGGGGGTGCCTGCAATGAAAGCGCGGCACCAAAATGGCCGCCGCGCTCTTTGCGGGGGCCCCCCACCCGGACTCAGACATCCGGGTGAGTTAGGGGGCGTGGCCACCCCTCTATAAAAGGGGTGGCCACGAGGCAGCCGAGCTGCCATTTTAAAATAGCGACGGAGAGGATAAGTTTTCCCTCCACCCCCTCCCTAGTGAACAGTGTGATATTTTGGTCGCTTCGGGGCCAGGTGGGAATTTTTGGTTGGAACCCACAATTGGACCTTGGGTTCTGGCTTTTTTGCCCATCCCACACTGTTGCTGAGGTTTGATATAGGGTTTTTTCTTGTTCTTGACTTTGGTCACTTAGGCGGGTAGCACTGGTAAGGTAAAGATTTATGACCCATAGGTATCTGGCAGGTTCGCAATTGACTGGCCAACACTTAGACAGGTACAGGTGTAATAACGTTGACCGGTCAACGACGAACCAGGCAAGGGGTGATGGCAGGAGCTTTTCAGCATGCATCACCCCGTGATTTGACGGATACACATCAGAGGGTGGGGTCAGTAGATAGTTTATTGACTACGGTCAACAATTTGTTTGTGTCAACAAACAAATTGATACAAAATGGATACATTGTAGCCAATTGCTGTTGGCAATTTTGGGAGGAACCTTACCAGTGTTACTGCGGCCTGCTTGCCTTAAAGAATTATAATTGGATGAGTACCAATTGAAAGTTATAATTCGGACTAGGGCATTATTCAATAAAAGTGGCCCAATGCCTTTATCCATATACCGGTGTCTGAGTCTTTCTTTGGGGGGTGCGCCTGCAAAGAGCTATAGCACTAATCTCTGCTCTTGGAACAAAGAGAAGTTACCCCACAAAAAGCACTGATAATATCGGATCATGGCTTGCACCATCTGAATGGCATAAAGACTACTGAAATCATCTGCAGTGAATTGGGTGCATTAGCAGGAACAAATATACAGTGGTGCCTTGCTTAAAGTGCATAATGTGTCCCACGGGATTGCTCTTTAAGAGAGTTTGCTCTTTAAGTGAAACACCATTGTACGTGACCAATTGTGACTTCTGGTGTGTGTGTGTGGGGATTGCAAAACCCGATTTAGTTGTTAAGCAAGTTTTTGGTTTTTAGTTGTTAAGCGAGGGGACCATTGAGAGAAAATTCTGCTCTTTAAGCAAGTTAGTCTCTAAGCGAGGCACTCTTTATGCAAGGTTTTACTGTATTTGCATAAGCACTTACTTTTCTTTTAGAAAAGGTGGGTTTTTCTCTGGAAAATGACAGTTCCAGGAAACCCCCATCTTGCATGTCTAAGCTTCATTACTTATTGACTAAAACAGTTAATGCTAATTATGATGTAACATCAAAATAATTGTCTTGTAATGTTTAATGCAGGATTCTGTTGGAGACATTTTACAATTAAACTGGTTTATTTTACCTGAGAATTCATTTATTAGAATACGCCAACCAACATTTCTGAAGAGGCTAGTTATATCATAATAAGGAGAGATAAGAAAAGTTGTGGGTTTTTTTTATTACTACAGCTACATAGTTTGTTACTGGGTGCAAAATTAATGGAGGTAGAGGTAGCCCACCAGTTGTTGTTAGAACTCAGTTCTGTTGAGTTTACAACAGGCAATCCCATCATGGTTTGTGTTTGCCTACTAACAGAGATGGGAAGGGCCAGCATTTAACAAATATAATCATTGCTTGTTTTTAATATAATGAGCCAATCAGCACACTAAATGTTTCTTCCCTCCAAAAGTAACTGCTTTACACTCTATATATGCTAACTCTCTCTGTGTGTGGTATATAATTCAGTGTGTCTAGCTATTCTGTCTGAGTGGTTCATTTGTTCAGCCTAGTTCAGCCTCCCTCTGACTCAACGTGTTTGTCTCAGAAAGTTAATATCTCAGTACCCTCTTGCTATCATCATTTGCTTGAGAGATTTTCTATCCTGCTTTTTACAACTAAGATGAAGTGAACTGTTGTATATTGTTTACCTTTTTCTTGACAACATTATTTGAACCAGAATCTTGGAAGTAAACATTTCTTTTTCCTTCTGTTAAAGCTGTGTCTGAGTACCTTATATACTCGAGTATAAGATGAGTTTTTTAGCCCCAAAATTACCCCTCCAAAGGAGACACAGCTTATACTCAGGTCAATGATCACAAGTGTCCTAAGACTGTGCCACATCGAGACACACAGACAATTGAATTGATTTTACCATATTTTCATGTATTTTGATTATTGTAAGCCACTAGCAGCTGCTGCATTTCCAACCCTCAGATTATATTCGGGTCAATTTATTTTTAATTTTTATTTGCCAATTGCTATCTTTTCCAGCATGTTGAGCTCTGTGTACATTTTCCCCAGCTCACTAAACCTGTTTTCTGTCCCATTAGGATAAATAAAGGACCTTCTGCACCTGGCCTCTTGGTATTTCCATCAAATGAAATGCATTTTATATTCCATGTGGAAACCTTCCAGCAGGCCTCTTGGTCTTCAGAGCACAGAAGAACAACAGCAGAGTCTCTCTGGGGTTAGATACATAAAGGAAGCATGGCCTGTGATAGACCACTGTGAAAAGTGTCTCTCTTTTTAAGGCAAAATATTGTGATGGGAATAATTTCATTTTAATGACTTTGAAAGTCTCTATTCTCCCCAACACAGAGGTTTTATTTGCTCTGGTTAATTTATACTTCTCCCACAAACTGCAAGCAAAGAATCTCTAAAGACCTTGCTGTGAAAAAGATGAAGGGAAGAAGCAATTCAGCAGGGATGGATTAAAATCCAGACTATTCCAGTCTAAAAGTAAAAAAAAGAAAGAAAGAATTTAGCTTTTCTAAGGGACACAAAACCAGAGCAGTTTTTTTAAAAGCACAATTTATGTAGACCATTCTCATAATTGATATTTTGCTCTCTGAGGCAAGACTGCCTAGTACAGTGATGGCAAACCATGGCACTCCAGGAGTTCTTGAACTTTAATTCCCAGAAGCCCAAGTTTCTGTGAATCCACACAAACTGCTTATGTGCAGTAAACCCATTGATGTGGATTCACAGATACTTGGGCTTCTTGAAATTGAAGTCCAAGAACACTTGGAGTGCCAAGGTTTGCCATCACAGGCCTAGTATAGCTCCTAAATATAACCCATCTAGTTTGATTTCAGAAGTAAAGCAGCACTGTACCTGATTTGTAGGTAAGTGGGAGACCACAGAGACTAACAGATGTTTCGGTAGTGGTAGGAAATGAATGCTACCCACAGCCCTAGAAACTGCTGCTGTTCAGAGTTGACAATACTGGGCAATATGGATACATAGATTCACCTGATGTATATTAAACTGCTTGTTACTCAGGTCTGTTAGCTTCAGTGTATTTTTTTTGGTTACTCATTGTATTTGATTATTGTCATTTTTATCATTTTTACCTTGTATCTGAATTTTGTAATTATTGATTATCAACATTGTGTGGCTGTGTCTCCTGTACTATTGTGAATTTTTGATTATTTATTTGGTCATGATTATCTGTATTATTATGCTATTGTAACTGTATGTGCATTGATTGTTGTAGCTGCTCTGAGTCATCCTTGTGCTTGAGTAGAGTGGGGTATAAATCCAATAAATAATAATAATAATACAGGATCTAACTCAGTGGAAGGCAAATGCTCAACAGAGGAAGCCCCAAAGAATGCAAAACAATATTATATTCCTAGTACCACCCTTCTGAAGAACCAAAGTTCTTCACTCTGGGTGGTTCACATTTAAACACAATAATACATTAAAGTCTGACCAGGTTATCCTGCTATGGTAATAGAGTACACAGTACTGCCAGCGACTCAACACTGAGCGTCAGGTGGTGGTTAACTAACCAGACAACTTTGAGGACTAGCAGCCTTGGCAAAGTCCAAAGGGAAGGGTGATGGTCCCCAAGTGGATTAAATCCCACTTGAACCCATCTTGATGGAGGGTAGCAGCTTCACCAATCTTGGCCTGGGGCTGAGGGGGACTTTGCATGCCAAAAGGGCCAGAAAGTGACTCACAGAACTGGATCAGTGGCACTGGTGTCATACTGCAATGTGGAAAGAAAATGAAAGGCCGCAGCATTATATTGCAGGACAGTCTTCATGGCAGATAGCCATGATGATCGCCAATATTCAGAATCGGATATAAAGAGGAAGAAGACAAAGACGAAGAAGATGAAGACGAAGATGAAGGAAAAGAAGACAAGAAGAAGATGAAAAATAATTTCATTAAAAATAATAATACCTCCTAGATGGTTATAGCAGTAATAACTCAGTGAAAATAACTTTACTCTCTTTGTTGTGCGACTCTAGCTTTTAAACAATTTTATAGCTGCAGGGATGTGATCTCAAACTCCATGCCATAAAAAGTACAAGCGTATGAGTTAAGAGTTGTGGCTCATGTTTGGTTGTAGATGTGGAGGTGATGACACAACGGATGAGATGAGAGTGTGTTTTGTACCACATAGGCTAGCGCTGTGTTATTCAGCTTCTGCAACTAAGAATTACTGTTTTGGCTATTTCAAGAAAGGAGAGTTTTCAAAAGTAACTGAAAACAATAATATTATTTGTGGGCTTCTAAACTGTAACTAATTTTTTAACAGTAACTCTTTAAGCTCAGCAACTATATTCTCTTGTGTTGATTTTCTTTTAGGTAGGATTGTGGCAATGGAACTTGTCTTCAAGCATAAGAATAGACCATTTATTCTTCTTGTTTGGGTCATATCTGGATGGGAGGCCAGGAGGGATTAGCCATATTGTATTGGGTTGCAGGCCTTTCCCCCTGCTTCCTCAACAGACGTGGATGTGAGAAGAAAGGGTTCACTTGAGAAGGCCTTGATGCTGGGAAAGGTGGAGGGCAAAAGAAGAAGGGGGTGGCCAAAGATGAGATGGCTAGATGGTATTGTAGACACCATGGGCACAGACCTGGGTGGGTTGAGAAGGATGGTGGAGGACAGAGGTGCCTGGAGGACAATGGTCCATAGGGTCGCAAAGGGTCAGAATCGACTGTGCGACTGAACAACAACAAACTGGTTGCAAGTACTGTACTGTACTTTGCAATAAGATGAGTTCCATGTCTGTTAAAATCACAGTCTGGGAAATGTGATTTGTAAATCTATGACTCTCAGAGTGTTTCAAGTGGCACAGATTGTAATAATTCCTGCTGGGGAAACTCTGAGACCTGCAACAAACAAAAGTAACATTTTCTACTTCTGGTAAGGCCTTGCATTGAAGCTATGGGCAAACAAAGGTGAAAGTGAATCTAGAAACAGGGAGCTTATTTTCCCTGCTTAGACAACAGATGAGCCTAACTTATAGAGATAATGAAATACAATTTAAACCAACCTAGCCAATGCTACCATTTCTTTAATTTTTCTCATTTGATTGAGATGCATTCAATTTACAAGGCTAAATTGCTCTTTGATGTCCCCTAGGTCACCTGGTCAAGAATCACAGAAGGCCCACTGTGAGCTTTTGACAGGAGATTTCAAACCTATCCTTAGGCTTTACTTCTGTAGGATCTGCAGGTATAACACAAAATGCCTGTTCTTCAGTTCATAATGGCAAATCATAACTTCTATGTGCCACCAATTTTCCAGCATCCAGCCTTCTGTGGGTTCTAGAAAGATCTTTATGAGACAACACTGTCTTAGTTTGGTTAATTTAAACCGGCTGAAGAACAGATGGTGTGTCAAGTGCTATTAAGAAGAGATATAAATTGTTTTCCTAAATGGCTTTAAAGGATATTACATTACATGATGATCCTGAAAGTAGAGTAAGCCAGGTAGTCAAGGAAACAAACTGGCAGAAAATTAAAAAGGATTCCTGGAAGGAAACATGGAATGGAATAGCAAGTTGAGTTTAATTAATATCTAAGGACTTCAGGAAAGAATAAATTATCTAAAAAGACCCTAGCTAGCTGAAGATACATATCTTCTCTGTTTTCAAGAGAACTGCAGGTGTTGGACTGGGGCCGCAGGGCGGCCGTTGGGTCCCGGAGGAGACTGGTCAAGCAATGAGACACGAGGCAAGATGGAGCAAAGACCAGTGATTTATTGAGGGAAAATCATCGGCATATATAGAAAGCGAGGCTGCGTGTAATGGAATCGTCATCTGACAAGAATCACATCTCATGTTTACTCGGATTAATTGGGAATATCTCCCGGGGAAGTTAATTAACTAAATTAAACACTGACAGGGGAACTCCATTGTTCCATGCTTATCCTGGGGTAAACATGGCCACTGTTGGTTTTAGGGCTGTAGATAATCCGTGGGTGCGATATTATCTATTATCTGACTTATGAGTCAGCCATCCAATTTCCTCTTACTCAAACTGTTTGTCAGGTCAGCTGTGGGTGAATTAGACTATGGCTATTAATCTGCTCCCCAATTTCTGTCCCCTCAGAACCAAGTCTCGAAGGAACAATCTCCCAAGTAATGGTTCTGTCAGGGACAGTGTGCCAATTGCGTGCGCGGAACCCGCATGCAGGCATGTCTTGCACTTAATATCACAGTCTTTTAAAATAAAATAAAAAACAATTTATATTCACCATGTCATGACTCCAGAAATAGAGATCTTTCTTCCTTGAGTTGGTGTGCCAGCTAATCTTTCTCACACTAGGTCAGGGGAAGGAACTATGGAATGAATTCATTGAAAGGTGGCTTCATTTCAGCAGCTTAAAGTCTGACCTAGATATAGAAGAAGAAGAAAAAAGAAGAAAAAGAAGAGGTAGTAGTAGTAGTAGTAGTAGTAGTAGTAGTAGTAGTAGTAGTAGTAGTAGTAGTAGTAGTAGTAGTAGTAGTAGTAGTAGTAGTTTTGCCAACACTTCCAGAATGTTAGGCTTTTTTCAAGTATCCCACTTTCTAGAAACCCTTTCCAGCTCGGCTTATCCATCCAGGAAGGTTTATACTGCAAGGACAAGGTAAAGGTTGTCCTTGCTTGAAAGCCAGTTGTATCCGACTCTAGAGTTTGGTGCTCATCTCTGTTTACAGCCAAAGAGCCAGCACTGTCTGTGCCTGGAAGACATTTCCATGGCCATGTGGCAGGCATGATTAGACACCCGAGTGCATGGAACACTGTTTACTTTCCCACCGAAATGGTACCTATTTATCTACTTGCAAATTCTTGCTTTCGAACTGCTAGGTTGGCTTGAGATGGGACAGAGACGGGAGCACACTCTGTCATGCAGCACTTGGGTCTCGAACTGCTGACCTGCCAACCTTCCAGTTGTCAAGTTCAGCATCTTAACCACTAAGCCACCACAGTCCCAGTGTATTTTTTCAAGAGTTTAAAATCTACTACTTTGAAACAAGTGAATATGTATCAGCATGCTCAGACTCAAAGGAGCTATCATTTTCACAGAGGAAAGCTTAGATATAAATGTAATAAACAAACAAATAAATAAGGAAGATTTGGGGAAGACATTTCAAACTATGGTGCCTCCGCTGAGAAGGACATGTCTCTGCTAACTAAGCATCTCTCTCCAGAACAATAACTCCAGCAAATAGTCTCCAGCACCAAATTTGGTTTATATGAGGGAAAGTTATCCTTCATTACTACTGTCTTGAATGACTTAGGCTTTATAGATCAAATATCACTTTGAATTGTACCTGGAGCTAAAATAAATACCAGTAAATTTCTTTAAAAACTAAAAGAGCATGTTACTTCGTATCTATACTGGTGGTCAACAGCCTAAGGGATAAATTAAATTATGGTTTCTCAACACTTTCTGATGCATAAATCAAAATAGTTTTATGCCCGCGACGCCTCGCATAGATGCAGTCATTCTCCCCGCTGCCAATGCTTGACCAGGGAGAGAAGCGGGGTTGCAGCGGCATCTACAGGAGAGTTTTATGCCCACGACGCTCCACACAGCTGCAGTCATTCTCCCCGCGGCCAATGCCGGACCGGGGAGAGAAGCCGGGGTTGCGGTGGCGTCTCAGGGAGAGTTTTATGCCTGCGACGCCCCACACAGCTGCAGTCATTCTCCCCATGGCCAATGCCGGACCAGGGAGAGAAGCCAGAGTCCACCGGCATCTGTGGGACAGTTTTATGCCCGTGACGCCCTGCACAGCTGCAATCATTCTCCCCGTGGCCAATGCCGGACCAGGGAGAGAAGCCGGGGTTGTGGCAGCATCTGTGGGAGAATTTTATGCCCGCACTGCTCCGCACAGCTGCAGTCATTCTCCCTGCGGCCAATACCAGACCAGGGCGAGAAGCTGGGCTTATACACACCAGAAACACATTTACATACATAATCAAGGTGAGATAAAAGCAGAGAGAAAACAGAACAACTTGTTGTTGCTAGATTATACATTTACAATCTTCATGCTAGAGAAGGCCTGGGCACCCTCTGAGCATCTGGGGCCATTTTGTCCTTCCTATTTGTAGGGTTGTATCTCCCTCTGATACCCTCACCCTGCCTGGGAAGCCCCCCCCCCCCGCCCAGTCCAAGGTTCTGTTTCCAAAACTTCAGGTGAGAAAATTGCCATTTCTTATTCAAATCAAATTCTTTATTACAGCCCAAGGCCAGTGTTACCATTTCTTATTTCTTTTCTTTTTTTAAAACCAAAAAGGCCAGGGCAGACTGGGAGTAACAGGAATTGTGTTTATAAGGCAAGTTGTTGCCTCCAGAAGCTTCTGTGGGACAGAATTTGCAATTTTAAGAAGAATTTGAGGCACTACTGGGGAATGACCGGAGAACTTGAGGCCACACTGCCCTACCAAAGCTAGTTGTTATTTTTAATAAGAAGCAGACACAGAGGTTGTAAAGGCAAGCGAGAGACACAGCTCTACTTCATGGTTCCCTTCCTGCAGTTTGTCTCCACAGAGATAACTGTTAAGAGCAACAGCAAGAGCAGAAACCCCTGAGGAAAAAAATCTCAGCGACAGCTGCAAGGGAAGAGGTACATTTCAGGGAAAGGAGAGGATTAAGTATCATTTTATCAATTTTCACTCAGTGTTGGTGGCTAACAGGTCAAAAGCTATCTCACATTCATGAGTTTCAGGACAGGCTGCTACTGCATGTCAGCTATCCAATTGTACCAGTACAAATGACATCAAACACTGATGCCACTGCAAGTCAGCAAACACTGACTGCTTTCACATGTTAACATTATTTCCCAAATTATGTTCTATGGAACACTGGTGGACTTCAGTTTCCAGAAGCCTAAGTCTGTACATTGGCTGATCAGTGCTTTGGGGAAATTGACTTAGGTTTCTGTGAATTGAAGTCCAAAAACCAAATATTGGGAAACACTGTGTTAGACAATAGTAGATTCTGACTATCTGTTGGCTGCCATGTACTCTCTAACAGACCACCTTCATGGACCCAGTCCTCATTTCTTTGCGTACACTGGCCGACATCACTGATAAGTTCTTCTAGTAGTGAAATTTTTAATCTTATGGATGGCTTTACAAATCTTCTCTTTAACACAGTATAGACAAAAGGGTGATTTGGTTCTTTGATTTCTATGCTGCTTGCTTGTTGAATTTTCTTTCATTTTGGGGGAATTGTAGTGAGAACAAGAACATGATCTGAATATATGCTTGTTCAGGGATATATTTTCATTGACTTAACATTATTTTGGTAGGTAAGGTTGCCCTTGCTCAAAAGCCAGTTGTATCTGACTCTAGGGTTCAGTGCTCATCTTTGTTTACAAACAAAGAGCCAGCGCTTGCCTAGACGGGCAAGCCTAGACACCCGAGTGCACTGAATGCTTTTTACATTCCCACCTATGTGGTACCTATTTATCTACTTTCAATTTCTTGATTTTGAACTGCTAGGTTGGCAGGTACTGGGACAGAGGATGGGAGCTCATTTTGTCATACAGTACTCTGGTCTTGAACAGCTGACCCGCCAACCTTCCAGTCATCAAGTTCAGTGTTCTGATTAAATAGAGTGATTCCTGCCATCGATCACCTATGGATGATCAGCAGCAAAGACCAGCCCTGGATGACTGGCAGCAGAGATCTGCCGAGGTAGCAAAGACACTCTGGCTCATCTGGATCCAGTCCTCACTGATCAGCAGGAGCCCATCTCTAGAGCAGCAGCAGATCTTAGCACTATATCATGTCAAATAAATATTCTAAAGAATGCTCCGTGACTGCAGTGGAGAGGGGTTCCAGCTAATCCATCTAAAACAGTCAAGAGATGCCACAGATCAGATTGAACTGATCCCGGGGAAACCTGAGGTTAATGGGCACAAAGCCTAAACTTTTTTTTACACTGATACCTATAACCGTGTAAATTAAACAACCCCAGCCAGTGGTTTAAGGTTAACTGCTTGGCAGCCAAAATACAGTGTTTTTGGCTTTCAATCAATCAGAAATCAATGTGGATTTTTGTGGTTTTTTTAAAATAATAATAATGCAGATGCTATGTCTGGCCAAGTTATCCTACTATGGTAATAGAGTAGACCATACTGCCAGTGACTCAATGGCAAATGTCAGACAGCAGTTAACTAACCTGACAATCCTGAGGACTAACGGCCTTGGATGCCGAAGTGCACAGGGAAGGGTGTTGGTCCCCAAGTGGGTTAAATCCCACTTAAATCCATCTTGATGGATGGCAGCAGCTTCATCAATACTGGCCTAGCCTGATAAGAACTTTGTGTGCCAAAAGGGCTCAGGATCAGAAAGCAACTCGGGGAACTGGATCAGTTGTATGGGGGTCATGCTGCGATGTGGAAGGTACAGTAGATGAAAGGCCACTGCATTATATTTTTAGGACAGTCTTCATGGCTGATCACAATGAAGACTGCCAATATTCTGATTCGGATATGGCAGAAGAAGAAGATGCATAGAGTCTACACCCAGAGTTTTTCTTTGCTCAAGGTACTTGGGGAAAGATAGCCCTTGGTGTCAGTTATTTTCTTTTGATTGTTCAGATAAAGGTTCTAAGATGTAAATGCTGGCTGCTTCACAGGGAGGCCAATAAAAAAGATTTGAAAACAGCTTGACCAATTGAGGCAAGAATTACTGTGTGAATTATAACAATGCTATTCCTAGCTGTTGCAGAATAGATGTAATATACTTGAATTCCACTGAGCTGCTATGAATCAAATACTGTAGGTGAGTGTAAATTAATTCGGACAACAGTCTATAGCTAGATCCTAGCACCACAACCAGTAGAGGAGGGGCATAGGGCTATTTTTGTTCTTCACATTTGTCATTCTGCAGAATATTTTTCTAAATTTCGGCTCACTGTAGCACTGATACATGAAACAGCCAGTAATTATTGTACCCAGCTGTTAGGACAGTACATTTGTAGCTGTATGATCTTGCTTTCCACCGTCTGTCTGCATGGCATAAAGGTACGAATTAAATGAAGGTTTCAGTTAAACAAAAGGAGGCTCCAGACAGCAGACAAATTACATTACAGGGAGACTGTCATACTTTGTATCACTTCTGCCAAATCTGCTGGCAATTCGTTTGACTTTGTTATAATTTATTCTAAAGCTACGGGAAACAACGTGTTTTAAAACCTCTGTTCTCTGATACCAATCCATAATTTTCAGTGTACTCCTTCAACTGACAGATAGTGTTGAGTCTCAAAGGGGGAGGAAGTAGGAGGAAAGATACACACAGGACGAAGCATACACTTGTGAATATGGGGTGTGTGAAAATCAAATGTCCAAATCAAATAAGTCAAATAAAATAAATTTGTATCTAAATATTTGGTGTAAAAATATGAGTGATTTGGAAGCGCTTTATTGTTCCACAGTTTCTGCAGACATATCTATATATTTGTGTGTGTCCCAATTAGGAGGAAAAATACCATGACAGAGTGGAAAATAAAGGGCTATGATGACCTTGAAGCTTGTATGTGATGCACCTTTAGTTTGTAGAAAAAGCTCCTTCAGAGTGTTTCATTTATGGCATGCATCCATTCTAGAGCAGTGATGGCCAACTTTGGCCATCACTGGCATAATGGGTTTCATACTCATTTCTTCTTGTATCAGGACAGAACATTATAGTCTCTTCACCCTCAACCTCCCAGGCCATTTGGTCCTCCTAGGCCAGTGGTGGCTAACCTTGGCACTCCAGCTGTTCCTGGACTTTAATTACCAGAAGCCCAAGTCAGCACATCCGATGACCAGGGCTTCTCGTAATTGAAGTCCAGGAATACCTGGAGTGTCAAGGATGGCCATCACTTTTCTAGAGCATAGGATGGCACCTGCAGCAAGAATTTCTTTAACATTTAATATTGCCAAAAGTATAGCATTATACATTGATCCCCAGGTTTGGTGTTCTGGAATCACGACGCTTGAAGCAGCTGTAGACTAGCTTAACACATCTTTATTGCATGGAGTACAATACGAACACGAGGTAATGGTGGCAATACAACTCTTTTTATACAGTCACTATACATTTGAATCTGGTTACATGGTAGCCTATTGGCTACTGTAGGCATGACGTCATCCGGAGTCCCGCCCTTATTGTCCAGGTAATCCATGGCGGGAAGGTTTCCCACGGCTGTATGCAATTGGGGAATTTGTACCATGTGAGTTGAATGCTCGCTACTCCATCTCTGGCAGTAGGCTCACATTCCAATAGCAGCTGAATACAATGTATCTTTACAAATGGCTTAAGTATACATTTCCTGTGGAACCAGTTACATTTGACTTAAAGGCACAGTGTAGCAGTTACATTCCATATTTTCCAATACACAACACCAGGACAGCATGTTAGCTTAGCAATATAGGTCAGGTTCTGTGCATATCTTGTATCTTTTCTCTAATAAGCAAAATCTTACATAGCAAGAACAAAATAAATAAATGAATGAATGAATGAATGAATGGCAGATTATTTTAAAGGGAAGACTCAGACAATGCTCCTCAATGCACCTCATTCTTAAAAAGACAAGGAACAAAGCAGCAGCCAAAAGCATTTTAGTACATCAATTTAATTTAATTTAATAGTCATATTTATATATATGCCGCCCACTCAAGTAGAACCTGACTCAGGGCGGCATTACAACAAGTTCTAAAAACACATAAAACACTTTAAAAGACCCATATCCCACCCACTTTAAAAGACCCATATCCCACCCACCCATCCCACCCACTATAAAAAGAAGAAGAAGAGAGAGTTCTTAATTGTTTACATAAGCCAGCAGGCAGGGCCCGTGTTCCCATTAGGGCCCCACACCTGCCCCGCCAGTCAGGTCTTCAATCCTTTCCTGAAGGGCAGCAATTCTCTTTGAAGTCTTAGATCTGTTGGCAGGAGGTTCCAGAGGGTTGGTGTGGACACGGAGAAGGCCCTCCTTCAGGTGCTGGATAGATGTGCACCCCTAGCTGATGGCACTATTAGAGAGCCTCTCCGGTCCGCTCTGGTTGGATGGGCAGACACTCTTGGGACGATGCGGTCTCTAAGGTATCCTGGCCCACTGCCATATAGGGCTTTAAAGGTCAAAACCAGCACCTTGAATTGCACCCGGAGACAAACTGGTAACCAGTGCAGCTCCCGAAGTAGCGGTGAGGCACGGGCATATCGTCCGCATCCCATCACCATCCGGGCTGCCGCATTCTGGACCAGCTGCAGCCTCCGAATGGTCATCAAGGGCAGCCCCATGTAGAGCGCATTACAATAATCTAGTCGGGAAGTGACCAGAGAATGGGTGACCATAAGCAAGGAGTCCCGGTCCAGGAGCGTGCGCAACTGGCAAAAGCCCTCCTGGCCACAGCCTCTACCTGTTCTTCTAGCAGCAGCCGTGAGTCCAGAAGGACCCCCAAGTTGCGCACTGGGTCTGTCTGGGGCAAAACAGCCCCATCCAGTATCAAAGATGGTAGCTCCCTGGATAAAACGGGGCCCCTTATCCACAGCCACTCTGTCTTGCTGGGATTCAGCCGAAGCCCATTGGCCCCCATCCAGACCCCAATGGCCTCCAGGCATCTGGATAGGATTTCAACAGCATCCCTGGGGTCCCCACGGGCTGAGATGTACAACTGGGTGTCATCCGTGTACTGATGGTACCGCACCCCGTGGGAATGAATGATCTCACCCAGTGGCTTCATGTAGATGTTAAATGGGAGAGGAGAGAGCACTGAGCCCTGAGGCACCCCATACTTGAGGAGCCTAGGGCTGGACCCCTCACTCTCCAACCACACCGACTGGGTACGGCCCTCCAGAAAAGAGGAAAACCAGGACAACACGGTGCCCTGGATCCCCAGTCCTTTGAGCCGTTCCAGAAGGATACCGTGGTTGACGGTATCGAAGGCCGTTGAGAGGTCAAGAAGAGCAAGGATGGATTTTCTGTGTTATTTGCATGGTTTTGCTTAATTTGGGGGAAAACCCCATTCTTCTTATTCTTTTCTGTTGAAGACAATGCCACAAATATCTTGAAGGAGCCCATAGGGGCTCTCTGGTGGTCCCAACAGCCAGGGACGCACATCTTACTGGGACCAGGAGCAGAGCCTTCTTGGTGTCAGCCCTGTCCCTCTGGAACCTCATGCCACCAGAACTGTGCCTCCAGGCAGAGCTGTATCCCTTCAGGAAGTCCCTAAAAATCTGGCTTGGCCAGAAGGCATGGGGTGCATCTGGCAGCACATCCCAGCCTTGCTGGCTCATCTACCCCTGTTGTGGTTTTAATTAGGGGCTATGTTTTTTTTATAGCTTTTAATTATTTTACCATCTTAGTAGTGGGTTTTATCATATGAGATACTTTAATTGATGTAAGCTGCCTTGGGTCGCCAAGGTGAGAAAGGCGGCCTATAAATTGAGTAATTAAATTTTGCAGTTTCTTGTCTTCATGTGTGAGAAGAAAAGGACCAAGGATTTTTACCCCTAGTCTTAGTTTTAAAAAATTGGCTATGAAAATAGTAATTAAGTGAGATACAGAGCCTCCCTTCTATCTCAGCTTGCTTCTATGCTGAATAAGTGTGAATTAACATCATGATCAGATAAATATGTCTTTTGTTTGCAACCTTTTGTTTAAAGAAGGATGTTTTTACAGAAAATGTAAAAGAACTAGCCCTGCTAGATACAACTTGAATACACACCTGATTTTGATCATTCTTTCATTTCTGAAATTCAGTTGCAGGGATAAGATATCACCATGTTCCTTCTGATTTTCTTTGCAGCTGCTTTTGATATACAGCACAGAAGGAGTCAGAATTAATCTATAGATTTAGTATTTAGTACATCAATGTTCAACACAAGAGAAAATAAAAGATTATATATATGCCCATACTTTTCTATGTCCCTGTCAGGAACTTCTACTTGTTTGGTCTGGTTTGATCCAGTTCTAAAGTGTTTAGTTGCTGGAAATGAACCAAAGTAAGGTTTTGCCTGTCAAGGCTCATTCCATTGGGAATTTCTGACATTATGAAGTGACTTAAAAAAGAGACCCACTTCCATGATATTGCAAATTAAACTCTTCTTCTGCTCCTCTAACAACCAGTGGGGGGGGAATCAGACTATATCTGGGCAGAGAAGATGTGCAGCATCATTTATAAAAAATAAATAACAATTGAAAACTTACTCATAGAAGTGGGAGAAGACAGAATGGGGCTGGGAGGGGCATTTTTTTCCCTTTGACTTATCTTAAAAGTCCAGCCAAGAACTTGCCTACAGCTGAATTCAATTGAACAAATTGAATTAAATAGATCTTAATAACATTTATTTCAGAATTTTAATACTTCTAATTATTTAACTTGGTCTTTTTTTGCCAGGGATGTAAGAAGCAATGAAGGCTTGGAAACAGTCTGAACAGTGTATTTAGAGTCTTGTCAATATGCAAAAGAGAGAGAACATTGGAGTTATTTTTACTGAGACAATGGAATAGAAAAGAGAGCTGTTGTATGGAGGAATCATAAGATTTAGTTCCAGCTAAAAAACTGAATGTGAAGGGATGTCAATAAGTTACCATTCAGCTCTCATAAACAGAGTCCTTGTTGTCATTATTTATTTATTTATTTAGATTTGTTTAGCCACCCCCTTGCCGAGGTGACTCTGGGTGGTTTACAACATAAGAAACATCCCCAACATAACACACTCCGATAACCCATACATATAGATAAAACATCATAAAAATTCTAAAATCTCTGAAATCTAAAAATCACAAAATCTCAAACCTAAAAATCTAAAATCCCCATAACAAAGTTGTCAGATGGTCATATAAGCCAGCAGGGTGGAGTAGATCCAACAGCAGCAGCCTGCACCCGCTGGGCCAGCCATATCTTTAAGTCTTTCCTAAAGGCCCGCAGTTGTGGTTGAAGGCAGAAGTCCGTTGGCAGGAGGTTCCAAAGGGCCATGGTGGATACCAATAAGGCCCTCCATCTAGTGCTGGAGAGGCAAGCCATTGATACCTGTAGAGAGCCCCCCGGTCCACCCTAGTGGGATGGGCAGATGTTCTCAGGGCAATCCGGTCTCTTAAGTAACCCAGTCCACTACCATGTAGGGCTTTAAAGGTCATAACCAGCACCTTGAATTGCACTCGGAGGCACATCGGTAACTAATGCAGCTCTAGCAGCAAGGGTGCAGCATGGTCATAACGGCCACACCCCATCACTGTGTGGGCCACCACATTCTGCACCAGTTGCAGCCTCCAAATGGTCATCAAGGGCAGGCCCATGTAGAGTGTGTTACATTTGGCATTAGGAGGGGTCCAACTTATCGCTATGTTAGGGATCCTATTCCCCCCCCCTATGATAAATATGGCCTGTTTTTTGGAGTCTTCTTCATGCAACAATGTTATGTAATTTGCATGAGCCACTCCTTCTAAGTACTTCCTCAATGGTAATGTGGTCAAAATAGCAAATCTTTAAAATTCAGTGGAGGCACTGACTTGGAAGAAGTCAAGTCGCTTGTTGATAGTTACTGATGCCTTCCAAGTCTTGCAGGCATTGATGGCTGTCAGGATCATTATGGAGGCAAACAAAAAGAGTTTAATTTTCAACTATATACAGGTAGATGGTGAGGGCCAGATCTTATTCATTCTACTGAAGAAAACTGTTGCTTTTCCAAGATGGCATTTGATGTCCAACTCTGCATCTCCATTTTGATTGATCACACTGTCCAAGTAAGCAAACTTCTCCACTTCCTCTAGCTGCTGTGATCTGATTATGATTCCCTGTATCCCAGTTGTGCAGTTCACATGCATTACCTTCTGTGTGACACTGCATAACATAAAATAACTCTTTGCCGATGCAACATGGATTGGATGCATCTATCACTCAGTCAATCACATGGTTCCCTTCATGGCAATTATAGGGGCGGTGGCTTGTATCTGAGTGTACATTTTTCCTGGAAGTCATTTTCACAATAAACTGATTTTGGCATGAAACATGTGACCCACACATTACACTGAATAGATGGTGGAGAGCGTAGTTGAGTTTGACAAAGCTTCCATGCTTGTCGCTTAGCCTCTTCATATCTGCGGTGTTCTCTGAAGTGATCGGTAGCAGCAAAGATGGTCTGGCACCAAAGTGGGTGATCTACCACTGCCTCCTAGGTTTATGGGTTTATACCTGATACCTTCATGGTTTGTTTCATGTGGTGCATATAACACTTCAAAGGAGCTCCACAAGGCCTTGTACCTCATAGAGAATTTGATGAGGAAACCTGGAACCATCCATATGGCAGACATGCCCTATCTATCTAAGACGATGGCCTATGATGGAGGCTTCAATGCTAATTATATGTGCCTTCTCGAGAACTGCGATGTTGGTGACATGATGTTGGTGACACTTGATGATTAAGATGGACCTTAGCTTCTGTTGGTAAAAGTGCGTGAGCTTTTTTGATGTCTCAGTGACATATAAGAAAAGTGTCACAGATAAGATGAATCTAATGGGGACTTTTACTGTATGGGACCAAAGACAACAGGACAGCCGAGAGGTTGGCTTAACTCAGGTTTATTGCATGAGGACCGGGTGAAGCATGAGGTGATGGCGGTGATACATCTCTATATATACAGTAGGGTTTTACATTTGAATCTTGTAGCACGGTAGCTCATTGGCCGCTACCGGCGTGGCCTCGCCCAGGCACGCCTCTCTTCAGTAGTTCTTCTTTCCTGCTGCTGAATGCGGGGAAGGATTTCCCACGGCTGTCCGTGATTGAGCAATGTGAACCATGTGAGACTGAACGCTCACAGCTGCCCTCTATGGGGCTGCTTGCTCGCGTTCCTTTACAGCTGGGATTCATTGTAAATGGAGTGGTTACATTCTATCAGTACAGTGACATGCATACACAACATCCCTCCCCCCTAGGATGGGACAAAGTCCCGCAACCAATGTGGCTTGCCGCACATGCGCTTGGGGCGTGCTTGCGCCTGCCCTAGTACAGGAGAGCCTGTGATCCCTGACTCCGTGGGTGCTTGTCCTGCAACGGAAAACGGGGATTCATTAGTGGCTCTGTGGGGCGTCTGTGCCTGCCTTGCGCTGGGGGATGGGAATGGGATGAACAGCTGGGAAGTGAACCCCTGCCTGTTTCCCTCGGACCCCGGGGACCCTCCTATCCTGAACCGCGGGACCGATGAGGATGCCCTTGTGGTTCTGCTACCTTCTGTCCCCCGCTCGGGGGACCTTGAGATTGTGGCAGATGGACTCGCCGTCGCCTCCTGTCTTGGGGGTGTCGGTCTCCGGGACATTGGCGCTATGTTGCACTCTAACTCACAGGGGCTACTGGGGGTGGAAGTACCAGGGGCTGAACTGAAACCCCTCTTTTCGCTAGGACGGGTGGGGGACCACTCCGCTAACTCCCCCTGGTACGGTAAATCAAGGTCTAAACTTCTTGGGAGATCTGTATTTTGGAGATGCTCCCGGGGGATGTGTGTGGGATCGGGGCCCTTCCTTTCCGCCGCAAACTCCCGCAAAAGATTTCTGAGGATCGATTCCCTTTCCTCCCCCCTTGGTGGGGACCCATGTCCCCCTTTTTCTCCCCCTTGGGTTAAGCGGGTGGGGGAGTACCCTAACGCTGATTCGTTGCTGCTCTCGTCTTCGTCCTGCTTTCCGGGGACCCTACGCCTGAGTTGATCCGCGTGCCGCCTCCACAGGAGGCCTGTATTGGTCTCTACGCGGTATGAGACGGGGCCGGTTTGTTCTATCACAATGCCGGGCACCCAGGCTGGTCCCGCGCTGGCGTAGTTCCTGCAATGCACGGGGGCACCTACGCTGAAACTCTTTGAGGAATCCATCTCTCCATTTCGCCCTTTGTCTTCTACTCTGGTGGGGTCTAGCCTGGAGATTACCGTGGCCAGCTTCCTGCGCATTAGCAACTCCGCGGGGGAGTACCCTGACGCTAGTGGGGTGACCCTGTACCGTAGCAGGAATTGGCATAGTTGTAAGTCAAGGTCTCCGGGGCCCATGCGCCGCAGCGCGTCCTTAGTGGTACGCACGAGGCGCTCTACTTGGCCGTTGGTGGCCGGGTGGAAAGGGGCGGAGGTGATGTGCCGAATGGCGTTGAGATCCATGAATGCCCTGAACTCGGCGGACGTGAAACAGCTAGCGTTATCGCTGACGAGGGTGTCGGGTAAACCGAACGTGGAAAAGACCCTCCGTAACTGTTTAATTGTTGTGGCCGAGGAGGTGCTCGAGACTGGGATGACCTCCAACCATTTTGAGAACGCATCCACCACAAGGAGGAAAAGCGCTCCCCTGAACGGCCCTGCAAAGTCTATGTGTACCCGGGACCAGGGCCCCCTTGCTGTGTCCCACTCCCTATGTGGCAAACGAGCCTCTTCTGGCCTGGAGCTTTGGCACGCTTCGCAAGTGCCGATCATGTGCTCGATGTCGGCATCTAGCTGGGGCCACCAAAAGTAGCTACGGGCTAGTGCCTTAGAGCGGACGATTCCGGGGTGGCTGACGTGCAGCAGTTTAAGCACCCTCGGCCGGAGGGACGTGGGGATCACTACCCGCTGTCCCCACAAAAGGCAACCCCTCTCTAGGGACAATTCTAATTTCTTTTTGAAAAATGTGTCGAATTCCGCTGCTGGGGAAGACACGGGCCACCCTTTCTGTACCCAGGAGCAAACTGTAGCTAACGTTTTGTCCTTACCGGTCGCTTTGGCGATGTCGGCCGGTACTACTGGAGGGGAGTCTAGGACCTCTATCATTAAGACCTGGTGGTCCCTCTCTTCCTCGCCCACGTGGCAGCAATCCCGGGGAATGGGGGACCTCGACAGGGCATCTGCATGGCTGATCTCCTTCCCGGGCCGGTACACCAACGCGTGCTGATACGCGTTGAGAAAAATGGCCCACCTGAGCATTCTCGGGGACAGGATTTGGGGTGTGGGCTTATCTGCGGTGAAAATGCCTAGCAGGGGCTTATGGTCAGTCACTATGGTGAAGGGACGGCCATACACAAAATCATGAAATTTCTTGGTCCCCGCAATTATCGCTAGTGCTTCCCTGTCTGTCTGGGCGTAGTTTCTCTCCGCTTGGGACAAGGACCTAGAGTAGAACGCTATCGGGGCCTCCCTCCCGTTCTCCAGCACGTGGCATAACACCGCCCCCACCCCCACCGGGGATGCATCGCAAATCAGGACCACTGGGCATTTTGGATTGAAGTGGGTCAGTACAGCATCTGATGCCAGGAGTCGCTTTAGGTCATTGAAGGCCTTCTCATGGTCGTCGCCCCACTTCCATGCCTCGTCCTTTTTTAACAATTTGTGTAGCGGTTCCGCCACGGCTGCCTTCCGAGGAAGGAAGGAGTGGTAGAAGTTGAGCAGCCCAAGGAACGACTGCAGCTCGGGCTTGGAGGTGGGACGAGGGGCTTTTTTGATGGCGGCCACCTTGGATTGGGATGGCCTTATTCCCTCGGGAGTAACCCGGAACCCTAGAAACTCAACCTCAGTTGCGAAGAAGACGCACTTGTCTTTCCGCAACCGCAACCCCGCCTTTTCGAACTTTTCCAGGACCTTTCCCAACCTTTCTGCCAATTCGGCCCGGCTCCCCCCTGTAATCAATACGTCATCAAAGTAGGGTAACACCCCCTCTAGCCCTTTCAGGAGGCGTTCCACGAGTGACTGAAAAATCCCGGGTGCCGAATTCACGCCGAATTGGAGGCGCGATACCTGGAACGCCCCTTTGTGGGTGACTATTGTCTGCGCAGCAGCTGCGGCGGGGGTGACCGGGAGTTGCTGGTAGGCTTGGGCCAGGTCGAGTTTGGCAAAACACCTCCCCCCGTGCAACCTGGCCAACAAGTGGCTGACTACCGGCACCGGATACGCATTGGGGCGGATCGCCTTATTGATGGTGCACTTGTAATCAGCGCATATGCGGACCTCCCCGTTGGCCTTGATCGCTGTTACAATTGGAGTCTCCCACTCCGCAGAATCAACAGGAACAAGAATCCCCTGGCCCACCAATTTGTCCAACTCCGCCTCTATTTTGTCCTTTAGTGCGAAAGGCACTCTGCGCGGTTTAAGTCTGATTGGACGTACTCCAGGGTCCAGGTCGAAAGTCACTGGGGGGCCCTTGAATTTTCCGAGTCCCTTTTTGAAAACTTCGGGGTGGGCATCGCACACGCTCTGTATTGGGTCAGTCCCGGCGGCGTGTACTCCCACGGCGTGCACCCCCCCAATGAACAACCCCAGGGGCTGGAACCATTGAGTCCCGAGGAGGCTGCATTTACCCCCCTTGAGGACGACTAGGGGAAGCGTTGCGGCGCGCTTTTTGAACTGGACCTGGAATTTCCCAACCCCCAACACCGGGATGCGGTTCCCTTGCACGTCCTTTAGCGTGGCCCGCAACGCCTTGAGCTTGGGCCGCACGTGAGGGGCTATCTTTAGGAACCTGGGAGATAATAGAGTAAGAAGAACCCGAGTCCACCTCCATCCTAACAGGGGCCCCTTGTATTACTACCTCGACGAAGTATCGGGGGTGCTCCGTGGATACGCTGAAAACCGGAGCGTCGTCCTCGCTGTCGTCGGAGATGCGTCCGACGCCGTCCCGCTTCCTCGTGGTCCGGGTGCCGTGGTCCTTGGGCCTCGTGGTGCGGTCCTGCCTCGCCGAACGGTCCGGGGAGCTCCTCTTGGCCTCACGCCGCTTCCGGCAGACCTTAGCGATGTGCCCGCGCCGGCCGCAGTTGTGGCACTCGGCCTTGCGGAACGGACATTTGGCGCGGGCGTGGGCGGCGCCACAGCCGTCGCAGCGCCGGCCCTCCTTGTGGACCTTCCGGACGTCCTCGTCATCGCCGCTCTCCGTGGATGAGTTCGAAACCCGCCGGGCCGCGCGCACCGAGCTCTCTGCCTTGGTGGTTTCTGGTCGCCAGTCCTGGAGCTCTTGCACGCCGGCCGTCGTGGCTTCCGCGGCCTGCGCCGTGTCGAGGACCTGTTGCCACGTGGGAGGCGGCTCCTGTTTCATGAGCGCGCGCTGGGTCTCGGTGTCCCTCAGGCCGCAGAGCAGACAGTCGCGGAGGGTGACTTCTGGGGTCTCCCACTTGCAGGGGCCGGCGGCCAGCCGCAGGGCCGCAGCGAACTCGGCGACCGATTCCCCGGGCGCTTGGACTCGCCTCCAGAACGCGCTCCGAGCGGGGAACATCGCTATCGCAGGCCGGAGGTGGGCGCGCAACACAGCCAGAAGCTCTTTGGCTTTGAAGTCGCTCACCCGCCTCGGCGCGATCAGGTCGACCAGGGTCCTCTTTGTCTCGTGTCCGAGCATGCGGACGAAGATGGCCCTCTTCTTGTCCTCATCTGAGACTTCGAGCTCCACCAGCGCCCCGTTGAAGTCTATCTCAAACAGCTCCAAGTCTCCCGGCTTCCTGATCTCGTAGCCGGCGCATGTCTTGGTCCCGTGGGCAGCCATATCCCATCCTCGTCGCCAATTTACTGTATGGGACCAAAGACAACAGGACAGCCGAGAGGTTGGCTTAACTCAGGTTTATTGCATGAGGACCGGGTGAAGCATGAGGTGATGGCGGTGATACATCTCTATATATACAGTAGGGTTTTACATTTGAATCTTGTAGCACGGTAGCTCATTGGCCGCTACCGGCATGGCCTCGCCCAGGCACGCCTCTCTTCAGTAGTTCTTCTTTCCTGCTGCTGAATGCGGGGAAGGATTTCCCGCGGCTGTCCGTGATTGAGCAATGTGAACCATGTGAGACTGAACGCTCACAGCTGCCCTCTATGGGGCTGCTTGCTCGCGTTCCTTTACAGCTGGGATTCATTGTAAATGGAGTGGTTACATTCTATCAGTACAGTGACATGCATACACAACAGGACTGCAGTGGCTCAAGTGGCTAAGATGCTGACCGGAAGGCGGGAGGTCAGAAGTTCGATTTCCAAGTATTGAAGGATGGAATGAGCTCCTGTCTTTGTCCCAGCTCCTGCCAACCTAGCAGTTCGAAAGCAAGAAATTGCAAGTAGATAAATAGGGACCACTTCGGTGGGAAGGTAAACAGCATTCCATGTGCTCCAGTGTCTAGTCATACCTGCTGGCTCTTCGGCTTTGAAACAGAGATGAGCACTGAACTCTAGAGTCGGATATGATTGGCTTTCAAGCAAGTGAAACCTTTACCTTTACCTTAAAGGG
Organism: Bradypodion ventrale; assembly: GCA_035047345.1. Taxonomy (NCBI): domain Eukaryota; kingdom Metazoa; phylum Chordata; class Lepidosauria; order Squamata; family Chamaeleonidae; genus Bradypodion; species Bradypodion ventrale. The sequence continues at coordinate 416,195,835 of JAWDJE010000001.1, forward strand.
GGGAGGCAATAATTCCTTGCCTCCTCTTCCCCCCTACCCACCGGTTATATGAATCCTAGGAGTAAAGAGACTGCCTGACAAGTTACAAATGAGTATATATCTAAAAATAAAATAACATAAAAATAACTGACCTGTGTCAGCTTCCCATGAATATTCTTTATAAGATAGAGAAAATAGAGAAAATAAACAGCAGTCTAAAAGATGAATAAATTATTCTAGTTGTCTGTGACTAACCAGATTACCATTGAGGTTTTGCATCAGACAGCCAGAAGGAGCCAGAACTACTGGCTGCTGAGCATCAGTCTGTCTCCGTGCTATTGATTCCAGAATGAATAAACTGGACTGATTTTTGTGTATAGCCCTTGAGAAACATAATCCCTCGCTTGCAGGATCATTGTTCTTGCTGGAGATGGAATGTGCCATTTTAACACAATCTGTCAAACAACAAAAACAACAACAACCACCTCACGTCCTGGCTGAGCTATAGCAACTGGAATAAAATTCTGAGAAAAATGCAGAGATGATGGATTGATCTGGTGGGATTAGATCTAAAAAGTACCTTGAGGCTTGCAGCATGTTTGTGTGTGTTATAAATGTGTATCACCTCTGACAAACAAATTTGCAAATCTGCAAAGGTATAAGCCTGGCAAAACCTCCCAGGTCAGTGTGGACAGGGGGGAAATGAAGAGCCTGATAAACATCAGACATAATAATTCCCAAGTTCAGGACATTAAAATTCACATGGGCGGAAAGTCTTCTGTTGGTAGGAAAGGGGCAATGAGAATGAGAGCATAGAACTGTGGGGTACATGAGTTAAACCTGTCTCTCGGATGGGAGAAGGTATATGTGTATTTATCATGTATGAATACATAGAAAGAAAATAGTCATGTTGAGTGTGCATTCACAGGTGGATGTTGTTGTGTGTAATGCAAGATGATCCTGTTCAGCCCTTCTTAGGAAGGCTGACTATGAATGAGCATGATGGCTTTGGGGCTGAAGAAGTTCCTTAACCTCTGTCTTTCAAAGCTGTGCTGCAAACGGCCCCTAACTTAGGGGTTGCTGACCTTTTCAAGCCGGGGGCCAGGTCATGCTCTCAGTCAGCTTTTGAGGGCCAGACAGCCATTTTGCCCTGCCTACACATTGGGAGTGGCCATTTTGTCCCAACAGTTTCAAAGGTCAGCCATTTTGTTTCTCAAATGCCCTTGGAGGGGTGGGGGACCATAATGAAATGGTGCTGCAGGCTGGATCTGGTCAGCAGGCCTTAGGTTGGGAATCCCTGCCCTAACTATTTCAACAGCATGTTAGGCCATTTGCTTTCCACATGCATAACAAAGCAACAGAATTTGAGGCACTGGATATTGATATTACAATGTTTAACTTGAAATAGGATTTCATTTTAAATTTTCAGATTAAGTTCAAGTGATTTAAAATTTAAGCAAGCTAAAATGTTTGTCTCCCAGAGCAACTTTTGTTACTTACATTTTAAAAAAAATAGTTGTATATTATTGTTGTTTAAAAATCTTACCAAATAGTCAAACAATATTATAAAAACATGTACAGTGGTACCTCATACAATGATTTCAATCTGTTCCATGGGGCTCATTGTTGTACAAAACAACTGCTATATGTTGCATGCATTGTATAGTGATTTCCCCTATGGGAAAGGTCCAGAAAGGAGCTACACCTGAGTGATTTTTTTTTTTGCTAAGTGGTTTTTCCCATTGAAAAATTCTTGTATGATTTCTTCCACAGGGAAAATTGTTATATGGGACACCATTACCCCCCAAAACCTAATTGTTATGCGATTTCATTGCTATATGGGGCGATTGTTATATGAGGTTCCACTGTATTGGTATTGTTGATACAGTTGATACAGATTTGACTAAAATTTAAGTATCTGTTAAATAGCTTTGTAATACAGATGCTGTTCTCAATATCACCATCTTCTGCAGCTCTGATAGTGTTATTTCAAAGAATTGTAGTTGGTTATAATATTTTATGACACTCCACGGCATTGTTCCCCATACCCAAACAACTACTGAAGTGCATTTCATCCATAATTACGTTTTTTGTATTGTCAGGTCTGTATTTTGTTACTTTTCCCAAAAATTTTATCTTTAATTCTGGCATATCCTGGAATTACAGTGTTAATTATCCAGGCATTTCTGGAATCTGTTATTGTTATGTCTGGTGTAATATACTCAAGGTGTCTGCCAGTTTGAATCTGAAATTTCAACCAGATCTTAACTTGGTCATTCTCTAACAACGTCAATATTTGATGTTCCCATGAATTTTTGGATGCTGGCAGATTACATTTTTTAACATAGTGACAAGTGTATTAATTTTGCAACTCTATTGTGTCTTGCTTTGTAGTCTGTATGTGTGATCTTTAACATGTACAGACAAGGTATGGCACAGTTTTAGAGTAGACAATTGCCGTTTGCACAAATTCCTTGAATTTTAGCTTTCATAACATTGCTTAGTAGTGCTTGTTCATGTGCAGCAACAATTAAACCTTTATTTCATTCTTGATTGTCCCCAGTTATGAGCTTTCAAACGTATAATATGTTGTTGTCCTATGATGACCACATGAATGAGAGATCTCCAAAATGTCTTGTCACTCTCTGCGACAAACCAGGAAAGGGACCTTGGTGTCCTGGTGGACAGCTCAATGAAGGTGTCAACCCAGTGTACCTCAGCAGTGAAAAAAGCAAATTCACTGCTAGGGATCATTAGGAATAGTAAATAAAATGTCAGCAAGTGTAATTTTGCCTCTTTATAAATCTATGGTGAGGCCCCATCTGGAATACTGTGTACAGTTCTGGTCGCCATACCTCCAGAAGGATATTATGGAGCTGAAAAAAGTGCAGAGGAGAGCAACCAGAATGATTAGGGGATTGGAACACCTTCCTTACCATCTGAGGCTGCAACAGTTGGGCCTGTTCACTCTGGAACCACAGTGTCTAAGAGGTGACTTGATTGAAGTTTATAAAATCATGCACAATGTGGACAAAGTAGATAAGGAAAAACTATTTTCCCTATCGCACAACACTAGAACTAGGGGGCACTCCATGAAAATTTTGGGTACTAGTTCTCAAACAAATAAGAGAAAGTACATTTTCACCCAGAGGATCACTGGTCTATGGAACTCCCTGCCAGAAGAAGTGGTGACAGCTGTCAGTCTTGACAGCTTAAGAAAGGATTAGACAAGTTCATGGAAGACAAGGGTATCAATGGCTATAATTATGGATACCTAAGGACAACCTCGGGGTTGGAGAGATAGGCAGGATATCTCTCAATGCCATTTCTAGGGAATCCTAAACAGGTGAAGGCATATGCTTGGGAATACCCTGAAGCAAATGGTGAGCCACTGTGTGAGACAGAATGCTGGACTAGATGGGCTATGGCCTGTTCCAGCAAGGCTGGTCTTATGTTCTTATCAACAGCCCTGCTCACCTCTTTCAAACACAAGTATGTGGCTATGCTCATGAAGTCAATCTGCCTTGTTCAGTCTTCCTCTTTTATAACACCCTGTATAAACCTATTGTTGTGATCCAGTCCTCATCTGACTCTGAGGATGGCCTGGATCGTGGGCACTCCCTATGCCCAGCACAGTTCTGACTGCCCCCTGACTTGAGGATACCCTCAGCCAGGGATCTCAGCATATGCCTGGCCCAAGCCCATTTCCCCCAGCAGCTGATCTGTCAGATTGGGGGTCTGACTCTGACAGTGATCAGCCCTCAGTCTGGGAAAAGTCCAGAAAGGAGCTACGCCTGAGATGCAGGCAAGCTAGAGCAAAGTACCAAAGAAGGCTCCCAGATTATACCAATTAGCTGGGAGGCTTATAAGTTTGTGGCAGCTTTCCATTGTTGGTACAACTCTCATGGAAAGACTGACACCCTACTCAACTGTAGACTGCCTGCCTAGACCCTGGCTTCTCTGCCAACCCTGAGGATGCACCTGGACACCCTTTGGATTAGACGCTTGCTCAGACTACCGATAACCAGATCTCGGCTTGCCTTTTGGACTTTGATATCTGGACTCTCCTTGAATAGGAGCGCCACCGTGCCCGCTCAGGTAGGTCAGCACATAGTCCAAGCAAGCTGATGTAGACTGATAACAACAGATCAGTTTGTCCTAGGCTAGTTTTTCTTTTTTTAAAAAAAATAGCCTGAAGTGTAGCATATAATTTTTGTTGCCATTCAAGCTCAAGCAAAGCAGTGAGGCTCCAGCTCAACTGTTTGCTTCCTATCATGTACTAAAGGACCTGGACGTGTGCTTAGTGAAATAGCAAACCATAGGGGGCAATCACTCAGCACCAAGCCTGGCCCTGTGAGCCACTGGTGTTGTGACATATGAACAGCTGCCAGCTACCCCTCCTTCTCACAGCAGAAGACTCTCAAGAGCTTGGGAGGAGGAAGGGAGTCTGTGTGCTTCTCTTTTCAGATGCTTTTAATTACCTACCTGACAGTTGGAATAATGATGCTCCCACTCTGAGCAGAGCTGTGAAAAATGCAGTGTAAAGCATGTTATGTAACCTATATCAAGGAAATTAAGGAAAGGTTGCTTTTATTTTACTTTTAATGCTCAAACCAAAGAAGGAAGCCCCACTGAATGCATTGGACTTCCATTAGAGTTGGATTCAGGAGATCTATCATAGGTGATGTTGTTAAGGCCAAGCAGATGCAGCTGTCTTATCCACAAAGGAAAGTTGAACTTAATTGCTAATGTATCCTTTACTGTAGGTGTGGTGACCAGAGTTGGGAATGTTAGTAGAATATGGCAAGAGTTTAGTTAACTGAGAGTGAGCCTCAAAATCTACTTCAGTGAAGATTTAAGTTGGAGAGGAAGCTTTTTAAACAATGACATTCATGCTAAATTGTAATTCTTTTTTATTGGGATCTGGCAATTCAATATGCAAAGGGTTAACACATAATCCTTGGGAAGAGGGACCTTTGCTTACCTGGACTAACTTATTTGCATGTTTTATTTGCTAACCAATCAGAAAAAATCCCTGCCTTCCCACCTGAATTTTGTCTAACCATAATCCATTGTCTCCTGTTTGTTAGGAGCAGAAAGAGCCTCCTCGAAGATTGTGGTATTTCTTAACCACAATTGGCCATACCCTGGTAACAATAATCTTGTTTGTCAGCTAATCTTTCTCACACTAGGTAAGGTGAAAGGGACTGCAGAATGAACTCACCAAAAGGTGTCATCATTTTGGCAGTTTCACGTCTGGCCTAGACATGGAAGAAGAAGCTGGCCTTTTGTTCTTGAGGGAGATGTAGCCCTTTTGAACTCTCTTTTTTCAGCCACATGCCTGTAGTGGAAGAAAACCCTTTTCATATTTCCACCTTGTAGCTAATCTAAATCTTCATCCTCTTCTAACAAACCAGAAAACAACCTGTTAAGATTTTATATCTATCTTACAGGGACCTTGCTTGGAATTTTTTTAGCATGTCTGAACCTAGACGCTAATGCACAATTTAATCATCATTACCAATTCTGTCTTATCTGCTTATTGATTCATCTGGTAAAGGAGAAACAAATGACCTCTGATCATATTATTAAGGGTGAATGAAAAATAATGAGTGACATAACTTTCCAGTTTAAATGTCTTTAGTCATGGGGGCCTCTGGACTAATGATTTTGCTGTGTTAAAAAAAGAGCTTAGAGCAATTTATTTGGAGAAAGATAATGTACACAGATGTCCTTGTCTAGGAAGGCTAAATCTTGTACATGAACCACATCAAAAGTGCTTTGCAAAAATAAAAAAGGGAAAAAGAAGCTATGTGGTTGAAATCACCACCACCATCATAATCATAAGTCATCAATCACCGTCATGCCAACCATCTGGCGTTGAAGTGACTGAACAAAGCTTTCCTTTTAACACTCCCCTATAAATGATTGCCATTATCAAATATAAGATCACCAACCATTCACTAGGCCAATGTAGGTGAACTTATGGCATGCATGCCATAGGTGGCATGCAGATTAGGGCTGCCATCGGATACAATAGGTCTCGCGGGGGTGGCACAAATTAGTATCCAGCACAAATTCGGTTCTCGAGCCCCTCGCGAAATATGTGGATTTCCACATCAATAAATTCGCTAGGGACACACCTTCCTTTATAAAAGATACCACACATTTTATATCTATGGTGGAAGGCGTTGTGCTACCAAAAGATAGCATTCTACTAACATTGGACGTAGAAGCACTTTACACCAATATCCCACCAGAGGAGGCACAAAGCATTGTACTTGACAAATTGGATTCCAGGGAGTCTCATATTCCACCTATGCTTTTCCTTATGGATTTATTAGATGTGGTTTTTGAACATAACTATTTCAGGTTTGGCGACAGCTACTATATGCAAATTAGGGGCGTGGCCATGGGGAGCCCGCTGGCCCCCAGTGTAGTGAACATATATATGAGCCACTTCGAGAAAGGACATATTTACAACAAACATATCAATCCCTTGTTGCCACATGTCATTTTCTATGGCAGGTTTATAGATGATCTGTTTTTCATCTTGGATTCTAAAGATATTCTGAACAGTTTTGTGCTGTGGATACTAAACTCCGTTTCACTCCTCATGCAGATCCTGTTTCCATTCCTAGATGTCGAAGTTTACATTGCAGAATCAGGAAAAATAGCAGTAAGGCTGTACAGAAAACCTACTGATAGGAACCTGTATCTTAAGTATACATCTCACCACCCTCCTTATGTAAAAAATAACATTCCATTTGGTTTGTTTGCCAGAGCTAAGAGGAACTCTACTAATACACTCTGCACACGCCATTCAACAGAAACTCTCACGAAGAGGGTATCCCAGGCACATTACAGATAGAGCCCTTCAAAGAGTTAAGGACATACCTAGGAAGGCATTGTTTGCAAGAAAACAACGGTTGAGTGACAATAATTTATGATGTTCTTTTGAGTTTTCGCCAGCAGCAACAGAAATTAAGAAAATCATACATAGACACTGGCAATTAGTCAGTGAGTTTCCTGGCTGTGACGCCAAGACTTTAATTGGCTTTAGAAAGACCAAATCCATTAGTAATATGGTTATACGTTCGGATCACACAGCCAGAGCACTCATGACCCAGCAAAAGAGATTCCCAATGGGGCATTACAAATGTCATTCCTGTGTAGTATGCCGGTTCTGCTGGGAGACCAAAGACATCTTCATCCCAGAGAAGAACTATTTGTTCTCTTTAAAATCACTCACCAATTGTGCCAGTAAAAATGTCATTTATCTATGGGAATGTCCATGTGGTAAACGTTATGTCGGACTCACCAGTCGTCCTCTGAAAGTGCGCATATCGGAACATCGCAGTAAGATTAGGGGGCAGGTTTTAGAAGCCCCTTTAGTCAGTCATTACATGGAACAAGCACACACAGAAAGGGACTTCAAATTTGTATCCTTAGAACTCATTAGACCTAGTCCACATGAAAAGATAGACATAAATAAGAAACTGAGACAACGAGAGGCATTTTACATTCATTTATTTGATACTATGCAGCCCAAGGGGTTAAATCAGGAATTTGAATTGGCTTCTTTTTTGTAAGCAATTCTTGCAAGCTAATTCTGGAAGCAGCTGCCCTAGTTCTAGTCATCAAGGTCGAGAGATTCGGTGCTCACAGCATTAGATACATCTGGTAGCTCCTTATCAGCATAAAGGAAGGCTTTTCATTTTGATAGTTAACGTCCACACGCACCTAGAAAAAATACGTGGAGGCAAGGATGCGACAAAATAATCACTTCCATACAATAAATAGGTAAGCTACTGTATGACTTTTAATGAGTCTCTGGAGCTAATACATAGGATTTTTCAGTGAATAAGATTTTTCTGTGAACAAGATAATTCTGTGTAAAAAGACTTTTAGTGTAATGGAATATATTGTATTAGTGCCTGCATGATGTTTATTATATACATTCTCTTATTCTTTCATGTAGATTTCCTGAAGAAGGAACAATAAGTTCAGAAAAGTCGTATTAACTAGTATCGACTTAGAAAGATTTTTGGCAACAGCTGACTAGTGATTGTATTATACTTTACCCATAGAGGAATTATTTTCGTTACACATTTCCAGCCTTGTGTTACCAGTTGAATGAGAACTTTTTACCCATGGAGGAATTATTTACGTTGTAACCTTTTCATGAACAATATACAAAGCACCATTTTATGCACACCATGAAATGCCATGTAGTGGAGGAAGGGCAAAATGGACATTCGGCCCCCAAAACTGTCTGAGGGAGTGTGACCCGGCCCCCAGCTTTAAAAGGTTGAGAATTCTTGATGTAGAATAAAGGATCTCTGATACATAAAAGCTGGCTCATGCTTCTTTCCCTGATGTAAAGGAAACACATCTGGAGAAATCCATTTCAGTTTTCTCCCCAGAAACAAAACACTCAAGAAAATTTTAATCTCCCTTCATATTTTAAAAGGAGGCCTCTTTTGATCTTCCTCTGAGTTGTCTGGAGGAAAAAAGGTAGATGGGAAGAGACCATTTCTAAGAGCCTTTGCTGCTGCTGGTGTTAACTAGTGCAACCTTTCTTTCTGAAGAATTGAGTCACACTGATTAATTGCTACTATTTCTGTCTCTGTCCATTGGCCTGCATAGTGCTGGCTTAGTCTCTATCTTTCCACCATCACTACTCCCTTCCTTTTGATTGAATGAAGCCTAAAGGTGTGTGGAGGTTTAGATTTTGCAACTACCCTTCAAAATCCAATTTATGTCAGGCAAATTGCAATGGTTTCTTTCTTCTCTAGCAATGGACAGCAAAGCCTAAACCTCCAGTATTAACTTGTAAAAGAAGATGTTTTCTCAGGGATCAGTGTTGATTTGTTATCTTTCAACCTCACTTTTCCTGATTAGAAAAAGTTGAATGTCACACAGAGAGATAAAGGCACCAGCTGAGCAAGTAGTGCACAGAGCATTTTGAGATATAATCAATGCATTTCAGCCAGAGGAAAATCTACAAGGTGGCTGGAAGGAACAATTTGTGGTACTTTCTTATTTAACACGCTATCTCATAGTTTTGTATTTTCACAAAGCAAAAAGAATGAAAAGAAGTACAATAGGAGGGTGCATTCTGATCAAGTTGTAACCTTTCTTTCACCAGGATGAAATAACGATCTCTTCAGGATCACTACCATGAAACATTTCCTCTCATATGCTATAATGAGCCAGTGTTCCAATCATTGGGCAAACTGGAATACTTCTTGTTGCTGAAATGGTCAGGAACACTGACACACACATAAAGAATCTATGGATAGATTGAAAGTAATGAGCATGGTACCATAACAGTCAAGGTGGTATTAATCTGCTTAAGAGGTATATAGCAATTAAATTTATATACTACCCCATATTGCTTAGAGCTCTCTCAGGGTAGTTCACAAGATTAGTATTTTGCCCACAATAAGTTGTGTACTCATTTTACTGACCCAGGAAGGATGGAAGGCTGAGTCAATTTAGAGCCCGGCAAGATCAAACACAAATCATGAGCAGGTTTTGGCTGTAGGGTTTCAGCTTAACCATTGCAACACAACAGCCATGTAGACACATTCCATGTTTCCTATCAAAGTCAGATGTCTTTCAGAGCATAAGGAATTCACCTTCTTAATCATATGCTATGGATATATATTTGGATTCTAGATTCCACCAAGAAGTTGTGGACCCCTGCCGCATCTCCCCGTCGCCTACACCACCGGTGTGGGGATGGAAGCAGCTGCAGCTGTGGGTGCCGCCCGCTCCTGGCCCCACCTGACCTGGCCTGAAGGGAAGGACTGCAGCCACGGAGGACCCCACAGCCACGGAGGACCCCACAGCCACGGAGGACCCCACAGCCACGGAGGACCCCTGCCACGTCTCCCAATGGCGTGGGGATGGAAATGGCTGCAGCTGCGGGTACTGGTGCCACCTCCTGGACCCGCCCAACCCAGAGGGAAGAAAAAGGATACCCACATCCACAAAGGACCCCAAAGCCACTGAGGACCCCTGCCGCATTTCCCCATCACCTACACCACCGGTGCGGGGATGGAAGCGGCCACAGCTGTGGGCACAACCCGCTCCTGGCCCTGCCTGGCCCGGAGGGAAGAAAAAGGATGACTGCAGCCAGGGAGGACCCCACAGCCATGGAGGACCCTTGCTACATCTCCCCGTTGCCTACACCACTGGCGTGGGGATGGAAGTGGCCGCAGCTGTGGGTACTGATGCCACCTCCTGGATCCGTCCGACCCGGAGAGAAGAAAAAGGATGCTGGGGGCCACCAGGGTGCCTTTGCGCTTTGTATTTGGGGCAAGAGAAGGGATAAAGAGCCACCCATTATATTGTATTTTCTACTTTCTTACTCTTGTGTCAGATATTTTGATTGTGCCAATTGATTGTGATATTTGTTCTGGATTTCTTGCATTGTTGTATTTCTATTGTATTATGGTATTGATTTGTTGTGAGCTGCCCTGAGTTGGCATATGCTGAGGAGGGCGGCATACAAATAAAAATCTAATCTAATCTAAAGAAGCAACTTTTTCAAAATATGAAGGGAAGTAAGACTATGTCCTGTCTAATGATTCATGTGAAAAGCATAGCAAAAGAAGCCAGCGTTGCTTTCTTGGCCAAGTGCATGTTTTGCCAATCAAATGCCCAATGATCGTATCTTGCTTTAAGTGACTGGCCGGCTATTCAAGTGTAATCTGGTGCTTCTTGGGTCTGCTTCTTCTTTGTTTTAAACTTCATTGCCCTTTTCAGATCTCACTTTGACAGTTGTCTTTTATGAAGCTTTGAGAAAGATTAATATACAGTAGCACTGCATATTAAAAACAACACAAATTCTTGAATTTCGGTTTAATTTGTGGTGGTGAATTTGTAATAAGAAATCTCTCAAATGTGTTACGGTCTAGTGGTTATATAGGGAATTACAAAGCAATTGATATTATTATATATCTTGCCTTGAGAAGGAATTGCTGGTCTTATTAAGATTATTAAGATTGTAGTAAGAGAAACTTCAATAATATTTAGGGTAACCATAAATATCTGTTTCTCAGATTACGAATAGGATAACAGAAGGGTATTGATTTAGTGGGGTATAAGTTAAATTAGTAAATTTCCAAAGAAGGAGTAAACATTGAGTATAAAGAAAGGTGGAAACTAGTGAATGAGTCACCATCGTTGCCCCAAAGATCGAAAAGCATTTTGGAAAAGAGAGCCAAGAGAGACGTCATCAGATAGATTATACAAAAGGTTGACTTGAATGCAGGAGGAGTTAGATAAGGAGATGGACACAGACAAGGGGAAAGGCCGGGGAGGGAAAGTTAAAGGGAAGGTTGAGAAAGAAACTGATATGTTTGCAGAAACAATGGATACTTTGGGAAAGATTAATGAAAGAATGGATAGTTTAGAGAAAAGTTTTCAAAAAAATGAGGAGGCAAGAAGACAAGATTCTAAGGAGGTGTTACAAGGTCTACAAGGAATGAAAGATCTGATGGCCAATTTCACTAAAAATATAGAATCAAAATTTGAAAAGATGGAATCTAAGATTAAAATGGTTGAGGAAGGGGTTAAAAGTGTTGAAGAAATTAAGGATGAAGTTAAACAGATAATGGATAGGAATAAAGAACAAGAGCAAAAATAGAATTGCAAGATGAAAGATTATATATTTTAGAGAATGCTTTGAGACAAAAAATATTATTGTTAAAAATTTTCGGGAGAAAAATCCAGACCAGTTAAGAGCAAGAATAACTAAGCAGTTAAAGGAAATTAAATTAGATAAAGAAATATGTGATGAGGATATCATGTCTGTCTTTCAGATAGGACAAAGGGTTCATGGGGAAATGAATAGACATGTGGTAATTAAGTTTTCTAATCTGGATGTGAAGCTAAGAATGATGAAGTACATAAGATTGCATGGTAAAGAGGCACTGAAACTTGAATCAGGAAATGTGGAGGTTTACCAGGACATTCCTAAAGAAGAAAGGCAATGGAGAGCTAAAGTAAAACCGATTACCAGCTTTTTGTCTGCAAAAGGGCTGAAATACAATTGGCAACCACCCCAGAAGCTAAGATTTTTTTATGCAGGGAAAACCTCAGTTGTAAATAAACAAACAGATAGCTTGGACATTCTAGAATCATGCGGTTTAATAAAAGAGGGAACGGTTGAATGGGATAAATTAAAGAAAGAATTAACAAGATCAGGGGGACGTAGTCCAAAGTAGCTCATATTATCAGTCACAAACTGCTCCTAAACTCTCAAGTTCGAAGACTAACTCAATATCAATGGGTTTTATTCATTTCTTTTCGCTCTCTCTTTTCCTTTTAACCTAATAATGAATTCAGCCCAGTAACTAAAAAGTTTTAGTTTAAAATTAGGTATTTTGAAGGGCGAAGGGTTGAAATGGCATGAAACTCCTAGTAAACGAGTAGTGTAGTTGGAACGGGTTCTGTTCATCTAATTCTCACTCAAGGGGGTGAGAAAATTTCAGCAAGGAAGCTCAAACCCTCTCAAATTCTACATTTGAAGGCGGTTGCTTGTGGGGCAACTGAGAGGCAGGTTCTTTGTTTATTTGTTAGTTGTTTGTTGTTGTTGTCTTTTGTTGTCAAAATAGGTGGGTGGAGGGAAGGTAAGGGTGTCAATCCACAGTTAATGTATCGTGATATTGTTGCCCAACCGTCAGTTGTAAAGTTAAGTTTATAATTCTATATTACTTATTCACACGAAAGTTAATTAGTTTAAAAAATTACTCATGTCAAGTACAATAAAGATAATATTGTGGAATGTGAAAGGTTTGGGAATGGTGATAAAGAGAAAGAGAATTGAGTATGCATTTAAAAAGGAGATGCCCGATATTCTATTCTTACAGGAAACACATCAAAAAATGGATAAAGTGAATAATCTTTACTTGGGGTGGATGGAAGTATATGAAAAATCATTTGGATTGTCGAAAGCAAGGGGTGTAGCTATCCTCATCTCCAAAAAATTTAATTTTTCAATAACAAAAGTAGTAAAGGACAAAGAGGTGAGATTTTTGTTACTAAAGGGAAAGATCGGGGAAGAGGAAATAGCATTGGTTAATTTTTATGTTCCAAACCAAAAACAAGAGGAATATTTAGAAAAAATAAGGATAATTTTGCAAAATGAGGATATACAGAACTTGATAATAGGAGGAGACTTTAATTTGACCGCATCAGCATTAGATACGTCTATAAAAATTAATGCAGGAAAGAAAGTTAAAAAATCAGGATTAGAAAATTGGATAGAGAGTTTAGGGATTAATGATACATGGAGGATCTTAAGAGGAACTGAATGAGCTTACACTTTCCCCCCTCAAATGCACAAAATATACTTGAGAATCAATTACCTGATGGTTTCAAGCAATTTGGTAGGACAGCTGAAGGATACAGAAATCGGAATAATCAGGGAATCAGATCATGCAATACTCAAGTTGGAATTGTTGTTTAATAGGGATAATAATAAACAAAGGAAATGGAGGTTTGATACATATTTAATCAAGAATAAGAAGATATTAAACAAGTTAAAATCAAAATGGCAAGAAGTCTGGATGTTAAATGACACAGGAGAGGTAGAGATGCACACACTTTGGGATGCTATGAAAGCTGTGTTTCGTGGGGATTGCATTAAAGAAATAATAATATTGCAAAAGGAAAAGAAGTTAAAAATGCAGAATATAGAACAAGAGATAAAATGTTTAGAAAAAAACATGCTAAGGGTCAGAAGGTAGAAGTATATCAGAGACTAGTGAAGTTGAGAAGTGAACTTTTAGGACAGGATATGGAGAAAGTTAAAAGGGAACTGATTTATTTGAATAGAGATAATTTCGAATTTAGTAATAAAAGTCTTAAAAGACTTTCAAAAGCAGCCAGAGACAAGAAAGTGAGGAGGGAAATAAAGGTATTAGTAGATGACAAGGGTAATCGTATGGTAAAAATGGAGGAGAAATTAAGAATAGTAGAACAATTCTTTAGTGAGTTATACACAGGAAAACCTATAGACATGGAGGAATTGAAAAGGCAATTAGAAATAGAGACTATGTTAAAAATACAGGATGATCATAATCAAATAATGGAGGAAAGAGTTACGGAGAAAGAAATAAAGGAGGCTATAATGAAGCTTAAACTAGGGAAATCTCCGGGTGAAGATGGGTATACGACTGACTTTTATAAGGCCTTTCAAGAAATTATTACCCCAAAGTTATGCATTTTATATAATTCAATATTAGATGGAGGAAAGGTCCCAGATTCAAGGAATAAATCAATAATTGTATTAATCCTAAATCCAAACAAGGATCCAGAAATAATTGATCATTATAGGCCGATCTCGCTCCTAAATCAGGACGCCAAATTATTTACAGCCGTGATGGCTAATAGACTGAGTATGTTTTTAGGAAAATATATTTAGAGGGATCAGGTAGGATTTCTCAAAGGACATCAGGTAGGAGAACACATAGTAAGAATAATTAACATACTTGAAATAGCGAAAAGGGAAAGAACAAAACTATGTATTCTCTTACTTGATCTATTCAAGGCATTTGACTCAATACAGTGGCAAACATTACAAACTATAGTACAGAGAATGGGCTTTGGAGATAAATTTTTACATGTATTTAATCAATTATACAGCAAATCGCAAGCAGTTATAAAAGTAAATGATGGATTCACTAAAAAGATTGAGATTACGCCAGGAACAAGACAAGGGTGTCCACTGTCCCCATTATTATTTGTCTTATCTATGGAATTATTAGCTAATGTTATCAGAAGGGATAAGGACATTCAGGGTTTAAATGGTCAAAAAATTAGTATGTATGCCGATGACACGTTACTTTTATTAAAAAATGCTAAAAACACAATTGGTAAAGTTCAAGAACATCTATACAGGTTTGAAAAAATAACTGGCCTAAGAATTAATTGGAAAAAGACTGAAGCGATAGCTTGTAATTATAATGAAAAGGACAAGGAAGAGATTAAAAAACGTTATAAAATAGACATAAAGAAAAGTTTGAAGTATTTGGGCAGATATATATAACAGAGAATATTAAGGAGCTCCATAAATTAAACATAGACAAACTAAGGCAAGATTTAAAATCTAACATAGCTAAACTTAATAAATTAAAAGTGTCCTGGTTTGCTAAAGTGAGTCTGGGGCAAATGAAAATTTTATCAAAATTAAATTTTGTTATAGGTAACCTTCCTCTTAAGATAAATAATAAGCAATTAAAGGAATGGCAAAAAATGTTAAACAAGTTTTGTAACGGAGGAAGGAAACCAAGGATAATGAAATTGTTATGGTACCAAAGTCAGGAGGATGGTGGGCTGGGTATCCCCAACATAACAAATTATTACAAAGCATTTCAATTAAATAGAATTGTAAATTTGTTAGTACAGAATTAGGATGAATTAGAAGATATAAATCAGATTTAATATAAAAAATATAATGGCAGTTTATTCTTAGAAACGCAAGTTAAGAAAATACAATTAAAAACTAAGACACTAAGAGAATTGTATCAATTTTGGAAGGGAATAAAAGAAGAACTAGTTAGAGGAGATTCTCCAATATTAGAAGTGACGGATTTTGCAGATTGTCCATTAAATGAGATGAAGGATATGAAAAAGAAATTAAGGTTGAACAACTTAATACAAATTAATGAGTGGATTTCAAAGGGGTCTACATCTCAAATGAGGGAAGAAATTTATCAAAAGTTAGAGTTAAATTGGTTTCAAAAAAAGTCGGCTTAAAAAATGGGATAGCAAAATAAGAAAGAAGGGACAGAAAATTAGAGAGGTATCAAAGTTTGAAGAATTGATATACAGTATAAGAAAGGGGATTGTAGTTAAGAGTGGATTGGTAAGTAAATTATATAAAATAATTAACAAAAAGGAAGATCCACAAAGATTAATAAAGAACGGATGGGAAGAAGAATTAAATATAAAGATAAGTGAACAGGCATGGAAAGGAAGATGGAACCAAAGAATAATGAATCAGTTATCAATAAGGGAAAGGGAACACAACTTTAAATTAATTTGGAAGTGGTATTTGACCCCGGTTATTTTACAACATATGGATAATTATTGACTATTGATTATTGTACTGAATTTACTTTTCATGCTTCTTTATTATTGTATTGTATTCTGACATATTATTTGTATCATATTTTATATTGTTTGGCATTATTGTTGTAAACTGCTTCGAGTTCCCTTTATGGGAAGGAAAGCGGTATAGAAGTCTAAACAATAATAATAATAATAAAGCAAGATCAAATAAGTGCTGGAGATGCAACAGAGATTTAGGTACCTATGTTCACATGTGGTGGGACTGTGAATATACACAGACCTATTGGAAGATGGTAGAACAGGAAATAAATAACATCTTTAATAAAAACATAGTATTGAACCCTAAAATTGCTCTGCTGGGACAGTAAGAAGATATAAATATTGATAATAATGAAAAGGAGTTGCTATCCATTCTGCTCACTGCAACAAGGCAGATAATTGCTTTGGAATGGAAGAATAAAATAAATAAATGCAGAGAATGATAGTTTAAACAAATATGGCGGTTGGCGTTAAATGACAAACTAACATCAGAAATGAAAGTAGAAAGAGGAGAGGTTAAGAGTAACCTTTTCTGGAAAATTTGGAGACCATGGGTAGTGTATGGTATGTCAAGTAAAGATAGAATAAAACCTGTACAAGAAGAATATGAATTTTGGGCGGATTTATAAATTTATAAATAATAATTGAGTGACAAGGGTAGTTATTTTTTTATTTTGTATAGGGTTGGGTGTGGGATGTTGGGTGGTGGGGGTGTTATGTTGTATGTATTGTATGTAATGTTATTTTGTTGGATGTATGTATTGTAAAGTAATTAATAAAATTTATTTTAAAAAAAACAACACTGTGAAAACTGGCATATCAAAGACTGTGCGAGAAACTTGAATAAATATCCTGGTGACATGGTATTAAGAATCCAGCATAGATATGAAGCAATGATTCATTTGTATAGCACTTTCTAGTTTGCAAAATGTTCTGCAGTTCTTATCTATTCTCATCACAGTCCTGTAAAGAGCTGAGCATAGGCCACAATTTGCTTGACGTATAACTTGAGATATAACAAAGTGGATGTTTTTTCTGTATCCAAATCAACAGATTATATCACTGTAGCAGCTGAACACAAGTGTATTTCTAGCCCTATCATACTGCTGCAACTTGGCATACAATTTAATGGTATGACCCTTATATATGCCCTTTCTTAGTTCTGAAAATTGCTCTTGATACTACTCTGCTGTTGATTGTTTGAAATAGCTTATTTGAAAGGGGCTTGGTATTGTTTGGTGAGCAATGGTAATTGCACCTATTTTCAACAATTGCTCTAACACAATTGCCAGTGACATAAAGTTGTTTTTAACCATATTGTAAAAAGACATTTTATTTTAGGATATTCTCTTGTTGTATTCTTTTTTCTTCATGAATGACAACAAATCAAAATAAAACTAATTTTGAGTCTATTTTCAACTCCTGGGTTTTAGATGCTAAACTGTGAACTAAAAGAATAAAACCATTGCTGTCAATGAGAAACATTGACATAGAAATATGTGATTAATGGTTACAGAGACTCCTTCCTTCTTCAGAAGTGGTAGCAAGAATAACAGATGAAGTTGCTTTGTCAGCACAAATATTCTGCTATACTTCAAAAGACCAAGTCACGAGTCCCTTTATATTGAAACAAGTTGTTAAGATGGTAAAGATCATTAGCATTCATACCGACAGCTTTCTAAATACATGCATTGGGGTGGCAAGGAGAAGAGTGTGGATTTTTGTAGAAGTTTCCATTTCTTCTCTTGGCTTCATGAGAGCTCCTGGGTTCCATACACTAGTCATCGATTCTCCCTAAGGTAGAGCACTATTTAATATTTTAAAAGCAGAAAGTGCAACAGAATCTTTTTGTGTGGAGACATCCTGTCTGGCCAGGTTATCCTGCTATGATAATAGAGTAGACCATACCGTCAATGACTCAATGTAGAGTGTCAGGCAGCTGTTAACTAACCTGATCACCCTGAGGACTAATGGCCTTGGGTGCCTAAGTCCACAGGGAAGGGTGATGGTCCCCAAGTGGATTAAATACTACTTGAATTCATCTTGATGGAAGGCAGGCACTTCATCAATCCTGGCCTGAGGTTGATGAAGACTTTGTCTGCCAAAAGGGCTCAGGACCAGAAAGTGACTCATGAAACTGGATCAGTGGCACAGGTGTCATGCTGCGATGCGGAAGGCAAATGAAAGGCCACTGCATTATATTCTCAAGACAGTCTTCATTGCTGATTGCCATGATGATCATCAATATTCAGATACCACAGAAGAAGAAGAAGGAGACATTTGGATCCCAGAGATTCTTCTCAAGTCTTTAGGTTTTTATTGCATTTTTACAAGCTTGTAGACAATTGCCTTGGCCACTTAGGATATATAACAGGACACGTCGAGGTCAATACTAGATGTAAAAAGGTAAATTTGAAAGCATGGCTCCCTCATCTCCCCAGTTCATATTAGGACTATGATAGAAGTTTACCATTTGCCCCATATGGTTCTAGTCTGGATTTAGCCCTCTATGTCTATTTGCCTTGGAAGTAAAATCTTATTTGGAGTGAATAAGAGTCCCCTCCCAGCAAACACCAAATATTAAATATTCTGCAAACAGGAGGAAAGAGAGTATCTCATGAAGGTAGTATGGTATGGACATTCCCAAATGAGGGAGCAACTTGTGTCTCCATAGTTGTTGCAACTGTCACCATCACTCAAAATTGGTTGTGGGGTTCTATAAGTGATGGAAAATGAAGACCAATAGAAAATTGCCATCCCTGACTTAGATTGTAGTTCAGCTTGTGGGTCATTTTGCCTGTAATGCAATATGGTCTCAAGGCAATGGATTGGATCATGACAAATTGACTAACAACATTTTTAGTCTCATATTTTACCTTTGATTTTCTTTTTAAAAAATACCCATAATGTATGTATCTGAGGAAAGGTCTTCTAAACCTTTTCAGCGTCAATCAAGATGCTATGGAGAATGTGTATTCCCTGAGATTAATGAATTTTCTTCCAGTGACAGGGATTTATTCAGACATGAATTCTTCAATAATCAGGCTTGCAAAGTAAGCTTGTTGATCAATCACAAAACACAGCATGGTTAAGCACAATATATGGAAGTGGCCAAAGTCACATGATATGACCCTTCACCACTTGTACAAGTATTCCTTCTGAATTCCATCTAATTGATGGTGCCTGGGATGATACAGTGCTTTGTTCCTGGATGCAAGCCTGTTTCTTGCCCAGCCACCTCCAAGCTGGGAGAATTTAAAATGTGTAGGAATTCCAGATGAACAGATGCAAGATAGAAAGGAGCTCCTACAACAATGGATGATGCACATATTACTGATGACACAAAGACATTAGCTACACCTTTATAGCTTGGTGGTGTACCTTCTCATCCTTAAGCAGAGCAACCCATAGGCAAAGTGAACTTGTTTAGGGCTGAACTGTTAAGGAAATGTTCTGTCCATTAGTGTCCATGATTTATCCATCAACTATGTAATACTGGCACACTTTGGGATATGGTACACTTGGCATCTGGCTCTTAGGCAACCACATTATTAATAGATACTTGCACAGCATGAAATGTTTCATTACACAGCCTGGCTGCACACCAAAAGGACTGTTTGTTTGCATTCTTGCTTTTAACACACCATCTGCATGAAGAGAATTCCTCAAATTTTATGGGTTTCTTGCAAAAAATCAAGCTAAGGCTCAGGCACAAAAATCTATTTAACAATAACTCTTGCCACAGAATAAAAAAGGGAGTAACATAAAGAAAGATAATCTTCACTATAAGTGTTTTATACTTGTAGATTCTGGAAAGGCAATTTCCATAGGAAAATATGTATATACTGTACTGTCATGGCACAGATATCCAGAGCCTGGCTGTTCCCCTTCCCCACATATCTGTGACCCACCAATTATTTTTAGACAAAGTGTGGGCACAACCTCCACATTTAGACAGCAGAGGGTTTTATCCTTAAGATGAGAAAAAGGGAAGATGCCAAACTTATGTTAATGCTTATTTTATAACCAAAGGAATATTTGTAACAATTAATTGATAAAAAGAGTGGATTGTCTTACTAAAGTCAGCTGAAAAAATAGGACTTTGAAAAGACTTGCAGGAAGAGACAATATTATGTATATACACGTATGGCCATTTGTGCAAAAATATTCAGGAAATGGCTTAATCTAAGAAATTTAAAAATTCTAAAGATCATAATTGACTCAAGTCATCGATAAAAAATGAAGTGTGTAATGAATGATGAGAGATCACAATGTGGTATGATGGAATATATTCCAAATGACTAAAAAGGAGTAATGGGTTAAATAGATTTCTTGAATGGTAAACTGAAGGCTGGGTTTACCATTTAAGACAACTGAACTTCTGGAGAAGGTCTGGGAAGAAGGTCCATGAGAGGTCATTATATGACCTGGAAAAATACAGGACCTGATGTGTAGTCAGACACAACTCATGTGAAGATATTTTCTTTACTAGTATGAAAACATCTGCACTCCCCCAAAGATCATTTTTTAAAAATTAAACTGTTTATTTCACTAGATGTGTTCTTTCCTTCCCCTGAGACACAACCAAGTGCACTTGGTTCTGTACTCCTCTAAATCCTCTAAAGGATCCTCTAAAGGGCTCCATTATTCAGACAAAATAGTAAGCAATAGGTAGCCCAAGTGAGGTTCATAGATAAGTTGAGATTTTGAACCCATCTAACTGGAGTGACTTGTACTATGGAATTTGCTACCACAGGAGATATGCATGTGTGTTAGATTAAGAAGGAAACTCAATGAATTCATGGCTACTATCAACATAACTCTAGTATTAGAGGCAGTGCTGTAATCAGGGGGACAAAGGGGACTGCCATCTGGGGCCCAGTGCTGTCAGGGGGCCAGGTGGCATGTTAATTTTTTTCTTTTTAAAAACTTTTTCTTAAAAACCTTTTTTTAACTGGCAGCAGGCAGTGCCACTGCACATGCCCGCCAGAGGGCTTCCTCTGCCTTGACCCAGATATCTGGGTTCAAGGCTTCAGCCTTCAGCCCATGAGGCGTGCTGGTCCGGCAGACCCTGCGCTGGGGCCGGAGGCAGAGGAGGTGGCTGCTGCGGAAGAGGAGGGGGCAACTGTGCCTCCGACACTTGGGCTGGGGTGCTCGGTGATGTCACCTCCCTCTCCCTGCACTCCTCCATCCGTCACACCCGTCGCTGTATGTGAGGCAGACGGGCATGGGCAGGCAGGGCAGGAGGGAGGGAAGCAGGGGAATCTTTCTCTCCTTCCTTCTCTCTCTTTGTGTGCATGTGTGCCCTGCCTGCCCATGCCCGTCCGCCTCACACACAGCGACGGGCGCAATGGACGGAGGCTGAGGAGGAGGAAGGCGAGCCGTTGCCGGCTGAGGAGGCCCCGCCGGTGCTCAGTTCCCTTCCTAGTTCTGACCCCTCCATGCCACCCTGCTCAGAGGCCTCCCTTGCCACCAGCTCAGGTGGCCCCTTCTGCTGCCAGAGGA
Organism: Bradypodion ventrale; assembly: GCA_035047345.1. Classification (NCBI taxonomy): domain Eukaryota; kingdom Metazoa; phylum Chordata; class Lepidosauria; order Squamata; family Chamaeleonidae; genus Bradypodion; species Bradypodion ventrale. Next base: position 416,217,447 of record JAWDJE010000001.1, read on the forward strand.
GGAAGACAGGCTGGAGGAGGAAGACGAGGAGGAGGGGACCGCAAATAGGGGCCACTTCGGTAGGAAGGTAATAGCATTCTGTGTGCTCCGGTGTCTAGTCATGCCTGCCACATGACCACGGAAATGTCTGCAGAAGCAGACATTTGGCTTTGAAACAGAGATGAGCACTGAACCCTAGAGTCGGATATGACTGGCTTTCATTCAAGCAAGGGAAACCTTTACATTTATGTTGTGGCAGGCATGACACATAGCCAAATTTGGCCACGCCCACAGATTTGGCCATGCCCACAGAGGGATGTGGCCAAAATGTGTGTGTGTGTAGGGGGGCGCAATAGGATTGTTCAGTCAGGGGCCCAGAAATTTCTGGTGGCGGCCCTGATTAGAGACAATCAGACTGAGCATCAATTGTTTGGGAGCATCTAGTTAACCATTGTGGGAACAAAAGTCTGAACCTGCCAGGCCTTTGATCTGATCTAGCATGGCTCAGCCTGATCAGACACTCAAACAAATATGCTACTTTGATGCTTTACTTCCTGTGCATAGTATGCAAGTCTTATAAAAGCTATGTACAGGGCAGTCACACTTACTGCTTCTCCTAAGCACAAGCTTTCAAATTCTAAAAGTCATCAGTCTTTATTTACATAATGTTTACATTTCAGTGATAACAAATTTTGTACTCTACTTTCTCAAGGGTCAGCATTTAACTCACCCTAGGGTGCTTGTTTATTTATTTATCTTACTTAGAGTATTTAAATGCCACATTTCTCCCCATCTCTACTTCTTCCTTGTTGAAACAGAAAAGTGTTGGATCTCAAGCATTTTGAAACATTTTCAGCCGCTGAGTAGGGTAGGTAACACAATCTACATCCAGTTCCGAATTAATCTACAGCTTTTAAAATATGCATAAAATTCACATATAGATATAAATGTATAGATCTGCTGTTAGGCTCAGATTTCCTCTATGCTTAGGCAGCTGCATTGGTTACTTATAAGCTTCTGGGCTCAATTCAAGTTGTTGGTTTTAACCTATAAAACTTTGGATGGTTTGGGACCTTGCATCCTGGCATCTCTCTCTGATGCATAAGACCCAGACAACCAGGTTTTCGTAAACATGTGGGCTGCTTTTACCAGCCCAACAGAGGCAAGAAAAACGTCAACTAGATGTAGGTCACTTTTTCAGTTGTTGTGTGGTACTTTTTGGAACATTGTCAACATTGTCCATGTTGTTTTGCCTGAAGTTTTAAGTTTGGAGATGAAATGAACACAGATCACTATCATTCTGTTGTTAAAACCATGGTGATGTTGGCAAGTTATGTCCTCACTGAAGGAATACGTTTTTGTTTTTAAGGTTTCCAAGTCGCCATATGCATTTAAGAACTGTTTCACATTAGGAACATTCTGAGAAATCAAATGGGTTTCTGCTCCCAACAGTGCTCACTTCAGAGCTATTCAAAATATCCATAAGAGATAAGGGAAGATTTTCACCTGCCCTACAGTTTTAGGTACAGACTGTGCATTCAAATACATGCAATTTGGTCTGTTCCTTTATGTTATATTACCAATTAGCTCAGAAAGCAATAGAAATCTTTTAATACTACTTTTCCATATTTTTTCGGGGGTGGGGGTGGAATCTGTGTCATTTATTCAAAATATTTAATTGCAATGTAAGATTTCCACAATGCCTTCTGGCTAATGCTTTCAAAATACCTAAAATTTCTCATGATTTCTGTTTCTTATATGGCTCATAGAAAGAAAGGTCAGGACCTGACAAGACATATCATATAATGAAATAGACGGATGACAAAACTAGAGTTTCTGAGCCATGTCAATCACAGTTGAGACACCTATTATTATAATTTTCATCCCACTGTCATCATCTTTTCTTTTCTTTTTTGCTGTGTCACTGTGTCACTCCTTAATTGGTCACTGTTTTTCAGGAGATCAATGTAAAATGAGTAACCAGAGAGTTCCAAGGTTAGCCTAACAACCACAAATCTGGAGTACTAGACTGAAGAGTAAGTCAAACTGGCAGCAAGCAATGAAGAAAACAGGAGAAAAGCATCTAACACCACATAAGATTGGATCCCTTAATTTCTCAGCTGGAAGACTCTGTGGCCATATCCTTAAGAGAGTCTTCATTTGAAGAAGCAGTGTGCTAGGCTAGTGGTTCAGGTTTATCTTCTTACTTTTAAGTGTTTTACCTGCTGGTTTCTGCAGATCACATTGCCATTAAAGACTGAGTCCGTATCTGAGGATGGCATGAAAACATTGAGCCAAGACTGTTCTCATTCATTATCATGATTATTACAACATGAATCTAACATGGGGGATTGTTCCAACATGAATCTTTCATGCCACCACCTCTGCTCTTGTAGCCTTGATGATGATGATGTCGGGGTCATGTCCCAAATTTTCAAGGAGATGCATATCATTTAAAGATATATTATGCGAGACATGGTAACGATCTTCTAGAGCAGAAATGTCTCGTAGAACTACCCTGCGAAAAACTTCAATAGCAGGACTATCCACAGCTGGTGAAAAAGTAGAGCGGGGAGAGAATGGGTTGGAGCCACCAGAGGTATCTTTGAAGAATAAACATCATTATCAAAGCAGCTGACAAGGGGGGTGGGGTAGTCATTATGGATAGGATCAACTACATTGAGGAAGCACACAAACAACTTTCCAATCCTCTTTTTTACAGTAGACTACAAAAAGATCATACACCACATGTGTCTAACATTATCAAAATAGTTTTACAAGAAGGACTTGCCTTGGGTTTCATTTCAGAATCCACCTTTCGTTTCCTTTACAAATCACACCCACGAGTACCTATCTTCCATTTATTACCAAAAATTCACAAACTCCAATCCGGTTCGAATCTTGTACCATGTAGACCCATCATAGCTGCCAACGATGGTCTCTTAGAACCCATTTCTATATTCATTGATCATTTTATATGTCCCTTTGTTACAGATACTCCCTCCTACGTGAAGGACTCTTCTCATTTCATCCATCCTTTGGAACACACTCCTGTTCCTGATAATTGCATGTTGGTGACCATGGATGTGGCTTCCCTCTACACCAATATCCCTCTTCAAGAAGCCAGGATTTTGGTTGAGCATCATTTATCTTTGCGCACTAATCCCGACCCTCCCACACATTTTCTTTTGGATCTTTTAGATATAGCATTTGAGCACAATTTTTTCCGGTTCTTGGACACTTTTTATTTACAGACTCACGGTGTGGCCATGGGTTCTAATTTTGCTCCTTCAGTTGCCAATATTTTTATGAATAATTTTGATCAAACTTTCATCCTTAACTCAGCTGTTAATCCTTTTTTTATGGATATTTTAATTTATAAACGTTATATTGATGATTTGTTTTTTGTCTTCTCCAATCCGGCTTCTTTATCTGGTTTTTTCACTTGGATTAATTCCCTGCACACAAATTTATCATTCACTTATACTTCCAGCCCTGTCTCAGTATCGTTTCTTGATTTAGAAATTTTTGTCGCTGCCAATCAACTTAACATGCGCCTCTTTAATAAACCAACAGATAGGCATGCCTATTTACATCCATTTTCCTTAAAAAATAACATACCATACAGTTTATTTCTTCAGGCAAAAAGGAATTCTACACTTGATTCCGATTTCAAATTATCTGCCATTAGCATTCGACAATCTTTACTTATCAGAGGGTATCCCATTCATGTCATCAACAACGCTTACCAAAAAGTAACCAATAGATCTAGACAGTCTATGTTTCAACGTAAATCGAAAAATACACATAACAATAACATCTTTTGGTCTATAGATTTCACTCCGCTTGCGCAACAAATAAAGAAAACCATACATCGTCATTGGCATATCTTAGATTCCATCTCGGGATGTAAAGATAAACCTACAATAGGGTTCAGAAAAACTCGAACCATTGCCGGGATCCTTTCCAAAACTGATTGCCTGTCTTCTGCCACTAACCCTTCGATCTTTCCAGTCGGGCATTTTCCTTGCGGACACTGTAAGTTTTGCTGTTATATGTGGAGAACTGATGTAATTTCTATTCTTAACTGTACTTTCAAACTTCACCTTTCACGGTTTTCTAACTGCAATTCACGTGACATTGTATATATTATAATATGTCCCTGTGGGCTACCTTATGTGGGACAATCTTCTAGACCCCTTAAAACTAGACTCGGGGAACATATGTCACGTATCCGTAACAAGGTTCCTACAGCTCCTCTTGTCTCCCATTATGTTGACAAGAAGCACGCTCCAACTGATCTGAAGGCTGCTGTATTGGAGTCGTTTTCACCGCGTAAATTCCATTCCATCAACAAAGAACGCTTTTTGTTACAACGTGAAGCCTTTTATATTCATCGTTTTTCCACTTTGCACCCTACAGGTTTAAATACGGAACAGGATTATTCGGCTTTCCTTTAAACCTTTAAGTTGTTTTCTCCTTGCTATTGGCTCTTTAAAAGAATGTAAAAGAATTTTTTCCTGTAATTATTATTTAATTGCTCATTACTGTCATCCTTCTCACATGTCCCCACCTGAGAACTATATCTAGTTTGTATTCTGGCAGTTTTCCTAACGCTTCCACCCAACATCAGTTACTACATAGAGGTGTTGTTAGCGCGTTGTTACAGGTACTATTTGTTTCGTCAGTTATGTTTGCTTTATTATAGCTTCATTTCTGGTGTTGTTCGATGCGTCTTATTGTTCATCTATATATGTATATATGCCTTATTTTTTCATGTTTATTACTGTCACTTCGGGTTTTGATTTTCTTGCAGATCTTGATAAAGAGTTCGAAATATTCTCTACCGGAAGAATATCGACCTGTTCTGCTCTTCCTTCGTACCTGTTTGGTGATATTTCCTTAGCCCTCCTGGCTGTTATAATGTATTTTCTTCATGCACATTTGTGACCGGACTACTAGACTTTCTATGGATTATGTACATGGACTGTGATTAGCGCTCCCAGTCACCACGCTACCCTCCTACGTCAACACAGCCCTCCTGGCTGTTATCATCAGCTTACGTAGCCATTTCGTTCCTTCCTGTATGCTTGGATATCTACACAGCCCCCCTAGCTGTTATCGCATTTCTTAAACTTGGCTCTTTTGTGAATCCCGCTTATGCATACATGGACCTTCATGTTTCGAATTAGCTATTTGCAACTTGGAACTGTTTGACGGACATTTTTACCTTATTATCAGGCTCCTCCTTGCTGATACACTAGCTTTTTCGGACATATTATTGTTATAATCTTTCCCGGTTGCGTGGGTTCCTTCGTGGTGTTAGCGTACTTATATTATATTGTATTTTTGTATTTTTACTGTTTGTCCGGTTTCTTAGTATCTTTTTATTCGTATTCTCACCCATTAAATACATATTTTGTAGTACATTCTCTCTTTCGGGGTGTTTCCTCTCCTTTCCTTGTCTTCTCGACACCCCTGCCGTCTCCCTTCCCCTTTCCTGAAGGGCAGCAGCTCCGTCTGCAACTGTAGCTCTACTGGCAGGAGGTTCCAAAGGGCCGGAGCGGACACGGAAAAGGCACTTTTCCTTGTGCCAGAGAGGTGGGGCCCCCAGGCTGATGGAACAATTAGGGAACCCCTCCGGTCCACTCTGGTTGGATGGACAGATGCTCTTAGGGTGATGCGGTCTCTTAGATATCCTGGCCCACTACTATGTAGGGCTTTAAAGGTCATAACCAGCACCTTGAATTGCACCCAGAGGCAAACTGGTAAACATTGCAGCTCCTGGAGCAGGGGTGAGGCCTGGGCATAACGCCCGCACCCCATCACTACCTGGGCTGCTGCATTCTGGACCAGCTGCAGCCTCCGAATGGTCATCAAGGGCAGCCCCGTGTAGAGCGCACTGCAGTAGTCTAGTCTGGAGGTGACCAGAGAATGTGTGACCGTAAACAAGGAGTCCCTATCCAGGAACGGGCACAACTGGCATTTCACACGGAGTTGTGCAAAGGCCCTCTTGGCCACGACCACTACCTGTTCTTCTAGCAGCAATCGAGAGTCCAGTAGGACCCCCAAGTTGCGCACTGGGCTTGTCTGGGGCAGAGTAGCCCCATCCAAGACCAAGGATGGCAGCTCCCGGAATAACGTAGGACCCCGAACCCATAGCCACTCAGTCTTGCTGGGATTCAATTGTAACCCATTGGCCCCCATCCAGACCCCCACAGCTTCCAGACACCCAGATAGGACTTTGACAGAATCACTGGGGTGTCCCCATGGGCCGAGATGTACAACTGAGTGTCATCCGCATTACTGGTGGTACCGCATCCCGTGGGAACAGATGATCTCACCCAGTGGCTTCATGTAGATGTTAAATAGGAGAGGAGAGAGCCCTGAGCCCTGAAGCACCCCATATTTGAGGGGCCTAGGGCTGGACCTCTCACTCTCCAACCACACCAACTGGGTCCGGCCCTTCAGGAATGAGGAGAACCAGGACAACATGGTGCCCTGGATCCCCAACCCCTTGAGCCGTCCCAGAAGGATACCATGGTCGACGGTATCAAAAGCTGCTGAGAGGTCAAGGAGAGCAAGAACAGATGGGTGCTCGCCATCCCGCTCCCACCAGAGATCATCCATCAGCGCGGCCAATGTTGTCTCCGTACCATACCCAGGATCCAGGTCTGAATCCTGACTGAAAAGGGTCCAGATAATCCGCTTCATCCAGGACACCCTGCAACTGATGCACCACTGCCTTCTCCAGGACCTTCCCTAAAAAGGGGAGGTTGGAGACTGGCCTATAGTTAGATGGTACAGCTGGGTCAAGAGATGGTTTTTTTCAGGAGGGGGCACACCAAAGCATGTTTTAGAGGTGCTGGAAACACCCCCTCCCACAAAGATGAATTTGTTATTGCTCTAGCCCAGTTACCTGTAACCTCCTTGGCGGCCTTCAGCAGCTAGGTGGGAAGAGCCTGTCCACTTCATCAGGGACAACTTGGTCAAACTGATCCCAGATAACACAGTAAGACTGTGCTCCAGTCCCCCCCCGGACCCTCCCCGACCATGACAGGATTTTGCCCCAAGCGAATCCGATCGATTTTCTCCACCAGATGGTCAGCAAAGTCCTCAGCCGAACTCTGTCAACCTGGCCAAATCCAATTGTATCATTTCCATGAGAACTAAGCTGCTGCATCACAGAAAAGATTTACACTGATAAGCAGCAGATACCAAGCTGAAAACAATGAAGGGCACTGCAGAAGTTGTTCCTGATCACCTTTGTTCCCCCATAAGTATCACTGAGGCATTTATTCATTTAGTGTTTTAGCAACAGCCAATAACTAGTACCATTTACTATCCAGGGTGCCAAATACTCTGTATTGTGATAGAAGGAGCCAACTGTGCTTCCATAAATGAGTAATATCCTTCCTTATTGCCTTTATCATGCTTGAAGTCTCCAATGATATGAAAACATGATATTGCCAATAATGTCAGAATCAACAATATTTCAACATTAGAAAATGCTGGCAGGAGAGGTCTAGAGATATATGGAGGTTCCACATCTTTCTCAGAGTTAAGAATTGCATTTAAGCTGTGCACATAGGTTATGCAAAGCAGAAGAAAAATTATGACCACGTTATCCCTATTTTGTGCAAGAAGAAGTAACAGAAGGGCTACCCACCTAGCTTACATGTAACTAAAAGCCACAGCTGCAAATAGTTTGTTGACCAAGCAAACAGCCAGGACTATTTACCCAGTGATCATTTTTGGCCATTTCACTTTTGCTTTGTATGCTCAGATTATATACTCAAGGCCTGTCCAGATGAACATATAGCTCAGTATTTGGATTACTTCTGGTACTGTTTGGTTTGAATCATATTATCACAACCACATGTGTACTGACTTAAAGCGAACCACCCCGCTCCTTTTTATAGCAGTCCCACTCTGTTTCCACACTGCTGAGGCTACAGGGTTTTTTGTGTGCAATTCAAAAGTGTGTCTTCTTATCCTTCTTATCCCATGCAGATGGTTAGTTTGCATCCAAATAGTGCTGCGGGCAGTGTTCCTTGAGGTAACAACCCTGTGTTGCATTTTGATGTAATGTGGCATTGAAATGGACAATGGAGAACCCCCTCCTCTAGTTTCATGTTCACTAATTTAAAAATAATTCCCTGGTGCAGCACAATTCTAGATACATTGACAGTTTCCTTTGGTTGACTCTGGTTCAACACTGGCTGTTAACAAGGAATTAAAGAAAAGAGGGTAGTTCTTGTGACCATAGGTCAATAAACACAAGGAGGCCTCTATTCTTAGCTGCTCTACCATTTTAATGTACGGTATATATTCTTATTGTTGCAGCGCAGTTCTAGATTTTAAAAAGATACATTGACACTAGCATATATATGTCACATGCTAGGTTAAGGATTCTCAACATGCAGCCCACAGTGCCATTTCATGTGCCCCCCCCCCCCCAATGCCTACACCACACCCGGAAGTGCCATGTGGTGTAGGAAGGGCAAAATGGCTGTCTGGCCCCCGAAGCTGTCTGAGGGAGCATGACTCAGTCCTCAGCTTTAAAAGGCTGAGAACTCCTGTGCTAGGTCAATGCATTAATGTTGCAATATGTTACTTTATTTAACACAAAAAGTGGAGGGGGGGTCACAGTGGCCCACTGAGTGATGGCTACAGGGAAAGATGTGGAAGAGAAAAGGCAGAAGAGTGTCATTAATTGAAACCAGGACTAATTGGAGTGATCCAAAGAACTGTATGGACTCTTCTCATTGGACAAAAACATCTACGATATGAACAGAAGGATCATCCATATGGGAGATGAAATAGGTCACACTTTAATTAAGAACCTATTAAGTGAGAACCAGACCAGGCCAAATTACCCACATCTGGACAGGTTCTCAATCTAATATGTGGAAAACTAAAATAATCTTTCAACGGCATTAATAGCAAAGGAACATTGGCAAAAAAATTATGTGACCCTCCAAAATTCTCTACTATGATTTTGTTCCATTATACGAGCCAAAGGGAGTGGCAGACTCTTTTATTATTCTCTTCTCCCAATAAAAAATGAGAACAAACCCTCCACCAGTGTTTATGTACAGAAGAGATCAGCAATGCAATGCTAAACATACTGAAAATCCCTGGCAAATTTGTATAGGATTGCTGCCTGAAAAATTGAACTGCCTGCATGGCTGGTTGGTTCTCTCTCTTATTAATTAATTTTTTAAAAAATTCTCCCACTCGAGATGTTTCCCACTCTGGGTGGTATACACACAATTAAATAAACAAACAACAATACCGTACATACAACATACAAAATAATAAAATAAATATCTGATGGCATCTAAGGCAAGCAGGCTCAAATCAAAACAACTAACTGATTTGCATAGGTAAAATATCCTTAAAGGCCTCCTTGAAGAGAAAGGCTTCTTAAAAATGTTTCTTAAAAAGCTATTTCATTAAAATGTCCAAGGATTTATAGCTTGCTTTTGGAGGGGGAGGGAATTATGCATGTTTTTCTTTCAGAATTAATTGTTACCTCAAAACACATTCAATTTAAAGAACTGCATCTGCTTGAAGCAAGAGGGCAGACACATGCACATAAAAACTAACAAATGAATTTCCATTGAACTAATCTGACGTATATAAGCTCATCCTTTTTATCCTCTGTTAATAAATTAAGAATAATTACTTTCCCTGCTTACACATGGCAATGGACATTTTAAAACTCCTACAGAGTAGGCTGGTGAGCTATTCTGCCAAACACAGACCTTATACATTTATTCCTAGAATTATTTATACAATGCACTTTTGGGACATGATTTTCACAAGACAAATTACACTTTAAAAAAATTAAAATGGCTTTTAAAAAGCTGTGAATACCTCAGTCTTCTCTGAACCTGTGGCCTCTCAGTGTGTTTGACTCAGGGTTATCAGGCCTTAGGGAAATGGCAGAAGCCTTGGGAAATGGCTGGGCTTCTTTGCATCTTCAGAAAGGGAGCTAAAGCACAAGTAGAGTGGAAACAGAACAGGAAAACCTATGCTTTTCTTCCTCTATGCAAGGTGACTTTAAAGCCTGGGCACCCATCTCCAACCTTTTCCTAGCTGCCACTCAAGCAAAGTGTCAAGGTGTGTGTGTTTTTTCTGCATGATGTGCTTCTGTGACCCTGGCACACCAAAGGCGGTAGTGATGAGAGGGATCCCGGGCGAGAGCTTGAGAGCACGTGCACTTGGACTCATTGTGCTATTTGGAGCAAGGCAGGGATGCTTTTGGTTGCAAAAAAAGCCTTGGTGGTAGCAGTACAAGGCTCAGGAAGAAAGGTTTCTGTGTGCGAGCACTGCCATTTCCACAAGCCTCAACATCCATTGGTTTTGAGGCTTTTTGCACAGTCTCTGCTACTTCTCCTGGTAGCAGGAGGCTTTGGGGAGCATAATCGCTTCATTTTGGGGTCTTTCCATCACTGTTCTGTTGTGCTTCAGCAGGGAAAACATGCCTGTTTGCTACCTCCTGGTTCCGCGCTGTGTCCCCAGGCACTGATGTAAATTCCGCCCAGCACTGGAAGTAGCAAACAGGTGCACTTTCCCTCCTGAAGCACAATGGAGCAGCAGCGGAAAGATCCCAAAATCGAGTGATTATGCTCCCCAAAGCCTCCCACTGCCGGGAGAAGTGGCAGAGATTGTGCAAAAAGCAACAAAACCAATGTGATTGAAGCCAACGCTGTGGTAAGTGACATATCATGACTTCTGGCGATGGGGGGGGGGAGGGTGGGGACAGTCCTAGAGGTGGCTGGGTGGCCACTGAGGGCTGGATTAATGAGATACACAGGCTGGATTAGGCCCACAGGCTGGGGCTTGTGAATGGCTGGCCTAAAGGATAATCTATACCTATAAATCTGTGTGTTAACCATTGGAATGTGACAAAGGATGTTTAGCTAGGCCCCACTAGCCCCAACCGAGCCTCCGTGCACTCGCCTGACCGGGGTTCACAGGTAACTGTTGGGTTGAATTTTGTGCCAGTGGGGCAGGAGCCCCCTGAACACAAACAAAAAGAAAGGACTCCATTTCCCAATGTTCCTTGGGCCACGCTGCATCACAGCCAATCAGGCTGAAAGGCACGAGCAAAAGGAATGTTTGGAAATGCGCCGTGGCCAATCAAAATGAAGCCGCAGAAAAAAACCGCTGCACAAACGGTAAACAGAAACCCAAAACTACAAGCCCCAGCATCCTGCGTGCCATGAGCGCGCAGAACGCTGAGGAAGCCGGCACGCGAAAAATAAAAATAAAAAACACACTGGGAGAGCAAGTCTGCCGCATGTGGACGCAGCACCTCAAAGCCATGCAAACACCCACTGGCCTTCTTGCATGGAGCAACGGGGAGGAGAGGGACTCCCTCTCCTCCACGCTACCCCACCGAAGACATGGTGAGACCACCACTGGCCTCAACAAAAGATGAGCCTGGGTGGAAAAACAACAACAACAGAGGGAGTTCAAGGGGGGGAAGGTATGGATGCCTTCGCCCCCACCCCCCCTTGAAAGCAAAACAATTCCTCCGGAAAGCAAAGGAACCGGACGGCGCTCTGCCCGGTGCCTTTACTTTCTGAGTAAGTGTTTCGCTTTCAAGGGAGGGTGAAGGAATCATTGCCTTCCCCTCCTTGAAAGCGAAACAATTCCTTCGCAAAGCAAAGGCACTGGATGGCCACTCCGCCCGGTGCCTTTACTTTCCGAGTAAGTCTTTCACTTTCAAGGGAGGGCGAAGGCATCATTGCCTTCACCAACCCTTCAAAGTGAACCCATTCCCAGGTAAGCAAAGCCAGTGGATGGTGCTCCACCCGCTGACTTTACTTACCCCAAAAGTTTTTCACTTTCAAGTGGGGGCAAAGGCAATGGTGCCTTGCCCCCCCTTGAAAGTGAACCCATTCCCAGGTAAGCAAAGCCAGCAGATGGCGCTATTCCTGCTGACTTTACTTACCCCAAAATAATTTTAAAAAACACACAAAATAATTAAAAAACACACAAAATAATTTAAAAAATACACAAAAATCACAAACAAAAACATCCAAAAATAACCAAAATCAAATCCAAAAATAACACTAAGAATAAACACACAGAACCCCCCCCCCCAAACCCCCCCCCACTACAAACCCCCAAAAGAAATTCAACCAGAGAACTCACCCAAACGACCTTCCTCCATGACGTCCGGAACTGAAATGAGGAAAGAAAGAGACTACTTACACCCAGAGGCCAGTAGAGAAAAACAGTCAAAGTAAAAGAAAACCTCAACAGCACCACCCAGAGGCCACAGGAGAAAAAACAGTCAAAAATATTCACAAAAAAATCTAAACTTTCTAAAACATTTCTTAAATCCTGTGTACAGTTTTCACTCAAAAAACACACATCTAAACACAGTTTGAAAACATTGAATTTTAAAAAACACATACACATTTTAAAAATTATTATCCAAGGTACAATTATTTTAAAAAATTCACATAGTAAAACATTATTTGGTTAAAAAAAATAATTGTAAAAAATTATATCATCCTTTCCTCCTTTTTTTAATCCAAAAAAAAAACCCAAAAAAAGCTGATCACAGTTTATAACAGCCTGTGCATATAAATAAACATTATAAAAATCACAAAACCTTTCAACACCATTTAAAACAGCCTGGCACCATTTGTTCAAGAAAAGAAAACCAAACCCTTTACTATCCAACCTAATTTAAAACACCCCGGCACTGCTGGGCATAATCTGCTAGTAGATAATATAAACCTATTAGCCACATACACCCCAGGTGACCTTGGCAGGTCTCACTCTTGGGAGGCACATGACAGATTAAAACCCCTGATTCCCAGCTGGGCAGTCATTATGGATGCATCTTTGACCCAGGAACATCAAAATGCAGCTGTATGTAAAGTCACATTTTATCAACTTCATCAGATTGCACAGTTGCATCCCTACATAGACAGACTTTCCCTTACAACCCTAGTGTATTTATTGGTAGTCACACATATTGACTACTGCAATGCTTTCTATGTGGGGCTGCCCTTGTGCCTGATACAGAAACGTCATCAGGTTCAAAATGTGGCTGCCAGGCTGGTAACAGTGGCTGCCAGGCTGGTAACAGGAATGAAGAAATTTGAACATGTTTCTCCAGCCCTGGCAGGCTTGCACTGGTTGCCTGTACCCTTCCATATCAGACACAAAGTGCTATGTTTAATATCTGTTGGAGTGTCTCTCCTATAGAACTTCTACCCACATCACCCGCTTATCTCAATCCACAGGTGCCAACTCCAAGGTACCAACTCTAAGGATGGCGAGGAAGCTGGCAGTGCCCACGCTTTGGAATGCTCTACTGGTGGAGTTATGCAGGCCTCTTCATTGGATGTTCTTAAGAAATATCTGAAACCTGTACGCTTTAAAGTGGCTTTTAATAACATTCTTCCCATGGCCAGTTAGTAAGTGTATACAGTATTTGACTAATCCGCCATTGGATAACATCACCTCTTATTGTGTGTATATTTCTGGTTTTAACTGCTGTACACCACCCAGAGTGGGAAAATATCCCAGACGGTCGATTGAGAAAGGAATGAATGAATGAAGAAATAAATAAAATTTAATATCCGCCATCCTTATTGTAGAGATGGGAAAACCCAGAGATGAGGGGAAATGACTTTTCTTAGATTATAGGTGCCCAAATACACTACCCAGCATGGGTAATGTGACCTGTAGTCTAAAAGAGAAACTTTCCTCATCTCTGGGGAAAACCTCTTCCTGGGACCTGAAACTGGCTCCTTCCCTCAGCCGAGAACCGGCTGTGGGGGAAGTCTGAGCACCAACGCTCTGGCCACCTGGACACCACCATCGCCCTGTGATCCTTCCCTCAGCCCAGGACCGGCTGGGGGAAGGCGGAACACCTGCGCTCGGGGCCGATAAGGCTACAAAAATGATGCCCGGATGCTGCCCAGTGCTCCTTCCCTCAGCCTAAGACTGGCTGTTGGGGAAGTCTGAGTGCCAACGCTCTGACCACCCGCCCGCCACCACCACCCCGCGTTCCTTCCCTCAGCCCAGCACCAGCTCTCCGCATATCTCCCGGGCCCCTGCCACCGGCCTGGGATGGAAGATTCAACTCAGCTGGGGCTGCCAATACTCTTCTCCCTCCTGGGCCCGCACGCCAGGAGGGCTTCAAAAGTACACCAGAGCCATTGCAGCTGTTTCAAGGCCAGGCTTTTCCTGCTCTACCGAGGACATTTGAGCTGTGGGGCATGGGTTTGAGCATGGGTTCGGTTGTGGACATTAGGTGGCCGAGGACATTGCGGTACTTATTTTGTTATTTGTTATTTCATTATTTAATGCTGTTTTATTGTATAATTTGTATTGCATAATTTGTTGCTACTATATTTGTCTTATATATTGTACTGTAGAATTTGTATTTATTTGTAACAGTATTGTATTATATATTGCATTGTATTATGTTTTTTTGTTGTTGTATGGCCGCCTTGAGTCGCGCTTGCGCAAGTAAGGCGGGATAAAAATTTAACAATAAATAAATAAATAAACTGCCACTTTCGATCAACAAAGATGATTCAATAGATATTAAAACAAGACATGTGTGTCTATAAGCACTGTATATCAGGAAATGGCAGTGGGTGGCCTCTGGATTTGGTGGGGCGGAAGGCACAAATCCTAATGGTTGATAAAAGCCCACAGAAGGGAGGCAGAAATAAGGTCCATAAGAGCAGTATAAAGTGGGGCTGTGCCCTATTTACTGTACTGGACTAGCTGCTATTAATGATAGCAGCAGATTAATCCTTTCCCAGCATTGCATATTCCCATAGATATGCCTGTTAAATATCTGCCTGACCCTTCGGGAGCTCTACTAGGATGAGAATAAATTTAAGGCTTGAATAAACAGAAACAGTCCAATATGATGTAGCTGTCTGAATTATATAGAACCTTTCCAGAGGCAAGATTGATGAGTTTCTATGGAGTGCTGGGAAAGTTTATTCCAAGGTTATTCCAAGCCATAAGAGAGGCTTATATGTAAGCCACTTTGCCAAGTGAGAAGAAAATGCTGCAGCAGCAGTGGGTCTATTACAAGCTGGATCCAAACTTAAAAAGGTAATTTAGATATGGTTGTGAATGAGGTTAGAGCTACTAATATGCAGGGGCTTTCTTGGGTCTTCTTTCTGCCTTGGGTCATGATTAAAAGATGCCCATCAGTGAAAATGCTAATCTTGGCCCCCGAATATAAAACTGAGGAAAAGCAAGGACTGGCTGATGTTGTAGCTAACTCAGTACAAGTCAGCTCAAAGGAATTGACAGGCAACAACTACACTGTCAAATTGTCAGTATTATTTACTGATCATTAGTGAGAAAAAGTGACAGTTCTTTTTTTAATTTTGAAAAGTGTGAAGATTGTAACAGGATTTCTGTTTGATATTGGAATTACAAATTCATTACAGGCAGTTATATTGGAAGCTATTATCTTCTGTACATTTGCTTCATTCCAAGAGGGTACATACACAAAGCTTATTTCCTTATATTATTGTCTGTTATCATGCTGTCAATAAAGGGGTTTTTTTTAGCAAAGATTTTCTATTATACTGAAATCTTCGTTGTCGTATCAGGCCTTTATCAATTGTCAGAGATTTAACCTAAATTGATGTTAAACAAGACCACACTAGTCGCATGAAAGTGCTTATGCAAGGAAACATAAATTTAATTGACCAAAGTATAACCGTCAATAATTGCTCCATCATCATTATTATATGACTAATGGCTGATTGTACAATATACCAGCCATTGACAAGGTAATGTAGCTTTCCATGCTTAACCTATGATGAATATTTCAAGATAGAAGTAGTCATTTGAAACTGATGTCTCAAACTTGAAGGATGTGTCTGTGTGATGTCACCAGTGACCTCAAGAAAATGCCAGGACATAAAAATGAGTGCATGGCAAAAATGGCTTGTCAAGAGAGATAATACAAATTCTTACAGCTTTCAAAGTGCATTGAACATGATAAACTGTTGAGAATAGCAGTACATATAACTATCAATCTAGGCATGGCTCAGGGGTGGATGTCAGCAAATAGACTGTGACTTAATTCAGACAAATCAGGGATCTGTGGATAGTAAACAAAGCACATCTTGTATCAAATCATGAGAACCTTCCTCTGGTGGGAGGATGGCATGTTATGCAAAATCAAGAATCTGCACTGCCTCATTCAATTGGCTTGTGGAGGACAAGTCTTTATGTAGGGATTTATAATGATGCCTATCAAATAATTGATTTTTACACTCTACCCTAAATCCTTTCAGTTTCAGCAGCTAAAACAGAATGAATTCAAGTCAAATCAGTTGTGACAGATGGTTGTCCAATTTTTACTTAAATACCTCTAGTGTTCCAAAAGTAATTGGTTCCATTGGTATACTGCTCTAACAGTTAAGAAGCTATTCAACCTAGATCTGGCTTCCTGACTCTTGAGCCCATACGTTGCTATAAGGTCAGCAAATGCTGCTCCAGTTATTTTACTTGTTTCAAAACCATCTTCTATATCCTGGGTTAGATTTAAGATTTGAGCTCTATGGCTCAGTCTGCTCTGGATAGAAATTCAATTTTAGGGGCAAGATGATTTAATATCATTTGTTCCAACAGTTTGCAAAAATGACCAAATATGGAAATTGGCCTGTAGATTTTGGGATTTGATGGTTCTTTGCATGATTTCAGAACAGCATTACTTTTGTATTTCACCATATTTTGGGGTTTATTTGGTTATCCGTCTGTCATTAAATAGTCGAAGGAGCAATTCTATGTATTTTGCCTAAAATGTTTAATTTGCTTTATCCAAATATTGAGTCCTGCTGTTTTGCCATGTTTTCCTAGCTTTTTTGTAGGATTTTCTTCAAAGTATGAAATATATTCTAAATATTGGGTGTGTGATTCTGGAGTGAGAACTGGGATGTAGTTGGTCTGGTACTTTGTTGGAATGGGGACACAAAAGATTCCAAAATGGAAGTTACAAATTGATCATAGATCTGCAGTTGAGGGGCAACCTAAAGCTCAGCTGCATCTAGCGTTATTGTAAATTTTCCCCAGCTGGCTCTTTTGAAATTATACCTTCTACTACAGAATGGTATAGATTGAAGTTGGATGGCAGCAAGACACATCCTAGGAAATTTTGGTCAACACTGGTCAGTTTCTTTGTGAGTTTCATGAACACAAAGGACGTCCATTCAGTTCACAGCAAAGTCAAGTCAAGAGTTCCTCTTTGGATGAAGAGATGCCTTCTGTATTCATAAAAACTATTGTCATGTGTGGTCTTGAAAAGGACTACTGGATCATTTTGCTTATAAGCAAGTTCATGATGGAAGACTTCTGGATAGGAAAGATTAGCTAGCTGTTGCCCAGGGGATGCTCAAATGCATTCACAATGCTTCTTACTGTTTGGAGGAGGTGCCTTCTATGTCCCCCTTCCAAGTCAGTAAAAAGAAAGAAAGTCAGCTATTTCCTTTATTATCCTGATTGCAAAAAGAAAGCCCCAATTCTTCTAAGGCATTACTTTCTTCCTTTGCTTGGTTGCAGATTCTCATTGCCTCTTATTGCAGTTGCCCCTGTCAAAATAAAGGCAACCCCAAAAGCATTATCTTGGAAGGTTTTATGTTTCTCCTTCCCTTGTTCCCATGGAAACACAATATTTTATGTAGATTATAGGAACACAATACAATTTCTGAAGGAAAACATAGGCCTGCTTTATCCTACTCACTCTTTCCCACTCCAATCCTAAATTCAATGGAATCAGATAACTAGGCTAAATGGTATCCAGTCATTATGCTCTTCAATCCTATCTGTAGAAAGTTAGGGGTGGTTTTTGTGTGTGAACACACACACACACACACACACACACACACACACACACACACACACACACACACACACACACACACACACACACAGGGCAGGTTTGAAATGTGCAGCCCAGTAGGGGGGTGGGGTGAGAGGGGGGGAGGAGGAGGCTGTGCCTGGGTGGGTGTGTACCTCCGGGAGGTGAAGGCAGCGACTGGAGCCCCGCCGCTGACTTTGCTTCATGGTGTAGTTGTTCGCATTCAACGGGGGGCAGGGGGTGATGGCATCAGTGTCTTCACCTCCCGCCCACCCCATTTAAAGTGAAACACTTCCTTGGGAAGTAAAGGCAGCGTCTGGAGCCCCGGTCGCTGCCTTTGTTTCCCGGTGTATTGGTTTGCTTTCAACCGGTGGGGGGGGGGGAAGCATCAGTGCCTTTGCCTTCTCGTTGTAGGTGAAACATTTCCTTGGGAAGTAAAGGCAGATGCCTTTGCTCCCCGCCTGCCACCCATTGAAAGCCCCGGACGCTGCCTTTGCTTGGGGAATTGGTTTGCTTTCAACGGGGTGGGGTAGGGAGCAAGGGCACTGATGCCTTCGCCCCCCTCACCCCCCAGTTGAAAGCGAAACACTTCCTCGGGAAGTAAAGGCAGCGTCCGGAGCCCCGGTCGCTGCCTTTGCGTCCTGGAGAATTGGTTCGCTTTCAAGGAGGGGTCGGGCAGTGAAGGCATTGGTGACTTCACCCCCGCCCCCCCCGCCCCCCATTGAAAGCAAAACACTTCCTCGGGAAGTAAAGGCAGTGAACGGTGCACCGTGAGCTGCCCTTTCTTCCCAGGGAAGTTATTCGCTTCCCACAGTGGGAGGAGGATGAAGGCACCAGTTCCTTTGCCCCCACCCCCTTGTGGAAAATGATGGCTTCCCTCCTGGAGGCAAAGGCAGAGAACTGAGACCCGTTCTTGGCGTTCGTCTCCCTGAGGGAAGCAGCAGGCATTCAGGGAGAAGATTGTTTTCCCCTCTTCTCCCCGCTAGTCGCCAGGGCCGTGGGGAAGTAAGTGGCAGCCGGTGTGTTGGCGGTTTTTTTTACTGCATGCGCTGGCTTTCCCAGCTTCCTCCGCGCTTGCGCCCTACAGCCTCATTGGCTGAGGGCTGGTGCGCATGGAGGATGCTGGGCCCTGTAGTTTTTTTCATGCCACGTTCGTGGGGTGGTTGCCCCACTCGTGGCTGGCGGACCCTTGCGACGATGCTCAGACGCTGTAAAGGTAAGTGTAGGTGGCTCGGTTTGGGATGGTTGGGCCGGGTGCAGGCGTACATGCTGGACACCAATGGTTAACACACAATTTTACAGGTGTGTGTGTGTGTGTGTGTGTGTGTGTGTGTGTGTGTGTGTGTGTGTGTGTGTGTGTGTGTGTGTGTGTGTGTGTGTACATCGCAGTCAATTCTGACCCTTTGTGACCCCATGGACCACCACCCACCAGGCACCTCTGTCATCCACCATCCTCTTCAACCCGCCCAGCTCTGTGCCCACTGCATCTACAATGCCATCCAGCCATTTCATCTCACTTTTGGTCTCCCCTTCTTCTTTTGCCCTCCACTTTTCCCAGCATCAAGACTTTCTCAAGCGAGTCCTCTCTTCTCATTTGATGTCCAAAGTACTTAAGCTTCATCTTTACTATTTGACCTTCTAAGGAGCAGTCAGGGTTGATTTCTTCTAAGATTGACCTATTTGTTCTTCTCGTTGTCCAGGGGACTCTCCAAATTTTCCTCCAACACCACGTTTCAAAGGCATTGATTCTTCTGTGCTCAGCTTTCCTAATGGTCCAGCTCTCACAACTATACATTAATAATGTACACATTATCATAGGAGACTAGAAAGCAAAAATAGGAAATCAAAAAGTCAAAGGAATAACAGGCAAGTTTGGTCTTGGGACACAGAATGAATCAGGGAAAAGATAGATAGAGTTCTGCCAAGAGAATGCACTAGTCATAGCAAACACCCTCTTCCAACAACACAAGAGGTGCCTCTACACATGGACATCACCAGATGGCCAGCATCGAAAACAGATTGACTACATACTCTGCAGCCAAAGATGGAGAACCTCCATTCAGTCAGCAAAAAGTAGACCTGGAGCAGACTGTGGCTCAGATCACAACCTACTGATAGCAAAATTCAGGCTTAGACTAAAGAAAATAGGGAAAACAATTAGACCAGACAAATATGACCTAGACAATATCCCTAAGGAATACACGGTGGAGGTGTGGAACAGATTTAATGGCTTGGACCTGATAGAGTATCAGAAGAATTATGGACAGAAATGTGGGACATCATGCAGGAGGCAGCAAGGAAAACCATACCAAAAGAAAAGAAATGTAAGAAAGCAAAGTGGTTGTCTGATGAGGCTCTTAAAATAGCAGAGGAAAGAAGGAATACAAAAGACAAAGGGAAAAAAATACAATCACTTGAATACATAATTTCAAAGAAAAGCAAGGAGAGATATGGAAACCTACCTAAATTAACAGTGCAAAGAAATAGAGGAAAACAACAAAAGAGGCAGGACTAGAGATCTTTTTTAAAAATTGGGGAAATCAAGGGAACATTTAAAGCAAAAATGACCATGATAAGAGACAAAGACGGCAAGGAGTTATCTGATGCAAAAGAGATTAAGAAAAGATGGAAAGAGTACATAGAAGATAGCACCTTAATGGCAGAAAGTGAGGAAGACCTAAAGAAGCTGCTGCTTAGGTTGAAAGAAGAGAGTGCCAAAGCTGGCTTGAGACTCAATATCAAGAAAACCAAGATAATGGCAACAGATCTGATCAGCCCCTGGAAAATTAGATGGGGAAGAAGTAGAAACAGTGACAGATTTTACTTTCTTAGGATCTAAAATCATTGCAGACGGGGATTACAGCCATGAAATAAAAAGGCGACTGGTTCTTGGGAGACAAGCTATGAGAAACCTCAGGAACATAGTGAAAAGTAGAGACATCACATTGCAAACAAAAGTCTGCATAGTCAAAGCAATGGTATTCCCATTGGTGGTGTATAGTTGTGAGAGCTGGAAAGCTGAGTGCAGAAGAATAGTCTTTGATATGTAGTGTTGGAGGAGAGTTTTGAGGGTCCCCTGAACAGTGAGGAGAACAAACACGTCAATCTTAGAAGAAAGCAACCCTGACTGCTCCTTAGAAGGTCAAATAGTAAAGATGAATCTGAAGTACTTTGGACATCAAATGAGAAAAGAGGATTCACTTGAGAAAGCCTTGATGTTGGGAAAGGTGGAGGGCAAAAGAAGAAGGGGGCAGCCAAAGATTAGATGGTTAGATGGTATTATAGATGCAATTGGCACAGAGCTATGTGGGTTGAGGAGGATAGTGGAGGACAGAGGTCCTCAGAGGACATTGGTCCATAGGGTCGCAAAGGGTCGGAATCGTCTGTGTGACTGAACAACAACAAAAGCTGGTGAGCTGTTTTAAAGGGTTGCATTGAAAAGTGACAGTTTTCCAGAGTTACAAAAATGTACACACATACCATGGGAACATGGTATTCTGCTGGAGTTTGTTGGAATTTTTTCTATTTCATATTGATTTTTATATATATATCCCTGTGGAGAAGTGATCTAGCACTAAACTAAATGCAGTGATAAGGTGATTTAACACTGAACCCAGTAGATTGATTTACACATTTTTTTAAAAAATACTTTAGGATGAATAGAGAGAAAGACTGCCAAAACATCTTGCCCAGCTTAGAATGACACTGGAATATCACCCAAAGTCCCACCTCCACTTTTCTTTTGAAGAATGAATCAACTGATCAGATGTGGGAAAACACTGTTCAAATTGCTCTAGCTAAAAAAAAAAGAAGAACCTCCACCTTGGAAACAAAAAGGACCAGACTAATTCACATTAACCTCTGTGTCATATAATCATTTTTTAAAAAGTCAAATGCATTTGTTTTACATCTGCAGTAAATCCTGTATTATTTATCTGTGTAGTCACAGCCTAAGACTCAGTGATGGTGAACCTTGGCACTCCAGGTGTTCTTGAACTTCAATTCCCAGAAGCCCTGATCAGCAGGAGTGCTGACTTCTGGTAATTGAAGTCCAAGAACACCTGGAGTGCCAAGGTTCACCATCACAGGTAAATCATCCATGTTGATTAAAATCAAGTGAAGAATAGCTAATCTTCTAGCTTCTATCTCCACCTTTTGTGGAAGCAAATTATCAGCAACACAAGCCAGGAATTTATTTATTTATTTATTTCCTCACATTTCTACCGCTGCCCCCTCGCCAAGGCGACTCTGGCTTCCTATGCCGCATCACAAGATTTTTCAAAGCTGACAAACCAGCCAAGGATGGCTATCTCCCCAGCCACCCGACCTGAGGACTATCTGTGTTAATTTGTTGCAGCAAAAACAATAGAATCTTGTGGCACCTTAAGACTAACATGTTTTATTGGCATGGATGTTTATATCCTTCCACCTTCTTTTCAAATTCAAATGTGAAATTAGTTTGTGTGGTAAACAGCCATATGTCCATCTATCAAAGAGCCACAGACAGAAGCCAGTTAATTAGACTGCATGCAGTGAAATAGTCTTAAGTATCTCCCTTCTGACAGAACTAGCAATGTAAACAGATATATTCACTTTTTGAAGCAACCATTTCTTTTCTTCCAGTACAGTTATAATTGCTGAGGCATTCTTGGCAACAACAGTATCCTTCATATTTACTCAGTCATTGCAAGGTTATATGGCAATTTCTGTGGTGCAAACTAAGAAGGGGGAAATTGTTACCACAGGAAAGATTTGTGGTGAAAGGCTAAAAAGAAATAAAATAGTTGTGGTAAATTTGCTGACCAAAATAAAAATGGTACTATTTTCTTTGTTGGGGGGAGGGGGAGATCACCATAAATACACATGGCAACATCTTCAGCCATTACTAAACCAATATTCCAGATATCACTTTATTGCTTTAGTACCAATTTGTTATTTTCAGCAAGTGATAAACACATATAGTTGGGCAGGGATGGACATAACTGTACAACTTCAAAAAATAAATAAATCTGAATTCAGAGTCATTCTTTGCTCTTTCAACAGCAGTTTGTGATATTTTTCCCTGTAAAAAGGCAGGACGAAAAGGGCATGCATTTTTCTTTGCCTCAAATATAAACCTATATACAATTTTTCATATTGCCGGTATTTTTCCTAAATATATGTATTTTCCAGTTTTGTTTCCTTAATGTGGACATTTTTTTCATGTGCAGTTCTCCAATGCATACATTTTTCAATATATACAATTTTTGATTGGAGAATTGTACTACAAAATTCAAAAGCATGTAAAAGAAACATACTGTAGATGCATTCCAGTTCATGTGCTGCTTTGAGAAGAGTGAACTATATTAGTATGTAGTGATTTGAATAGAACACTCATTATGGCTCTCACTGTCCATTATATTTTGGTGTGCATCCTTAAGAAGTTGAATTGCTGTCAAAAGCTTCACATTGTGTTTTTTTTTAGTGGTCCCTACCTTTGTCTTGAGTGAAAGAGCCCATCCTTCCCTAAAACACCCTCTCCTAAAGAAGGTCGTTCAAAATGTTCCCAGCCAACATAGCCACTTATCAGAGATAAAATGAGATGTTGTATGATGACATCTGAAAGGCTCTGCATTGGATCATACAACCCAAGGCCATCAGGCTATCTTCTCTCTCCAGCCAAAGTCTTAAGACGCAGGCAGCACTGACTCTTTGGCTATAAACAGAAATGAGCACTGCCCCCTAGAGTTAGAAATGACCAGGGAAGGGAGCCCTTTACCTTTACTTTCTCTCTTTCTCTCGCTCATCAGTTTGACATTTCACTTGTCAAAGAACTGATATCATTCAAATACATAAGAATTCTATTCCTCTGAAAACTCAGCATTTTGTGTCAGAAATACCTAACCATTTGACTTGAACTACACTTCCCAGGATGCCCTAGAAATAAATAGTGTTGACTGCACCCATAGTGTGGGCAGGTGCGTAGAAACATTAATGTCTCTGCAAAAAAGAGCTTCAATATACCCTCTGTGCCATGGCATTCTAAGAAGAAAAACAGCCACCAGAGAAATAGGTCTGGAATAGTTTCTAAAACATCTGCGCCTGTCACTAATTGTTATGCTTGTGAAATCTAGCACTAATTGTTTTTGCTAATAGTTTGATGTGATGCAATTATTTGCATTTTAAATAATTGCAGCACTTTTTATTCCTCTTTTGTTCAAAACACTTTCTTGTGGTCGAGTGCATACTGATGAGCAACACAATTTGTTCTTCTGCAACAAAAGTTACTCAGAAAAATTCTAAATATAGATGGATCTTAAACAATGCCTCTGTCAGTCAAAGCACCAGGAGGAGACTTGTGTAGGAAAGCTATACATTTTCAGTCAACTCAGAGCTTCAAAGTCTATTCATAGCAGAAATGAAGGATCAGGAGGAAAGTATTGGGGAGGAGGGAATCCCTTCCAAAAAATGAATTATTCCCTGAATAAGAATGCAAATAATTTACTGGATCTTTCTCATTAAGGTGCTGCCTGGAATATCACTTTTGTGTGTGTTTGTGGCAAAGCTTGGAAGCAATAAATAACTATTGACTTGAATTCATTCCTTTTTAGAATTACTTAGATATACTGTTGTTTAGAAAGGGAAAACAATGCTTCTTTTGTGGTAATTGTACATTCAAAGCTATTTTATAGCTATAGGACGGTGTTGGCGAACCTGTGGCACATCAAGCTAATTCTGTGGGCATGCATGCTGTTGAGGGCTTGCCCTGCCCCACACCACCAGTGCCAATGGCAGCGTTGCTTCCCCCATCTCCCTCTGCCAATGGGAAGGCAAGAGGGGAGGCTAACATTCTGCTTGGGAGGTGGTGGCGGGGATGAGGTGAAGTGACCAGACACACACACCCTTCCAAAGAGGTGGAGGAGGTGGCAGCGACACACAGGCAGGCCACCGGTGACATCACATGGGTGTGTGCACATGTGCGGTGCCTACCTGCATGCTGACACCTCCTCCTTGGGCATTCTGTCTCTAAAAAGTTCAAAACTACTTCTATAGGGTATGGCCTTATTACATACCTGTCAACTTTTGGCTTTGAAAGTAAGGGAAATTTTGTGGGCGTGGCCAAATCGGTGAGTATGGCCAAATCGGTGGGTGTGGCCAAATTGGAGGGCATGGCCAATTCAGTGGGTGTGGCCAAATCCCCCCAACCCTTCCAGAGCTAGGGGAACTGGCAGAGAGGGGATCCCCCACAGGATACCCCATTATTAAAGAGAAGAAACCAAGTGGTTTCTTTTCTTTAAAAACGGAATGTTGGGGGGGATGGAATTGATCCCCTCTCCTGGGTCCCCTGGGTTCAGGGGGTTGTGGGGACAAAAGGGGTATGTCCCCCAAACCCTTCCAGAGCTAGGGGAGCCGGCAGAGAGGGGTGTTGAAATTCTGATTCATGTAAAGATATCTTCTCTCAGTCAGCCTCATTAGCAGCAGTTTATATCCTCAGATCTTTTGAGGTAGAGACAGAAAAAACACGACTCCAGTCCTTGGCTGACAAACAATACTGATGCCTTCTCTTTATTCAGGCAGAGAGTCTCAGAAACGAAACTTAGGCAAGCATTGTATACCAGAAACGAAACTTAACAGAGACAAAACTGAGGGCATCCAGCCAATCAGAAGTGTCAGAGCCCAAAATCTAGCGTTGTCTCTCAGTAGGCAAAGAGGCTTTTGTTTACAAAATGTGTCAGAGACAGGCAAGACAGAAACCAGATGCATTCCTACATGTCCTCCTTTTTCATTTAAATTTGAGAGAGGGACGGCTAATCATACCCCTGCATGTCATCATATACATCATCACTGTCCTCCTGGACATCGTACCCCTCCTGACTCCTGGTACTTTGTTCCGGAGGGTGATACCTCATTGAGTACAATTGCCGTCGTGCAAAACTCGATGTCTCCCTTCTACGCAATGGACATGTGTTACACATAGAAATAAGATTAGGAATACAAGTAATGCAAAAATACAAAGGTATAAAGCAGATAATAATAATAAACCCATAAAAGAAAACTTGTCTAAGGACAGATAAATCAGGCAACCAAGAAGTCACCCAATCAAAGAGATTAACATCAGTGCGTACATTGTTAGTAATGCTCTCCTGTAAATTCTGAAGTTCTTTCTCAATAGTATTATTCAGATCCTGGAATTTTACCCGACATCCCTGGTTCCCGACCAGTTTACAAAATCCTCCGGATTTTGCTAACAGGTAATCTATGGCCAGTCTGTCCTGCATTTGGTCTTGATGAAGCTCAGAGATTTCCATTTGAAGATCCCGTATGACCCTCCCTGTGGCATTGATTGATTTCTCCAGCCTACAGGTGAGTCCCAAAATGGACCTTCTATTCTCCTGGGAAATGACACCTGGGTATGATCCCAAGGTGAGTGCTCCAGTGATAGCACTCCCTATAGCTCTCCCCCAGGAGCTACCATCAGAAAGCTGAACATCGATTATCACTTCATCGTTGCAACCAGAACCCATCGGGCCGGCAGCAGCTCTCCGGCGCCGTGCATGTGCCTGAGGCGGCATTTGCACTTGTACGGGTAAGGTAAAATAACCCAATGCTGCACATTGATATTGTCCTGGATGGAAATTCGTGGCAACTCCATTAAAAAAGAACCACATGTTAGGATCCTTGATTTGCCATCCATTGCAAATTGAACCACTATCTATAGCAGAATAATCAGGAGTAAACATAGGAAACACATCATATATATCTTCAATAATAGTGTTAAACAAGGTATAATTAAGCTTATAAGAACTGTTATAACTACCCCATAACCAAAAATAATCATCACAACCCGTATAATTGCCTACATTCCGCAAAACCCTTTTTGCTTGAGTCCAGTACTTCCATTTACTATTCCAGACTCCAGAACTATGACAACAGAAACAAAGTCCTTTAGTGTATTTCTTGAATGTCATGCTTCGCCAGCGGGTGTTGTTAAATTGTTCTGGAGGATTAGAGAAGAGTGTAGACCTATCAAGATGTTGCAAATGTCCAATAACCAACTCAGGTGTGTTGAACAATGCCGGAAGAAAGGCCATTTGAGACACTGCCAGTGGATGCTCATAGTATAACGTTGCATTCTTACCATGAACCTCAAACATATAGTTAGCATGACGAATCCAAAAGTTGGGGTTGCCCCCATGAGGCATTGTTCTTACGGCTGGAAGCATAGTAAGAAAGAAAAGAACAAATGTCAGCAAATTTAGTCTACTGGTGAACCACCATCCTGGAGCTGAGTAACCTTCTTCTCTCTCCATGGGCGGATCGCTCGAGCAGGAATCTTTCCACTCAGGATCCCCTTGTTGCCAATAAATGACCAATGGCTTAGGAAGACACTCCCCTAAGAAACAGGAGCATGCCCTGTTATTACTAGTACCATGTAACTAAACATGAAACATGAGTGATATATAACACAAATGCAATATCACAAACCCATTTACATGTGTAGGGTACTGAAACCTCTTCCAGGTGCTTCTGGAGGTACCTTGAGATATGCAGTTTCATAAGACAATACATAACATAAGCAAAGACAGGTCTTTCTCCTGCAAAAGAATAAGCAAAACATTTAAGCATAAACAAGACATGAACATTTTTTTTCTTCCTTACATGAAGGAGGTCTCTATAGCATTCTAGAAAGCAATTCTTACTACCCAATTACATGAGTAAGGCATTAAACTTCTTCTTCTCCCACTAGATGTAAAGTGAAAGAGGCATTCAATAACTTAAACCAGCATAGCATGGTAAACCAATACAGTACAAATATCATTAGCATGAGCAGGTAGACAATTTCTTAAAAAGGCTGTCAGGTTTTATAATTCTTCTTTAAAGTCCACACAAACTTTTTTTCCTTTTAGTCCAATTAAAATGTCCAAATTAAAAGTCCAAAACTTGATTGAAGCTCTCTGAAACACTATCTTCTCTCCAGCACAGTTCTTGGCATGGCAAGTTGAAATTAAGCCATAAATTAAGTCTCACTGACTTCACAAGACAATCCGACACAACCCCCCTTTTCAGCTTTTCAGGCAGACACACATTCCTTCATGCTCCAGCCACACCCATCTGCATTAAGGCAGGCCGAGGAGGTGTGAAGGCACAAGACTTCTCCAGAAGTTGCAAGTAATTTTCACACAGAAGAAAATCACAGGGAAGTCCAAGTTGCTTTCCCTGCAATCCTGATGTTTGAAACTTGGGCCAGCTCACTCTGGATCTCTTTGTTTGAGGGTTGGGCAGTTCAAAATCAGCCAAAAACTGTATGTCTTCTTCCTCCTTGTATTTTTGCCACAGCCTGCTGTCCATACAGGCAAGATTAACCCCCCTCTTTCTCTGTATTTCTTTCATCTGCAGCATCTCAACTTTATGACAAACTGCATCTGTTAGTTTGTACTTGCAAGAAGACCCCTTTTTGGGCTTGGGTTTTGTGCGTTCCTCCTTTGGGCCATCCTTCCATTTCTGCAGGATCTTCCTGCCCAAACGTGAGGTATCAAATTTACTACTCAGCTTCTCCTGCTTTTGTGATGAGGGTTGATTCACGGGGGGGCTGAGATCTCCTAAGCTGCTCTTTGAAACACAGTCCTTGCTTCCTGCCACTCTGCATGCATCAACAGCTTCAATCTGTGATGAGGTCCCCACCATTTGTTCCCCATCAGCTGGCACTAGTATTGCAACAGTCTCATTTGCCAGCGGCTCTCTGTTCACTGGATATACATCAACAGGTTCCATATCCAGCACAGCTGCCGTTAAAGCAGCAGAGAACAGGTCTTTTGTAGGGCTAAAAGCACTTGATTGCTGCAAGGCAGGATTTAATGTCCCATCTTCATTTCCACCTCCACCCCCATCAGGGGGCTGTTGTTTCTCATATGATGGAGGGGCAGTTGCCATGGCCCCCCCTTTATCTGGAGGCAAAAGCTGTGGGAGGGGGCCATCAAGTCTTTGAGACAATAAAATATTTTTTTGGAGTAAGTCTCTGAAGGCAGTCTCTAATTTCCTCCCATGTAAATAATATTGATCTAGAAATTCCATTATGCTTCTGCATTTCTCTCCCGATCTGTTTCCACTGTTTTAAGTCCAGACCTTCATATTTAAACCAAGGACAGGTTTTTCCTATAGCTTTAGCTAGCTTTTGTATCTCCTGCTCATCAACTCGTTTCCCATTGTGATTCAAAAGATCTGAGATATCTTTACAAAGTTCCTGCGTTTGCGACGCCAGCACACATCCCATAATTTAAAAAATTATATTCTTCTTCACTCACCTAATGGGACCCAATTGTAGAATTGGATGAATTTCGAGCGCTCGAATAACCTTTCCTCCGGTCTGACCTTTTGCCTGGTCGTAGGTGAATGAGACCTCCCCGGTCGCCAATTATGAGGTGTTAATTGCTGAAGCAGAGTTCAAAGAAGGCTCTCATTGTAGTTCAAAGCCTCCCACGGAGCGCCACTTGTTGAAATTCTGATTCATGTAAAGATATCTTCTCTCAGTCAGCCTCATTAGCAGCAGTTTATATCCTCAGATCTTTTGAGGTAGAGACAGAAAAAACACGACTCCAGTCCTTGGCTGACAAACGATACTGATGCCTTCTCTTTATTCAGGCAGAGAGTCTCAGAAACGAAACTTAGGCAAGCATTGTATACCAGAAACGAAACTTAACAGAGACAAAACTGAGGGCATCCAGCCAATCAGAAGTGTCAGAGCCCAAAATCTAGCGTTGTCTCTCAGTAGGCAAAGAGGCTTTTGTTTACAAAATGTGTCAGAGACAGGCAAGACAGAAACCAGATGCATTCCTACAGAGGGGATCCCCCACAGGACACCCCGTTATTAAACAGAAGAAACCAAGCGGTTTCTTCTCTTTAACAACAGAGTTTGGGGGTAGGGTGGATTTGCTCCCTTCTCCCGGGTCTCCTGTGTCTGGGAGAAATGGGGGACAAAGGGGGTCTGTCTCCCCAACCCTCCTGAACCTACCACCCTCTCCGCTGGGTCCCCTGGGTTCAGGAGGGTTGGGGAGACAGACCCCTTTTGTCCCCCCCAACACTCCCAACCCCAGGGGAGCCAGCGGAGAGGGGGGGATCGCAACCCCACCCCCTGATATTAAAGGGGAAACCCTGATCAGGTTTTCCCTTTTAATATCAGGGGGTGGGGTGGATTCGATCCACTCTCCTGGGTCCCGTGGGTCTGTGAGGGTTGGGGGGACAAAAGGGGTCTGTCCCCCCAACCCTTCTTGCCCCAGGGGAGCCAGTGGAGAGGGGGATGCAACCCCCACCCCTGATATTAAAGGGGAAACCCCGATCGGGTTTTCCCTTTTAATATCAGGGAATGGGGTGAAGAGGAGGAGGACCAGCTGAGCAGCCCCTGGCTCCGGAGGCCATGCGGCGGCGGTAGCTGGCCTTCCCGCCTCTCAGCTGCTGATCCTCCTCATCATCATCCCTGGCTGGGGGTGGTGGTCTCCAGTCAAGGCAGCCCCCGCCCGGCTCCAGGCGGAGGGAAAAAAGGGAAAATACGGGGAAATTAATAAAACAGGAGGGCCGGGAAGAGGGGTAAAAATAAGGGGTTTTCCTGGGTAAAACGGGATGGTTGACAGGTATGCCTCATTATATGGCAGAGAAGAAATATCACATGGTTCAAATACTACTTTTTCTGTGCCTCATGTTAATATCTAATGCTCTGTTCTGGACACAGCCCACCAGTTACAAGCATTATAACTTTTTCTAATTACTTTTCAGAAAGAGGAAACTATACATTTTTTAAAGTGCAGCACATGGGTAACAAATTACTTTTCAGAGTTCTAATCTAAGAACTTTCAAAATGTTCATGTGGAAGCACTAGTTATTATGGATCTGCATTTCCAGGCCTAATGCCAGTACTGTTCTTGATGTTTTAATCTTTTATTGAATCAGACTGCCTTTCTTGTATGAATGTCCTGACACCTTCAGAGCATTGAGTCCTCCTCTCAATTCCACAATCATTTTTCATAGGAACAAAGAGAACATTCCTGACAGTCCACTCCAGCAGCAGACATCCTTCCCAAAGGAGTAATTTGGAGGTTTCTGAATGAATATGTTAACCAATCTAATTATATAAATACTAGTCTAAATAGTGAAACCAAGGAGACCAGACAGATATCACCTAGACAGCATCCCAAAAGAATACACGGTGGAGGTGATGAACAGATTTAATGGCTTAGACTCGATAGACAAAGTGCCAGAAGAATTATGGACAAAGATGAGGGGCATCATGCAGGAAGCAGCAAAGAAAACCATACCAAAAGAAAAGAAGTGAAAGAAAGCAAAGTGGTTGTCTGATGAGGTTCTTAAAATAGCAGAGGAAAGAAGGAATGCAAAAATCAAAAGAGAAAGGAAAAAATACAATCATCTGAACACAGAATTTCAAAGAAAGCAAGGAGAGATAAGGAAAACTACCTGAAAGAGCAGTGCAAAGAAATGGAGGAAAACAACAAAAGAGGCAGGACTAGAGATCTTTTCAAAAAATCGGGGAAATCAAGGGAACATTTAAAGCAAAAATGACCATGATAAGGGACAAAGACGGAAAAGAGCTAGCTGATGCAGAAGAGATTAAGAAAAGATGGAAAGAGTACACAGAGGAACTCTACAAAAAGGAGCTCAATACTCCTGATAATCACAATGATGAAAAAATTGAACTTGAGCCAGACATCCTGGAGAGCGAAGTCATAAAGGCCCTAAAGAGCACTGCAAACAACAAAGGTAGTGGAGATGATGGTATCCCCGTTGAATTTTTCAAAGCTCTAAAAGATGATGGCGTCAAATTACTGCATTCAATATATCAGCAGATTTGGAAAACAAAACAGTGGCCACAGGATTGGAAAAGATCAGTATACGTTCCAATCCCAAAAAAGGGCAATGCCAAAGAATGTTCAAATTATCGAACAATTTCACTCATCCCACACACCAGCAAAGTGATGCTCAAGATAATACAGGATAGACTTCAGCAGCATGTGGAGAGAGAATTACCAGAGGTGCAGGCTGGTTTCAGAAGAGGCATGGGGACTAGAGACCACATTGCCAACATACGTTGGATCATGGAGAAAACAAAGGAATACCAGAAACAAGTGTACCTTTGTTTTATTGACTACACTAAGGCATTTGACTGTGTGGACCACAACAAGATGTGGCAAGTAATTAAAGAGATGGGAATACCAGAGCACATCATATGCCTCATGAGAAATCTGTACACGAACCAAGAGGCAACAGTTAGGACAGAGCACGGAATGACAGATTGGTTTGGAATAGGAAAAGGAGTGAGACAAGGTTGCATTTTATCACCCTGCTTGTTCAATCTATACACGGAGCACATAATGCGCAATGCAGGGATGGAGGAATCACAGTATGGGATCAAAATTGCTGGGAGAAACATCAACAATTTGAGATATGCAGACGGTACCACCCTAATGGCAGAAAGTGAGGAAGACCCAAAGAACCTCTTGATTGGATTGAAGGAGGTAAGTGCAAAAGCTGGGTTGAGACTTAATATTAAGAAAACCAAGATAATGGCATCAGGTCCGATCAGATCCTGGAAAATAGATGGGGAAGAAGTAGAAGCAGTGACAGATTTTACTTTGGGATCTAAGATCACTGCAGATGGCGACTGTAGCCATGAAATAAAAAGACGACTGATTATGGGGAGACAAGCTATGAGAAACCTGGGGAATATAATGAAAAGCAGAGACATTACCTTGAAAACAAAAATTCGCATTATCAAAGCAATGGTATTCCCAGTGGTAATGTATGGGTGTGAGAGCTGGACCATTAGGAAGGCTGAGCCCAGAAGAATAGATGCCTTTGAGATGTGGTGTTGGAGGAGAGTACTGAGAGTCCCTTGGACAGCAAAGAGAACAAACAGGTCAATACTGGAGGAAATCAAACCTGACAGTTCATTGGAGGGACAAATAGTGAAGATGAAGCTAAAGTACTTTGGACATCAAATGGGAAGGGAGGACTCACTTGAAAAGGCTCTGATGCTGGGAAAGGTAGAGGGCAAGAGAAGAAGAGGACGTCCAAAGATGAGATGGCTAGATGGTATTGTAAACGCAGTGGGCACACAGCTGGCCAGGCTGAGGAGGATGGTGGAGGACAGAGGTGCCTGGAGGAAAATGGTCCATGGCGTCGCAAAGGGTTGGAATCGACTGTGCGACTGTACAACAACAAGTCTAACTCCTTAGAAAACACTCACACAGGATGAGCAACATTGACCATAATAATGGAACCATGCAACACAAGCAAGCTGCTATTTCCCCTGGTGTAGGGATAGTGCCTCCTCATGGGGATGAAATCAGACACACACACGGGTCAAGGCATCAAGATGAGGCGACAGCGAGGAGCGCCGGGTGACATCTATTTATTACCTGCCAATATTCCTTGGTCCATACGCACCTAGCACAATCACATGCCCAGCACAGGCTAAGATGAAGTGGATTCAAAACAATGGGTTCCATGTACATTAGTCATACATTAATGGGTGTGCATACATTGATGGCGTACATGCAGCAGAGAGGGCAACCAGGAGACAGGGGCAAACAATGGCATGTGGAATGGGGCAATTGGGAATGGTCTGGTGGGGAAGATAAGGAGTTCGTGTCTTCAGGAGTTGTTTGCGGGTCTGATAAGGATTCGCACTCATCAGCTTAGTCAGGGGAGTGTCCATGAAGGATTGTTGTGGCAGTGCCTTTTGGCACAGACCCCAGGTCACGGGCTGCATGACCTGGCCTCCCCCCTGAGGAAGCTGGCAGGGACTATGGGCTAAGGGCAATTTCTTGGGGCAGGCTAAGGATACTTTGGGGGCAAAGGCTGGGTCACCCCTACACCCTGGATTGTCATTTTCTCTGTCCCAAAACATGTTGGGGTACACAGTTTTCCAAGAAACATAGCTCACTACATACCACCAAGCACTTATTGCAGGTTCATGACTACTTCAATCACTGTGCTGTTTTCTTGATAAATATGCAATATGAATTGCCTTTACAGATTCCTCTAAAAACTCAGTGTAAACATTTATAGAATCAATGCACTTTAAGACGTTAAAAGATGCTTGACAGTCACTTTGAGAATATCCTGCCATCCACATTTATTGTAAAAGTTGAGGTTTTGCACCCCAGCTGTATTCCCAGTGAATTTCCAGCATGGCACAGGGAAGACAAAAATAACACAAACAGGTAGCTTTCACTGTAGATCCATCTTTCTTAAACTATGCACCAAAATATGAAGACAGTACATATATATGAGAGCTCCAGACATTAATGAGAATAGTCTGTGCACATTTGACTTTGCAGGCGCACCCCCCAAAGAAAGACTCAGACACCGGTATATGGATAAAGGCATTGGGCCACTTTTATTGCATAATGCCCTAGTCCGAATTATAACTTTCAATTGGTACTCATCCAATTATAATTCTTAAGGCAAGCAGGCCGCAGTAACACTGGTAAGGTTGCTCCCAAAATTGCCAACAGCAATTGGCTGCAATGTATCCATTTGTATCAATTTGTTTGTTGACACAAACAAATTGTTGACCGTAGTCAATAAACTATCTACTGACCCCACCCTCTGACGTGTATCCGTCAAATCACGGGGTGATGCATGGTGAAAAGCTCCTGCCATCACCCCTTGCCTGGTTCGTCGTTGACCGGTCAACGTT
Organism: Bradypodion ventrale; assembly: GCA_035047345.1. Taxonomy (NCBI): domain Eukaryota; kingdom Metazoa; phylum Chordata; class Lepidosauria; order Squamata; family Chamaeleonidae; genus Bradypodion; species Bradypodion ventrale. The sequence continues at coordinate 416,251,994 of JAWDJE010000001.1, forward strand.
ATTACACCTGTAGCTGTCTAAGTGTTGGCCAGTCAATTGCGAACCTGCCGGATACCTATGGGTCATAAATATTTACCTTACCAGTGCTACCCGCCACACAGGGAGGCGTCCATGATGACTCACCCCCCCCCCAAGACTGTCAGCTCGGTCGCCAGGCCTGCTTGCACCACACCAGAACGAGGTACGTACCTCCAGCCGACAGGTGGACCCCTTCCCCTGCCTACCGGCAAAATTTTTGTAAGCCTATCCTCAGGTATCCAATGGCTGTCTCCCAGCCATGCTCAGCAAGGGACGGAGCAACAGCCCTGTCTACTGACTGCCGGAACAGTCCGAACCACGGAGATCCACGTCTCCCCTAAATCGGTGTCTCGGCATGATGTTAGACCATAGCGACCGTGTGTAAGCCATACGTGATAAAAACGCCAGGTCACAGCCCCTCGACAGTTTAGTAACAGCAGGTGCCACCGAGGTGCCTATTAAGAACATCGGGCGGTCCAGCATCCCCGACGGACATCAGGAATGGCAACAGTTCCCGCCCCCTTGTGCCGCGCATACCATACCATCGCATATGTGTGGATGCACAGAGCCCAAGTCGGGGTCCACTCTCTGTCACTGCAGCATATACTGCTGCCCAGTGTACATAGCTGCGGCCCACCAGCCCCACTGCCACCGGTGTGTAGAGACACACAGGATCTGTAAAAGAGGAGAAGAGGTTAAGGTCATAACTAGGTACTCACACAGTGAGGACACGTACATATAAGAAATTGCGCGTACACGCATGTCGGCCTCCGAGTACTCCAAACGTAGCCGCGATCAACGCGACGCCTATCCTAAATAAATGGGTGCCAAAACGGGCCCCCACACCGCAAAGCGCGGCACCGGTCACCCTCCGTAACATTACTTCAGCAAGGGTAGACCTATCCTGGTGGCAGAAAAACAGGCTGGGGCGCACAGCAGGCACTATCGAAAATTCATGTAGGGCACCAACCGGACAGATGTCTCCAATAAAACTTCGTAGCAGCCTAACTCTGCTGCCTACGCCGTGCTGAACAACCTGTGAGGACCGTATTCCCACTTGAGCCCACTCGTGTGACAGAGACATCGTCGAGTTCCAGTGCCCTACGAGACACATCCGCCTTACACAGGTGGTACCAACACTGGCACCCACACACTGATGCGGAGCGCTCCAAAAAGGCTACCGTGGTAACTGCGTGGCCAAGAGCCACCTCACACCTATCTGAATATAAGTAATGCCAGCCTCGTGCAAGGTGGGTCAAAAAACCTGGGAACTAGGGTGACGCGTGTACAGGCGGCGGACACGTTCCCGTGCCCGCCCCTCCCAAGCACGACACATGAACGCATGGTGATACGCCTTACGCGTGCGAGGTGCCAATGACATGCCCGGTTCGCCTCTCCTCACCAAACGTCCGAAATCGGCCGGGAGTGGCGAGTAGAACTCCTCTGCTTCTGGAGTAAGGCCCGGAACTGGGGGATCTGCAGGAGGGAGAAAGCAGCAGCAATGTCGTTATTAGTACCTGGAGCATGTCTGGCTCAGAACAGCACATTTAGGCGTAGGCTTCTCAAAGGAATATACAAACTAATGTCCGAACCCTGGGGGATTTGCATGTCTGGGTGTTGACAATATGCACCACTGCCGCACTGTCACACCTAAATTGGACCACTGAGTAGGCCCACTCATCGCCCTATAGCAGTAGTGCTCCCCAAAATGGGGAGAAACGCAAGGAAGATAAGACCGCGGAGGCGATCCGTGCACCCACCCCTAGAGTAAACCCCCATAAGTCAGGGAGCCGGAGGTATCCAACCGTACTTGAAATCTAGGGCAGACCATCAGGTCTGATCTCCAGGAAGAGACCCCGTTAAAACCCAGGAGCAATTTGAGCCAGACCAGAGGGCCCACCCGTATGCCCCTGATCAGCCGGACCCTGTGTCAACATTGTGACAGGCCAGCCATGGCGTCACACAGGCGCCTGGCCAATGCTCTGCCGGACGGAACCACCCTGCAGGCAGAAATAAGGAGGCCATGAAGTAACTGTAGCTCACAAGGGGACACTTTATGTTTGGCAATCAATGCCACAATTGCCGCAGAGATCCAAGCCACCTTGTTCATGGTTAACCCGGGTGCCCGCGCGACAGAGTCGATTTAGAAATGTGAGCTTAGTAGCTGGGCCCTCGGTCTATTCAGGTGCCAAGGGGACACCCAGTTCCCACCTGAGTGTCTGAAATGTAATGAGGAGACGCGTGCACGTGTCCAAGCCCCGTTCACCCCCGAACCCAAAGTCGTCGAGGTAATGGGCTAGAGACCGAGACCCCTACCCATGAGGAAAGGCCCACTGAATGAAAATCCCGAATCGTTCGAGTGCTGAACATGTATTAACTCAGTCAGAAGGGGTTGGCCTTATCTAAGTAAAATTCCCCTCGGGACCTAAAAACCCAATAGCTGCACATCCATTGTGTGCACTGGCAATAATCTGAAATCCAAGTGCATATCGCACTGTGCCCGAACAGCACCAGGACTGGGCGAGCGTGCCACCCATAGGGGCCGAACCAACTACGAGTACCTGACTGAGCGAGGTCATCAGGAATGGCATCCCTGAATGGATAACCCACAGGGTAAGATAAATGGAGGATTAATGACATTCACCCTGGTCCTAGCTCGGTACGAGCCTCATAGGGGAGACAGTCGACTTAGGAAAGGTGGTTCCAAGAAGGGCCCCGCTACTCCCATAGCCCCAACTCCCTCAGCTCTGCACAGTGGAGCCCACTCTTCGTTACCCTTCAAGGGAACCAGATTAGTAGCATCCTGGGACCCCTAACACCCCTGAATGGAATACAAAAAGCCCCATGAAAAAACCTTCCAGCAGGTACCCCGCCCCATCCCCTCTTGGATGAGCTGATTGCCATCTCTCCCGCCTGAGTACACCAATTGGGGAGGGGGGAAGCTTTGTCAAGGCCAGTTCTTTAGACGGAGCTCTGATCATCCCTGTGCACCCCTACCTCTGCCCCGTAACCAACCAACCCGCATGCACGCGGAGGCGGCGTAAGGGCCGGCGCAAAAGGCGACACCAAGTCGGTAACGACACTGGCGCTTAGCACACACATCGCCAGTTGAGCAGGTCGAACACAGCAGGCGGGCTGAAACCCCCTGCCCGACCCGTTACGTGGAGCCTGTGTCTGAGCAGCCCGCTGCTCAGCATGGCCACCATGGTACCTATCACCAGGCACCAGTCACGTGGGAGTGATGTACACGAGCACAACTGCTGACAGTGCTCATCCCACCTCCTCTCAGGGTATAGAGCCACCCTCATCCGCATTCCTCACCGTAAGCCAACTGCTATGGGCCCATCCAGTCAACCATCGCCCTGTAAATCTTAGCGATGGATGGAACCATCAGGGTGTCCCAATCAGGCTGGGCCCTGCGGCATACCACCATATATACAAGGTATGCCGCCAACCAGTTGGCCCAAGACGCACGGTGGCTCACGATGTCCTGTCCCTCTCTCTCCTCCGCAGTGGGCTCACAGTTCAATAGGGGGAATATCCACCTGTCCCCCTCCAGCCCTTACCCCTCATGACCTGCGGCCAATACTCATCCAGGGGCAAGTAATTACCAGCCGTCGGCAAATCCATCGACGGCACATTCTGTATAAAGGGCATACGCAGGAGGACCCGGACCGCCCCTGCGATGCTCGGCACTGTCCCGGGTGCGGACACCCCCCTGCGTGGAGGCTTACTCCGGCGGGACAGCTCTATGTCTCTGTCACCCCTTCCGTCTCTCCCCTCCTTAGTGGGCTCTCAGTTCATAGGGAGAATATATCCACGTACTCCCCCCGCCAAATCTTGTCCCTCGTGACCCAGGACAACCGATCACCATGGGGCAATGAATAATCAGCCGTCGGCAAGGCCGTGACCGGCACATGAGGTACACGGGGCATATGCAGCGGGACCTGGACAGCCCCTGCGATGCCCGGCACTGCCCCGGGGGCGGAAACCCCCACCCCCAATGTCGTGCCAGTATGCAACCAAGGGGCACTGGGATAGGCTGGCAACTGATGCCCACTCGCCTCAAATTGGCGAGGCCATGGCCACTGAACCCCGCTGCTGGAAGTGGACTGTGATGTGGGTGCATTAACTTGAACCATACTCACTAGGTGCACCCCCGTGAGCCACCCCCACTGGGGGTTCCGGCCCACGGCGGGCGTCGGAGCTCACGACCAGGAATCGAGCTCTGGAGCCACATCTGACCACTCCCCGGCTGTAGCTCAGGACGAAAAGGGAGCTGCGAGACAGCGGCAGGCACGGCCGAAGTGTCTCAAGCAGCTCGAGCCGGCCGGCCGCCTGTTGAAGTGTGGCGGCCGTCGAGGTAACCGGCGGGCACGAAGGGCCCCCAGTATATAAGGAAGGGCCCCCTCTCACGGGTTTGTGTGTAATCCATATAAAGTGGGCCAGGTGGGCCGGACGGCCCGCTAAGCATTAGACCAGGATCCCCAATTTGAGAGCCCAGGCCAGAATAGGGCCATGCCCAAACTCCGGCCCATGAGGGGCCGGAGGTAAACCATGCTGTGTGCCAGCACCAGACCCTCCCCCATTGTCCCGGCCCATGGCCGGCAACTGCGGGCCGAGGGCCGGAGCCCCCGAAGGGCCGGCCTGAGGCTGGGGAGCCGAGGGCCATACTCCAGCCTGCCCCTCTCCACCGGTATCGGTGTGTAAAACCAGTATCGTGCCCCGCTGCAGGGGCGCAGCCCTGGTCCTCCAACCCGAGGGCTGCCCCCCGCGTTGCGCAGGGCCAAAAGTCCTCCCCGTGGGCCGCGGCTTCGTCGCCGAGGCCCTCCGTTTGGGAGGCATATCCTAAGTAAGGAGCAGGATCCCTTTCCAGGGATCGAAGAGCGCAAAAAGGCACAGAGGAGCCAGCAAGCCAAAGGCTCCGTGCAAAAACTTTCCTTCCCAGCCTGGAAGGACAAGGGGGAAAGAACAAACAGCGACGGAGAAAACTTCTCCTCTCCATCGCTATTTTAAAATGGCAGCTCAGCTGCCTCGTGGCCACCCCTTTTATAGAGGGGTGGCCACGCCCCCTAACTCACCCGGATGTCTGAGTCCGGGTGGGGGGGGCCCGCAAAGAGCATGGCGGCCATTTTGGCGCCGCGCTTTCATTCAAAGGTGATGTCAGAGTCTGAGATATAGGCAGATAACTAAGACACCAGAACCCAGGCCAACTAATTTTAATCCTGTCCAAGTCCAAAATCAATGCCAGGAAAATAAGGCAAGTCCAGTCGAATCAACAAGATGTAGGCCAGAAGTGAGAGAACTGAGAAATCAGTAGGAACAAGATAGCTTAGGACTAGAATGGGAACAAGAGTAGGATCTACAAAAAAGCAAATGGAACAAAAGTCCACCATTACTTAGACAGTTTCTGCAGGGAAGAGCCAGTTCTTATATGGCTCTTTCTCCAAGTATCCAGGTAATGCTCATGAGGGCCCTGGCACCTGCTGGAGGATGTGGGTCTAATCCTGCAACCACCAGTGCTGTTCTTCTGTCATTCAACCAGCAAACGAAGTCCTGAAACTGTCTCAGAACCTGACAAGTGATTTCAAAAATGCTGCTGCATTGTAGGAAGGATTTCAAACTCAACCTCTATTGGTTATTGGCTGGATTTCTCATCAAACCAAGGGCCAGTAAATAAATAAATAAAAATATGCATTTACCCTCACACCCACAAACTATGTGCCTTCTTTTAAAAAGTTATGTTCCTTTTTGGTCAACCACCATTAAAGAATTTGGAATAAAATTTGGTCTACTTAGATGAAGCCAATTGAAGCCAAATTAATGGTAACATTACCTAGTGATTTAAAGGAAATCCTCAGTTTGTAGGCCTATTCAGGGCATTCACCATAGTTCAGTGGGGAAATGGGCTTCAGATGGTCAGACTCTAGGGCAGTGATGGCTAATCTTGGCACTCCAGCTCTTCTGGAACTTCAATTCCCAGAAGCCCTGATCAGCAGGAGTGCTGACTTTGGCTTCTGGTAATTGAAGTCAAAGAACACCTGGAGTGCCAAGGTTCACCATCACAGTTCTAGGGAAATCCTACTCTAAGGTTTCTCAACCTTGGGGCGCCAGGTGTTCCTGGACTTTGGTTTCCAGATGTCCAAGTCAATACACCTGTTGATCAGGGCTTCTGGTAATTAAAGTTTAAAAACATCTGAGGGCCCAAGGTTAAGAGACCCTGCCCTATTCACATCTCGAGTGCTATAAAAATACTCAGTTCACCAATGAAGGAAAATAATGCTGAAGTGGAAGGGTTCAATTCAACTCTCCAAGAACATCATGAAAATTAGTGGTGTCCAAATTTTTTATCAGCAGGACAGTCCCGCCCCTGATATGCAGCTGCAGGGGCTGGAAGTGGGCTACTCCCACTGCTGACTGTTTTGACGTCAGCAGTGACAGCAGTGGCGATGATCGGGCTTTGCTACTGTTGGTCAGAAAAGCCTCCGCTCGGTCCCAGTGCTTCAGAAGCCTTTGGCAACGTGGATTGCTGCATTGCAGAAATTTTCTGAGCCTTCTCCATTTCAAAATCCGCTGTGCTGGGAGAGTCCCCATCCCCAAGGCTGACGTTAGCGAGCTGTGCCAGGTTTACCTTTCCAGTGCTATGGATTTTGAAATGGAGAAGGCTCAGAAAATTTCTGCAACACAGCAATCCATGTTGCCAAAGGCTTCTGAAGCACTGGGACCGAGCGGAAGCTGCTCGGACCAGCAGAAATGAAGCCCCATCGCTGCCGCCACCGTAGGTGACGTATTGCTACATCAGGCAGTAGGGATGGGGGTGGGGGCTGTCCGCTGAGTGCCCAGGTTCTCAGCGCAGACTGGATAAATGAGATGTGTGGGCCTAATTGGGCCCACTGGCCGGAGTTTGGGCACCACTGATGTAGATCCAGTAAACTAATCCAAATCAGTGGACAGTGAAACCTTTTTGTTAACACTATCACATTGGATGTACAGATCAGCTGTAATGAACCACAATTCTGTTTATCAAGTGAGAATGAAACAGCAGCATAGGTTGTTTTAGAGCAGCAGTGGTTGATGGATACAATGAGAGACAAGGGTTTATACCAAAAAGAAGCAGGACTTCCTGTGACATACTTTCAGGTCATGCACTGGATCATAGGCATGAATGATGATTAATCTTGTCATTCAGACTGGCCTTTACTGACTCCATTGCTTATAGTGCTTTCAGAAATAATTAAAACCTTTGGTAGCAGAATTTACAGTGCATAACCCCTGATTTAGTTTTTGAAAACATAAAAAATGTAAATATGAATATTAGTATTTCCATTTTGAAAGTGTAGCTGTTGGGGTACTGGTAAATTGAAAAAGTGGCCCTGCTCACTCCTGATGTAGGAAAATCTTACTGTGTATATCATAAGAACATAAGAACAGCCTTGCTGGAACAGGCCACAGCCCATCCAGTCCATCATTCTGTCTCACACAGTGGCTCACCATTTCCTTCAGGGTATTCCCAAGCAGATGCCTTCACCTGCTTGGGATTCCCTGGAAATGATATTGAGAGATATCCTGCCTATCTCTCCAACCCGGAGGTTGTCCTTAAGTATCCATAATTATAGCCATTGATACTCTTGTCCTCCATGAACTTGTCTAATCCTTTCTTAAAGCTATCAAGACTGACAGCTGTCACCACTTCTTCTGGCAGGGAGTTCCATAGACCAGTAATCCTCTGGGTGAAAAAGTACTTTCTCTTATTTGTTTGAGAACTAGTACCCAAAAGTTTCATGGAGTGTCCCCTAGTTCTAGTGTTATGCGATAGGGAAAACAGTTTTTCCTTATCTACCGTATTTATTCGAGTATAACGCGCAAAATTTTATACCCAAAAAAAGACTCAAAGTTTGGGTGCGCGTTATACACGAGGACTGGGTGCGCGTTATACACGAGCCTCTTTTAAACGAGCCTCAAGAGCACGCCGCGGCCCTCCTCCCAGGCGGCGGCAGGCGCCCAGGTCCCGCTGCCGCCGCCGCTCACCTCTACGCACCCGCCGGGTCGAGAAGGGAACCCTCCGGGGCAGTGCCGCGGCGTGCTCCGCGCTACCCGGGCCGCGCGACTCAAGAAGCCGGCACCGGGTAGGCACGGAGCACGCCGCGGCCCTCCTCCCAGGCGCCCAGGTCCCGCTGCCGCCGCCGCTCACCTCCACGCACCCGCCGGGTCGAGAAGGGAACCCTCCGGGGGAGTGCCGCGGCGTGCTCCGCGCTACCCGGGCCGCGCGACTCAAGAAGCCGGCACCGGGTAGGCACGGAGCACGCCGCGGCCCTCCTCCCAGGCACCCAGGTCCCGCTGCTGCCGCCGCTCACCTCCACGCACCCACCGGGTCGAGAAGGGAACCCTCCGGGGGAGTGCCGCGGCGTGCTCCGCGCTACCCGGGCCGCGCGACTCAAGAAGCCGGCACCGGGTAGGCACGGAGCACGCCGCGGCCCTCCTCCCAGGCGCCCAGGTCCCGCTGCCGCCGCCGCTCACCTCCACGCACCCGCCGGGTCGAGAAGGGAACCCTCCGGGGGAGTGCCGCGGCGTGCTCCGCGCTACCCGGGCCGCGCGACTCAAGAAGCCGGCGCCGGGTACAGTAGGCACTGCTGAGATGCGCCGTCTGCCCCACCCACGGGCCCAGGGGCGCGCTTCCCTCCGGCTGGCGGGATCTGATTGGGTGGCGCAGGAGACGAGGCGTGGCCCGGAGGTACGGTAGCTCGCAGTTCGAGCGAGGCTCCTGGGGGTCGTTTCGGATTGCATTTTCTGCAACAGGTGGGCCTGATTATCCCCCCCTCCCTCAATATTTTAAGGCGTGCTCATTTTCACTGATATAACTGGTTCCCCTTTAGATGGCATCTCAGGGTATCAAGCGTAAACGTTGTGCATATGACGCTGCGTTCAAGCTCAAAGTTGTTGATCATGCTGAAATGCATGGAAACCGAGCAGCTAGCCGAGAATTCACTGTACCAGAGACGAATGTTAGAGAGTGGAGAAAACAGAAAGTCATCCTGAAAAATATGAATAAAACAAAAAAAGCACAACGAGGGAGACAAGCCATGTACCCAGACATGGAGAAGGAACTTTATGAATGGATCATTGACCAAAGAAGTAGTGGGTACATCGTCACATCACTCCACATAAGACTTCAAGCCCAAAAGTTTTGCAAAGATGCAAACTTCAAAGCCTCTAATGGATGGGCACAAAAATTTATGAAAAGGCATGCTCTTGCTATACGCCAGAGAACAAAGATAGCACAGAAGCTGCCTAAAGAATTTAAAGAGTTTACGTTGTTAATAAATGTTTTTTTCATGGCCGCACGTGTTCAGCAATGTTTTTTATGTCAATTTCAATGCGTGGTGTGAAAAAAAATTTATACCGAGATTTCATGGAAAATTAGGGGTGCGCGTTATACACGAGTGCGCGTTATACTCGAATAAATACGGTACTTTGTCCACACCATGCATGATTTTATAAACTTCAATCAGGTCACCTCTTAGACGTCGTCGTTCAAGAGTGAAGAGGCCCAACCGTTGCAGCCTCAGATGGTAAGGAAGGTGTTCCAGTCCCCTAATCATTCTTGTTGCCCTCCTCTGCACTTTTTCCAGCTCCATAATATCCTTCTGGAGGTATGGCGACCAGAACTGTACACAGTATTGCAGATGGGGCCTCACCATAGATTTATAAAGAGGCAAAATGACACTTGCTGACTTATTTTCTATACCCTTCCTAATGATCCCTAACATTGAGTTTGCTTTTTTCACTGCTGAGGCACACTGGGTTGACACCTTCATTGAGCTGTCCACCAGGACACCAAGGTCCCTTTCCTGGTTTGTTGCAGAGAGTTCAGACCCCATCAGTTTATAAATGTAATTGGGGTTCTTTGCCCCAACATGCATCACTCTGCACTTACTAATGTTGAAACTCATTTGCCACTGTTTTGCCCACTCCCCCAGTGTCGAGAGATCCCTCTGGAGCTCCTCACAATCTCTCACAGTTTTCACTACCCTGTATAATTTAGTGTCGTCAGCAAATTTGGCTACCTTGCTTTTTACTCCTACCTCTAGATCATTTATGAAGAGGTTGAAAAGCAGGGGTCCCAGTACTGAACCTTGGGGGACCCCACTCTTTACTTCCCTCCACTTGGAGAAGTGTCCATTTAGTGCTACCCTCTGTTTCCTGTCCCTTAGCCAGTTGCTGATCCAGGACAAGACCTGTCCCTTTATTCCATGACTGCTAAGTTTATTCAAGAGCCTTTGGTGTGGGACCTTGTCAAAAGCCTTCTGAAAGTCCAGATAAACAATGTCAACTGGATCCCCCTTATCCACATGCTTGTTGACACTCTCAAAAAATTCCAACAGATTAGTGAGGCATGATTTGCCCTTGCAAAAGCCATGTTGGCTCTCCTTTAGCAGCACCTTCTCTTCTATGTGCCTATTAATTCTATCTTTTAGGATGGTTTCCATCACTTTACCTGGGACACATGTCAAACTGACAGGTCGGTAATTTCCTGGATCACCCCTGGATCCTTTTTTGAAAATTGGTGTTACATTCGCTACCTTCCAGTCATCAGGCACAAAGCCTGATTTGAGGGAAAGATTATATATTTTGGCTAGGAGATCAGCAATTTCATCTTTAAGTTCCCTGAGAACTCGTGGATGGATGCCATCTGGTCCTGGTGATTTGTTAGTGTTTAGCTTAACAAGACATGCAAGGACCTCCTCCCTGGTTATTTCTATCTGGCTTAATTCTTCGATTTCCCTCCCTACGAAGATAGGCTCTGTTTTGGGCATGTGGCCTCTGTCTTCTTCAGTGAATACTGAAGCAAAGAATTCATTGAGTCTCTCTGCAATCTCTGTTTCCTCTTTAATAACCCCTTGCCTTCCATTGTCATCTAATAGTCCAATGGCCTTCCTAGTTGGGTTCTTACTTCTAATGTACTTAAAGAAGTCTTTGTTATTTCTCTGAGTATTTTTAGCTATACGCTCCTCAAAGTCTTGCTTTGCTTTCCTGATTGTTGCCTTGCATTTGTTCTGCCAGAATTTATGTTTCTGCCTGCTGTCCTCATTCGGACAAGCCTTCCATCTTCTAAATGAGCTTTTCTTGCTCTTGATCACTTCCCGAACAGCTCCTGTAAGCCACATCGGAGTCCTCTTGGACCTGGCAGTGCCCTTTTTCCTTTTGGGTATGCATTCCAATTGGGCCTCTGTTATTGTTTTTGTAAACAGCCTCCATGCCTCTTGGAGTGTTTGGACTCTCTCAATTTTCCCTTTCAGCTTCTTTTTTACTAGTTTCCTCAACTTTGGGAAATTTCCTTTTTGAAAATTTAAGGTCTCTGTGTTAGATTTTATCAGTGACTTGCGTTCTATGATCAAGTTAAACATAATTGAGTTGTGGTCACTGTTCCCTATTGGATCAGTCACATTAACATCTTGCACCAGATCCTGAGTATTACTCAGGATCAAGTCAAGGATTCTTGTACCTCTAGTTGGGTCTTCAACCATCTGTCCCAGGGAACAATCATTTAGCATATCTAGGAACTTTATCTCTTTATCACGTGCTGAACAACAGTTCACCCAGTCTATGTGAGGGTAATTGAAGTCCCCCATTATAACCAGGCTTCCCTTCTTGGATGCCTCCTTTACAACATTCTCCAACTGCCAGTCTCCCTCAAGAGTTTGGGTCGGAGGCCGATAGTATATGCCTACTGTTAGACCATCCTTGTGGCCTGGTACTCTTACCCACAGAGCTTCTAATGGTGACTCCAAATCACCTAGACATTCCAATTCATACGATTTTATCTCAGGACCTCCACACAGAGTCTAAGTTTCAAAAGCCCCATACATTATTATCCACTAAATCTCAATGGTGGCTGCCACTGTCTGGTTGATGGTAACAAAGTGTGTCCCTCCAGATGTGCCAACTTTAGCCAGCATAGCCAAAGGTGATGAAGTTGCAATCCAGCCAACATGATGGATGGCCAGACTTTGTTCTATAACCTGTTTTTCTAATATTGCTATTTATGCCACTTAAAATCCTATGGGGGAAAAATAAGACAATGAGGAAAAGCCTACTCTTGACTTGTTACATCCAGATCCATTTGCTTTCAGTAAACCATATTTGTTAACCCAGAAGGAATAACCTCTGTCTCAACATGGGTCATAGTTCCAGACAAGCATATAAATCAGTGTTGGTGAACCTATGGCGCATGTGCCAGAGGTGGCACACAAGGCCTGCCCTGTGCTGCCCTGCACCACTGGTGTCAATGGCAGTGCTACTTCTACACCCACACCCTCTCCCTCCACCAATGGGGAGGTGAGAGGAGAGGCTGAAATCCCACCTGGGAGATGACAGGTGCATGTGAACATATGTGCACTGCTCTAGGCATGCAGGCGATGTCACATGGGTGCATGTGCACACACGGTGAGTACGTGTGCACCCACATGACATCAATGCATGCCTTGAGTGGCACATGCATGTGCGCACACATGCACATGCTGCTGCTAGTGCATCTCAAGTGGTGCACATGCATACGGATGCACCCACATGACATCACCACCTCCTTGGATGCATATGCACATGGGTACAACATGAGTGCATGCACATGCAACATGGGTGCATGCACATGCAATGCAACATGGGTGCATGTGTAACATGGGTGCTTGCACACACGCAGTGCCTAACTGTGTACTGCCGCCACCTCCTCGGTTTCTAGAAGTTTAGCCATCACTGATATAAACTGTAGTTATAATGTCAGCAGCAACAGCAGGATAGAAGGATATTCTGTAACCAAGAAGAGTCCTACAGAGCCAGAGGTTATTCTCAAGGTAGAACTCCAAATAGGAACACATCTAATTTACTCAGCCGAAGTATGCAAAATCTGCAAATTTCTTGCACATATACTAAATCTAAAAAATAATCTATCCACTGTTTTGGGGTATAGGTTTAATGACTATTTGGCGAATGCTTTAAAATAATAGATGAGTAATATTTGGATTGAAGGTTTATCAATTATCTGAGTCCATTACTGAAAAGTAATGAGAAAATGTAGTTGTTTGCTCAATTTGTTCCAGTTTCTGATTAACTGGTGTGCTCTGTTGTGACCCTTATATCTTCTACAATAATTGCACACTTTAATGTGTTACATTGTTTTATCCCAATGTGCCTAAATTGCTAGTTGATGTCATTGCCAAAATGGAAGCATTAAACTGGAGCTATGTTTTGCAGCCATCATATAATATAAACCAATAACATTTGTTAAATGAAGTAAAATGCAAACTGAAGTTTAAGGCATAATCTTTCCAACTCTTAAGACTGCTGCAACCAATGAAGTAGAAAGGAAAGTTGAAATCACAAAAATGTGTTTTCTATTAGAACTCACCTTAAAAGTAAAGCTAGTGACTTTGCATTCATTGAATATGTTGATGAGTGTTGGATCGGGGCCCGATATGGGCTGGAAGGTCCCGGAGGAGACTGGTCAAGTAAAGACACACGAGGCAAAATGGAGCAAAGACCAGTGTTTATTGTTCAGAAGGCTCTAATCTTTATACCCTGCCTAGCTCGACTGCGTGCATAGGTTGCACGTGGCCGTTACAGGAAAACTGCAAGTCTGTGCTTTAAGATTACACAAGTTACTCATCAGGGGTGACTTCACCGGGGGGAAGTTCCTTATCTATCTAATTTACTACCGGGGGACATGCATTGTCTACTGCTATCGGGAGTAAACATGTGCCTGAGTTGACTCTTGGACTCAGAGTCTCTGCGGATACAAGATTACCCATTACATGCTTATCGAGTTCATCACCCGGTGATCTTTTGCCCTCTACTGTCCGAACTGCCTGCCAGGTCAGCGATCGGTGAATTAAACTATGACTATTAATCTGCTCCCTAATGTCTGTCCTTTCGGAACCAGGCTCCAAGGAATGTTCCCCCAAGCCATGGTTCTGTCAGGGACAGTATGCCAATTATGTGCGCGGAACCCACAGATGAGCTGTTAAATCCAAAAGATAGTAACTTGCTCAAGGCCATCTAATATGTAGTTCTGCTGGAATTTGAACCTATGTCCAACCACCTTCATATTGGCTCAGAGAGGTGACAATTAAAAGGTGGAAAAGAGGATATGAGAGATGAACTTTGCAGACAGTAGAAAATTAAGCTGTTCAGTTCTGTACTTCTTTATATCAGTATTCAAATAAACAAATAGCCTAGCCCTCTTACAAGTGCTGAGTTAATCATAATCTCTACTATGTCAGAAAAAAATTGTGTTCCTTTATGACACGGTAAAAATAAACAATCAACCTAAATTCAAATTCTGCACTTTCATACTAGAGATACCTTTTGGAATACTTTCATAGGATATATGCAACTTGGATTCTAATGCTACATTTGTGGCTGTTCATTTTATTTTATTTTTATTGTTTGCATGGCAACAGCCTGTTTGTTTTATGTAGAAAGCAGATGGGCATAATTGCTGGCATAATCTGCATGCATCCAGTTAGAAGAGGAGCAGGTAATTGAACCCTTAACTGTTGTCCATGATGTTATTAGCCCTTATAGTTGTGTTGCCTGATTAGACAGCAGTATAGCCTTGCTGTCTGGAGTTGTGGCAGGTTCTGGTCGCTGTTTTTATGTCTTTACAGCCCAACGTGGACCTCCTCACAGTGTTTGGGCGATAGACCAACTCTCGGTTGTAGAGACTGCTCTTTAAAATATGAAACACTCACCCTCTATCAACAACCAGCTATTAAAGGAGACACACAGTGTGGACTAAATGTTGCTGTCTAGTCATCTGGACTGGATCTAGGATGCTAAATGCCATGTGAAACCATTATAAAACCCAGTGATTTCATTACTGACTCTAAATTCCTTTTTTTCAGAATGGTTCATCACTGAACAAATAACCCTTTTATCCTTCTGTAACACAGTGCTTTACTTAGTTGGCAATGTATATTTAATATTAGGATTTGCATGGATCTTTGCACTTCAAACATAATATGGATTATTTTTTTGCTGAAAAGAGATTTGGAGGAAAGCTTCATTTTATGTTCTCTTTAAATGAGACAAAGTAGCTACAGTAATACCTCATACAAAGTCCACTTCATACATCATCGAATTCATACAACATTGCTTAATTCCTCGAAAATAATTGCCTCATACAAAGTCGCTGCAACTTTGTATGAGGCATTGGGAGTTTTCCCATTTTGCATTGTGCCTGGGCAGTATAAAAGGCAGGACACATGCATGCATTGCTCTTTTGGGTTTTGCATGAGGCAAAGAGTGTTTAGGAGTGGTTTTGAGCGTGATTTTGGTTTTTTTTGGATTTTTTCATCAGAATTTTTAGAAGCATTCCTGGGATTTTTGCAGCATTCTTCAGGTTCTTAGACAATCAGGGTTGTTTAACATGTTTTTGTAATGTATTTAGCCTTTAGACTACTCGCCCTGGTCTCTCCCGCTACTCCGCCCTCTCGGCACCGCTGGTCGCCTTCGGAAGCATCCTGCCTGTCCAGCTGCGCTCCGGGACTTTCTCTTGGAGTCTTGCTGAGAAAAGAACATCATGGCTTCTGTTTGGGTGGGAGCCCAGCTGGGACTGTTTGCCGGACGCGGGGCTATGAATAGCCGCCGCCACCGAGCCCGAGAGCCACGCTACATCTCCGGCTCCCTTCCCTGGCCCGCCCGGTCAGGGAAGGTGGGAGCCCAGCTGGGACTGTTTGCCGGACGCGGGGCTATGAATAGCCGCCGCCAACAAGCCCGAGAGCCACGCTACATCTTCGGCTCCCTTCCCTGGCCGCCCGGTCAGGGAAGGTGGGAGCCCAGCTGGGACTGTTTGCCGGACGCGGGGCTATGAATAGCTGCCGCCACCGAGCCCGAGAGCCACGCTACATCTTCGGCTCCCTTCCCTGGCCCGCCCGGTCAGGGAAGGTGGGAGCCCAGCTGGGACTGTTTGCCGGACGCGGGGCTATGAATAGCCGCCGGCACCGAGCCCGAGAGCCATGCTACATCTTCGGCTCCCTCCCCTGGCCCGCCCGGTCAGGGAAGGTGGGAGCCCAGCTGAAACTGTTTTCCCAGTAGTGGGGCTTTAGGGCTTCGGTGAGAATGTCTCGAAGCCAGGGGTTTTCTCATGGACGGGAGGGAACTGAGGGTTTGGGCAATTGTTCTTGGGATTCAGTATTGTATTTAATGGTATTTTGTATAATTTATATTTGTATTTGCTTTTGCACTTTGCATTTGGTGTAACTGTTTAATGAATTGTATTGAATATATTGTAATGTATTGTGATATATTGTATTTTTTGTGGGATTATTGTGATATTGTTATGCTGTATTATTATGTTGTATTTCTAACTTGTAAACCGCATTGAGTCGGTCCTTGGGCTGAGAATCGCGGTATATAAATTAAAATTTCAATTCAATTCAATTCAATTTCTTAAAGTTCTGTCAGTTTCCTGTCTGGTTCCTTGGCTTTGCCCTGAAGTCTGTGCTGTTACAGTACAATGTATCTCTATGGAAACGACGTTGTACGAGGCATCGCGGCAAGGATTTGGATGTTGTATGAGGCATTGTGGCTAGGATTTTGCATGCCTCATACAAAGACTAAATCCGTATAAAGTCCAAACTTGTGGAACCAAGTTTGGACATTGTATGAGGTATCACTTTATCTGTGAAAGATCATGTGAAGACCTGTGAAGTTCACAGTGAAAGAAGACTGGACAGGAGTTTGTGATCAATCCTAAATAATTTCAGATAGACTAGATCACAGGATCTACAGACTGTTCCCGGAGAGTGACAAGAAATACAGTATACTGGGTAGAAAAATTATTTTGCCCAACTATTCCTATGACACACTATTGTTTTTTCTAGAAAGGTTTTTCAGTCTCATTCAGAGTCCTACTAGATATCATTCGTCCAAGCCCAGACATGAGTTATCAATTATGTGTTGGCAACTTGATTCCAGTTTATCGCAGCCCTCCCAGGTTTTTTTAGATACTACATACTCAAAGGTGGTTTACCAGTCGCCCTTTCTGGTGCTGTCCATCTTAGCCAAGGCTGCACAGGTGGCAGATCACATAACCCCATCTGCTATATCCAACCCATTTGATCTCAGCTGCCTCCTCTTCTGAGAGGCATTTTTAGGATTCAAACTCTTGGCTCCTGACTCCACAGCAAACACCTCAATGTACTGAGCAATACCAGTTTACCAGCATATCCCTAATAATAACCATTTGAGTTAAAGATTCCATATTTCAGAATGATAATACAAACTAGAATGATATCAAAATATGGAGGGATTCCTCAAACCCTGGATAACTGGGTGAAAATTCAAATGATTTTAAAAAGCTACAGCAGATGATTAAAACTGAGGCAAAGAATATGGAGGCATGGAATGTAAAAGAATAGCTAAGGGGCAGAGGAATAATCTCTAATATGCACTGCTTTCCAGAATTGCAAACGTTTTTGTTTATTTTTTGCAGTGTAATTCCTAGAATCCCCCAGTCAGGCTAACCAAACATTTTTAAAGCCCTTGATATTTTAACAGAACAACGTGGACAGGTGCATGGTCAGGTTAATTTAAGTGGTCCATCATGTCTTCTCCTCATGATCTCTTCACCTAGTTTATTCTGATTTGCAGATTACCTATCAGGAAATGTGACTGCTATTTTATAAACAGGTTTTAATCCTTATGGTCTAACAAAAAAGGAAGACAACAAAGCTTGCATTATCAAATAGTGGGAAGACCTTACACAGATTAGATTTGACATTTTAAATAGGGATTAAAGGTAAAGGTAAAGGTCACCCTTGCTCGAAAGCCAGTCATATCGGACTCTAGGGTTCAGTGCTCATCTCTGTTTCATAGCCAAAGAGCCAGTGCTGTCTGCTTCTGCTGATGTTTCCGTGGAGTCAGGTCGTTTAAAAACCAACAATAGTGCAGATATTAGTGAACACAGTAATACCTGGGGAGAGTGGAACTCCTTGAGCTTGTCAGTGAAATTATACAATATGTTTTCCCCCCAGAAGGCATACATGATGATGTCACAATCGGGGGGGAGGGGAGGGAGATGGTATCACCAACCTGCCAAAGTTATTTTCCTCAGGGCAAGGGCTAGTTTGATTCCCACAGCTCCCAAAACTCCAGTCCCGTAACTTGTGCGCTACTCCTGAGTCGGCTTCTGTCTCCCCTCGGGTCACAATCCAAACCAATGAGCCATGGGAGATTTGTTTAGTAGTGTGTGAAGTAATGTAAGCAGGAAATAAAGTAGAAATATGCCGAAATCCCATTTCTCAGAATCATACCAAACCAGACACGACATTTCCAAAAACCTTTGGAAATAAGACCTGGGCGCTCTTAGTGTTTATTTGTTAAAAGGAATAACAAAGTCCATAAGACAAATTGTTTCTTCAGAAAGCAAAGCATAGTGCTTGCTAAATAGCAAATCTGGTTCAGGAAATGCAAAATAAAATGTCCCATCTCAGGGTTCTAATTCTAGCTAAAAAGCTAATAAGTTGCTCTATCTGGCTAACTAATACCTAGGCATGCTAGGTCCCTTAATACTTACTTGAATCTAAAAAATAAAAAACCCAATTATTTTTTAAGTCTTGCTCCTCCTGGCTAAAAATTACTCCAAGTTCCAAAGTTGGAGATTTTCTAAGTTTCACCTCAGACTGCTGGCTGAGGAATTTCTAAGTATCAAAGTTGGAAAAACGGCTAAGTCCGTAGCCTATCTCCCACTCTGCTGATAATTGCTAAAGGGCCGGCCTTTGAGGCCGCATAGCTTCAAAGTTTTGTTTCTTCTTTCCATTACATCTTGTCCAGGATTTCAAAACTACATCCTCCTCCTGTATTCTGTCTCTTTGTGTGTCTCCGTTCCCGTTTGGCTAACTGCAGGGCCACTTTTACACACTAAAATGTCACTCACCCCATTCTTTAGAATGTCAAACATCTAAAGGTTCAAGGACACCTTTTCCTCCCGACTGTCTTTGGGTGGGTGACACTTGAGCTCAGTGTATGAACTGACACATGTCCTGATGGGTAAATTCTCTCTTTATTAATTAAAGGTGTCACTAGAGGCATCTGTCTAGCTGACGTAATATCTCTCAATAGAGATTCATGGGCACAATGCAACTCAATGCAAGGTTGTTCCTTCAAAACACAAACCGATTAATGAACTAAATCACACTAACACACTCTTGTAACTTATTTACATGACTAAGGCATTCAAATTCCATTACAGATGAAACTGTGTTTAAGTCACAGGCCACCACTGCTTGATTCAGCAAATCCTCAGCCACATTTCAATGGGACTACTCAAATATGATTTATTAGAGAGATTGATTAGGCTTCTGGGAATTGATGTCCTAGATTGGGATGTGGGCCCCATGGTGGGAACGACTGGTCTAATGGGTTTGGAACAGTGGTGGGCTCCAAAAATATTTACTACCACTCTGTGGGCGTGGCTAACTGTCGATGTGGCTAACTGTGGGTGTGGCTAACTCTGTGGGTGTGGCTAACTCTGTGGGCATGGCCAGGTGACTGGGTGGCTGTGGCCATGTGATTTGGTTTCCCGACATGCCTGACCTGAACCATAGACTAACACAGCTACTATTCCAAATCCATTACAATACCTAGAGCATCAAAGTCTAATTGCTAACTAATCGTCTGACCAAGTGGGCTTGATCAACAAAGATAACATTAAAATAAAGCAGTTACTCTTTAAAGTGTGCCACCTCAAAGTAGAACTAATGTCTAAAGCAGGGGCTTAGTGGTTAAGATGTTTAACTTGGTGACTGGAAGGTTGGCAGGTCAGCAGTTTGAGACCTGAGTACAGCACGACTGAAAGATCTCCCATCTGTGACCCAGCTCCTGCCAACCTAGCAGTTCGAAAGCAAGAAACTGCAAGTAGATATTGGGTGGGAACATAAACAATGTGCTGTGCACTCCTGTGTCTAGTCATGTCTACCACATGACCATAGAAATGTCTGCATATCTGGTTCTTTGGCTGTAAACAAAAATGAGAACTGAACCCTAGATTTGGAGTTTGTTTTAGCCCAAGAATCCCCCTGTGGTGGGGACTCGGGAGAGTAAACTGGGACAGACGGGCACACACTGCTACTCAAAAGGTATGGGGAAACAACACTTTCCGCTTCTGTTCCTCTTGCCTGGCTTTGTTCTGCTCCATGGGAGCAGAACATAGCATAGCAGCGCTAAGCTATGAGAAACCTAAGGAACATAGTTAAAAGTAGAGACATCACATTGCAAACTAGGACTTGCATAGTCAAAGCAATGGTAATCCCGATGGTAAAGAAAGCTGACCGGGGAATGGTCCTCGGGGTTGCAAAGGGTCGGAATTGACTGTGCGACTGAACAAAGAACTCCTCTCCTCATCCTCCCCCAAAGAAAAAAACTGGGCAGGTACCTTCCTTGCAGGCCTGTCCCAGCTCTTGGAGCGTTGGTGGTCCCACTCCCAACAGAGTTGGGAGATCCTGGCTTAGTGCACATGTGCTAAACTATAAAGTAGTGCATGCGCGCTGAGCAATGGAATAAGGAAGTGGGCATGGCTGACAAAGTGGGTGTGGCCTATTGGGATTTTTGCTACTGGTATGCCCATACCGGGGCATACTGGGAGAAGCACACCATTGGTTTGGAAGCTAATTCAAGTACTCAACTCTCAACAGGCTATCCCAGCCCTGGAAATGGATGAAAATAGCACTCCAACCCTGTGTGTGTGTGTGTGTGTGTGTGTGTGTGTGTGTGTGTGTGTGTGTGTGTGTGTGTGTGTGTTTCACTCATAAGACATAGGTGATAAGGTTGTTCAGTTCTCAGATAATGATTGTTGTCATGCCTTTGACAGCCACTTTGACAGCAAAGCAGTTTAATGGCCATCCTGAAAATTAGTCAGGCCTTTTTGCATTACTGTCAAATGCTTAAAAGCCCATGGGGCAAGAGAAAGGTTTGTTGTGTTACTATTTGCATAGAATGCTCAAGAGGCCAAATTAATGGCAGTTAAGAATCACTTCTCATCCTTTCCCTCTCTCTCAAAGGGGTGGAAAATCTGCAATCTGAAAGAGAGGGATGTGAAAGCAAACACCAAAATAACTCTCCTTAAGTTCTTCCTCTGCTTTATTGACTACACCAAGGCCTTTGACTGCATGGACCACAATAAAATGTGGCAAATACTTAAAGAAATGGGGGATTCCTCAAATGCCTCATGAGAAATCTGTACAAGAGTCAAGAAGCAACAGTTAGGACAGAACACCGAATGACAGAATGGTTTGGAATAGGAAAAGAGTAAGACAAGGCTGCATTTTATCACCCTACCTTTTCAACCTATACCCAGAGCACATAATGCGCAATGCAGGGATGGAGGAATCACAATATGGGATAAAAATTGCTGGGAGAAACATCAACAATTTGAGATATGCAGATGATACCACCCTAATGGCAGAAAGTGAGGAAGATTTAAAGAAGCTACTGATTAGGTTGAAAGAAGAGAGTGCAAAAGCTGGCCTGAGACTTAACATCAAGAAAACCAAGATAATGGCAACAGGCCCTATCAGCACCTGGAAAGTAGACGGGGAAGAAGTAGAAGCAGTGACGGATTTTACTTTCTTGGGATCTAGGATCACTGCAGATGGTGACTGCAGCCATGAAATAAAGAGGCGACTGATTCTAGGGAGACAAGCCATGAGGAAACCTGGGGAACATAGTGAAAAGTAGAGACATCACCTTGCAAACAAAAATCCATATAGTCAAAGCAATGGTATTCCCGGTGGTAATGTATGGATGTGAGAGCTGGACCATTAGGAAGGCTGAACGCAGAAGAATAGACGCCTTTGAGATGTGGTGTTGGAGGAGAGTTTTGAGAGTACCCTGGACAGCAAGGAGAACAAATAAGTCAATCTTGAAAGAAATCAGTCCCGACTGCTCCTTAGAAGGTCAAATAGTAAAGATGAAGATGAAGTACTTTGGACACCAAATGAGAAGAGAGGATTCACTTGAGAAAGCCTTGATGCTGGGAAAGGTGGAGGGCAAAAGAAAAAGGGGACGGCCAAGGATGAGATGTCTGAATGGCATTGTGGATGCAGCAGGCACCGAGCTGAGCGGGCTGAGGAGGATGGTGGAGGACAGGGGTGCCTGGAGATCAATGGTCCATAAGGGTCGCAAAGGATCGGAATCGACCGTGCGACTGAACAACAACAAGTTCTTCTACTGCTGGAAACATGGAGTTGGGATACAGAGTCCCACAATAACTGGCATTAAATGACACAGGAATCATTATTTATAACCAATGAAAGAGGTTATGCTTAAATTGGATTCTGGTAATCTTGAATGTATATGCATAGTTGGGCACCCCCTTTTACCAGTTCCTATCCCATCACAAATATTGTATAGCAGCCAGTATCTCTGCATCTGTTAGGGACACAAAAGCCAATCTGCATTTTGGTTTATTTATTGATTTGATCTTTATACTGACCATTTAGCTAAAAACCCACTACCATGTGTAGTTTATATCCAATAATGATATTCCTACCCACCCACCCCAAAATCACTGCCCCAACCCCTTGTTTAGAACAAGGTCACTTTAGTAAATCAAGATGTGGGCAAAGAGAAATTAGTACATAGTCCTGATCAGAGTGAACTGTCTGAACACATGACTGTCATTGGATAGTGAAAAGGCTGGATACGGAAACTACCATTTAAAAAGTCCAGTGACCAAAGATGCACATATTTAATTTAATTTAGTTTAATTTTTGAATTTATACGCCGCCCACTCAGGCAAGCCTGACTCAGGGCAGCTTACAACAGTTTAAAATACATACATAAAATGTGTATAATACATACATAAAATATGTGCATATGCTTGTGTATTTTAGTTCATCTGTATTTCAACCCAAAGTGCGGTAGGTCTATAGGTGAAACTAGGGAGACCAACTTCATCTTCCTTCTGGCTAAACGAGCAGGATTTGTATTATAATGATCCATTTAAAGTTAAAATTGACTTGCTTAAAGGGCAAGGAATCTGAAGTTCAGATACATAAGATGGGTAGAGCAACTGTAGAAAACCAGTTGTCGCCAGAAGAGAACAAACATTAGTTGAGTTAGCCTTATGGGGAATTATACTGAGGGATGAATTTCAAGTTAGTACTTTAGTTTTTATTCTATTTTTCTTGTTTGCCTCAGACATTGCTAGTGGAGATTGGGTTGTTGTTTGTCTTTTCTGTTTATAAAATGTTTTAAAAGTTGTGCACTGCCCAGAGTGGGAAAATTACCCAGATGGGCAGTAAAGAAATAAATAAATGGATGGAGTGTTCTAAAGCAATCTGGGCCCAGCATACTGTACAAGCAAAATACATCTGCAATGGACTATTGAAGAGTGCAGGAAAAGCTACCTGCTGGTTTGCCAGCTGTTCATCTTCAAAAACAAGGAAGTAATTACTTTCAGCTGAAGTAATTAGAGATATAGATCTGACAGTATTTCCTGGAAGTATTTCCTCCAACTTCAGTGGAATGATTGCTCTGAAAGAGGAAGCCAAACAAATTGATTCTAGACCTAGATGTGTTTTGGGTTTGGTTTGTGTGTGTTTATGTATGTGCACACATGCATTTTGGATGGAAGAGAAAGAGATCGGAACAGAAGGCTACTCTATCATACTCCAGCATGAACCCAAATCTGCAGAGATTTCCAGCAGTGTTTATTTTTATTTATTTTGTCCTGTGTTTGATTTCAGCCTTCAACAGGTGCCAGAATCCCACACAAAAGCTGTTTTCTTTACTGCCTGCCATGGAGTGAAAGAATAGATTGTGTTATGTATATGTCACTTTTATCACTATTTTCCTTCAAAATCTTGAAGTTCAGAATGTTCTTGTTACAAAGTAAAAGAATTCATAACAGCATTTGGCCTTGATGGTCACACTGCATGGCAGACAAACCAAGAATTGAAAAAGCAAATTTGAATTGCAAAGAACTGCACACAAATTTAGAATTCATTGGACCCTGGTGGATAAACTATTTAAAATGTCTGGTGTCCTCTTAGACATGCATAATTTTAAAAAATTAATTTTTTTAAAAAGGTCTGGTGTCCACTGAGGAATTTATTTTGTTCCAGACAGTGGCAGTTGCATCTATGAAACCACTGAGGATTTATATTGAACAAAAGGGAAGAAAAGATGCCATTGGTTCTCCAGAGTTAATGGACTTTTACACAACACCAATTATGCTGATGAACATAAAGAAGGTATGTTGATATTAACCAGCTCATTAGTTCATATTCCCTGGCAACGCATGACGCTTAATTATTTTTTTCCTTCTTTTTAATTTTTTTATTTTTATAAAAGGAAAATAATACATAAAAGAAGAAAGACATCAATACATAATACAAAATAACATAAAAATATAAATTACAAGTAAAAATTAAAAATAAAACCACATACTTAAAAATACAATAATAACAGATAGTATATTCACTTTACCTTATTTGAACCATCTTGTTTAAACATAAACTATTTAAATGTAAAAAATACACTATCTTAAAAAACAAATCTAAACATAAGATAATGCCCCAGTGCTATGTACATTGCCTTAGGAATTGCGGTGCCCAACATCACATATTATAACCAAAAACTCATGTGGCTTGGGGCTGGAAACCAGAAATTGTTTCCAAATAATTCCAAATTTGTTTTTATCTGTCATACCTCTTTTTATTTTCAATTCCCATGTTAACTTTATCATTTAATGCAAGTTGCCACATTTTTCTATACCATTCCTCTATACCTACTATAGAATCATTCTTCCAATTTCTAGCAATACATTGTCTTGCAGTTGTCAATATTATTAACAGTTCTTTATTATGTCCTTCCATATTCATATCATCAAATTCCATCAATAAGGCGGTACCTGACTCCAGCTTAAGGTTACTGCCCATTATTTGTGATATTTCATTTTCTATTTTAAGCCAAAAAGCTTTAACCACATCACAACTCCACCACATATGTTCATAAGTCCCTGTAACAGTCTCCAGCACATTTTCGTTTTAGTACAATCCGGTGTCAGGTACCACCTCCACAACATTTTATAGTTATGTTCCATGACTCTCATAGACGTAGATCTCATAATTCTTCTTTTCCATTTATACCTCCAACTTTACTCCAAAATTCTAATATTCAAATCTTTTCCCCATTTTTTTCTTAGTGTTTCCTGTGATCCGTCATCACCATTTAACATTTTATACAATTTAGTGACAAGGCCCTTAATTCCTACCTCTCCCTTTCTTATTTTAAATACCAACTCTTCCAAATCTCTCCTTTTTCTTGTTAAACTAGTCTCCAAAAAAATTTGTTGTTCCATTTATTCAATAAAATAACTTGAAACCAGTTCAAATTCATTTGTTCATAAATTCCCAGTCTTTTTTCATTGTTTTTACATATCTGAATCCAATCCTTCAGCAGGAATACATCATTTTTCAAAAACACATCCCTCACCTTCCTATCTATCTTTAACAGAAAATTCCTCAAATCTTCCATTTCTGTAACTGGGGACACATCTGGAGCTAACTTCGTTTTCAATTTCTTCCATAAATTCAATGTTGTTTTTATCAATCTATTTTTAAATTAAATTTTTGTTGATACTTTGTCCCAAAAAATTGCTTTACCAACATGTTTCACTTCCTTCATCTCCATTTCCTCCCATATCATCTCTTCTTTCATTAAATTGAAATGCCTTATAATAGGTATCAATATTTGGTATTCCCAATCCATCATCTTTCTGTGCTAAATACCACAACTTTTTTGATATTCTTGGTCTCTTCCCCCCATTCCAATAGTCATTCAATTTTTTAAAAAAGTCTTTTATCTCATTATCTTTAAGTTATATTGGTAAAGCATCTAACAAAAAGTTTAATTTCGGTAATAATTTCATTTTATACAGTGCAATTCTACCAAACTAAGACAGGTTCAGCCTCTTATATTGTTGGATTTTTTCCTTCATTTCTTTTTTCTGCTTTTTATAATTTAACTTTATTAAATCCTCAAATTTATTTGATATATTTATCCCCAAATATTTCAAATTATCCTTAGCCTGAATATGATATTTTAATTTAATCCCTTCTCTTTTCTCTTTATTCATATTATAAAATATTACTTCCGATTTATCTCAGTTTATTCTCAATCCAGTCATTTCCCCAAATTCTTTAAAATGCCATTGTATTTTCGCTAAGGCTCCTTTTGGATTTTTCATAATTATTAGGGTATCATCTGCATACAAACTAATTTTATTCCCTTCCAATCCTTCAATGTTTTTGTCTTTCCTTATCTTGTTCGCCAATATTTCTATTGCCATTATAAATAATATTGGTGAAAGTGGGCAGCCCTGATGTGTTCCAGCCTTAAGCTCTACCTCTTCTGTAAAAGCTTCGTTTACTCTCACTTTAGCAAAACCATGTTGATATAATTGGTCTATAGTCCTTTTAAATTTCGTACCAAACCCATAATTATTAACCATCTCTTTAATTGTAACCCATTGTAATGAATCAGATGCTTTGTATATATCCAAAGATAATAATCCCACCTCCTGTTTAGTTTGAAGTGCTGAATCTATTAGATCTACTACCCTCCTTGTTAAATCTGTCATCTGCCTCCCTTTTAAGAACCCTGCTTGATCCCTGTTTATGTAGTCTGTCATAAAGCTATTCAACCTTTTTGCAATAATGGCTGTAAATATTTTAGCATCTTGATTTATTAATGAAATTGGTCTATATGCTTTTACTTTCATTAAATCTTTCCCAGGCTTAGGAATCAATACAATTATAGTCTTGTGCCATGAAGTCGGCATCATTTCTCCTTCCAAAATAGAATTGAACAGCTTCAAAAGTCTAGGACCTACCATTTTGTAAAACTCTTTATAAAACTCGGCCGGTAGTCCATCCTCCCCAGCAGAATTCCCTCCTTTCAACTTCTTTATGACTTCTTTATTTTCCTTCTCAGTTATCCTTTCCTCCATTCTATTTCTATGTTCCTCTATTAATTTAATTTTAGAACCCTTCTCTAAATATTTTTTCAACTTTTCCACATTAACTTCTTTTTCTGAATATAATTCTTGATAGAAATCTTTTACAATTTTAAGTTTATCTTTTGTTTTATTGCATCTGATACCTTCTCTGTTTATTAATGTTCTCAATTCTCTTTTAATCTTTTTCTCTTTTGCTGCCCTAGCCAATAATTTTGTGTTCTTATTACTATATTCAAAATATTCTCTCTTCAAATAAATCAAATCTCATTTCACCTTTTCTATATCTTTCCCAATCAGTTCAGCTTTTAGTCTCCGCATCTTTTAATAAATCTTTGTATTCTTGGTCTTAACATGTTCTTTTTGGAGCTGTTCAATTTCCTTTTCCAAATCCTTTTGTTTATTCTTCCACTGTCTATTTTTAATACTAGCTAATTTAATACATTCTCTAAATACCAACTTCATGGCATCCCACACTATGTTATATTTCACTTCACCCATATCGTTCCATTGCCAACATTCCTCCCAATTTTTCATTATTAATTCTTTATTCCTAGGGTCTTTAAATAGATTTATATCAAATCTCCAATTATTTCTTCCCTGATTCTGTCCCTCCAAACTTAATTCTAATAACACTTTTGCATAGTCTGATTCTTTAAAAAGATCCACTTCCATTTCTTCCAGATTTCTAACCATATTTTCCATAACAAAGATATAATCCAATCTAGAATATGAATTATGAACTTGTGAGAAGTAGGTATACGATCTTTCTGACCCTTTCAGTTCTCTCCATGCATCTCGCAATCTCAATAATTTAATCCATTTATCAATCAATTGCGTTTTTACCCCAGATCTATATTTAGTCACATTTGTACAATCTATATCAGATCTTATTAAATTAAAATCACCTGGCAACAATCATTTTTATTGACTTTTCTCTATCTATTATTCGATAAATTTTCTCGAAAAATTTATCTTGGTGTTCATTTGGGGCATACACATTAACCAATGTAATCTCTTCATCTTCAATTGTTCCTTTCACTATCAAATATCTACCTTCTGGGTCAGAAATACTTTTTTGTCATTGTAAAACCCAATCTATTCAAAATCAAAATCACTACCCCTCATGCCTTTGATGTACCAAAAGTTTTTTCATAAATTTGTGTCCATCCCAAAAATAGTTTATTTGTGTCTTCTGATTTTTGATGTGTTTCCTGCAGAAAGATTACATCAGGTTTATCCCTTCTAAGGGCCATTTCCAACCTTCTTCTCTTCACTTGGCAGCCAGACCCTTTAATATTCCAAGACAATATCTTTACACACTTCATAATAAAATTTGATTAAATTTTGCTAGGTCCTCCACAATTTCCCAAGGTGTGTATTTAACTAAACATTTAAAACCATCTACCCTACATGTAAACATATATATACAAAAAACCTCCGCCATCTGCCCCATACTCTTTCTTCACAGACTAAAGAAAAGCGGCCCTTGTCTTCCAAAGATGGGGGGAGGAGACGTGTAAGATGTTCAGACTTTTCATATTCTTCGCTCTAACCGCTCTACCCATTTAATAGCTTCATTTCTCATTTTTCCTCCTCTTCCACCACCCTCAACCCCTTCCCTGTCACTCCAGCTACTGTCCCTCCCATGGCACCCCTTTCTTCTGCTTCATCTTCCCCCTTCTCCTCACCTCCCAAGACCTCCAACTCCTCCCTCTGTTCACCTCGTTCTTGAGAACCACTTTGAATCAGACCAATTGCTCTCAAATATTCCATTGCATCCATGTCTGAATCAATTACATGCATTTTCTTAGCATAAAAAAATCTCAGCTGTTGGGGAAACCTCCAATTATATCTAATTTCTTGTTCTTTCAGGATCTTAGTAACCGGCTTCATCTTATACTTCCATATTCTCTCATCAATTGCAATGTCATTGTAAATTTCAATATCTTTTCCATCCATCTTTAAAACGCCAGATCCAGCTTGTTTTATAAATTCCATCACTTTCAATTTATCTCCCAAATTTGAAAATTTCACCAACACATTTCTTTGCTCCTCTCTCCCTCTCCTTGGTCCAATTCTGTAGACACTCGCAATG
Source organism: Bradypodion ventrale (assembly GCA_035047345.1). NCBI lineage: Eukaryota > Metazoa > Chordata > Lepidosauria > Squamata > Chamaeleonidae > Bradypodion > Bradypodion ventrale. The sequence goes on from JAWDJE010000001.1 coordinate 416,281,123, forward strand.
TCTGCCATCTCAAAATCTTTTCCCATCTTCAAATTGTTCAGCCAATCTAAAATTCTTACTTTAAGCTGATCTGGCGTTTTCCCCATCATTTTTCGAATGACTATATTCTGCCTCCTCATCATTTCTTCCACCATATCCACTCTTTTTCTTGTACGTTGACTTTACTCTTTACCTCCTTTCCTTCTTCATACAACTTTCTCAAATCTCCTTGCATCAATTTTGAATCCGCCTTAAGAACCCCCATTTCCTTTTCCCCTCTATCAAAATTTTCATTGGTCTGTTTAACAAATATAGAAAACATCCCAGTAAGCTTATTCTCAGACCCTTGTATTCCTTTCAAAATATCTACTTTATCTTGAGCTCTGGAGTCTTCCATTCTATCCAGTCTTTTAAACAACTTGCCTAGCTCTGTCATAATTTGAATTTCATCCAGAGGTGTTGGAAATACAGACGGTGTTGTTTTCTCCCTCTTTTCCTTCTTCATCTCTGCTCACTTTGGCCATACCTGTCAACCCACGGCTCCGGAAAAATGGGACCTGTGCCCATCGCTTGTGTACAGCTCACATTCCACACATGCGTGGAAAGGTTTTACCCCTTCCACGCATGCGTGGAAGCACTACGCCGCTTGCGCAGCCCTTATGCAAGCAACGTAGCACTTCCATGCATGCGTGAAAGGGGTAAAACCCTTCCACGCATGCGCGGAAAGCGTTTCCCCCACTGCCAAATTACGGGGTTTTGGCAGAGGGGCTGGGTTATGACGTCAATCGACATCAATTTATGGGGTAATCCCGGCCAAATCAGGAAGGTTGACAGGTATGCTTTAGCTTCACCACCTCCTCCTCTATATTCTTTTCCACGCTTGCCATTATATCCCAAATAATACTAATAAGTTTTCTTTCAAGTCTTTCACTGAAACACTTTAATCCACTCCCAAAATTGAGCAAAATATTTGACTTTGACCCTTAGTTCAGCTTCAAACTCTGAGAAAACAAAAACCAAGTTAAAATCCAAGTCTTAAAAAGGGGGGGTGAGAGGGTTTTTAATTCCCAATCCAATCTTCTGTAACAACTCCTCTAACCCATTTCACCTTCATCAAAAACTCAAAAATAAAAATAGGGAATGGGAGAAAGAGGGGGGAAGGAAAAAAAGAAAGAGTAAAAAGAAAAAAGGACTTTTTGTAATCCGCAGTGGGTTCCTCCATGGCAGCGCCCTCCTCCTTCCATCTGTTCTCCCTCCAGCAACACTCCAGCAACACTTACACGACTCCAATTCCTCTTCCAACCTTCTCAACTTTCTTTATCCTTTATCAACTTCCAGCTCAATACATTCGCATCCACTTCTAGAAGACAATGTAACTAATTTTCATCTCTGCCCTCTGCAGCCATAACCTTGTGTCTTCTCCGCTCATAACTTTCACATCTCTCTAAACACTTTCCAGCACCGCCATCACTTTCCATCCACTTGCCCATGGTGCTCTTCCCCATGGTGCCTTTGGATCCTGCAGCCCTTGTTTTTAGGGGCTGGGTAGTTTTTAACTGTTTTAACTGTTTTAACTGTTTTAACTTGTGTTTTTAATTTTTATTGTGAACCGCCCTGAGTTGGCTTTGGCCGAGTGAGCGGTATATAAATGTGATAATTAAATTAAAATTAAATTAAATTAAATTAAACTTCCTTCCCTTCTTGATCCTCTCCTTCTGCTTCTTACATCCAGTATCCCACCAACTCAAACCGGTCCAAAAACATGACACTCTGCCTCACTTCTCCGCCATCCAAGAGGACTCCACTGCCAATTTAGTAATTTTTTCACTTAATCTCCCACTTTCCCGATCTCCACACCCCGTACCTTTCGGCACTAGCACCCTCGTCCAGCTTCCGCCCATCGGGTCGCACTCACCACCGGTCCAGTACTCCAATGCACGATCGATCAAATATCATGGCTCAGCAAAACATGTTTCGGCAATTCGGAAGATCTTTTTCTTTTCACTTTCTCTACTTTCCAAGTTCGATTTGGCTCCTCATTTACCAAATCTTATCTCACTTTCACTTTCTCTGGCTTCGGCACCTCGAGCCAGCTCGGCATAAAAGCCTTCTGCCTTGCTCTTCTGGCCATCAGCCCACTTGAAAATCAAGACCCCCGATCACCGTCAATTTATTTTTGAAAAAAAATGTCCTTTAAAGTCTCATTTTGAAAAGCGTTCCCATTAATCCACCTTTGTTAAAGCGGGAGCAAAGAAAAGTCGATGTTAAACTATTGCCATCTTGGCCACGCCCCGTTTCCTTCTAAAAACCAGTGTACAGATTCAAATGTCCTTCACAAAACTAACACTTTTCTGTTGGTTGAAATTATCATGAAATCAGTTATCCTCCCTCTCAGTGTTCTCTCTGGCAATGTGTAAAAAGCTAAAGGAAAAAAGAAAGTAAATAGTCCTGGGGTTGCCCTCCCCCCCTTTCTTAACAATCATGAGAAAATGTAACTCTAGATTTTTGTCATCTCACTCATCTGCCCCATCTCAAGCCAACCTAGCAGTTCGGTAGAAAGAAACTGGAAGTAGATAAATAGGTACTACTTTAGTGGAAAGATAAACAGCATTCAGTGCACTCTGGTGTTTAGTCATGCCTGCCACATGTCCACAGAAATGTAAGTAGAGATAAGCACTGAACCCTAGAGTCGGATACTACTGGCTTTTGAGAAAGGGTGATCTTTACCTAAATTTTGGTAGCTAGGCCAAAAACACACTGCTCTGCCTTAGTTATGCCCCAGAAGGCAGAGTGAGAGGAGTGCCAGCATCTTCCATGCGCCTCAGGATTCTCTGTTCCTTACAAGCATCTCTCACCTTAATGGAGAAAGAAATGGATGTCCCAGGAACAATTCTTGGCAAAGTTTTCATTGTTTCAATGCTTAGCATTTGCAACAAGGATGAACCTGAACGGACAATTAAAAGCCTTGAAGGTTACAAAAGGTCTGCTCCCCATTTGCTGGCGGAGGAAACCCAATCTAGCTCATACCTGTCAACCCGCGGCTCCGGAAAAATGGGACCTGAGCACATCGCTTGTGCGCAGGTCGCATTCCACGCATGCGTGGAAAGGTTTTACCCCTTCCATGCATGCGTGGAAGCGCTACGCCGCTTGCGCAGCCCTTACGCAAGCGATGTAGCACTTCCGCGCATGCGTGGAAGGGTAAAACCCTTCCGCGCATGTGCGGAAAGTGTTTCCCCCGCTGCCAAATTACGGGGTTTTGGCAGCAGGGGCCAGGTTATGACATCAATCGACGTCAATTTACGGGGTAATCCCGGCCTCTCGAGAAGGTTGACAGGTATGATCTAGCTACCTGATTGGGGTGGTGAGATTTGCCATAGAGACTGTCATTGTGAGCATGTTATACCTAAAAAGGTAAATGCTGGAAGGAATCAGTAAATGGGAGGGAGGGGTGTGTGTCATGTGATCTGCCCTTGGCTTTCAAAAACTTGAGAGCTACCTTTATGAGCAGTGGAAGATGCTCTGCCACTGTTAGGATTGAAGAAAGCAGCAGGTAGCAATCTGTCAGTTAATTTAAATTTTTTTGTATGTGGTATGGGAGCAGCAAAATGTCTCAGGCCAGCATTAGCCACAAAGGAAAAGAGATACAATTATAATAACTTTCTGGAGAGAATGGAACAATATTTTATATTAGAAGAAATCCCTATTATCTACCTGGGTGAGAGCCAAAGATTCATTTTGTCTCACACTAAGTGGCCATCAATGTATGAATACATGATGTTGAATTAAGTTATTTAATTATCATTCTCTCAACAACTCTGTGAATGATATTGAAGATGTGGGAGCTAAGCTGAGAAAGACTGTCTAGTCTAAAATTTCTGAGTAACTTCATGATATAGGCAAGATCTAAGTGGAACTTCCTGATTTGTAGTGGTCTCTTATATACTGTGGTATCTCTGCTCTAGAATCTCGAAAGTGAGAAAAAGAAAAACAAGTATCAAGTAGTCAGAGGTGTACTACAACAAAATATGGAGGTGCTGCTCAGTTGTTATATTTTGGAATATATACTCCAAGCATTTGTCTGACTAGAGGTATAATAATAATATTGTACCTCTAGATTTTTATCCAACAACAACAACAGGTTCCATCTGTTGGGGAGGCTCGCCTCTCCAGCACAAGGAAAAGGGCCTTCTTGGTTGTAGCCCCCACACTATGGAACCTCCTCCCAGTAGAGCTACACCTCCAAGCCCAGTTGCTACCATTTAGGAAAAACTGAAGACGTGGTTGGCAAAATGGGTCTGGGGCCGGGATTGTCAACAAGCTCCCCTTTTTGGCTCGTCTGAGGCTTCCTTCCTCCTGTAATTAATTTTTTTAAGGTTTTTGTAGATTTTATATTTGTTTATAGATAATAGATGGCACGGCAGGGGGGTAATATTGTTATGTTTTTAAGGGTTTTTTAAAATTTCTTTACCTGTATATTGGTTTTAACGTGTACACCACCCAGAGTCCTTTGGATAGGGCGGTATATAAATCTATTAAATTAATTTAATTTAAATTAAATTAAATTAAATTAAATAACAATAATGCCTGCATAGGCATAGTTTTCTGGTAGAGCTGGGAGATGTTACTATTCATTTCCCGGAACCTTCACACTCCACACTGCTAAAACAGGGAAACAATATGTTTCATCCTGTTAAGGAAGCTAGATGTATGACTCTTTGATATGCTGTGTGGGTAGGAGTAATGATGGGTAGCTCCCAGATCACACCGGTTCGTGCCGGGTGGTGGTGGTAGTAGAAATTACCCATGGCCACACCCATTCCCCCTCCCTGCACCCTCACACATGCAGGCTCTCTTCTGGGTCTCCTTTCCAGAGGCCTCCTCCTGCACACCAACAAACAAACTATGGGGCAGGGTGTGGGTCTGGGTGTGGGTCCCACAACTACTTCCCCTCCCAACTCCAACCCCCCTCCCCCCAATAAAAAGCTCTCCTTCCTCCAGCCGCTGCTCCCCCTCTCCTTTCCTCCTTGTGGGAAGAGAGAAAAGGGATGGATCGGAAGGGAGGCATTTCAGAAAAGGACCATTTCCTTTTCCCTCCAGCCTCTGCTCCCCGCACCCACACACACACTTTCCTCTTTGTGGGGAGAGAGAAAAGGGATGGACTGGAAAGGAAACTTTTCAGAAAGGACCATTTTCTTTCCCCTCCAGCCTCTGCTCCCCCTCCACTTTCCTCCTTTACTCTCTTGAGGGAACATTGCCCTCAGAAGGTCTTTTGGTATCTCAGCCCTCCAATGCTTCTAAGAGCAAAACTTCGGCTCTCCCGGTGGGGCGGGGAGGCTCCCGTGAGGATGGACGCCGAGCCAACCCACCACCAGCTGGCGTCCCAAGCCCTGCTTCCAGCCCGGGACTTTTAAAAGGCTGTCGAGTTGTCTGAGCCTTTGCCACCACCTTCGGCTCTCCCGGTGGGGCAGGGAGGCTCCTGTGAGGATGGACGCCGAGCCAACCCACCACCAGCTGGCGTCCCAAGCCCTGCCTCCAGCCCGGGACTTTTAAAAGGCTGTCGAGGCGTCTGAGCCTTTGCCACCACCTTCGGCTCTCCCGATGGGGCGGGGAGGCTCCCGTGAGGATGGACGCCGAGCCAACCCACCACCAGCTGGCGTCCCAAGCCCTGCTTCCAGCCTGGGACTTTTAAAAGGCTGTCGAGTTGTCTGAGCCTTTGCCACCACCTTCGGCTCTCCCGGTGGGGCGGGGAGGCTCCTGTGAGGATGGACGCCGAGCCAACCCACCACCAGCTGGCGTCCCAAGCCCTGCCTCCAGCCCGGGACTTTTAAAAGGCTGTCGAGGCGTCTGAGCCTTTGCCACCACCTTCGGCTCTCCCGGTGGGGCGGGGAGGCTCCTGTGAGGATGGACGCCGAGCCAACCCACCACCAGCTGGCGTCCCAAGCCCTGCCTCCAGCCCGGGACTTTTAAAAGGCTGTCAAGGCGTCTGAGCCTTTGCCACCACCTTCGGCTCTCCCGGTGGGGCGGGGAGGCTCCCGTGAGGATGGACGCCGAGCCAACCCACCACCAGCTGGCGTCCCAAGCCCTGCTTCCAGCCCGGGACTTTTAAAAGGCTGTCGAGTTGTCTGAGCCTTTGCCACCACCTTCGGCTCTCCCGGTGGGGCGGGGAGGCTCCTGTGAGGATGGACGCCGAGCCAACCCACCACCAGCTGGCGTCCCAAGCCCTGCCTCCAGCCCGGGACTTTTAAAAGGCTGTCGAGGCGTCTGAGCCTTTGCCACCACCTTCGGCTCTCCCGGTGGGGCGGGGAGGCTCCTGTGAGGATGGATGCCGAGCCAACCCACCACCAGCTGGCGTCCCAAGCCCCGCCTCCAGCCCAGGACTTTTAAAAGGCTGTCGAGGCAGCTGAGCCTTCGCCACCAGCTGGCATCCCAGGTGCTGCCACCACCAGGACCTTCATGACTGCTATTTTCCTTCTGCAAATTTGTCGTCGGGAGAGGGAGGGAGTCATGGGTTATTCTATTTTTCATTGTATTTTGTATCTACTGTACTGGATTTTGTATCTATTGTATTTTGCACCGTGTTTTCTATAGTGTATTTTTTGCTTTTGTGATATTGGAACTGTACTTGTATTGCATTGTATTTTCATATTGGATGTGCCCTTTTGGTATATTGATTTTTATTATTCTGACATGTGCTGAGATATTGTATCATTATTGTGGAATTTATTGTAAACGTATTGACTATTTATTTTCTGTATCATTATATTTGTATTAACTTGCTGTAAGCCGCTCTGAGTTGGCCTGTGCCGAGAAGAGCGGGGTATAAATCCAATAAAAAAAAATAAAAAAATAAAAAAAAAATATGTTGGTTTTTTCCTGCTTCTGCAGTTCAATTCTCAGGTACTGCACGATGTAGTGAGCTCCCGTCCCTATCCCAACTCCTGCCAATCTAGCAGTTTGAAAGCAAGAAATTTCAAGTAGATAAATAGGGACAACATCGGTGGGAAGGTAAACAGTGTTCCGTGCACTCTGGTGTTGAGGCATGCCTGCCACATGTCCATGAACACCTGTGCAGACACAGACAGTGCTAGCTCTTTGGTTATAAACAGAGATGACCACTGGACCCTAGAGTTGGATGCGACTGGCTTTCGAGCAAGGGCAACCCTAACTTTTACCTAATAACAGAAGATCCCTGATTGGTATTCAAATTTGCTGTGAAGTTTGGCCCTGTGGTTAGTAACGGTAAAGGTTGGCCTTGCTCAGTCGTTTCTGACTCTATGGTGCAGTGCTCATCTCCATTTACAGCCCGAGAGCCAGTGCTGTCTGTGTTTGCAGACATTTTCATGGTCATGTGGCAGGCATGACTACATCGCCCACCCAGTCACATAGCCATGCCCATAAAGTGGGCCATGCCCACAGTGTGGTAGTAAAAATGTTTGGAGCCCACCACTGGGTAGGAGCAATTGATAAGAAGTTTGACAGCTGCTGCTTGCTGCTCTGGTGATGCTTTAAACTATCCACTTCAGGACTATTCTCTGTTAAGAAGGACACAGGGCTATCCTTGTATCTGCTTTCCTTAGAAACTCCCCATGTTTCCTTGTTTAGCAAAGAGTGCAGGAAGCAGCCATGATGACCTTTAGGGCACCAGCGAGCAGAGTTCCTGCATTTCCATGGAGTCCTCCAAGGCTGTATGGGCTGATCCTACCTCACCCCTCCTGTGGCACTCTACATTTCCTGTCGGGGAAATTGCTGCTCCTGGAAGCATTCATGAGGGTGTTTCATCTTGTAAACCAGGGGTGCCCAACTACAGCCATCAGGCTGGATTCGGCCCCCAATGCCAATTCAGCTGGCCCACACCATCCTTGTCCAGGAGCGATGAGGGTAGTGTGGGCTGGATGAATTGGCATTGGGGCAGTATCCAGCCCGTGGGCCGTAGTTTGGGCACCCCTGGTTTAAGCAGAGAAAATGACAGCTTAAAATCTATCTCATCCTGTTGCAAAACAGATTGCAAGGCACATTTTACTTCACCTTCCAGTGGGAGGAAAAACGTGATGAACCATGCGACTGGCACGTGGCCCAAAAGTTTGGGGTCCCCTGTACTCCAAAAATATTTCTTAAATTATATGGGAAATATTGTCAGTGGAGGTAATATTTTTTCCAGTTCTTAACAGCTTATTGCAAAAATTTAAACTGATTAAGCAAAGGGAACCAAGGCCCCTTGGAAACTATTCATAGAAAGATTTCTTCCCTCCAGTGGTTCTGGCTCATTGCATGTCTGAAACCTATTATTAACAATGAGCCTAAATCCTCATCAAGTTCATCTTCAAAAGCATCATTTTGGAACTAAGATGAAATGTGATCTATTAGTATAAAACTGGCAGAACTCTTGATCAAAGCAGAGACCAAACAGGGATTTCCTCCCATCATCCAAGTATTTTCTCTATGGCTCAATAAAGGCATCTGGAGTCTGCATCATACAAAAAAAAAACTTGGCAGTTTTTTTCTTTAAATTCTTATTGAGTCAAATTAAATGATTAAAATTTGTTGTTGTTGAGTCGCACAGTCGATTCCGACCCTTTGCGACCCTATGGACCATTGTTCTCCAGGCGCCTCTGTCCTCCACCATCCCCCTCAGCCCTCCCAGTTCTGTGCCCATTGTGTCTACAATACCATCTAGCCATCTCATCTTTGGCCTCCCCCTTCTTCTTTTGCCCTCCACCTTTCCCAACATCAAGGCCTTCTCAAGTAAGTCCTCTCTTCTCATTTGATGCCCAAAGTACTTTAGCTTCATCTTTACTATTTGACCTTCAAATGAGCATTCAGGGTTGATTTCTTCTAAGATTGACCTATTTGTTCTCCTCGCTGTCCAGGGTACCCTCAAAACTCTCCTCCAACACCACATTTCAAAGGCATCTATTCTTTTGCGTTCAGCTTTCCTAATTGTCCAGCTCTCGCATCCGTACATTACCACTGGGAATACCATTGCTTTGGCTATTCTAATTTTTGTTTGCAATGTGATGTCTCTGCTTTTCACTATGTTCCCCAGGTTTCTCACAGCTTGTCTCCCAAGAATCAGTCGCCTTTTTATTTCATGGCTGCAATCCCCATCTGCAGTGATCTTTGATCCTAAGAAAGTAAAATCTGTCACTGCTTCTACTTCTTCCCCATCTATTTTCCAGAAACTGATGGGGCATGTTGCCATTATCTTGGTTTTCTTGATATTGAGTCTCAAACCAGCTTTTGCACTCTCTTCCTTCAGCCCAGTCAAGAGATTATTTAGGTCTTCCTCACTTTCTGCCATTGGGGTGGTATCGTCTGCATATCTCAGATTGTTGATGTTTCTCCCAGCAATTTTGATCCCATATTGTGATTCCTCCATCCCTGCATTGCACATTATGTGCTCTGTGTATAAGTTGAATAAGCAGGGTGACAAAATGCAGCCTTGTCTTACTCCTTTTCCTATTCCAAACCACTCTGTCATTCCGTGTTCTGTCCTAACTGTTGCTTCTTGGTTCATGTACAGATTTCTCAGGAGGCATATGAGGTGCTCTGGTATTCCCATCTCTTTAATTACTTGTCACATCTTGTTGTGGTCCACACAATCAAATGCCTTAGTGTAGTCAATAAAACAAAAGTAAACTTGTTTCTGGTATTCCTTTGTTTTCTCCATGATCCAACGTATGTTGGCAATGTGGTCTCTGATCCCCCTGCCTCTTCTGAAACCAGCCTGCACCTCTGGTAGTTCTCTTTCCACATGCTGCTGAAGTCTATCCTGTATTATCTGGAGCATCACCTTGCTGGTGTGTGGGATGAGCGGAATTGTTCGATAATTTGAACATTCTTTGGCATTGCCCTTTTTGTGGGATTGGAACGTATACTGATCTTTTCCAATCCTGTGGCCACTGTTTTGTTTTCCAAATCTGCTGGCATATTGAATGTAGTAATTTGATGCCATCATCTTTTAGAGTTTTGAAAAATTCAACTGGGATACCATCATTTCCACTAGCTTTGTTGTTTGCAGTGCTCTTTAGGGCCTTTCTGACTTCGCTCTCCGGGATGTTTGGCTCAAGTTCAATTTTTTCCTCGTTGTGATTATCAGGATAAAAATTAACATGGCTTTAAAAGCAGAATTCTTTTAAGAAGAGAAGACTGTCTGTTTTGTTCTAAAGCACACTTGGTTCAATCAGCAATTAGCAAATTATTACTTCTTATGTATCTCTGATTTCTTAAGCACTTAGCTTTGAAATTTCTCCATACGAAAGGGACAATTAAATTCTTCAGGAAACCTCTATGAATGTAGAATGTTGCTTCTGTATACACTAAACACTAGGAAATGCCTTGATATTCTGTTGCAATATCATGTCCAAGTTGTCAGCAGAAAACTACCGTATTTTCCGGCGCATAAGACGACTGGGCGTATAAGACGACCCCCAACTTTTCCAGTTAAAATATAGAGTTTGGAATATACTTGCCGTATAAGACTACCTCTCTTCCAATGCACACCAAAAAAAAATAACCCACACTCAACCCGAAGACGTGCAGCCCTCCGAGTCGAATGGGCAGGTTCTGGTGGAGAGCCAATCCACGCTCACGTTCTCCTCCTCGAGGTACAGGAAGATGTGTGCAGCTTGCTTCCCCTTGCTTCATACTCCCCGCACAGAGCAGGGACTCGGCCGCGGCACCCCCCACCATATGTGCCGGACATATGAAGCAAGGGGAAACAAGCTGCAGTTAAGTACCTGTCCTATAAGACGACCCCCGACTTTGGCATAGATTTTTCGGGGTTAAAAAGTAGTCTTATACGCCAGAAAATACACTATGTCAAGCTTCGCATAGCAAAGGCCACTCTCAATGTTGACTATACCAAGGTCAGCAGTAAAGCATACCTGTCAACCACGGCTCCGGAAAATACAGGACCTGCGCAGAACGGTTCTGCGCAGGTCGCCTTCTACACATGCGTAGAAGGCTTTTACGCTTGCGTAGAACCCTTCTACGCTTGCGTAGAACCCTTCTACGCATGCGTAGAAGGCTTCTACGATCCCCTTCTGCGCAGATCACCTTCTACGCATGCGTAGAAGGGTTCTATGCAAGCTTAGAAGGCGATCTGCGCATAAGGGATGCGCAGTACCTCTTTTTCCCCTGCTGCCAATTCCGGGGTTTTTGCAGCTGCGGGCAGGAAATGGTGCAAATCAGCGCTGAAAATTGGGAAATCCCGGCCAATCCGGGACAGTTGACAGGTATGCAGTAAAGGTGGTCTATAGGATCCGTTCTTGTACTCACTATCAATCACAAAGAGACACCAAGTACAGGAATGTCCCAGAATTTGACTCCTTTTAAAAAATCTGCTTCTCACCAAAACAATTGAAACATCTCTAAAATGATTAATTTAATTTTAAAAGAGAGAGAAAATACACTTAAAATTCATAATGCTAGTTTGCTTGATTTCACAATTTAACTTGAAAAACATGCAGAAAATTATATCTCTGGAATCAGTTCAAGATTATAACAAGTAGTGATAGATATCTACTTTCAAATACCCAAAAAATTGATCTAATTCAGTGATGGTGAACCTTTTAGAGACTGAGTGCCCAAACTGCAACCCAAAACCTATTTATTTATCACAAAGTGCCAGCATGGTGACCTGTGAGGGAGGAAACATTCCCATTGGGCTGCTGGGCAGAGGGGAGGGGCAAACTCTGTGCTGGGGCAACTCCACGGATGCCCACAGAGAGGGCTTTGATTGCCACATCTGGCATGCATGCCATAGTTTTGCCATCACTGATCTAATTGAATCTAAGTAGGCATCCTATGCATCCACACCTTTGTAAACCTCTACAAGCAATTGCTTGGAAAACTGGAAAACATAGTCCTGCTGCATCCCCACCTACCCACCTCAACCAAACCTCCATAAAAAAAGAAAGGAAATCTTGGAATTTTGCTCTGTCTCTTCCTTTTGAAATGTTGTGTTGTACTCCATATTTCCATTTGTAACATTTACTTCTAAAATCTTTTGTTGACTGGGTTGTTACTATGACTGATTAAATGGCATTTTCCATTGTTCTATTTCACCATACAGCTTTGGGATATGCTTTCTAATTGCTTCTTTTATTTTAGCAAACACTGATGTTCACAAAGCTTGCTCTGAATGTTGCAATTTTGATGCCTTTTTGATTATACAGTATAAGGAAGCATGCTAGATGAGTTTGCTATAAATACAGTAAGGGGGACCTGAGGCCCTTCAGCATGTTCAACCATTATTTTTACTGTGGAATGGGAGTCAAATAACATCTAGAAATTTCGCACAGGAATCAAATGATGATTTTCAGTAACCAAAATCACCTCTTTTATCATCACAGAGATAAAAGAAAGTGTCTGACTTACATGGATGAATGATCCACTGCATTCAAAGTGTTCTCCGTGTTTGAGGAAAGTAGCACAAATGCACTGTATGGAACTCAAGTGGAAAGGGTTTGCTTACCAGTTTCATCTTGGGGCTGGCTTAGAAAGGCTTTTGGTCTCTTTCAGCATACTTTTACTTATATTAGTAGCAATGAGCAAGAAAGATGAAGAGCACATGATCTTCTCAGTAAGCTGATTCAGTCCCCATCATTCCTGCCTTTCAGACAATAAAGATAATAATATGCAGTCAGAAATCCAATCTGTCACACTTCTTCTATAACCACTCAGTCAGAAACAGGTACATAAAGTTTATCCTGATCCTATTAGCCATTTCCATAGAATAACGGCTTATTTGTTTGAAGTATAGTTATTTGGCTTTCAAATTGCTTTCTGCCAGCTGACTACTAATGGAGCAGGTTTGTGTCAAACATGTAACATTTTATTCATTAGCATTATTATCTATTTTCTGCAGCAGATAATTATTGCTCCCATTTCATATTACTTTTATTAGATTACATATGTTTATTAATGTGTTGATATTAGTCTGCGTTATTTTATTTCTTGTTTTAGATGTAAACTGTCCAGATTTACCAGATGGGTAGTGTAGAACTATAATAAAAGAAACAAACAAATAAATAATGGAAAGCTGAAAGCTAATTAACAGGCATGTAGATGTGATATTAGAAATATATGTGTGATATCATGTATGTATCAGATTATCTTTGCTCTCATTACAATATGATTCCCCATTTAGAGGAGAGAATTCAGCACCCTGGATAGTTCCTTTAAAATTGCAGCATGAACTCACCTGGAGTTAATTCACAGCATCCTTGAATTTGGAGTCATGAGCCGCAACTGCCCAGAACTTGACACAGAACTCAAAATACAATGAATATGCTTTGCAGGCGCACCCACCCAAATAAAGACTCAGACACCGGTATTGGATTAAAGGCATCGGACCACTTTTATTGAATAATGCCCTAGTCCAAATTATCACTTTCAATTGGTGTGTCATCCAATTGTAATTCTTTAAGGCAAGCAGGCCGCAGTAACACTGGTAAGGTTCCACCCTAAATGCCAATGGAAATTGGCTACATATATCAATTTGTATCAATTTGTTTGTTGACACAAACAAATTGTTGACCGGAGTCAATATACTATCTACTGACCCCACTCTATGACGTGTATCAATTCAAATATCAAGGTGATGCAGGCTGTGAAGCTCCTGACATCACCCCTTTCATGGTTCACCCTTGATCGGCCAATCCTATTTCCTCTGTACCTATCTACGTGTTGGCCAGTCAATTGCGAACCTGCCGGATACCTATGGGTCATAAATCTTTACCTTACCCAGTGCTACCCGCCACACGGGGAGGTGTCCATGATGACTCACCGCCCCCCCCCCCAGACCATCAGCTCGGTCACCAGGCCTGCTTGCACATCCTCCAGAAAGAGGTTCATACCTCTAGCCGACAGGTGGACCCCATCTCCTGCATATAGATCAAAATACTGCAAGCCTATCCCCGAATGTCGAATGGCCGTTCTGAAGCCATTCTGAATGAGAAACCGGGCAACAGCCCTGTTCACTGACCGCCAGGCACGGTCCAAACCACGGAGGTCCATGCCTCCTCTATAACACTGTCTCAGCACGATGTCAGACCATAGCAACCGTGTGTACAGCCATAAATGATGTAAAAATGCCAGGTCGCTGCACACCGACATTTTTAAGGAAAGGCCAGTGATCTGTGCGAGATCATTGCCACCGAGGTGCAGAATCAGGACATCAGGCGGTCCAGCATCCCTGATGGACATCAGGAATGGCAAGAGTTCCCGCCATCTCATGCCGCGCATACCATACCACCGCATACGTGCGGATGCACGCAGCCCGAGATGGGGTCCCCACTCCATCACTGCAGCATATTGTGCCGCCCAGTGCACGTAACTGTGGCCCACCAGCCATACTGCCACCGGTGTGCGTAGACACACAGGGTCTGTAAAAGAAGGAAAAGGAAGTAAGGACATAAATGGTACTCATACAGTGAGGGGACGTACATATAAGGAAAAAACGCGCGGACCCCCACCTACCCATCTGACATATATCAGCCTCAGAGTACCCAAACACAGCCACAGTTGAAGCGGCACCTATCCTAAATGAATGGGTGCCATAACGAGCCCCAGGGAGGCCGACACTGTGAAGTGCCATACCGGTCACCCCAGAACTGAAATTTGGTAAGGGGAGACCCATCCTGGTGGCAGAAAAACGGGCTAGGGTGCGTGCCACGCACTGCCAAAAGTGCATGTAGGGCACCAACCGGACAGATGTCAGCAAATGTACATCGTAGCAGTCTGACACCACTGCCTATTCCGTGCTGATCGAATCCTCAACTGAGCCCACTCCTGGTTGATAAAGACATCGTCGAGTTCCAGTGCCCTACGAGACACGTCCCCCTTTGACAATGGGACGAGCTCGCTGATTCGGAGAGCTCCCAAAGAAAGCTACGGTGGTAGATGCATGAAAAAGAGCCTCCTCATACCTATCGTAACACAGTCTATGCCAACCTCGTGCAAGGTGGGTCAGGGTGAACAGGGTGAAACAGGGTGACGTGTGTCCGGGGGGCCATGCTCACGTGTCTACCCTTCCATTCACGCAGTCAGTGAAGCCCCGTGCCTTGGCCATAAATGCCAAGGCAGAAAGCCTGGTGGCGATGGTGCGTGGGGCTAACCCCTGATCATGAAGGTGCACCATATACTGTAAATCTGGTCGACTGGTATCGGCCACATTTCGGGCAATTGCCTTTGCACACAAAAGGTCCTAAATAGGAGGAGTGCACGTAGATACGCATTACGCGTGGGAGGTGCCAAAGACATGCCAATCGCCTGGGTCACCTCTCCTCGCCAAATGTCCAAATCTCGGCCGGGAGTGGAGAGGGAAGTTCCTCTGCATCTGGAGCCAAGGCACGGAACCGGGTGATCTGCAGGCGGGATAAAGCGTCAGCAATATCGTTATTAATGCCTGGCACTTGTCTGGCCCTGAATAGCACATTAAGGCACAAGGACCTCAAAATAAATTGGTGAACTAAGGCCATGACTCTGGGAGATTTAGATGTTTGGGCGTTGACAATGTGCACCACTGCAGCATTGTCACACCAAAAGTGAACTATCGAATTATCCCATCTGTCCCCCCAGAGCATTAGGGCCCCTAAAATGGGAAAGAACTCCAGGAACATAAGATCGCGTAAGCGATCCGTGCCTTGCCATGTCTGAGGCCATTGACCATAGGTCCACCGTCCCTCAAAGTAAATCCCATAACCCAGGGAGCCGGAGGCATCTGACTGTACTTGAAAATGAGGGCTGACCATAAGCTCAGATCTCCAAAAGGAGACGCCATTAAAGTCCTGTAGGAATGTGAGCCAAACCGCCAGGTCTGCTCGTAAACCCCTGGTCAGCCATACCCTGTGGTGACATTTTGAAAGGCCCGCCATGGTGTCACACAGACGCCTGGCAAAGGCTCTGCCTGGTGTCACTACCCTACAGGCAAAGTTGAGGTGGCCGTGAAGCACCTGTAACTCTCGAAGAGACACCTTACGCTTGGCAAGCATTGCCAAAATCGCAGCAGAGATCCGAGACACCTTTTCCATAGGCAACCTTGATGTCTGGGCGACAGTGTCGATCTCAATACCTAAAAAGGTAAGGGTGGTAGCTGGGCCCTCAGTCTTTTCAGGTGCTAGGGGGATGCCCAGTTCTCGCAGAAGGACCTGAAATGTGGTGAGCAGATGGGCACACGTGCCCATGCCATGTCCACCCCGAACAAAAAATCGTCGAGGTAGTGGGCTACCGACCGGGACCCTGACCTACAAACAAAAGCCCAGTGGAAGAAGGTGCTAAATCGTTCAAAGGCCGAACACGAGACTGAACAGCCGAAAGGCATGGCCTTGTCCACATAAAACTTGCCCCGAAAACAAAAACCTAACAGCTCAAAGTCATCCGGGTGCACTGGCAACAATCGGAATGCCGATTTGATATCACACTTTGCCAATTGCGCCCCGGGACCACACGAGCGTACCATCTGTAAGGCCTGGTCGAAGAACGTATACCTGACAGAGCAAAGGTCGTCTGGTATAGCGTCATTGACGGAGGAACCTGCAGGGTAAGAAAGGTGGTGAATTAGACGGAATTCACCCGGGGACTTCTTAGGGACTAAACCTAGAGGGGATACCTTCAAGTTAGGATATGGGGTTTCGACGAATGGCCCCGCCACCCTCTGTGCCTTGACCTCCTTGGCTATCTGCTCCACAGCAATTTCCTCATTACCCCTGAGAGACAGTAGGTTCGGGGCGTCCTGAGGCCCACAAACACCTTTAAAGGGTATGCGGAAGCCAAACTGAAAGCCCTCAAGTAGGTATCTTGCATCATCCTGTCTAGGATAAGCGCGCAGCCATCGTTCAAGCACCGGGACATTAATTGGGGAGGGGGCCTTTTGAATGGGTAGCAACATCAGAGGGAGCTCTGGCTGCCCCCTGCCCACCCCTTCCTCTGCCTCGTGACCCACCGGCCCACGGGCACGCGGAGGCGGCATGAGGGCCAGAACAAGAAGGGCACTCATGCCTATATCGACACTGGCACTTGTTGCACACTCCGTTGGCGGAGAAACTCCAACACAGCAGGCGGGCTGGAACCCCCTGCCCCGCCGGCTGGTGGGGAGTCCGTGTCACAGCAGCCCACTGTACGGCATGGCCACAGTGGTACCAGTCACCAGGCGCCGGCCGCGTGGGGGTCATATACAGCAGCCACAACTGCTGGCAGGGCTCGTCCCACCTCATCTCAGGATGAAGGGCCACCCTCATCCTAAATTCTTCGTCATAGTCCAGCCATGACGGGCCAGGGAAATCAACCATGGCCCGGTAAATATTATCCAGGTACTGGACCATTGGAATGGCCAGATCAGAATGGGCCCTGAGGTATACTGCCATATAAATCAGATAGGCCGGTAACCAATTAGCCCAAGTGCGAGGTGGCTTACGACGACGGGACAACTCCTTGTCCCTGTCGTCCTGCCCCATCCTCTCCTCCTTAGTGGGTTCATGGTTCAGGAGGGTGAAAATGTCCACGTATTCCCCCCGCCAAATCTTTTCCCTCGTAGCCTGGGATAAATGGTCACCCAGGGGTAAGGAGTAACCGGCCATCAGCAGGGCCGCCGTCGGCACAGATTGAATTGGGGTCCCTTTAGGACCCCCAAGAAATTAGGCATACCCATAGGGGCGGTCACCCCTGCAATAACCGGGGGATAATTGGGCAACCAGGAAATAACCGGACAGTGTGGATTAAACTGTCCTCCCACAGTCACTTGTTGCGGCCATGGCCACTGTACCCCCCAGCAGTATTGGCTAGTGTCACTGGTGTGCTGACTTGACCAGGATACTCACTTGGCGCACCCCCATGGGCCACCCCCACTGGGGGTTCCAGCCTGCGGTAGGCGTCGGAGCTCGCGATAGGTATCGAGCTCTGCATCCCGATTCACCCCTGCCAAGTAGGACCGGTAGCCGGTGGAAAGCCTTGTTATACTGGCCTGATGGGGAGCTGCGAGGCACCAGCTTGGGCTGGCCTGATGGCCTCAAGCAGCTCAACCCTGTTGGCAGCCCGCTTTGCAGCCGTGGCTGGCGTGTGGGCCGGAACTGGAGAGTTGGCAAGCCCACCATCCAAAGGTGGTAGAGCAATGCCCATTGAAGCCTTCAGCACCGAAATGCGGGCAAGGAGAGCATCCACAGTCTCAGACCCACCGGGATAAGGTGGGCCGGATGGGCCGGATGGCCCACAGGGCAATTGCTGAGGGATAAACCCATGTGGCTATCCCTGGCCAGAATAGGGTCATGCCCAGTAATCCGGCCCATGAGGGGCCGGAAGAACGGTGGGGTGGAAACCCGCACCATGCCAGAGTGGGCCGCTATGCCTCGAGCTGGGCAAAGGTGCAGCAGGGGTAGGAACCCCAGGGGAGCAGGCCTGTGCCACCCCCACCCGAGTCCTCAGACTGGGCTCATTGGTGGCAGTGGGTATTATAACCCCACCACCCCCCTGCGGGGGTGCCATCCAAGCCCTCCGGCCCTGTGGCAGCCCCGAGGAAGTCGAGGGGGTGGGCTGAGCCCTCCCCCTAGGACGTGGCTGAGGGGCCGCCTGGGCCTTGCGCTTGGGTGCCATGGCCACCTAAGCAGGCACTGTCGGAGGAAGGGAAAAAACCTCCGATCGAAGATCTAGAAGCTAGCAAAGCGAGCCTCTTAAAGCAAAGAGGCGAAGCCGGGAAAGAAGCGTCGGAGCGAACTTCTCCGCTCCGTCGCCTCATAAAATGGCAGCACGGCTGCCTCGTGGCCACCCCTTTTATAGAGGGGTGGCCACGCCCCCCTAACTAGCCCGGATGTCTGCATCCGGATGGGGGCCCCCGCAAAGAGCGCGGCGGCCATTTTGGTGCCGCGCTTGCATTCTTTCTTTCTTTCATCCACAAGCAAGCAACTCTGGGTGGTATATAGAGAATAATTAAAATAAACAAAAATATAAACAACTGAGGGGGATACAAACTAAAGATGGTGATGAGTATGGCATAATAGATAATAGGACAAAACAATGGACATTACGTTTTTTGTTACTCTGGCCAAAGAATGCTTTCAATATCTTAGCAGCCACATCAGATTACTAGCTCATCTTCAGCCTATACAGGTATATTATGTTCACATGTATTTTTTTCCAAGCCACGATTTGACAACCCCATACTGTATTTGAATCCTTGTTGGAGGGAGAGTTTACCTACAAGATCAATCTTATTTCTGCTAATTCTTCTCTTCTTAATGTTCAGCCCAATATACCTACTGGCCTTCAGCTTTTTGAATCATGCCTCCAATAGTGTTGGTTATGTCTTCTACTTTTGTGCCATTTGCAGATTTCATAAGCAGCTGCTCTACAATCCCATCCAAGTCTTCTGACACTGCTTGAGATCTCAATGAGAATGTTGAACCATTAAATTTGCATTCAGAGAGATTGGCTGCTCAGCCAGTTGTAAATCTGTCTGACTATAGTATAGTCCAGCCCATGCTTTACCATCTCGAGGAGAAAAATATCATTTAAAACCTTGTCAAATGTTTTATTAAAATCAAAATATGCTAAGTTCACATTTTTCTTGTGATCTATCAAATAGGCAGACCTGGAATGTTCTGTTAAAGAAGAATGACTGGAATTATATGTTTTCATCATCACTAACAGAGCTGTAGTAGGTTTCAGAGTATCATCCTACTATTACTTACATATGGATAAATTTACTATGTCATTTTATTCATTCTTCTTCACCGTTGAGCACCAGGATGGAACATTTTAGTCACCCAGAGCCATGTTTTGTAGCAGACTGCACTGAAAGTGACAATGTCAGCATTCTGCAGTTTTATCATCCAATCAGTTGTCCCAAGTTTTGGTTCATGCTCCCAATTTCCCCCTGATTTCTATTTGTTCCCATTTACCACACTAGTAGGTCAGATGAATGGCTTTAGGAGGAGCTTGGTCTAGAACCTTCATCTGTATCTGGTCCATGTTCTGTACTGGACACACATTGGATTTTCCCTCCTGGCCCAAAAATTAGTACCAATTTCAGGGGGCACATATTTTTATCAAGACCCTTACATGGGAGAAAATGATGCAAATGATGCAAAATGAATGCAAATGATGCAAAACCCAAATCATGGTTTTGACCTATGGAACTCTCCTCTCTGGGTTCTTCACAATATGGGGGCATAGAAGGAGCATCTGCAAATAATGGAAAGCATTGCAAGTACGTTTGGATGTCCCATGGGAAATGGTGTGCAGCCACCTAAACCTTCCAATCCAGAAGTGTTGCACCATGGTACTGATTCGAATGGGGATGTCCCCACTACAGTTCTAGTTCTGATTAGGGGTGGGACCATAATTAAATGGTTAAGTGATACATTTTCCATCATGGGCAGCTTGGCATGTTTTAAAATTTTAGTGAGTTTTTACAAATTTGGATTCCTTTCCTCTAATTTTATGCCAATGAGTTTATAAAGTGTAACTAGAAGCTCCCAAAGGGACTTACTGCACTCTATTTTGAATTATGCGGCTGTTTCTGCTTCTGGGCAAAAGTGAATTGGGAATGGAATTCAGAGCTTCAGCCAAGGAAAATGCTTATTTACATCTACTTAGTGCCTTATTGAATTGTCCATTTTTTTACTTTGTTTTGCTGCTGTCAACCTTTCCTAGCATTATTGTCTTTTCCAGAGAATCATGATGTGCCCAAAGTAGGACAGCCCCAGTTTAATTATTTTTACCTTCGGAGGTAGTTCATTTCTTTGTCTTTCTGACAGTCCAGGATATCTTCAAAGCTCTCCTCTAGCACCATGTTTCAAATAAATCATTTTTTTCCTGTCAGCATTCTTTACTATCCAGCATTCGCACCCATAAATGGTGACTAGGAGTACAAATTGTGTGGATGGTCTTAATCTTGGTCTCCAAGTCCTTACACTTGGTCATCTTTTCCAATTCCTTCATTCCTCCTCTTCTGAGTTTGTCTTCTTCTGAGTTTTTGGCTACATTCTCCATTTGGATTAATGATAGAACCAAGGTGTACAAAATCTTTCACTATTACAATTTTTTCATTGTCAACATTTAAGTTATTTAGCTCTTCTGTAGTCATGATTGACACTTTTTTCACTTTGACAAAAAGTTGTTTCAAGTCATTGCTACTTTCTAGGGGTGATGGTGGCTCAGTGGCAAGTCGGCAGTTTGAGACCCAGGTACTGCATGATGGCTCGAGTGCCCGCCGTCTATCCCAGCTCCTGCCAGCCTAGTAGTTTGAAAGCAAGAAATTGCAAGTAGATAAATATTTTCTTATGATCCACTTCGGTGAGAAAAGATCTTGGGGACATGAAAGGAGCCTCATTCAGGCATCCCCCGAGCGGAGTTTCTCCAGAAAAAATCATTTCAATCCAGAATAATTTCTGACATTAAATTATTATTATTATTATTGCTACTTTCTGCCAGTAAGATGATGCCATCTATTGTTGTTTCTTCCACCAATTTTCACTTCTTCTTCATCTGAATCTAGTATGGCTTTCAGTATATGGTCTGAACAAATAAAGGGGATAAAGGGGAACACAGGGGGGGGGGAGATATGGTGATGCACTTTAGTCTGATAACTTTGCTAATAGAAAACTATATTCTGTCCTATTGATAGCTTCATGGCCACAATACAGGATAACAGCAAAATAAGGGCCAAACAGTGGAGAAATCCAAGAGCAAGAAAAATTGTTTGAGGCACAAAAACAATATAATACAAGGTCTAATGAATATAGTTGATATCAAATTCTCAGCTTGAAAACAAATTATTTGTCTCTTGTTAAATTCACAAGTAATGTCATAAATTAATTCACTTCTATTGTCCATGAAAAATTGATGTCAATACTTCTTAACAAATGTATTCAAAACTTTACTCCCATGTATTGTGTAAACTCAAAATCTGTTCCGGTAAACAATTTTTCTACGATTTCTTTCTCAGGAGCAATTTTATATATCTATGACAAAAAGTATATTTATAAAAACATTAGAATAGAAACTTTCAGAATTACTTTTCTAACAGACATAGATCAACCCACTATCACATATACATTCCAAAACTTAGCTTACCCTTTTTCCATATCCCTACAGCCTCTCTCGCAAACTCTTTGAGTGCCTGTGGACGTTACTAGCTATTGTGTGACTCACGTTCAAATACATGACCTTATTACTGAAGCACAAATCAGCTGTCACTGCCTTTCATTAACCTTGTATTATATTGTTTTGTGCCTCGAATGGTTTTTCTCACAATACAGGATATGCATCAGGACAATCAAGTGCTCCAGCACACCCATTTATTTCAGAACAACCCATAGTTTTTTATGATCCACACAAACAAAGGCTTCCCTGTAGTTTATAAAGCTTAGACTGGCCTTCTTCTATTGTATTCAAGTATCAAGCAGATATCTACAAATGATCTTGAGTGCCCTTTCCCCCAGAATCCATCTTGAACGTTATGTATTTCTTGCTTCATATAAGAAAAGCCTTTAAACATCACTTTGCTTGAATAGGAAATTAGAGTAAGGTCCCTAAAGTTAACTTCACTTCTTTCTTGAGGATTGGAATGTTTATTGAAAGTTTCCAGTCTATGGATGTTGTTCTGTTTTCCATATTTGTAATCATATCCTTGTTAGGATTTTGACAAATCTAGTCTTGAAATAGTTCTATTGATATTCCATATTCCCCTGGTGATTTATTTCTTCTCAGTGCTTTCAGAACAGCCTTCACTTACTTTCTAGAGTTGTATCAAAGGATTCCTATTCAAAGGAGTCTGTAATCCTTTTATCTGTTCTGTATAGGTCTTCAATATACTGTTTCAACCTTTTCTTTCTTTTCTGGCTAGATAGTCAGTTTTCCTGTTGGACATTCAGCATTTCTATTCTAGGGTTAAATTTCCATTGCATTTCTTGAATATTTTGGAAGAGATCTCTTGTGCCTCCCCCCATACCTGTCAAGTTTTGGGAAATTCCTGTCAAATAAGGTAAATTTGCTGGCCAAAACGGGAAACTGGACAGCTATGCTTATCCTGTGCTGGCCTCCAGTCTAACTCCAGTCTAATTGCAGTCTAACTAATACGGGATGATGGCGGGAAAGAGTGTAAAATACAGGGGGTTGACAGAAATTTCCCAAAACTTGACAGGTATGCCTCCCCCCTTGCTTGTTCTTCTTTGTTTCTTTGCACTAGTTGTTGTAATAGTCACTGAAAAGCTTCATTCAGGGTTCTGACCCTATTTCTGTCACCTTTACTTTTCCTAGTCACTTTTACTTTCTAATCTTAAATGTTTCTTCTGTTATCCATCCAGCTTTTTCTTTTCTTTTTAGTACAGGAATTATCTTTTTAAATTCTTCCCATGTAATGTCTCTGGTTTCAACCCACAGTTCTTCTCATTGCCAGTCAAAAGAGTTTAACACTGCTATTCCTAGTACATGCAATAACATCTTCAGGAATGTTATTTAAATTATATTTTGGCACTATGGATTTTATGTGTGTTATTTCCCAGCTCTACTCTAATGTTGGATATTAACAGTGAATGATCTGAACCACAATCTGCTCCTTGTCTTTTCTTGGCAGAGAGAATACAGCTTCTTCATTTCCCAAATCTGATTATGCAATCTATTGGCTGGCTCAGTGGTTAAGTAGCTCGCCTTATTAGTTGGAAGTCTGGCAAGTTAGCAGTTCCGTACCTGAGAACAGCATGATGGAATGAGCACCCATCTCTGTCCCAGCTCCCACCAACCTAACAGTTTGAAAGCAAGAAATTGCAAATAGATAAATAGGCACTGCTTCGGTGGGAAAAGAGACTCATTTGGGCATCCCCTGAGCTGAGTTACTCCAGCAATAATCCTTTCAACCCAAAAAGCACATTTGTATGTTTCTGACATGATAAAAATAATGTTGGCCATGTGGTGATGTGTCTATGTATACAGTTACTTGAAGCACATATTTGTAATAAACAGAGTATTGGTTTTACAGGATTCTCTGAATTGTTCTCTTACTTCATTTCTGTCCCCTAGTCCAAATTTTCCAAAAGTATTTTATTCTGTTTTGTTTGCTACTCTTGTGTTTCAGTCACCTATGATATAAGCATGCCTTATTTTGATGTGTGATCAACTTCCTCTTGGATGCTTGTATAAAAGCTTTCAATTTCATGTTCAGCATCTGTAGTTGAATAATGGTTATATTGATAGAGTTTTGCTGAACTTAGATTGATATTATTCAAGCAGGTCTTGCATTAAATCTCTAACTTCCCTCAGTAACAGAGCCACATCATTTCTTCTGAGTTCTTCATTTTCAGAGTAGAACACTCTGCATGTCCAAAAATGTCCTTTTCTAGTCCATTTCACTGACATGAAGCACTGCAAGGTTTATACTTTTAATTTTTTGCTTTACAGTTTCTAGTTTGTCTTAATTCATGCGCCTCACTTTGCACATTCCAAATGTATTGTTATACAGCACTGGGATTTCCTTTCACCTGTGTGCATGTCAGCCACTAGATATCCCTTTAATCTAGTCATGTTAGTGACAGCACAATTCCTACTTGTCTTTTGTTCTTCCCCAGTTTTTGATTGATAGGTCAGCTGTCCCCCTTTCTGACCTAGTTGTCTCATCTTTCAGCACTATCTCATGTTTCATTTTGGACGGTCTCATTATAGGGTTTTCAAAATAAGAAAGGTTTGGCAGTGAATTACCATGACCTCCTACTTTCAAGGTAAGAAAAAAATCAGCAGTCATTTACTAGTTTAGTTCTGCAGAGTACTAAGAAAAGTGAGTTTGAGTGTAACTGCCATCACTTCCTCTGCCAATGTTATCTTCAGCTGCCTAGTAGCTGGTACCCCTGTCAAAATTGGAACTATCTGCTCTCTTCTGCTGATGCAGCTGTTACTTTGAAGCGTGTGAATGACTCTTACTCTGGTGTCTCACCTGAGACCATTCTGCCTTGAGCGACCCTATTAGGAGTCCACGTATGTAATGGTGTCTAGCCTTCTGACAGCACTGCTATCAGCTTCACTGACACACTCGAACCTAAAATGTATGTTATGTGTATTGATCTGACAATAAGTCAATCAGACCTGTGGAAATTGATGTTACTTCTCAGTTAAAATAGACTGCTTAAAAGGGCATTCTTTTTCATCACTTCTGGTGTTGCATTCTATAGCCTTGAAAAAGAGAGAAGGGGCAGTTTAATGATGTGGCACAGCACAGCTTGATTTTGGTACCTATGACTCTAATCTCAGTGGAAAGATGTGCTGTAAAACATTAATACATCTGTTGTAAAGCTAGCCAATAACACTTTCATGAGCAGGACTGATAATGACAGAATGAAGTCTAGTGTTCATGCATGGGATACTGAGCCAGGCGCTGAATGGCATTTTGCTATTATCACCTCATAGGCAAGATTACTGCTGGAATGCATGGAACATTAAATCTATGTGGAAAGCCTGTCAGGTGGGCTCATGATTGAAGATGGCCTCATATAATTATGAGACAATCATATCAACAATGTGAAATTTGTTTCATTATAGTGGTTATGCCTTACCTATATTCTTCATAAATCCAAGTGATTCTGGACTCCTTTGCACATAATGAGTGTTTATATACTGATATCACTGCAATTTGCAAAGCAATATTTACATTAGAGCATGTTTATTTAGTTATTTATAATATTTTAGACTTCGAAGCAAACCCTTTCCATAAAAATAGATGTGTACATTCATTAGGCTGATGATGTCCACATTCTTCCTAGAATCTTGGAGAAAATGTGTTTCTGCAGAGGAGACAGTTTTAAACTGCATCTAGATCACTCTTCTAGTGGAAAGGAATGATGGTTACTTGGTCCTTTGATTGAAAGGGAAAACATAGGTCGGCAGTTTCAGACCCGAGTGCTGTGTGATGAAATGAGCTCCCATCATCTGTCCCATCTCCTGCCAACTTAGCAGTTCAAAATCAATAAATTGCAAACAGATAAATAAGCACCACTTTAATGGGAAAGGTAACAGCATTCCATGTGCTCTAGTGTCTTGCCATGCCTGCCACATGACCAAGGAAATGTCTGCAGACACAGATAGTGCTGGCTCTTTGGCTGAAAACAGCGATGAGCACCGACTCCTAGAGTTGCACATGACTGGCTTTCAAGCAAAGAAGACTAAGACCAAATGAGAAAATTAAAGCTTACCACTATCCTCACAAAATTTTGAAACTCCAAGGATCACCCTGTGAATTTTGATGACCTACAGAATATGAAGTGAGGGGAGATAAAAGCATACTGAAGGAAAAAGAGGTTATCTTTAGCACAAGTTTGAATAACATGTACCCCGCAGGCTGCATGTAGCCTCCTGGAGACTAAAGGCATCCCCCACCCCAGTATTTTAATTTAATTTAATTTAATTGTCACATTTATATACCGCTCACTCGGCCAAAGCCAACTCTGGGCGGTTCACAATAAAAATTTAAAAAAACCCACATGTTAAAAACAGTTAAAACTACCCACCCCCTAAAAACAAGGGGTGCAGGATCCAAAGGCACCATGGGGAGGAGTTCTTCTACACCAACCACCCAATGGAGGTTACCCTTCCACCTGCACCCCACACTTGACCCGCCAGCCAGGTTTTAAGTTCTTTTCTGAAAGGCAGCAATTCCGTCCGGAGACGTAGCTCTGTTGGCAGGCGGTTCCAGAGGGCCGGTGCAGACACGGAGAAGGCTCTCCTCCTTGTGCCAGAGAGGCGAGCCCCTCTGGCTGATGGAACAATTAGAGAGCCCCTCCGGTCCGCTCTGGTTGGACGGACAGACGTCCTCAGGGCGATGCGGTCTCTTAGGTAACCCGGCTCACTACCATATAGGGCTTTAAAGGTCAAAACCAGCACCTTGAATTGCACCCGGAGACAAACTGGCAACCAGTGCAGCTCCCGGAGCAGTGGCAAAGCACGGGCATAACGCACACACCCCATCACCACCCGAGCTGCCGCATTCTGTACCAGCTGTAGCCTCCGAATGGTTGTCAAGGGCAGCCCCATGTAGAGCGCATTGCAATAATCTAGTCTGGAGGTGACCAGAGCGTGAGTGACCATGAGCAAGGAGTCCCGGTCCAGGAGTGGGCGCAACTGGCGAATCACCTGAAGTTGGGCGAAAGCCCTCCTGGTCACAGCCGCCACCTGTTCTTCTAGCAGTAGCCGCGAATCCAGGAGGACCCCCAAGTTGCTCACCGGGTCTGTCTGGGGCAAAATAGCCCCATCCATAACCAAAGATGGTAGCTCCCGGGTTAACGCAGGACCCCTTATCCATAGCCACACAGTCTTGCTGGGATTCAGTTGTAGGGGGAGGAGGGAAAAACACCCCAAGGAGCAAAAGTATATAACAAATGATGTATATTTAATGGGTGAAATTGCGAGTAAAAATGCAAGTAAAAGAATACTAAAGAATACTAAAGAACCGGACGAACAATATCATACAGTAAATCACACAGGTGACCCACGGAACTGGGGAGAAAAATGAGCCAGTCAAATGTCCGCTGTGGCTCGTAAGTACACGTGGTGAAACCTAATAGAGATAGTGAAGAAGTCCGTGGTACAATAGCCAATACAAGCTGTATCAATATTAGGATTTCATAATAGTCCGTGTTCGAAAAAGTTGGTGATGTCGGCCGAGTAGGCTGTATAAACGTAGAAGAGTAGAGTAATACAGACAGTTGCTCCAAAGGAGCTAAATCTGAAATCCGTAGGAAGTCTGTTAGTCCGGTTCAAAACTGCATGAAGCAAAGACTGTAAAACAGGGCTGAGAATATGTCACTGAGCGGGTACGGAGAGGAGTAGTACAGGTCAATATTCCTCCGGTAGATAATATTTCGAGAGTCTTTATCAAGATCTGTAAAACATCAAAAGCCGTAGTAACCATAAACACCAATACAATGAAACATATGAGTCAGAATATACAGTAAAATACATGAACAGCACTCCAAATAAAGAGCAACAGGAACATATCTGACCAAGGTGTCTGATAAAAATAGTACCTGTAATCACGCGCTGACACACCTCTATGTAATGACTGATGACGGGTGGAAGCGTTAAGCAAACTAAGCTAGCACAAGTTATAAATAGTTCTTATGTGGGGACATGTGAAATGAATACCAATAATTAACAAAAGGATTCCAAAAGGGGAAATACTCTTAAAGGGCTACAATGAAACAAAACCAGAACGAATATGAATGTTTAACTTAAAGAAACGCGGAATAATCCTGTTCTGTATTCAAGCCATGGGGGTGCAATGTAGAAAAGCGATGAATGTAAAAAGCCTCCCGTTGCAAAAGGAAACGTTCTTTATTAATCGAATGAAATTTCTTTTTGCCCGAAGAAATAAACTATATGGTATATTATTTTTTAGAGAAAACGGATGATAAGAATGGAATTGTAGATAGGCGTGCCTATCAGTTGGTTTGTTGAAAAGGCGCATATTGAGCTGATTATTGGCAACAAAAATCTGTAAATTAAGAAACGAGACTGAGACTGGACTAGAAGTATGAGTGAATGTAAGATTAGTATGTAAAGAATTAATCCAAGTACAGAAGCGAGATAAAGAAACAGAGTTGGAAAAGACAAAAAACAGATCGTCGATGTAACGTTTATAAATCAAAATGTCCAAGAAAAAAGGGTTGACAGCCGAATTTAGAATGAAAGTAAGATACTAATCTTACATTCACTCATACTTCAACAAACCAACTGATAGGCACGCCTATCTACAATTCCATTCTTATCATCCGTTTTCTCTAAAAAATAATATACCATATAGTTTATTTCTTCGGGCAAAAAGAAATTCCACACTCAATTCTGATTTCCAATCATCTGCCATTAAAATTCGTCAGTCCTTACTCCTCAGAGGGTATCCCACTCATGTCATCGACCATGCTTATCAAAAAGTTACTAATCGATCCAGACAGTCCATGTTTCAACGAAAATCAAAAAATCTACACAATAATAACATTTTTTGGTCCATTGACTTTACTCCGCTGGCACAGCAAATTAAGAAAACTATACATCGTCATTGGCATATCCTAGATTCTATTTCGGGTTGTAAGGACAAACCAACCATAGGATTTAGGAAAACGAGAACTATTGCCGGGATCCTATCGAAAACTGATTGTCTTTCTCCTGTCTCCAGTCTCTCGGCCCTCCCTGCTGGACATTTTCCTTGCGGCCATTGTAAGTTTTGTTCTTACATGTGGAGAACAGGTACCATTTCCATTCCCAATTGCACTTTCATACATCATCTCTCACGGTTTTCCAATTGCAATTCCCGCGATATTGTCTATATTTTAATCTGCCCCTGCGGGTTATCATATGTTGGACAATCTTCCAGACCACTCAAAACCAGACTCGGAGAACATATCTCACGCATTCGCAATAAAGTCCTCACAGCACCTCTTGTCTCCCACTATCTCGACAAGCACCATGCTCCAACAGATCTTAAGGCTGCTGTATTGGAATTATTTACACCTCGTAAATTTCATTCGATTAATAAAGAACGTTTCCTTTTGCAACGGGAGGCTTTTTACATTCATCGCTTTTCTACATTGCACCCCCATGGCTTGAATACAGAACAGGATTATTCCGCGTTTCTTTAAGTTAAACATTCATATTCGTTCTGGTTTTGTTTCATTGTAGCCCTTTAAGAGTATTTCCCCTTTTGGAATCCTTTCGTTAATTATTGGTATTCATTTCACATGTCCCCACATAAGAACTATTTATAACTTGTGCTAGCTTAGTTTGCTTAACGCGTCCACCCGTCATCAGTCATTACATAGAGGTGTGTCAGCGCGTGATTACAGGTACTATTTTTATCAGACACCTTGGTCAGATATGTTCCTGTTGCTCTTTATTTGGAGTGCTGTTCATGTATTTTACTGTATATTCTGACTCATATGTTTCATTGTATTGGTGTTTATGGTTACTACGGCTTTTGATGTTTTACAGATCTTGATAAAGACTCTCGAAATATTCTCTACCGGAGGAATATTGACCTGTACTACTCCTCTCCGTACCCGCTCAGTGACATATTCTCAGCCCTGTTTTACAGTCTTTGCTTCATGCAGTTTTGAACCGGACTAACAGACTTCCTACGGATTTCAGATTTAGCTCCTTTGGAGCAACTGTCTGTATTACTCTACTCTTCTACGTTTATACAGCCTACTCGGCCGACATCACCAACTTTTTCGAACACGGACTATTATGAAATCCTAATATTGATACAGCTTGTATTGGCTATTGTACCACGGACTTCTTCACTATCTCTATTAGGTTTCACCACGTGTACTTACGAGCCACAGCGGACATTTGACTGGCTCATTTTTCTCCCCAGTTCCGTGGGTCACCTGTGTGATTTACTGTATGATATTGTTCGTCCGGTTCTTTAGTATTCTTTAGTATTCTTTTACTTGCATTTTTACTCGCAATTTCACCCATTAAATATACATCATTTGTTATATACTTTTGCTCCTTGGGGTGTTTTTCCCTCCTCCCCCTGTCTTCTGACACCCCTGCCGTCCTCCCTCCCTTCGGGATTCAGTTGTAGCCCGTTAGCCCCCATCCAGACCCCAACAGCTTCCAGGCACCTGGAAAGAACTTTGACGGCATCACTGGGGTCCCCATGGGCCAAGATGTACAACTGAGTGTCATCTGCGTACTGATGGTACCGCACCCCATGGGAACACATGATCTCACCCAGCGGCTTCATGTAGCTGTTAAATAGGAGAGGAGAGAGCACCAAGCCCTGAGGCACCCCCCATTTGAGGGGCCTAGGACTGGACCTCTCACTCTCCAACCACACCGACTGGGTCCGACCCCTCAGAAATGAGGAAAACCAGGACCACACAGTGCCCTGGATTCCCAATCCTCGGAGCCGTTCCAGAAGGATACCGTGGTCAACGGTATCGAAAGCCGCTGAGAGGTCAAGAAGAGCAAGGACGGATGGGTGACCACCGTCCCACTCCCGCCAGAGATCATCCATCAGTGCGATCAATGCTGTCTCGGTACCATATCCAGGCCTGAATCCTGACTGAAAGGGGTCCAGGTAATCCGCTTCATCCAGTACCCCCTGCAGCCGACGCGCCACTGCCTTCTCCAACACCTTCCCTAAAAAGGGGAGGTTGGAGACAGGCCTATAGTTGGTTAGGACAGCTGGGTCGAGGGAAGGTTTCTTCAGGAGGGGGCGCACCAAGGCATGTTTTAAAGGTGCAGGAAACATCCCTTCCCGCAATGATGCATTGATCATAGCCCCAACCCAGCCACCTGTCACCGCCTTGGAGGCTTTCACCAACCAGGTGGGACAGGGGTCCAATGGGCAGGTAGTGGCGCGCACAGCTGCAAGGAGCCTATCCACTTCATCAGGGGCAACTGGATCAAACTGGTCCCAGATGGTATGGCAAGACTGTGCTCCAGCTCCCTTCGGACTCTCCCCATCCACGCCAGGATTAAACCCCGAGCGAATCCGATCGATTTTCTCCACTAGATGGTCAGCAAAGTCCTCAGCCGACCCCTTCCAACCAGGCACCGGGGTCCCCCTACCAAGGAGAGACCTAGTAACCCGGAACAGGGTGGCTGGGTGATTATCAGCAGAGGCAATAAGGGTGGTGAAGTATTGCCGCCTCACCACCTCCATCGCCACTACATAGGCCCTAATAGCGGTTCTAGCTAGTGTCCAATCGGAGTCTGTCTGGGTCTTCACCCAGCGGCGCTCTAGGCGTCTCTTTGCCCGTTTGAGCTCCCGCAGTTCATCTGTGAACCACGGAGATGACCTAGCTCCATGAGCTCTGAGAGGCCGTAGTGGTGCGATTTCATCCAAGGCCGCTGTTGTCATCCTGTTCCACAGGTCAACCAGCGCCTCGGGCGAATTGTGTTGCCGATCCAGAGGGAAATCCCCCAGTTCCCTCTGGAATCCATCAGGATCCAGCAGTTGCCGGGGGCGGGCCATTCTAATAGGCCCTGCCTCCCTACGATGAAGCGTCGCACCCAGGAAGTCTAGAGCCACCAAATAATGATCTGACCATGGCACAGGTGTTATGTCTCCTCTCTATATCCCTAATCTGTTTTTTTAATATAGTTGAACAACATCTTATTATTTACATAAGCATACACATACTGGAATAAATGACAGCGGCAAGTTGCCAATTGTATTCTGCTTGTAACTTGGCAAATAAAAAAGAAATACAAGCAACGACCTATCAGATAGTGGCAAGGCATGATTTTGCACATTTACTGGCACACAGAATCAATTAGATTGAGGTCAGGAACTACAGCAGTTCCTTTATGTGTCCCTTAGAGCTGTATGGGGCAATTTTGCTCTTTTTGAAAAACCCAACACCTCTAGCCTCCATTCTCACTCTGTACATTAAAAAAATAAAGCTAATAGTGAATACATTGGACGTGAGTATTGCGGAATCCACATAAGAAAATATAAACTTTCTAGAAAAGTTGACATCAGACGTGGTTAAGAAGATGCAATTTTGATATTTTGGACTGTTCTTAATACAATTTGTTCCCCAGTAGAAATCCTATCAGACTGGGCAACAAGAATTTGTTTGCTTGATCATTGGCAATTGTCTTGAGGAATTGTAAACTTCAGGTAGGGGGGGGGGGATAAAAGATCCGTATGGCTGCCTCAATCAAATCTCTCTCTTCCCCTGGAATGGAGTCATAGAAACAGAGATCACGCATGCCTGCACTTGCACCTGAAATGAAGCTGTGTGAAAACATGAAGAATGGTGACAGGTGGTAGTTACTTACTCAGCTGCTTTGGGCAAATTGAAGAAAAAAATTGAAAAGCAAGCTTCACTCCTGATTAAGAGTCTGTACTGCCAAAACTAAATAGCATGTTCTGTCAGGATAAATACCCAGGGAAAACAACTTATTATCTGAAGCTGCAGTGATGATGGTTTTCTGTGGATCCTAGACTTCTCACATAAACCACAAACTGTATCTTGAATTCAGATTGTGGCCTAGTTAGATCAGGCATGTTGAATCAATGAGATTTTCATTAGCGGTGACTTGCCATTCAGCAATTAATTGGCTGTTTAGGTTCTAATTAGATGTACCAATTGGATTTAAGTCTGAAGGTGGAAGGAATTGTGCCACTACCTCAGAAAAGGAGTGAAGCATCAGGCTGGAAAAAATTTCACTCAGCACTGGGGAAGTTACAGGAGGAAATAAAGAAAAATGCTTACCCTTTCCCTTTTTCTGCAGAAACAAATACAGTACCTCCCACCATGATTTGCATGTAGTAATTGGTGGTGCTATATTGCATTGTAGAACCAGGGTGGCTTCTTGGTTAAGACACTGAATTTTATGACCGGGAGGTTAGCATGTCAGTAGTTTGAGGCCTTACTGCTGTGCAATGGAGTGAACACCAGTCATCTGTCCCAGCTCCTGCCAATCTAGCAGTTTGAAAGCAAGAAATTAAAAAGTAGATAAACAGGTACTGCTTTGGCGAGAAAGGTAACAGTGTTCTGTGCACTTGGCATCTAGCCATGCCTGTCACATAACCACAGAAACATCTGCAGATGCAGATAGTGGCAGTGGAGATGAGCAACGCACACGAGATTTGGACATGGCTGGCTTTCGAGCTAGGGAGACCTTTACTTTTACTATATTGCATTGTTGTTGTAGTGATATACCATCAAGTTGCCTCTGACTAATGTGAGATCTCCAAAATGTTGTGTCCTCAACAGCCCTCTGATCTCTTCTAAAGGCTACGGCTTCCTTTGGGGAGTCAATTCATCTGGTATTTGGTCCAGATGCCAACTCTGAGATTAGGAAAAAAGGCTGTGACTCAGAAAAGAGCCTTCTCAGTGATGGCACCAACTTTGTGGAACTCTCTTCCAGTTGAACTGCCCCAGGTTCCATCTCTGCCTATATATTTTTTTAAAAAAAATACAACTAAAATTGTTCCTTCTTAAAGAGGCTTTTAAGGATATCCTGCCAATGGCCAAGCGTTAGGTTGTGATTAACTTTTCCATTGCCAATGAGTGTTTTTGTTGCTGGCATTTTATTGACTTATTTATTTATTATGCATGAGTAATTTTTTTGTTCTTCCTGATATTTATAATTTATTCAATTTGTCTAAAACTTTTATTGTAAAGATTTTTTAAAATATGCTGTACATCACCCAGAATGAAAAAATATCCCAGATGGGCAGGATATAAATAATAATAATTTCATGTCAGAAATTATTCTGGATTGAAAGGATTTTGGTGGGAGTAGCTCTGCTCAGGGAACACCCAAATTAGGCTCCTTTCATGTCCCCAAGAGCTGGGACAGAGATGGATGCTCAATCCATCATACAGTACCCAGGTTTTGAACTGCCGACTTGCCAGCCTTCCAGCTAACAAGGTGAGCTTCTTAACCACTGAGCCACCATAGCCCTGGGATATAAATAAACAAATGTGTTCAATTTCCTGAGCACAGATTCTGAGAAGGTTCTCCTCACCAGACAAATCTGTGAGGGACTGAGAGACGAGCCTCATCTTCAGATTGCAAAGGCAGTCTGAGATAGCCTAGATCCAAGAGCCCTGGTGGCACAGTGGTTGATATGCTGTACCACAGTCAAAACTATTGCTAAAGTTGTGAGTTCGATCCTGACAGGGGCATCAAGGTTGACTCAGCCAGCCATCCTTCTGAGGTCGGTAAAATGAGTATACACAGCATATTAAGGGCAAAATGCTAATTAGCTTGTGAACTGCCCAGAGACTGCACTAAATGTTATGGGGTGGTATACTGTACTGTTGTTCAGTCGCACAGTCGATTCCAATCCTTTGTGACCCCATGGACCATTTTCCTCCAGGCACCTCTTTCCTCCACCATCCTCCTCAGCCCGCCCAGCTCTATGCCCATTGTGTATAAGCGTAATTGTTATTGCTATGTGTGACATTTTGAATTGTGTCCAGAAGCAAACTCTTATAACAAGGAAATTGTATGTTGCACCATTTTGGACCAGATGAGCATTTTATAAAGGCATATTACAGTAATCCAGATCAGACATGACTAAGGCATCCCCCACATTATCTTTAAGTCATTTGCATCCTGGGAAGGCAATGATGCATTCCAAGGCATTGCATTATGGATTGCTTACAGCTTTCATAAAGCCATTCTTGCACTCTGGGTGATCATTTTCTGTGGTGACTAATGGCCTCAAGATAATGGAGTCCTGCTGGTAATACAGCCCTGTGTTCAGTGTGTGCAACATAACCTTTGGGTGATTGGAGGACTCACCATTTAACTCTGGTGATTTTAAAGTCTCTGTGACATTTCTCACATCTAGGTCAGCCTTCCTTTGTCTCTGTGGCATATGGTGGCTTAATGGCCCTGCTATAGATTAATCAGTGGGTAAAGAACACACTGCTGAGGGCACAGCAGAAAGTGAGGTTTTGTATATCTACAACCACCTCACACAGCCTTCTGGAGAAATAGTAATTGTTGTATAGCAAATTTACCTCTTCAAATTCCAGTCCTGAAGTAGCTAAAACAGCACCCATGCATGAGAAAGAGGTACTGGTAGACTCAAGGAGACCCTGAGGCCTATGGAACTACAAGTAAGTAAACAAAAAACTGCCATCTTCACAGGAGGAAATCCTAATGACTGAATGTTCTGACCTTGGAGGCTTTGAATCTTCCAAAAGCCAAACTCTGCTCTTGCTGTCAGGGTACAAATGAAGGAGATGATTCTCTGCTCCACCCCCACCCCCGGGCTCCACCATGAAATCTGGTACCCTCTTATTGAAATCAATAAAGAGAAAGACATTGGGGTGATCTTTAGGACTAGTCTAAATTTCCTTCATTATACCTTAACAAAAATAAAATGGATGAGAAACGGCCAATGTGTTTGGGGTTCCATCACTACAAATGGAACTGAGATTTAACAAGTAGCTGATTATGTCTACCTTGTTCAGCAAATCCAACCAGATAACATACCACATGGTAAGTGGATAAGAAGATGCAAAGCAGTTTGGATTGCCTTTAATATAAGCTGAACAGTGCTAATAGATGATAGTCTGCCAATGAATATCAGGGCAAACGTATTCAATACAACAGTGTTACCAGCAATGTTGTATGCATCCAAAATGTGGGCAATAACAAAATCAGAGGAAGAAAAACTGGTGGTAACCCAAAGAGCAATGGAAAGATGGATGTGCAGAGTAACAATCAGGGATAAGTTCAGCAATAAGGAATTATGCCAAAGAACCGGACTGTGTGATGTGGTTGATGAACTATATGTGGCAAAAAGAAAATGTGCAGGCCTAAAGGATAACAGATGGACCTGTTGGCTAACAGACTGGATACCAAGGGACCAGAAAAGACCACTAGGCAGACCCTGAAAATGATGGGATGAGTTGATGGTAAAGCTGGTCAGCCAGAGATGAAAACAGATGGCAAAGGATAGAACAGTTCTGCCTTAGCTAATTTGCAAAGGATGTCCTGATGGGTATGTATAGGGAGAGTGTACCATAAATGCTGTGTCACCATCAAGAAGGTCTTATTTTCTGATTAGGTTTTCCTGGCCCCTCTCCCTGGCTGGATTAAAACCATGACAGTTAACTACAGAACAAATCAAGTCAATTTATAAACTCCAGGGGATCAAGAAAGCTCCAGAGACTCTGATCTGATCATGTGACTTTTAAACATTCAAGAGCTGCCTGCTTCTAATGTACAGCATTCTATAGCCTTAAATTCAGCCCTCAGGTTTCTCTTCTGCTGGAGAGGATATTACCTCTCAGGATAATCTTATCTGGAAACCTTCTGCTGCCTCTCTTGCTGTCTTGCTCAGTGGCAAATGTTTGGGATGATCTCAATATACAGCAGTCAGGAATTTAATGACACTGGCCTGATGCCTGTATTTATGTGACACTTAGTTAAACACTAAGAAAAATGCTCAATTTGGCAAGCTCCTACTGAAGAGCCAGTTTCTGTTTCAATTTTTTAAAACAGGTTCTTATAAGTTCTTTAACAATTTACTGAAACTTGGGGCAGGGAGATTGTCTGTTTTAATTTGGTACTTCACACACAGCTAGTCCATGACCATGGAAGTTGCCCTAAAATGTTGTTCAAAGCAAGGGTGTAGAGTTGTGACTCACTTGTCAGCTCAAACCATGGATGCTCCAACACATTTTGCTGCCTGCAACAAAGGAATAGATAGCATGCAGGTACATACCCGCTATATTTCCATGGAGTGGACTGGCAATAGAAGCTTTCTTTAGCACATTGCCAATGGAGAAATCTCCTTCTCTGCCATAACAGAGAGCAGCAGGGGTATTTAACAATAGCAATTACAGTTATATACTGCCCCATAGCACCTAGGGCACTCTCTGGGTGGTCTACAGGTAGTTAGTATTTTGTCCCCAACATATTGGGTACTAATTTTAATTGAAGTATTTTGATTCCTTCTCATAACATTAGCATACCTGTCAAGTTTCGGGAAATTTCTGTCAAACCCCCATATTTTACACTCTTTCCCGCCATCATCCCGTATTAGACTGCTATTAGACTGGAGTTAGACTGGAGGCCAGCACAGGATAAGCATAACTGTCCAGTTTCCCGTTTTGGCCGGGAAATTTCCCTTATTTGACAGAAATTTCCCAAAACTTGACAGGTATGAACATTAAACAAAAATCCTGCATGTGAAAAAGGCAGGAGAATTGAATAGTTTGAGCAGCAGAAACCACAGTTTCGTCTCTTACTTAAAGGAGCACAAGAGACAGCAGGGTGGGACGGGACCCTAACCCATCCAGTGGAACAAAGCACATTTTGCTTTGTTAGCAGACAACCTGTTGTGTTCTAAGGGTTTTACCTTCCACATGGATTACAATGTATCTGAACCAATGTAACCTTGCCTATAGCAACAATGTAACCTTCAGCTGTATCATATGAACCCTGCAATAGGACGCGAGCTAATGACCACCAGCTGGCAGCAGCGAGCGTCCAAGCTTTCTTGGTCCGAACTCATCAAAGGCAACAGCGCGGGAAGCTTTCCCGCCACCACCTACACCTGGACAAGAAGGGCGTGACCCGCAATGACGTCACGCAGACAGTAGCCAATGGGCTACCATGGCACCACGTTCAAATGTATTACTGCAGTATATAAAGAGCTATCGATCCGCCATTACCTCATGTTCCCTCTGTCCACGATGCAATAAACCTGAGTTAACCCAGCCCGAGGCTGTGTCCTGTGTCTTGGTTTTCATACACTAAACAACCTAAACTGTTTGGATGCTTTAGAATGCTTTGAAGGATCTACAGATTCTGATGGGCTCAGGCTCATTAGATTACCATTTCAAAATGGCACCTGCTTTTTGCTCCATTACACATCAGAGACTTAAAATGGCAGCTGTGCAAAGGATAAGACTTAAATTGCTCTTTCTTTTTCAAGTGAAGGATGATGATGATGATGATGATGATGATGATGATGATGATGATGATGATGATGATTATTATTATTATTATTATTATTATTATTATTATTATTATTTTGTTTGTTTATATTCTGCCCTACTCAGCACAGGCCGACTCAGGGCGGCTCACAACATGTCAATAAAAATACAATATAACAAAAAACAAAGATATAATATAACAAAAGCAAAATACAAAATACAGTGTGAGAGTGCCAAAATACAATACAATAGTATAACAAAAGTATAACAGAATCTCACTGAAAAGTGGCAGCGGCAAAAGTCTTTTTGCCCTGAACGAGGGCAGGCGATGCCAGCAGTGGTAGAACTCCCGGCATCGGACACTGTGGGGGCCCCTCTGTCTCACCCGCAGGGAGACTGGGGCAGCGACAACAGTCCTGCTGCCTCACCACTGGTAGCATAGCATCTGTTACCAGGTCAGTGGCAACCGGATGTTCTCGACTGAAGCTCCCATCATTCTCCCTAACATGATTGTGAGCCAATCCCCACCACCACCACCACCACCACTTTGTCCTTGCTGTCTATACCCATCTTTCATATAATGCCTTCCATTTAGTCAGTAAGTTGACTAGACCTTCAAGGTTTTCTGATAAGCCAATTGTTCTATCCTTTTAATCATTTTCCTCTGCTAAATCTAGTTTTAGAACTTTAATTTGTGTGTAAATGATGGTGCAGTTGAATGTGAAATTTAATAATGGCTTTAAAAGCAGACCACATATTTTAGTTAACTTTTTGGAGTGGACAATCAAATGAAGCATTATATTTCTTTGTCTTCCTCTTTTAGTGAGATGAATTCTAATTTTAACTACTCAAATAATTTCTAATGTTGCTTCTGTGTGCATAAATTAGAATATACAGTTTTATGGAAATCAATGTCTTTTTTTTGTGTCTCTTTTGTCAACACATATCCTCCTGTCTGATGATATGTGAGTGGCCGATCATGGCTGTAGTTGTTGTTGTTTTTTTTACTCAAACTATAAATTTGCAGAATAGTACAAAATAAATAATAATAGTAAGTTGACAGGGTACATTTACAAGCCATTGCAGCTTTCATTTTCTTTTGGCACTCCCCCTGTCCCCAAAGGATCTGAACAGCTGTACAGCTTCACTGGGAGCTGATGGATTTACCATTTAGTCAGTGGTCTCTGTAGACAAACAAGGTGATCCCTGACAGCAGCTGACATTTCTTCCAGAAGCAATTCATGCACAACTGATCCAAAAATATTAGTGGCTGTCACTCCTCCATCAGTTAACAATGAGAAAGTTCTGGCTCCTTAATCTGTCCTGCCATGTGAAGCTGTGAGATAAAGAGTCTAATATACTAAGTAAGCAAAGCTGTGGATTACTGTTTCATTGTTTGATCAGTGGAGGAAAAGGCCTTTTGCAGATGAAACATCAGTTCACAATAAACAAATAGTCAAGGAATACCTTATTATTTGAGTAAGTTTAGATCCTCATGGCTGGATAGACTGCATTCAAGGATTTGGAAGGAACTGCTGAAAAGATCTATGTTTTAAATTTTTGCTGTAGGCCGCCTTGGGTCATCCAGGGATGAGGAAGGTGGGGTATAAATGTTGTAAATAAATTAACAAAATAAAGATCTCAGAGCCACTGTCTATCATGAGTCGGCGTCTGCTGAGTGGGCGGCATACAAATCAAATCCAATCAATCAATCAATCATTTTCCCGAAATCATGGAGGATGGGTGAAGTGCCAGATGATTGGAGGATATTGTCCCTATCTTTAAAAAGGGCAAACAGGAGAAACTAGGGAACTACAGACCAGTCAGCCTGGCACCAATCCCAGGGGAAATTCTGGAGCAGATTATAAAGTGGTCACTCTATAAGCACCTTGAAAACAATGTACAGTAGTAATAACTAGAAGTAATATGGATTTGTCAAGAACAAATCCTGCCAGACTAATGGGGATGTTGATAAGGATTATGATATAATTATTATAATAAAGTTAATTAAGGCTGATTGGGAGGGTTTGGAGGTGGGGAAAAGGAGTCACTGTGGAGAATGTGAAGTATCCTCTTTGCTCTGTAAGTTGTATAACATAGGTCCAGGCAGTGAAGCTCAGAGGGGAAAAAGTAAGGATATTTAAATGTGAGGATGAAGGCACTGAGAGATGGGCATAGGTAGTGAATTTGTTAATGTTTTTCTATATGTTTTTAAATGTGTAAATGAGCAGTTTACTTAATTAAGATGAAGAGTCAATAATCAAGTGAACACTGTCTGAAACAAAGCAGCTTCCATTAATGAATGAATAAAAGTATCTGCCTTCTAAAAGCCAACAAAAAGACAAGCAAATATCAAATTTCCATTTTTGAGGCTTCAAAAAAATTCTGAGAATCAGCACACAGAAACACATTCTGTTCAGTTTTTAGTGGGTTTGCACACAGCAGATTAATGTGTATAATAGAAAGAAAACAACAGATTATGAGTAATACTCTCCTTTGATGTTCATATGTGTGCCTGCTGATGGAAAAATAATCAATCAGCCATAGTTTATGAAGATTTACTTAAAAACGTGTGGAAAAATAAACTTATAATACTTGCACATTTGACTTGGAATATATTTGGTTTCTGCTTGTCAGGCATTCCTAACATCT
The DNA here is from genome assembly GCA_035047345.1 of Bradypodion ventrale. Taxonomy (NCBI): domain Eukaryota; kingdom Metazoa; phylum Chordata; class Lepidosauria; order Squamata; family Chamaeleonidae; genus Bradypodion; species Bradypodion ventrale. The sequence continues at coordinate 416,322,153 of JAWDJE010000001.1, forward strand.
TTCTAACTAATTAACTAATTACAGACATTACTGCAAACTAACCTTGAAAATGAGGTCCTTTTTATTCAAGGGGATAGAGAGCATAACCAGAAATGACTCTAGGCTTTTTTACAATTAGTAGAGAGGTTTATTTAAACCACAACAGATAAATAAGGATTAAGATCTGTCATCTTCTTCCATGTCTAGGCCAGATGTTAAATTGCCAAAATGAAGTCACCTTTTAGTGAATTCATCCTATAGTTCCTTTTGCATGATCTAGTGTGAGAAAGATTAGCCAGCAAAAGGTTGCTGTAGCCCAGGGTTAAAAAATGGCACAATCTTGAGAAGGCTCTTTCCATGTACCTCATTACGATTTGTGAAATGAAGACACAAAACAAAAGAAGTCACAGGAAAATTAATGAATTTCTAACAATACAATGCAATGATAAAAAGAAAAGTATCAAATGAAATTACAGTAGTGCAAGGAACAGTATTCCAAGGAACAGGTTCCTGAAGGCAGGAGAAATGATCCAGTAGAATCCAGATGGGAAAAATCAGAAGGAAAAATGAAGCAGTGAACTCATGTATAACTTGTCATCATCTACTCGTATCTGAGCATACATTTTTCCTGGAAGTAATTTCTCAGTTGATGGATGTGTCTATAGTGACTCAATAAACTAATGTGCATGTGTATGCAATGTATAAGAGAAGGCAGTAAGAAAGATGTAGAGTTTCCCAGAAACAGTACTCTACCCCATTGCAAAAACTGAAGATTATCTCAAAATCACAGCCAACTAAGATTCAAAGGCCTCAGAGCAGCTAAAATCTGCAAAAGAAAAATTACATCAAAAAAATGAGCTGAAAAGCATGTGAGTGTGAATGAATCTGTATATGAGTATCTTCTCTCAAACAGCAAGTGCATTCTATTCAACTGACATTTAATTTTTCCGGCAGTCAGTTTAAATTTTTACCTTTTAACCCCTAACCTTTTTTTTATTCCAAGAGGCTAAATCATCTGTTTGTCTTGCAGCACAATTTGAAATCATAGCATTTTATCAGGATACATTCTGAGCCTTGAGCCACTGAAAGTATCCAATATTGTAGCATGTCCATACTGTTGATTGATTGATTGGACTTGTAGGCCACCCAATCAGCTATGACTCAGGGTGGCTAGCAACAATCACAGTACAATCTAGTCACAATACATCATATAATTACATTACTACAATACAACAGAACACAGTAGAATCAAACAATATCATATCATCATCACAAATCACAGTATCAAAAAAGCATTATAAAAGACAAAAACACTCATTTGAGAAGTCCCACAGCAACAAAAACAAAAGTCACCACACAAATACATCATGGCACCCCAACCAAAACCACCATTGGAAGGGCCAAGGAGTGCACGTCAGTGACTTCAGCCACCCCTCTCCATGGCCACAGGGGCTCTTTATCCTCCTGGGCGATAGAAGGGCCAAGGAGGTCTCATCAGCGCGTCGGTGTCTTCAGCCTCCCATAGCCACGAGGGCTATTTATCCTCCTGGATGGTGGGAGTGTCAAGGAGGGCACAGCAGCGTCTTTTCCTTTGTCTTCCAGCTCAGCCAGAGCCTTGTTGCCACAGCAATCCTGTACTGTATCTGTCCCCCCCCCCTCATTTTATTGTACTAATGTCCAGGTTGGGAGAACTCCTCTGTCCTTATTATCAACAGGAAACAGTCAATCATGCTGTTTATGAAACAAACCAAATATTTATTCAATGCCATTCCATAGGCAGGCCATTCCACAGGTCGTTAATTGAGTCCACAGGCCATATATGTGTAGGCCAGTCCATATATCCATAGGCCTTCTTCCCAGGGTACTTCTGTACCCTAAAAGTAGGACCTGATTAACAGACAGTTACTGTATATCTGACAGTTAACCCTCTAAGCACCCATTGGCTAACACTAGACATTGTCAGGAATGGGTGAGGAAGTCTCACAGAGGCAACAGGGGCATCTTGGAAATTTCTGGGTCACCCATAGTGAGGCGAACGGCTTAGGTTCTCTGATTTGCCCTGCCTAAGTTTGATGTTTGCAGATTGATACGCCGTAGGCAGCAGTCAGGGGGCCAAACACATCTTTATTGCAAAGTAGTCAATCTGAACTTGAGGTAATGGCAGAAACGCAGCTCCTTATATATGGTACAGTACATTTGAATTTCGGCCGAAGGCGCCCATTGGTTACTGTGTCAGTGACGTCATTCTGATGTACTGCATACCTGGCGTGGCTAACCTGTGGCAGGAAGGTTCCCCACACTAATCACTGATTGGGTGATTGGAGCCACGTGAGCTGAGCTTCTTCAGCTGCACTATCGCTGGCAGCTGAATTCTATGTGAGTGGCAGAAGACTTACATGCATACACCATATCTACACAATAGGAGTATTAACAAGGTGGGGGGGGGAGGGAGGAAATGGAGGAAAGTACTGGTTGCAGCTGAGGAGGTGTTGGGCATTGGAATAACCTCCAGCCATTTCAAAAAGGAATCGACCACTAGTAGAAAAAGCGAGCCCCTGAACGGACCAGCAAAATCGATGTATAATCGAAACCATGGTCCGTGGGCTGTGTCCCATTCTCTGGAAGGAAGTCAGGACTCTTCAGGTCGAGAACTCTGGCAACTCTCACAAGTGCCCGCCAAATGCTCAATATCTCCATCTATCTGGGGCCACCAGAAATAGCTCCTGGCCAAAGCCTTTGAGCGCACGATTCCCGGGTGGCTAACGTGTAGCAATTTGAGTACCTTTGACCGCAATACCTCAGGAATGACCACCCTCTGGCCCCACAGGAGACAACCCCTCTCTATTAAAAGCTCAAACTGCTTTCAGAAGTATGCTTTGAACTCCTCGGTGGGAGGAGTCGTGGGGCACCCCTTCTTTACCCATGAAATAACCAGGGACAGAATCTTGTCCTTCGTCGTAGTCTTGGCAAGATCTGTGGGCACTATTTGGGGTAAATTGAGGGACTCGATTAGCAATACCTGGTGATCCTGCTCAACCTCACACTCAGGTTCCCCCAATTCAGGTAGGGGCAACCAGGAAAGTGCATCAGCATGGCTGATCTCCTTGCCAGGGCGGTGGACCAGTGTGAACTGGTAGGCGTTTAGAAATATAGCCCACCGAAGCATTCTAGGGGACAGAATCTGGAGTGTGGGCTTGCACATGGTGAAGATACCCAGCAGTGGCTTGTGGTTGGTTACAATAGTGAACTCGTGACCATAGAGGAAGTCATGGAATTTTTTGGTTCCAGCGACTATCGCAAGAGCCTCTCTGTCTGTTTGCGCATAGTTGTGCTCTGCCTTTGAAAGGGACCTTGAGTAAAAGGCAACCAGGGCTTCCTGCCCATTTTCCAACACATGGCACAGCACTGCCTCCACCCCCACTGGTGAAGCATCGCAAACTAACACCACGGGCTTCCTTGGGTCAAAATGGGTTAAGATTGCTTCTGAGGACAGGAGCTGTTTTAACTCTTTGAAAGCCTTTTTCTGGCTGTCCCCTCACCGCCAAACCGTGTCTTTCTTTTAAAGATGGTGCAGAGGTTCCTTGGCAAGAAGGAGTGATAGAAATTCAGAAGTCCCAAGAAGGACTGCAATTCTGGCTTCTCAGTGGGGCGAGGGCATTTTGAACAGTGGCAACTTTGGAGTCGGAGGGCTTGACTCCTTCGGGGGTTATCTTAAACCCTAGGAACTCTACTTCCCTCACTAGAAACACACATTTATCCCATCTCAGCCTCAGCCCTGCCTTCTCAAACACTGTTAAGACTTTGTCCAGCCTCTTTGCTAGTTCTGACTCACTTCCAGCTGTGATCAAAACGTTGTCAAAGTAGGGCAGGACCCTGGGGAGACCCTTGAGAAGGCGTTCCACAAGAGATTGGAAAATCCCGGGGGCTGAGTTCATGCCGAACTGGAGGCGTGTCACCTTAAACGCACCCTTGTGCATAACAATCATCTGTGCAGCTGCTGCAACAGGTGTGACCGTTACCTGCTGATAAGCCTGCGCTAAATCTAGCTTTGCAAAACATTTACCCCTGTGTAAAGTGGCTAGTAAATAGCTAACTACCGGCACCAGGTATGCATTGGGGTGAATAGCTTTGTTAATTGTACACTTGTAATCAGCACAAATCCTAACCTCCCTGTTGGATTTTAAAGCAGTAATAATCGGTGTCTCCCACTCTGCGGAGTCCACCGGAACAAAAATCCCCTGACCCACCAGTTTGTCCAGTTCTGCCTCAATCTTGTCTTTGAGGGCGAAGGGCACTCTTCGTGGATTGAGTTGTATGGGTCGAATTGCTGGATCCAGGTCAAACGAGACCGGGGGGGGGGGCTATACTTCCCGAGCCCCTTCTCGAAGACCGCTGGGTGCACATTGCACACATCCCGCACTGGGTCAGTCTCTATGGCATTGATGCCAGACAGTTCAATACCCAAGGGAGCAAACCACTGACTCCCCAGGAGGCAGCTGGAATCCCATTTCAGTACCACTAGGGGCAGCTTCTCTGTGAAACCCTTGAACTTGACTTTGAAGTCCCCCACCCCCAAAACAGGAATCAGGTTGCCCTGCACGTCTCACAAGGACATCTTGAGGGCCTTAAGTTTTGGGCGCGCATTGGGGGGATGCGCAGAAACTCTTTCTGGGACACGATGGAGTAGGATGAACCCGAATCCACCTCCATCCTAACTGGGACCCCCTGTAACAGTACCTCAACAAAGAAGCGTCGGTGTGCGTTGGACACACGGCCCACGGTCGGCTCCTCCATGGAAATCTTCCTGATGGCCCCTCCTTTCCCTCGAGGGCATTCCGCTGGCTCTTGGTCCTGTTTCCGATGACACCTGCATACTTTTGCAATGTGGCCTCAGCACCCACAGTGGTGGCATTCAGCCTTCTGGGAAAGGGAACTTTTTCCGGTCGTGGGACACTCCATAGCCATTGCATCGGCGGTGGGCCTTCTCACGGGCATGCATCTTGGATGACTTTCTCCAGACTTTCTGGACATCATTGTCATCACTGGACTCAGACCCCGAGGACGATGAGACCTCTGAAGATGACGATGAACTTGATGAGCATGGGGGCGACAGTTGGGCGGCCTGCACAGTGGACCCGGACCCTCAGGTGCGGCAGGCTTCACCTTGAATGCCTTTACCCTGAGCCTCCCTGCTTCAGCTGCCAGAGCCTGTCGCAGGACAGAGTGGAAAGAGAGGTGTTCTCTGGCCATCAGCCTCCGCTGGGCTTCCTCATCCCGCAACCTGGACAGCAGGTGGTCCCTCAGGGCTTCCTCCAGGTTGTCCCACCGGCACGGGGCAGCAGCTAACCTGAGGACAGCAGTGTAATCGGCCACGGACTGTGCTGGTCACTGGTCTCGCCTGTGGAAGGCGACTCTCGCCGGGTAGATGGATACCTTCGGCTGGAGATGGTTCTGTAGCATGGCCAGGATCTCATTGTGCGGGACAGTATTGATGTCCTGGGGCAGCAGGAGGTGCTTTGCCAACTTGAGCATGGGGAGGCCGCATTGGGCGAGGAGGCAAGAGCGCATTTGCTCCTCTTCTTTGATGTGCTCGGCGGCCATCGTGTGCCGGAACTGGCATTCATACAGAGCCCATTTCTCTGGGTCCTTGAGGTCAAACGGAGGTAGCTTGATGCTGTGGGAAGCCATTATCCCACCTTCGTCGCCAATTTGATGTTTGCAGATTGATACACCGTAGGCAGCAGTCAGGGGGCCAAACACATCTTTATTGCAATGTAGTCAATCTGAACATGACGTAATGGCAGAGACGCAGCTCCTTATATATGGTACAGTACATTTGAATTTCGCCCGAAGGCGTCCATTGGTTACTGTGTCAGTGACGTCATTCTGACGTACTGCATACCTGGCATGGCTAACCTGTGGCGGGAAGGTTTCCCGCGCTAATCACTGATTGGGTGATTGGAGCCACGTGAGCTAAGCCCCTTCAGCTGCGCTATTGCTGGCAGCTGAATTCTATGTGAGTGGCAGAAGACTTACATGCATACACCATATCTACACAATAGGAGTATTAACAAGGGGGGAAAGGGAGGGGGGAAATGGAGGATCGCTAGATCCGATTTATTCACATTACACTTGGTTGCATACACAACACTAAGTGAACAAACCTCACCCAAAACCCACTTCTTTGGGACAGGGAAAGAGTGGCCTTCTGCTTAAGGCAAGTAATTTTGGTAGCTTGGCAGAAGTTAGGCTTCTTAACACTGATGCCTATGGCACTCGGCTTATAATTGCCACTCCCCTTCCTTTAACAGACAGACAGAACTGCTTTTCACCCTCTGGAAGGTTTCCGATGACGAGGCTATGAGATAGGTGTGGCTTTGTCGATGGCCATGGCTCTTGTTTTGGCTCTGCTGGGCTTCCTTCTTCTGGCAGGTGACAGACGAGGCAAATGCTATCTTTTCCAAAGTTTATTGAAGGAAGTAAAATACTGGATACATATAACAGAATAAATCTAACTGCACTGGAAACAAACTAGTAAAATAATAAAACAAGCTAGCTTTTCTCTAAGCTGGTACCTTCTTAAAAGTTGCTGGTTGTAAGGGCAAAGCCCTCCATGGCTGTTAGCGGTGAATTAGCATTTTGAGCTTCAAAAGCTCCTGCTGATTTCAAGAATGTGGTGTCGGGAGGCAAGGCTGCGTCTTTCCTCAGAGTGTGCCTGTCTGAGCTCCCAAACTGAGCCCTTTTTATTAGAAACGAGCAGTTAGCCCATTCTTGGAATTTGGTGATCTAATGGGATTTCTTTAAATAATTCATCTAAATCAAACAGTTAGAGTTATGGTAAGACCAAAACAATGAGGAATGTAATCCATAATTTATATACAAATTTTGTGTGTGTGTGTGTGTGTGTGTGAGAGAGAGAGAGAGAGAGAGAGAGAGAGAGAGAGAGAGAAGATGTTTCTGGGAGCTGCCCTGAGTCGTGTTGTGTTGAGCGAGTGGGTGGCATATAAATTCAATAAATGAATGACTGAAATAATATAACCCATTCATTCTTACATAAGAGAATAAATAAGGGCATGTTCGCTTGACTTATGCGGTGCTTTGTGCATTCACTGACTACTGATTTCAAAGATGTTAATGCTTGTTGGAACTCAACAGAGAAATAGAATAGCCTTGTTAGAACTCAGATTTAAGACAGAGCATGGTCCAGCTGAATAAGAAAGAAGATAACAGCTGAACATGTTGTAAACTACAATTTAAACATTGAAGATATGGGTTTAGAAGAAAGAAAATCAAGCAGAACTTTAAATTAACTCACTGACTGCAAACATTGTTGGGTTTTATTATTTGGTTTTTTAGTGTAAGTATACCTTAATAAAAGAAATTGGAAAGTAACAAATCAGCAACACAGTAATATACTATGCTATTCTTAATGAACATTAAATATATAAAGTGCTTTTCCTGGAAAAGTAATACAAAATTGTGAAAACTGCTGTTTCAAGCTCTGGAACAAAAAAGTATTGCAGATTTCTAGCAGTGATTTTCTTCCTTCCATATGAAGAGTATGATAGACAATTTGGCAGCATGATTGTTCATTGTGCAGAGCAATAGATTTAGATTGAGTCCTATTAGTGCTAAATCCTAATGATGTTTCAGGACCGAGGTCAAATGGCTTATTGTTATGTGCTGTCAAATCACTTCTAACTTGTGGTGACGCTATGAATTACTCATTTTCAAAAGGTCCTTGTTGTTAACAGCCCTATTCAGACTAGTTATCACTTTTCAAATCTTACATATTTGGGAACATAGGTATTGTAAGGCTGACTCCTTTCAACTGATCCTACCATCCAGTGAGGTTTTCAGTCAGGCTTCACGGTACTGTAGTACTATGGGGATTTAGCCTTTCCAACTGTGATGACTACAGTATGGTTCTGACTATATAACAGAAGGTAGCTTAGGTCTTCTGCCTACACGAATGTTGATATTCATTCAGAACTAGTTTGTTTATCTCCTTGTTTACTGTGAATTAATTTTGCTTCTGATTTTTCTTTGACATGGTAACCTGTTTCTCATACTGCTGAAACTGTTGTTATTAATTAATTGATTGATTTATTTGCCTTTTTATGTTAATCATGCTAAGTGTGTTAATTTTTAAATTGTTGATGAGTCTTTAGTTGCTGAAATAATCAAACTTACACAAATTTAAATAATTCATCTAAATCAAACAGTTAGAGTTATGGTCAGACCAAAACAATGAGGAATGAATTATGCTCAACAAAATGGAAAGTAAAAGGCACAGGAATAAATCCAGCTTTGAGTAGCCCCATTGAGATAATGGGACATACTAAAATCCCATTGATTCAATTAGGCTACTCTATTTGGGATCATTATCTATCTATCTCTCTATCTATCTCTATCTATCTCTATCTTTCTCTATCTATCTATATCTATATCTATATCTATATCTATATCTATATCTATATCTATATCTATATCTATATCTATATCTATATCTATATATACATACACACACACACACACATACAGAGAGAGAGAGAGAGACAGAGCAGCATACAACAACCTGTGCATCAAATTTGATAATGTCCTAAAAACCCTTGGCTAATATTCAAACCTTTGTGATGGGTGTCCAACAGATGGATGTAACACTCTGGATCATAGTGTTGTAATTTCTCTGTTCCAGAATGACAACTTTCAAGTCTTGGATAGAGTGTCCAGGTAGATTGAAATGGTTTGAATGGGTTTCTCTGTGTTGCCAACAGCCAGAGTTCATCTGCTACTGCCAGTTGTAAAAAGCCATATTTATCTGTATACTTATCTGTAATGTTGACCAATCATTCTGTGCCTCTGTACCTGATTTATATAAATTGATGCCATGAAGTTCCACCCCCATGTCTGACAAAGTGGACTTGATTAATGAAAGCCTGTGTGGCCTTGACCAAGCTGTGCAATCCCAGGGTGCCTCCTGAAGGAGGGAATTGTGTAGTCACCATAAGTTAAAATTGATTTAATGGCAAGCCTCACAATGGCATCGCTGAATCTGCAGAAGCAGCTACCAGAAGCAAAATAGAATAAGACATTCATAAATAAGTCTCATTCCCATGTCTAACGAAGTGGACTTGATCCATGCAAACTCACATTAAAATATAACAGTAAGTCTTTAAAGTGCTACGGAATTTTTGTTATTGTTTTGTTTATTCTCTGATATGCCTGAAACACAGAATAATACGGCTACTATTCCAAAGAATTTGACTTGTCACTCAGTACAGAGGAAGGAAGGAAATAGATCTCTTACATTTGAGAAATAAAGTGGAAAACAACCAGAAGAGTGCATGCAAAACTTTGCTGACTTTCTAAATGATCACCAGTAACTTGCATTTGACCTGGAAATAAATGTTGCATAAATTTAAGGAATAAAGCCTCAGTGATGACACAAATACAGTTTCCTGATTCACAAGGGGAGTCAACATACATAAAATTTTCACAATGGGATAACAACTGTGAGCAGTGATTGTAAGCACTGTCATATGTTGGCCATATTGCATCCCCAGCACTTACTCTAGGGTTCAGTTTTACTCATTATTCATCTCACTGTCCAACTATCATTAAAATGATATCTGTCTCTCAAAAAAAAAATAATGAAGCTTCTAATGCTGTTTTCATTTGTCCATTTCATGTAGCTTCAAGGACTCTAGAAAGGATAGGGACGTTATTTCAACTTTACAAGTACAGAAAATGCACAGAAAGATCCCAAAAGCAGCTCTATCTGTGTGAAACAATACTGCTACAACAAAAGTAGTCGGGTTTTAGGTTTGGACCCTCAGACTGACACCTGGAAGTACCAAGTCTTAGTGATCCCTTGTGTTATGTCTGGCGCTTGCAAGCAATAGTCCAAACAATGATGAACCAAAAAGCAACAAGTCTTTAATTAACAGTATATTCAAGATGAGTTTAGAAGGCGTTCCAGACACAGAGATGGCTATACAGTCCCATGGAATCAGTCCCTCCTGACTCTTGCCATAGCGTGGCAATATACTAGCTAGCATAGGAGTGTACCATATGGAGGAGGCCCAGGCTTGCACATTCCTGGCTACCTGTACAGAGAGGGAAGTATAGATCTGGTCCGGCCCCACCCTTGTTTACCTGTGGGGCTTATATAGTGTCTTCCCTGTGATGGCTTCTTGATACAAAGTAGCGACCCTCCGGATAACCATAACTAACCAATCATAACAGGGAATATATGTATTTAACCAATGGAGAACAGGATCCCAAAGTGTAGCCAATCATAGGACTTTGATTAGCATAATAAGAGCGCCCATTGCAGGGGTTTTCACGCCACTTTGTGTTCCTAATTTGGATGGTGGGAAACCACCATTTTCCTCTTGCAAGGTGCTGCCTGTGCTACTTGCAAATGTGCCTGAATACACAACATTCCTCCCCCCGCTAAGTTTTCAGTAGGGCCCCCCAGGTAAAACTAAGATATGGAATCCTCATCCGAGGAGTGAACTATCTTGTCATCATGCAAACACTCTCCACCCTCCCATCTAGTGTTCTGAGGCTCATATTTTTGACTGGTGCTTTGTGGTGCGAGCAAAGGATTTTGCAACCAAGGGGGTTTTGTGTGTGTAACTAAAGGCAAACCAATTCGGTGAATGGCATATCCCTTTTTCTTCTTTGGCCAGGGTAACTGTAGATGATCCCAAACGTGGTGCATGTAAAGAACTCTCATGTTCCAAGTCCTTAACCCACTTCCCTACAAGCAAACCAGGACTCTTTGCACAGGATGTTTGCAGACTATCCTCTGTGGCTGAGGTTTCTTGAGAGCAGTCTGCTCCAGGGTTAGCTCCCTCAGCTACCTGCAATAAAGGGCTTGCTGACCAATCTCCAGTACCGCCTGAGGAAAGCTCCCTTTGCCTTGGCATATGGAGATCTTGCTTTCCATTACCTTGTCCCTCTAACATTGGAGACTGAGAGTGCTCCCACGACCCCTCCTTTTCCTCCTGGGGAAGTGAGACTGCACCCATGCACTCCTTCTCGTACCAGTCAATGTTCGGGGGTGATGGTGATGCTTGCATCCCCCCTCTATCCCCAGGGGTTGAGCCCTTACCCGCCGCTGGGAAAATAGAGAACCTTCCAGAATCTTGTGTGCTTAAAGTATAATATTGTAGTCCCCAAATCTCAGTGGCGTGTTCGATTCCCGGCCACCAGAAATAGCTACGTATGACTGTTTGTGAGCGGGGGAAAATCCTGGGACCTGCTTAGCATGTGCCGTAACAGTTTGGCCTGCAACCCCGGTGGAACCACTGTCTTGCAAAGCCTATATAAGTACCCTCCCAACACGGAGTCCCGGTAGTACACACATGCTTCCGCATTGTATGGAGGAGAAGGCCACCCAATATCTACCACACAATAACATCAGACAACAACGGGTCAGTCCTTGAAGCTGCAGAAAAGTCCAGGGACATTTTGAGCGAAGCAATGACCAATTTGTCCTAATTGTCAGGATTTTCAAAGTCTAGAGTATCAGGCGGCAAATGTTCTTGCAACTCAAACACATCTTACTGTCCAGTCTTTTTGGAAAAGTCACTGTCCTTGGGCACAACTTGTGCTTGATGGGAAAACAATGCGCTTAGTTCTTCCATGGAGGAATCACTTTCAGGGGGCCCATGGGACAAACCCTCCCTGGGTAGTGGCAACGTTTGGGGCTCATCCTCAATATGGAGGATTGGTTTTCCCTCCCCCAAATGGATCCCCGTGAAACAGATGCCCAGGGGATCGAACCATTGGGACCCCAAAATGTTTTATCTTACCCGCTTTTACAACGAGGGGCAGGCTTGCATAGACACAGTAATAATGGACTTCAAAGTTCCCTATTCCATACCTGTCAACCCGTGGCTCGGAAAAACGGGACCTGCGCACATTGCTTGTGCGCAGGTCGCTTTCCATGCATGCGCTACGCTGCTTGTGCAGCCCCTACGCAAGTGGCATAGCGCTTCCACGCATGCGTGGAAGGGGTAAAACCCTTCCGCGCATGCGCGGAAGCGCTACGCCGCTTGTGTAGGGGCTGCGCAAGCGGCATAGCGCTTCTGCGCATGCGCGGAAAGTGTTTTTCCCTGCTGCCAAATTACAGGGTTTTGGTAGTGCGAGTCAGGTTATGACGTCAATTGACGTCAAATTACGGGGTTTTCCCGGGCAAATCGGGATGGTTGACAGATATGCTATTCCCCAAACTGGAACATTGCAACCCTGTAAGTCCACTAACTTGCCTTGAAGATGTTTGAGCTTGGGCCACAGGACAGGCAGAATTCGAGGGTACTCTTCCTCAGTAACGGTGGAGAGGAAGGACCCGGACTTCACCAGAAGACAGGAAGGTACCCTTCAATGCGGAGGTCCACACTGTACCCGTCCTTCAGGTCTTGCCACTCATCATCAACCATGTAGCTCGTGAAGATCTTGGCTATGCAGAACTGGAGTTTCGACTGGAATTTCGGCGAACTTTCAACGTTGCCTACAGACCTTGGAGATGTGGCCTGTCTTCCTGCAATGGTGACACTGGGTGCACATGAAGGGGCACTTAGTGTGAAGATGGCACTTCTCGCATCCTAGGCACTGTGCGACCAACCCAGGCATTGGTGTTGATGCCTGTGTTCCCTGTGGTGAGCTGTCATGGTCTTCATGGACATGGCCAGAGGCTTCAGAAAAGGCAGTTGCGGCAACAGCTGGACCTGCCGACTCTTTATCTTCAAGGATCGACCTGCGCTGGAAATGCTCATGCAGGGTATGCAGTAAGGCTGGTAAGGAAACTTGCTGGAGCACGTCGGGTGGCAGAAACTTTGAAACAATGTCGAGAGTCTCTAGCCCACAGTGGACCAAGAACATTGCCTTCCACAAACATTGCCTTCCACAATGCCGGCTCATCTTTCCTTACCGTGAAGTAGCTTTCCAACTGGACTTCATAGTACATCCACAGGCGAGGCTTGCTGATATCGAATGGATGCAGCCAAAGGGGGACTTGGTCAGCCATCTCGTTGTTCTTCAATTCCACCTTCGTCACTAATGTTATGTCCGGTGCTTGCAAGCAATAGTCCAAACAACGATGAACCAAACAGAAACAAGTCTTTAATTAACAGTATATTCAAGATGAGCTTACAAGGCATTCCAGACACAGTCCCTGATCAGTCCCTCCTGACTCTTGCCATAGCGTGGCAATATACTAGCTAGCATAGAAGTGTAGCATATGGAGGAGACCCAGGCTAGCATGTTCCTGGCTACATGTATGGAGAGGGAAGTATAGATCTGGTCTTCCCCCACCCTTGTTTACCCATGGGGCTTATATAGTGTCTACCCGGCGGTCGCTTCTTGATACAAAGTAGTGACCCTCTGGATAACCATAACTAACCAATCATAACAGGGACTATAAGTATTTAACCAATGGAGAACAGGATCCCAAAGTGTAGCCAATCATAGGACTTTGATTAGCATAATAAGCGCACCCTGTGCAGGGGTTTTTGTGCCACTTTGTGTTCCTAATTTGGATGGTGGGAAACTGCCATTTTCCTCTTGCAAAGGCGCTGCCCGCGCTACTTGCAAATGTGCCTGAATACACAACACCTTGTCAGCCACATAAACATGATTCTCTGGAAGTTAGCTCCTGCTGCCTGTGTTAATTATGTATTGTGAACTTTAGCATTGGTAACAGCAGTATTATTCACACTGTCCTCTGATGCAGTTCAATGCATTTTTTTCAGTATCAAAGCTTCTACGTCCTTAAGCCTTCAATCCTGTAACCACATACTTAGGAGTTACTTCATCCATCAGAGGCTACTGTGGGCCAAATTGTCCTTTTTGACTTTCCGTTGAATAATAGCAGTAGAGTTACATTTAATTTGATGCCACTCTAACACTTCCTTGGTGTCTCATCCTACAGTTAAACAGCAAAGAGCCCAGTATTGGCTTCAGGTGCTCTTTTTATCCCTATGACAAATGGCATCAGCCTCCTGCTTTATTTGCCCTACCCAATTGTGAAGGCTGCAATTTGCAAGAGGGTGTTCATCAGAAATAAATAGAGCAGGGAACACTGAATGTAGCTAATTGTATATCATTATGCATCACAGTCCTCTTGTAATTCTATGTGTGCTTCTGTTTACAGGGCAATTACACTGTAGATAGGATGCAATTAAAGTGATTTGCTCCTAAATGCTGCACTGGACTTTCTTGTGCTCATTCTTAATGTGGAAACATGGCTCTTTTGTGGCATTCTCATCAGAGATAGTGGACATCAAAGCTGTTAGGGGTAGACTCTCAGAGCTTTTCTAGGTGAAGTAATTTCTCAGTCACAAAATCATGCTTAAGTTCATCTAGCTCTTCTCCACAAGAGAGGATGATGATGATGTGGGGGTGGGGGGAAATAACTCTCCTCCCAATGACCAGTACTCTGTTCAATATCTACATGTGCATGGAGTTCCATCTATGACCAACCACATTAGTAGGGGTTTGCCACATCACTGTTGCAGGTTCTGCAATTGGAATTGGACTTTCACCATATTTATGCACAGGAAAACAGGAAAAACTGTTTTCCCTATCACACAACACTAGAACTTTTGAGAAGCCCTAATTTATACATGATATTCTGCTCAGTCACCCACTCAGTGAATTCAGCTGGGTGCTGCTCTGTTGAAACCCTTAAAGACTTAGTTTCATGTATCTTACACAATACCACTCACATGTATACATTACATCCCTATCACAAGTCTAGTTAGCACTTCCAGATGTCCTAATTGAACCCTGGGATATCTTACTTCCTCGCGGCTAGGGTGGAGAGGCCGCTGCAGTGCTGGGCACCAGGACCCTCTACCATCACTGGCATCCTGGGCCCCACCCCGGGCCAGGGCACAAGAGGCTGCAACGGCGGCAGGCCTCTGTTGGCGCCCAGGACTTCCTTGTGGCCAGGGCGGAGAGGCCACTGTGGTGACAGGCGACGGGACCCTCTACCACCACCAGCATCCTGGGTCCCGCCCTAGGCCAGGACATAAAAGGCCGCAACGGTGACAGCACTCCACCGCCACCCCTGGACTTCCTTGTGGCCAGGGCGGAGAGGTCCTGCTTTGAGGCTGAGGACACCTGCCACCCCATCTCTGGAATTTGTTTTGGTAATTTTTCTATGTGGTTGTGACTCTATTATTATATTATAGTTTTGTAGTATGTTGTTATATATTAAAATATGCTGTTTTTTGCATATTGAATTTTGTATATGGTATTATTGTGTATTTACTTTGTATATTGTTGATTTATGTTGTGATTCTTGTGAGCTGCCCTGAGTTGGTGTATGCTGAGTGGGCGGCATACAAATTGAATCAATCAATCAATCAACATACTATTAAAAATGGATATTGACTTGGTTCCCCCACCCCTCAGTGTCTTAACACAGCATCCATTTCTTTCAGCCGACTATCTTACATAGAAACAGAACTGGAAGCTTAATAAACACAGTTTTTTCAGCTAAACATTCATCATCAGGATATACCTGACCTAAGTCACTGACAGAGTCAAGTGAACATAATCTATACAACCTTACATCTCCACTTGACAAGTATAAGAACAACCGTATGTATTTAATTTCTGCCTAATAAAAGAACTCAATTTTTATGTTTGCCTGCAACTTGACACTGATGAGAAAAATGGAATCATTTTGCCTAGCCAGTGAGAAGCTGTCCAAAAAGCTACTTTCAAAACCTAACTGAAAGAAGGTGTCATATGTAAGAACTCACTTGAATTTTCCTAGCTCACTAACCAATGAAGAAGATTAATGCTAGCTCAAATCATTAACTTGAGAGAAAATGCTGAGTGCTTTGTAGCATTTCCCCAAAGGTTTCCTCTCTTTTTAGCAGTGCAGTTGTGAATGGAAAGAAGCTCAATCTTGAGATCTACCTGAAAAGTCACCCTTCTTTTGGCATCTAGTTTAAATACGCCACAATAACTACCATTTTTGCTTAAAATGCTGACCTTTAGATTCAATACTTTGGCAGCAAATTGTAAGGAAAAGTAAGTGGGCATTCTTGGGAGAAAAAAATCAATAAGCTGCAGGCATCAGTTTAATTAGTCAGTGTATCTTATAAAATTAGTAAATGTGCTGCAAAGTGTGAAAACCAAGTGCAGTTGCATAAGAAATTGGGTGTTGTTATAGTCATACGTCTAATAAAAGGAGAAATGTTGGTGCTTCCAGATGCATGAAAAGGGAGGTTTTAGACAAGAAAAAATACTGTTCCCATACTCACTGACTCTGGGGAGACAAAGCAACATCTAAATCCTTCAGACATGGAAGAAGAAGAAATCCCTACAGTGCTGCCCATCACATAGACTCCAGGTCAATGGAAAGGCATTTATTTGGAAAGTAATGGAAGGCAGAGTGCTCTGGTTGTTGCTGTTATGTGTGATCAAGTCTGACTTAAGACCTATGGTGACCCTAACAAGGTCTTCAAGATTTTTGAGGAGTAGCAGACAAACTGATGTTTTCTTCTATTAAATCCAAGAAAGCTATGGAGAACACAGGAAATTTTATTACTACATCACGGGGAAAACAATATTGCTAAGAATGTTTACAGATGCTAGGATTAGCCTCCAAGTGAAGTGGAGGTTTACAAAATGGTGGTAAATTTGTACTTTGGAAAAGAGTTCTGTTTTTTGAGTCATATCATCATGGGCAACAAACCTGACATTTCTCATATTAGTTATCATTTCTATATAAATGATGCAAAAAAAGGGAATACTTCCACTTACATATGAGTTACTTGTATGCTACAGGCAGTTACCATTTCAACAATGAAACTTAAATTAAAACTTAGCAGCACAATTGTTGTTGTTTCTTTTGCTCAGGCAAATTCAAACAGCTAGCTACAATGCAATAGAATTCCAGCTTGCCGAATTGGAAGTAGATAGCCAAAGGAATTATACCAGATTGTTCAAGGATCAATTCTTTCTCTGTAGGAAAACAAGTCAGAGAGTCAAGTCTCTACTGGGTTTGCAAGAAATAACAAGCAAGCCATGGAAAGAGAGTCCATTGCTTATCTAGGTAAAGGTGAAGGTGAAGGTCATCCTTGCCTAAAAGCCAGTTGTATCCGATTCTAGGTTTCAGTGCTCATCTGTTTATTGACAAAGAGCCAGTGCTGTCTGTGTCTGCAGACATTTCTGTGGGCATGTGGCAGACATGACTAAACACAGGATTCTGTTTACCTTCCCACCGAAGTGGTCCCTATTCATCTACTTGCAATTTCTTGCTTTTGAACTGCTAGGTTGGCAGAAGCTGGGACAGAGACCGGAGCTCACTCTGTCATGCAGTACTCGGGTCCTGACTTGCCAACCTGCAGACTTTCCAGTCATCAAGTTCAGCATTTTAACCACTAAGCCACTGCAGTCTCATTATTTTTTGTCTACCATTCTCAAATGGGACCAATTGGGTAGCATGTGTGTCCAATTGAAGGCCAAGTTCTCATGAATCCTAGGCATAATATGATGGATGTGATACCCAGACTGGGCCACTGTTGGGGATACCTTATCTCCTCTAGGGAGTTTTCTGGAATTTCAATCTCAGTAATATTTATTTATTTATTTATTTTATAGATTTGTATTCCGCCCTCCTGATGTGGAACACCACTCAGGGCAGCTAACTGCATACAGAAAAAATACAATAACAGTTAAAACAACAGCTAAAAACAGTACCTAACAACCCCCCCCTCCACTAAAAACAGAATTAAAACACATAAAACTAGTCAATTTATCATTGTAAATGAAATATGGGGGAATATCTAGATCAGTTCTCTGTAGCGAGATTGAAAGCAAGGAAAGGTCTGGAGACCCTTAATTAAGTTCACAAGAGCTCTAATGTCAGCAACATTGTGTGTTATATATCCGATGTGAGAGTCCACTGTTAATTCTTAGGAGATGCATGACTTTTCCCTCCCACAGCACTGAACTGAACCCCAAAGACTCAATAACCTTTGCTCACTATTAAAATACATAAGGCTGAATCTTAAAACCTCATCAATTCTGTAACTTTACAGCTAAAAAAGGAGAGTAGAGCAAGCAAACATGGCAGGGTGGTGCTCTCAATATCTAATTCCAAGCTGTAGAACACCTTCTGCCATCAGGCAAAGATTGTTTTGTCCAGGCAGGCCTTCAGCAGTTAAAGCTGTGATGCAATAGAAGACACATTTTGTTTTGATTGTTTTGTTGCCCTTTATTGTTATGAGTCTTAATTGCTTTTTACATCTGTCTTATGTTTAATTACCAATAGTCTATTTTATGTTTTCACTATATTTGTTAAGACTATATTTGTTAGGAATATACAGTATTTTGTTAGGAATAACATTAACGGAGGATATGGCTGACGAACTGGGCTTCCCCTATGCCACCTGGAGGACCTTGAATAGGCTGAGGGTCAGAGTGCCTAAATGTAAGGCCAACATGCTCGAGTGGGTACAGCTGGCAGACAATAGCATGCTGTGTGAATGTGGGGAGACATAGAGCCAAGCTCACCTGTTAGTCATGCACTGACAATGATTTAAATTTGGTCAATGACAAAGCCAAGACAGTTTCTTTATTTAGCAGTTTAAAGTTTGTTCTTACTCTCAGCTGCCTTGAATGCCAAGTTTTGAAAGAGAAAGTGAAGTACAAATTTGATAAATAGGCTAGCAGGCAGATCAATCTCTTTATTCTAACAATGGGAAGGAATCAAGATTTAGAATAGAACAAATGGGAACTGCGATGAAATATTGCTGGAAAGAGGGCTCCTGTTCATACATTCCATTCTGAGTGTATTCCACCACAACAGGAAATATTAGGTCCTATCTGGACTGATTTGGGGGTTCTTTAACCCCATTTGTTGCTGTTGGCACTTTGTGCATCTTGCTATTCTTCTGAGGGAACTTGCATTTCCTCCTTGTGCATGGAAGGTGCCATTTTTACCATATAAACATTAGCTCTTGAAGAAGTGAGATTGCTCTTGAAGTAAATGATATTTTGGAATTCCTCATCATTTGGCAGTCAATAATGCTTAGGGTTGCCATAAGCTAGAAGCAACTTAACAGTGCATAAGTTATCAGTGTTGTGTGTGCCCAACCTCACAGCAGGCAGTAGGACTGAAAGCTTCAGTGTAAAGTACTCTGTCTATGCATATAGATTAGTCCAAAATGTGTTAATTCTTGGTTTCAGTCAGGGCTACTCTTTCTTTTGTGCTAAAGGGCTTTGATATATGTCGCTTAACTTCATATAGCAAATAGCTTCCCTTCCACCCAAGCATATGATAAGATCTTGGTTTGTGGAAGTTATTAATTCCCATTTTTGAAGAGAAAACATACGGCGTTTCTACTTTTCTTTTTTCCAGGAGTAGGCAGTCACATTAGGGTCCAATTAAAACTTATATTTCACATGCATTTATCTTCTCCTGTCATACACTTAACCCATCATATGAATTTGAGCTAATGCTGAGGGGAACTGACAAGTTAGAGTAAAGCAGTAACATTATTTCTTTTCCATTATTTAATATCACATTTAGTATTATTTAAATACATTAATACAGTAATACTTCATACAAAGTCCGCTTCATACAGCATCAGATTCATACAACATCACCTAATTCCTTGAAAAAAGTTGTCTCATACAAAGTTGCTGCGATTTTGTATGAGGCATTGGGGGTTTTCCCAGGTTGCATTGTGCCTGGACAGTATAAAAGGCAGGACGCATGCATGCATTGCTCTTGTGGGTTTTGCACGAGGCGAAGAGTGTTTAGGAGTGGTTTTGAGTGAAGTTTTGGATTGTTTGGTGTTTGCTGCTGTGGTTTTTAAAAACAGATTGCATGCTCCATATTTTTTCTTATGTTGGTCTTTTGGGGGGGCACTGTTTGGTGGGCTGGGCAATTGTTTGGTGTTTGCTGCTGTTTGGATGATTAACACTGTGCTGCATGATGGGACAGGTTGGCATCCATTTTGTCCTTGCTTCCATCCAATAATTTTTTACAGTAGCTTGTACAAAATGGATGATCGGCCGCATGGCTGCAGATTAACACTGTGCTGCATGATGGTACGTGTTACCTTTTAAACCTGCACTTCATAAAGTTTTCAAAAGTTAAAAACTTATTGTATGGTTTATCCCCTAAAATCAGGGTTGTTGACATGTTTTTGTAATGTATTTAGCCTTTAGACAATGATTTCTTAAAGTTCTGTCAGTTTCCTGTCTGTTTCCTTGACTTTGCCCTGAAGTCTGTGCTGTTACAGTACAATGTATCTCTATGGAAATGACGTTGTATGAGGCATCGCGGCTAGGATTTTGCATGCTTCATACAAAGTCCAAATCCGTATAAAGTCCAAACTTGTGGAACCAAGTTTGGACGTTGTAATGAGGTATCACTGTACCTAGGATAACGATTGCATCAGATAATGCTAAAACTGCATAATGTTAAGTAATTTGGAAAAAAAATTGCATCACATAACGTTACAATCCTATGGGATGCATCAGATAATGTTCGCTAAATCCTGTGCTGGTTACAATGTATCTCTATGGAGTTTTAACGTTATGCAATTCATCCTGTAGGATTTTATGGTCATCTGATGCATGCATCTGATAACGTTTAAAATTGCATAACGCTAAGACTTGTGGAACCAAGTTTTAGCATTATCCGAGGTTTTACTGTAACATTATTTCATGTTAACGATATCATAGAAACTTAATGGTCATAATACCATTTTTAGTGTAATATATTGCAATAGAGTAGGCCCATTTAATCAAAGGAAATTTAGTCAGCCAGCGCCATCATAAGTTCCATTGATACAAATGGGCCTACTCTAGTTGCAACGTGTCATAGGAAAAACCCAGGACTGTGTTTTCCTCTGATCTCTGTATCCACGGTGTGTAAGGAATTCTATGTGAAGGCTTTATTGGTTGATTTATGGCCTTGGCAAATGTGGGTCCTCATTGAGTACATGCCATTTTGCAGGGAGGAAGGAAAGCAATAAAATGCCATCTGACCCCTTTGAGCCAATTAGGGGTTACCTGGATCCTTTGGGTTACATCATTGTTACATCAGCTATAAAACTGGGTGGGCTAAAGATGTTCTTTCCCTTTCACCATGGAGTATTCCTAGGAAGGGCCTCACAAGATGTGAGTTGTGCTTTAGACAAGGCCAGGGGTCTAGGTAACAATTACATTTCTTAATTTTTTTGTATTTCATTTTGAATGACTGCATTGCAAGTTTGATTTCTCATGCTATACTCATTTTCGTAATCTACTTAATAAATATAATTGCTTTGAGACCCTTTGTGACTATTGAATTGGGCCTTTGGGAGTTGATTGGACGACGCAGAGTGGCCACATAGAAGCTACCTAATTTCTAATTTCCCTGAACCCTTGCTAGCCTTCGCCAAGCGGAGCCTAAGGGCAACTCAAATGGGGGTTGTCCCAAAGAGGAGGAGGCAGACGCTGCTGGTGAGCAGGCAGAAGGCAAGGTGTGGCAGGAAGGTGGAAGTAAAAAAAACCAGCAAAAGGATTTTGTTCACTGTTTACAAATTCCATCCAATGTTAATGTAAATAGATTAGATTTTAAGCTCACAAAAGTGAAATCCACTATGCACTCTAAGCTGGTCAGATCATACGAGTGATATATCCTTGTGTGATACATCAGTGATTCTATACATGGAAGCTGGGCACATCAGAGTCAAGGCTTCTGCACACTTCTGTCAGCTGTACAGTCCACCTGAACACCTTACTGTTTGTTACAAAATGCCCAAATTGATACCTTTTCCTCACAATTCAGTGTATCACAAAATGTTTGCTCAGAAAAGTTATTGTGAATGCCATCTGGAAAACCTCTTGGCATTCTAAGCACATCTGGGCAGTTGATAAAAGTCAAGGCTGCAGGAGCAAATATCTCAAGCAGAAGTGAAGTGAGCTCTGAAGGAACATTCAGCAACCTGCAATATGCTTACATGAATAAATGATCAAATATTCCGTAAACATTGGACATGTGCTGAAAAATCTGTTCATGGATAATACCCACATAGAAAAAGGGAGAAAAGCTACCCATGGTACTACTGTTTGCTACACTACTGTGAGCCTTCTGTGCAATTTGGCTATGCACATATTTTGACACATAGAGTCCAATTAGGAAGAGATTAGAACATGCCAAATTCCTAGATGCCTACATTCTCCTGGATTGTGTTCATTTTTCCATTTGTGGAAAGCACCAGCTTGGCGGTGTGGCACTGGAAATTTATAATGCATGTAAAAATTGATTTACTAAACAAAAATAGAAGTACAGTAGACCCTCGCATAACGACGTTACTTGGTTCCCCAAGTAGCATTGCTAAGCAATTTTTGTTTTTATGTGGGTTTATATGGAGTTTCCCGCATAACGACGTTTTTGTCCAGATAATGACAGTTATTTTAACATTGTTGTCCAGACAATGACACTAAAAATGTTGTTATGTGGGGGAACACGTGGTGCATAACGACACGTTGTTAAGCAAAAATGATGCTATCCGAACGCGGTTATGTGAGGGTTGACTGTAATAAAAACCAATGGTATTCCTGACAAACAAATGTGGTACTGGCACAAAAATCTTCATTTTCTCATCCTCCTCCATAATTTTTAATGTCCTTTTCAAAGAAGACTCCTCAGCCTTCAGTAATTATTTGTAAGATGGACTGCATTCCTCCTTGGCAAGAAATTATTTTACACAACCATGGCTAAAGAGCAGATTGGTAAACTGGAATGACCAATGGGAAATTGAAAAATAACAGCATTTAACCATGCATTCTGTCAAGTTTGCCAGATATTTTCTTACCCTGTAGTACATTTTCAATTCACATGGCACAACCTTCTTAGATACAAAGCCACCCTTTGTTAGAATCAGAGTTTATAATGAAAGAATCATTTGCTCAAATGGAAATACCTCTTCTGGTGGTTAGTGTAAAGATGCATTGTTGATGAGAGCAATTCAAGGACTATAGGATTTGGTGTAAATGTGCTCCTTTGCTGTGTTGCCCGGTATTGACAGTGACTCTGTCCTGTTTTGGCCGCTCTGTTGGAACATGTTCACCAGAAGAACACTCCTTTGCTGTATCAGGGAAGTTTTGCTGATATATAAATTATACTGGTGACAACTGATATTCCTCTGACTTTGCAGTCATTGCGCCAGATTTTAAGTATGCTGAATTGCACTCAAAATGGAAATTTATCAGGCAGAGAGAGAAAATATATCTCAGTAATTAGGGGGATCAAATACAGTAATGGTAATTTGCACATAGCTATATTTTATGGCAGAATTGTGACCAGGTTATGTGCAATTGCAGTCTATATCAATGTACACACATAAAGAAACTGACTTTTCTGCATACTGTTTTTTAAAAAAACAAAAAACCTCATTTAAATTGATGGTCTGTAGAGGCTGCCCAAGGGATCTGACAAGATACTTAAAACAATCCCAACTATATTTAGAGCTAGATGATAGTCCTTAAAAGCAAAAAAGAAGGACTTTCTGCTCTGGCCTTTCTTTTGTATACAATTAGTGCTCAGATCATTTCAGGGATGTGTGCAGTGCCATTTTCCAATTATCTTTGACTTCTTGACCTAGAAATGGAAGAATTCATGATGTTCAACTTTACTTATCTCCTTTTAAGCCTGTAAAAGGGAAAGGCTAATGCATTCCAGCTGCTCTTGACATATGGCTGATAAATATTTAAAATATCTGAGAGGATCTTTGTACTCTAGTTATTTAATCTTGTGCATTGAGTTTGTCCTGGTACGCTGTACAGGATGGTAAGAGTGGCACTTTGTTCTGTCTTTTACAGGTTTTTACCAAATTCCCTAATATATTCTTTCTTAGACTGAAGAAAGGAAGCCTGCAAAGCACCTCTCCTCTTGTTTGACATGTTGGATGGATCCAAGGAAAGCAGGCATTGGCACTGTTCTCAAAAGTTTCTGCACAAGAGTGCTCCATGTGCTTTAATTGGCATTAGCAGTTCTTATGTTTATCTGATTCTTCTTGTGCCATATCTGATTCCAAATATTGATGATCATCATGGCAATCAGCCATGAAACTTGTCCTGAGAATATAATGCAGCAGCCTTGTCAGATAAATAATGTCTCACTGCCCTTCATCACCAATAACCACAATGCACCATTCCCCTCTGAACTCCGCCCTTACCCTTCCCTCTGACCCTTCACCCAAACTCCTCCTCCCTGAAAGAAGGTTATAAAATAAGGTTCACCTCACCATGAGGCTCCCCAGTCAAATGGCGTCCTCCCTGAGGACACTGTGAGAAAGTAAATGTGTAATTAATAAAGCCTCTGAAAAATATTCTGGCGTCTGTGGTCATTTTCAGTAAAACCATTCCTAAATCCTCAACAAATGGTAGCAAGAGGATGGTTTGCTGAATGAACCACAAAACTTACAAAAATACAAAATGCCCAGAATAAAGAGGTCAAAAAAGAATCGACCCCAAGAGACCAGCCCCCAAGGAGAGCTGGACGAAGTAACAGGAGGGGGCGATCTGGTCCAGAGAATGGCTGAGGAAATTCGAATAAAACTTGCCAAAGTGGAGGAAAGCATCCGAGAGCTTTCTCTCCAACAACACACGCAAATCAGCGCCCATCTAACTCAAAGCGAAGGAGAGGATGGGGGAGAGAGCCTGCTCGGAGATGACCAGATTGAAACGGAGATCCAAAGAGGAACTACGGTAAGCCACCCCAAGAGGGGAAGCGACGGGACAACAATGGAATCCAAGCAGTCGATGGAAATTGCTGCCGGACTCCAAAACAGCCTAGCCGGGAGGGAGGGAAAATTCCAGAGTCAGGGGCAGACCCCCTCCCCCTCGTGACAGCAGAGCACAGAAGGGGAACCCAGCAATAGCGAAGAAAATGAAGTGGAGGAAATAAGAAATGATCTCTGGGAACTGTATAAAGCCAGACAAGAGAAATATAACAGAGATCATAGGGGACCTTACCCAGAAGCAGAAGTTTCAAAAGCTATAGAAATACTTTCAGCTGTCCTCGGCCCTCCACGCATAAACTCTCCATATGAAAACAACCCCCCACAAAGAACCCCACAGCGCAGCAGCCCTCAACATATGAGCCATAGATCCAGCCAGGGACAGACACCCCCATGGCCCCCGTCAGAAGACAGAGGCATTCCAAACAACCCAGTACTAACTTACTCACCCCCAAAGGCTTCTGAAAATGAACCCCGGAGCGTGGGCACCCCCCCCCCACCATACCAAGAGAGAACACTGCCACCACTTTCCAAGCCCCGAGGAGCATCCATTAGCCACCACCTTCTACCCAGCCACTCGGACCCTAGACCAGGAGAGCAGAGGTACTTTCCCAATGAAGAATTGAGCAAAATAACCCTCACGCATGCACGCTGGGCCACGCATACGCAGTCAACTCCAACAGCAACCTACAGACAAAAAGGACCAATGGGAAACCCAAAGGCAGCCGCTTGCATACCTATGCCTTTCTGCCCTTTTCAGTACCAAAAGGGACACCTAGAACAACAGACCGAATCTAAGGATAACTCCAAACAGCAAAACAACCTGCCCAATGACTTCCCAAAATTAAGTGTTACTGGGAAAAATCTGCCAGAGTGGGCACAACAATTTCAAATTCTACTGATGGGTCATGATGCACTGTACTTTATCCTAGACCCTCCTGAAGTACCGTGGTCCATAGAAACAGACCGCAAACACCATAAAGCCTTCCACCTACTCCTAAGCTCCATTGAGCCAGCCATTTTCCCAAGCATACCCCATGAACTGACAGTTTTTGATATATGGAACAAATTGAATGCCTTGTTTCACAGCAGCAACAGAAGCACCACCAGCCGGATCTCCAGGGAACTCCACTCTGTGAGATTAAAACCCGGCACCCCCATGGGTGAGCACCTCCTGAGATTAAACTCCATGAGATCCCAGCTGTTACAGCGTGGTGAAGCAATCACTGAGGAAAGCATGATCAGCATAATACTCAACTCCCTGGACCCCAGCTGGAATAATTTCCTGGATCAGCTTGACGCAATAGACTGTGAAAACATGCCACTGGACACATTGGCAGGAAAACTCATAGCACATGATAACATGAAGAGGGACAGATCAATCATACACAGAGACACCAAACCAGGTAGAATGGTGAAGTTCATGGAGCCAACCAGCCAGCAACAAGGCTGTTTCTTCTGTGGTTCAAGGGACCACATCAGACGGAACTGCCCCAAAATAAAAGGGAAGGAAGACCACACACAAAAGGAAAAATACACACCTGAAAACAACGCAAGATACAAATATGAACACAGGCGGAATAGGTCGCCCAGCCCCGGAAGGGAACACAGATACCAGAAGCATGAATTCAACTCCATAAACAACACAGAAGGCAGAGTATACCCCACCGGTGCCCTGGATAACAAAAAAATTGGCTAATAGACTCAGGGGCAACCATACACACTTCATGCAACAAAGACCTATTTGACTCATTCACAAAAACATCCTTCCGAATAAAGGTTGCAAATCAAAAGGAAGCTCACGTAATGGGAAAAGGAGACATAAACATCCCAGGTTTGGGAAAAATCAATGAAGTCTTATTCATCCCTGAAATTCCATACAACATACTAGCCGCATTCAAGCTATGTGAAGACACCACCGCGGAATTGCTTTTTAAGAAAGGTAGAGTATCCATCACCAACAAAGAAGTAAACGTCGGGGAAGTGATCATCGTGGGCGGTCTGCCCTACTACGTACCCACTGGAGAGGGTGATAAAAGGGATCACGCTAGTACATGCAAAACAGAAACAGAGGAAATAGAAGGGGAAAACAATAGACATAATATCTCCGAAAGTCACGCCGAAGCAAGTGTTGCAAAACTACAGGGGGAAGAAAATTCAGACATCGAGTATACTAAAGCGACAAATCCCCATAGCACCACTGTCATTTCCATAGGGAAACTCATGCACGACGATTGCGCTCACCTGCTACACAGAAGATTAGGACACACCAGTTTCTCCACCGTCAAAAAAATGCAAGAACATGCAGAAGGTCTGAAGGTGAAAAACTGTGACAAATACCTGGAATGCTCTGTGTGCCTAAGCTCAAAGTCCAAGGAAATGCCAAGACCAAAAACATCGAAGAGAAGCACATCTCAGGCTTTTCAACTCCTACACATGGACCTAGTGGGGCCACTCCCCACCTCTATAAACAAAAAGAAATTCTTTCTGACCATCGTTGATGACTACAGCAGATATGGATTTGTTTACATGCTCAGAGACAAAGGTGAAACCTTTACAAAGTTCAAGGAATTCTGCAAGAGAGTGCAAACTCAACACAACTCACAAATAAAACAAATAATGACAGACAGGGGTTCTGAATTCCTCTCAAGGGAATTCAAGGAATGGATCACTTCCCGAGGCATGATGCACTCCACCACCGCACCTTTTTCGGCTTTTCAAAATGGAATAGCTGAACGCAGGAATGGGGTACTACAGACCATGATGAGATGTGTACTCGAAGATGCTGGACTAAAGTTCTCTTACTGGGATGAAGCATTAATGTATTCAAATTACACCCTCAACAGGATCTGGTCGAGTGTAGTAGAGAAGACCCCATACGAAATGCTGTACAAGCGCAAGCCTAGCCTCTCCTACCTCCATATCTTCGGGGTAATGGCCGATGTCCACATACGAAAGCAACTAAGGAGAAAGGGGGACAAGGTATCGAAGAGGCTGAGATTTGTTGGTTATGAACCAGGTTCAAAGGCATACAGATTCATAGATGAGTATCACAAGGTAACCATCTCCAGATCAGCTGCGTTCCATGAAAATGTAAACTGGATGAAGTTACACTCAAATGAGGTAATAACTGACAGGCGTACTCAAGATACACCAAGTCTTCCTGGAGAATGTAAGATTGAAGAAAACAACACAAATGATGGCACAAGTGAACGTCAAGGAACAAGGGAGACCACCAAAGCATCAAACAGGAGATCTAACAGAGCTACAAAAGGCCAAAAACCCAAGCGCCTGGAAGACTACGTGATGTCCATAGGCGATTCGACTGGCATACCCGACAACTACGCCGACGTGAAAAAGTTACCAATTGAAGAACAAATAAAATGGGAGCAAGCGATGAAAAAAGAATTGGACAGCCTCAAGGAACTCAATGTATACACTCCGATGGAACCACCAGAAGGACAGAAAACCATAGGCACAAGATGGGTCTTCAGGGTCAAGACTCTTGAAAACAACGAAATCCTTTACAAGGCCAGACTCGTGGCACAGGGTTTCGCACAGAGATTCCCAGATGACTACACCGACACGTATTCACCGACCGTTAGGGCCGAAAGTGTGAAAGCTGCACTAGCCTTAGCTTCAATCCAAAAAGAGTACGTATACCAGTTCGACGTGCAAACAGCCTATCTGCACGCAACCTTAGACAAGAAAATATACGTCAGAGCACCCCAAGGAATTGAGATGAGAGAAGGTGGGACCTGGCTACTAAACAAGAGTCTTTATGGATTTACTTCTTCAAGACGTCTGTTTATTGGAAGAGGGGGTAAGACAAGAGTTAAGCCATAAGCCACACGCTACCACATACATTTTAAAATTACTCTCCAAAATATTGTCTGGGCTGTGTACAATTCAGGTAAGCCCCAGTTTGTTGCAAGTCTTTGCAGGACAGCATTTAGGTGACCTGTACTCAGAGTCTTGGTGTTAAATTGAGCAGGCTGGTAAAAGGAAGCTCTGAAAGGAACAAGAGAGACCGAGGCAAAACCTATCTGTCATACATGCACAGAGAGAATAACTGTTTAAGAAAAAGGTAAAGATCAACTTTGGTACATCTGAATAAAAGTGCAAGTTTAGGGCAGTTACTACAGAAAAGCAACAGGCTAGGATCAATGCTCGGACTCAAGGCAGAATAAAACAAGTAGAAATGCCCATATAACTTTTAAAAGGCCCAGAACCTGGAGACAAGAATTACAGTATTACTGCACTTGATAACAGCATAACCTAACACACATTTTATTATTATGTCTCCTAGAATATCATAGGCATTCTCAAAAGCTTTGCTGAAATCAAGATGTGCTGCGCCCACAACATTCACCTCATCTGTGACATTTGCAATGCTATTTTTAAAAGGAAAAAGGTTTCTTCTAAAAGAAATGGGTATGTTTTAATGCGTAGTTATCCTGATCAGTAACCTGAGTTACCAGAACACTGAGGCCAGACTGATCTCCAGGGTGACGAAATATGATCACATCGCCCCAGTTCTGGCCCAGCTAGACTGGTTACCCATTCCTTTCCATATCAGGCACAAGGTGTTTATTTAATATACAAAGTCATTATCTGTTGTACACTAAGTTGTTAGATTCAGTATGCAACAAATAAGGAGATTTGGCAATTCATTGCCAAAAGTTACACCATTTGCAAATCAAGGCAACATGATTTTTGCCACTAACAAACAGTTGTTAAAAGATTGGGGGTTTTGGTTGGTTTTTTTTTTTTTTTTTTTTTTTTTTGCTGTGACATACAGATCTTCAGGGTCATGTTAGTTAATTTTACATGAAAAATTATGGGCAGATTAATAATAAAACCTGTGTGCTGCCAAATCCATTCTGATTTACTGTAACCCTTTTCTGGGTTTTCTAAGTACAGAGTGCTCAAAAATGGTTCACCATTCCCTTCTTCAGGGAGCATCCTGGGACTGTGCAGCTTGTCCAAGTTTATATAGGATGGCTCTTCTAGGATGCACACAGGGAATTGAACTTCAACATCTGGTTCCATATCCAGTTACCTATCCAGAGAGTTTGGTCAGATTACAGCATACTCAGAAACAAAGCAATTCAACTTGGAATGAATGATTGTTTGCATATTCTTGATCTTATTACTTGTGATCTGGGAGAGGAGTTCGTTTACAGAATGCTGAGGGGTCTAAACGTTTCCCTTGCTCGAAAGCCAGTCGTATCCGACTTTAGGGTGTAGTGCTCATCTCTATTTCAAAGCCGAAGAGCCAGCGCTGTCTGCTGCTGCAGACATTTCCATGGTCATGTGGCAGGCATGACTAGACACCAGAGCACATGGAACGCTGTTATCTTCCCACCGAAGTGGTCCCTATTTATCTACTTGCAATTTCTTGCTTTTGAACTGCTAGGTTGCCAGGAGGCTGAGGGATCTAGGGAGCAGAAATGAGCTGTTTTTGACGTGACTGTCAGAGCCTTCTGCTCAACATTTCTTGTTGGATTCTGAGAGGCTGCTTTGATTTCAAACTTTACTGAGGTCTTAATCAATACATTGTTTGTTGAATGCAATGCAATGCATCACAACTATCACATTATGATGAGAACACTATCGCAGCATGCTGACTGAGCTTTTAAATTACTCAGAGAGAACAAACTTTCCCTCAGGCTAAATTGGGAGATTTGCCTCACATTTCTAGCATCTGGTTGCCTGTTGGGAGCTGATGCGGGGATAAGTCATGACTGATGTATTCCAAAACATCTAGGAAAGATTGAAGATTGACAGTTGCTTCGTACACTACATAAAAGAAATATGAGGTAGACAAGACTAAATATCTATATCTATCTATCTATCTATCTATCTATCTAGATAGATAGATAGATAGATAGATAGATAGATAGATAGATAGATAGATAGATAGATAGAACTGGGCAGAGGTAAGGCTGGTCCTACCATTAGTTCAAAAATTGAAAGCTAAATGTCCCGAGAATCAGGTATACAGCAAATAGTAAACTCTCAGAAGAGGAAGGTCAGGGACCTTCCTCTTCTGAGAGTTTATTATTTGCTGTATTCCTGATTCTCGGGACATTTAGTTTTCAATTTTTGAACTAAGATTGACTGTACCTTGTTACTTGCTTTAGTAAAGCTATTTTCTACAAACAGTTTTCTTGCTCCTTTTCACTGTGACACCGTTTGGCCCCACTACCTTGGTCCTACCATTAGGCATAAAGAAATGACTGGCTCAGACAGCTGATACAGGGCAGGAAAGGCAAGTCACCGGAAGACAGAGCTGTGTGCACCATGCCATCTAATTTGGGCCCCACAAGATGACCATAGGTGCAATGGAAGGTTCTGTCCCCTTGTCAGCCTTGATGTAAAATATAACTGCCAATCTGGCAAGCTTTCGCAGAAGGAATGTGAGTACAGATGCCATCTTGTGTTAATCTTCATCCAACAAAAGTTCAGGGAGTCCCAGGAGGGCCAAACTCTACAAGATGCTAGATCAGTGATGGCCAACATTGGGACTCCAGGTGTTTCTGGACTTCAATTACCAAAAGCCTAAGTCAGCACTCCTGCATCTGGGAATTGAAGTCCAAAAACACCTGGAGTGCCAAGGTTGGCCATCACTGTGCTAGATGTTTATTAATGGATAGAGATGAAGGTTAACCATGTTCCCATTTAATGTGAGCCAAAAACACAAAAAGAGAGACATACTATTTGCAATATAAATGTCTTTTGCCAGGCTTTACACTGGAAAAGGTGATTTGGTGAGTGTTTTCAACAATAATGATTCATTGAACAGAGCTTGGGAAAGATACTCTTGTTTTGGAATATGATTTTTAGCATCCCTAGCCAACATAGCTTTTAGCTGGAGTGAGAGGACAAGAAATAGTACTTCACCTTAGGTTGAAAGGAGAGAGTGCAAAAGCTGGCTTGAGATTCAACATCAAGAAAACCAAGATACTGTAATGGCAACAGGCCCTATCAGTCCCTGGAAAATAGATGGGGAAGAAGTAGAAGCAGTGACAGACGTTACATTCTTAGGATCCAAGATCACTGCAGATGGTGATTGCAGCCATGAAATAAAAAGGCGACTGAGAGACAAGCTGTGAGAAACCTGGGGAACATACAGGTAATTAAAAGTAGAGACATCACCTTGCAAACAAAAGTCTGCATAGTCAAAACAATAGTATTCCCGGTAGTAATGTATGGTTGTGAGAGCTGGACTATAAGGAAAACTGAGCGGAGAAGAATAGATGCCTTTGAAATGTGATGTTGGAAGAGAATTTTGAGAATACCCTGGACAGCAAGGAGAACAAACAGGTAAATCTTAAAAGAAATCAACTCTGACTGCTCCTTGGAAAGCCAAATATTGAAGATGAAACTAAAGTACTTTGGACACCAAATGAGAAGAGAGGATTCACTTCAGAAAACATTAATGCTGGGAAAGGTGGAGGACAAAAGAAGAAGGGGGCGGCCAAAGATGAGATGGCTAGATGGTATTGTTGACACAATGGGCACAGAACTGAGTGGGTTGAGAAGAATGGTGGAAGTTAGGGGTGCCTGGTGTGCTATGGTCCATGGGGTTGCAAAGGGTCAGACTCAACTATGTGACTGAAAAACAGCAATTGTGCTGAAAGCATTAGAAAACCCTGTGCTGGACAAATACTTTTAAATTCCAGTGTATTTAGTCTGTTTCTGAAGCATGTCACTCTCTCTGATGCTCAGAAGACCATTGATGTGGATCTCACAGTAATATGTCTGCTGATGAATACAGAGATGAAAAGCAACAATGAGCAAGGAATCATGAAGGACCAAGACAGCTATCACATCCTGCAAAAAGAGAGAGAGAGAGAGATGTAATCACAGGGCTAGAAGAAATCTATTTTCTTTAATTAGCAGCCTGGGATTTTTTTTCCAAATGCTTTCTTTACAATTGCTACTCAATGTTCTTTTTGGAATAGGAAAACAATCCTGTTCTCTTTCTCTCCCTTTGTGCCTTTGTTTCCCACAAAGCTACTTCCTCAGCTTAAAAATCTTTCAGATTCCCTTTAAAGCAGAGATGGATACCTAATTGCAATTCCCATCAGACACATAATGGGAAGTGAAGTCAATTAACAGCTGGAATCTTGAATGTTTCCCACTCTACCTTGAAGGAAAGCACCATCCCTCAGCAAGGAAAAAATATTACAAACCATTTTAGCATGCTGTAAGGATTTTTCTCTTTAAAAAAAGGATGGTAACCTCAGGCATTCTTTTCTTTTTACCTAATAAAACTTATTGAGGGCTGGGCCGTAACCAGGGGGTGGCCAGGGCGGGCTTTGCCCACCCTGAGTTAGCAGCTTGCCCACCCTCAAACTCCCGGCTGCTTATATATATATGTGACATAGTTGCTTTTGCGCAACTTCGCATAATCCACCAGTTACGTCCACTCCTGGACTGGGACTCCCTGCTCATGGTCACACACACTCTGGTCACCTCCAGACTAAACTATTGCAATGCGCTCTACATGGGGCTGCCCTTGATGACCATTCAGAGGTCCAACTGGTGCAGAATGCAGCTGCCCGCATGGTGATGGGGTGCGGGTGTTATGCCCGCACCTCTCCAGTACTGCGGGAGCTACATTGGCTGCCAGTGTGCCTCTGGGTGCAATTCAAGATGCTGCTAATAACCTTTAAAATCTCACATGGTAGTGGACCAGAGTACTTAAGAGACTGCATCAACCCAAGGACATCGGCCCGTCCCACCAGAGCAGATCGGAGGGGCTCCCTAAGGGTCCATCTGCCAGAGAGGCCTGTCTCTCTAGCACTAGAAGGAGAGCCTTCTCCGTATCTGCTCCAGGTTTGTGGAACGTCTTACCAATTGAGTTGTGCCTCCAGACAGAGCAATTGCCTTTTAGAAAGAGACTAAAAACGTGACTAGCTCACCAGATGTGGATGCTGTTGGTGTGGCAGCACCCCCACCCCCACCACCATTGGTTGATATAAGGGCCGTCCAGGGTGGTTTTTAGCTTCTTTATCCTAGTTCTAGCTAGTTTTAATGGGGAATTGGAGGTAGAGGACTTTTAAGGTTTTAATGATTTTATCTTTAGGTTTTTATGATTTATTTCTATGGGGTTGTTTTTATGTTGGGTTTGGTAATATTTGTTGTAAACCGCCCAGAGTTGCCCCAGCGATGGGGCAGCGATACAAATCTAAGAAATAAACAAATATAAAACATTGTTGCCCACCCTGAAAAAATATTCGCCCACCCACATCCAGAATCCTGACTAAGAGTCAGAATGCAGTTACTAAATCTTTACACTAAATTTCATTAGGCTATACTATTTTAAGGCTCATCCATTTTGAAGATGTAGACCATTTCTGATCACAGAAATGGAGAACTGGAAGTGTATTGAGGATAAATAATATAAAATAAAGATAATCTAATCCAATCTCTTCTAGTACATTGTAATCAAAAATCTCTAATTTGGTACAAGTAACCATTAGTTCTATTATCTTAAAAACACACTGGCTGAAATCCTATTGTGGTTACATGAGCAGTATAATGTTTAGATACAAACTGCTTTATGCTAAGAAATCTCCATAAACATTTTCTGTTGCATACTAAGTCGTGCAATTTAACATGTAACAAATAATGTCTAATGAGATTCTTAATTAATTAATTACATTTATGTCCCGCCCATCTGCGATGTTCTCCTACTCTGGGCTATGTATAAACAATAGGAACAACCCCATACCATACCATACAAATCAAACAAAAGCAATTAAGAAAACCCATTAACAATAGCCCATAAACAGTAAAACTATAAGCAATAGACAATAATAATAATGACCATCGCACAACTGCAATTTGTGTCTGAATGCTAAACGGTTGGTATAACTCTGCAACCGGATTTCACCGGTCTTCTTTTTATAGTGGGTGGGATGGGTGGGTGGGATATGGGGTTTTTAAGTGGGTGGGATACGGGGCTTTTATAGTGTTTTTATGTGTTTTTAGAAATTTGTTGTAATGCCGCCCTGAGTCGGGCTCTGCCTGAGTGGGCGGCATATATAAATACGACTATTAAATTAAATTAAATTAAAATTAAATTATTTGGAAAGTTAATATGAAATGTTATCTGCTATCTCTCCAGTTGTTGCAACTTTTGGAACTCAGTGACAGAAAAGCAATATCCTTGATGGATGGAGATGGTCATTCAGCCTTAGAAATAATAACTTATTCTATCATTACCTAAGATGTTGCAACTCTACAGATTTTAAGTAATCAATCATGGACAGAGAAGCCAAAACAATTTTTAAAGCACATTGCTTCAAATGATGACAGAAAGAGGAAATCCCATCTCAAGGGTTATTTTATAAATGAACACATTGTTCATGATTAGGTCAAGATAATCATGATTATTTCTTAATCAAGTTAAGAAATCTCCATAGTCATCATCTGTTTGACTTAGTATGCAGCAGATAATGTCTATGGGGATTTCTTCACTTGGGCCAATCATCTTCAAAAATTCCACCATTATACAGAATTTCGCTCCATAAGGAGTTCTTGGTAATTCATGCTATTTTTGACAACATTTTATGATATGATACTTTAAAAAATAAACAACAACCAGCTTGTCAGATGGCATTTTAATATCGCTCACTGTGATAGATTTATTCCTGTCTATGAAACCAATATTGTAAAAAGATAACATGATAAACATAGCTTATGTTCAGAGCTGGGTATTCATTCTAACAGTAGCAAACATATTTGAACTGCTATCGTGCTGCACATTTCAATATTGTAGATTGAAAAGTATCTTTTGATATACAACTTTAAAATAGAGAAAACTAGAAAATATTGTTTCTAAAATGGTTTGTATATATTCCCATACATGAGCTCATCAGTGACAGTTACCTGGAAACAAATAGATTGCCTTCTACTTGTACACCGAGAACCCAGCAAGAATACTTGAAAATTGTTTTATTTTCACAGCCATAAGCACTAGATTTTCTACCGTTCATCTCTCACATATAATACTGACAGTTCAAAATTTATCCAGTTCAATGTATGGTTGCATCTTTTGTTATTTTGACCAGTCTTCAGTTTAATTTAGTGGAAACTGTGTGTTCATTTTCATTTATGATTTCATGCATCTTGCTTTGAACTAAGATTAAAGCTGCATTGAGATTAAAGATACAATTGTTCACAAACCTGAGAATAACTCCCACTCAACTAAATGGGGATTAGTTCTAAGTAGACTTTATAGCATGGACTTCCAAACTTGGGTCCAGAGAAGTTTTAGTACAACATTATCAAGGGATCCCATGAACCAGATCAGGCAGGTTTTATAAAGGGAAGACAATTTCAAGTCCTAAGCACAAGACTAATAAACATCATTGAATTAGCAAAAAAGAAAAAAAATGATTTTTGCCATTAGATATCTACAAGCCTTTTGACTCCATACAATGGGCAACAATAAAACAAATAATGAAGAAGATAGTTTTTGGCCCAAATTTCCAACATGTACTGTAATTGGTCAGCTTTATAGTTAGAGTTACACTAAAATAAGAATGAACGAGGATTATACACAAAATGTAACTCTAAAGGCAGGTACGAGGCAGGGTTGTCCCCTTTTTCCTATCTTATTCATAATGGCCATGGAAGCATTGGGAACAGTGATTAGAAAAGATGATCAAATCAAAGGAATGGGGAAAAAGAAAATCAGTCTGTTCGCTGACGACACTTTATTGACAGTAAAGGAACCCCTGATAAATTTAATAAAGGTCAAAAAGCATTTAAGTGAACTTGAAAAAAACACGGGGTTAAGGGTTAATTGGGCGGCCATAAAAACCTCCCTGCGGGACTGCCACCAACACTGGTCACCTTCCCCCACCCTGGTCTGGCCCGGGGGAAGCGGAGTCTGCTGCGTTGGGCCCCCTGCGGCTGCCGCTGAGCCAGCCTCGCTTTTGGGAGGGAGGCTTGGTGGGAACACCTATGGCGGGAGGGTCCCTGGACCCTTGGACCAGCCTCAGGGCCACCGCTGCCACCAGCGCCGCCACCAGCACCGCCACCAGCGCTTTTGCCACCACCGAGCCAGCCTCACTTTCAGGAGGAAGGCTTGGCGGGAACACTGGATGCTTGCCCTTCCTCCTCTGACCGGTTCGGCAGGATGGAGGAGGTGTGACTAGCTCCAGTTTTGCGAGGACAGAGCAGTGGCTACAAGAATTCACTGCCATTGCTACAGGACCCCCTCCCACACACACACACACACACACACACACGCATGTCCGCAGGGTTCTTTCCCCACTGTCGGACTTTCCGTGTGGCCTGTCCTCGGTGTGAGGGAGATGGGGGAGCAATTGTTCCTGGCAGGCTTTGTATGTTTTTTCTGCTTTTGTTACTGTGTTGCATTGCAACTGAATCTTTGTATTTTAGGGATCCTATTGTACTGTTTTGCAATGCTGATATTGTTTGATTATGCTGTATTTATTGGATTCATATTGATGTATTATTTTGTCATTTTGGATTATTATATTGCAATTAGGGGTTGATTATTATCTTGTTATACTTTGTACCATTGTGGATTTTTCTGATTATTTATTTGGTATCTGTGATTATGTTATCATTATATTGTTGTAATTTGTATGTATATTAATTTGTTGTAGCCGCTCTGAGTCGGCCTTGCGCCTGAGTAGAGCGGGGTATAAATCCAATAAACATAAACATAAACAAACATAATTGTAATGAAACAGAAAAAGAAAAGATAAAACAACAATATAAAAATAAAATTAAGGAAAATATGAGGTACCTTGGTATAAATGTATCAGAAAATGTGATGGAACTATACAAACTAAATTTTGATAAATTGAAAACAGAAATTAAAAGTATGATAAATAGGCTGGAAAAGCTAAAATTGTCATGGTTTGGGTGAGTAAATTTATGTCAAATGAAAATCATTCCTCAAATTAATTTTTTGTTATGGAATTTACCAATAAGCATTAACCAAAAGGAATTAAGCAAATGGCAACGGATTGTGCATAGATATTGCAATGGAAACAAAAATCCCAGAATAGCAAAAACACTTTGGTATTTAAACCAAAAAGATGGGGATTTAGAAATCCCCAATTTGAATCTTTATCACACAGTGTTTCAACTAAGAATAATAACATTGAAATTAACAGAAAGTGATCAAAAAAGTAAAGAACCAGATTGGGTGAAGTTTAATGGACTTAAAGGAGAGCTATTTTTAGGGAATCCAATGTCTAAAATCAAAATAAATAACAAAACTTTGGAAGACTTATGTAAAGCATGGAGGAAGTTGAAAAAGAAAGTACAGTAAAACCCCGACTTACATATGCCTCGAGGTACATAAAATTTGACTTACATAATGATTTTTGCACTAAAACTATGTCCCAATTTACGTAAATGTCCCAATTTACATAACACAATTTCCATAATAAAGTAAGTAGCAGTATTAATTTCTTATAGGTTTGCTTCGAGTTACATAAAAAATTCATTTTTCCTATGGGTTTGCTTTGAGTTATGTAAAAATTCATTTTTCCTATGGTTTTACTTCGAGTTAAGTAAAAAAACGATTTTCACAAAAGCCTATGGAACATACTGGGGTTTTACTGTAGCACCAAACATCTTCCCAGTAATAGAACTCACTGATGTGAAAGATTGCCCGGTAGCTAATATAAAGGATACAAGATATATTTTATAGCAGAACGAAATACTATTAGTAAAAGATTGGATAAATAATTGTAGAGAAGGACAAACAAGGGAAAATATATATGAGGAATTAAAACTTAATTAGTTACAAAAATCATGGGTGGAGCAATGGGACAAAAGGATTAGACTACAAGAGCCGTAAGCAAGACATACTACAGCCTTTGAAGAAATAGTATATAGTGCTAGAAGAGGTCTCAACACATTAAAGAATATAGCAAGTAGACTTTATAAGGAATTAAATAGAGAGATGACGGGGGGGGGGGGGGAGAATTATTAAAGCAAATATGGGAAATAACTTGAAAATAAAGATAGATGAAACTAGTTGGAAAAATAAATGGAATCGAAGAGTAGTAAAGTCTCTCTCCATTAAGGAAAAAGCACTCAACTATAAACTTATTTGGAGGTTGTATATGACCCCAATAAAACTTCATTGGATGAATAAGAACAAACCAAAGAACTATTGGAGGTGTGAGGAAGCGGAAGGATCATACACACATATGTGGTGGCACTTTAGTTATGTAGAGACAATACGGAAAGCTATAGAAAGAGAATTTTTTTAGGAGTCTCAGTAAAAATAACCACAAAGTTAGCACGACTGGGTGAGATTGAGGACTATAGGTTAGATAGATACCAAAAGGAATTAGTGCTAATATTGCTGACAGTCACAAAATCTATGATAGCCAAAGAATAGAAAAATAAATTTAAGTTTAATAGAGAAATTTGGTATAGGGATATCTGGCAATTGGTGTTAAATGACAAATTGACAGTAGAATATAAAGCTAGAAAAGGGATAATAAATAGTGATATCTTTTTGAACATTTTGAACCCATTTGTGGTTTATGTTACAACTAAAGAAGAAGGTATTAAACCTAGCCAAGATTCAAGAAATTTCTGGGAACAATAAAATTAAAGGAGGTAAATTGCCAGTTCTGAATTTGTACAGCACCAGGGGATTGAGAAGTTATTTTGGGTGGAACTGTGGGTGAAATTGGTGGTGGTGGTGGTGGTGGTGGGAGTTGGTGGGGGAGGGGTAAGAGGGGACACGTTTTGGGGTACAAATGTGTTTTGTATATATGTTTTTATTTGTAAAAAATAATAATAAAAATCTTATGAGAAAAAAAGATGTTAAATATAACGAGAGTTCAATCATTGTGAAAACGCAGTGTCTTCGTGGCTGTGGCTTTGAAATTACTAAAAATAATTCTAGGTAGTACGCAATGCATTTATGAAAGCATTGCAGATCTTGTGTAAAATGTCCTGCAACTTAACAGCAAAATTCCAGAGCAGAAAGACTAAATAAAATCAAGGGTAATCCAACATCATCCTGTAAAACAATTACAGAATTGCACAAATCCACTGAGGTTTTTGCACCAAAGAGGAAAATGTCTTGAAGATAAGCTGGTTCCTTGCTGAATTAAGAGGATGCATATTATGGTAATCTTCGTGAGGTGCCTCTCATTAATTACTTTTGTTAATTACTCAGACAAGCCCTACAGCTGTGTGTATTCAAGATGCTGATCAACATTCTAGAATGCAAACCTTCTGCCAACAAATGCCTTGAGGTTAATTTAGCTCATGCAACATGAAATGTATTTCAGCCTGGAGAGCAGACAATGGATGGAGTAATACAGGGGTGACCAAACTATGGCCCGGGGGCTGGATCTGGCCCCTGACACCAATTCAAGCGGCCCTCAAAGCCCTCATCGCTCCCAGAAACAGAAGTAAAACGCACCCGTATGGGCTTTGAGTGACGAGGGCTTCGTCAGGGGCTGGATCTGGCCCCCAGGCCACAATGACCACCCCTGAACAACGTGACCGGCCCACTGCCCCAAAAGTTTGGGCACCCCTGGAGATCCGACCTATCAAGACTTTTGCACTCTATTTCTCCACAATGGCCAAACAGATGGCTATGGGAGTCTCTCAGAAAGGACAATGAGGATGACAGCTATTCCCCAGCTATTATTACTCATAGTTGTATTGCCCCTGATCTTGGCTATCCGTTGTAATGAATAGACAGTGTCCTCTAGCATATCCTATAATACCTTGTTAAGATATCATAAGGGATGCCAATCATTGTCGACCAACCAGGGCCATGTGACCATGGCTAATTGTATGAATTGCTAATGGAAAAATGCATCATCTGGCACACACTCTTCTCTGTGGATCCCTACACTTCAATCTAGCCTCACTTGTTAATTAGCATCCCAGGCACACACTCTTGGATGTCCCTATGGCTCCCATCTGGATTCATTTCCATTTTAACAGGAACTAGTTCTCTCAACCTGCCACTCCATTCTGAAATATGTCTCAGTCAATTGCCAAGATGTGTCACCAGCTGTCCATCTGAGAGACTGATACTACCATCTCCATTTTTTTTCTTCCTGGTTTAAAAAAAGATAGTTAATAGTGTCAGGCAGTTCTAGTAGTGTTATATTAGGTGTGTGTGCCATTTATTAGACATTTGGGAGGACAGCCCCAGAACCTGGCTGGATGGGTGACTCTCCCTAGCAATTAAGTGCGGGTGTGTGTGTGATTCGTTCAATTTCTACTGAACTAGTGCTCTGCACGGGACTCAGCTATGTGATATTTCATCTTTCAAATGTCCTGCATGAAATATAAAGCACTGAAGATGACAATCATCCATTTGCTGTAGGCTCAAAGGAAAATGCCTGCTTAAATTTCTGACATAAATCTCAAACAAGAACTTTATCATGTATTCATTAAGAAAATACCATGTTTTTTCTTCTCTCAACACCCCACCACCACCACCAGTTTTCATACAAGTCTCATACATATTTTTGTTTACCTAAATCTACGGAAGATTTTAGTTTCATGCATGCTCTGAACAAATACAGAAAATGTTCCCAGTTATAAAGAACTGCAGATCAATCATGTGTACATTTATTTGTAATTAAATCATGTTAAACTAAATTATTGAGAGCTACAGTTAATACAGCAATACTTTCACATCCTGGAAGATGTTGCTGACCTGCCAATCCCGGCCTATCCCAACAGCTATACTGTACTGGCTATACCTGATGAAAATTGAAACAATAATGGCAAAGCCACATTTTATTCACCAAAATATAGCCAGTGTTAGGAAGATGATTGACTATTTCAAGTGGCATGGGTACAATGGCCACTCTTTAGCAGTGGTTATAGTATTACACTAGAGCAGGGGTTCTCAACCTTTTCAAGCAGGGAGCCAGATCATGCCCCCTCAGACTGTTTGTGAGCCAGACTGGTGTCCCCGGCAGTGGCAGTAGAAGGGGGGAAGTGATCCTGGCAGTGGTGAGACCACCATGAATCCACACCATTCCCCCAGCCCCTTCCACCGCCACCACAGCCACCAACACTCTCCCCCACACACTGCCACCGTAAACCCACACACACACCACCAGTCTGACCCACAAACACCCCCCCCATGCCACCACTGTTGCCGCTTCCTTGCTTAGTGGCCTGCCATGGGTGAAGGAGGGGTCCTGCCTGTCCTTGCCCGTGCTCAGCCAGAGTGGCACCTGGGAAGGACGTGAGCAGCCACATGTGTCTTCCACTTCCACCCTCTTCCCCTCCGCCTGGCTTGGAGTGTCCCTAATGCTGATCCGTAGCAAGGCAGATGTTGTAAGCAATATGGTTTACTCTATTACCAGATTGGCTTTTAAGTATCTTGGCCAGATTGGCTTTTAAATATCAGTACAGGAAAAGAAGGGGGACTGCAGTGGCTTAGGGTTAAGATGCTGAACTCGAGAACTGGAAGGTTGGCAGGTCAGCAGTTAAAGACTTGAGTACTGCATGATGGAATGAGCTCCCATCTCTCCCTCAGCTCCTGCCAACCTAGCAGTTTGAAAGCAAGATATTGCAAGTAAACAAATAGGTATCACTTTGGTGGGAATATAAACTGCATTCCATGTACTCCAGTGTCTAGTCATGCCTGTCCCATGACTACGGAAACATTTGCAAATGCAGACAACACTGACTCTTTGGCTATAGAAATGAGCACCGAACTCCTAGAATTGGATATGACTGGCTTTTGAGCAACGGAGACCTTTACCTTTGTTGTTCAGTCGCACAGTCGATTCCGACCCTTTGCGACCCCATGGACCATCGCTCTCCAGGCACCTCTGTCCTCCACCATCCCCCTCAGTCCTCCCAGTTCTGTGCCCACTGTGTCTACAACACCATCTATCCATCTCATCCTTGGCCTCCCCCTTCTTCTTTTGCCCTCCACCTTTCCCAACATCACTGCCTTCTCAAGTGAATCCTCCCTTCTCATTTGATGCCCAAAGTACTTTAGCCTCATCTTTACTATTTGACCTTCCAATGAGCAGTCAGTGTTGATTTCCTCCAAGATTGACCTATTTGTTCTCCTCGCTGTCCAGGGTACCCTCAAAACTCTTCTCCAGCACCACATTTCAAAGGCGTCTATTCTTCTGCGTTCAGCTTTCCTAATTGTCCAGCTCTCACATCCATACATTACTACTGGGAAAACCATTGCTTTGACTATTCTAATTTTTGTTTGCAATGTGATGTCTCTGCTTTTCACTATGTTCACCAGGTTTC
Organism: Bradypodion ventrale; assembly: GCA_035047345.1. Taxonomy (NCBI): domain Eukaryota; kingdom Metazoa; phylum Chordata; class Lepidosauria; order Squamata; family Chamaeleonidae; genus Bradypodion; species Bradypodion ventrale. Next base: position 416,365,187 of record JAWDJE010000001.1, read on the forward strand.
TCATGGCTTGTCTCCCAAGAATCAGTCGCCTTTTTATTTCATGGCTGCAATCCCCATCTGCAGTGATCTTAGATCCTAAGAACGTAAAATCTGTCACTGCTTCTACTTCTTCCCCGTCTATTTTCCAGGAACTGATCGGGCCTGTTGCCATTATCTTGGTTTTCTTGATATTGAGTCTCAAGCCCGCTTTTGCACTCTCTTCCTTCAAACCGATCAAGAGATTCTTTAGGTCTTCCTCACTTTCTGCCATTAGGGTGGTGTCGTCTGCATATCTCAGATTGTTGATGTTTCTCCCAGCAATTTTGATCCCATATTGTGATTCCTCCATCCCTGCGTTGCGCATGATGTGCTCTGTGTATAAGTTGAATAAGCAGGGTGACAAAATGCAGCCTTGTCTTACTCCTTTTCCTATTCCAAACCACTCTGTCATTCCGTGTTCTGTCCTAACTGTTGCTTCTTGGTTCCTGTACAGATTTCTCAGGAGGCATATGAGATGCTCTGGTATTCCCATCTCTTTAATCACTTGCCACATCTTGTTGTGATCCACACAATCAAATGCCTTAGTGTAGTCAATAAAGCAAAAGTATACTTGTTTCTGGTATTCCTTTGTTTTCTCCATGATCCAACGTATGTTGGCAATGTGGTCTCTAGTCCCCCTGCCTCTTCTGAAACCAGCGTGCACCTCTGGTAATTCTCTTTCCACATGCTGCTGAAGTCTATCCTGTATTATCTTGAGCATCACCTTGCTGGCGTGTGGGATGAGCGCAATTGTTCGATAATTTGAGCATTCTTTGGCATTGCCCTTTTTTGGGATTGGAACATATACTGATCTTTTCCAGTCCTGTGGCCACTGTTTTGTTTTCCAAATCTGCTGGCATATTGAATGCAGTAATTTGATGCCATCATCTTTTAGAGCTTTGAAAAATTCAACTGGGATACCATCATCTCCACTAGCTTTGTTGTTTGCAGTGCTCTTTAGGGCCTTTCTGACTTCACTCTCCAGGATGTCTGGCTCAGGTTCAAATTCTTCATCATTGTGACTATCAGGAGTGTTGAGTTCCTTTTTGTAGAGTTCCTCTGTGTACTCTTTCCATCTTTTCTTAATCTCTTCTGCATCAGCTAGCTCCTTTCCGTCTTTGTCCCTTATCATGTTCATTTTTGCTTTAAATGTTCCCTTGATTTCCTGGACTTTTTTGAAAAGGTCTCTGGTTCTGCCTCTTTTGTTGTTTTCCTCCATTTCTCTGCACTGTTCTTTTAGGTAGGTTCTTTCTTTCTTTTTTTTTTTTTTTGAGACAACCGGCGCAAAAAAAAATGTAAAAAATGATAAATTTTTAAAAACCTTTACCTTTACAAGAAAATATGTGATGAGAAAGGAATGAGTTCCAGTAGACTCAGCTCCATTCTCCAGACCTCCTAATACTTTCTGAGATGCACAGGAGGCAAAATAAAGCACATGGAGCAGAGAAGTCTGAACACAGAATGCTGTCTTGTGGTGAGTAAGACCATTGGCCATCTACCTCAACATTGTTATCCTTGACTAACAATCGCTCTTTAGGATTTGGGGCAGAACTCTTTTCTAGCACAATTTGGAGATCTTTCATATTCTCTGGTGGTCTCCCACCTAAACAATTTAATTTCCACAATGAGGCAAGATTGGATCTGTGTATGGTGGTATGGTGGCCATCCTTAAATAGCCTTCTATCTTGAATTATTTAGCCCAATTTCTATGAGGTCCAGATTGGATTGAAATATCCAAATTCAGTTCTGAAGTGAAGAATTTGGAGCTCCTCACACTGATTCAGATAAAATGTCTAAAATTAGCAGGAAAATGTCAGATATGTCTTCAACAAAGTAACCCAATCCTTCATTAAAAGGTGATGCCCCAGATATCCTGTGAGAAGAGATGGCTTCTCTGAATTGCAATCTGAGGAAATAACCTCAACACCACTTTCCAGATATATATTTAAATACCTCATGCAGTTTTTATCATTCTTTTGCCAAGTTTAGCAGTCTTAATCTGAGCTTAATTTGAATCATCTGTCTGTCATTTGTCTTCTTAATGTGATGCCAGTAGCTATTTACCTAATATTCCCTTTGCCCTCCTAATTTGTTCAAAAATTCTTTGTTTTTATATGATTTGAGTCTCTATGTTTTAGATGGCGAAACCTATTTTATCTCCACTCTATGTCCCAGCTGTTTTTGTTTGGTGTCTGAATTGCTTTTCTCCCTGACGTTCATTTTAAAAATTCTCTCTTTGCTGCTTCTTCTCTCTGTGTGTGTGTACATTCACACATGCACATGTTTGCCCACACAGTTATATAATTTTGTACAATCTGTAGTCATCTGAATTCTTCCATGAAACATATTCATATTATTTCTACTCAAGAAGCACATATACTATGATTCTAGGTAAAGGTAAAGGTCACCCTTGCTCGAAAGCCAGTCATATCTGACTCTAGAGTTCAGTGCTCATCTCTGTTTAGAGCTGAAGAGCCAGTGCTGTCTGCATTTGCAGATGTTTCCATGGACATGTGGCAGACATGCCTAGACACCAAAGTGCACAGAACTCTGTTTACCTTCCCACCGAAGTGGTCACTATTTATCTACTTACAATTCCTTGCTTTCAAACTGCTATGTTCCTATCATATCATTATATCATAAATTTAATTTATACTCCGCAAGTTGGCAGGAGCTGGGACAAAGACGGGCACTCAAACCGTCATGCAGTATTCAGGTTTTGAATTGCCTCCCAGTCAACATCTAAACCACTTGAGCCACTGCAGTACCTTGAGCTATTGCATATTTAATCCGTACTGTGAATGTGATTCAAAATAATTTCTGGCGGAAATACTCCTGTATAAATTACGTTTGCAGAAAGGTGATGATGTCACTGAGTTGGGAAGATTTTTTGATAACTAAAGGCTTCTCTCTTCTCTCCTGCAGCTTCTTAGTGAGTAGCCTCCTTCATCATGTAGAAGCCATGGGACAAAACGAATAAATTATTAATTACAGAAATTTTCACCTGCTGACAATAAGCATGGGACTATCAGCATTTTTGGACTACAAGCCCCCACCCCCACCCCCTGAACACTGCAGGAATCTTGCCAGCCAAATTTCTAGAGATTTAGCTGAGAAATCAAAGTCCTGGCAGCTATTTTTAATTGCTTAGTGGTAGAGAATGGACTCCCTGTCTCAGTCATTTTGCTAAATCGATGAAGACAGAAAGTCACTTTGGAGTGGGTGAAGATTGCTATCTGCCTTCACTATAAGCAGCAAAGGAATAGGGCTTAAATTGCCAGGATTTCACACACCAGCAGACTGCTGAGTCACCTGAGAAGGTAGCACCACGCATTTTTGTACAGCATACACAGAGAGAAGACCCAACAAGCAGGGATCAAGGACAACAGCCACAGAGCAAAACAAAAGACTGCTGAATCTTCTGGCAGCAACTGTCTGTCAGCACTTGGAAAGAGCTTTAGCAAATGATGATCAAGGAAAAGGTGTAGAAGGCAAAGAGATGGAAGTTTCTAATATCAGCTGCCATCACGAAATGCATTGATGAAGTGGTGACATTGGATTATCCTTGTTTGCTTTGCTCTTCAAAGCAGTATTTCAACTCTAGTTAAGGGAATGATTTTAGAGGATTCATCATAATGTCATGACTGCAGTGACTTAGTGGTTAAGATGCTGAGCTTTGCGACTGGGAGGTCAGCAGATTGAGACCTGAGTGCTGCACGACGGAGTGAGATCCTATCATCTGTCCCAGCTTCTGCCAACCTAGCAGTTTGAAAGCAAGAAATTGCAAGTAGATAAATAAGTACTGCTTCAGTGTTCTGTGCATTCCGATGTCTTATACAGCACACCAGAGTGTTTAGTGCACTTTCTGGGTGATTCGCAAGTTACAGTAATTAGCATTTTGCCCCAAACATGCTGGGAACTCATTTTACTGACCGCGGAAGGATGGAAGACTGAGTCAACCTTGATCCCTGGTCAGGATCGAACTTACAACCTTTTAGTTGCAGTATGGCAGTTTAATGACTATGCCACCAGGGCTGTTGAGCTTCAGTGCTCAAGACAAGAGACTCCCTCTGAGGCTTACAACCAAACTTATTATTTACTCTCTGATGAAAAATCACAAAACATACCAGTTTGATGATATTGTATTAGAGAACTAGGACTCTTTCAGCACACAAGGAATTCCTATGTCTAATTAAATGCTAATTGTATTCTCCTAGCAATTAATCTAATCCAGGAGAGAGCAGACATTTGATCTGGGGAGTGGACTCTAATATGTAAAAGCCATGCTTATTTTGCAACTACATAGTTTCTTCTTCTTTTTAAATCGTATCAGAAGCACACAAAGGTGCTTTCTGGGTTGAAAGGATTTTAGGTGGAGGATTGCCGCTCATAGGACGCCCGAATTAGGCTTCTTTCATGTACCCAAGATCTTTTCCCACCAAAGTGATCCCTATTTATCTACTTGCAATTTCTTGCTTTATAACTGCTAGGGTGGCAGGAGCTGGCACAGAGACGGGCACTCATTCCATCATGCAGTACTCGGGTCTTGAACTGCTGACTTGCCGACCTTCCAGCTAACAAGGTGAGCTTATTAACCACTGAACCACTGCAGTCCCTTGCGTAGTTGTTAATTAATAATAACAATCTTGTGCCACCAAGTCAATTCTGAGTTATGGGATTCTTTTGAGGGTTGTCTAGTTATAGTATACTCAGAAGTAGTTCACCATTTCCTTCTACTGGGAACTCTTTGTAACCGACGCGTGCGGTTTGCCCAAGGACCACACAGGCTAACTCTTGTCCCAAGAGGCAAAATGGGGAATTGAACACCCAGCTTCTCGCTCTAGTCACACACCAAACATGGGGTTCAATTACATGCTTTAAAAAATCATTTTCATTGGAGTTTACACTGGTGAAATCAATTCAAATTTACTTTTTCCCACAATGCACATTATATGCCCCTAATATGGGTTATCTGAAACACTCTTCAGAGGACTGTTTATTTTAAACCAATATCTATGTCGCATTAAGTTGTACCAATATTGTGCGTGTGTCCAGGTGGATTGATGCATATTTCCCCTCAGTACATTTAGAAATTAATTTATCAAGCAACAAGTTCATGTCTGTATACCTTTAAAACTGCACTTCTCAGTACAAAAGAAAGATGAGAACCAAAAGCACAATGCACTGAGAATTGGTTATTTAAAAATGATTTGCAAAGCAATGCAAGGATTGATATGCAGTTATGAAAATAAAGCAATTTATAAGACTTCATGGTGAACATGAACATTATTTCATATTCCACGTGAACATTAATCTATCTGTAAAAAATACAGATTACAAAATCAGGGTTTTTAGTCATCTAACTGCAGCCTCATTGAACTATCCAGCCAGCTACCATAGAGTAATATTTGCAAACAGATGTTCAGGACTGGAGTAGCAGTTTATAAGAATTCCAGTCGGTTTGATGCCTGTGTTATTATAATTAAATCTTAGGATAGATTGGTTAGGGATCATTTTGTACATATTACATCAACTGGTCAGTTTATAGATTTGCACATTGTGACACAATTTATTGAATGGTTCAAAACATGATTGAAAATGCTGAGTTGGAAGTACAGATTGATTTAACTTTCCAAACAATTTGCCTCCTTATTGAACACATTTCCCTTATTCATATTTGTTCAGGGGTATAAATCACTGAACAAATCGGGTGAGGAAATTGACAGCAGTGTTCTTCATTCAACAGTGTTCATCAGCTTGGCTGGGAGCATTTATCCATGACTCTCTAAAGCCTAACTGTGGTAAGTGGCTTGTATAATCAGAAATTCTGAGGAAAATCCAATGTTTTGTAAAGCAAGTAGACTTCTGCTCATCCGATGGGACTTCCTCCACCTATTCTTCAAATCTGTTCCAGAAGATCTCCAATTATTCTAAAGCAGATTTTGAGGTCACACAGTAAGAGGGTACAGGAGGAAGGGGGAAATCAACTCTTGTTTTATTGACAGAAACCATTCTGACAGATGTAGGAATGGTCAATTGAAATCACACTGTATTTAAATATAAATTGTCCAGCTAAAGAAGCTTTCTTGTTTTCTCTTTCCTCTCCAGTCCAGAATCTACCTGCACAAAAGTATGGCCCACTGAATTTCTGTGTGATAGATGTAGTTTCTCATTTCACCAGTGTGAATGTGGATCCTTCTGGAGAAATGACAGCAACATAATATTGATATTTTTGAGAAATGTAAGCAGGTCAATCAGAGACCCATTTTAGCAGATAGGAATCAGGAAACACAATCTTCCCGCAACAGTTGGTTTTCTCCTAAATTTATATTTAGCTTCACTGCCATCCTCTGGTAACTTGTGCCAATTACTACCCCGTTTAAGGCTACAGTATATATGTCGTATCCAGTATTGTCAGGTCAGAGAGTCTGATACCTGAACAGTTTCCCAAGAGTACTATAGGTCTTTATAGACCTCTGGGGAAAACTCACAAGGCGGTCTTCATCACAGCTGGCATTTATTCCAAAAAGGTTAAGTCAACTATGAGCCAGAGAGATATTTTGCAACCTGTATAATTGAAACAATAGGGATTCATAGGTTCCATTGATTTAAATGGGCCTAATCCATACCTGTCAACCCGCGGCTCCGGAAAAACGGGACCTGCGCACATCGCTTGTGTGCAGGTCGCGTTACACGCATGCGTGGAAAGGTTTTACCCCTTCCTCGCATGCGTGGAAGCACTACACCGCTTGCGCAGCCCTTACGCAGCCCTTACACAAGCGACGTAGCGCTTCTGCGCATGCGTGGAAGGGGTAAAACTCTTCCGCGCATGCACGGAAAGCATTTCCCCCGCTGCCAAATTACGGGGTTTTGGCAGCAGGGGCCGGGTTATGACGTCAATCGACATCAATTTACGGGGTAATCCCGGCCAAATCTGGAAGGTTGACAGGTATGGCCTAATCTAACTGAAAATCACTTTAGCATAGTAAGTCACAGTTAAAGTAAACCCATTAGAATCCATGGAACCTACTGGGAAATCAACTTAACAAATTCTCATTGATTAATCATTAGTGGGATTTACTGTATAAAACAACAGAGTCATGGCCACTGGGTGTTCCAGCATAGCTGGCATAATGTTTTGGGTCACCCTGGCTGAGAGCAATTGTGTTTAAAGGTTTGAAGAAATTAGACAGGACTTGGCATTTTCTCTGAAAAGGAAGTGACAAGTGGTTCCAGTTTGAGTCGAACAACAAGCATCCTACTTCTTGTCAGTCAACATTGGCAGCACAATACAGAGACCTCTATAGATGCCATGTTCCATGAACATATGAATGGGTTCTCATGGAACATGGCAGGCATGGGAGATTTCTGGTCCCTCACTGTTGTCAGTCTGGCACTCTCAACAGTCCTAGAGGTTTAAGATAATGAGATCTGCTATCCAGGAACAGCTAAAGGCTGCATATTCTCTGTCCCTCGGGAGCTTAGACAGAAAATAAAGAAAATGGTGTCTGTATTTTAGCTAGTCAGGTCAGCGAGCTTTCCCAAGCTTTGCTGGACAGCTGTTTTTTGCTCCAAAGCTGTGAGTGTGTGAGCTGTGCATTGTAGGTTAGCTCAGGGTTTGTTTTGTTTCCTAAAGCCTTAAAAGGCAATCAGTTTGGTTTGAGCTGTAATGCCCAGCTTGGTTTGAGCTGTAATGAATGTTCAGGACTTGAGAAAATGAATAGAATAGAATAGAATAAATCTTTATTGTCATTGTCCCCTTTCTCGGTTGCTATATCAACTCAAAATAAGGCACTCCACATGAATTTAAAACAACTACAAAAACACTAATAAAAACAGTACAGTACAGTACCATATGACAAATAAAATAAAAATAAGATGACTTCAGAGTCCAGGGTTTCCATTTAAGGCCAAAATTGCTCAAGAGAAGAAGCTGTTCTTAAGACGGCTTGTTCTCGCCTTCATTGTTCTATATCTCCGTCCCGATGGCAGCAGCTCGAAGAAAGAGGTGACCAGGATGCGATGGATCTCCTAATATATCTAACGCTTTTCTATGGCACCTGATGGTATAAATTTGTTCTAAGGTGGGAAATGAACAACCGATAATACTCTCTGCTGTTTTAATAATTATGTGCAACACTGTCCTATCCCGATAAGTACAATGTCATTTTCATGCCCCTTTTAAACAGTTTGTGTCATTAAACATGGAAATATTGATATAAACATCAAACCTCATGGAAAATGTGGCTGAGCTTCAAAAATGAATCTCCACAGTCTTTCAGAGACAATGGTGGAATCCACATAGCACTCATTTTCATGTTGTATTCCACTGAATCTCATGTAGACCTTTTTCGATCAGTAATTCTCTTCACTCCCTTTCCCTTTCAATGTGGACCAGAAGTGCAGGTGCAGAATTTGAGGGAGAAATCTGATTGCCAGAGAATGAAGAGATATGTCTATCATTGCCATTATTTGTCAGAAAATATGCTCACTGCTACCCCACAACTTTCACTTACTGACAGTTAAACCTGTCCGGGCACATTTTACTTCCACTTCCAGGAGAGACGAGGGCTTCACAGATGGGATGAATTGTCGTTGGGGGTCAGATCCAGCCCCTGGGCAGTAGTTTGGGCACCCCTGTTCTTTTTAAAAAAAATATTTTTCTGAGTATTTTAAAATAGAAATAATAATAATAATAATAATAATAATAATAATAATAATAATAATAATAATAATAATAATAATGCTGCAAAAGATACAAAAATACAGAAACATAATAGTAAAAAGAAATAAAAATAACAATAATACATAAAAAGAAAAGTGATACAAATTAATCATTTCAATGCATCAGATCACTTAATTTAATTTAATTTAATTTAATTTAATTTAATTTAATTTAATATTTAAATTTGTTCACCACCCACTCAGGGGGAACCCAACTCAGGGTGGCTCAAATACTTAAAAAACCCACATAAAAACAGATTAAAACCCCTAACCCACATTAAAAAATCCCACCCACCCCGAGAGGCAGAAAGAAGATACATTTCATGATAAGAGCCAATGAGCAGGAGCCACATTGTCTTCAGGGCTCTACACCTGCCCCGCCAGCCAGGTCTTAAGTCCTTTCCTGAAGGTCAGCAACTCCGTCTGGAGGAGTAGTTCTACTGGTAGGAGGTTCCAAAGGGCCAGAGTGAACACAGAAAAGGCCCTTTTTCTTGTGCCATTCTACTTGTGTGTGTGTGTGTGTGTGTGTGTGTGTGTGTGTGTGTGTGTGTGTGTGTGTGTGTGTGTGTGTGTGTGTGTGTGTATAAACACACTTTGTTCAAACTATTCTCATTTCTATGGTGTTCTGATTTTCTCATGATACAAATACATAAAACACCCTAGTGTGTTAAACCTATGTCCTTGAATCTACCAATTGTCTTCTATTATCTCCTGTACAGGTTTGTCTCCTTTATATTTTTCCAATGTGTGTTATAGAAATGGCTTACAAATGTCCCAAAATCTATTTTGTTTTAAAATCCCTTTTTTTATATTTAAATCCCATGTAAGTTTTTCATTGAGTGCCATGTCCCAGACATCAGTATACCATTTACTCAAGTCTAAATTCGAATCACCTTTCCAATTTCTGGCAACCTGTTGTCTTGCTAATGTTAAGATAATAGCTAATAAATCCTGTATATTTGCATCCAAATTCATATCCTCTAAATCTGTCAACAATACAATTTTCTCATTCAATTTTAAATTAATATCAAAAATTTTAGCTATTTCTTGTTCAATTGCATGCCAAAACTCAGAGACAATTGCACAGTCCCACCACATATGTTGATACATCCCTGTTTTCCGTTGACATCTCCAACATACTTTTGAGTTACTATTATCTATTTGGTTTAGTCGAACTGGTGTCATATACCATCACCACAAAATTTTGTAATTATGTTCTTTAACCTTCGTGGACAAGCTTTGCATAATTCTTTTTTTCCACCTTTTCTTCCAGTTTTCTTCAGAAATGCTTATATCTAAGTCTGTTTCCCACATTCTTTTAAGGACTTTCTGGAGTTCTTCACTACAATTTATCATCTTATACAAATTACTCATTACTCCTTTTATCCCCATTAAGCCTTTTCTTATCTTGTATAGCATTTCCTCAAAATCTGTCAGTTGCCTTACAGACTGTAGCTTCTCTTTAAATCCTTTATTCCACTTGTCCACTATTAGTATTTGAAGCCAGTTCGACCTTAATTTTTTATAATCTCTGTTCTAATTTTTTCTTCCTCACACACCCTCAACCAATCTTTTAATAAAACTATATCATAGTTCTACAATATAGCTTTTAATAACTCCATATTTTTAATCGGAATTGTATTTATGTCTTGCAACTCGGTGATTGGTGAGATGTTTTGTGTCATTCTACCTTTTAATCTTACCCATGCATTTATCATTGCTTTTAAGATGTTATTTTTTTGATTTTAAGTTTGACCACCCCTGTTCTACAGGCAACAAATTTGTTCTGCTATTGGGCTACATCCCCTCTCCAACTGTCCCTTCTTCAACAGTGATTCTTTACTGGGTCTGATGATTTAAAGCTCTCCAAATTAGAACACTGTGAAGATAATAATTCATGTCAGAAATTATTCTGGGTTGAAAGGATTTTTGCTGGAGAAACTCGATAAAACACCCTGAAGAGAATTCTCTTGCCAAGCTTTTAGAGGAGGAGAAGAAAGCTTCCAGTCCTACTTGAAGATCTCCTCTGCCCTCTGGCGTTATTTTATCAAAATAAGCCAGTCACAATTAACTTTGCATAAGGAAGAAGAACAAAGAAATACAGTAGCAGGTTCACTGTGAAGAAATACTAGCCGGGGAGAGAATTGTTGAATAGACACTTTACTTCTGATTTCTCACAAAAGTAAAACAGTGCTCATCCTGGTGCAGGAGAATAAAGGAGGAAGAGATGGGACTGCTACCCATGGACTAAATTAAAAGGTGATGTGAGAATTATTTAGCTGCCTTATTAAATGAATTCAAGCTAGCCAGGCAAAGTACAACCTGTGGCACTAAAGAAAATCACAGATATTTTGGATCCCCTAACCAGAGCCCCTACTTCTGATCTTTGAGGATTCTTGCAGATGTCCCTGAAGACTGAATGACTTTCTTAGTTCCTCATATGCTATAGCAGTGATGGTGAACCTTTTAGAGACCAAGTGCCCGAGGAGTTGGAAGTACACAGGAAGACACAGCGCGTGCCCACACACCTGTGTGACATTTCCGGCACGCCTCTGCAAAGTCACATGAGTGTACCCCCTGTGGGTTCTACCTCCTATGGATGCTCCTGCACCCCCCCCCCAGCAGGTGCTCCCCACCCACCCGTGGGTGCTCCCTACCCCAGGTGCTCCCAACCAACCATGCTTGCACTTTGGCTATAAACAGAGATGAGCACTGAACCCTAGTGTCGGATACAACTGGCTTTCGAGCAAGGCTGACCTTTACCTTTACCTTTCATAACATTTAAGTTTTATGGCACTGGGGGGTTAAACAGGCACCCAACCCTCCTCCTTTCTTATTGGGTTTTGAGACCAGCAATGGCACAGTTCCTGAAGGCAAGCACATTTCATCTTTCTGTTCTAAAAGGTGATCTGGGCATCTGACTGACTAATATCAGGAAAGGTTCTAGAACAGATCACTTAGAAATGACCAATTAGAAATGATTGTTGTACTATCTATTACCTAGCATGGGTTTCTCAAAAACAAGTCATTCCAGACTAATCTTTCTCTTTGAGAGAATCACAAGCTTGACAGATTAGGGGGTCCTGTGGATGTTGAATTTCAGCAAGGCTTTTGACAAGATCCTTCATGATAGTCCAAGATTTTAAAAAAGTGTCCTAGATAATGTGCTAATTACCTTCTGAACTGTCCAGAGAGTGTTCTAAGCGCTATGGGATGGTGTATAATCATATTTGCTATTGCTATGATGGTGCTGTAAGGTGGATTTATAACTGGCTGAACATAAATAAAGTGTTCACTAATGGTTTCTTATCATCCTGGTGAGAAGTGACAGATGGGCTGCCACAGGGTTCTGTCCTGGGATATGTATCTGCAACATCTTTACAAATGACATAGGAAAGGTGGCCTGTAGGAGATGTTCATCAAATTTGCCGATGACCCCAAATGGGAAGGGGAGAGGATTTATTACTCCAGAAAATAGAATCAATATTCAAGATGGCCCAAACACATTTGGAGAGCAAAGTCAAAACAAATAAAATGAAGGACAAATTTAAATTTTATTTATTTAATTTATTATCAGATTTATGTACCACCCTTCTGACCAAAAGGCTACCCATGGCAGTGAACCTAAAACACTGGAATAAAATATATAGATAAAATGCAAAATGCAAAGATATAGAATTCCCAACAAAATAAATAGCAACAGATGGACTGGACTAAGTCAACCTGTATCATACACACAAAGTGGGGGCAGAGGGAACAGAATGATCTGGAATGCCTCTCTGAAAAGTTCAACCTGAATGACCTTCCTGAATTCTTAAAGAGAGGGAGCCAGGTAAATTTTACATTTAAGCAGAAAAACACAGATACATGAGTATAAAATGAGTGAAGCTGGCATGCCACTGCTATGCAAAAATCTAAGAATCTTGGTAGATTTAACATGAGCCAACTGTGCTATGCTCCTGCTTAGGTTGAAAGAAGAGAGTGAAAAAGCTGTCTTGAGACTCAACATCAAGAAAACCAGGATAATGGCAACAGGCCCTATCAGTCCCTGGAAAATAGATAGGGAAGAAGTAGAAGCAGTGACAGACTTTACATTTCTAGGATCCAAAATCACTGCAGATGGCGACTGCAGCCATGAAATAAAAAGGCGACTGATTCTTGGGAGACAAGCCATGAAAAACCTGGAGAACACAGTCAAAAGTAGAGACATCAGCTTGCAAACAAAAATTTGCATAGTCAAAGCAATGGTATTCCCGCTGGTAATCTATGGCTGTGAGATCTGCACCATAAGGAAAGCTGAGCGCAGAAGAATAAACGCCTTTGAAATGTGGTGTTGGAGGAGAGTTTTGAGAGTCCCCTGGACAGCGAGGAGAACAAATAGGTCAATCTTAGAAGAAATCAATCCTGACTGCTCCTTAGAAGGTCAAATAGTAAAGATGAAGCTAAAGTACTTTGGACATCAAATGAGAAGAGAGGATTCACTTGAGAAAACCTTGATGCTGGGAAGGGTGGTTTGGAAGAGTAGCATTATGCAAGATGAAAATACTGCCTAAAATAATTTTTTTATTTGATACTCTACAGATTCAAATCAAGGGAAAAGATTTAAAAGTTTTTCAAAACTTAGTAAATAATTATTGCAACGGGGGGAAAGATCGAGGATATAAAAAAATTGGTATTCATCTCAAAAATCGGGCGGTTTAGGAATTCCGAATATTAAAAATTACTATAATGTGTTAAATTTTTTTAAAAAATTGTAAGATATTAATGAAGGAAAATATAATTTGGGAGAAAAATGAGATGAAGGAACTGTCCAGAATAGGAAAAGCAATTTTTGTAGGCAAAGACAAGATAAAGATTAGCGCAGCTAATAAAATGTCAAAAACTCTATTTGAAATGTGGTCTAGCTTAAAGAAAAAATTAGCTCCAGATTTATCACCAATTATTAAATTGAAGGACATGAAAACATTCCCATGGAAAATTGAGAGTAGGGTAGAAGAAGTAATTGTTAAAAATGAAGCGTTTTTGTTAAAAGATTGGTTAAGGATTTGTAAGTATGGAACAAAGAAATTGGAATTATTTGAGCAACTGAAGTTAAATTGGTTACAAGTTGCTGCAGTAAATAAATGGAACAAAACATATTCAGAGGAAATGAGTTTGAACAGAGGAAGAACAAGTTTTGAAGAATTGGTTTATAATTTAAGATTAGGTCACATAGAAATTAAAGGTTTGGTTAGCAAATTATACAAGGTATTGAACTATGAACAAAAATCGCAAGAAGTTCTAAGGACGATTTAGGAGCAAGATTTAAATATTAAAATTACTTAATGAATCTTGGAATAGCAAATGGAAGAAAAGATTCATGAGAACTCTTTCTGTTAGGGTCAAGGAGCACAATTATAAGATTCTAGGGAGGTGGTATTTGACCTCAGTGCGCTTACATCAAATGGATGGTACAAAATCGAATGCATGTTAGAGGTGTAAAAATACTCTAGGTATGTATTCTCATATGTGGTGGGAATGCAAACATCTGACACTCTTTTGGTTAAAAGTTGAAAGTGAAATTAAAAAAATATTGTGCATAGATATTAAGTTGGGTCCACGTATTGTTTTGTTAACTGATGTTGATAATATATAGATAAATACAAAAAAGATTTATTAACAATTATGTTAACAACTGCGAGGCAATGTATAGCGCAATTTGGAAAAATGAGGTCATGACAAAAATTGAAGATTGGTATAAAGAAATGTGGACAATTGCTTTAAATGACAAATTAACATGGGAATTACACCAGAAAAAGGGGATGACGAAAGAAAATACATTTTATGAAATATGGATGGAAACACTTTTTAGAATACACATTGAATCAGGCGCAAACAGCACTGGGTTATTTAACATTTGTAATCGTGACATAAATTTTGTTAGTTTATTTATGTTTGATTGTACTATTTGTATTACTTGTTTTTTATTTTTTAATAATAATAATAATAATAATAATAATAATAATAATAATAATAATAATAATAATAATAATAATAATAATAATAATAATAATAATAATAATAATAATAATAATAATAATAATAAAGTAGAGACATCAGCTTGCAAACAAAAATTCGCATAATCAAAGCAATGGTATTCCCGGTGGTTATGTATGGGTGTGAGAGCTGGACCATTAGGAAAGCTGAGTGTAGAAGAATAGACGCCTTTGAAATGTGGTGTTGGAGGAGAGTTTTGAGAGTCCCCTGGACAGCAAGAAGAACAAATAGGCCAATCTTAGAAGAAATCAACCCTGACTGCTCCTTAGAACATCAAATTGTAAAGATGAAGCTAAAGTACTTTGGACATCAAATGAGAAGAGAGGATTCACTTGAGAAAGCCTTGACGCTGGGAAGGGTGGAGGGCAAAAGAAGAAGGGGAAGGCCAAAAATGAGATGGCTAGATGGTATTGTAGATGCAGTGGGCACAGAGCTGGGCAGGTTGAGGAGGATGGTGGAAGACAGAGGTGCCTGGCGAGCAATGGTCCATGGGGTCGCAAAGGGTCAGAATTTACTATGGGACTGAACAACAAAAACTGTGCTATGTAGCAGCCAACCGAAGATTTCCTCCCTGTTCCTGGTTCCTGTGGGCTGTTGTTGTGCCTCTTCTGGGTCCTTGTTCCTTGAACCCCATCCATGTCTAGCTCTGCCTCATCTGTTCTCTCAGTCACCTGACTTCTGGCTTGCTTGGACTATACTTTTGTAATCTGCACTAAACCTTTATCTCTATCTAGCTCAGGCTTGACTTTGGACTTGGTTCTGGATTTAGATACGGTTACTGTTTGGCCAGTTACCCTGGTTCCTGGCATTCATGTTACCTGCCAGCTGCCCATTGCCTGGACCCTTACAACATTTGACAACTCCCATAAGTTTAGAAAGCATGAAATCGCATAGCCAATATTACTCTTGACATCCCCTTTGCAGTAAGGCACAGAAAGAGCCTTCTCAAAGGCTGTGGCATTTTTGAACCCTGGTAACGGCAACTTTGTGTTGTCAGCTAATCTTTCTCACACTAGGTCAGGTGAAAGGAACTGCAGAATGAACTCACCAAAAGGTGCCTTCATTTTGGCAGTTTCACATATGGCCTAGACATAGAAGAAGAAGTAATTATCCCAAATAGGGGAATGCAATTATCCACCAAGAGTCTTAATCTGATTAAGCACAATCCCTGTTGACCTCTAGTTGCTGTATAATAATTTCTCATTAAACGAAACAGCAACCAACAGAGCTAAGCAATTACATTTGTATAAAAGTAGCCTATTTAACTTCAATATGGTATGTTGGGTGATTGACATTGGCATCTTGTATAACTGAATATGGCTTTAGAAATATATTGACCACTATCCTCTTCAGGGGAACCTGGAGCAGATGGTATTAAGAACATAAGAACAGCCTTGCTGGAACAGGCCACAGCCCATCCAGTCCAGCATTCTGTCTCACACAGTGGCTCACCATTTCCTTCAGGGTATTCCCAAGGAGATGCCTTCACCTGCTTAGGATTCCCTGGAAATGGCATTGAGAGATATCCTGCCTATCTCTCCAACCCGGAGGTTGTCCTTAGGTAGCCATAATTATAGCCATTGATAGCCTTGTCCTCCATGAACTTGTCTAATCCTTTCTTACAGCTGTCAAGACTGACAGCTGTCACCACTTCTTCTGGCAGGGAGTTCCATAGACCAGTAATCCTCTGGGTGAAAAAGTACTTTCTCTTATTTGTTTGAGAACTAGTACCCAAAAGTTTCATGGAGTGTCCCCTAGTTCTAGTGTTGTGCGATAGGGAAAACAGTTTTTCCTTATCTACTTTGTCCACACCGTGCATGATTTTATAAACTTCAATCAGGTCACCTCTTAGACGCCGTCGTTCAAGAGTGAAAAGGCCCAACCGTTGCAGCCTCAGATGGTAAGGAAGGTGTTCCAGTCCCCTAATCATTCTGGTTGCCCTCCTCTGTACTTTCTCCAACTCCATAATATCCTTCTGGAGGTATGGCGACCAGAACTGTACACAATATTCCAGATGGGGCCTCACCATAGATTTATAAAGAGGCAAAATGACACTTGCTGACTTATTTTCTATACCCTTCCTAATGATCCTTAACATTGAGTTTGCTTTTTTCACTGCTGAGGCACACTGGGTTGACACCTTCATTGAGCTGTCCACCAGGACACCAAGGTCCCTTTCCTGGATGGTCGCAGAGAGTTCAGACCCCATCAGTTTATAAATGTAATTGGGGTTTTTTGCCCCAACATGCATCACTCTGCACTTACTGATGTTGAAGCTCATTTGCCACTGTTTTGCCCACTCCCCCAGTGTCAAGAGATCCCTCTGGAGCTCTTCACAATCTCTCACAGTTTTCACTACCCTGTATAATTTAGTGTCGTCAGCAAATTTGGCTACCTTGCTTTTTACTCCTACCTCTAGATCATTTATGAAGAGGTTGAAAAGCAGGGGTCCCAGTACTGAACCTTGGGGGACCCCACTCTTTACTTCCCTCCACTTGGAGAAGTGTCCATTTAGTGCTACCCTCTGTTTCCTGTCCCTTAGCCAGTTGCTGATCCAGGACAAGACCTGTCCCTTTATTCCATGACTGGTAAGTTTATTCAAGAGCCTTTGGTGTGGGACCTTGTCAAAAGCCTTCTGAAAGTCCAGATAAACAATGTCAACTGGATCCCCCTTATCCACATGCTTGTTGACACTCTCAAAAAATTCCAACAGATTAGTGAGGCATGATTTGCCCTTGCAAAAGCCATGTTGGCTCTCCTTTAGCAGCGCCTTCTCTTCTATGTGCCTATTAATTCTATCTTTTAGGATGGTTTCCATCACTTTACCTGGGACACATGTCAAACTGACAGGCCGGTAATTTCCTGGATCACCCCTGGATCCTTTTTTGAAAATTGGTGTTACATTCGCTACCTTCCAGTCATCAGGCACAAAGCCTGATTTGAGGGAAAGATTATATATTTTGGCTAGGATATCAGCAATTTCATCTTTAAGTTCCCTGAGAACTCGTGGATGGATGCCATCTGGTCCTGGGGATTTGTTAGTGTTTAGCTTAACAAGACATGCAAGGACCTCCTCCCTGGTTATTTCTATCTTGCTTAATTCTTCGGTTTCCCTCCCTACGAAGATAGGCTCTGTTTTGGGCATGTGGTCTCTGTCTTCTTCAGTGAATACTGAAGCAAAGAATTCATTGAGTCTCTCTGCAATCTCTGTTTCCTCTTTAATAACCCCTTGCCTTCCATTGTCATCTAATGGTCCAATGGCCTTCCTAGTTGGGTTCTTACTTCTAATGTACTTAAAGAAGTCTTTGTTATTTCTCTGAGTATTTTTAGCTATACGCTCCTCAAAGTCTTGCTTTGAGGAAATTGCCAGGGCAATTTCCAGGGGTCCTCCACCTTTTAAAGCCAGGGGCAGGTTCACACCCCCTCATATCCCGGGTGACCACCAGGAAAGACGCACTCACCCAGAGCAGCCCCTGGGAAAGATGTGGGTGGCTGCATGCTGCCACTGCTTCCGTCTCCTCCTCAATCCTTGTCCCCTCTGCTTGGCTTGGTGTGTCTGCCAGCTGTCCATAGCAGAGCCAAAGTTGTAAGCCTTACAACATCCACCCTGCTACAGAGCGCCGGCAGGGACACACTAAGTGGAGGGGACGGGTTGAGGAGAAGGCGGTGGAAGCGGCAACTGGAGTGATGCCTCGGGCCAGATTATTTGGTGCCACGGGCCATAGGTTGAGGATCCCTGGCATAAGCAATTCCCCTACTGGCTCTCTTTGCATGTGAGGTCTCATGTTTGTTCTGAAATCAGTGTCATGATCAGTTACGTGATGGAAGGCCTACTGGAGGGGGAAAAGGCTATATGATTATGATTATTTGTGTGGTTTTTCTAAATAGGATATTAACACTATTTGACCTTCAGGGATATGAGGGTAAGAAAGCATTCCATCATATATTTGCTGTCCAAGAAGAGCCACTTGTCTAAGATAGGCTTGAGGAATGCAATGTGTCCAGATACTGTTTTGAATGCTCGACTAGGCGCTGGCTTACAGGAGGCATGTACCGATCCTTTAGGTTGCGATAATTTCCTTTATCTGCACACTCCCAGTGCAGCCTAAGGTCGCCTCAACTGTACCGCTTCCCAATCGGCTTCAAAGAACTCCACCTGTCGCTTACGGGGAGTATGCGGTGGTTTAGTATATTGGTAGCATGTGGGGGAATAGAGCTAAGCACTTAGAAATAGCCTGATAAATTGACATCCACTCCGCTGATGTTACTCACAAAGAGTTTTATTTTCCTTTAGCATCTGAAAAAGAACAGAGACAGAAACAAAAGACAAAGTACATAGCATAACATAGTTAGTATAGTCCACTTAGATCTGAGGGGCTCAGATCATAAGTGTTTAGAGTCCAGCTCAAGGAGACATCTCTGCCATCATCCCGAGAGGACCAAAGAACTGGGGAAAACAGCTCTGTTTTTATACAGCAAAAGGAGCACATTTCCCTCCCACCTTTGCATTCCTAGGATGACTCAATCTGCAGGTGTTCAGAGACACGGGGTTTTGATTGACAGGGGGGAGGCATCTTCTCCCTCGTGGGGTAGTCAGATGTCTCTGTCGTCACTCTGCCACCTGACTTATTTGTCATCCTCCCTCGTGGAGTCTGCAGGTGCACATTCCTTTGAAGGAATGCAGCTGCACTTTGGCTCATCAGAAAGGAATGTGTGCTTCAGTAGCTCTTAGTGATAAGGTTGCCATGGTTACTCAAGGATCATGACAACTGTTGGAGTAGAACTTCCACCAGCCCTAACCAACATAGGCAATGTGAGGAACAGTAGTCTACCACTATTTCCCAGCAGCCCTAGCCTAATACAGTAGGAATCTGCCAGGCCAGACATATTCAACTAGCTATAGTCTTCTGATAATCTCTCCCATATACATTATTTAGAGCCAGAGTTGTGTAGTGGCTAGAAAGATCAAAGTTCAAATGCCTCTTAAAGAAACTCACTTACAACAATGTCCCTGGTAAAACCATTTCTTAAATATCTCACATACTTTGAAAACCCTATGAAGATCTTTGTTGGGTGCAACAAAACACACAACCTTTTTTCTTCTTCATTTTATTAAATATATATCTGCCTTGAGTCATTGGTATATAGCTGATTTTCACTTGATGAACCCAAGATTGAACAGAAAAATTGATCCTGGAAGCTTGAATCCTGCCCACTCCTAGACTATGTGTCTGGGAAGCATTGTCACCTTTGTTGTGCCCTTGTGTAAATATAAAGAAACATATCTCTGAAAGATGACCTGAACAGATTTATTCTTATGTTCATTCCTCAGTTTCTTTGGCTTGATCTGGTGTGAAGTTGCAGAAGAATGAACTGTCCCGAGGAAGTGTATTGCCTCCAACGTTGTATAATATATACACAATCAACCATTTCCTAAGAATACAAAATTGTTCATCTATGCAGATGACATAGCAATGGCTGCACAAGGCTCATGTTTTGATGAGATATTTGGAAAATTTACTGGAGCATTCAAAGAATTATGACAATATTACACTATCAATCATTTGAAGCCTAACCCGAGAAAGACTCAAGTGTGCACTTTCATCGTTTGAAACCAAAAGGCAGGGATTGAGCTGAATGTTATATGGCAAGGGAATCGATTACAACATTGGTCAGCACTGAAATACTTCAGCATGACAATTGACAGGATACTCTCTTCTAAGCAGCACTGCCTGAATGATAAAGTGAAAGTTTGTACGAGGAACATCATCATCAGAAAATTCAAAACTACTGTATCAATAGGGAACTCAGTCATCCATACTGTGTACATCAGCTTTGGCCCTCATCATCTCTGCGGCAGAGTATGTTCCCCAGTATGGAGTGCATGCACACATTTATTTATTTAAATTTCTATGGGAGACTCAAAGCAGTTTACAACTTTTAAAGTAACCAAAACAAGATACAATGTAAATAAAGAAGAATACAATAAATTATCCAACTTGCAAAACAAGTTGACATCACTGTTAATTAAGCAGTGTGTATAGTGACAGGATGCCTCAAACCAACGCCAGTTAAGAAAATATATCCTATTGTTGGTGTTGCTCCACCTAAGAGAAAGAGAAAATCAGCAGCAGACACTGAGAGAACTACGCAAGAGAATGTCCTTCAACATCCTCTGAATATTGTCCACCAGCTCAGATCCAGGAAGAGCTTTATGGCAAGAACAAATATTGAAGGAATGGAAGAGGAAAACCAAATTAGAAGATGAAGGAAGGAGCTCATTGGACACTGAATATGGCTAAGTAACTCAACCTCCCCTATGTCACTTGGAGGACCCTGAATAGGCTGAGGGCCGGAGTCC
Organism: Bradypodion ventrale; assembly: GCA_035047345.1. Lineage (NCBI taxonomy): Eukaryota > Metazoa > Chordata > Lepidosauria > Squamata > Chamaeleonidae > Bradypodion > Bradypodion ventrale. The sequence goes on from JAWDJE010000001.1 coordinate 416,386,326, forward strand.
CTAAATGCAATACCAACATGCTCAAGTGGGGGCTGCTGGCAGACAACAACATGCACTGTGAATGTGTAGAGATACAGAATCCAGCTCATTTGCTGGTCTGCTGATTACTGCCAGAAACTTGGACTGACGAGGACTTAAGTTTGGCCAACGAGAAAGCCAAGAAAGTGGCTACATTTTGGCAGTCCAGGGTTTGATCCAGACATGTAGGAAGAAGTACTGTGCTGGTGGATAGTGGTGGCTTAGTGGTTAAGATGCTGAACTTGACGACTGGAAGGTTTGGCAGATCGGAAGTTTGAGACCTGAGTGCTGCTTGAAGGAGTGAGCTCCCATTGTGTTCCAGCTCCTACCAACCTAACAGTTCAAAAGCAAGAAATTGAAAGTAGATAAATATATACCATTTCAGTGGGAAAGGTAACAGTGTTTCGTGCACTCCAGCATCTGGTAATACCTGCCACATGACCACAGAAACGTCTGCAGAAGCAGACAGTGCTGGATCTTTGGCTGTATACAGAGATGAGCATCGCCCCCTAGAGTTGAATATGACTGGCTTTCGAACAAAGGAGACTTTTGCCTTTATCAAGGTAAGGAAGAAACTGGGTGATATACCTAAGATGGAAAAAGGCTGACTGAAACAAACAGATATCTAAGATTCCATCAATAGTGCAATATCAAAAGTAATGCCCAAACTATGGACCTACCCTTGATGGGAAGAGAAACTCCTCTGACTTTAACGATCTTCTCCCTGAGCATGCCCAGTATTTATCTGCATTTTTCTAGTAGCCAGTGAACTTCACTTACTCTACAAATCCGAATATTGATCTCTTCTGCTTATTTTACTGTACTGTATTGTAAAGTATATCTGACACAAACATACTTTGTACATTCCAGGTCCTTTATCCTTCAGCCCAGAGATTCCTAGCACCCACTGAGTATCTAAAACTTAAAACCTGCTGGATAACTGAACATCTTTGTTACATTTCTGTCTAGCCATGATAAGCACATTTGACAGATATAATGTGGTCATTTCCCAATGATTCCTATACAGTACATAGCTAATTCAGATGACTTTCACCACACATTCAGTTTTCCATATGGTATACCACTGATAACTAATACAAACAGAAAATGGAATTATTTGAAAGCATGTAATAGAAATGACCATGTTTCCTTTTGAATCAGTCATGAATTCATATGTGCCCTATAATATCAGAATAACTATTGTTGATTTATTTGATTCACCGAGCAGAATTGCATAGTTTCAAGATGAGAATTGAGAAGATACCTTTATGCCAACTGGTGACTGTGCTCAAGCTAGAATTTGTACTGAAAGACAAATGTAAATAACCCATGTGATTGAAATATGAATGACTTTTACTCTTTACTACTACACTGTTGCCTAAAATAATTTCATGGGGCTTGTAATACCCAAACTATGGGACCCTATCCTTGATGGGAAGAGAAACCCAGTATGCTCTCCCATGACCAGTGGCACTTTGTAAAAAAAAAAAGGGATCTCAGTTATGCTTCCTCTAAAATTTAATACATTTTTGTACCTTCCAAAATTCAAATAATTCAAGACTTTTCTTCTGATCTTTATATATTTTTTCTGTTTAAGAAAATAACAGCAGTTAGAATTTTTGCTATAGATAGTACTTGTTACAGAAAGCTGCCAGAGTGGGAAAATATCCCAGATGGGCGGGATATAAATAATCATAAATAAATAAGAAAACGAACTATACATAGTTTCTAAATAGCACTATAGCTTCTACTTTTGTCCATAAAAGGCTCCTCCTCTTCCTTTCCATGACTATATAGTACTCATCTTGGATGCAACAATGAATTTGTATTTCCCTTGCTATGTAGTTGCTCCCTAAATCACAGTGGCAAATTACCGGTACTGTTAGTTGACGTTTTTATTCCTCATCATGTAACAAATTATATGATGAATAGTACACATGTCAGTTTCTTAATTAGCTCCAATTTGACACGGCAATTTACATCATTTTACTTCATACTGGCATACATAAATAATAGGAATCAGTCTGAGAAATAATACAATATTAAGCAACAATTCAAAATGTTGCATAATAAAACAGCACCAATTAAACTTGCAGTATACCTAAAGATTGCATGCTTACAAGAGGGCAAATAGTTTTTACATAAGCAGTGCAACATTTTTCAAATTTCTTCAGAAAGTTCGCTATTTATTAGGAAGAGATGCTTCACTTAGAAGTTTAAAATTTTAATTATCTCCAATGATCTGTTTATTTTTTTAAACAATTGTTCAATCAGCTTCAGGCCAATCAGCCTACACTGCCATCTCCATCTTCAATCACTGAATAAAATCCTTAATCTTCAGCACCAGGTGAGGAAGACTTTTGGGCTATTCTGCATCTCTCTCCCTCTCTCCCGCCAGCAACCCTTCAAGCTATGTACTGCACTGACTGCTCCCCACAACTGATGAAGACTCCTGCTGGAGTCTGGACTCAACACCTTGCTTTTAAAAATCATTTCAACCATTCAATAAAGGTGTCACCGATTCTTTTTAAACTGGAGTTTATTCAAGGACCACATGGCTTTTCTGTTTGTTTTCTTGTTTATCACAGTCACTATAGCAATAGCAATTACACTTATATACCACCCCATAGTGCTTGTGCACTCTCTGGTGGTTCACAATGTAATCAGCATTTTGTATCCAACAGGCTGGGTACTCATTTATTGACCTTGGAAGGATGGAAGACTGAGTCAACCTTGACCCCCATCAGTATTGAACTCACATCGTCAGCAATTTTGGCTGCAGTACAGCAGTTTAACCACTGTACCACACTTCATTATGAGAACTATTGCCTGTTTTTCTGTGATGGAGAGGCTAAACTCAGCAACAAGTGGGAGTTCCTACTGCCTTTATACCTGGGGTTCTCAATGTTTTCCAGACACAGGCCAGACCACACCCTCAGACAGCTGAGTGGGCTGGACTGGTGCCGTAAAATGTGTCTGCAGCTGTTGTAAACACATATACCACGGCCATGGACCCATTTATGGCTGTAGTAAACACATCTATGATGGCCATAAATGAGCCCATGGCCGATTCTGCTGGTGGCGGCTGGAGTGAAGTCGGGGGCTGCATTATTTGGCGCCATGGGCCAGATCCAGCCCATGGGCTGAAGGTTGCAAACCTCTGCTCTGTACCCTTCATGTTAACAAGACCTAGTTTCAGGATCTTTCTTCAATTAGAGTGCATTCCACCATTCTTTGAAATTATGGGCAGCTCCAATATTCTATTATTTATTTATTTATTTTAGCAAGGTATGGGACCATGTGGTGACTTCTCAGCTCCAGGAAGTTCCTAGGTGAGATGGAATATAGAGATCCATTTCAATTTGGCTTCAGGCATGGTTATGAGATAGAAATGGATTTACTGTAGTCACATTGTTATACCTGTCAACCTTCCCAGATTGGCCGGGATTTCCTTATTTTCAGCGCCGATTTGCGCCATTTCCCGCCCACAGCTGCCAAAACCCCGGGGGAAAAGAGGTACTGCACATCCCTTCTGTGCAGATCGCCTTCTACGCATGCGTAGAAGGCGATTTGCACAGAACCTTTCTGTGCAGGTCGCATAGAAGGCAACCTGCATAGAACCGTTTGCTCAGGTCCCGTATTTTCCGGAGCCGCGGTTGACAGGTATGCACATTGACAAATGACCTACACTAGGAACTGGATAGGGGACTGTGACTCTGTTGGTTGTAATGAATGTCTCAATGACTTTCAGTAGTCAGGCGAAAGGAACTGCAGAATGAACTCACCAAAAGGTGCCTTCATTCTGGCAGTTTCACGCCTGGCCTAAACACAGAAGTATTGTACCTTTTGTTCTTTTCTTTGTGTCAGAATATTGCACAATACAAAGCAACATTTCTGCATCAGGAAGATTGGCTCGCTGTTGCCCAGGGGATACCTGAGTATACTCACAATGCTTTCCACTCTTCAGGGAAGCTCCTTCTGTATCAACAATCATTCTATCCTCTGGGATAAGATTGGGAGTCCATTTTCTTTTACAGTAATTCCACTCCTTTGGGGAGGGGAAAGTTCAGAGTTGGTTCTGGAGTAATCCTTTTGATAACTTGGCTGCTGGCCTGTGAAATCCCTCAGGAGTTTCAGTTTTATCCTCTGAGTCCTTTAACATACACAGGAAACCACTTGGAGAAGTCATCTGGAGTTTTGAAGTTTGGTTTACATGCTTTAAGGATTACCGTAATATGCTCTACATAGGGCCATCTTTAAAAAATTCAGGAAATTCAGCTGGTTCAACAGGTAGCAGCCAGATTGCCGACTGGGACTTGCTCCAAATAGCACATAATTCCCATTAGAACAGTGTTGCTGGTTGACCAACCAATTCCAGGCCCCTTTCAAACTGCTGATGTTTGACCCAAGAAAATCTGAAAGACTGTCTCTCTGCATATAAGACCACACATCTAGATTTCAGAATATGCAGGAGCAGCCTTTTGCTCCTCCTTATTGCCACAGAGGGAAAGTAGATGTGGGAGAAGGCCCTTCAATGGCTGTTGGATCGGGGCCCGATGTGGGCCGGAGGGTCCCGGAGGAGACTGGTCAAGCAAGACACGTGAGGCAAGATGGAGCGAAGACCAGTGTTTATTGATCAGAAAGCAGAAGACTTTATACCCTGCCTGGCTTGGCTGCATGCATACGTTGCGCATAGCCGTTTACAGGAAAGCCCTGAGTCTGCACATCATGATTACACAAGTTACTAATTAGGGATGACTTTACTGGGAAGTTTCTTATCTAGCTAATTAACTACTGGGGACATGCATTGTTCATCGTTATCGGGAGCAAACAAGTGGCTGAAGTTGACTCTAAGGTTTAGAGCTTTTGCGGATGCAAGATTCCTCATTACATGCCTATCGAGTTAACCATCTGGCGATCTTTGGCCCTCTATTGTCCTAGCTGCCTGTCAGGTCAGCAATCAGTGAATCAAACTATATCTAATATTCCGCTCCCCAATTTCTGTCCCTTCGAAACCAACGGCTCGAAGGAGTGTTCTCCCATAACTGCGGTTCTGTCAGGGACAGCTGTGCCAATTGTGCACGCGGAATCCACAAATGGCTGCTCAAAGGTTGGGGAATAACCATTCCTCAGAAAGCCAGGTTGTCCTTTTCCCTGTTATCTTTCAGACAGTAAACAAAGACCTCCCTTTAGGCAGAAATGTAACTGAATACAATTAAGTTCTACTCTAGTACTCTAGTGTATTACTCAAGTAAAACAGTAATCAAGCTGGCATAGATTTAGATTTATTTATTTATTTATTGTACTTCTATCACCGCCCAACTAGACAGCAACTCTGGGCCGCTTACAGAAATAGACAATCAAAACCACTAAAATGCATAAAACCCATTAAAAACACATAAAACCCCATCCCCACATATAAAAAGAGGGAATTCTAACTGTTATTTAAACCAGCCAGCAGGCGGGGGTCATCCCTCCATCGGTGGTGGCGCCCCACACCTGTCCCGCCAGTCAGGTTTTCAGTTCTTTCCTAAAGGGCAGCAGTTTGGTCTCTGAGGTGAGGTTAGGCTTTATAGACTTTATTGGCTTAGGGTGGTAGGACAAATGGTACGAGTGCCATAATCTCCAAGCCATGTTGTCTTATTTTTAATGTCAATCAGGTACACTAGTCAAAGGGGAAAAAATCATAACAAAGTGTCACACATAGGGAGTAATAATCTCAAATTCTAAACAAATTCCTTTTCCAAATGCCCTGAGGGAGGGGAACATCCAGATCAACCAGCCTTCAAACCCCACCATTCAAAAGGAACCTGAGGATTGTGGAGGGGAGCAGCTTCATTTTCCCTTTGTTTTACCCTTTGTTGTTGTTGTTCAATCGCACAGTCGATCCCAACCCTTTGCGACCCTATGGACCATTGTCCTCCAGGCGCCTCTATCCTCCACCATCCCCCTCAGTCCTCCCAGTTCTGTGCCCATTGTGTCTACAATACCATCTAGCCATCTCATCTTTGGCCTCCCCATTCTTCTTTTGCCCTCCACCTTTCCCAGCATCAAGGCCTTCTCATTTGATGTCCAAAGAACTTCATCTTCATTTTTACTATTTGACCTTCTAATGAGCAGTCTGGGTTGATTTCTTCTAAGATTGACCTATTTGTTCTCCTCGCAGTCCAGGGGACTCTCAAAACTCTCCTCCAATAACACATTTGAAAGGTGTCTATTCTTCTGCGTTCAGCTTTCCTAATAGTCCAGCTCTCACAACCATACATTACCACCGGGAATACCATTGCTTTGACTATGCAAATTTTGGTTTGCAATGTGATGTCTCTGCTTTTCTCTATGTCCCCCAGGTTTCTCATAGCTTGTCTCCCAAGACTCAGTTGCCTTTTTATTTCATGGCTGCAATCCCCATCTTGGTCAGGGTTGCTGACCAAGAAAGAGATGTTTCCCAATTAAGCTTATCAATTAATAAGATTTAGTAAGACTATAAGAATAGATTGGCAGTGTTTGGCAGAAGATAGAGGAGATAGGATAGTGATGAACTCATCCATGTCCTTGACTGACACCTGGGATGTCTCATGAGCAAGGGAAAGCCCCTGGCAGAGCAAGGAAGGGGTGAGATAGGTCACCACAACACTGTCCTATGTTCTTAGCTGATAAGGGCTGGTAATGGCCTGATGTAACCCACCTGCAAGGATGCTACACCAGTTAGTTCATTCCAGGTGACCCTTGTATGGGTTTAGAGACATCTCCCATGGAAGGGGCAGAGAGCCAATGAGATGGCACTTTGCCTGCAGGTACAGTGGTACCCCGCATAACGAACGGAACACTTCATATAATGAAAAATTCGTACAATGAAGCATTCTTGTGTTCTGCATGATACCCCACATAATGAATTTTTTTCGTTATACAGGTTTTCATTAAGCGGGGTATACCTCACTTAACGAAGCCCCGTATAACGAACCTTTTTCCGTTATGCAGCGTATCACCCATTTGATCTGCATAGTGAAAAAAACGCATAGCGAAGAGCTCCATGGAATGGAGCTTTTTCATTATGCAGGGTTCTTACTGTACAAAGAAGGGGGAATTAGCTCCCAAACTTTGGAGTTCTCCATACATCAGAAGCGCCAGAAGTGTGCCTGCCACCTAACCCCATCTCCCAGGTGGCTAGAAAAGGGAAAGAGGGAATCCATGCTAGGTATGCAATGTTTTCTTGTGTTCTTGCTTTTGTTTCTTGATCTGTCTCTGTTATGTTTTGCTTAAAGAGCTGTCTAATAAAGCTTTGCTTCTTTACCATCTGAGTGCTTATTGTCTCTGAGATCATGGGAAAATAAGCAGCAGATTGTATCTTTTTACAATCCAAAAACAGGAATTTATTTATTGCATTTCTATATCACCCATTTGGGTGGTATCCCACTCTGGAAGCCAGGGATTTGCCTATTACTTTCCAAGCAAGTAATATACAAATTATCTGCTGCTTATTTTCCCATTGGAACACCAAAGAATGAGAACCTGGCTTGGACAGCATGCCATGAAAGTGCCTGATGAAGTAACCTTTGAGTTATGAAAGCTTGCAATGTTTTTATTTTTAAAGTGACCTATAAAAGGTATTGCTTTCTTTCTGCATTTGTTTGCTTTTGAAAAGGCATACAATCTTTTTCAGCATTTGAAATCCTGACAGCATGTAAAGGGTAGCAATATATTTCTAAACTAGCTGAATCTTAACCTATAAGAAGGGCCTTGCGTGGTACGTGTCCAGCATGCACGTCCACACCTGGCTCAACCATCCTGTACCAAGCCACCCACACTTACCTTTAGACCCTGCAAGCATCGCCGCAAGGGTCCGGTCGTCGAGAGTGGGGCAACAGTCCCACAAAGATGAACAAAAAAAACCCCAAAAACCCTACAAGGCCCTGTGTCCTCCGCATCGTGCCACCCCTCAGCCAATCAGGCTGAGGGACATGAGTGCGGAGGAGGCTGGGAAAGCGGCGCGTGTGGAAAAAAGTATGAGTCAGCGGGAGCGCAAGGGCGCCAAAGGTGGACGCAGCGCTTCGCCGCCCTTGCTTCCCCATCCCCACCGGCCTCAAGGTAAGTTGGGGGGAGCAGCAGGCAGCAATTCATCAGGGGAGGCGCTCTCCCTGTCGGATCGCTAGCTGCTGCCTTTAAATAACCCCCACCGCTGTTTCAAGAACTAATACAAAACAGCGGTGGGGGTAACAGAAAGGCGGCAGCCAGCCATCCGACAGGGAGAGCGCCTCCCCTGACGAAGCGCTGTCTGCTGCCTTTGTATTTTCCCCATTAACTGTTTCGAAGGCTGACGCGAAGCAGCCTTCAAAACAGTTAATTGGGAAAAACAACCTTCCCTGCTTTCCCCCACCCCACCCCAGGTAGGGGAAGGGGGGGGGAACAATTCCACCTCCCCCCCTCCCTACCTACTCACCTAGGCTGCTTCTCTCTCTCGCAGACACACACAGAGAGACTATACCTGCCCTCTCTCTCTCCCCTCTCTGTGTGTATTGTGTGTGGTTGTGTATGTGTATTGTGTGTGTGGTTGTGTTGTGCGTATTTTGTGTGTGTGTGTGGGTTGTGTTGTGTGTGTACCCCCCAAAATCACCCTGACCACCAACACACACACACACACACACACACACACACAAATGCTAGTAGGTAACAAAATGGAGGTGTTGGGATGGAAACTAAAACAATCTTTTTTCATCACTTCCTTTTTACCCCTCTGGGTGTCAAGGAAGATACAGTGCAAGGTTCTTGTTCTGGCATTTCTACAAACTCCACTGGTGTTATTATATGCTCTTGTAATATGTCTCTGATGTTATCTCTCCACCTTCCTCTGGGTGTGCCTTGTGCAATTTGTCTTTCTCTTTTCACCTTGTATGGTATGGAATTCTAAGACATTACAGTACTGTATTTCCAAATGGGCAAACCACTTTATTTTCTCTCTCTGTATATAATTTAAAATTGGTTCTATTTTAATTCTTTCCCTTATAATCTCATTCCTGATTTTATCCCATCTAGTCACCCAAGTTACCTGACATGAAGATTCCAGGATTCCACAATATACAAAGTATCCAGAACACTTCACACTTCTCAAGTAACCATTCACACCAAATGGCCATAAACATAAAAGGAAATACTTAGTGTGAATGATGCCTAATTAAAGCATTCAATTGTTTGATGACAATAATCACTAGTTCACCTGGAAACACTAAGGCAGAGGTTCCAAGCCTAAAGCACATGGCCGGCTCCAGCCTGCAGCACCATTTCATGTGACCCCCCACTCCTCCAAGGGCATTTGAGAAACAAAATGGCCACCCCTTTGAAGCTGTTGGTACAAAATGGCCACTCCATTGTGCAGGCAGGGCAAAATGGCCGTCCGGCCCTTGAAGCTGCCTGAGAGCGTGACCCGGCCCCTGGCTTGAAAAGGTTAGGAACCCCTGCACTAAGGAGTAAACCTGGGACGATTCACGGGCAAAACATTTTATTATCCTAACCCAGTGGTGGTGAACTTTAGGCACACGTGCCAAAGGTGGCACTCGGAGCCATTTCTGTGGGCACCCGCACAGTCACCCCAGCAAAGAGTTCACCCTGCCCCTCTGCCCAATGGGAGTGTTTCCTTCCTCCCATTGCTGTGTTGGCACTTTGTGATAAGTTGGGTTTGGGTTGCAGTTTGGGCACTAGGTTTCTAAAAGGTTCACCATCGCTGTCCTAACCATACATCTTACTTCTTTAGATGTAAATCCTATAAGGTTCCTTGAAATGTCTTTGCATGTGGTCCAAGACCGCACCCTGACTTAATAAACAAAACTAATTGGGATAAAGAAAGCCCTGTTGGCGACTGGTTAAACTGCTGTACTGCAGCCAAAATGCTGAGTTCGATCCTCACGGGGACCAAAGTTGACTAAGCCTTCAATCCTTCCAAGGTAGGTCAAATGAGTACCCAGCATGATGGGGCAAAATACTATTACCTGTAAACTGCCGAGAGATTGCACAAGAACTATGGAGCAGTATTTAAGTGAAATTGCTATAGTAATTGCTACTTCTTCAAAATCAATTTGTCAATAGAGTATTTTAATCCCTTTACATTGGACATTGCTTTCTTTGAGACTTTATCCAAGCTTTGAACAAACTTCTTCAAGAGAATACTGTAAATCTGGGGCAGCGACCACACGTACATATGTGTGCATGCAAAGCCAAACAGTGCAGTGGCTCAAGTGGGTAAGACGCTGAGTGGAAGGCAGGAGGTCAGCAGTTTGATTCCCAAGTACAGTACAGCAGGACGGAATGAGCTCCCGTCTTTGTCCAAGCTCCTGCCAACCTAGCAGTTTGAAAGCAAGAAATTGCAAGTAGTAGATAAATAAGAACCACTTCGGCGGGAAGGTAAACAGCATCTCACGCACTCTGGTGTCTATTCATGCCTGCCACATGACCATGGAAACGTCTGCAGCAGACAGCACTGGCTCTTCAGCTTTGAAACAGAGATGAGCACTGAACCCTAGAGTCGGATACGACTGGTTTTCGAGCAAGGGAAACCTTGACCTTTAAAGCCAAACAAAGCCCAGCCAGCACGAAAAAGGGTAAACAAAATTAAGGTGCGATCCTATATAGGCGCTCCAGGCTGATCTCCCAGTAAAGGTTTGCCTTGCTCGAAAGCCAGTCGTATCCGACTCTGGGGTTCAGTGCTCATCTGTTTCAAAGCCGAAGAGCTTAGAAACAGATCCACCCAGATCAAGCCGTGAGAAGCAAATGACTTAACTCTTGTCAAGCGGACACCCAACTTTTTTTTTAAATTCGTGCGTTTGGAGGTTCGAGACCACAAGAGAGAAACGCGCAAAATTGGGAGGAAATAAGACATAAAAAAGCCAGCCTGAAATGCAGCGGCCTCTGCAAGGAAACAACTGCAAGGGCTGTGCGGGCTTTCTCCTCTTCCTTGGCTGGGCCAGATTCCTGCTGCAGCAACCCGAGGGCTATGGCGGGGGAGGGTGGGTTGTTCGCCTGCCAGGCGAGCCAAGGAGAAGGGGGTGGGGGGGGGAGAAAAGCAAATGGGTGGGGTGCACAGGGGGCGAGTTTGCAGGTATGTCGGGGTGGTGGTGGTGGGGTGGTGGAGATTGTTCCTCCGCCCAAGCTGAGCCTCGGCCGGCACTAACCCAAGGCAACCCGCCCGCCCGCTCCCTCTTTCCCCCTCCTCCTCCCGGTTCGGGGGGTCCCCGGGCTCGGCCCCCGAACGCCCCTCTCTTCCGTTCACCATGTCATTTCCTGTGCTAATAAGATGGTGGTCACGGCCGGGAAGGAGGGAGCCGCCGTCGCTGCTGCTGCCGCCGCCGCCTCCTCCTCCGCTGCCACCCAGCCCGGCCCGGCCTGGCGACTCGCCTAGGACTAACGAGCCGGGCCGGGGTGGGGCCGGGCCGGCGGAGGAGGAGGGCTGGGCGACGGGGACGACGGCCGCCACCACCACAACGGGGGTGGGCAAGAACGGGGCGGCCACCCGGACCGGGCCCCGCCGCACCGAGGTGAGTCGGTACTAGCCAAGGTGGCCACTAAAATGGCGGCGCGCGCGGAGACCAGCTTTGTGCCCCCCGCCTCCGAGGGGGTTCGTGGGTCACCCCCCTGCAGGGAGACAAGGCAAGGAAGGTGGGGCGACTGTGATGGCTGCTGGGGTGGTGGAGGCCAACTCTGCAAGTAATGCAAGCAAGCCTAAGCCCCCCCCCCCACCCCACCAGCAGGCAGCAGCTGCGGGAGGGCGCGGCCAGGCAGGCAGGTAAGTAGCCGCCTTGCCTTTGCCAATGCCTCCTCCCCGCCGCCGGACCCCTGCTGGGGAGAACGCACGCAGAGCTCGGCCCAGGCCAGCCCCTTCCTTTCCCCCTCCCCTAGTGGTTGCGTTCCGCTGGCAGAGTGACGCGGGAGCAGGCCAATGGGCGCCAGGAAAGGCCCGCCCGCGTTCGAACTTGGAACGTCGGGGCGGGGTCATGAGAACCTTTGGAGGGGCCGCGCAAAGGAGGAATTTGGAGGGGGGTGGGGCAGGTTCTCTCTCTCTCTCTCTCTCTCTCTCTCTCTCTCTCTCACACACACACACACACACACACGAGATCGGAGACTGGGATGTTGGAGGGTGCACCGCTGGGAGGTTATGGGACAGCAAATAGCAATTAAACCTCTATACTCTTGATGGCACTCCAGATGTTCTTGGACTTCAATTCCCAGAAGCCCCAGTGAATCCACACGAATGGGTTTACTGCAATTCATCCGGCCCGCCCTGCTCTCATTGCTCCTGGAAGCGGCCGTATGGGCGCATTTTATTTCCGCCCGTAAAACGTACGAGTGCGTTTTACTTCCGCTTCCGGGAGCGACGAGGGTGGTGCGGACCGGATGAATTGCAGTAAACCCCTTCATGTGGATTCACGGGAGCTTGGGTTTCTGGGAATTGAAGTACAAGAACATCTGGAGTGCCAAGGTTCGCCATCACGGCTCTATACCATGGGGTTGCAAAGGGTTGGACTCGACTGTGCGACTGAACAACAACAACCAACCCTACAGCGTTTAGTATACTTGTCTGGACGGTTTGCAGCGGCTTAATGGTTAAGACACTGAACTTGATGACTGGAAGATTGGCAGGTCAGCAGTTTGAGACCCGAGTGCTGCACAACGGAGTGAACTCCCGTCTCTGCCCCAGCTCCTGCCAACCTAGCAGTTCGAAAGCAAGAAATTGCAAGTAGATAAGTAGGGACCACTACAGTGGGAAGATAAACAGCGTTCCATGTCTAGTCATGCCTGCCACATATCCACAGAAGTATCTGTAGCCGCAGACAGCATTGGCTCTTTGAGTGTTAAACAGAGATGAGCACTGAACCCTAGAGTCGGATACGACTGGCTTTCGAGCAAGGGCGACCTTTACCTTATAGCATTTTAACCACTGCACCACCAGGGTTCTTCCCTGAAGTTCAGGAGAGGGCTGAGTGGAGGAAGAGCAGTAGCAGTGGTGTCACTGAAGGGGACTTTCCTGGAGCAAGAGGCTATAAACCAGGGCTTAGTTGACCGGGTTGGTCCTAGGGCAGGGTGGGTGAACAATGTTGCATGAAGATTTGCCCTCTAGCAGATCCAGGAATGTCTTGGTACTTCTTTGAAAAAGGAAGATCCTACCAAAATAAATCAGTGTCATAGTGGGTTTTGTTTTGGAGAAAAAAGACAGTGTGCAGCAATTTGAATGTGTGTGTTAGTCTTCTTTCATGTCCAGATCAACTTTGGACTGCCAAAATGAAGCCGCCTTCTTGGCTTTGTTGTTGGCCAAATTAAATTTTCATTGGTGCATGTTTCTGGTAGTACTCGGCAAATAAGGAGATGATCCAGATTCTGTATCTCTCCACATTCACACTGCATGTTTTTGTCTGCCAGCAGCCCTCACTTGAGCATGCTGGTCTTAAATTTAGGGATTCCAACCCTCAGCCTATTCAGAGTTCTCAAAGTGACGTAGAGGAGGTTGAGTTCCTGAGCCATATCCAGTGTCCAGTGAGCTCCTCCCTCCTTCTTCTAATTTGGTTTTGCTCTTGTGTACCCTCAAGAATGTTTGTTCTTGCCATAAAGCTCTTCCTGGATCTGAGCAAGCAGACTTAAGGCACGTATCCATTCAAGGGATGATGAGGGTCATTCTCTTGCTTAGTTTTCCCAGTGTCCACTGCTACTTCTCTCCTTATCTTAGGTGCAGCAATACCAATAGGATATATTTTCTCTACTTGTGTAGGTTTGAGGCATCTTGTCATTATACGCATGGGTTCATTAATAGCGATGTCAACTGATGTCAACTTGTTTCATGTGTGCAGATGCACTCCATCCTGGAGCAGCATATTCACCTGCGGAGATGCTCTGAAAGTGATAATTTGACATCTTAGACCAGGGGTCAGCAAACTTGGCTGTCCAGATGTTCTTGGACTTCAGTCCCCAGAAGCCGTGACCAGCAGATGTACTGACTTGGGCTTCTGGTAATTGAAGTCCAAGAACACCTGGAGAGCCAAATTTTTCTCACCCCTGTCTGAGATCAACGGGATCCTTGGGGTTATGTTACTTATTTTCAAAATGGGTTCATCAGTTGTAATAAAGGAAAATGATACAGTTGAGTTCCTGTTTGGCAGACACTACAGGTTGACTGTGTTTGCTCCAGCTGGCTTTGGATAGGGTGAGATGAGGATGTGGGGCAACACATTAATTAGCAACCAATTAAGAACACATTACTAGAATGCCACTGGATGTACTTCTGTATAACCTCATGACTGGCAAGGCTTACCTCATCTAGACTCCCAAGTACATATGTTGCTGGAAGTAGTGGGAGAGACGTTGGACAGTAGAGAAACAAGAATAAGAACAGAAGTGGGTGGTAAAGTTGACATATGTTGTGGAATGGGTTTTATTTTGAATCTAGAAATCTCATTTGATGTTTCTAGCTTTTGTTGATATTGAGATATAAGGCAAAACATGCATGGGCTATTTTATTCAAATTCATAATAAAGGAACATACCATTGACCTAAATAAGTTTAGCCAGTGACTGAAGTCACAGTTGTGATTAATAGCACATTTGGAGTCTCAGATATTTAAAATGTGGTATCTACATTAGTTAACAGTATTCATTGTATTAAACAGTCAGAGTGTGCTTCAACACTGCATAGCAATGTCATGAAGTGGTTTAGTTGATAATCCTTTGTAACTATGTTTTGCCTCTGTTAGGAGTGGGAAAGTTAAAGTGTGAGAAAGGGGAACAAAAGGAGGGAGGAGTTGATGTAAAGGCCATTTTTTAGAGTTACTGTACTACTTTTTTCAGGTTGTAGCCCATGTTATATTCATTTACTGTACTTGGGAGATAGCCTCACTGAGGTTACTAATACAGTAAAACTCCAGTTCACGATTTTAGTCCGTTCTGACAATTTTGTCAGAAACTGGATCAATCATGAACTGAAGCATATTTCCCCATAGGAATGCATTGATTTAAAAAAAAACATTCCCAACCTCACAAAAGCCCCACAAAAAACAATTAAACTGAATAAATGATGATGCAAAGCTCCCTACCCTTTCCATCGCTTGACTTTCCTGGGCTCTGGCACTTTTTCTTGGTAGTGGGCATCAGATGTGCCTTCCTTCCTGATGTCTGCCAGCCAGGGCAAGCAGAGTTGTGGCCGGCAGGACTTACCCTTCACTGCCTGGGTCACTGCCGCTCCTTGTGCCGAGATGCGGGAGGGTAAGAAAGGGGCAGCATGGTGAGTGGTTTCCCTTGCCTGGTGATGGTGCCTGCAGCGGGGGAACCCAGGATGTGGCCGGACAAAGGGCTCCTCTTTCTTACCCTCTCAGACCTTGGCACAAGCAGCGGCAGTGACCCAAGCAGTGAAGGGGCAGCGTGGCCCTTCTGCCAAAGTGCTTCTGACTTTCTCCCACAGAGCGGAGCAGAGCTAAATTCGCTCCCAAGTACAGGCCTGGCTGGAAGAAGGGGTGAGTCCTTGGCCAGTGTTCTCCTTTTGCCGGACATCGGCGAGGAAGGTGCTGGCAGGCGAGCAGAGTTGCGGCTGGCAAGACTTCCCCGGCCCATGACGAAGTTTAACCAACAGAAGGAGAATGAAAAATCTGGAGAGAAAAACTAGCTGCCTTTTTCAAAAAAAATGACACCAAAACTCACTAAAAAAAAATCGATTGAACGCCACAACAGATGACTCTACATGCCACCCACAGACTCCAAAATGCCTGCAGGTGGTCTTATATCCCCCCCCCCCCGACGCGATGCACACTGGGAAATTCCCGGTTGTTTAGCAAAAAATCATAGTGAAATCAGACATCATTTTCTATGGATTTGCAGTTGTGAACTGTGGCAAATGTAAGCCAAAGTGGTCGTGTACCGGGATTTTACTGTATGTATGTATGTATGTATGTATGTATGTATGTATGTATGTATGTATGTATGTATGTATGTATGTATGTATGTATGTATTTATTTATTTATTTATTTATTTACTAATTTGTATTGCCGCCCAACTCCGAAGACTGGGCGGCTCACAGAAAATAAAACCAATCACAGTTTAAAAAAGCAATAAAAACTCATTAAAAACTACTGACAAAAGTTAAAAAAGATTAAAAGAGAGAGTGTTCTACTAAATTAGCCAGCAGGCCGGGGTTACCATGTCGATGGTGCCCCACACCTGCTCTGACAGCCAGCTTTTTAACCCTTTCCTGAAGGGCAGCAACTCTGTCTGGAGACACAGCTCAATTGGCAGGAGGTTCCATAGGACCGGAGCAGACAAGGAGAGGACCCTCTTTCTGGTGCTAAAGAGATGCGCCTCTGTAGCAGATGGAACAATTAGAGCCTTTCCCATCTGCTCTGGTGGGACAGACAGATGTTCTTGGGGTGACACATTCTCTTAAGTATCCTGGCCCACTACCATGTAGGGCTTTAAAGGTCAAAACCAGCACCTTTAATTGTACCCAGAGGCACACTGGCAACCAGTGCAGCTCCCAAAGCAGTGGTGAGGCACGGACATACCGCCCGTACCCCACCATCCGAGCAACCACATTCTGGACCAGTTGCAGCCTCCGAATGGCCATCAAGGGCAGCCCTATGTAGAGTGCATTGCAATAGTGAAGTCTGGAGGTGACTAGTGTGTGCGTGACCATGAGCAAGGAGTCCCGATCTAGGAGCAGGCGTAACTGGCATATAACATGAAGCTGTGCAAAAACCCTCCTAGCCACGACTGCCACCTGCTCTTCGAGCAGGAGTTGTGAGTCCAAGAGGACCCCCAAGTTATACACCGGGTCTGTTTGGGGCAAAATAGCCCCATCCAGAACCAAAGATGGTAGCTCCCTAGGTAACGCAGGGCCCCTGACCCTTAGCCACTCAGTCTTGCCGGGATTCAGTTGTAGCCCATTGTCCCCCATCCAGACCCTAACAGCCTCCAGGATAGGACCCGGATAGGACTTCAACTGCATCGCTTGGATCACCACGGGCAGAAATGTATAACTAGGTATCACCTGCATATTGATGATACTTAATAGATATGTGTAGGGTGATACTTAATAGATATGTGTAGGATTTGGACGAAAGGTGATAGATTGATAGATTCTGAAACAGAAATTAATTTTATTTATACCAGAAGTGAGAGTTTATCTCCATACTAGCAGAGGTTGCCCGGCGATGCCGGGCTGTTATAAACTGTGACCAGCTTTTTTTTTTTTGTGGATTAAAAAAAGAACAAAGGATGATATAATTTTTTCAAATGGTTTTATTTAACCAAATAAAGTTTTAGTTTGTGGGGGGGGGGGTGGTTAATAGCTGTACCATAGGTAATAATTTTAAAAATGTGAAAGTACATGTTTTTTACATTCAATTTTTTAAGCTATGTTTAGATGTTTTTGGTTTTTATTTGAGTTAAAACTCAACACAGGATGTTATAAATCTTTTTATTTTATTTTTTGACATATGTTTCTGATTTGTGTAAAATTGTGATTTATTGTTATGTTTTTGACTTGTTTTTACTCTTGTGGCCTCTAGGTGGGGCTGTTGAGTCTTTTTGAGTTGTTTTTACTATTCTGCCCTGCAGGTGGGGCTGCTAGTGGTTCTGTTTTAGTTTCACTGTTTTTTCTCTCCTGGCCTCTGGGTGGGGCTTCTTCCGGTATGTAGTCTCTTTGTTTCTTCATTTCTGTTCCGGTCGTCGTGGAGGGAGGACGTGCTGGTGCGTTGTCTGGTTTTCTTTCTTCTGGGTTTTTTCTTTGTTTTGCTTTTGTGGTGGTGGGCTGGGAGGTATTTCAGTTTGTTCTTTTTTGTTTTGGTTTAGTTTTAGGTTTGTTTAATTGGTTCGGTTATTTCTGGTTCTGTTTAATTTGTTTTATTTCGTTGCTGTTTATTTGTGTAATTAGTTGTTTGTGTAATTTGTGGGTTTTTTCGTGTTGTAGTTAGGTGTTTTGTATGTGGTTTTGTGTCATTGTGGATGTTTTTGTTTGTGTATTTTGTGGTTTATTTTTTTTCTTAGGTATGTCGGGGGAGAAGGAGAAGGCAGATGGTTCTCTCTTCTCTTTCTCCTTTTTCTCCCGGCTCACCTAACCGGAGATCGGCAGGCAGCAATCCATAAGGGGTGGGGCTTTTCCTTGCGGATTGCTGGCTGTTGTTTTTGTATTCGGAAGTACAAAGTTATCAGCCAGTCATCCGCCAGGGAGGGTGCTTCCCCTGACGGACTGCTGCCTGTTTTGGGGTTTTTCCCCACCCTGGCTCAACTTTCCTTGAGGCTGGTGGTGGTTTTGCCGTGTCTTCGGCGGGGTAGCGTGGTCTTCGGCGGGGTAACGTGGAGGAGAGGGAGTCCCTCTTCTCCCCGTTGCTCTGGGAAAGAAGGACAGCGGGTATCTCGCGGTGGTGTTTCGTGGCTTTTTATTTTGCGTGGCTGTGAGGCACTGAGTCTGCCTGCTGGGGACTTGCGCATCCGTTGCTTTTTGTAAGTTTATTTTTCACACACTGGCTTTCTCAGCGTTCTGCGCGCTCAGGGCGCGCAGGGCGCTGGGACTTGTAGTTTTGAGTTTGTGGTTTGCGTTCGTGCGCCGGTTTTTTTCCTGCGGCTCGATTTCAATTGGCCGCGATGCATTTCCCAACGTTCTTTTTGCTCGCGCCTCTCAGCCTGATTGGCTGTAGCGCCATGCGGCACAAAGAATGTTGGGAATTGAAGTCCTTTTTCTTTGTTTGCCCCCACTGGCGCATTTCTCAACCTAACAGTTACCTCCGTCCTGGGTTCGGGCGACTGCAGGATGCTCGGTACGGGATAGTATGGCCGGGTGCGGGAGCCTTTGTCACATTCCAACGGTTAACGCTTGGATTTATAGGTATAGATATTCAGAGACAAATGGTCCTTGAGTCCATTATTTAAAAAGAAGCCAATTGCTTTCTTAGGTAACAAGTATATTGGACAAAATTATTTAATTATGTCATTGCTATGGGTGTTTTGCAAGTATACCTAGTTTAAAGCATTTCTAACTCTGAATGAGGTCAGTATAATTGTCCTTATTTCATGGAGCACAGGTGCTGCTATTTAATTTTTGATGTCCCAAGCAGAATTGCAAATTTTGTAAAGTTTCTATTCTTCAGAAAACTATAGTTATTAAGTTACTGCAATTCCTGCAGTTTTAAAAGGCACAGGAACGGTATGAACATAGTTGAAAGAAGCCGGTCCTTAGGGGTTTACAAAGTACTGTATCTTGTGGCTGCAGATTGTGTACCCCTATGTATCAAGTAATTAATCTAAGAAAACATGTCTCCTGTTTGCAAAGAAACTTGGTAAAGAATGCTTCTGAGTGGAAATTAGCTGTGTGTATGGATGCATTCATGCACACTAATCAATCCTTCCATTACTCAGTAAATCAGGAAGTAAATTGCATAAAATTGTAATGTCACTCACTGGCTGGATGTAGGATACTAGAACATATTAGCCTCAAGTGAGAAAGAAGCTCTAGTGGGCAACCTTTTATTTTTGGACGTCAATTCCCAGAATCCTAAGTCAATTCCCCAAAGCACTTATCAGCCAATGTACTAATTTAGGCTTCTGGGAATTGAAGTCCAAAAACCAAATGTTGGCCACCCCTGCTAGGTTCAAAGTCAGCCCAGCTCCAGCATGCCTGCCTTTAAAGCCCTACTATTGGCAAAACTCCTGGTGGCAGATTAACTCCTGCAGACATTCCTCTGAGCATGACTGTCGATTGATGGCCATCACTGGTTGCTACACAGATATCTATACTATCATAACCACATAATCTGTTTATTTCAAGATTAAGACTATGCTCTAAAACAGGGGTGCCCAAACTATGGCCCATGGGCTGGATCCAACCCACGGCACCAAATCACTCGGCCCTCATCTGCCCTCGCTGCTCCCTGAAATGCATTTACAACAGCCATGGGTGCATTTACCGCAGCATTTTGCGCATGCATGGGCGCGTTTTACTTCCACTTCCGGTGGGAGGAACCACATGACGGACTGCTGAACCTTGAGGCCCAAAAGGTTTGGGCACCCCTGCTCTAAGATCATGATGGTGAACCTTGGCATTCCAGGTGTTCTTGGACTCCTGCTGATAAGGGCTTCTGAGAATTGAAGTTCAAAAACATCTGGAGTGCCAAGGTTCACCATCACTGCTCTAAGACTTCTAACATTTTAAGAAGGCAAAAATATTTCTGCATCTACCCTAGGCTCATGGTCAGTCAGTATGCCTTGTCAGTTATTTAAAAGACTGGTGGTCCTTTGGTAATGGTGTTTCATAGTCATGAAAAATATTAGATCTCCCTTTTCAAGGGTACATGCATCTCCAACCTTAGAGGGTGAGATCTGCTTCAGATCTCTTGAAAGGTCTGTGTGTGCCTTGTTTCAGATAAAAAGGAATAAGAATGGTATTTCACTGGGCAGAACAGCCCCCCCCCCCAACACACACACAGTCTAGCCACTTCAGATATTTAATTGTGATCAGCAACTATTATTTCTTTCTCCTTATAAGCAAGAGGAGGAAAGTAGTATAATGGGGTAGAAATTTTCCCCTAGAATAAAATTGGGAGTCTACTTACTAAATAATGATTGTTGTCTAATATCCCTTTATTAACGTATTTAGCTCTGTTACAAACCATGTTGTTTGATTAGTTTCTCGAAACTAGTAATATTAGTGTTTATATTGGTGGGTTCTGTGTGCACAAATTGCTGTTGCTTTGGCTTTTGCAGAGAACTTTGGAGATTTAAAGATAAATATCAAAGTTATTTTGGGCTACTTTCCCACATGGGGATCTTATGAAGACCATTCATGACCCTTCCCAAAGTTTACTTGTAGGCCAGTGCTATTATGAAGAATCTGAACAAGTACAGTAAAAGTTGTTTCTGAATAAATATTTATAGAATTGAAACTTCATCATTGCTACCTTCTTTACTTGGACAAGGGAGGAGGATTGTCCAATTTCGAAAAGTGATAAAACCAATAAAGCTCACCACCTATTTTAGGATTCATTATTTGCTAGTATATTCAGGATCTTCAGACTGATCAAGTAAACCAGGGGTTCTCAACCTTTTCAAGCCAAGGACCGGGTCACGCTTCCTACAACAGCTTTGGGGCCGGATAGCCATTTTCCCCTGCCTGCCACACATGGCACCTCTGGGTGTGGCAGAGGTGGTGGCGGGCCACATGAAATGGTGTCATGGGCTGCACCCGTCTCCCAAGCCGTAGGTTGAGAACCCCTGAAGTAAACTGATATGCCATTGCAAAGAAAATCTGTTTAGCAACCATCCTTTTCTGTGACTGGTTAATTGTAGCGTCTTACCCAAACCTATATTTTTGAGATTATAACAATACAGTAAATAGAAACCATCCTAATAGCAAATATGTTTGCTGTCTTTTTGAGATTGCTTAAACTGAGGTCTAGAATTAAGGCGTCTTTGGTTTTATTTGTAGTGGAATAAAAACTGCAGTACTGTATTATATTCCTTGCTACTGCATGTTATAGATACTGTAGTGCAGACTCATATCAAAAATGAATTGTAAATTTGCATGAAGTTATTTTATTTGAGTGGAGCAGATGGAATGGTCAATGGAGTAGCTGTTAATTCAGTGCATGAAAAAGCTCCCATGTGCTTTACTCATTCTGAACAAAAAAGAAGATTCTCTGGATTTTTAGCATCCAGCGAGAAATTAATGAAGCTGTGAAGTCTGGTCACCACCTAATGTTCCTTCTTTAGAGTAGAATGTTGAGAGGACGGTCTTTGTGCCCATTGACAACATCTGGACACAATCACTTTTCTATACTGGCAGTTTATCTCTCAGATTTGTCCCTTCCAAGACACCCTATCATCCAGTTTACAATGAGAACTAAGCAAGAGAATAACCCTCAACATCCTCTGAAAGGATATGAGCCTCAAATCCGCCAGTTCAGATTCAGGAAGAGCTTTATGGAGATCACTGGACAAGGGACAGTATTAAAGGAGGATATAGCTGAAGATCTCAACCTCCTCTACGTCACTTGGAGGATCCTGAATAAGTTGAGGGTTGGAGTCCCTAAATGCAAGACCAACATGCTCAAGTTGGGGCTGCTGGTGGAGAACAACACGGTGAGAATGTGGAGAGATTCAGAATCCTGCTCATTTACTGGTCTGCCGATTACTGCCAGAAACATGCACCAATGAGGACTTAGGTTTGGTCAATGCCAAATCCAAGAAAGTGATTTCATTTTGGCAGTTCAGGGTTTGATTGAGACACGAAAGAAGAAGAAGAATCCAGTTTAGAAATAAAAAGGGTGGGTTTTTTGTTTTTGTAATTTTCTCTGCAAAGTGATCTAATTTTCCTATTGGAAGCCTCCAAGAGTAGCATCTTTCACCATGAATACCCAAAACAAAATAAAAAGACCAAACTGGAAGGGCTGGTCCATGTACTTCGGAAGTGGGGAAAGGTATCTGTTCATCTTGGCTTGTGTTTTTGCTCATCTCCTTACCTTGCATAGCCCATACTTAATTTTATGATTGGTTTCTGAAAGATAAACAGGGACATAATTTGGAAATCTGCTGGTACGTCTATTCCTGATGAGGTACCATGGCAAGAAGGAAACTGGGTTAATCAGAGGAGGGAAAAACATCTCTTATGTAAACACCAGAATTTAGACATCTCACCAAAGGACTTTGGTGTATTCTACCACCCTAAGAAGATGGGTTGGTGGGTACATGGCAATAGTGTAGCCATACCCTAATGATGCATTCTTTTGAAAAGAATCTAATATTACTATAATATTTCTATAGTGCTTAGTGTAATTAAAATAACTTGAAATAGTCTGACTTTTTGGATATTTAAACTTCCAAATGAGGCGGGACTTTTTCTAGCAAAACTATGGTAAGAAGAAGAAAAATTATGACCAGTACTTCTTGTGTAGTATGTGGCAGGGTTTTAGGCAAGATGCCCAAAGCAAGCAAGCAAGAGGCTTAGATGTGAATTTACAACTGGATTAACACCTGTGGCTGTAAAATCTGCCTACCTGGCTCAAATGTACTGTATACCAGGCACAGAGAGACACTGCTATGCAGTTAAAAAACAAAACAGCCTTTTAACCAGTTAATCCATCATTTTAGTGGTTACTAGCAGAGGTTACCCGGCATTGCCGGGCTGTTTTAAATGGTGTTGGAAGTTTTTGTTGTTAATGTTTGTAAAGAAGAGGTTAGTCTATAATTGAAATTTTTGCAATTTTTATTTACACACATTTTTTTGGCGGGCTGTTATAAACTGTGATCAGTTTTGTTTGGTGTTTTAGTTTTGTGGATTAAAAAAAGAACAAAGGATGATATACTTTTTAAAAAAATATTTAACCAAATAATGTTTTAGTATGCATTTTTTTAAATAGTTGTACCATAGGTAATAATTTTAAAAATGTGAAAGTACATGTTTTTTACAATAAATGTTTTTAAACTTTGTTTAAATGTTTTTGGTTTTTATTTGAGTTAAAATTCAGCACAGGATTTTTGAATAGTTTTTATTTTATTTTATTGACATATGTTTGTGATTTGTGTAAAATTGTGATTTTATGTTATGTTTTTGACTTGTTTTTACTCTTGGGGCCTTTTGTGTGGGGCTGTTGTGTCTTTTTGAATTGTTTTTACTATTGTGGCCAGCAGGTGGTGCTGGTAGGGGTTATCTTGTATTTTGATTGCTTTTCCTCTCGTGGCCTCTGGGTGGAGCTTCTTCCGGTAAGTAGTCTCTTTCTTTCTTTATTCATTTCTTTTCCAGTGGTCATGGAGTGAGGTCGTGTGGCAGTGAGTTTATTTTTTTGGGTGGGTGGGTGGGTGGGTTGGATTTTATGGTGTTTGGCTGGGTGCTGGGTGTGTTTAGAAATTTTTGTTTTTGTTTACTCTGTATTGTTTTTTGGTGTTATTTTTGGTTGTTTTTGTGTATTTTTGGATGTTTTTGTGTTTTTTGGTGTCCTACAGGGGGATCCCCTCTCTTCCGTGTCCCCTGGATCTGGAAGGGTTGGGGGAACAGACCCCTTTTGTCCCCCCAAACCTTCCAGACTCATGGGACCCAGGAGAGGGGATCAAATCCAGCCCACCTTCTGATATTAAAAGGGAAATCTCAATTGGGGTTTCCCCTTTAATATCAGTGTGTGGGGGGGGGGTTGTGATCCCCCTCTCCACTGGCTTCCTTGGGTTTGGGAGGGTTGGGGGGACAAAAGGGGTCTCTCTCCCCAACCCTTCCGGACCCAGGAGAGCCATCGGAGAGGGGGATTCCCCCCAAAAAAACCTCTGTTTTTAAAGAGAAGTAACCGCTTGGTTTCTTCTCTTTAATATGGTGTGTGTGTGTGTGTGTGTGTGTGTGTGTGTGTGTTGTGTGTGTGTGTGTTGTGTGTGTGGAGGGGAATCCCCTCTCTGCCTGGTTCCCTGGGGTCAGGAGGGTTGGGGAGACAGACCCCTTTTGTCCCCCCCAACCCTCCCAATCCCAGGGGAGCCAGTAGAGAGGGGGAGCGCAACCCCCCCACCCAGTGATATTAAGGGGAAACTCCGATCGGGAGCTTCAGGCGCCGTTGAGGAGGGGGGCTTTGGTTCCTGCGGCTTGGCCTCGCTGAAAGTGAAACCCTTTTGTGGTAAGTAAAGTCAGTGGATGGAGCGCTGTCCGATGGCTTTGCTTACCTGGGAATGGGTTCACTTTCGGGGGGGGGCAGTGCCTTTCCCCCTTGACCCCCCCCTGTTTTTGTTTTTCTGTGAGGCGCTGTGTCCGGCTGCGGCGGACTTGAGCTCCCGGTGTTGTTTTTTTTTTGCTCAGCAGCTTCCTCAGTGTTCTGCACGCTCATGGCGTGCAGGACGCTGGGGCTTGTAGTTTGGCATTTGCGTTTTCGGCTTGTGCATCGCTTTTTTTCTGCAGTTTACTTTTGATTGGCCGCGGCACGTTTTCGAACGTTCCTGTTGCTTGTGCCTCTCAGCCTGATTGGCTGTGGCGCGGCGCAAGGAACGTTGGGAAATGAAGTTGTTTCCCTTTTTTCGCATTTGTGGGGCTCTTGCCCCACTGGCGCATTTCTCAATCCTTCGTTGACCTGTGGACCCAGTTCGGGCGTGTGCACGAATGGTTGTTGAGGGCTAGTAGGGCCTGGTTTAGGATTGTATCTGAAGTTCCAATGGCTAACGCTTGATTTTATAGGTTAAGATTTGTAAATACCTCAATATGTTTCAGCAATGTATTTCTATGGGCTTTATCACAATTATTGGCTTATGCAGGTGTTTTTCCCCCCAAAATACTTTGCACATTATTACCTTCATTTTTGTATTTACAGTAAATATTCTGATGAAGAATATATTTGAAAAATGTTTCTAATCCGGAGGACTTTTTAACTCATGAATAAACTCTTTGAAGATAACACAGAAATTATTATTTATTGAAAATATGATTGCATTCAGTATAAAAATATTGTTGTTGACCCAATACAGCCTCAATCGGTTTCCTTTTTTTCTACACTATATTTGCATTGCAAATATAGGCTTGCTATTATCCATGGTTTCAGGTATCTGCTGTATGTCTTGGGACGTATTCCCCATGGACATATACCTGTCAAGTTTTGGATTTGAAAATAAGGGAAATTTTGGCCACACCCCTCTGTGGGTGTTGCCAAATCTGTGGGCATGGCCAAATATAGCCATGTGTCTTGCTGGGCTCTAGTCATGCCTGCCACATGGCCATGAAAATGTCTGCAAACACAGACAGCACTGGTTCTTTGGCTGTAAATGGAGATGAGCACTGCACCCTAGAGTTGGATGCGACTGCAGATTTTACTTTCTTAGGATCAAAGATCTCTGCAGATGGTGATTGCAGCCATGAAATAAAAAGGCGACTGATGCTTGGGAAACAAGCTATGAGAAACCTGGGAAACATAGTTAAAAGTAGAGGCATCATCTTGCAAACAAAAAATTGCATAGTCAAAGCAATGGTATTCCCGGTGGTAATGTATGGGTGTGAGAGCTAGACCATTAGGAAAGCTGAGCGCAGAAAAATAGATGCCTTTGAAATGTGGTGTTAGAAATAGGTTGATCCTAGAAGAAATCAACCACAACTGCTCATTAAAGGTCAAATAGTAAAGATGATACTAAAGTACTTTGGACATCAAATGAGAAGAGAGGATTCACTTGAGAAGGCCTTGATGCTGGGAAAGGTGGAGGACAAAAGAAGAAGGTGGCCAAAAATAAGATGGCTAGATGGTATTGTAGATGCAATCGGCACAAAGCTGTGAGGGCCAAAGAACCCTTTCCCCATCTTCTTGGGGGACTTTTGTTTTGTTTTATTTCTTGTTTACTCAGTGGCTTAAGTGACTAAGATGCTGACTGGGAGGCAGAAGGTCAGCAGTTCGATTCCTGAGTACTGCAGGACGGAATGAGCTCCCGTCTTTGTCCCAGCTCCTGCTATCCTAGCAGTTCGAAAGCAAGAAATTGCAAGTAGATAAATAGGGACCACTTTGGTGGAAAGGTAACAGCTTTCCGTGCGCTCTGGTGTCTAGTCATGCCTGCTACATGACCACGGAAATGTCTGCAGATGCAGAATGCGCTGGCTCTTCGGCTTTGAAACAGATGAGCACTGAACCCTAGAGTCGGATACGACTGGCTTTTGAGCAAGGGAAACCTTTACCTTACTCATTTTTAATTATTTTTTTTCCTGGGAAGCAAAGAAAGTGCAGAATAGTAAACCAGCCCCCTAGGGTTACCATCTGCTTGTAAGCAGCTTGGCTTTAATGAACCAGCCCTGCACATGGCTACACACACACACACACACACACACACACACACACACACACACACACACACACACACACACACACACACACACACACACACACACACACACACACACACACACACACACACACCAATTAGGGTGGAGGAGCAAGGGATTAATTCCCCCAAAGTAACCAATCTATTTGTTCCTTACTGCAACCAATTGAAGCACCAACATCTGAGAATGTTGGATCAGCTTAAGGAAGGGAATTAGTAAAGTAAAAAGCAACCTCTCTAGTTTCCAAGCCTCCCAGCAGCTGAGGAGTTAATCTCCCTCCAGATGGTTTGTTAGAAGGTGGGGTGCTCTCTCTCTCTCTCTCTCTCTCTCATAGAGTGATCAAGCAACATCCTCCACGCCCCCTCCCAAGTTGACTGTAGAACAGAAACGGAAGCCTCCAGTCAGGAGGCAGGGCAGAAACAGCTCAATAAAGCATGAGAGTGAGAGAGAGGTCTCTCACTGATTTGCCCCTGCATATATGAAATATCGCTCACCTAGAGTAGACTCCTGTCCCAGCATGGTGGCTCCGACCAGCAGCAGCAGCAAAAACCAAGCCTCCATGACCATGTAGCAGGGAAGGGAAATGAAAGAGAAACTACAGAAGCCCCCCCCACCACCACCACCTTCTCGCTCTCCCCTTCCACAAGCGAAAAGCCACACAGTGACCTCTGGTGGCCGAAAATCATACTGCAGCTTCGCCTGTGAGGGCTCCAGTCAGGATTTTTTTTTAAAAAAATAAGGGATATTATGGGGAAATTAATAAAATGGGAGGGGCGGGAAGAGGGGTAAAAATAAGGGGTTTTCCCGGGGAAAACGGGATACTTGACAGGTATGCCCATGAATAAGGGGGCAGTCTGTACTGATGAAGTAATACTTAGTATCTTGTAGTTGACCGTACATTATTATTGTCTGCTCACTTAATTCTGGGTAAATTTAATATACTGCTTTCTGGATTGAGTTAAGTAGAAGTTGGAATTTAATTCCCAGCTGTGCATCCCAGGAGGAGAAACAGCTTTTGTTGGCCTGGGCAAACTGCATAGTCTCAATGTGTCCCCAAAAGGAAATAATAGTAAACCAGCTCTGCATACTGTATACCTAGAAACCCCCAAAAAAGGGTCTCCGTAAGTCAAAATTGACTTGATAGCATGTAATTTTCCTTAAACTTATAACTTGCCTGTCTTGTTAAAAAAATATTTTTAATTATGTAATTAATTAGTTTTTACATTATAGTTTACTTTTACATTAGTTAAGTAAGCATTGTTTAGAATTTCTTTTGCATGATACTTTTTGAAATACTGCAGATTCAGAACTGCAGATAAGAAAAGGATTGGAAATGCAGACATAAGCACAGGTTGGTGGGGAAAGGGGGTTTGTTTTTAAATAACAAATCTTGTTTGTGAAACTGTCTTACATTCTGATTAATTTCAGAATGCTATTTGGAACACTTATGGCAG
The DNA here is from genome assembly GCA_035047345.1 of Bradypodion ventrale. NCBI lineage: Eukaryota > Metazoa > Chordata > Lepidosauria > Squamata > Chamaeleonidae > Bradypodion > Bradypodion ventrale. The sequence continues at coordinate 416,414,571 of JAWDJE010000001.1, forward strand.
CTTTATGTATCTTGCAATGATTTTGCCATGCCTTGTATCTACTTGACTGCTTGGAAAAGAAAGTCCTATAAAAGTAATTCCTTTCCAAAGTGGTTGCGTGCATAAAATGCTTCTCACTTGCCTTTGCTATGCCTCCGTTTCCTCACATTGGCTGCTGCCTTGTGTTATAGGAGTGCATATGGCATGCAAGTTTTAATTTTTTCCCCACGGGTTGGACACAGAACTATTAGAAGCAGTCCTTCTCTTCTTGCACTTCCTCTACCAGTGTTGAGCATGGTTCCTATGTAGAAGATTGTTTTATTTAGAGCAGGGGTGCCCAAACTTTTCGGGCCACAGGCTGGTTATGTGCTTTAGGGGGCTGGTCATTATGGCCTATGGGCCAGATCTGGCCCCAATGCCAATTCATCCTGCCCGCAAAGCCCTCGTTGCTCCTGGAAGCTGAGTTTTACTTCCGCTTCCAGGAGCAACAAGGGCTTCATGGGACGGATGAATTGGCTTCATGGGCCCGGTCCAGCCCATAGGCCATAATTTGGGCACCCCTAATTTAGAGAAAGGGTGGATGATCTTCATTGAAATTATTTTTTTGCTCCTTTTCAGGGGGCAACCTCTAGTTTGCTGCTTTACACATGATATTTCTTGAACATACTAGAAGTAACGATTTCTGTTCACATCTTATTGCAGGATTAGCACTCCACTTTGGGTTGTTGTTTGTGAAAGTCAATATCACATTACATTTTTATAGTGGAGCCATCAGTATTCATTCTTCATTACAAAAGGTCCCTCCTATTATATATAGAACTAGCATTCCCCCCCCCGCCTCAACTTACCTTGAGGCCAGCGGTGGTGTCGCTGTGTCTTCAGCGGGGTAGCAGGGAGGAGGGGGAGTTCCTCTTCTCCCCGTTGTTCCGGGGAAGAAGGCCAGTGGTGGCCTCGCCGTGGCTTTGGCGGGTTTGGGGTAGCGAGGACGTGAGGCGCTGCGTCCGCCTTTGGCAGCCTTGCGCTCCCATTGCGTGAGCCGTTATTTTATTTTGTTTTCTGCATGCTGGCTTTTCCAACATTCTACGCACTTGTGCCCTTCACCCTGATTGGCTGAGTGGTCATGGCGTGGAGGACGCTGGAACTTGTAGTTGGTTTTTTCTGTCCGCGTTCGTGGGGCGGCTGCCCCACTTGCGGTTGGTGGACCCTTGTGGTGATACTCAGATGGTCTAAAGGCAAGCGTAGGCGGCTTGGTACGGGATAGTAGGGACGGGTGTGGGCTTGCATGCCGGACACCAACGGTTAATGCCCCTCCTTATAGGTAAAGATTGTGAGGTTTAAATTTATTGTCTTATATTCTTGAGTCTTTTTAGTCTGACAGTTGAGTCAAGGACTAGCCCACAGTTTTGTTAGGGAAAAATGTGTGAAGTATCATAAAGAAGCATATTCACACAGCAAAAGGCAAAACAATTGAAACACACAAGCACCTCTTTCCTTAGTGGACATTCATGTTGACTTGTGACTTTCTAATTATTTGCCTTGGGCTGTGGTGGCTTAGTGCCTAAGATGCTGAGCTTGATGACTTGACGGTTGGTAGGCCAGCAGTTCAAGACCCAAGTGCTGAGTGATGGAGTGAGTGCTTGTTGTCTATTCTAGGTCCTGCCAAACTAGCAGTTAAAATGGGGATTCTCAACCTGCAGCTCGTGGGCCGGATGTGGTCCACGGCACCATTTCATGTGACCCTCCACCGCCTCCACCACACCAGGAAGTGCCATGTGGTGGAGGAAGGGCAAAATGTCCATCTGGCCCCCAAAGCTGTCTGAGGGAGCGTGACATGGCCCCCAGCTTAAAAAGGTTGAGAACTCCTGAGTTAGAACATAAGAAATTGCAAGTAGATAAATAGGTGGAAACTAACAAGAGCGGACCGGAGGGGCTCTCTAATTGTACCATCGGCTAGAGGGGCTCGTCTCTAGCACAAGAAGGAGGGCCTTCTCTGTGTCCGCACCAGCCCTATGGAACCTCCTGCCAACAGAGTTGTGGTTGCAGACAGAATTGCTGCCCTTTAGGAAAGCACTGAAAACCTGGCTGGTGGGGCAGATGTGGGGCCCTGATGGAAATGTGCTTGTACAATAATTAATACCCTCCCTATTTTTATGAATGGGGTGGGTGGGTTTTAATGGGGAAGGTATTTTTATTTGTTGTTGTTTTTTTACGTTTTATTTCTGTATTTATTGTATATTTTGCTTAATCTGCTTTGTGAGCCGGCCTGAGTCGGGTATCCTGAGTGGGCGGCATATAAAAATGAAATTAAATTAAAGTAACAGTGCTCCGTGTACTCTGGTATCTAGTCATGCCTGACACATGACCACGGAAATGTCTGCAGATGTAGATAGCACTGGTTTTTTGGCTGTAAAAGGAGATGAGTCCTGCCCTTTAGAGTTATACATGACAGGCTCACAAGCAAGAGAGACCTTTAATCAATTGCCTTACCTAGCAGTGGTTTTGCCTGTCAATTTTTCTAATCTCATAAATCCCTATATATGTTTGAATTTGCTGACTTTCCCCCTCATTCTTCAGATCATAAAACATTGTATGCCCTCACCACCACCACCCCCACCCCCCCACACACAAGCCAGTTTTATCACACCAACTTTGCTAGGGTACTTGAGAGAAAATGGTTTAGCCAAGGTCACATGGTGAACTTTGTGGCAAAGTGGAGATGAATTTGAATGTCCCCAGTCCTAGAATTTATGCATTTCACACATAGGAGAATCTCACCTCTTGATACTATCAGGCTAAATGGTGCAATAATGGTGAATGGTGCAATACTCTTACTCTTCTTGCTTGATTTTAATAGTAAAAAAACGTGCAAATAGGGCTATGCCTTCTATTTCTAGAAATATGCTATTACTGTTATCATTAGCAATGCTAGTAATAATTGCTGCTATTAGTTCAATTCGATTCGATTTTTATTTATACCCCGCCCTACTTGGCTTACGCTGACTCAGGGTGGCTAACAACAATTGGCATCACAATACAATAAAGATACAACAATCCAAAAATTCAAAAATAAACATCAAAAGGCAATACAGTTAATACAATCAAAATAGCAACACAAGAGTAAGAAGCAAAAATACAGTAATAGAACAACTGTCTATCCCTACCCCAGCCCTAATACAGAAACCCATCCGTCCCCCACCTTTTAAGTCCGAGGGGGAGGGCCCCAGGCACAACTGGCAGATGGAGTGGCTGGTAAAGGGCCTCTTCACCCCTGCCAGGGCCGAAAACCATGGCGGTATTCATAGAAGCACTATCATTATTATTGTGATAGCTGCAGCGGTGGGAATTTCCCCCAGAGCAGGGCTGTACCACTACCTGGAAAAGAAGACTAGAAATTCACAGTTACAGTAATACCTCATACAACGTCCAAACGGTTCCACAAGTTTGGACTTCATACGGATTTGGACTGCATGCATGTGTCCTGCCTTTTATACTGCCCAGGCACAATGCAACCTGGGAAAAACCCAATGCCTCATACAAAGTCGCACGACTTTGTATGAGGTAACTTTTTTCAAGGAATTAGGCGATGTTGTATGAATCCGATGTTGTATGAAGCGGACTTTGTATGAGGTGTTACTGTACATGTAATAAGTACTGTACCCATAATTGTTTTGTCTCATGCTGGTATCCTTCTTTCCAGGAAGCAGCGTAGTCCTGATCTGAGAGGACAACATTCCAGGTGACATGGGAAAGAGGCAAACTGCTGCTAAAGGTAACATGGGAAAGTTCTTCAAACATCCTGAAACCTCTGCCTTGTGTGTGTACATGCCTTTTCTATCTTGAAAGAGCCTTCTCGAAGATTGTGGATACAGTACTTTTAACATTTTTAAATCACAATCAAGCGTAAATGGCAACCTTGTTCTGCCAGCTAAACTTTCTCACACCAGATCAAACCAAAGAAACTGTCACCGATACAGTATTATAGCAAGTATGCTCACCTTTCACAAGTTTAAAACTTACTAGTTCTTCCCCCAGTGTTCTCACTTCCCTTCATTAATATTTTTTTTTACTCCAGTTCCTTTTCTTCCTTCACCCAATACTCAGCCTGGTACTAACTCCAACTACTTATTTCCACCACAAAATGATATTCCTTACTTAGAGGTTAGAGAATATCAGCATTTCTAAATGCAGTTAAAGGAATTAATTGACTTTTTCTCCCATTGTTCAGATTTCAGGAAAGTGCATATCTTTGTCCTCCCTTTTTATTCCATCCCTTTTATCACACCAACCCTGCTGGGGTACTTGAGAGAGAACGGTTTAGCCAAAGTCACATGGTGAACCTTGTGGCAAAGTGGAAATGATCTGTCAACATACATCATTTGTTGTAATGGCGGGCTGGAAGGAAGACGCATGGAGGCAGCCGCATGGCAAAGTCCACCCCCAACCAAAGTCGGGGGTACGTATTTATTATCCTGCCTATGGGCTGGGATACGTGCCTAGGGCACTCGTGTCACCCCTGTACAGAAGCTTGCATACATGGCATTTCCCCATGAGTCCCGTGATTCCCATGACTGGGGGCTACTCTGTGGCTGCCTGGTTAATGGACAACTCGCACTAAATTGCCTTGGGTTGGCGAAACCCATTGTTCCTGTCCTAAACTCGGAGTCTATGTGTATTGACTCGGGCACCTAATCTTTGTCCCCTGTTTGCCCCTGCTTGCTTGCCCAACTCTATTTGCCCTCAGCCTGGGCTATTGTTCATCTTTAACTAGCCCGCTTATCTTCCCAATTTCCCCTCCAGCCGAGCCCGGTTGGTCCCCAGATCTGTTGACACTGAGCGAACCCCTGAGGAGAGGTTTAATTGCCAATTATTCCTGCGGGCAACCCACAATTTGTAAGACTGGGGGCTTTTTGCCTGTATCAGTAAAGCCAGCTTTTTGAAATATTGATTACACTAACAATTGTGTGGAAAAATGAAAGGTACAGAGTTGGGCAGCAGATAAACTGCTTTCTTCATAGGGTAGGAAGAGAAAAAAGTTATCAAAGTTCAGGTTTTATGACACACCTAACAAGAGAGTCAAATGCCTATGAGAGGTGCTTTTAAAAGCTAATTATCAGTGGACCCAGTTAGGATTCTGGAGGAACCAGTTTCTAGATGTAGTCAACCTAAGTATTTAAGCTTCTTCTTCTGTGTCTAGGCTAGACATGAAACAGCCAAAATGAAGGCACCTTTTTTGGTGAGTTCATTCTGCAGTTCCTTTTGCCTGACCAAGTGTGAAAGATTAGCGAGCAACACAAGGTTGCCATTACCAATTGGGATTCAAAAATACCACAATCTTTGAGGAGGTTCTTTCTGTGTACCGCAGTATTTAAGCTGGAAAATGAATAATAACTGCAGGTTCATGTCTTTATGGCCGTAGTTTATGGCCAATTCAGAGATTGTTTGGTGCAAACAAGTAGCGATAAATATTTTTTAATATTGTTACATGGTTAGATTGCAGTGAGAGGGAAAGGTCTTGTAGCTGGGGGTTATCTAGCAGACTTCATCAAAAAGTCCAGTACAGTGGACCCTCGATTAATGACGTGTCCAAACAGCATCATTTTTGATTAACGACGCTATGACGCTCGCAATGTGATTGTTCGAATAATGACGTTATTCGAATAACGACGGTATTTTTACCGTCGTTATTCGAATAACAACATTTTTGTTGTTATTCGAATAACGTTATTTGAATAGTGACGCTACTTGGGGAACCAAGTAACGTTGTTATTCAAGGGTCCACTGTAAATGTGTTTTAATTCCGCTTCCAGGATTGGTGAGGGCGTTGGGGGCCGGATGAATTGGTGTTGGAGGCTAGGTTTGTCCTGCGGGCCGTAGGTTGAGAATGCCTGTTCTGTGTGAAGGAAGTTATTGTTAGAATTTGTGTATAGTGTATGTATACTTAAACTTCCATTTTAAAAAGTTAGGAAAAGTAATTATTCAGAGAAAACCCTGTCCACTTTATGAGTGTGACATATTGTGCTTCTGTATGCATGATTTAAAATGCCAGGAAGTAGCCCAAAATTGCTGCATAATATTGTGCACATCTTGACTGGTGCCATTGGTGTTGCCAAAATTCAGGCTGCCTTTTGGTATGTAAAGCTTGACATTCTTTTTCCTACTGACAATGTGGCCATTTTATTGTGCAGCAATTTGTCCAGAATTTCAAAGAAAAGCAAGGAGAGATAAGGAACACTACCTAAAAGAACAGTGCAGAGAAATGGAGGAAAACAACAAAAGAGGCAGAACCAGAGATCCTTTCAAAAAAATTGGGGAAATCAAGGGAACATTTAAAGCAAAAATGACCATGATAAGGGACAAAGACGGAAAGGAGCTAGCTGATGCATAAGAAATTAAGAAAAGATGGAAAGAGTACACAGAGGAACTTTACAAAAAGGACCTCAACACTCCCGATAATCACAATGATGAAGAAATTGAACTTGAGCCAGACATCCTGGAGAGCGAAGTCATAAAGGCCCTAAAGAGCACTGCAAACAACAAAGCTAGTGGAGATGATGGTATCCCAGTTGAATTCTTCAAAGCGCTAAAAGATGACGGCGTCAAATTACTGCATTCAATATGCCAGCAGATTTGGAAAACAAAACAGTGGCCACAGGATTGGAAAAGATCAGTATACGTCCCAATCCCAAAAAAGGGCAATGCCAAAGAATGTTCAAATTATTGAACAATCGCGCTCATCCCACATGCCAGCAAGGTGATGCTCAAGATAATACAGGATAGACTTCAGCAGCATGTGGAGAGAGAATTACCAGAGGTGCAGGCTGGTTTCAGAAGAGGCAGGGGGACTAGATTGCCAACATACGTTGGATCATGGAGAAAACAAAGGAATACCAGAAACAAGTTTACTTTTGTTTTATTGACTACACTAAGGCATTTGACTGTGTGGACCACAACAAGATGTGGCAAGTAATTAAAGATATGGGAATACCAGAGCACCTCATATGCCTCCTGAGAAATCTGTACATGAATCAAGAAGCAACAGTTAGGACAGAACATGGAATAACAGAGTGGTTTGGAATAGGAAAAGGAGTAAGACAAGGCTGCATTTTGTCACCATGCCTATTCAACCTATACACAGAGCACATAATGCGCAGTGCAGGGATGGAGGAATCACAATATGGGATTAAAATAGCTGGGAGAAACATCAATAATCTGAGATATGCAGACGATACCACCCTAATGGCAGAAAGTGAGGAAGACCTAAAGAATCTCTTGATTGGGCTGAAGGAGGAGAGTGCAAAAGCTGGCTTGAGACTCAATATCAAGAAAACCAAGATAATGGCAACAGGCCCCATCAGTTCCTGGAAAATAGACGGGGAAGAAGTAGAAGCAGTGACAGATTTTACTTTCTTAGGATCAAAGATCACTGCAGATGGGGATTGCAGCCATGAAATAAAAAGGCGACTGATTCTTGGGAGTCAAGCGATGAGAAACCTGGGGAACATAGTGAAAAGCAGAGACATCACATTGCAAACAAAAATTAGACTAGTCAAAGCAATGGTTTTCCCAGTAGTAATGTATGGATGTGAGAGCTGGACAATTAGGCAGAAGAATAGATGCCTTTGAAATGTGGTGTTGGAGGAGGGTTTTGAGAGTCCCCTGGACAGCGAGGAGAACAAATAGGTCAATTTTAGAAGAAATTAACCCTGACTGCTCATTGGAAGGTCAAATAGTAAAGATGAAGCTAAAATACTTTGGACATCAAATGAGAAGGGAGGATTCACTTGAGAAAGCATTGATGTTGGGAAAGGTGGAGGGCAAAAGAAGAAGGGGGCATCCAAAGATGAGATGGATAGATGGTATTGTAGACACAATGGGCACAGAGCTGGGAGGGCTGAGGGGGATGGTGGAGGACAGAGGCGCCTGGAGGAAAATGGTCCATGGGGTCGCAAAGGGTCGGAGTCGACTGTGCGACTGAACAACAACAATTTTTAACCATTTTCTGACATATTGTATCATGGATACAGAAGCACAATATCCCACATTCATAAATTGGATCGTTTTTGGGATGGATGCAGATCAGCATATGAGGGAAAACATTACCTGCTCATTGCAATAAATTTCATTTCAAACTTTTCAAACTGCAATACTTGATTAGAAAAATTAGAGATTCCTTGAGTGTAGGAGATTTTCAGTATTAACCGCCTGTTCAGCATGGAAGAGTAAAATGCCTTGGGGTTGTTTTTTTATTTTAAAAATAGATTTTAGCAAAAATGAAATGGCAAAACTAATCTTCATGATGATCTGATAAACATGGTGGGAGAGATCTGAGGTATCATTGCAAGGTGCAGCATAATCCTCATCAGTTCTATTTTTAATCAGTTCCTAGACTTGCAGGCAGGTTACTGGAATCCTAGCCATCTGTCTACCAACTTGTTCTTTGAACTGGATTTGCTGAGAGGAAAATGTTGATACTTTATCTTCACACAGAAAAGAAGTTGATTATTTCTTGTTAGAAATGTTTATGATTGCAATAGACCAGGGTTTCCCCAGTCCCAACCCGCGACACCATTCCATCCGGCCCATCGCTTCCTCCACCACACCTGGAGGTGGAAGTGGGCATGTTTACATCAGCCGTAAAACACGCGTGCATGCGCAGACACACCCACGGCTGTTTAAACACTGAAGTGGGCACATTTATGACAGCTATAAATGTGCCCACTTCTGGGGGCATGATCCGGCCTGCTCAGTCATATCATCTGGAGAATCAGGATGTTTTCCCCCCTTAAAAGCTATACATGAAACAGTGTGTTGAAGTGAAGGAAAACTACCATGTCCAAAATTATTTAGCTTTCCTTCAATCTTGAATTCATTACAGAACATGAGTGAAAGACGGAATTACTGCTTGGGGGAGATGTTGACTATCAAGGCAGAACCCTGCTCTCCATGCCAGGAAGAGGATTATGGGCAGCTTTGGTAAGAGAATATGTGGAATCAGTGTATGCAGATTTTAAACCCCAGGAAAACATTCTATATTGGTTTGTGTAAATGGGGTGCAGGCTCATCTACCATGAAATTTGTGCATATTGCAAAATATTCTTAAGACATATTCTAGGTTGCATTTCAATGTATTTATGGAATCTGTTGGGCCTAGGTGTAATTTTCTGCAATGCAAATATATACACAAACATACAAGTGTTCTCTGCCTGTGTGTGTCTTGTTCTCTTGCTCCCAGTTCGCAACTTGCTATGGAACACAACAGACAGATGTGCAGTCTCAAGAGTGGCCAACGGGAGAAGTCTAAACAGCAGGCTGGGTTGAAATAGAAGCAAGGAGGACAATGCTGCAGGCAAAAGTGTGGTCAAAGTGCATGCAGGGTTATGCCATAAAGCACACTTCTGCTAATAGATTGGTTCTGTCAGGAAGTAGCCAGGGGAGTAATTGAAGTTGCTGTGCTTGTGAGGAGTTCAAGCAAGAAAGAAACAGACAAGGCAGGAGTTTTAGAGAAAACAAGAGATAGAGATTGGATCATTTATTGTGCCGCCCTGAACTCAACTTCTAGCTTTCCAGCATCAAGTCTCAAAAGGAAGAGTGCTCACCTCTCAGCAAGGCCTTTGATCGAAGAGGAAGCCTCTACTTCCTTGGAGGCCTCCCTTGTAAGCACACACTGTACTGGGTTGTCTCCTGTCTGGCTTGTGCCTTGATTTGACACTGCTTTCTTGGACCAAGAGGATGCCCTCCTCTTCCCTGAGCCTGTATAAGGCTCATTCAGGGCCTCCAACCACCAGAGGCACTTGACTACCATTTCGATCTGAAGAACAGCATTCTTGTAGGTTTACTCAAAATCCTGAGAACATGAGCACTTTGTATTTTCATTACGTGAAGACATTTTTTGAAAGTATGTGCAAACTGTTCATACAACAGATTTAATGTATGAGAAATTCAAATCATATTTGCCTCAGAGTTTTAAAAGCATTATTTTCGTCCTGTATATAATTTCATTTTTTCTTCTCCTAGCAAAATATAAAACTCTTACATTATCTCTTTATTCATTTGTTTTCTCATCAGCTCTGGAAAGTTTGACTCCCAGTCTATGGATTTACAACCTAAAAAACTGAAAGGAAAGCAAGATTTGATCATGTCCAAGAGTTTTCAGCAAGTGGATTTCTGGTGTATGTATCCTGTGTTGGCCAAAATATTTCTTTTTTCCCCTGCTCAAACTATTAATAAGAAAAAGTGGGGAAAGAGGAGTATCAAGTAAAGGGGAGTGACCATTCAAGGGAGAAACAAAGGGAGAAACCTTTGGGTTATGGAAGTGGAGGGGAAATAAGAGAAGAAAAGGATGCAGAATTGTCTGGTGCAAAGATAAAGCCAAAAGCCAAAAAGTAAAAATAATATATAAATAGGCACAGGCAAGAAAGTGTTAACAATTTAGGAATATGAATATGAATATAATATGGACCAAAAGAATTAAAATAGAGGAAAAATAAGAGAAGGAGATGGGGAATAGTGAAAGAAGGAATTTAGAATAGAAGGGATAGGCTCTCCCTCCTCCTCCCCCCACCCCCTAAATGGGAGCGGCCAGGCAATGATTGGCCTGGCCGGGGGGGGGGGGGGAATGAGATTTTTGAGTGTTGCGTGTTGGTGGGTGGAGGGTTATATGTTACATGTTGCATGTTATATGTTTTATGTTATATGTTATAAAATAAAACTGCAAAAAAAAGGGGAAAAAGAAAAAGTGGTCATTGGGAGGCCTATCATAGCCACCTGAGTAGAGATAAGTAAAGTTAAGATATCCTTTCTTTTCAAGCGCATGTTAAAGAAGTTACATTTTTAGTCTGTGAGTCCTAGAACTTTCTCACCAGCATTGTCAATTCTAGCCAGTATTGTATGGGACATTCTGAAAGTTTTAGTCCAGAAAGTACCATTTTCAAATTCAGAAAGTAGTATTTTGAAGCCACTTCCTGAGGCTTTAAATTGCATCACTTAGAGGAGGGGTTCTCAGAGGTTCCCTACCCTTTTGGGCTGCGTGCCAGTCACATTGTTGAGTGTGCCTGTCACATGGTACTTCCCACCCAGAAGCAGAAGTAAAATGTGCCTGTGCATGTGCCCACACACTTCTGGGAGTGGTGAGGGCAACGCAGGCCATATGAATTGGTGTCGGGGGCCAGATTTGGCCCACGGGCCATAGGCTGGGAACCCCTGACTTCGAGATTAGGCATTAACTTTTGCCAAAAAGCCTTTTAAGCCCATTTGCAGAGCTTTTGCATAGACATTAGGTGACATGTTCCCTCTCTCATTATGGAATTTTAGACATGAAAATCAAAATGTTGTAATCTTGTTGATAACTCTTGTTGCCCAGAGTAATTTCTGTTTCTTTCCTCTCCTTCAGTCTGTGAGTCCTGCCAGGAGTATTTTGTGGATGAATGTCCAAATCACGGCCCACCCGTATTTGTATCAGATGCTTCAGTACCCATTGGCATCCCTGACCGAGCTGCTCTGACTGTCCCACCTGGCATGGAAGTGGTGAAAGAACCTAACGGAGAACGAGATGTGCGCTGCATGGGAGAGGTTATTCCGAAAGGCCGTATCTTTGGACCTTATGAAGGGAAGCTGTCTAGTCAAGACAAGTCAGCTGGATTCTTCTCTTGGCTGGTAAGCATATGCTGACCATGTTTCTGGCAGTGTGAATATAGAAGGAATTAGTTAAGTAAATGTTTTCAGATTTATGCTGAGGAAATAAATGCCTATAGTTCTTCTGTACAGAGCAAAGGAAAAATTGAAATGTAGGCTGGAGAAAAATACCTCGGACTGCAAGGCAAAATTTTCATACTAGTGCAGATTCAGATCACTCGTAAACAGTTTTGCAGGCCGTTCATCAACTCCCTTCTTAGTTGAGTGGTTATGCTGTCAAGGAGACAATTAAAAAGCTAATCATAATTGCTGCATTTCCCTTTTTTCTGATTACATACCATTGTGCTATAATTTCTTCTCTAGATTGTTGATAAGAACAACCGCTATAAATCCATAGATGGGACAGATGAGACGACATCCAATTGGATGAGGTAAGACTGGTTTACTTCTATATTCGCACTTCACACACTTCTTCATTGACCTCCATAACCTAGAGAAGGAACCGTAAATATTACTTCTCTCTTGTGGTTAGTTCTTTGAAATGACTATTGTCCATCTGCATTTGACTGCTGGCATTCCAATTTTGTCACTAAAACATTCTTAAAAGAAACAATCTTCAGTTCTCCATTTCTGAGAATAAGGTTTCATTTGGGTGAAAGAAGAAACTTCCTCAGATCTTCACATAATGCATTCCTTTCAGAAGTGGTTCTGTCTATATATTTTCCCTTTCAATTTTAATTATTTTAGTCCACCCCCACCCAACAGTCTTGACAAATGAGGAGGTAATGTGTATTGTCTATATATTTCTTATCTAGGAAATCCTAAAAGTAACAGTCGTCTTTTCTTCTTCTTCTTGGATTTTTGTTCATCTCTGTTGGCAGCTTTATTGGAGATAATGGCTCTAATTAGAGAAATAGAACTCATTAGCATGTGTGTTTCTTCTGCAAAATGAGAAACATGCACAAATATCGCCGTCAATGATATTTCTTCACTGATCTTTGCAAGCAAGAAGCCTATTGTTCCCTCTTGTTTTATTTAAATGCCTTTATTGCTACAGTAAAAAAAAATCCCTAGTGGTGTGGTCTTGTTTGCTTCATTGCCAACAATGTAGCTTTTGAGGAAGTGTATGTGAAATAGAGTGTGTGTGCATCACAGATAAGATATGGTTTCATAACAACAGAATTGAAAGTGCCTTGAAGAGACTTAAGAAAAATGCTAGATTTTGGTTCAACATGCCGTGGAGAAATGACTCTTTTCTCTGTTTTTGGCACCAAACAGTATTGCTGTGGGGTGGTGAGAAGTGAAGGTCCTTAATGTGCTGGCATTGGATAAAAAATAATATCTTTGGATTTTTGCCTCATTCTCCATCATACCTGTCAACCTTCCCGATTTGACCGGGATTACCCCGTAAATTGACGTCGATTGACTTCATAACCCGCCCCCCGCTGCCAAAAACCCGTAATTTGGCAGTGGGGGAAACGCTTTCCGCGCATGCGCGGAAGGGTTTTACCCCTTCCACGCATGCACGAAAGCGCTACGTCGCTTGCGTAAGGGCTGCATGCGTGGAACGCATGCGTGGAACGCGACCTGCGCACAAGCGATGTGCGCAGGTCCCGTTTTCCGGAGCCGCGGGTTGACAGGTATGTTCTCCATGTATATAATCCTTTTAAAATAAACGTAATACACACATATAAGTCAGCTATTGGCTTCTGATGATGAATTTGATTACTGAATTAAGTATTGTTTGATGGAAGTACTTCTGTGTGGGTTGCCCTAAAACTCTGCCATTCTGCTGTCATGCTTTTGGTTGAGAGGATAATGTCTGTTATAAGAAATACAGTAAAACCCCGACTTACATATGCCTCGAGTTACATAATGGTTTTTGCCTTTATTTATTTATTTATTTCTTTTTCGTGCGTCTATTGCCGTGCAACTCGACAACGACTCTGGGTGGCTCACAGCAATAGACAACGTTAAAACTAACTAAGAACACATAAAATCCCATTAAAATTCCAGATAATTTACCCACCCCACCCACGTTCATAAAAAGAGAATCTCAATTGTTTAAACAAGCCATCAGACGTGGGTCACCCCTCCATCGGCGCCCCACACCTGCCCCGCCAGCCAGGTTTTCAGTTCTTTCCTAAAGGGCAGCAATTCCGTCTGCAGCCATAATTCTACTGGCAGGAGGTTCCATAGGGCTGGTGCGGACACAGAAAAGGCCCTCCTTCTTGTGCTAGAGAGACAAGCCCCTCTAGCAGATGGTACAAGTAGAGAGCCCCTCCAGCCCACTCTAGTTGGACGGACAGATGTTCTTCGGATGACATGGTCTCTTAAGTATCCTGGCCCACTACTATGTAGAGCTTTAAAGGTCTACATAGGTCAGCACCTTGAATTGCACCCGGACACATACTGGTAACCAGTGCAGCTCCTGAAGTAATGGCGAGGCACGAGCATAACGCCCGCACCACATCACCACCCGGGCAGCCGCGTTCTGGATCATCTGCAGGCTCCGAATGGTCGTCAAGGACAGCCCCATGTCCTGATTTACATAAATGTCCCGATTTACATAACACAATTTCCTATGGGTTTGCTTTGAGTTACGTAAAAAAAAAAATCATTTTTCCTATGGGGTTGCTTCGATTTACATAAATATCATTTTCCTATGGGTTTGCTTCGAGTTAAGTAAAAAAATCATTTTCCTATGGGCTTGCTTCGAGTTATGTAAAAGTTCATTTTTTCTATGGGCTTGCTTTGAGTTATGTAAACGTTCATTTTTCCTATGGGTTTGCTTCGAGTTAAATAAAAAACCGATTTACATAAAAGCCTACAGAACAGACTTTTTACGTAAGTAGGGATTTTACTGTAGTTGATTATGTGCTTTGTCCATGTTTTGTCTATCTTATGTGTCTTATGTACTGTATTTGCCAGAGTATACAGACTCTGTTTTTACATTGTATTTTAGTGGGGGAAAGTGCATCTATACGCTGGCAAATACAGTATTTGCCAGCGTATAAGACACATCAGACTATAAGATGCACTCTATTTTTCCGGTGTATTTTAAGGGTGGGGAAGTGTGTCTTACACAGTAATTACCTTTTTTGTAGAAATCTGTTTATTTGCTACAGAGGTGATGGGGCGGGGGAGCTTTAGGTACTCCGGGACATGAAATTACCATATTTGCTGGCATTTAAGACCCACTTCCATACATTGGGAAAATGGAATGTGTCTTGTATTGTTTATAGTGGCCTATAGTGGGCTATTTTGGTAATAACAGGGTGCATCTTATACTTCGATGCGTCTTATATTCTGGCAAATATGATATATAAAGAAAGTAGAAAGACTGTATTTATTGCAGTTAAACAGAAACAATTGAAAAAGAAAATATGGTATTCCTACTATATTGACATTGACATTGCTTCCCTCCAATATGTCTATCTATTTAGGAAGATAGACATGCTGGGGGGAACATTTGCATAAGCATATGTTGTAGTGTTTGTAGACATCAATGTTCTCTAAACTATAGATTGTGGAGTTGCTTATCTTCCTGCTTTTTTACCGTCTTATTCTCAGATGATCTCTTGTTACAGATAAAGGAATTTCTGTCACAGTCAGATTGACCCTAAATGAGAACAGTTCCCCCTACCCCATGCGTAAAGCACAGCAGACACTTGTTCTCTATCTTTGAAACATCCCCACTCCTGATTCTTGGTCCTTGCCAAAAAACCAAAATCCTCAATTTGTCCCAGCATACCTGCATAAACTAATCTGCAGGTGCACACCCTTGCATAATTATTATTGATAGGCAATGAACATGACAAAGTTCCTTTTTTCATTTATTTAACTACATGAGTAAATATGTGTAAATGCAACCATATATAGTTTATCAATGTAAAGCTTTAAGGATGACAAAACATAAATCTTAAATGGAGTTAGACTTTATAACGTAACAGGCAGAATCATTCGAAAGAGCTGATTACCTATGATAGATGCACTTATAGTACCAGTTTGACAAAGTAAATACGTCACTTACATATTATGATTTGAATGTATGGACTTACAAATTAACTATTGATTTCAATAATCGATAATAATAATAAATACAGTAAAACCTCGCATAAAGAGCACCTCGCTTAGAGACTAACTCGCTTAAAGAGCAGGATTTTCTCTGAGTGGTCGCCTCACTTAACAATTAAATCGCGGTTTGCGATCCCCCCGCCAGAAGTCACAGTTGGTCACTTACAATGGTGTTTCACTTAAAGAGCAAACTTGCTTAAAGAGAACTCCCGTGGAATGCATTATGCTCTTTAAGCGAGGTACCACTGTACTTCTATGTAGTTTTGACATGGTAACTTAACACTATGTGATAATATACAATTGAACATTTTAACACATAACAGAATAGATATGAGTGAACATAACACAAGCAGAACATAGAATTATTAAAAACAACAAAATGAAAATAGTTGGTTTCAGCACTTAGTGCAATTAAAGGCATTTATATGTTTTTTTTAATGACAAAGAGAAAAATAACAGTCAAGGCAAATACAACTTATTAAGTTTACCAACCAACACACAAATCATTTGAGTGAGAGCAGATACCCTTCTGATGTCTCTGCACTGGTAAAAATAAAATGAGATACATGAAAGGTTGTCTGCTACAATGCGTATCTGAGAATGCATTTTTTCCTGAAGCAGGAAAAATACCAGAAAAAAAGGATCCAGGGGTGATCCAGGAAATTACCGACCTGTCAGTTTGACATGTGTCCCAGGTAAAGTGATGGAAACCATCCTAAAAGATAGAATTAATAGGCACATAGAAGAGAAGGCGCTGCTAAAGGAGAGCCAACATGGCTTTTACAAGGGCAAATCATGCCTCACTAATCTGTTGGAATTTTTTGAGAGTGTCAACAAGCATGTGGATAAGGGGGATCCAGTTGACATTGTTTATCTCTACTTTCAGAAGGCTTTTGACAAGGTCCCACACCAAAGGCTCTTGAATAAACTTACCAGTCATGGAATAAAGGGCCAGGTCTTGTCCTGGATCAGCAACTGGCTAAGGGACAGGAAACAGAGGGTAGAACTAAATGGACACTTCTCCAAGTGGAGGGAAGTAAAGAGTGGGGTCCCCCAAGGTTCAGTACTGGGACCCCTGCTTTTCAACCTCTTCATAAATGATCTAGAGGTAGGAGTAAAAAGCAAGGTAGCCATATTTGCTGACGACACTAAATTATACAGGGTAGTGAAAACTGTGAGAGATTGTGAGGAGCTCCAGAGGGATCTCTTGACACTGGGGGAGTGGGCAAAACAGTGGCAAATTAGCTTCAACATTCGTAAGTGCAGAGTGATGCATGTTGGGGCAAAGAACCCCAATTACATTTATAAACTGATGGGGTCTGAACTCTCTGTGACAAACCAGGAAAGGGACCTTGGTGTCCTGGTGGACAACTCAATGAAGGTGTCAACCCAGTGTGCGTCAGCAGTGAAAAAAGCAAACTCAATGCTAGGGATCATTAGGAAGGGTATAGAAAATAAGTCAGCAAGTGTCATTTTGCCTCTTTATAAATCTATGGTCATGCCCCATCTGGAATACTGTGTACAGTTCTGGTCGCCATACCTCCAGAAGGGTATTATGGAGTTGGAAAAAGTGCAGAGGAGGGCAACCAGAATGATTAGGGGACTGGAACACCTTCCTTACCATCTGAGGCTGCAACGGTTGGGCCTTTTCACTCTTGAACGACGACGTCTAAGAGGTGACCTGATTGAAGTTTATAAAATCATGCACGGTGTGGACAAAGTAGATAAGGAAAAACTGTTTTCCCTATCGCATAACACTAGAACTAGGGGACACTCCATGAAACTTTTGGGTACCAGTTCTCAAACAAATAAGAGAAAGTACTTTTTCACCCAGAGGATTACTGGTCTATGGAACTCCCTGCCAGAAGAAGTGGTGACAGCTGTCAGTCTTGACAGCTTTAAGAAAGGATTAGACAAGTTCATGGAGGACAAGGGTATCAATGGCTATAATTATGGATACTTAAGGACAACCTCGGGGTTGGAGAGATAGGCAGGATATCTCTCAATATCATTTCCAGGGAATCCTAAGCAGGTGAAGGCATCTGCTTGGGAATACCCTGAAGGAAATCGTGAGCCACTGTGTGAGACAGAATGCTGGACTGGATGGGCTGTGGCCTGTTCCAGCAAGGCTGTTCTTATATTCTTATGTACCATTGGCATGAATTTGTTTAAGGTGGATCTCCCAGCTTGCCACACAATGATCATGGAGCCATCTCCTGTGGCACATATGAAATGAGACATGCAGGATTTAACACTGGGACTGCCGCAGCCTTGAGGAAATTATCAAGGTGTGCCTTCACAGCCAATCCATCTGGCATGGCCTCTTCCACCTCCATGACCATTGTGAATCAGAGTTCCTCCTCCGCTCATTTTGCCATTGGGCCCAAAATGATGTTTTCCAGTGGGACCTCAAGGGCTTATCTGCCCACAGCCATTGGCCCCTTTAGGGAGTCAGGTTATTTACTGCTGCCCAACACTCAGCGTTCACTGGCTGTAGGGCCTACTCTAATCACTGGCTGTAGGGCCTACTCTATTACCGTAGCGGTATATACGGCCAGACATGTCATCAGAGATACAATATCACATTAAACTTGGCTGTATGCTTATTGCATATGATTCACAACTTGTGAAAACAAGCAGGGCATGTTTGATTTATTATGTTAACAGGGGGGAGACAGGATTAAATCACTGTCAGTGATCATTTTAGGTTTTAAATGAAGGCATACAGGCAGATAAAGCTTCGTTAATCAAACCAGGCAAAGAAAATAATGGTTCAAATGCTTAAAAATCAAAGCATACACTTTATTCATTTCAAAATACAGACTGTTAATACAGAAGGCAAATTAAATCGGTAAGTTTCTAAGTACAGCAGACCATTGTCCGTCCCTGCCTCCTTGGCAAATTATATCCCTAGCTCTGTCTCAAGTTACAAACACAAAACATTAAGCATACCTATTTGGTGACGTCACAGGCAGTGTGGGAGCATGTGAACTGGGCAGAAGGCCTATCATGGCTATCTTGGTTGGTGACAGGGGAGTGTGTGTGTGTGTCTAACATGGCACTGGTTGTCTTTCCCAAATCCTGCATTCCTTATTGCTTTATAGGGAAGCTTTTGCTAGGAACTGTTGGATAGCTCAGTGGTTTAGGTATCTAGATGTAAAGCCAGAGCTTGGGAGTTTGGTTCCCCACTGCGCCTCCTGGGCAGAGGTTGGACTTGATGACCTGTAGGGTCCCTTCTGGATTAGCCAAAAGTTTATCTAATCCAGCATCTCGTGTCCACATAATTTATACAGATACCTATGGGAATCCCCCAAACAGAATATGAATGCAGAAGCATACTTCTACTTGAACTCTGCAGCAAATGCTATATAGAGGTATGCTGGTACTGATACTAGGTGTAACGTATAGCCATCACAACTAGGAATCTTTCAATAGATTTAGCATAATAAAGAACTCTTTAGATTAGGTCAAAGTAGGCAACCTACGGCCCGTGGCGCCAAATAATCCAGCCCCTTCCCTCGCTCAAGCTGCCGCCACTGCCGGAATCAGCTGCAGACTCATTTATGGCTGCCGCAGACGCGTTTATGACAGTCACAGATGTGTTTATGTGAAAGAGAATAAACCGTTTGAGGCAGAACACTCTAGTACTGTAGCTTTAAGTTAGAGACAAAAACTCTCCTCGGTGTGCTTTACACAATTTATTCATCTTGTAAACTTCTTAATTTCTAAATAAAGTTCATGTTCATGTTGTAACAATGTTTGATGCAAAAACCTTCAAGTAATTGCTCCAATTTACAAAAAGTCAGTTCAACTCAAATTTCCACAAGAATCCTCTTGAAAATCCAAAAGAATATTTCTTACGTTAGTTAATATATAAGAATATCCAAAACCACTCTAGTAACTGGTTGGCACTCCCTGGATTAGATGGTTTGAATCTGGAGACCAAGTGGAGTGTAGCTGATTATGCACAACATCCAGAGGGGAAGTACGGACTGTATAATTTAATTTTCATGGTGTTTGTCATTTAATAAATTTATCCTGTTCTAGTTTGCTTGCTTGTGTGGCAGAACCTCTCACACATGATGTAAATATTTTATTTCACACATTAATGTGACTGCCCGGTCAGATTTAGTATGCAGCCTGTTAGATTCAATATGTGAGTTTTATTGTTTGTTCTGCTGAATGCTTGCTGGATGCATGATAAATTTTTGTTGAAGTCCAGGGAAGGGGGGGGGCAGAAAGACATTAGATTAGGGGTGCTCAAACTACGGCCCGGGGGCAGGATCCGGCCCCCAACGGCACTTCATCTGGACCACGAAGCCCTCGTCACTCCTGGGAACGGAAGTAAAACACGTCTCTATGGGTGCATTTTACTTCAGTTCCAAGGAACAACAAGGGCTTTGCGGGATGGATGAATTGGTGTCAGGGGCCAGATCTGGCCCCGGGCCATAGTGACTGGCCCCCTGAACCACTTGACTGGCCCGTGGCCCCAAAAGCTTGGGCACCCCTGTATTAGATACATTTTGCAAGTCACATGGTACCTGCTAAATCTGTATAGTACCATATCAGAGAACATATGAGTGTGAATGTGATTTTTGCAGATACCATCCCCAGATTATCTGCCTCTTCTTCCTTTCTCCTGAGTCAAATTGTTCATTTCCAAATAAACTATAGTCTTTTTTATGGTCTCATTGTTTCTCTCAATACTCTTTTATTTGTTAAAGTCATCTGGCAGTATCAGGTGGATTTTATTTCACCTATTTGAAAATGGATTATCCTGTATCCTTTGTATTAAAAAAGGAAGTGATAGCTATTAATCATCTAAGAACAACAGGAAGGGATTTAGAGGTGCCTTAGACTGACAAGTTTTATTTGGCATACATTTAGTTCTTACATAATTTCATTTTAAAAAATAAACCAGTCCTTTTAAATCTCCAGAATTATATCAAAATGTATGTTATTTTACCATCTTTTGGGTTTGTTTGTTTGTTTATTTCATTTCATTTATATGCCACTTTTCTCTCAGAATTGGGACCTTGACTTTTTATTTTGATTGAAGAATGATTAAATATTTCAATATGGATAAAGGTTCAACTTCCTGTTTTTTAAGTGCAAAGATTGTTTGCTAAAATCGAATGTGGTGTGTGTGGCTTATAAATTTAACCCCACCATCTCATTTTCATGACTGCTTTTTAAGAAGCAATATACAGTATATGCTATCTATTATATATTTAGTGGAAAAGTTGACTGCTTTCTCTTGAGTATAGCGAAGAACTTCACCAGCCCTCGAGTGAATGTATTTCTTATTTGTAGTACTTTGGAAATGTTATGTTGATTTCCTTTTGCTGTTTATACTTTGTGGTACTTTGAACCCAAGAAACATGACTGACCGAAAGATGAAGCCCAAATTCTCCAAGGAAGAGCTAAACATTCTGGTCACTGAAGTGACCATGAATGAAGCCCGGCTTTTTGGAATGGAGATGTTATGTCTGTCCCATGCAGACAAGGAGAAGATCTGAGAAAGTGTAGCAAGAAAAATCACTTCTATTAGCCAGGTCCCCAGATCTGTGAAAGATATTAAGCACAGATGGGATGACATGAAGAGGACCAAAGACAAACTGGCAGTCATGCAGAGGTCCCTCTCCAGTCCCACCAACCCAGGAAGGCCCTCGGCTATTATCCTGACAGCCCACGAGAGAGCCATCAAGTCGACGCTGCATTCGTTACATCAGATACACGGCTTCCTGAGAGCGGATCTGGACGTGGTTGACAGTCCATCAACCAGTTGTAAGTATTGTCTCTCCTTCTTTATCCCCTGCTCCACAGATCAGTTGTGACAAAAATGTATTAATCAGGTCAGCTTCTTTCTAGTCAAGCCATTGTTTTGTTTTACTCTTGGCATTTCTTGTTATACTTGGTTCTTTATTGCCCATGTGTAGGTGATGTCACTTACTGTTGTTGTTGTTGTTCAGTCGCATAGTCGGTTCCGACCCTTTGCGACCCTATGGACCATTGCTCTCCAGGCGCCTCTGTCCTCCACCATCCCCCTCAGCCCTCCCAGCTCTGTGCCCATTGTGTCCACAATGCCATCTAGCCATCTCATCCTTGGCCTCCCCCTTCTTCTTTTGCCTTCCACCTTTCCCAACATCAGTGCCTTCTCAAGTGAATCCTCCCTTCTCATTTGATGTCCAAAGTATTTTAGCTTCATCTTTACTATTTGACCTTCCAGTGAGCAATCCGGGTTAATTTCTTCTAGGATTGACCTATTTGTTCTCCTCGCTGTCCAGGGCACTCTCAAAACCCTCCTCCAACACCACATTTCAAAGGCATCTATTCTTCTGCGTTCAGCCTTCCTAATTGTCCAGCTCTCACATCCATACATTACTACTGGGAAAACCATTGCTTTGACTATTCTAATTTTTGTTTTCAGTGTGATGCCAGGTTTCTCATTGCTTGTCTCCCAAGAATCAGTCGCCTTTTTATTTCATGGCTGCAATCCCCATCTGCAGTGATCTTTGATCCCAAGAAAGTAAAATCTGTCACTGCTTCTACTTCTTCCCCATCTATCTTCCAGGAACTGATTGGGCCTGTTGCCATTATCTTGGTTTTCTTGATATTTAGTCTCAAACCAGCTTTTGCACTCTCCTCCTTCAGCCCAATCAAGAGATTCTTTAGGTCTTCCTCACTTTCTGCCATTAGGGTGGTATCGTCTGCATATCTCAGATTGTTGATGTTTCTCCCAGCGATTTTAATCCCATATTGTGATTCCTCCATCCCTGCACTGCGCATTATGTGCTCTGTGTATAGGTTGAATAAGCATGGTGACAAAATGCAGCCTTGTCTTACTCCTTTCCCTATTCCAAACCACTCTGTCACTCCATGTTCTGTCCTAACTGTTGCTTCTTGGTTCATGTACAGATTTCTCAGGAGGCATATGAGGTGCTCTGGTATTCCCATCTCTTTAATTACTTGCCACATCTTGTTGTGGTCCACACAGTCAAATGCCTTAGTGTAGTCAATAAAACAAAAGTAAACTTGTTTCTGGTATTCCTTTGTTTTCTCCATGATCCATCGTATGTTGGCGATGTGGTCTCTAGTCCCCCTGCCTCTTCTGAAACCTGCCTGCACCTCTGGTAATTCTCTTTCCACATGCTGCTGAAGTCTATCCTGTATTATCTTGAGCATCACTTTACTGGCGTGTGGGATGAGCGCGATTGTTCGATAATTTGAACATTCTTTGGCATTGCCCTTTTTTGGGATTGGGACGTATACTGATCTTTTCCAATCCTGTGGCCATTGTTTTGTTTTCCAAATCTGCTGGTATATTGAATGCAGTAATTTGACGCCGTCGTCTTTTAGCGCTTTGAAAAATTCAACTGGGATACCATCATCTCCACTAGCTTTGTTGTTTGCAGTGCTCTTTAGGGCCTTTATGACTTCGCTCTCCAGGATGTCTGGCTCAAGTTCTACTTCTTCTTCATTGTGATTGTCAGGAGTGTTGAGGTCCTTTTTGTAGAGTTCCTCTGTGTACTCTTTCCATCTTTTCTTAATCTCTTCTGCATCAGCTAGCTCCTTTCCTTCTTTGTCCCTTATCATGGTCATTTTTGCTTTAAATGTTCCCTTAATTTCCCCGATTTTTTTGAAAAGATCTCTGGTTCTGCCTCTTTTGTTGTTTTCCTCCATTTCTCTGCACTGTTCTTTTAGGTAGTTTTCTTTATCTCTCCTTGCTTTTCTTTGAAATTCTGTGTTCAAATGATTGTAGTTTTTCCTTTCTCCTTTGACTTTTGCGTTCCTTCTTTCCTCTGCTATTTTAAGCGCCTCATCAGACAACCACTTTGCTTTCTTACTCTTCTTTTCTTTTGGTATGGTTTTCTTTGCTGCTTCCTGCATGATGTCCCTCATCTCTGTCCATAATTCTTCTGGCACTCTGTCTATTGAGTCTAAGCCATTGAATCTGTTCATCACCTCCACCGCGTATTCTTTAGGGATGCTGTCTAGGTGATATCTTTCTGGTCTCCGTGTTTTCCTTATTTTCTTTAGTCTAAGCCTGAATTTTGCGATCAATAGGTTGTGATCTGAGCCACAGTCTGCTCCAGGTCTTGTTTTTGCTGACTGTATGGAGGTTCTCCATCTTTGGCTGCAGAGTATGTAGTCAATCTGGTTTCGGTGTTGGCCATCTGGTGATGTCCATGTGTAAAGTCGCCTCTTGTGTTGCTGGAAGAGAGTGTTTGCTATAACCAGTGCATTCTCTTGGCAGAACTCTATCAATCTTTGCCCTGCTTCATTCTGTACTCCCAGACCAAATTTGCCTGTTATTCCCTCCACTTTTTGATTTCCTACTTTGGCATTCCAGTCTCCTAATATAATTTGGACATCATTTCTTGGTGTCTGTTCTATGAGGTGTTGTAAGTCCTCATAGAACTGGTCCATTGTGGCTTCATCTGCGCCAGTGGTTGGTGCGTATATTTGGATCACAGTGACATTGAAAGGTTTGCCTTGAAATCTAACTGACATCATTCTGTCATTTTTGAGATTGTATCCCATTACTGCTTTTCTCACTCTTTTATTGACAATTATGGCTACTCCATTTCTTCTAAGGTTTTCTTGCCCGCAGTAGTAGATATGATGGTTTCCAGAGCTGAATTCACCCATCCCTGTCCATTTGAGCTCACTGATGCCCAAGATGTCAATGCTTATTCTTTCCATCTCACTTTTTACCACTTCCAGTTTTCCTTGGTTCATTGATCTCACATTCCATGTCCCTATGCAGTATTGCTCCTTGCAACATTGCATTTCCCCTCCCCCTTCCTGTCCCTCCCCTTTCTCCCCTCTGTGGTGTTAAGCATCCTGTATCACCTAGCCTGCCCCTTTGTTTTGCCTTTTTGTTTTGGTCCATAGGGTTCTCTTGGCAAGCTTTGTGGCGTGGTTTGCCGGTGTCTACGCCATTTTTCTCTCCTCATACATTGTATCACAGTTTTTAAAAGTTTAAAAACATTTAAGACAACATAATATCATGCATATTATCACACTTTAAAACACAGTCTCTATGTCAGTTTCTATGTTTAGTCAGTATAAAGTCTCTATGTCAGTTGCTATATTAAGTCTTCTACATTTATATATCTACTACTTATCCTTTGCCTGGATCTCTGGCTCTCCTCCTCCTCCTCACCCCCCATCCCCCTTGGGGGTGGTTGCCCGGCGCCGGCGGCGCAGGCCCCTTTGCCGCTCGCCCCGGCTCTCCTTCTCCTTCTCACCCCCGGCTGGGGTGGTTGGCCGGCGGCGACGGCGGCAGGCCCCTTTGCCGCTCGCCCCGGCTCTCCTTCTCCTCCTCTTCACCCCCGGCTGGGGTGGTTGGCCGGCGGCGGCGGTGGCAGTCCCCTTTGCCGCTCGCCCCGGCTCTCCTTCTCCTTCTCACCCCCGGCTGGGGTGGTTGGCCGGCGGCGGCGGCGGCAGGCCCCTTTGCCGCTCGCCCCGGCTCTCCTTCTCCTTCTCACCCCCGGCTGGGGTGGTTGGCCGGCGGCGGCGGCGGCAGTCCCCTTTGCCGCTCGCCCCGGCTCTCCTTCTCCTTCTCACCCCCGGCTGGGGTGGTTGGCCGGCGGCGGCGGCGGCAGGCCCCTTTGCCGCTCGCCCCGGCTCTCCTTCTCCTCCTCTTCACCCCCGGCTGGGGTGATTGGCCGGCGGCGGCGGCGGCAGTCCCCTTTGCCGCTCGCCCCGGCTCTCCTTCTCCTTCTCACCCCCGGCTGGGGTGGTTGGCCGGCGGCGGCAGGCCCCTTTGCCGCTCGCCCCGGCTCTCCTTCTCCTCCTCTTCACCCCCGGCTGGGGTGGTTGGCCGGCGGCGGCGGCGGCAGTCCCCTTTGCCGCTCACCCCGGCTCTCCTTCTCCTTCTCACCCCCGGCTGGGGTGGTTGGCCGGCGGCGGCGGCGGCAGGCCCCTTTGCCGCTCGCCCCAGCTCTCCTTCTCCTTCTCACCCCCGGCTGGGGTGGTTGGCTGGCGGCAGCGGCGGCAGTCCCCTTTGCCGCTCGCCCCGGCTCTCCTTCTCCTTCTCACCCCCGGCTGGGGTGGTTGGCCGGCGGCGGCGGCGGCAGGCCCCTTTGCCGCTCGCCCCGGCTCTCCTTCTCCTCCTCTTCAACAAGAAATTAAGAGTGTATTGCATGACCAAAACTTTTTACTTAAGTCTTCTTTGTTAAGAAATCTAATGAATAATTTGTTTGGAGTTGGTCTCAAATGTTTAAGTTTGGAAATTGCCTTCGTTGGAATGCTACAAATGATGGTACTGTGTGAATTGTCTAAATCTTACAATCAATAAAGGTGCCATCCTAATTTTCGTGGTTCTTCAAGATGCTGAGTACATATAGTGTGCAGATGCAGGCATCCAATCCACACAGTACTCCCTGCAGTTCCCCTCCTGTCAAACATTTTCATGTTTATGAATGTGTGAAGTAGCCCCTATTTTCCCATATTTGGTATAATGCTTGTGATTAGTTATCCATAGCATTTTATCTGGTGTTTATGGGTCAGATTTAGTTTTGGCATTAAGTCAATCTCTACTCTTGTGAAGTCAGTGAAACAGTTAATTATGATGGTTTTTTAAAAAAAAAATCACACTGGGTTCAAGTAAAGAGTTAAGCCTAAATCTAGATCAGGTTTAATGACATTCAATATAACCATCACAAATGTTAGGTACAAAGTATTATAATTCATTTTGTGAAAATAAGAAATCAGTTCAGTGCTTCTGTTATACTATGTACAGCAGTTAATATAGTGGGTTGACCCTGAGAAAAAAAAATCCAGAAACACATGTACTGCACTCTCCATAAACTTCTCTACAGTCTAAACCAGGGGTTCCTACCTTTTCATGCCGTGGGCTTGACCACACACCCTGGACAGCTGAGTGGGCCGGTCACGTGGTTCCTCCCACTGTAAACGATGCCGTAAAACATGTTCACGGCTGTTGTAAATGTGTTTATGACAGCTGTGGGGGCATTTACGGCAGCGTTTATGGCAGGCATGGACGCGTTTACACATGCATGGGCATGTTTTATAGCTGTCATAAACGTGTCCGCTTCCAGTAGCAGTGAGGGCAGCAGCATGCCACATGAAATGGTGCCGTGGGCCAGGGCCTGCCTGTGGGCTGTAGGTTGGCCACCCCGGTCTAATCCTTTCCCTGATCACAACAAAACACTACAGGGCAGGGGTGGAGAACTTGATGCTCTGCAGATATTGCTGCAGCACTGTTCCTATCCAGTCTGATTGACTGATGTTAATGAGAGCTGGAGCTCAATAATATATTTCATACATTTTTTAGCCTTGGCCCAGGGATTTAAGCCTCAGATTGGTATTTGCAGGATGATATAACAAAAGTGGTACAAGGAGAGGCCTATGATCCAACACCTCATGCTCAACACTGGGATGGATCACTAACAATTCTATATTCTAGGCCTCCCATCCACAACAATGATTTCCATAAACATTCATAGGAAGTATGAACAAGGTCTACTTTCTGATTTGTTTGTGTTGTACCAAACTTGGCCTCTTCATGGTATTGGATAGACAACAAAAGAATGCAGATTACTATACTGAGCCAGTTCACAGTGATAAAGAGTATTTGCTCTGGAAAAGAGGAACAGTGGTAGGTGTGTAGTAGACTTGCAGGTGCAGCCACTCTTGAGATATAGTATTCTTTCTTTCCTATTCACAGTATGCATTTCTGTGCATTTCCGTGAATCTGCTTATAATGAGCTGGACAGAAGACTGTCTATACCAGTGATGGCAAACATTGGCACTCTAGCTGTTCTTGAACTTCAATCCCCAGAAGCCCTGATCAGCAGAAGTCCAAGAACACCTGGAGTGCCAAGGTTCACCATCATGGGTCAATACACTCTTGTTCATTCCAGTTGTTAATGATATTCCAAAGTCTCCCTTAGAAATATCACCCTAACTTGTTACTGAGATCAATAATAGATCTTCCATACCAGCCTTTCAATTTAGCTGTGGCTTGCTTTAGGAACCCTAGTCCCAAAGAAGTAGCAGTGAATGTTGCAGAAGGTCCAAATTTTCTTACCAGGAGGAACATATATAGAAAATAATTTTCACTAGCCCAGTGGTTCCCACTGGGGGATTTCAATTTCCAGAAGCTTAAGTCAGTACATTGGCTGATCAGTGCTTTGGGGAATTGATTTGGGCTTCTGGGAATTGGAATCCAAAAACCAAAGGTTGGGAAACACTGCGACTAGCCCCAAAAATAAGCTTTTCATTGTACACTTATTATTAAGTAACAATTGCATTTTTGTCTAAACTTAAAGGAAATACATTTTGAGTTTCAGTGCAGAAAACACATTGTGTCTGTTTTTTTGTTATTTTTGAGTTCCTGGTAATAATAGTTTCCAGTTGGTTTACAACTAGTGCAAAATACATAAGGCAGTGATATACAATCATGGACTTTAAAGATATTAAACCAGAGTGCATTGTGCAGAATTAATATGTAGCTTCAGTGCTATAATAGTACTCCAAAGACAAGAGTTAGGAAACCACTACTGTGACACGCTGGTCACAGTGGCCCACTTGTTTCCCAGGTCATTTTTTTGATTTTATCTTTTGGCAATAGGTAAAGGTTTCTCTTGCTCGAAAGCCAGTCATATCTGACTCTAGGGTTCAGTGCTCATCTCTATTTCAAAGCCAAAGAGCCAGCATTGTCTGCTTCTTCAGACGTTTCCGTGGACATGTGGCAGGCATGACTAGACACCGGAGCACACGGAGCGCTGTTATCTTCCCACTGAAGTGGTCCCTATTTGTCTACTTGCAATTTCTTGCTTTCGAACTGCTATGTTCGCAGGAGCTGGGACAAAGACAGGAGCTCATTCCGTCCTGCAGTACTCGGGAATCGAACTGCTGACCTTCTGCCTCCCAGTCAGCGTCTTAGTGTTCTGCTTGACCTCAGATTTTGTCCTCTAATTGGTTAGTTGGTTTCCTCCTTTGCAAAATTGCCATCAGATTCTAATGAATTCATGTTCAAAGGAATGTAGCAGTTTAGAAATGCCCCTGGATTTTACCCAGATTCCAGGTTAAACTATGGATAACTCTTGAATAATAAAACTATAGTGTTCTTGAAGTCTTGAAATAGTGAATGTTGAAGGTAAATAAGTCTTTTTGCAAATAATATTGTGTTTCTTTTTCTGTTTCAAGCTGAGGAGATGCCTGTTGCTTCTTGGCAACATCACTTTGCATCAGAAGAAGGTCACCGTCTCTCCACGCCGTCTTTCCTTCATTCTGTATATTTGTCAGATCACTTGAATATTGGGAACCAAAAGCAGAAACTGAAGCACGCAGGCTCATGTTCCCAATCCTCTAGTCGGCCCCCTCAGCCATGTCATGAGAAGCTGCTTTCCCCTGGCTTTGGCCATCAGGTCTTCAATTCCTCCACTCAGCAGACTGACTTATTCAGCCAATTCTGTCAAGAGCTGTTGGTAGTTCACAAAGACATGGCAAAGAACTTGCATGCAATCAGCCAAAAGATGTCTGACGTGACTGAGCAGATTAGCCAGATATGCCAGACCTTAACTGAAATCAAGGATGAGCTCCAAACTTCGAATAAGGGTCAGGTTTTTAATGCTAGCTAGATTGACTTCCAGGCGACCACGTCAAAAAGCCCCTTGGAACCCAGGGCCGAGATTAGCGAATATCATCCCAGACTCCTTTTACTTGAACTACTAGATCACGGAAGAGGAAGCACTACCTTTAGCTCCCTTGCTATGAGAAAAAAGGTAGCTGATTTTTAAAATAATAATAATCAAATGCTCCTTAGCATGATCTATTGAGGGAGAAATTCACTATGAAATATCAGAATAATATATAAATGATGACCGCTTGATACTAAGCTTTATTCTGTAGACTTGGAAATGTGGCACCTGGATTGCACAACATGGAAGGGACCCAGTGAAACAGGTTAAATAAAAAACAGTGAAAATTTTAAACCCATATAGATCTTCCTTTTCTGCAAAGCCCACTTAGTTGTAGATTTGTTTCCATTACTTTTCATGCTCAGGAAACCTTACCTAAGATTTGTAATTAGATAATTGCACTTAAAATAATATAAGTAAACAAAAATATTTCTCTTCTCCTGCTGAAAATGGTGATGTGTAGATAGGTATCTTAACAGAAGCAAAGCATTCTGATAGCTATAAAAGAGTGTGATGCAAAATATTTTTCTATTCTCAAGCTTTTCTTCACATGTGCCTTCATTCTTAGCCTTCATTAAGACTGTGGAATTTTGCACTTTTAATGTTAAGACTAGGCAGATACTGACATAAGGAGGGATGTGCAACAACACAGGAAGTATTTGTTGAAAACTGGGGAAATGACTTCTGAAGCTTGCAAATAGCCACTCAACATACTGCTTTTCTTTAGAAACAAGGGATGGGTTCTTTGCTCTGTGAAATGGTTTCAGTGTACAGTATCTGCCTGCTAAGGATAATTCCTTGTTTGTGGTGGTTTGGAAATCTGGCATGTTTTAAGTGTCCCGAAAGTGATGCATTGCTGTACTTACTCTGACCCATGTTATGGAAATTTATCTTAATGACTATTTTTGTCAGCAATAAATATATGATACTTGAAACTCATACTCCTTGTTGGACTATTCGTTCTTCTCTCTGCATGCAAATTTGAAGTCATGTCTGAAGGTGCAAAAGTGTTTTATTGTATATCACACATATAACAGTTTCAACGTTCACTTCCTTTTTTCATGATACAAGTGGTGTGTGTCTGGGTTATGATGCTTGTCATATGTATCTAACTGTCTACTGAGACTTTATTCCATTCTTTTGGAAAAGGTGGTTCTACAGTCCATGAAAGTATTTGCCAAATAAATCTGGTCAGACACAATTGTCAGATGATATCTTTTCCTGAATTTTCTTGAAATTTTAAGTAGAATCTTTTTATGTTGATAGTGAACAAAGGGAAGATACTTGGTCTGATATATATCTAGTAACACTCCTATTCCTAAATGTTCATTTATGTTACTAAAATGTATATTTTAACAGAGAGATTTCACAGATAGCCTATAAACATATCTCATCCCATTCATTTCAAATGACAGTTTGGCAAAATACATTCATGTAAGTGACTTCATGAGGCTACTACAGTGGCTAGTTCCATATAGTCTCAGAATGTATGCCATAATGAACTTGTATACATGCTTTCAGAATCCATGTAGACAAGGCAACTAGAAAACAGGAGGATTACATGTAAAAAGGGGATTGGCTCAATAAAGGAAGCCATGGCTTTTAGATTGGAAAACCTGAATAGGACTGTGAATGATAGGACTTTGGGGTGATCATTGAATCATAAGACCACCGTACATCAGACATGCACGAACAATGAAAGGAATATGCAGATATGCTCAAAGGTTTCTCATAGCTTCTTGTACTGTGTCAGAGGCCTCTTCTGAATCACTTTTAAGCTCTTTTAAATTTGTATGTGTGCATACATACAAAATAATCATAAGAAGAATGAGTATTTCCTTAAAATATGTTACCATGGTCACTTCAATGCTAGAAAATTGGCACTGTTGACTTTCTTGTGCATCTGAGAAAAACAAACGATGTTTGTTTCAATGGATGTCTGTTAGGGATTGGTTGAAGAATCATTGTCCCTCCAAATATTCTAGGCCCATGATGGCGAACCTTGGCACTCCAGATGTTCTTGGACTTCAATTTCCAGAAGCCCAAGCCCCCGTGAATCCACATGAAGAGATTTACTGTGATTCATCTGGCCTGCGCCGCCCGCGCCGCCCTCATCGCTCCCAGAAGCGGAAGTAAAATGCACCTGTGTGGGTGTGTTTTACTTCCGCTTCTGGGAGTGACGAGGGCGGCGTGGGCTGGATGAATCGCAGTAACCCCCTTTGTGTGGATTCACAGCGGGCTTGGGTTTCTGGGAATTGAAGTCTAAGAACATCTGGAGTGCCAAGGTTCGCCATCATGGTTCTAGGCTACAACTAGCACAGTACTTCATGATTTGCATTGGTGGGTGAAACTTCTGGCAGTTGAAGTCCAAAATATCTGTGGGAATGGGCAGATGTTCCCGCCACAGTCTAAGAACTTTCTCCAGTTACAACAGTCACATGAAGTGTCAGTCCTTCTGGAAGAGGGAGGACACCTAGAAATGTTTGGTTTCGCTGGAAGATACTCTGGCCTTGCAGTTCTTCACAATGCCCCCAGATGTGGAGGCTTAATTGCAAAGCCAAAAAAAAGAAGAAGTATTTTTCCTGACTTTTCTTGTCAGTGTTGATGCACTTTTCCAATGTTTGTGAAGCTCCTGTTGTGGGGACTATTGAACAGTGTTTCTATGATCACTGATGATCTTGACTGTTTTTATGAGTTACTCCAAAACATGGTGGGAAGCAGGTCTTATTTGAATTACTTCCAGAGAAGTTGCATGCGTATAATGAAATAGTTTTTCCCTGAGCAAGAGATGAGATTTTCTGTGGGATGGTGAGCATAGCCCACATGTGTAAGCATTCTGAACTGTGTATAAAACTTAAATTGTTGCAGGTTCTAAATTATGCTAGCACGCTTTCATTTGATAAATTATGAATGGCTGGACATCTGCAGTGTTAATTTGCCTCACCAAATATATACGGTATATATATAGTATAACATGGGTGTGGTTATAAAGTTTGACCCCTGTGCATGTATTAGGATGATAGTTACCTGGAACACTATCATTTGGTATATGGTGTGTTTGGTAAAAACAGTCTCAATTGTTTAAAATGAAGTACCCTCAGGTGTTGCTTATATTTTCACAGAAGTATTAAAATATTACCCTATCCTTTTGTTTTCATGGTATTTGCGCACTCCACGAAACACAGTTAATTTACAGTCCTTACTAGTTTGTTTACTGTCTATTAAGTCTGAAGCAGAGCTGTCGTACAAATTGGAACATATTCTTGTTCTAGCAATCCACGTTATGCATAAAAGAAGAGGATTTTGAAGCTTGTCATGTTTCGACTGCATATTGCTTTTCCAGTGCTGTGCGTATTTTAAGCATCCAGATTACCAGAATGTATATACGAAGGACTATAGATTAGAACAATAGAGGGTAACTTTAGGTGAGCAGGTCTGATTTAGTAATCAAAGAATCCCTATCCAGCCTGTGTAGCTACTTTTGCACGTACCATTCAGGCCATAGGTAAAAAGCACTTGACCACCTGGAAAGGAAGTTTGCTGTAATATGAGCTCCACTCTGAAGCCTTGAAATTTTTTGTATATAACAGGAACTTTGCTTTACAGATTGGCAAGGGTTTTCTTGCTAGAAAGCTCTTGCATTATTATTATTATTATTATTATTATTATTATTATTATTATTATTATTATTATTATTATTATTATTATTATTATTATTATTATTATTATTATTATTATTATTATTATTATTATTATTATTATTTTGGGGGGTGTCCCTGCAAGTGACATAGGGGAGGTTGAGTTCCTCAGCTATATCCTTTAATGTTGTTCCTTGTCCAGTGAGCTCCTTACTCCATCATCTAATTTGGTTTTGCTCTTGGGTACCCTCAAGAATGTTTGTTCTTTTCATTTTTTTTGAAATACAGGTACTGTAGTAGCCATGTTAGTCTGTGTTTCAGGCATATCAGAAAGGGGAAAAAAGTTATTTCCATAAATCTTTTCCTGGATCTGAGCCAGCAGGCTTGAGGCTCATATCCGTTCAGAGAATATCAAGGGTCATTCTCTTGCTTAGTTCTCTCAGCATCCGCTGCTACTTCTCTCCTGATCTTAGGTGGAGCAATACCAACAAGAGGATTTATTTTCTCAACTGATGTAGGTTTGAGGCATCCTATCACTATATGCTTGGGTTCATTAACAGCGATGTCCACTTGTTTTGCCGGTGGATGCGTTCCATATTGGAGCAGCATACTCTTCATACTCTACTGCAGAGATGCTCAGGGTCAAAGCTGTTGTACACAGCATGGATGGTTGACTTCCCCATTTATAGTTTGTGAG
This sequence comes from Bradypodion ventrale, assembly GCA_035047345.1. Classification (NCBI taxonomy): domain Eukaryota; kingdom Metazoa; phylum Chordata; class Lepidosauria; order Squamata; family Chamaeleonidae; genus Bradypodion; species Bradypodion ventrale. Next base: position 416,448,269 of record JAWDJE010000001.1, read on the forward strand.
TTTCCTGATGATGTTGTTCCTTGTATTAACTGTTAACAGTCAATTGATGTCCCTAATTTGAATCTTGCCTTTTCCTTGAAGGTACAAGGTTTCCTTAGCCTGTGATGACATCTTAGTTCCTCTTTCTGCACACCGTCTGTGTGACGGTTACAAAGTGAGGCTGTAACTAGAGACCCAAGATGAAATTCCCAATTTTTTCACGAAAGTCACTGGCTGAGACTGCCCCAGTTGATTACACTTTACTGCTTCAGCTAATGTTTTGGGGGATAAGAGACAAAATGGAGAGAGAGAACCAGGTAGTTCTTAGACCATAGGAGGATAGACGTGTGTTGAATAAAAAATGATAAATCAGAACCAGTCTTTCTCCTTCGTATAGTTTGTGAATCCCCACTATTGGGTTATGCGCCTGCGCAGAACACTGATCGGAGGCTTAAAAGCTCATTGGTCAAAAGTTTTGGTGATAAGACCGCCCACCGTACCACCCACCCTGAGGCGCTAGTCCGCCATTTTACCTCAGTTCTCTTCTTTCCGCCTCAGCAGCAGGACAATCGTTGAGAGCTTCCTCAATTTTTTCATCTTTTCTAAGGAAAAGTCTTCGACGAACTTTACAATTTTTTCCGGCAGTCTTGTCCTTCGGGCAGGATTGCCACCCCGGTGCTGTTTCTTCTTTCTGGTGGACTCAGTTACCGACCTCGCTCTGGTCACCGTTTCCCCCTTCAAGGGGGTGGTGGCTGGCCTGCCCTTCGGGGTGTTTGCCTTCTCGAACCTTCCATCGGGAATTTTTTTTCATGGCTGCAGCTTTCAAGCAATGTTCTGCTTGCCTGAAGAAGTTCCCTGCCTCAGACGGGCATAGCCTCTGTCTTTTCTGTCTGGGAGAATCGCACCAGAGCCAATCCTGCGTACACTGTAAGAACTTTACATGGCTTGCAGTTCAGAACCGGAGCAACCGGTTGAAAGCGCATCTTATGGAGCTCACCTTGGCTCCCGCCGCGGCGGCATCCACGTCTGCTGGTGCCTCTCAGCCTACTCAGCCTCTGCCTCTACCATCTTCTTCTTCCACCCTCTCGATCAGGAAGAAGAAAAAGAAGGAGAAAAATGGGGAGAAGAAAAATAAGCATAGGTTGGAGGAAAGGCGATCACTCCCACCTATGCCTCGCCCTCCTGTTTCTCCAGGGCCCTCGCCTCCCTTTTTGGTTGCGAGATGTCCTTCACCCGGATCCTCAGTGTGGGGCGGACGGTCCTCTTCGGGATCGCCTGCTAAAGGACGCAGGGCTGCGGCTCCAGCTCGCCCACTGCAGGTGGTCGCTTCTCCGCCTCGAGAGAGGTGCCGTCCACCCACTAGGCAGGCATCTGTCTCTCCGAGGCCTAGGACTCCAACGATAGACGAGCCGCCAACCACCATTCCGGCCACCGTTTCGTCTCTGATTATACCGGCCACCGTTCCGCCTGCCACCGTTCCGTCCCAGCCGTCTGCAGTGGATGTGACCCAGGTGGACTTCTTCAAGGGGATGTTTGAGGCCATGGCGAAGTCGTTCGCCCAACAGTTTAAGGCCACCATCCCTGCGGCCTCTGCGGCTCCGGTACTGACCACCGCAATCCCCAGGGATGTTGGCCCTGCTGCCGCTCCGCCGCCCTCTCGAGGGTCGAACGTTCGCTCCGCTGGCCCACCCATATTGTCTTGGTGTGGTCCAGTCGTCGATGCGGTGAGCTCGCAGCCCGTCGACCCACCCAGGCCGTACTGGTGCGGTCCCGACGTGGATACCAGGATTCCTCCCTCATCCTCCGATGATTCCAGCGCATCTTCGGAGGAGGACGAGGGAGATGCCGATGCCGACAAGACGCCGGACCAGGCTATTGGTGCGGTTGACCCACCGTGTGGTGAGGATCAACGCTCCCTCACGGCGATGCTCACCCGTTTGGGTACTGCTCTGAATCTGAAGGTGGACCAACCGCCGCTGGAGGGTGAGGACCAAATGACCGCCAAACTGGACAAAAAGGCGATTCGGCCGGTCCACATCACCATGCTTCCTTCCATGTTGACGTCAGTGAAGGAAACATGGAAGAAGCCGGTGTCGTCTCACTCTGTTTCGTCCAGACTCGACGGAATGTATAGAGTTTTGGATGAGAACGTCGAGTTTCTCCAGGCACACCGTTTGCCGAACTCTTTGGTGGTCAAGCATAAGACGGCCGTCAGCGGTTTTCCGGTACCTTCGACTCCAGAAGGGAAGAAGCTGGACGCGATGGGCCGTAAGTTTTATGCCACCGATTCTCTCTTCCTGCGGGCTGCGAACTACTCAGCGGCCATGGGCCTCTATCAGTCCCACCTCTGGGAGCAAGTGAAGACCCTTGCTGCGAAACTGCCTGCCGACGCCCAGAAAGGATTCGACTCTGGCTACGGAAGGAGACTTTCTGGCAGAACAACAGATGCGGACTGCCAGGCACATTAATGATTACGTGACCAAGGACATGTCCTCTGCCATCTTGCTCCGTCGCCATGCTTGGCTCAGGGGCACCTCTCTCGATGATGCCATGAAGAAGCTCATCAAAGAGTTTCCATTTGATGGGCAAGGCCTGTTTGGACAAGACACCGATAAGGTGCTTAACGAACTGCGGCAGATGAATTTGACGGCTAAGTTCCCGGTTTAGCCTGCCAAGCCACGGTTCCAGCCCTTTACCCAACGGTATCCGGGGAACACCCAGCAACAGGGTGGCTCGACCGACCAGCCCAGGGCCAGTTTCTATAAACATAGGCGCCAACACAAGCCTCGTTACCAACCTTACAGACAGGGCAAGTGGACCGACGCAAAATCCAAGTCCCGGGTTTGAAGTCACGAAGGCCAAGGCTCTCTCGCTCCACCTCCCGTACCTCCCCCTCCGGAACTTCCTCCAAGTGTGGTCCGGCGTCACGAACGACCGGTGGGTCTTGAAGATCTTGTCCGCTGGTTATTCCATCGAGTTTGTGCGGATGCCTTGGGTAGGAAAACACCGTTTCACCACCTCATCCCCCCATTTGGAAGAAGAAATATCAGCTCTTCTGTCCAAGGGAGCCATCGAGCGGGTAACACTGACTGATTGGGACAACTGTTTCTACTCGAGGTACTTCGTGGTTCAGAAGAAGGATGGAGGACTTCGGCCAATTCTGGACCTGCGCCGCCAATTCTGGACCTGCTTCCACACCAGGAAGTTCTGGATGGTGACCCTCCAGACCGTCCTCCCTCTCATCAACAAAGGGGACTGGTTCACAGTGATAGACCTCAAGGACGCTTACTTCCACATCAGCATCCTCGAGGATCACAGACAGTTCCTCCGGTTCAGAATGGGAAACTCTGTACCAGTACCGCTGCCTACCGTTCGGTCTGGCTACAGCGCTGAGAGTCTTCACCAAGTGCATGGCTCCAGTAGCTGCCTTCCTCCGTCTGAAGGGGATCAGGGTCTTCCCGTACATCAACGACTGGTTCATTGTCTCTCCCACCAGCTCGTCGTCCATTGGGGACACGGAGGTCACGGTTCACCTCATAGAGATTCTTGGCCTCAGAATCAACTTTGCCAAGTCAAAGTTGTATCCTTCTCAGCACTTCGAGTACATTGGAGCGGTACTTGACTCGCTAGCTACCAGGGCCTTCGCCCCCCAGAAACGCTTACTGGACATTGCACAAGGGGTAAGCAAATTCAGGAACAAGCCATTTATCAGGGCGAAAAAGGCACAGAGACTTCTAGGCCTCATGGCCTCAACGACAGCGGTGATTCCTCACGCCAAGTTAAAGTTCCGGTCCCTGCAGTCATGGCTCCTCCACGAGTTCGACCCACTCATGGAGAGCCAGTCCAAATGGTTGATTCTGTCTCCAGAACTGGTGGACCAGCTAGCGTGGTGGACGACACTCCTCAATGTGGCCACGGGGAAGAACTTTTACCCCCCCGCAACCTTCGGTGCAGGTTTTGACCGACGCAAGCAACCTCGGCTGGGGGGCTGCTTGCGGGACTCTGACGGTCAACAAAGTTTGGTCGCCTCACGAGATGGTGCACCATATCAACTATTTGGAGCTGCTGGCCATTTGGAAGGCCCTACGTTCCTTCGAGGCTCTGCTCACTGGCAATGTGGTTCAAGTGGCCTCGGACAATACCACGGCAGTGGCATACCTGAACAAGCAAGGAGGGATGAGGTCCACCATCCTGCTTTATCTTGCGGTGCAACTTTGGGAGTGGTGCCTGGAAAGACACATCTTTCCAATTGGAGTGCACATTCAGGGCAAGCTGAATGTCCTGGCCGACCACCTCAGCCCTCTCACCTCGACGACCCACGAGTGGAGGGTGGACGACGAGGTGTTTCAGTCCCTTTGCAGGGCTTGGTGGACTCCGAGCATCGACCTCTTTGCGTCGGAGTCCAACAGGAAATTCCACAGGTACTGTTCCAGGGCAGGCATCGGACTGAACTCCGAGGGCGATGCCTTCATGAAACGGTGGGATCAGGACTACCTCTACGCCTTTCCCCCGTTTCCTCTGGTTCAGAAGGTCCTCACCAGGATGTCCCAACACCGGACCAACGCAATCCTCGTTGCTCCGCGTGGCCTCATCAGCCCTGGTTTCCTCTACTGTTGCACATGTCATCACAGTATCGCACACTGCCGGACTCGCCGACTCTTCTCCAAATGGAGCATGGCCAGCTCCACCATTTGGACCTGCCCAACCTCCACCTCACCGCGTGGAGGATAACCCCAGACTGTCCAGGATCTTGGAGTTAGCACGGCGTTCTTCCACAAGGAAGTCCTATGCCTCCAAATACAGGTGTTTTTGTGCCTTCCTGGAATCCCAGCAGACGTACCCTCCACAGTTGGGACTGCAGGACATCATGGCCTACCTCCTTCATTTGGCGGAGTCTGGCCTTAGCATTACCTCCATTCGGGTCCATCTGGCAGCGGTGGTGGCTCACTCTCCAGCTGGTTCACCTGCGTCTGGTGCCTTCCACGACCAGACGGTGAAGAGTTTGAAGCGTTTCCTCAAGGGATTGCGAAACGCTTTTCTGCCGGTCAAGACTCCAACAGCACAATGGTCTTTGTCTGCCGTTCTGAACACGCTCACCAGGACCCCTTTCGAGCCTATGGCTACCGCGGATGTTCATCTCCTCACGTGAAAGACGGCATTTCTGGTGGCTATCACGTCTGCTCTTTGAGCTGGTGAACTGGTTGCTCTGCAGGCAGACGCAATGTTTCTTCAGTTTTTCAATGACCGCATGGTGCTCCACATGGACATCACCTTCCTTCCTAAGGTAGTCTCCCAGTTTCATATGGCGCAGACTATCTCATTGCCTACCTTCTTCCAGAACCCCACCAACGCCCAAGAAAAGACTTGGCACACGCTGGATGTGAAACGAGCTTTATTGTTTTACACCAGCAGGACAAGGGAGTTCAGGAAGTCACAGTGTCTATTTGTTGCATATGGAGGAAAGGTCAAGGGTGAACCCATCTCTGCCCAGAGGTTCTCCAAATGGATTACATCTACCATCTACCTGGCCTACGAGTCTGCCTCGTTGCCACCTCTGCCGCATGTCGGCGCATTCTACGACAGCGGTTGCCACATCCACTGCCTTTTTGGAGGGCACTCCGCTTGAGGACATCTGTAAGGCTGCCACCTGGTCCAGACCTTCTACATTTGTCCAACATTACAGGGTGGACACCAGAGCCACTGCGGACGCCAGACTTGGTCGTGTCGTCCTTGCCAGAGGGCTTCGGGTGCATTGCCCTTGACGGTCCATTCTACCTGACCAGCATACTCATCGTGGGATCATCTCATCCGACTGCCCACCGACCAAGTAAGTGTGAGCTTGCTAATCTCCCAATAGTGGGGATTCACAAACTATACGAAGGAGAAAGTTTGGTTTCACTTACCAGTGATAACTTTTGTTCTTCGAGTATATAGTTTGTGAATACACACTACCCACCCTGCCTCCCCTCTTGAGCTGCACGGAGGAGATCAATTGGTTTATCCTGTGCTTGGCTTAAGTATGGAACTGAAGTAAAATAGCAGACTAGCGCCTCAGGGTGGGCGGTACAGTGGGCGGTTTTACCGCCAAAACTTTTGACCAATGAGCTTTTAAGCTTCCGATCAGTGTTCTGCGCAGGCGCATAACCCAATAGTGTGTATTCACAAACTATATACTCGAAGAACGAAAGTTATCACTGGTAAGTGAAACCAAACTTACTGGTATACCTTGTGGAATATCAAGATCTATTTTCATCTGTTCTGTAAGGGTTGCATTGATTGCCAGTTTGTTTCCAGACACAGTTCGAAACGTTGCTAATGACCTTTAAAAGACCAGATAGTTTCCATTCCCAATGCTTAAAACAGAGGTGGGCAGTGCCCAGAAGTCACTGTCCAAAAATCATCCATGGGCTTTGTAGGGCTGCATTTATTTATATTTTTATGCCACCTAATCAGGTATACCCGACTCAAGGTGGCATACAACAGCTAAAACATATAAAAAACAGATTTAAAAACCCCATCACCCACCCACATTACCGACCCTATTACCACTCCCCCCTATTTAAAAGAATAAAAGGTAATAAAAGGAGTCAGAGGGAAACAACCGCATAGAGGGAGGGACACTAACTGAATACCAACTGGGCACTAACTGGGGAGAAGCCAGCAGGCTGGAGCCGTAACCCCATTAAGGCCCCACACCTGCCCTGCCAGCCAAGTTTTCAGACTTTTCCTAAAGGGCAGCAATTCTGTCTGTGGCAGGAGCTTCCAGAGGGCTGGTGCATCCACTCCTCCAGATTCCTAAACAACAATCCTGACTTTTGTTTCTCCCAAAGCCCCTCTTTGCTCCCTGAAATATATTTTTTTTAAATTAAAGAAATCAAAATGTGAGGTTCTGAAGGACCTAACAAAATCATCTCCTAGGAGACACAAGAGGAACTTCCCAGCTTAAAATTAATAGTAGTCTGCATTTGGAACACTGGAGTTGCAGGTGTCAACACTTTTCTCACACTTGCCTTAAAGGGTACTTCTTTCCCCAAATGCAACTCCCCCCCCCCCCAAACACACACACACTTAATTGTTCAAAAATACTTTTGGGTTCTCTAGGTGGCATGAGAGTAATTTTGCTATGTTTTGAGGAGCCTCCAGCTTGAGTCTTCCCACTACCCACCCTGCAACTTGAAAATTTTTGATTTGTTTTATTTTATATTCGTTGGAAAAGGTATGACTTTTTTTTGTTAACAAATATGTATTATCTAAAGCTTACAGTATAAGATCTCAGCTTTAAGAATTTTTTAGTAATGCCTCCTTGACTGTGGAGCTCTTGAGTTGCCATCAGATTTTTTTTTTAAAGGCTCATGGCTTCACTTGAGACCCCCTGCCATTTTTGTAGGATTTAGATGGAGGGCCTCTTCACCGTATCCCAGTTACTCTGAAATCAAGTGGAGAATCAGATCTTGGCTTCAATTTGCAATAAAAGAAGAAGAAGATCTTGTGAGACATTAATTGTATTTTAGGCCATTTTGAAATCTTTTATAAACATGGCCATGCTTTTGGCTGTTGCCAAACTATGACGGTGTTGATAGATGATTGTTTTCTTGTGTTGCAAAAGTGACAGACCCAGACCATTTTCCAGAATTGGTTTAATATTCCTGAGGAGTGCAGGTTATTTCCTTACAGCTCTGGTCAGTTTGCATGTCATTATAAATGCGATCCACCACTCCTGCTTCTTTCTTTGGCTCCCTTTGAAGGTCACCCCTTGCTGCAATAGTGGCGAAGGTTTGCTTAATGTCTTCTAAGCTGTACTTGCTTGTGATTCAACACCAGCCTTGTTCTTGTTGTCAGGTATGTGGCCATATCCCGAGAGGAGCGAGAACAGAACCTGATGGCCTTCCAGCATAGTGAGAAGATTTATTTCCGGACTTGTCGGGATGTCCGGCCTGGCGAGAGGCTGAGGGTCTGGTACAGTGAGGATTACATGAAGCGATTGCACAGCATGTCTCAGGAGACCATCAACAGAAACCTCACAAGAGGTAGGCATTTTTTCCTTTCTTCATTCTCACTGTTTTTATTTATTTATTTATGCATGCCTGTCAGCCAAACAAAACTATATGTAGCTGTTTAAAAATGGTATATAATGAAACAAAAAGTTTTTTTCATAAATCACAAATGAACAGAGAATGAGGTTGAAACAAACCCATCAAATAGCAGTTTGTGTGTGCTTGTGCATTTGTATGTGGATGTGTGTGCGTGCATGCATGTGTATATGTGTTGTTTCATTCAGTATGTGCAGAGGAATCGGAAGAATAAACTTAAAAGAGGAATTTGTTTTGTTTGTCGGGTTTCTAGTTTCCTAGGTATTTTGTGATGTGCTCTTGAGGTTGCAGGTGTACCTCTCAGAACTGTGTCGTGTGTTACAGGTGAAACTCGGAAACTTAGAATATCTTGCAATAGTTCATTCAGTCCAGTAATGCAACTTAAAAGGTGAAACAAATATATTAGATAGACTCATTACACACAAAGCGAGATAGTTCAAGCCTTACTGTTGTTATAATATTGATGCTTATGGCTTACGGCTTATGAAAACCCCAACCCCCCAATCTCATGTACCCCATAATCATCACATAATCTCATGTATGCTGTATGCCATGGTCATCACAATCATAACAAAGTAAGGCATGACATATCTCACTCTGCATGTAGTGAGTCTATCTCATATATTTGTTTCACCTTTTAAATGCAATGAATGAACATTTGCCTGATATTCTAATTTTCCAAGTTTCACCTGTATACGAGCGGCAAACTTAATCTCAAGCACCCTCTCTACTTATGGCAAAGAGGTGCTGATATTTATTGGTCATGTAAATTATATCTGGGCCTTCTTGTAAAGAACCTGCTCAGGTTTCAAGAGGTTGGAGATGTCTCACATGGAAGCCAAAAGACCTCGTCAATGACATGGACCTCAGACGTTCCAAAAAGAGTGGGGAAGACCAAGCCCCCCCAAATACCTATATGCCCACTAGCCTGAGGACATCAGGACTGGAGAATCTTGGCTTTGCCCTTGCAAGAAACATTTCAGAGGTGCTTCTTACACACCCTGGCAGATCTATCTATCAGTGATGAAAATTGATAGGGTACAGAAATCTGGACAAAATTAAACCAAGGGGGATTCCCTTCACACTCTCTGCCTGCTTCTGCACAGCTGCGTGGATTTTCCACCTCTGTAAGATAATAGTTCAGATGGAGTTGTTAAAAAACATGGTGCATGAATTGGTCTTGAAATATGAAACATTGCTTGAAAAGGTTCTCTGGAACACTACTAAATTTCAGTCCCATTCCTTTTTGTCCCCACTAGGAGTCCCCACTCACTTGTACCTTGATCTTTTGTGTTCTCAGTCCTTGCTTCCTTGGCCAGATCTTTTTCATTGTGCATTCTAAGATATTTAGCCATAACTTGTTCTGTGATGCAGGAATTTAGTTGAAAAAGTTATAGGGAAGACATGCTCTAACCAGAGAAGTCGTTCAATTAAACATAATCTTCTGTTTCTGTGTAATAACTATTATGGGTAGTGTCATCGCTCAGTAGCAGGAATGCCAATTTTGTACTTTTATAAATCTGGGTTTCCAAGCTGGAAATGCTATTGGAAATTCACTTTAGCCCAAGGAAGGAAATGATGTTTCCCATGAGTGCTCATAGCCCCGAAAGCCAAAACACAAAATAAAGCAAAACAAAAACCTTAAGGACTTGGGAGGCCTGGGTGGGTTTGAATCCTCTCTTAGCCATAGAAGGCCTCTGGCAGGTGTTGAACTGGTAAAACCAGTCCTTAAATATATCACTTACTATGAAAGTTCTATTAGAGTTGCTATACGTCAGTTCCAACTAAATGGCACATAACAATGCAGCAATTAACCTGTTCTGGGCTGTACAGTTCCCCCCACCACCACTACTGAAACAACATCTCAAATATATTGGTATTGTGTTTCCAGATAAGCTTTTAATTTGACTCATGGGAAATAATGAGAGAGAATACTGAATGGTTAGAATGGAGGAACTTCAGTTGGAATGAATGAAACAGGTATCCTCATATCAATACACAGTTTCAGATATCTTTTGTTGCTTAAACAATAAATGCAGAATAGGGCTCTGATCAGATTCTGCTGAACCCCAGTTAATTGAATTTACTCAATTCAGGCCACTTTGTTTGAGGCCAAACTGAAGCAAAATGGTCCTGATCCGCTTTCGGGATGAATCCAAAGGCACCACAAGTAAGTGCAAAAAAGACAGACTATAGGGAGGGTTTATGTGAATGAGAGATGAAGGCATGAAACAAAGTGTCCTTCCTTGGGATGAAGAAAGACAGCTCATTAGCATGGATCTGATGGCAGGTCTTTGGCTACATAGCAAAGGAAAAAATAAAGGTACATGCAAATCATATTTGTTGATCTGTTCAATGTACAACCTTTTAGTCATCAAGGACTCTTCAGTTTGGCTCACAGACAGGCGGTTAACTCAATTTTAAAGTTTATGATTTAGATTTCATCAAAATGTACGGCAGTTATCTTGATGCTTTGACTTGGTAAAAGATACTACAGTACTTTTAAAAAGATGGCCTTCTGCAAGATGAGCTTGTTCTTAATCTCACTTTGTCTTTATGTGTACATGAGAACCTAGACATGCATGGAATGTGCTACAAAGGTGGTAAAGTTTTGCTGTAACTAAATTTTTAAGCATAATGTTCCATTTCATCTACACACAATAGCCCTAAGCTCAGACTGCTACAACATTCAAAACATTTTAGAGTCTTATTATTTTAAAAGCAAATAAAAGTGATCAATACACATAAGAAAACAAATCACAATATTATTTATACATCTGTTTAAAAGGAACAAAGCACATTTACACACTCTAAAAATGTAGAACTTTACATCACCAAGTAGTTACTTAGATTCTAATATCAAATTTCATTTAGTCAACCGTAATCCTGTCAAATATCCATGTGTGTCATGGGTAGTTTGACCCTTGGGTTAGCACTCCCATCTATAAACCAAATAAAAGCTATCTACATGTTATTAAACTTGTTGGTGTATTTATTAGGTTCCTATCTACTCTTATATATCACTTTTTGGCAAGGGCCAATCTCCATATCTTTTAATACCAAACATTAATAGATAATAATCCATTAACCTTCAATCTTTTGGCAATTTACACTCTAGCAACTATTAATAAGAAAGAAATCAATTTTATAGCTTAACACCCTGAGATATACACCTCTAGGATCTTCTTAGTATGCAATATGCAATTGTTCAGGGCTATGGCGTTAGTATTTGGGGTTTCATCCTCACATATAGCTGTTATAAAGCACAGATATGTTTTAAAATCACATGAAATGTATATAGCAGCATATAGCAGCACCTTGTTTGGGAAGTAACCATGTACTTGAAGTTATTTGCAAGACAGAAGAAAGATGAAAACTGAATCAAACCCATCATCTTTTGAATTTCCAGGTAAGGATATCTGGCTATTCCTTTTGTTCTAAGTAATAGATTATGTGCACAAACTTTTACTTTTTGATGAATATGAGACATTTTGCACTCTATTACAGCTAGCTGTGAGCCTCCATCTCTGATTTCATATTCACCAGCTTCTAACTCATCTTGTTAATAAGTGATATGGGAAATGAGATCATATTAACCTTCTGTTCTCATGTCTTGTTTTATCTGGAACAGAATGAAACGGTTTATTGGTTTCACCTGGGAATCTCTTTATCGGCAAACCTTTTACCAAGTCAGAGTTATCACTTCATTTTCTGCTAGGCAACGTGTTTAACATTGTAGTCTAATTTGAGCATGGGTTGGCTCCATGTTATAGTTAATCCAGTTGCCTACTGTAGTTTGTCTTCTCTTTGGAAGTGTTTGAGGCCTGTTTCTGTACAGCTAGAAAGGCGAAGAAGTAGAAGTTAGTACTGTATCTAATATTAAGATTCTTGAGACATAAATTTTCCAGTTGGTGAAAACACAGAAGTCTGTCGTCTTTCTTTTTGTTTTAGCTTTGGTTTGAGGAATGTTGCACAATTCCCATTGATAATCCCAATTTCTGATTTGTTCTTTATAGGAGACAAAAGATTACTAAGAGAGAGGTCAGAAAGAAATGCAGAAAATCAGGAAGATATGATCTACCCCCTTGAGCTCACCACCGCAAAGCAAGGGAAGAGTCCTTACAAACGCAGCTTTGAAGAAGGTTTAACTCAGACCCAAATGAAAAAGAAGAAAATAGATCTCATCTTCAAAGATGTCCTGGAAGCTTCTCTAGAGAGAACAAAGACAGAAGAGCATAAAATCACAAGAAATTCTGCTCCTGCCACCAGAAAGTCCTCCAGGTTCCACGCTCAGGGTGCCTCAGAGAGCAGCAGAACTGGCATTCGACAAAGCTCTCCAAACCACAGTAGGAGCAGAAATGATGGTGAGTGGAAGCTCCACTGTGGCTCCTCTTTCACTGTGTCCAAAGATATTGCCCTACTGGAAGAGGAAGGTGAAGAACCTTTGTCTTTTAAAATGAACAGCTCCACTGATCTTTCTGTGGCATCACCTCAGGATGATGCCCTTGAAATCCCAACAACGTCACTGTGTCCCAATTGCATCCGATTGAAGAAGAAGATTCGTGAGTTGCAGGCTGAGCTAAATATGTTAAGATCTGGAAAGTTAGCTGAACCACCTCTGCTTCCTCCTCAGGTACCTGAATACCAGGCATTTTCATATCCCACAGGTAAGCCATGCACAACAGATGTATTACTCAAGCACTGTACAAGGACAGTCCTTTTTGCCATTCATATCTAAATATATTCAGCATTGAGTATTCTGAGAAGCATGTTAGCCACTGAGGCCATGGTGGCTGAGTTTTATGAAGCAGAAACTTAGTCCTGGGAGCAAATAGTTCTGGGATTCTATATGTAATGAGAAAACATAATTTATTTTACTTTATTGTGTAATTCATGCACTTCAATAAAAAAAATCAATTGCAGCGAATTTGTTTGCTGTATTCTTGACACATTCCCTTTCAGGAGAAAGAACACCATGCTGCTCTGTAGGAAGTATGGTTGGTTTTCCATGTTAAATGTGAAAGATAGTGGCTCATGATGTGTGTGAATTAAATACTGGGTATTTTTCCTTTCTTGTATTCTACAGGGACTTGTTCTTTATCCTCTGCTGATTTATTTCAAATGTATGTTTCTTTTTGAAATATTATCTAATTTCCTTTAAGATGTTGTCTCAGTATATCCTTTGAATTTGAAAGTAGTAAAGAGTGGTGGACTAGGAGTTGCTTGAACCCAACCTTTAATCTTGTAGTAAGTCGGGGTTGTTTTTTTTTAAAACCAAGAGCATTTGTAGCCAGAAGCTGTCAGAAGGGCAGAAGTTCTCTTACCATTTAGTACTATTTCCTCTTTAAATTGTCTCTATTCTAAATATATGGTTCTTATTTATTTTGCAGCTTCAGATGGCATTGTGTCTGTTCCCACTATCATGGAAGATGATGACCAGGAGGTGGATTCGGCAGATGAGTCCGTTTCCAATGACATGATAACAGCCACAGACGAGCCCTCCAAGATGTCTGCTGTTACCCGGAGGATCCGGCGCTTCAAGCAAGAGTGGCTCAAGAAGTTTTGGTTTTTGAGGTATTCCCCTACACTGAATGAAATGTGGTGCCATGTTTGCCGGCAATATACCGTACAGTCTTCTCGGACTTCAGCCTTCATCATTGGCTCTAAGCAATTTAAGATCCATACTATAAAGCTTCATAGCCAGAGCAACCTTCACAAGAAGTGCCTGCAGCTGTACAGGCTCAGAATGCACCCAGAGAAGACCGAAGAGATGTGCCGTAACATGACTTTGCTCTTCAACACAGCCTACCACTTAGCTACGGAAGGCCGGCCCTATTGTGACTTCCGGCCTCTTGCAGAACTACTGAGAAAGTGTGAACTCAAAGTGGTGGATCAGTATATGAATGAGGGAGACTGTCAAATCTTAATCCATCATATCGCTCGAGCTCTGAGAGAGGATCTTGTTGATCGGGTCAGGCAGTCTCCTTTCCTGAGCATCATTTTGGATGGGCAGAATGATGATTTACTTGCTGATACCGTTGCCATTTATGTACAGTATATCAGTAGTGATGGGCCTCCAGCCACTGAGTTTCTGTCTCTTCAGGAGCTGGGCTTTTCTGCAACAGATAGCTACGTCCAAGCATTAGATAGGGCGTTTACCTTGGTGGGAATAAGGTTGCAGGATGAAATGCCAAGTGTTGGTTTAGGAGTCGATGGTGCTAACATTACTGCCAGCATTAGAGCTAATATGTACATGACAATCAGAAAGACTCTGCCTTGGTTGCTCTGTTTACCCCTTATGGTACACAAGCCACACTTGGAGGTTTTGGATGCAATCAGTGGGAAAGAACTTCCATGTTTGGAGGAGCTAGAGAACAACCTTAAGCAACTACTCAGCTTTTACCGTTACTCCCCAAGGCTAATGTGTGAGCTGAGGGTCACTGCTGCTACTCTCTGTGAAGAGACAGAGTTCTTGGGAGACATTAGAGCAGTCAAGTGGATCATTGGAGAGCAAAATGTCCTCAATGCTCTGATAAAGGATTACCTGGAAGTAGTGGCCCATCTCAAAGAAGTCAGTGGACAGACACAAAGAGCCGATGCTTCTGCCATCGCCTTGGCTCTCCTGCAGTTCCTTATGGACTACCAGTCAATTAAGCTGATCTATTTCTTGCTGGATGTAATTGCTGTGCTTTCACGTCTTGCCTTTGTCTTCCAAGGTGAATACCTTCTTGTGTCACAAGTGGATGACAAAATAGAGGAGGCCATACAAGAGATCAGCAGGCTAGCAGATTCTCCTGGTGAATACCTTCAGGAATTTGAAGAGAGCTTCCGTGAAAGCTTTAATGGAGTTGCTGTGAAAAACCTACGGGTGGCTGAAGCCAAATTCCAATCAATTCGAGAGAAGATATGCCAGAAGACCCAGGTGATTCTTGCTCAAAGGTTCGAGCCCCGCAGTCGAGCATTTGTGAAAGCATGCCAGGTATTTGACCTTGCCACTTGGCCAAGAAATGCAGAAGAACTTATGAGCTATGGCAGGGAAGACATGGTGCAGATAGTTGAGCATCTGGAAGCAGTGCCAACCTTTGCCACAGATGTTATCAGAGAGGGTATGGACACCAGAGGCAGCTTGTTGATGGAATGGCGAGAACTCAAGGTGGATTATTATACCAAAAATGGCTTCAAAGATTTAATTGGTCACATTTGTAAATACAGGCAGAGGTTTCCTCTGTTAAATAAGATTATCCAGATCCTCAAAGTCCTTCCCACTTCCACAGCTTGCTGTGAAAGGGGGCGCAATGCCCTCCAGAGAGTGCGCAAAAACAATCGTTCTAGGCTTACCTTAGAGCAATTGAGTGACCTTTTGACAGTAGCTGTTAATGGACCACCTATTGCCAACTTTGAAGCCAAGAGGGCACTCGATAGTTGGTTTGAGGAAAAATCTAGCAATAGTTATGCACTGTCTGCAGAGATGCTGAGCAGGATGTCCTCCCTGGATCAGAAACCAATGTTGCAAAGCATGGACCATGGGTCAGAATTTTATCCTGATATTTAGCAAGAACGCTTCACATTTAGAAAGCTGTTGAATCTTACTCTTTTTTAAAGAAAAAATCAATACTCTAAGCTTTGATATGTTATATGAAATATATATATTATATATGTATGTATGTATGTATGTATGTAAACCCCACACTGAAAATAGAAACTTATCAGATGGAAGCTAAGAGGAATGTTTAAGAATGAGGCAACACTTAACATTTACTGACGTCTTCAACCGTGGCAGCTGCAATGTAGGTGGCAACACTTCATTCTTCAGAAATGCATTGGGGCCATAGTCTTCATTTCAAACTGAATCAACTAATAAGCTAGATGATGTGGCAGGCCATTGCCACCCTACTTCTCACTATCCGTTTGGTGTTTTTTTTTTTGTTTTGTTTTTTGTAGGTATGTGTCTTAAACAAATCTCTGCATTTCCCTCTTCGATGGCCATTGATTTGTTTCAGCCTGTTTCTTAGTCCTGTCTTGGAATTCTTTGCTAACTTTCAGATCTCGTCTAGGTCTGAGTAGTTTCTTACATATTCTTACTATTGTTGGGTTTTTTTCTTTGTTTCTGTCACTTCACCTATGTTGCCCTTCTCTCTGCTTTACACACCAGTGGGCATTTTCATTTTAAGGCAAATCTCCTGTGAAAACTACTAACAAAAGTATATATCTTACAATATTGATAGCATGTTGAGATGAACATAGCATAATGTAAAAGATGGGGAGGAGGGGGAGGGAGGATTTTTTCCACTTATATTTTTATATAGTAGGGCATAATAAAATTAATTAAAACTCTTTACTGAAAACCTGGGCTGCTGTGGAAGGTAGAGGGCCAGTGAGTCAAATCTTGTAATCGGATAAAGGCTCATTGGCCTAAAAATATATATATGCTAATTTTATGTTATTTATACTTGGTCTTTATAATCATAAATGGGTTGTGTCTTCTGTTTGTTTTCTTTTTTAAGTGTAAAATACGCCTGGCATATTTCTGTGGCAGGGAATATCAATGCAAGATCTATCTCTGGTTGTTTATCGCATGACAAGATTATTTTCACATATCACCCTTTTGTGTAAGGTTTAAAGGTTCTATCTGATAGATTCTCTCATGTGGCAAAAAGGAAACGAAACAAGGCTATGTATTCCTATCAACAATTCCCTCCCCCGAAAGGGTGGTGCAGAGTCTGACAGATGTGAGAAAATGAGACATGCAAGTTGAAATAATATATGCATTTGTGGGGGTAATCTTTTTTTCTTTTTGTACTCCGGTGTTTCAGGATTAAAAAAACCAAATGAGCACAAAATCTCCACAGCTCACTGTGCCATGGCCTGGTAAATATGCTGTGGGGTAGCACCAAAGTAATGCTAGAATGATTGCAGGAGTAAAAGGCCTCCATTTTGCTGAGGAGAACTACTAGGATGATGGCCATGTTTCCAGAAGGACTAACCTCATGCCAGTCTGCATTATTTTAGAAAATACCATAATGATGTCAGTAACACTGAACCTTTTCCTGTTCCCTTCCTACACACTCCCCTTTTTCTCCTGCCTTTTCCCATTGGTCTTGGTGCTAAAATATCTCTGGAACCATTGCTGCTAGAGCACAGCTTTTAATTTTTATAAATAAATGATTTTATTTTTCAACAGTATGTTTTCAATAATAATGTAGCAAGTTGTCAAACCAGTCTCATTTACAGTATGTCGACACCTGTGTCTTTTTGTTTGTTTTCATTTCAGTTTGTCCCTCGTTGTCCCGGTAACAATCTTAGCACTGCTCTCATACATATGTGATTATTCTATTTTTCAGGACTCTTTAAGTTTAAAAAAAAAACACTTTTAATGTGATGTACAAAAGAACCGAGGAAAAGAGGTATGGGATTTTGACCTCATCTCTGTGGCATTATAAAGTAGCTGCAGTTGTCAAGATAACTCGTCCCAGCCATTTCTAGTCAAAAAAAAAAAGGGGGGGAGTAGCTTACGAGTTTAGAGTTGTCTCTAATAAACGCACAAGGATAATGTAGGAATCTTTCTTAAAGGGAATAATGTCATGAAGTGAATGAAGAGCATGGAGGGGGTGGAATGATGGATGGCAGGACATATATTTCTCCAAACTAACTTTACACAATGTATAAATTTCTGTAATGCAGTGTTCACATCCCTTCCGGGTCTGGGAAGAGAGCAGAAAATAGATTGAAATAGCAAGCAGGAAGATAATAAGAATAGTAGGAGGTGAAGACCTCAGTGTCACCTAGTATAAATAATAATAATATCTGGTGCTGGTATGCCAAAATCACTGTCTAGGGTTCATTCATTACCTTTTCACTCAATCCCCTTACATTTTCCCTTCCCCACATTAGTGGAAAAGAAGCACCGACATCTCTTCAGTTTGCCAGCAGCCATTTGGCTTGTTGGACTTCAGAAATCCATCTACTCAGAGTTACCCATTGGGTGGCAATGATGGAGAATGAGACCGAGGGGAGGAGAAAAGGATGGTGCTTTAAAACTGTATCTTGGCACCTCTGTGAGCAAAGCACATTGCTCATATGAATTTATATGGCCAAAGACAACTGTATACCACAAGTGTTAAGATATTAGCCTTGTCCCATACACCATTTAAAAGACCCCATTCACTTCAATATTTGTTCAGCAATGATATTAAGTAGGGAGTTAACTGTTACTACATACTGAAATATGACATAACTATTTGCTGGTTGTGCAGCCTGCTTTTTTGTTATTTTATTTCATATTTGATCTATTTCCTACTTTTGCATTGGTCATTGTTTGGGTCCTGTAAATTATCTGTGGCCCAAATACCTCTAATAGATAAAATCAGGGTAAAATAATTGTTTCATCTGGCTGATTATTAAATAGTGCACAGAGCCTCTGGCCAAAATTATGACAAAAATAGAAAAAAGATAACTTATGGGATCCTTTCTATATGTCCTAGTATTTTAACAAAATTAAATACGGTTTATATTAAGAATCATATTTATCCAAAAAAAGCTCACATGTAGTTTTTGAAACACTTCTATTTTGCCACCATGGACTAGGTAATTTGCACTTCACTTTACAACTCTATTATTAAACTCAAAAGAAGGATTTACACTAATACCTCATACAAAGTCCGCTTCATACAACATCGGATTCATACAACATCGCCTAATTAATTGAAAAAAGTTGCCTCATACAAAGTTGTGCGACTTTGTTTGAGGCATTGGGGTTTTCCCAGGTTGCATTGTGCCTGGGCAGTATAAAAGGCAGGACACATGCGTGCATTGCTCTTGTGGGTTTTGCATGAGGCAAAGAGTGTTTAGGAGTGGTTTTGAGCACGATTTTGGATTTTTTTGGATTTTTTCATCAGAATTTTTAGAAGCATTCCTGGGATTTTTGCAGCATTCTTCAGGTCCTTGGACAATCAGGGTTGTTTGACATGTTTTTGTAATGTTTTTAGCCTTTAGACAATGATTTCTTAAAGTTCTGTCAGTTTCCTGCCTGTTTCCTTGACTGTGCCCTGAAGTCTGTGCTCTTACAGTACAATGTATCTCTATGGAAACACCGTTGTATGAGGCATCGTGGCAAGGATTTGGATGTTGTATGAGGCATCGCGGCTAGGATTTTGCATGCCTCATATAAAGTCCAAATCCGTATAAAATCCAAACTTGTGGAACCAAGTTTGGACGTTGTATGAGGTATCACTGTACTAGAATGTATGTGATCCTTAGCCTCTACTAGGAGAGTGAGAAGCTATTGATGCAACATGAAAGAGCCCATATGGATAATTCACCTCCTATAGTTGTCCTTTGCTGGTTAGTAAAGAAAACCAGGAGACCTGTGCACTTTGATTTTAACTTGCATTGTAAAGGGTTGTAGGAGGCAAGTTAGATCACTTTTAGAATGCATATAAAATGCATATAAAATTTGTGTAAAAGTCAGTAATAAAGTAGAAAGTTACTATTTGCTATACATAGAAAAGTACTTCTCTGAATCTTTACTCACCTACAGGGTGTTCAGAGCAGTCTTCATGTTCATAACGTTGGCCGTGCTATAACTAAACCAGGACCCATTGCAAACAGCAATTAAGGAAGTTTAAGTTCTCTTAGTTTCACTAGAGGAGGCAAAGCAAGTGCATAATTCATTCAATTTAAAATCTGTAGTACTTAACTTAGGCTGGATTCTACTCTTGTATTTTCTGGAACGGTTAAAAACAAAACACTTATCTGTCTATGAGCAAACAATTATTCTAGATCAGTCTAAACAGATTTTCTAGGAGTAGGTTTACATTTATGATCTTAAGTCAGTGATCTTTCAAAAACTGGCTTTCTGTTAGATACATGATGAATTTCTACAACTGGGCTCCAAAATTGTAATTCGTCTTAGTCCAGTATAATCTACCATTTAGAATTCAGGCTTTAGCATTGGATGTAAAAATACACAAGTGTCCCATCGCGAAAGTTACATTGCTTCCAAAATGTATCTTAAATATGCCAGCCTAATTAAACTTGAAAGCATCTTACATGTGGTATTATGGGTGTTGCAAATTTAATTGAAATAAAAAGATAAAAAAATATTCCTAGAATAAAACCATGGCTATGTTGAAGCCTATCTTCAGTAAGAGCCCCATTTTGACCCCATTTCTACATCTGACGTTTAGTAGCACAGTAAGCCAAGTGTCAACAACAAGGTCCAGGTGACATTCCAGTGATGGAAGTACTTTGGTCAGTGGAAATGGGGTGGGGTGACAATTTACCACCATCACCCTTTGTAGGCATAGCTGCAGATTCCTAGGCAATATTTAGCACTGTAGGAGCATACAGAAAAAGAATCTCCATTCACTAGCACATGTATGCTAGTGATATATGTGTTCCTCGCCCTAGAAACTCAGCTTATAATACTATGCAGTTTCCTACGCTATCTGAAAAAAGAAATATTATTTGGTAAGCATTCTAATGGGTAAAGATGTCAGGCAGACTTACCAAGTATCTAGTAGTTTGTTCGGTATGTGGATCCACATTAGCATCAGCAGTAGATCAGGACACGGATGCATAAGAGTGTTACATGAGTGAAAATACGATGCCATTTCTGGGTGAAAGAGCATTATATTGCCATTGTATGTCACTTTTGGAGCCAGTTGGCCATTAAGTAATTGTTCTGGATTGAATACTGTATTTGTCTATGTTCACTTGTTCTTATGCACTAGCTATGTGTTCTGATAACTCAAGCATAACTAATTGAACAACACCCATTCTCAATCAGAGTTGAATTTTTTTTAATAGTAGCCGTGTTAATCTGTGGTTCAGGCATATCAGAAAACAAAAATGAAAAAAAAAAAACCACTAGCACTTTAAAGACTAACGGCTATATTTTTACTGTAGCAGTTAGTCTTTAAAGTGCTGCAGTGTTTTTATTTTTTCGTTTTTGTTTTCTGATACAGTATGTCTCAATCAGCAAACTAGAAGCTAAAAAGGTGTAGTAGCAAATAAAGAACACCAGAGGGCACCAGGTGTTACAATATTTTTGGATGCCCAGTCCAGTACAGAAAGCATAAGCATTGTGCAAAGATGCCAACGTATCCTATTGTGCATGGTGCTTAGTCAAAATGCCTTGTGCAGATTTCTCCTGCAGTGAGATGGGGATAAGTGCCAAATTGAAACATCCAGTTCTGGGAAGGAAGAAGAATTACTGGTAGGCATCCTGTTATGTTCAAAAGGGGACTGCGGTGGCTCAAGTGGCTAAGACGCTGAACTTGATGACTGGAAGGACGGAGTTCAATTCCTGAGTACTGCATGATGGAGTGAGCTCCCGTCCCTAGCCCAGCTCCTGCCAACCTAGCAGTTCAAAAGCAAGAAATTGCAAGTAGATAAATCGGTACCACTTTGGTGTGTAGGTAAACAGCGTTCTGTGCACTCCAGTGTTGAGGCATGCCTGCCAAATGTCCACAGAAACATCTGCAGACACACACAGCGCTTCCTCTTTGGCTGTAAACAGATGAGCACCAAACCCTAGAGTTGGATACGACTGGCTTTCGAGCTAGGGTGACCTTCACCAATGTCCAAAGTTATGGTTATGTATATGTCATCATTTCTAAAAGATTATACAGTGTGTGTGTACACACACACACTGTTTATAACGAAGTATTTCCATTGTGTTTCAGCATTTGACTTTGTCTGATCTGTGCATATTGATCTCTACCCTACTGAAGCATTAGTCTCCTAATGGGATCTGATCGCAGACTTTACAACTTTCAGCTTAATCTCTTCTTAAACACACCCCGATATAACCTTGCATGCAGCCTGCCAGTGGTGCACAGAATCAGTTGCTACAGCCACAAAGTCATCCATCACAGGGATTAGCCTAGTGCTGGGGTGCCCAAACATTTTGGGCCACGGGCTGGTCACGTGGTTCAGGGGGCTGGTCACTATGGTCCGGCCCCCAATGCCAATTCATCTGGCCCATGAAGTCCTCATCGATCCCGGAAGTGGAAGTAAAACACGCCCATACAGGTGCATTTTACATCTGCTTCCGGGAGCGACGAGGGCTTTGTAGGCCGGATGAATTGGTGTCGGGGGTCAGATCCAGCGTAGTTTGGGCACCCCTGGCCTAGTGCATTGGTGGTGAACCGTGGCACTACAGGTATTCTTTGACTTCAATTACCAGAAGCCCAAGTCAGCACTCCTGCTGATCAAGACATCTGGGAATTGGTAGTTCAAGAACACCTGGAATGCCAAGGTTCGCCACCACTGACCTAGTAGATCAAGAAACCCAAGTTCTTCCTGCATTTATAAAAGCACAGTGAAGATTTATGCATGGACAATGCAAATGTGTACTCTTACCGAAGTTGGTTGTAGCACATGTTTTGCATTGAAACAATATTTGTATTGCATGTCTCTTCCCTACCCCGTGCCCCAAGGGCTACCCTGTCTCATGCCTTGCTGAAATGGGCTCTCAAAGACCATTCTGTTATTTTGGTGCTTCAGAAATATGGCCAATAAGAAGCATTTCAAATTATGTTTCTAATGGTAATGTTTCTATCAGTAAATTGAGATGGCATGTATAGCAAGCATTGTTGCCCCCATTCCCCCAAGCTTCTCTACTCAACAGAAAATGGCTCTTAAACAGTGCAATCATGGTACCCTGTTCTTTAGCCTTCGTTATCTCATGCCAGGAATAGCTATGCAATTCTTTTCCTTAACAATCAAGTAAAATGTATCTGCATGAAACCTGATTTATGTACACAATATAGTATGCTCATGTACAGTGCAATCAAAATAAATTAGTGGGACTCAACCCTTTTAAATCCTATTGTTTTCTGCAGGACTTCAGCACAACCATCTTTTTCTGGATTGCATACACCGGGTATGATCCAGCTAAAGTCAAGCACTTCAAGGTCCTATAGATTTCAGTGCAAGAAAGCTATGTGCATGCTCTGTTCTAGTGGGACAAAAGACTTAAACTTTGGCTAGATATTCCCACGGCCTGTATGTGGCAAGTCCACATGTAACGACCTATGTAGACCATGTTAATAAATCCACATGCCTATATATCATTGTATAAATAAAAGACTATATATATATATATATATATATATATATATATTTATATATTTCTATGTTTTTCAAGAGATATAAAAATGAAATTTACAGAAAGACAGATTGTTGTGACAGGAAGGCAGATCTTGTGTTTATGTGAAAGGCATAGAATACAGAGGACTAAAACCCTTGAGACTTTTTGTTAAAACTAAATGTGATGGAATTTTTAAGTTTTACTTCAATCTTTTGCTCAGAGAGAGAGAGTTTCCTAGTGAACAAAAATTTTAACTGTGGCTAGGAAAGGAAATTATTTTACTGGCATGCATGGCTGGCAATAGGCCAGAAACAAGCAATGTAGCACGATTGAGACCACCTTGTGATAAATAACAATGAACACCATGCATGTTGGTATTAAATAAACTGTAGATGCTGGAGTTCTCCTTTGTTCAGATACATATCTGATCTGCATGTGCACTTCCCCTCTCTCTCTTCTTGCATTGATATAATGGGTAAGGATTGAAAGATAGCTTGTGTTCTCCCACCCAACACCCTTTGATATATTTGCTGGCCAGCAAAGCAAAATGGTAGCCTAAATTTGAAATACAGTTCAGGCATAGGTTGTGTGTTTTATAAGTCTCATTGGCTTTGGTGGTACTTACTCATGTAGGTAAAGTGAAGGAGTAAATTTATGTGTGGGAGGAAAATGGAATTTAAAGCAGAGAGGATGGTGTCTGGAGAGGGCCCATAATGTAAGGAAAAACCTTTCAGAGTGCAATGTTAAATAGGTGGATGTACTTAGCTGGGGAGTCATGCCACAGACATTTCCTATACGTTCGGTTGTTTTCCTATTTCTTGCCTACAACCACCCTGTTGGGTTACATTTCAAAGAGCAGCTACTTTCCCATTGTTAACAGAATCAACTGGTTCACCATTAAAATCAGGGATTCTCAATGTTTTTCAGCTGTGGGCCAGACCATACACCCCTTAGATAGCTGGACTGGTGGTTCTCTCACCCACCCACCACCCCCACCACCCGCCATAAATGCCACCATAAAATGCATCCACAACTGTAGTATATGTGTTTACAATGGCCATAAATGAGTCTGCGGCCAATTCCAGCGGCAGTGGGAGTGGCTGGAGCGAGGTCAGGGGCTGGATTATTTGGCATTATTTAGATCAGGGGTTCGCAACCTACGGCCCATGGCCTGGATCCGGCCCATGGGCCCTAGGTTGCGAACCCTTGATCTAAATAATTTTCTGAGTGGATGAAGGATTTGTGAAATCACTGAAAGAATGTTATCCTGAATGCTGAGTTGATTCCACGTGCATAGGTATGAGGCATTGTGAATTCAACCACTCCAGCACAACACTGTTAAAAGTAATGTTATCCTTTTGGGGAAATATGAATGGCAGAACCTTGCCTTTGATGCAGATCCAAGCCACAGTCTGGCACTAGTCCTTTGCTGAGAGGTTTTTAAACTGCACCACCCTTTTCTTAGCTTTGATTTGGACAAAGCCATTTGGATTCTGCAGCTGAATTATTTTTGTACTGTTGTTAAAGCAGGTAACCCACTCATTTAAGATAGCCAATTCGATGTTAGGAAGAGGGGAAATTTTAAAAGTTTGGACTTCCAGTCTTGCAGGCACTACCTAATGCCTTATGCAAGTGTTGTTCTCCTTGTTCTCAGTTTCACTGTTGGGAGGCTGATGAATGTGGGAGCCTTCCTTCCTCAACTTGAGTGACTACTCGCACTGGCATTGCACAGCTTTCAGTTGAGCAAACTTGTGTCGCACACCTCTGACAATGCAGTTTTGTTTATATCCTCTTGTAATATGTCAGGGCCTTGCCACCACACAACTCTGGAAACTCACCTCAGTTACAAACCTGGCCTACCTGAAACACCCTACGCATTTCAGAACTCTTGACGCATAATCCCACACAAGAATGGCTACCTAGAAAACATTTTCCTCAGGACTGAACCTCATGGATAATGAGTTTCACATGGCTACTGGACTCTTCTTCAGCCCGCATGCTGCCAAGAAATCACTCTCACTCCTCTGTACTGAAATCCCTCATGCACTGCACCTCATGTATAGAAATCTCAGCCAAGGTTGGGAGACATGTCACACAAGTTGTTAACTGTAGAAATGCAACGAGGGCTGCTGGATTTGTCCCATTCAAGCATCCCCACCTCATTCACTTTACAAAAATCAAGGGGGTTAAAAGCAGCTCCTTATGTTTTGTCTTTTCTCCTCACAAGTCCAGTCCCAAACTGTTAGTTTTAATCATGCACACATGTAAATGAGGGGAGGGTAAGAAAACTAGGAAATCTATTATTTCATATGTATTACAATGTTAATATCACACTTTTATGACAATGTTTTTAAAATGTTATTACTTTATGGACTATGCTTTATAGTACCTGTGTGAGAGGGGCTAGGACACTGGATACGAATAGAGCTATGTTGATATATCATAGTATGTACACAAGAGCTTTCCTTTTGTCATACATTATACCTGTAATGTAAGAAGATTATTAATAAAAAAATCAGTTTACTAATGTGTATCTTGATATTAAATGTTTGTCAAGGTGTATATATTAACTGAATTATATCAGTGTTAAAGATAAAAGCTGCTAAAATTGTTGGAGACATTTTGTGTGAACAGATCATCCAGATTTTGCCCTTGGTGGACATCGGTGCTTCTCATCCATAGTCTCTGTACAGTCCCACATGTGGAACTGACATATGTGAAGGCTGAATAACCACGTCTTCTGATACCTGAGGCACTCTCTCCTGCTTACCTTCAGTGCCTTCTGGGTGTTGCGCTTGCACATAACAACTGACAAGCACTTTACCAGCTCAGTTCCTCCATCTCTTCCTCTGGAGCTATAGCATTTTTCTACATCTTTTACAACTCCTGTTGTGGTTTGATTATCTGGCAGTCCTCCCCGATAGCACAGGAGAGACTTGCCACACCAATGGAAACAAGACTGTGTCAGCTGCTGTTACTGCCTGACTTCCTAAAGAAGGCTGTACTGGCAGCTCTTGTCCAGAGTGTCAAGACATTTATAGCAAAGTCCACAGCAGAAAGACAATAAAGTAAAGGTTTTCAAAGCAATTCACAGGGTTCACAACAATAGCATTAGTTTCTGATTAGATCCTACTGCCCTCATAACAAAAGATCTAATAGCAGGTGATAGCAGTGAGTATTGTGCTGTTGTTCCAGAAAGATTTCTCTAATAGAAACTTGGCACTCAAACTATAAATTTCAGATGAACCTCTGAGCTGTGGTAGATACCTTGCTAGTGATGGTGGTTATTGAGGCACCTGAGAAAGCATGGAAAGTTCCGTTCTTTTATGCGTCATTGTCCTAGAGCAGTGTTCCCCAACCTTTGGTTTTTGGACTTCAATTCCCAGAAGCCTAAATCAATTTCCAAAAGCACTGATCAGCCAATGTACCGACTTAGGCTTCAGGGAATTAAAGTCCACCTGTGGGGCATGGGCTTCCAGAGAGGCTTCCAGGCTTATTTGGCAAAAGCTGTGGCTTCATAGCGGAGCAGATTCAATGCTTGGCCTTTTTGGATAAAGCTGGGAAAGATCCCTGAATGAATTCCTAGGGAATGGCTGATAGTCATTTGTGGACAACACTGGGCAGATGGAATAACAAATAATCTATGATCTAGCAGATATCTCCCAATGCAGCAATTACACCCATTTCTAGATTGGGAGATTTCTGCTAGAGATTTTTCTACATTTCTGGGGAGCAAACTTTTCTCACCTGGGTTGATTTCTGTCTCTTGTGGCTTCCTACTCCTGAGCTAAGGGACTATGGTGCTATAGTGGTTAAGACGCTGACTTGATGACTGGAAGGTCAGTAGGTCAGCAGTTCAAGACCTGGATACTGCGCAACAGAGTGAGCTCCCAGCTCCTGTCAACCTAGCAGTTCAAAAGCAAGAAATTGCAAGTACTGTAGATAAATAAGTACCACTTCAGCAGGAAAGTAAACAGCATTCTGTGCGCTCCGGTGTTTAGTCATGCCTGCCACAGGTCCATAGAAACATCTGCAGACAGACATTGCTGGCTCTTTGGCTATAAAAAGAGATGAGCACTAAACCCTAGAGTTGGATATGACTGGCTTTCGAGCAAGGGTGACCTTTACCTTACTCTTGAGCTCTTAAGGGGATCTCCCTAGTGGTGCTCTAAAAGTTTCATTGCCCTTCAGACTTCTTTGCAGCTGGATCCCCCAAATCTTCCCATCTTAGTGAACACTGAAAAGTTTTAGGAACCTTGCAGAATTAGGACAACACTCAAGACCTCGGGGGATTTATCCAGATTCAGGTAAGGTCAGGTAGACAGATGCTTAAGAGTAGGCAATTCTTAGTCCTGCAACTTATAATATTTTTCATACTGTGGCTAGTGCTTGTCTATGGTTTCAAGATGGAAAAAATATTCATCTGAACTGCAAATCTGAACACCAGAACAAACTAGATTAGTTGCAAAGAGGTCTGTGGTGTTCTGGAACCTATGATATATAAGATTTCACAGAAGTACCCCCACCCCACCCAATAGATCAAGAGAGAGATTCCTTTTGAATTTTATTTTTAAATAATTGCAGGAGCAATTGATTGATATCCCCCCTCTCTGGTGCTGGTACAGTATCTCATAGTACTTGTGAAATAACTCTTCTGTTTCTTAGAAATGTGAACTATTTATAATGGGAGAGATGGTTTTTGTGTTATGTGCTTACTATCCTGTATTATCAACTGTTCTTCAGGTGAGATTCTGCAGTCACATAATCGATCCATTTTCTCCTTTATAGAATTTATTTATGTACTCAAAGTTCTTACAAGCTGCCCCTTCTCCTCCTCACTCCATTTGAAGGGCCAAACCTTCACAGCCAGCCACAATATGAAAGGAAATCATACCAGATGCAATTAGACAGTTCAAATAGGTTAAAAACAAAATTACTGTTACTCTTCAAACAGATTTATAAGTGGAAGATGCTGTTTTTCGATATCTTCTTGAAAGCATGTGCTGAAGGAGCAAACTGAAATCTACTGCATTGTAGCCAGTGTGCCATCTGGAAGGAACTCAGTAGGTGAAGCATTTTCTTTGTTGCTAGACTATGGGAACAGCCAGAGGTTGCCAGGCAACTGCAAGGGCTGCACTGTCTGAAATCTCCAGAAAGATTTTCTAGTGTATAATAAAAATAGAAATAAAAGGTGTGGCATTTTAAAGACTAAAAGATTTTGCACTTAATTTGGTGATTGACTCAGCTAATGTGTAGACGCAACTTCTCTAATAAGGGGCTTGCAACATTTCTGCATCCTCAGCCAAAAAATCATAAAAGGCAAGGGAAAAGTGGGAATTGTTGAATTACCGGTAGCTTTTGTCTTAAGAGAACTAGAAGTGTTGTTCTAATTCATATCATGAAAGATAGAATCTGGAAGGTATACCTCTGACTTGAGTCTGCAGCTCCCATCTTGAAATATGCTCACGAGGCATGATTTTTGGAACTTTTTCTGCATCATACATAAACATCTCTGGTGCCCAGCCAGTGGTGGGATTCATCAGGTTCGCCCAGTTTGCCAGAACTGGTAGCAGAAATTCCACCTGGCCCCACCCATCCAAGTTTTGAAATAAAGTAGTGCTAATTTGGGTGCAACACAGGGATTTCCCCTGGGCCATGCCCACCATACCACACCCACAGAGTAGGTAGTAATTTTTTTAAAATCCCATCAGTGTGCCCAACCTGATGAAGACTTGTATGGGTTAAAAACTAGCTTTTGTATATAAATTTTAGCGGTACAATAAAGGTATCACCAGCTCTTGCCTTTAGATTTACTTCAGTGTAAGCTTCTGTGGCTGGATAGCTCAGTAGTTTAGGTATTTGGCCACAGAGGCAGAGGTTGGGAATTTGAATACCCACTGTGCCTCCTGTGAGCAAAGCCAGACTGTATAGCCATGAACAAGTTGCGCAGCCCTAGGGTGCCCCCACAAAAGGATTTTTGCATAACTAGAATTTATTCTGATACTTTAATCCAGATTGTTCAACATTACACTTTCCATTTCCTCATTCCATTGTACTGTGCCAGAAATTAATTGATTTTCCTCTGATTTCTTTTATATTATGCCTTCATTTCATTAATTCCATTCCCTGTTTATATCCTGTGAGTTAAATGAATCTTAAAATCATTTACATCATCTCTGGGTATACCAGCAACCACAGTTTCAAATGTCTTCCTCCCTTTTCATTTCCCTGTACTGTACTCAACTTTTTAAACATTTCAGATAATCTGGAAGTTGCTTATGAGCCAACCTGGTTTCTTTCGATGCATCCCATGTTTCTTTTTCATAGGAATTGTTTATCATTGTGCCTTCAGTATCTCATCAACAAGTAACTCACATTTACCACAAGCTCCCTTCTCTTAGTAAGTCTTACTATAGGATCTTTCCCAGTATTTCCTTAAATTTAAGCCAAGTGCCCTTGCAGTGCTTTCTACTCTTTGGGGAGGCTCCATTTATGTTCCCCTTAAGGTTATTAAAACCATCCCCAAATTCTGTTGCCAAGGATGAGTCTGGGCCAATCAAGGGGGAAATTCCACCCACACATTCAGTGGTGGTGTTCCTTCTTCAGCTCTAGTAATGAGCTGCCTAAGTTTGTGGCACCACTTTAAGATGTAATGGGTAGAAGAGAAAGTTCGTCAGGAATATTAATCTTCATTAGCATGGGTTTGGCAACTTTCTCTTCCATCACAACATGGCCATTGTTCCTGGTGGCAATGTTTAGAAAGCTTACCTTGAAGCATCTCAAATTCAGCTACCAAATGGAGTTAACTATGAGCAACTCTGTTGGTTCATTTTATGAAGACTTTTCTCTTGTGCATATTCCAGCAATTTATTATGGTCTCTGGCCATATCAATGAACATCCATCATGATGTTTGATTACTATTTAAGTGGTAGTCTTTCCAGTGCCTGAGTGATGTGTATTGTGGTGGTGTGAGGAGACATGGGAGAGTATACAAATCAGTGGGACAACTCAAATGGCATGGGTGTCATTTATTTATTTTCATTTTTAAAAAATCTTTTTTTGTGTGTGTGCTGTAAAGGCAGATACTAAATCTCATGCTTTCCAGAGTCTGCTTTGGACAGTGAATACAATCACAACAGAAAATCCTTGATTCCCGCCCGCCCCCTGCCCCCCTTTACACTAAAAATATCACTTAAAAGAACTAGTCAGTGCATATCTTTCCCCCTCAGCTCATACATTACATTTTATTCTGGTATCTATTAATTTCTTTCTCTGAGCTTTTATTATACAAGTGCTAAAGAGTATGTGCTATTTACAATACATTTTTCACGTTGTTTTGGAACAAGCCTTTGAAACAGATAGCAATATTGATAGCAGTTACGCTTATATACAGCCCCATATCACTTAGTGCACTTTCTGTGTGGTTCACAAGGTAATTAGCATTTCCCCAACAAGCTATGTACTCATTTTATCAACTTTGGAGGGATGGAAGGCTGAGTCATCCTTAAGCCGGTTAGGGTGAAAACCCAGATCATAAGCAGAGTGTTGGTTGCAACGCAACCACTGCACCATGAGAGTTCTGAAACAGATTGTGTGTGCCTATGCAGAGACTGGTCTTTGTATCCCAAGAATTCTGAAATTAGATTGACATATTCCAGACTGGCTTTCAAGAATACACAGGAAAGAAAAGCTATTATCTTGTGCCTAACACAGATGATAAATATAACCATAGTCACCTTTTGCTCTCCTTATTTTTCTTCACCATAATCTGTATCATACACATATCAATGTAATCACAAATGAGCTTGTTGCTCAGGACGACGAGTCAAAAAGTCATTATTACATTACAAACACATAAATACAATTACATCTAGTATGTGCAGCTGAACAGATGAATTAAATCTAACATTTATTTATTAAATTATTTTATTTTATTTAGCAATAGAAGTCATACCACAATGCTAGTTACAATATTAACCACCATCAGTAATCAAAACAACCAATTAACTATGGATGCCTGGCCAGTACTAGAACTTTACAGATGTCATGTTTGTCTAAACAAGGAGTTAGGATACGTGAAGAGTTTGTTTGGATCAAACTCAAGGGCTTTGCCAAAATGAAACCAACTCCTAATTAATTCTATTACGGCAATCACATCCATCATTTATGGCACTTTGGCACTAAGGGCCATGGGTAGGAAAAAATCAGAATCTTTTGTGCTTACATTTGAATCTAGCCTCAATACTACTGTGTGCATGTGTGCTCCTGTTTCCCCTCCCCAACCCTCTTCATTTCCTTCATATTATATCTTTCCCACGGAACCATCAGACACTGAGTATGGAGAGCATCTCACTTCATCCTTGGGTTTTGTCAAGTATATTTGTTCTTTAGTTGCAGTGGTCATATAGTTGCTATTAGTCCTAACTAAAGTAACACCCACTGAATCAGTAGGAACTTGAGCGTCGGCTCTTATGTACATTCATTTTACTTGGGAGAAACATTTGGATTTAGGTCACTGTCTTCAAATGGACCATATCTTTTGAAACCTGCAGTTAATACTCTCTGTTAACGTTTAAAATGCTAAACAAGTTGTTCCATCCACATGGTATAATCCAGTGGTGGGCTTCAAAAATTTTTACTACCACACTGGGTGTGGTATGGTGGGCGTGGCCAGGGGGAAAGCCCTGCATTGCACCTGAATTAGGACTACTTTATTTCAAAGCTTGGATGGGTGGGGCCAGCCATAATTTCTGCTACCGGTTCTGGCGAACTGGTGCAAACCTGCTGATGCCCACCACTGGCATAATCCCATTCTTTCAAATGGCCCTGTATTCTTTTAAAAGCATTGTAGAACTCATGGATGAAAATGACAGCTCAGCCAAAAAGATTAGATTGTTTTGCCTACACAACACATAAACTAGTGGTCTCATTTCCCCCTCCCCATTATCAGCATTTGGCAAAGTTCCATTTCTCACCCAGTAATTAAAGTAAAGTTAAAGGTCATCCCTTGCTCAAAAGCCAGTCATATCTGACTCTAGGGTTCAGAGCTTATCTCTCTTTATAGCCATAGAACCAGCACTGTCTGCCCCTGCAGACATTTCCGTGTACATCCGGAAGTGCATGGAATGCTGTTTACCTTCCCACCGAAGTGGTACCTATTTACTTGAAATTTCTTGCTTTTAAACTGCTAGATTGACAGGAGCTGGGACAGAGACAGAAGCTTACTCGGTCATGCAGTACTTGGATCTAGAGCTGCTGACCTGCCAACCTTCCAGTCATCAAGTTCAGCATCTTAACCACTGAGCCGCCACAGACCCCTATCCAGTAATTAAGGGGCATACCAAAAGAAGGTCAAGCAGGGAAGGCTGAACTGATTGATGAATCTTTGCAGCAATCATTGGACCAGCTCTGTCCATGAGTAGTAAAAACTAAGCTCTGTTTTTTTTTTAAATCTTACCAAAGACTTAAGGGCATGTCCAGGCTGCCTGTTCAGGTGCAGTTGGATCATTCTGAAAAACATTGGGGATGGTTAGGGGCAAGAACAATGTGCTGTTAGGTGTACTTCTCCTGTTCTAATGGGATTGAATACTTCGCCTGAATGTCTGCAGATGGTCAGGAGAAGTGCAATTCTTTTTTTAGATGATCGATCTTGTGCTGCTTTGCTTAGATAACATACTTTTTTCTTTCCCTTTCTGCTCACTATTCATTAAAACCACAGAAAGGGGAATAAGAACAGATTTTACTTTTATCTAAGTGATGCAGTGCCAGATCAATAACTTAACAACTAATTGCATTTCCCTGACTGTCACATTGCCAATATATTGAAGTGCTCATCAGGTACTTCATTATACCAGGAAATTTTCTTGATAGCTCCTCCCTCAAGAATACACACACATACATATGTACATGCACACACATAGAAGCAAAGGCTGCTCCCCTTTGGCATTGCCAGCATCATGACCCCAGCAATGCAGGAGAGGAACAGCCTCTGCTCTTTTGCCTATGTGTGTGTTGCAATCCTGTTGGTTATCAGTTACCAGCATTGGAAGCGGCTGGTTTGCCACTTCATCGATATCAAAAGTTCTCAGAGGAAGCAGCTGTCAAAACTGTGAGGTTCCCATTTTCCCCATTCCCAGCATTCACATTCCCTGGGAGTAGGGTTGCCACATGTCCCAGAAAACTGGGATTATCCCAGATTTGGCATGTTGGCAGGGGCTTCTCCGGGGGGTGTAAATTGGGGGCACATATGCGCAGTTTGAAGAATGCAATGACATTACATGGCTGTCCCGTTTTGTGGGAGAGAATTATGGCAACCCTAACTGGGAGAAAAGTAAAAGTGAGCACTCCCCAAAAGTAGAACCCCTGATGGGGGTGTCAGAAAAGTCACTTTGGATGTTTCTGACATTCAACAAGTGTGGACACCTCCAAAAGGCACTGTAGAATGGATTTAGTGTCCATCTGGACAACATTTGAGTGCGGGATTTCCTCCCTCTTTTTACTCCTAGAGAACATAATGCTGGCTTTAACCAGCCACATCAAGTAGCTTCTATGTGTGAGTGCTTCCCAGTGACTTTGCTTCCCTTACCCAAAGCAAATATATGTAAGTGGAAGGAGACAGCCCCCGCCAGGTGAGAGCCTTGTCGTGGCACAGGGGCTTGAATTGTTTAACTAGGCAGTGTTGTCCATCTCTTGCCAATGATGTTAGGCTGGGACTAAAACTCAAAGTGTCCTCTATTGGATCCCTTGTGATAGGTGAAAGTGGAGGGTACATGTCATAGTCCACTTAGTCATTGGGTGATGCGATATCCAAATGGCTAAAAAAACCACATACAAATGGACTTAATTTCTCAAGTTCATTTGTATGTGCGAAATGTTGTCACAGAGATGTCTACCAATGCGTGGACTCCTCACTGAATAACAACTCCAAGGTATCCAAGGAAGGAGATAGATGGACTACATTCAAGACCCTTTGTTTCCTTTTTTGACTGCCTCTTTCTACCCTGAGCAATTTACCCCATCACAATAATCTGGCAAACATGTGTGTGCATTGATACCATCTACATCAGTTATGTAACACACATGTCTGTTGACTTGCTCTTTAAGACAGTTAAAAATATTTAAAGGAAGAAGAAAAAGAAGCTCTTTGCCTTTTTTAATGGAATGACTATAGGAATTGGATTTTTATTGCAGCTTTTTAGTGTCCTTTCTGAAGGTAGCATAATGATGCCAATTAGCCTCTCATTTTAATGCTCCCAGCTAAAGCAATATGAAAAGTAATAGCAATATTGCTATGCAAATGTTTAGATGAAGAATTAACGCCGTATTCAAGGTCTCACAGGAACAACTCACACAAAGAACTGCAATCAAACTGCAGCGCTTACCTGTTTACTAGATCTTGCTTTCATATGCATATAAGGTTCATTTTTTTAGAATTGCCTTACAGAAGATTTTTTGCTATGCCAGCAAAATAGAGCGCTGCACTCCCATATAGTGTTAATTAAATGATGACCCAAATGTTTCAAGAAGGTGAATAAATGTAATATTAAATTGCACAGCTGAAAAATACTTTGGTGGAATCAAGTCCAACCCTTGCTCAGTGTAGGCTCTATATAGTGGCAGATACCTGTACAAGTTCAGCATCCCTCCCAGATCTCTGTCCACCCTTTTCTTAAAAACCTCCAGTGATAAAAAAAATCACCAGTTCCCTGCAATCCCCCCTTGCCATGGTCCCCCGTAATCAGTAGTTCTCCATGTTCTACCATTTCTTACTAGACATGGTTTAAACCAGTGTTTCCCTACCTTTGGTTTTGGGGCTTCAGTTCCCAGAAGCCCAAGTCAATTCCACAAAGCACTGATCAGCCAATGTACTGACTTAAGCTTCTGAAATTAAAGTCCCCCTGTGCAATGTGTGCCCCATGTTCAAAACCATTGGTTTAAAGGATTTTCACTACCATGGTTGGCCTTCTCAGAACATACAATCGCTTCATGGCCTTCTTAAAAGCTGGTGTAGTCAAAACAGGGAGAGTTATACTAAATCAAACAATAGTCTAACTTAGTATAAGAAAGCTCAATGTATCCAATAATCCCATTACCTGAGAGAGTCAGTGACTAGTGTAGTGGATAGTTTTTGACCGGAACTCAAAATATCTGCGATCTGCAGAGGTCCACTTGCAGTGGGGCAACAGTAAACCATTCCTTGAATATCTCACACACCTCAGACACTATTAGGACCTCTCTGCATCAGAAGTGATTTCATGGAAGACAATAGCGACAATCTAACTACTGTTTTTACCATTCATATGAGCAACTACAGGTACATCTTATTTAGGCTCAGATTTACTTCAATTTTAGGCTCATACAACTGGTCTGCAAACAATGCACTAGGATGAATGGGAGATAGGGGCCATATATAAACAAACACAATAAACATAAAAATTCATTCTTGGAAAGAGGATTGTGTTATAGAGGTTATGGACTTATATTTGTCTCTTTTCCAACTCTCCTGATGCTAGACCTTAAACTACACAAGATATTCAGCTAAACAGATAGTCACAGAGCCTTCAAAGTTCTACTTCTTAGCAAGGAGGAAAATGGTATGGGACATTGCTTCTCTTCTTTCCAATCTTAAAAAGTCCATGTTTTCTTTCTCTGCTGTGTTTCTCTATGTCCCTCATGAATGCTATAAATCAGGGGTTCTCAATGTTTTTCAGCTGTGGACCAAGTGCCCTCAGACAGCTGAGCAGGCTCGACTGGTGGTTCCCCCCACCATAAATGCTGCCATAAAACATGCCCACCTCTGTCGTAAATGCATTTATGATGGCTGCGGACTCATTTACGGCTGTAGTAAACACATTTACGATGGCTGTACATGAGTCCATGACCGATTCTGGCAATGGTGGTGGCAGCGGTTCCTAAAGCGAGGTCAGGGGGTGGATTATTTGTTGCCACAGGCTGGATCCGGCCCAGGGGCCATAGGTTGCGAACCCCTGCTATAAATGAAGACACAAAGGTTTTTTCTCCCCAGCAGTGGAAAGCTGACAAGCAATTAAAATAAATGAGAGAGGATGGATTTTCCACCTTTCAGTTTTTAAAAAACAAAACTGGCCAAACTGGCTTGTATTTTCTACACCAGTCATTTCTGCAAAGCCAAGCCTGTTCTTTGTTTCGATGAGGCCTGCTGGCAGGAGAAAAATGACAACATATTCCTTTAAAATGAACTATTTGTGGAAATCCATATTTGGGAAAAATACTTTCCTTCCAACTGTTTCTCCAGATGTTCCAACATGAAATGTGTTCGTGAGTACTAGAAGGTCATAACGAATGGCTAAGATTATCCTTAATATATTTTTCATGATTATTTATAGCTAAAGTTAGACATACATTTTTCTAAATTGACTACAATAATGATGGTACTATATAAATCTGATTCCATGGATTCTGTGCTGGCTTCTCATCTCTATCTTTAAATCTTCCATGAGCCTGTAACCCTCTCATCTTGTCTCCTTTTTCATCTTGATTCATCCCTTCCTCAGCTCTCTGAGGGATAAATGAAATGGATAATCTCATCAAGAGGATGCCAATTGAAAGGTAAATATCCAGCAAATAGGCAAAGTAAGAAAGGATGGGACTGGATTGAGAAAGAATAAAGAAAGGAGGGCTGAAGAGGAGAAATGATGGAATAAAGGAAGAAACAACATAAGCTGTAGGAAACAGGAACTGGTGCAAAACTCCAGCAAAGTTTTTTTTTTTAAATCAGTTCCTTTTGCTATCAAAAAAAAGTACTGGAAGAGATAAGAGAATGGATTATATAGATCAGGAGTTCTCAACCTTTTAAAGCCGAGGTCCAGGTCACGCTCCCTCAGACAGCTTTGGGGGCCGGACAGCCAATTTGCCCTTACTCCACCACATGGTACTTCCTGGTGTTGTGGAGGTGAAATGGTGCTGTGGGCTGCATCTGGCCCACGGGCCGCAGGTTGAGAATCCCTGATATAGGTCAATACAGTGTGAACCACATATGGATGTCTGTTTTGCACACCATTTCTTTTTCGACACTACTTATACAAGGAGGAATTCACAAATCTTTTGTGCCACCACCATAAAATTCTCTTCACATGGAGAATTCCAATTTACATCCATGCAGGGTGTAATCTGCCAGAATAAATGGAGTAGTTACAACTTGCATTTGTGAATAGGATTCTGCCCTTTGCCATGATCATCATCCTTTCTCTCTCCCCCGCCCAACCCCAATGTGATTAAATTTGTGCCAGTGAGATTTTTGCCCTCTTGGAAGATAGAGATGTCAATGGGGGGAAAAGTCTAGCCAAATTGATCCAAATAACTTAAAAGAAGTTTGATTTGATTTGAACTTGATTTCCAATTCATTTCAATATTTGAAATTTGTTTGCTGATTACACAGCTGTACCAAACCAAACCATGCAGGTG
Source organism: Bradypodion ventrale (assembly GCA_035047345.1). Taxonomy (NCBI): domain Eukaryota; kingdom Metazoa; phylum Chordata; class Lepidosauria; order Squamata; family Chamaeleonidae; genus Bradypodion; species Bradypodion ventrale. Next base: position 416,485,875 of record JAWDJE010000001.1, read on the forward strand.
AATGCAATCAATGTCACATCTTATTGTCTTTCTAACAAGGGCTGGAAAAAGGTAAATTTTCACAATTCATGGTTCAGTGGTCAAAGGATCTTACTGTTTTGCCTAGGACTATGCACGTATATTTTAAATAGCGAATTCAATCAGATTTTGACAGGACATGAGGTCATCTCATGTTAACGTATGGTCCTTTCTTTCCCTTATCATCCTCTTTTTTTGTATCTGCTGTTAAAAATATTAAAAACAAATAAATATACTGTATTGAATTTAGTCTGAAATCTATTTGCCTATTGTAATTCTGAGAGCTGTACTTTAAAAAAACCTAATGTTCCCAAGCCCTGATAAATCCTCTGGGATAGAGGTCTAAAGTAGGATACAGGGTAACTAGTTATGCCAACCAATCCATATTATCCAACCCTTTGTTCACCCCCGCCACTAAGAGACAATTAAGAACAGCAGCAATAAAACGGGTGGTGTGCTTGATCATATGAATGGATCTGGTTCATGTTTTTCAGGATGTCCATGTTTCTGCCAGCACTGAGACCAGGCTACTGACCATTGCTGATGATCTCCCTTGCTCCCTCCACAGTCACATATGAAGTTGGTGCCACATGGCAATCTGCTTCCTGGGGCTCCTCAGCATCTCTTCCCAGTGATTCCTCTCAGAGCCATTGGCGTGGAGACCAAGGCTGCACTTGCCTAGTAAGTGGTTTTGCCCATCACCATCCTGGCTTAGCATCTCGAGCTCTACACTGGAGGCACAGAGCAAATCATGAGGCACCTCAAACATAATCATCTCATTCCAGACTGGGTTGATCTTGTGTTTTGCACGCTTTGTCTGCTTCTTTTTCAGTTTCAAGGCTTGGTGCTTCAGTGTCACTTTGACAGATATATCTGTAGGAACAAGGGCAAAAACAAGTCATTGACAGGTGGCATCTGCATTCGTAGGCCAGCATTTTCTGGCATTTCCTCCTGGAAGGAAGAAGCTTCTGAGAAACAGGTAAGGCCCACTGAACTCTGTGGACGTTACTTCTGAGTAAACAAGGACAGAGTTATACTCATGAGGTCAATGTAACAGGCACAATGGACAAAATTATTTTGGCATTACTTTCCCCAGTTCAGGTCATGAGCCACCCCAGGTCACCCTTGCTAGAATGCCAGTCGTATCCAACTCTCGGGTGTTGTGTTCATCTCTGTTGACAGCCAAAGAGCCAACACTATCTGTGTCTGCAGACATTTCCATGGTCATGTAGCAGGCATGACTAGATGATGGAGCACAAGGAATGCTGTTACCTTCCTGCCAAAGTGGTACCTATTTATCTACCTGCAATTTCTTGCTTTCAAACTGCTAGGTTAACAGGAACTGGGGCAGAGACAGGAGCCCACTCTGTTATGCAGCACTATGGTCTTGCACTGCTGACCTGTTGACCTTCCAGTCATCAAGTTCAGCAACCTAACCACTAAGCGACCGTAGTCCCCTAGGGCTGTGATGGCGAGCCTTGGCACTCCAGATGTTCTTGGACTTCAATTCCCAGAAGCCCAAGCCTCCTGTGAATCCACATGAATGGGTTTACTGCGATTCATCCGGCCCACACTGCTCTCGTTGCTCCCAGAAGCGGAAGTAAAACGCTGTGGGCTGGTCACATGGTTAAGTGGGCCGGTCACATAGTTCCACCCACTGTAAAACAGATCCACAACTGTCATAAACGCATTTATGACAGCTGTGGGTGCATTTACAGCAGTGTTTGCACATGTGCGGGTGCATTTTACTTCTGCTTTCAGTTGCGGTGCGGGCAGCATGGGCCAGATGATTTGGTACCACAGGCCAAGGCCGGCCCACGGGCCATAGTTTGGCCACCCCTGTGTTTAAACAGCTTTCATTTGTTACATTACTATAAATATCTTCTTTCAGGTTATTCTGACACACCTCTGGTGTACTGCCTTGTATAAAAGTTTTGGTAAACTCTGATTCTAAAACATATATTTTTGTTAGTTTATTTAAGCCGTCTGTGTCTTCCCTTATGCAATGGGATAGTTGGGATACTTGCATGCCAAATATAACATTGTTTTCAGGTAAAGGAGGATGAACTCAGTGATAATTGTTGTGCTTCTGCAGCTTACAGAAATATTTACAGCAAACAAACAAAAAGATACTGGCAATACACACTTCTCACAATTCATCTTTGCTGTAAAATGGTTTTCCTTCTTAACTTTCCACTAGCTAAAAAGGGAAATACTCAGCTTGATTGAAGTTTATTTTAAATTTAAATACTGATGTTTCACTGTAAATAGTTTATTTGTAAATTAATTTAGGGTTATGACTCACAGTGATATATTGCTCAGAATTAAGAGAAGAGGACAAGAAAGTAGGTGTGTTATTATCCGTTTGATTTGTTTTTATGCACCATTAAGTTATTTCTTATTTATGTCAACCCTATGAATGAGCAAGTTTCAAAATGTTTTGTCCTCAACAGCCCTACTCATTTGATAATTTAAACCTGTGTGTTCTTAGGGAGTCAATCCATCTCACATTTAGACTGCCTTTTTTCCTGCCACCTTTCCCAGCATTGTCTTTTCAAATACAGTGGGAAGCCTTCTTATGATGTGCCCAAAGTAGGAGAGGCTCAGTTTCACCATTTTTGCCTTGAGAGACAATTCAGGTTCGATTTGCTTTTGGATCCACTTGTTCGTCTTTTTAATAATCCAGGATATCCACAAAGCTCTCCAGAATTTCATTTCATTTCAGCCCAAAGGCGACTCAAAGCGGTTTACACCAATGCATGCTGTCTGCAAAGCAGACAGCAGCAAAAAAGCGAAAGAAATACAATAATGACAGTGTAAAAAGTAAATAGTACATAATACAAAATTCACTAACAGCATAACCAAAGCAAAACAAAGAATACAGTAGAATCAATAAAAAGTTCAAAAAGTACAAACAGCAAGTACAGCCCGTGTTTACGTCAAGTCAGAGATCAGACAGACAGAGTCCTCAAGAACAGCAACAAGCAGCAGGCACAGGTGGCTCCCATCCCCAGAGCGATGGCGTGGCTCTGGGGAGAGCGCGGGATCCTCGTGCGGTGGCGGCTTTTCTCCCCTTCCAGCCAGGTGTGGCTTGGAAGGGGGCGGCGGGGGCAGCAGGCACAAGTGGCTCCCATCCCCAGAGTGATGGCGTGGCTCCGGGGAGAGCACAGGAGCCTCGTGCAGCAGCCGTGGCTTTTCTCCCCTTCCAGCCAGGCGTGGCTTGGAAGGGGGTGGCAGAGGCAGGCACAGGTGGCTCCCATCCCCGGAGCAATGGCATGGCTCCGGGGAGAGCATTGTACAGTGGTAGCTCATACAACCATTTTAATCCATTCCACGGGGCTTGTTGTTGTACGAAACAATTGCTATACGATGCATGCATCATTTAGCGATTTTCCTTATGGGATGCATCGTCCAATGATTTTTTTTTTGCTAAGTTGTTTTTCCCATTGAAAAATTGTTGTACGATTTTTTCCATAAGGAAAATTGTTATGTGGAATGCCATTTCCCCCCAAAACCTAATTGTTATATGATTTCATTGCTATACGGGGTGATTGTTGTATGAGGTTCCACTATATTTCAAACAAATTACTTTTCCCCAACAGTTTTCCTTATTGTCCAGCTTTCATATCCATATATTGTAATCAGAGACTGCCTGGCTGGACATCCCACTACGATAATGGAGTAGACACTGAGTGTTGGGCGGTGGTAAATAACCTGTCTCCCTAAAGGGGCCAATGGCTATGGGTAGATGAGGCCCTTTAGGTGGGGTGATGGTCACCCTCAGTGGAGGAAATGCCACTGGAAACCATCATATTGGGCCCAACGGCAAAATGAGTGGAGGAGGAACTCTGATTCACAATGGTCGTGGAGGCAGAAGAAGCCATGCCAGATGCACCGGCTGTGAAGGTGCACCTTGTCCACATCCTTAAGGCTGTGGCAGTCCATTGCAGACCCAGTGTTAAATCCTACATGTCGCGCTTCATGTGTGCTCTGTGATGGCTCTGTGATCATAGTGTGTGGGTCACTTCATGGCAAGATGGGATCCACCTTAAATAAATTCATGCCAGTGACATTTTTCCTGCTTTAGAGTTTAAAAAATGCATTCTCAGATACGAGTTGCAGTTGACAATGGTAATCAGGATTACAAGAGTGTGGATGATCTTAATATTGGTGCCCAGTGACATCCTACTCTTGATGGTTTCCCCCCTAATTCCTTCATTAGTGCCCTTCTGAGTCTCAGTCTTCTAATATTTCTTGACTGAAGTCTCCATTTGGATTGATGATTGAGTGACACCATTCACTCTTTCCAGTTTTCACTGTCAACATTAAAGTTACACAATTCTTTTGTAGTGACAATTTATGTCTTGTTCATGTTCACCTGCAGTCTTGTTTTGGCAATTTCTTCTTTCACGTTGACTAAAAGTTATTTTAAGTCACTGCTGCTTTCTGTCAGTAAGATCTGCATGTCTTAAATTATGTCCAAGTGGGTTAGGGAAAAAAATAGCATTGGTGGGACAACAACAACAAACAAATGGGGTATATGAGAATTCTGGCATACTGAGAATTAGCAGTAGTATTAAATCTTGGAAAGAGGCTAAATGTGTATGTTTTCTGTTTCCTGAACCCGACTGAGGATTTTAGAGTACCTCTTAAATGAGGCCAAGGTACTGACAACCTGGAGATGGAACTTTTTGCTTCTTGGCCTTGTGGCTTGCTGAAAATTGCACTGAACATTTTTGTCCCAATACTTTGTACTGACTATGACAAAAAAAACCCTCTTTTGGCGAAAAGGAATCGCTTGGTTAGATTTTTTTTGGTTCCATCTGACTTTTTTGCCTGTTAATTTTTGTTTTTTAACCTGGCAAATGGCTGAAACTCGGCAGCAATGGGTACAACTCCCCAAGTGACAATGATATAAAACGCCTATTCTGTAGATTTCTTTCTCTGCCAGTTAGAACAAGATGTGAGTCTGGGAAAATAAATTGCTCCATCCTGTGGCTGTTACTTTATTTATTTGTATCACAGTGTTGCACAATTAAGGTATCACTCTTCTGGATTGATAGGACAGACCAGCTCAGCGTGATTGCCCAGGGACACCTGGATGCACTTCAAATGTTTTCCACTCCTTTTATGTCCCTCACCCAAATGGGACTGACAGTTAACAAAAACTGTTATCTTGTATGTTGTTATAGTATACCACCTTCAGAGAAACTACTTCAGTAGAATTCTCATCCACAACCTCAGTCTACCTCTCATAACAAAGGAAGAACTCACAAGATTGTCAACAGATGCTGAAGGTTAAACTCTTTAGCAAATGTTTAATGCCAGGTGTTTGTCTTGCATTCATCTACTAACCATTTGCAATTCTACAGGGCAAAACATCACAACTAATCCAAATAACAACCAAAGATCTTTTGCAATTACCAGTTGTAAAAAGCTACAATGATATGTTTACTTATCTGTTATTCTACCCAACCATTCTGTACCTCTGTACCTGTTGCCATGAAGTCTCACTCCTATGTCTGATGAAGTGGACTTGATCCACGAAAGCTAACATTGAAATACAGCAATTAGTCTTTAAAGTGTCACAATGTTTTTTTTGTCTTTTTGTTTTATTTATTCTCTGATATGTAGTTAACAGAAAGTATACAGGAATAAGGAGGCTCAGACAAATCTTTGGGCCTAGTGCAGGGGTTCCCAAACTACAAGCCAGGGCTGACCTGTGACACCAATTTAGCCGGCCCGCAGTGAGCCGAAAATGTGATGAAAAATTACAAAAACATGGCAAAAATGTTCTGCCCTCCCTCTTGCCACCACGAGAAGTGGCAGAGGCCGTAAAAGGAGCAAAAAAAATGTCATGATTTTGCCCCCGCTACTGCCACCAACGCCAGAAGTGGCAAAAGGGGTGTGTGTGTGGGGGGGGGAGGGAACCACATGATCAGCCCATGGTGGGAAAACACTGGAAACCCTTGGCCTAGCCCTTAACACTATTGGCAGATAGTGGTAACAATAACTATTTGTACACATAATCTCAGCAGATCATACAAGTGACTGTGCATATTCAATAGGATTAAACTTCAAATTGCAGATGGGGGCTGATAAGTAGCCACAGTGGCTTGCATAAAATGTGCATCATACAGTTGTAAGTAGCAGGACATTCTGGCTCATACCCAGTAACACTTCCTTAGGTCAGATAATAATTACTAGAAAATGGACATTTTAAAAAAACAAATGAGAATGCTCCATCTGACTGCATTCTCTTAGCACACTTTGATTTTTTACTCACCCTTCCCAAGCAGTTCTTTCAGTTGTTTGGAATGAAGATTCTTGGCTTTTATGAGCACCACAAGCAGGCGGTTTGCAGCTGGCAGGTAGCTAATGGAAAGTAGGACTTCTCCGTAGCCGGTATCTGGCTCCTGCAAATCCCAGAGACAAAGAGGTAAGAAATGCATTAACCTGTTCTTTTCTGCCTTTCCCCTTGCAGAGAAGACAGTCAAGCAATTGTAGAATGCTGAAGATAACAGAAAGCTCAAAAGACTATAAATAAAGACTATAAAAGTACAAATCACCCTTATTTTACTACTCCTTTGTTTTGCTACAGAAACAGCAATGATTGTGTGCAACATGTTTTCCCCACTCCACTGAACTGAATTGTGTTTTTTCTTTACATCAGCCCGCAGTGACAGTAAATACATTAAAATTTTTAACAACAATAATGAGAGAAGTGCAGTGGCTCAAGTGGCTAAGACGCTTTGGTGTTCAGGGAAGCAGCCATATTCTGGCTAGCACAACTTTATTGCATGAAGTACAGTTCAAACACGCTGTAATGGTGGCAATACTACTCCTTTTATACAGTCACTATACATTTGAATATGGCTACTGGCTACTGTCGGCGTGATGCCATCCGGAGTCCCACCCTTCTTGTCCAGGTGTATCCATGGTGGGAAGGTTTCCCGCGGCTGGGCATGATTGAGGAATTTGTACCATGTGAGTTGAATGCTCGCTGCTCCCATCTCTGGTAGCAAGCTCGCATTCCAATAGCAGCTGAATACAATGTGTTCTTTACAAATGGCTTGAGTATATATTTCCTGTAGAACCGGTTACATTTAACTTAAAGGCATAATGTAGCAGTTACATTCCATACACAACAGATGCTGACTGGGAAGCGAAAGATCAGCAGTTTGATTCCAGAGTACTGCAGGACGGAATGAGCGCCCGCCTTTGTCCCAGCTCCTGCCAACCTAGCAGTTCGAAAGCAAGAAATTGCAAGTAGATTAATAGGGACCACTTCAGTGGGAAGGTAACAGCGTTCCGTGAGCTCCGGTGTCTAGTCATGCCTGCCACATGACCACGGAAACGTCTGCAGAAGCAGACAGCGCTGGCTCTTCGGCTTAGAAACAGAGATGAGCACTGTACCCTAGAGTCGGATATGACTGGCTTTTGAACAAGGGAAAAATTTACCTTTAATGAAAGAAGTAGAAACCCTCCTCCTCCTCCCATAACAGGCTGGATTTAGAAGTGAGAAGAATTGTACATCACAGATCCTGCATCATTGAACTATATTGTGGATGGCTTCAAAACTATGAAAATCATGGGGAGGTAGCCTTTGTTGCCCTCTTAGCTGCTAATTATCAAACACTACTGCAAGAACTGGTTAATCTAACCAAGTACAGTACAACCTCATACAACAATCACCCCATATAACAACGAAATTGCGTAACAATTAGATTTGGGGAGGGGGGGATGGTGTCCCACATAACAATTTTCCCTATGGAAAAAAATTGTACAACAATTTTTTAATGGGAAAAACCACTTAGCAAAAAAAATAAAATACTGTATGATGCATCCCATAGGGAAAATCACTATACAATGCATGCATCATATAGCAATTGTTTCGTACAACAACGAGCCCCGTGGAACGGATTACAATTGTTGTATGAGGTACCACTGTGTTATAAACTAGGTAAAGTAATAGCAGTTCTTTTGCAAATTTGAAGATTTTTTGTTACTTTTCAAGGACAACAATGTCAATGGAAGAGTCAAAAGAATGGTCTATCCCAGGGTAGTGTACTGGCTCCTACTTTGCTAACATCTACCACAATGATCAACCAGTTCCTCAAGGCACCAAAAGTTTTATTCATATTGATAATGCCATACTTGCTGCTCAGCCAGATGGTTTTCAAGTGGTAGAATGTGTCCTAACACATGCACTAGAATCTGACATATATTATCATAGAAATCAATGAAACTCAACCCTTCTAAGAGTCAAATATGCACCTTTCATCTGAGAAAAAAAGCAAAAATCTGTGAAATGTCAGGTTAGTTGGAAGGACATCCAACTAGATAATTGTTTTGCAAGCAAATATCTAACAAACACTGCTAAAATACAAGGCAAAATATCTCTGTAAGGAACAATATTCTTTGGAAGCTACCAACCAGGAATAATTAAAGAGATGGGAATACCAGAACACCTTATATGCCTCATGAGAAATCTGTACATAAGTCAAGAAGCAACAGTTAGGACACAATACGGAATGACAGAGTGGTTTGGAATAGGAAAAGGAGTAAGAGAAGGCTGTATTTTGTCACCCTGCTTATTCAACCTCTACACACATAATGTGCAATGTAGGGTTGCATGAATCACAAGTTGGGATCAAAATTGCTTGGAGAAACATCAACAATTTCAGATATGCAGATTATACTACCCTAATGGCAGAAATTGAGGAGGACCTAAAGAAAGTCCTGCTCAGGTTGAAGGAGGAGAGTTCAAAAGCTGGCTTAATACTCAACATCAAGAAAACAGAGATAATGGCAACAGGCCCTATCAGTCCCTGGAAAATAGATGGGGAAGAAGTAGAAGCAGTGACAGATTTTACTTTCTTAGGATCAAAGATCACTGCAGATGGTGATTGCAGCCATGAAATAAAAAGGTGACTGATGCTTGGGAGACAAGCTTTGAGAAACCTGGGGAACATAGTCATAAGTAGAGACATCACCTTGCAAACAAAAATTCACATAGTCAAGGCAATGGTAATGTATGGTTGTGAGAGCTGGACCATAAGGAAAGCTGAGTGCAGAAGAATAGACCCCTTTGAAATATATCAGCAAAGTAACACACAGAAAAAAGTGAACGATGTTCTTGCTCCAGACATAAAGTTAAGAGTAGGAACAAAACAAGGAGATCCCTTATGATCAATACTGTTTATAATGGTAATTGAAATGTTTGCAAATGCAGTTAGGGAAGATAGAGAGCTAAAGGGAATAAAAGACAACAAAATTAATCTGTACTTTATTAATATTTAAAGAACACCAAAATGCATTGGCCAAAATACGAATCCACCTTAAAAATTTTCAAGATGCAACTGGCCTAAAAATAAATTGGGATAAATCAGAAGAACTAATACTTTTTAATGTAAGCAAAGAAACACAGAATAGCATTAGGGCTAAATTTAATCTTTACCTATAAAATGGTGGATGGGCCGTGCCCAACCAACCTGTACCAAGCCGGCCACACATACCTTATGTCCCTGCGAGCATCGCTGTAAGGGTCCGGATGCTGAGAGTGGGGCAACCTCCCCATGAACACGAACAAAAAAACTACAAGGCCCAGCATCCTCCACGCCATGCCACCCCTCAGCCAATCAGGCTGAAGGACGCGAACACAGAGGAGGCCGGGAAAGCCGGTGCGTGCAAAATTAAAAAAACCCCTCAATCAGCGAGAGCGCAAGGACACCGAAGGCAGACACAGTGCTTTGCTGCCCTCGTTTCCTCAACCCCCCCTAAAGCCGCAGCGAGGCCAGCGCAGACCTTCTTCCCCAGAGCCACGGGGAGAAGAGGGGCTCCCCCTCGTCCCCGCTACCCTGCCAAAACTGCAGCAAGGCTGGAACAGCGGTGGGGGTAATAGAAAGGTGGCAGCCAGCGATCTGCCAGGGAAAGCTCATCCCCTTACGGATCACTGTCTGCTGCCTTTGGTTTTTCCCCATTAACTGTTTCAAAGGCTGACACAAAGCAACCTTCGAAACAGTTAATGGGGAAATGCAAAGGCACCAGCCAGTGATCCGTAATGGGAGGCGCTCTCCCTGGCGGATCACTGGCTGCTGCCTTTCTATTATTCCCCCCCCCCCGTGCTGTTTCATGTCAGCTCTCGGAACAGCGGTGGGGGTAATACAAAGGTGGCAGCCAGAGATCCACCAGGGAGAGCGTCTCCCCTTACGGATTGCTGGCTGGCACCTTTGTAATTCCCCCTAAACTGTTTCCAAGGTTGACAAAAAAACCCATCAAAACAGTTGAGGGGGGACAAAGGCATCCCACCCCCCATGGCAGGGAAAGGGGGGAATGGAAAGCTTCCACCTCCCACCCTTCCCTGCTTCCCCCCAGGCAGGGAAAGGGGGGAATAAATGCTTCTGCCTCCCCCTTCCCTCCCTACTCACCCGGGCACAGCCTTATCACCTGCAGCTTTCTCTCTCTCTCTCTCTTACACACACACACACACACACACACACACACACACACACACCCCTCTGCTGCACTGCTTCTCTCTCTCTCTCTCTCTCTCTCTCTCTCTCTCTCACACACACACACACACACACACACACACATACACACACCTGCTGGGCTGCACATTTCAAACCTGGCAGGCAATGCCGGGCACAATTAGCTAGTATTAATATAAAAGATAACGCAAAGTATTTGGGAGTAAAAATTTCAAATCAATACAATGAACTAAAAAAATTAAATCACAATGCACTTGTATCAGAAATTAAAGGAATGTTAACCTGATTAAAAAAACACTAAGATTATCGTGGTTCGGAAGAATAGCCCTAATTAAAATGAAGCTTATACCAAAAATTAATTTTATATTTGAAGCCTTACCGATTCAAATTAAAGAGAAGGACCTTAAGGGATTACAAAATTTAATAAACAATTACTGCAATGATGGGAAGAGACAGAAAATCTCAAAATCAATATGGTACAAAGACCCCCCCCCAAAAAAAGGGGGGTTTGGTATTACCAGATATTAAAAAATATTACAAGGCACATCAACTAAAAAATATCATAAAGATTTTAATGAGGAGTGACACCATATGGAAAAGTATCAGGATGCATGAATTAAATGAAGTTGGGAAAGCAATATTTTTAGACAAAAATAAGATTAAAATTAATCAGGCCAACAAAATTTTAAAAACTGTAATGGATACATGGCTATCTGTGAAGAGTAAAATCGCTTCCGACATCTCACCTATAATTGAATTGAAGGACCTAAAGAGCTTCCCAATAGTGTTAACTGGTAAAATAGAAGAGATACTTGAACATAAAGGAGTAGTTTTGTTAAAAGATTGGATAGAACTATGCAAAAACCCAGAAAAGAAAAAACAGTTTTTTTGCACAAATGAAATTAAACTGGATTCAAGTGGTAACAATCAATAAATGCAATAGTAGGTTTTTTTTTAGTGAAGTAAATTTAAATAGAAATATGACAGAATTTGAAAAATTAGTAATTAATATAAGATCAGGAACAACAGAAATAAAAGGTCTAATTTGCTAACTGTATAAAATATTGAACAATGTGGAATATCCTGGAGACACTATAAGAGAGATATGGGAAAATGATCTAAACATAAGCATTAATGAAACAAGTTGGAAACAAAGATGGAAAAAAAGATTTATGAGAAATCTGTCAATTATATTGAAGGAACACAACTATAAAGTAGTGAGGAAGTGGTACTTAATGCCAGTTTGATTGAATCAGATGGACCAAACTAAACCAAATAAATGTTGGAGGTGTAAAAAAGAGTTTGGAACATATCTCCACATGTGGTGGGAGTGCGAAGTGGTGAAACAGTTTTGGACAAGGATAGAAAAAGAAGTAATGGGAATATTAGGGACTAACATCAAACTTGATGCAACTAGCGCATTAATTTTTGAATTTAACAACATGAACCAAAGTTATTCAATAAAATTTTAAAAAATGAGCCAAGAGGAACATCCTAAAAAAAAAAAGAAAGAAATGTGGTGTTGGAGGAGAGTTTTGGGAGTACCCTGGTCAGTGAGGAGAACAAATAGATCTATCTTAGAAGAAATCAACCCTATCTGCTCATTAGAAGGTCAAATAGTAAAGATGAAGCTCAAGTACCATATATACTCGACTATAAGTTGTCCTGAATATAAGCTGAGGTACCTAATTTGGACCTCTAAAACTAAGAAAATAGATTGACCCGAGTATAAGTCAGGGTGGAAAATGCAGCAGCTGCTAGTGAGTTTCAATAATTAAAATACATGTAAATATGGTAAAATTAATTAATTTAGACTTTTGTGTGGGTGTATTTTTGAATGTTTATGTTGACCCGAGTATAAGTTGGGTCCCATTTTTGGACCTCATTTTGGGGACTAAAAACCTGACTTATACTTGAGTATATATGGTACTTTGGACATCAAATGAGAAGAGAGGATTCACTTGAGAAGGCCTTAATGCTGGGAAAGGTGGAGGACAAAAGCAGAAGGGGGTGGCCAAAAATGAGATGGCTAGATGGTATTGTGGATGCAATGGGCTCAGAGCTGGGCAGGTTGAGGAGGATGGTGAAGGACAGAGGTGCCTGGCGAGCAATGGTCCATGGGGCCGCAAAGGGTTGGAATCAACTGTGCGACTGAACAACAAACAACCAGATGCTAATTGGGGCACACAACAAAAAACACTAAGAACTATATCTCTTTCCTTAGGTTATTCTGCTGCCTGGAGTGGTGTAGATCAGTTAAAGTTGGTAGGCATAGCACTCCGTGAAAGCTATATAATCATTACTGAATGCCGGAACCCAGCCCATATTGATAAAATCAACTACCTAGCAGGCATTGGACCCAGGGAGATACAAGGAGAGATGGCCAGCTAATAGGAAAAGGCTCAAAGCATCTACATCATCCCTTCTGTGGATACAATTCTCCACCTCTCAGTTTAAAATCAAGAGAAAGTTTTTTCAAGCATCTGTGACTTCTGAAGAAACAGCAGAGAATGCCAGGATGATAATGTAGAAAGAAAGAATCACCTACCTGTTAAAATTGATGGAATCTCAGAAAAGTCTAATCCAAGATACTGGGAAGTCACTTATGAGGCTTAGAGTTGGCAGAACCAAAGTGAATATAGTATAAGAAAATAGGGCTTTTGAACCAGTACAATCTTTGTGCTTTGTGCCCCTTAACATATACTATGGAAGATTTGACATTGACACACTGCTGTGTGTCTGACATGAACAAAAATAGCAAAATGTGTTTAGGGAAAAACAAGATGAAAATAAATCATTGCATATATCTAGTTTCTCGCTTACCAACTTTCCATTAGGAAATTCAGTGTACTGTGAATTGAAAAATGTACATATATTAATAACGAAGGCACTGGATGCAAAGAGAGTTGGCGTTAGACTAGATTGCACAAGCTCAGTGAAAGTGGAAACTTACTGCAATTCTAGAGTGTTTTGGCCTTCCCTAAACCCCAGTTGGCTCTTATCAGTTCTCCTTTCCTCCCTTTCCCCATTTAAAAAAACATCACCACCATTTTTCTTCCATTAATCACAAAAAGGAAAATCACATTTAAAGCAGTTCATGAACTGGCCTAAACCTTCAGCCATGTCTGGGGATGACAGAGGGCTTTGGATAATTTATCTCTGGAATAATGTGACACCACCAGTCCCACCCATAAAACAATTCTTCTTCTTGTTCTGCTGTATCCAAATCCAAATATTGGCGATCTTCATGGTGATCAGCCATGAAGACTGTCCTAAGAATATAACTCAGTGGCCTTTCATCTGCCTTCCACATAACAGCATGACACCCGTACTACTGTTCCAGTTCTGCTAGTCACTTTTTCATCCTGAGCCCTTTTGGCACACAAAGTCCTCATCATCCTTAGGCCAGTATTGGTGAAGCTGCTGCCCTCCATCAAGAGCACTCAAGTTGGATTTTATCTACTTGGGGACCATTATCCTTCCCTGTGGCCATCAACACCCAAGCCGTTAGTTCTCCTTCGTATAGTTTGTGAATCCCCACTCATGGGTTATGCGCCTGCGCAGAACGGAGATCGGAGGCTTGAAAAGCTATTGGTCTAAAGTTTTGGCGGTAAGACCGCCCACCGTACCGCCCACCCTGAGGCGCCCGCGCGCCATTTTACCTCAGTTCTCTTCTTTCCGCCGTAGCAGCAGGACGATCGTCGAGAGCTTCTCAATTTTTATCGCCCTTCTGAGGGAAAGCTTTAGCTAATTTCAACAATTTTTGCCGGCAATCTTGTCCCACGGGCAGGATTGCCACCCCGGCGCTGTTTCTTCTTTCGAGTGGATTCAGTAGCCAATTTTTTTTCGCATCGATCACCGTCTCCCCCCTCAAGGGGGTGGCGGCTGGTCCGCCCTTCGGGGTACTTGCTTCCAGAAACTTCCACTGGAAGAATTTTTCCGCGGTTGATGGCTGCAGCGTTTAAACAGTGCACGGCTTGCCTTAAGAAGTTCCCGGCTTCCGACGGCCACAGCCTGTGCCTCTTTTGTTTGGGAGAGTCGCATCAGAGCCAGTCCTGCCCGCATTGCAAGAAGTTTACGCGCCTCGCGGTGCAGAACCGAAGCAATCGCCTCAAGGCTCATCTGATGGAGCTCGCTCTGGCTCCTGCCGCGTCCGCTTCCACATCCGCCGCTGCCTCCCAGCCGCCGCCGGTTTCTTCCTCCGTGCTTCCGATTAGGAAGAAGAAAAAGAAGGACAGGAACGGTGAGAAGAAGCGCAAGCGTGGGTCGGAGAAGAGACGGTCGCTTCCTCCCACCCCGCGCACACCCGCCTCTCCCGGGCCTTCGCCGCCGTTCTCGACTGCCCGATGTCCTTCTCCGGGATCCTCCATCTGGGGAGGACGGTCGTCTTCCGGGTCACCTGATAAAGGACGCAGGGCTGGGGCTCCAGCTCGCCCACTTCAGGTGCTCCCCTCTCCTCCTCGGGGAAGAAACCGCTCGCCGAGGCAGGCCTCCGTCTCTCCAAGGCCCAGGACGCCGACAGACGACGCGGTCGTCACCGTTCCGACGACCGTTTCGCCGACGCCGACGCCGGCCACCGTTTCGACGCCCACCGTTTCGTGGGCCACCATCCCGCCGGCCACCGGGGCTCTACCGTCAGCGGACTCGGACGCATCCCAGATGGCTCTCGTTCGAGAAATGTTCCAGGTCATGGCGTCGTTTGCGACCAAGTTCCAGACCTCCATGCCTGCGGCCTCTGCGGCT
This sequence comes from Bradypodion ventrale, assembly GCA_035047345.1. Taxonomy (NCBI): domain Eukaryota; kingdom Metazoa; phylum Chordata; class Lepidosauria; order Squamata; family Chamaeleonidae; genus Bradypodion; species Bradypodion ventrale. Next base: position 416,501,129 of record JAWDJE010000001.1, read on the forward strand.
CCGGTTTCGACCACCGCAAGCCCCGGGCATCCCGGCCCTGCCGTGGCCCCACCGACCTCCCGTGGGTCGAGTGTCCGCTCCGCCGGCCCACCCAACCCGTCATGGTGTGGTCCGGATGTTGATGCGGTGGACTCCCATCCTGCCGGCCCGCCCAGGCCGTACTGGCGCGGTCCCGACGTGGATGAAAGAGTTCCTCCCTCGTCCTCCGATGAGTCCAGCTCGTCGTCGGAGGAGGACGAGGGAGACGTCGACGCCGAGCGCACACCGGAGCAGGCTATCGGCTCGGTGGACCCACCGCGTGGTGAGGACCAACGCTCGCTGACCGCCATGCTCACAAGGCTGGGCACCGCACTCAACCTTAAAGTCGATCAACCGCCGCTGGAGGGTGAGGATCAGATGACCGCGAAGCTCGACAGACGTGCTGTACGGCCGGTCCACATAACCATGCTCCCCTCCATGATGACTTCGGCGAGGGCGACATGGAGAAAACCATTGGCGGCGCACTCCGTTTCGTCCAGGCTCGACAGCATGTACCGAGTCCTGGACGAGAACGTCGAGTTCCTGCAGGCTCACCCCCTGCCGAATTCCCTGGTGGTCAAGGCCTTCCAGCATAGGACGGCCACCAGCGGGTTCCCGGTCCCATCGACGCCGGAGGGAAAGAAACTGGACGCGGTGGGACGTAAGTTCTACGCCACCGGCTCCCTATTCTTCCGTGCCGCCAACTACTCGGCCGCCATGGGCCTGTATCAATCTCACCTCTGGGAGCAGGTGAAGGTTGAGACGGCGAAACTGCCCGCCGACGCCCAAAAGCGGATCGACGCGCTGGCCACCGAGGGGGACTTCGTCGCCGAGCAGCTGATGCGCACTGCCCGGCATATCAACGACTATGCGGCAAAGGACATGGCCTCCGCAATCTACCTCCGTCGCCATGCTTGGCTCAGGGACACCTCCCTCGATGACGCTATGAAAAAGCTCATCGAGGAGTTTCCCTTCGACGGGCAGGGCCTCTTCGGTCAGGATACCGATAAGGTCCTGAATGAGATGCGCCAGACCAATTCCACGGCCAAGTTCCTGGGGCTCACCACGCCGGCTCCGCCCGCCAGGCCGAGGTTCCAGCCCTTCACACGGCGATTCCAGGGCAACCCGCAGCAGCAAGGACCGACGGAGCAGCCTAGATCCAGCTCCTACAAACAGCGGCGTCAGCACAAACCCCGCTACCGACCCTACGGACAGGACAAGCGTTCTGCGGCGAGGTCCAAGCCCCGCGTTTGAAGCTGCGACGGCTGAGTCTCTCTCGCTCCACATCCCGTACCTCCCCCTCCGGAGCTTCCTCCAGGTATGGTCGGGCATCACGGACGACCAGTGGGTCTTAAAGATCTTGTCCTCTGGCTACGCCATCGAGTTCGTGCGGGTGCCTCGGGTAGGAAGACATCGTCTCACCACCTCGTCCCCCCATTTGGAGGAAGAAATATCAACCCTTCTCTCCAAGGGAGCCATCGAGCGGGTAACACCGTCCGACTGGGACAACGGCTTCTACTCGAGGTACTTCGTGGTCCAGAAGAAGGACGGAGGCCTTCGCCCTATCCTGGACCTGCGCCGCCTGAACAAATGCATCCACACCAGGAAGTTCCGGATGGTGACCCTGCAGACCGTCCTCCCCCTCATCAACAAAGGGGACTGGTTCACAGTCATAGACCTCAAGGATGCTTACTTCCACGTCTCCATCCTCGAGGAACACAGACGGTTTCTCCGCTTCCGCATCGACAATTCCGTGTACCAGTACCGGTGCCTACCGTTCGGTCTGGCCACGGCACCGCGGGTCTTCACCAAATGCATGGCTCCGGTGGCTGCATTCCTCCGCCAACGGAGCATCAGGGTCTTCCCGTACATCGACGACTGGTTGATCGTCTCCCCCACCAAATCGTCAGCCGTTCGGGACACACAATACACGGTCCACCTCATGGAGAGTCTCGGCCTCAGGATCAACTTCACCAAATCGAAGTTGACTCCCTCTCAACGCGTCGAGTACATCGGAGCGGTACTCGACTCGCTTGCTACGAGAGCCTACGCCCCCCAGAAACGCTTACAGGATATTGCGCAGGGGGTGAGCGAACTGCGCACCAAACCGTGCATCCGGGCGAAGAAGGCTCAGAGACTTCTAGGCCTGATGGCCTCAACGACGGCAGTGATTCCCCATGCCAAGTTGAAATTCAGGTCCCTGCAATCGTGGCTCCTTCACGAGTTCGACGCACTTCGGGAGAGCCAGTCCAAACGGTTGACCCCGTCTCCAGAACTGAGGGACCAACTGCTGTGGTGGTCTACACCACTCAACGTGGCCACGGGGAAGAGCTTCTACCCCCCGCAACCCTCGTTGCAGATACAGACCGACGCAAGCAACCTCGGCTGGGGCGCTGCTTGCGGGACTCTCACGGTCAACGACACCTGGACACCACACGAAACGGTACACCACATAAATTACTTGGAACTGCTGGCCATTTGGAAGGCCCTGCGTTCCTTCGAGACTCTGCTCACCGGCAAGGCGGTTCAAGTGGCCTCGGACAATACCACGGCGGTGGCGTACCTCAACAAGCAGGGAGGAACACGGTCCACCACCCTCCTGTACCTTGCAGTGCAGTTGTGGGAATGGTGCCTAGAGAGGCACATTTTCCCAATTGGAGTGCACATTCAGGGCACACTGAATGTTTTGGCAGACCACCTGAGCCGTCTCACCTCGACGACCCACGAATGGGAGCTGGACGACGGGGTGTTCCAGTCGCTTTGCGAGGCCTGGGGAACGCCGAGCATCGACCTCTTTGCATCGGAGTCCAACAGGAAGCTCAGCAGGTACTGCTCCAGAGCAGGCATCGGACTGAACTCCGAAGGCGATGCCTTCATGAAACGGTGGGATCAGGACTATCTCTATGCCTTTCCTCCGTTTCCTCTGGTCCAGAAAGTACTCACCAGGATGTACCAACACAGAACCAATGCAATTCTGGTGGCGCCGGCATGGCCGCGCCAACCCTGGTTTCCGCTACTGTTGCGCATGTCGTCACAGTATCGCACACTGCCGGAGTCACCGACGCTTCTCCAAATGGAGCACGGCCAGCTGCACCATTCGGACCTGCCCAGCCTCCACCTCACTGCGTGGAGGATAACCCCAGACTGTCCAGGATCCTTGAGCTAGCGCGGCGCCCTTCCACAAGGAGGTCCTACGCTTCCAAATACAGGCGCTTTTGTGCTTTCCTGGCCTCCCAGCACATGGCCCCCCCGCAGGCGGGACTGCAGGACGTTTTAACCTACCTCCTCCATTTGGCGGAGTCTGGCCTTAGCATCACCTCCATCCGAGTGCACCTCGCAGCAGTGGTGGCGCACTCCCCGGCCGGTTCGCCCGCTGCTGGGGCTTTCCGTGACCAAACGGTGAAGCGTTTTCTCAAGGGACTACGGAACGCTTTCCCTCCGGTCAGGACTCCTACGGCTCAATGGTCACTGTCTACCGTGCTCAACGCGCTCACCAGGACCCCTTTCGAGCCCATGGCCACCAGCGATGTTCGCCTCCTCACATGGAAGACGGCATTTCTTGTGGCTATCACGTCAGCACGACGAGCTGGAGAACTGGTTGCCCTGAGAGCAGACGCACCATTTCTCCAATTCTTCAACGACCGCGTCGTTCTCCAGGCGGACATCACCTTCCTGCCCAAGGTAGTCTCCAAGTTTCACATGGCACAGACTATCTCCTTGCCAGTTTTCTTCCAGAACCCCTCTAACGCCCAAGAAAGGACTTGGCACACGCTGGATGTGAAACGAGCCTTATTGTTTTACACCAGCAGGACAAGAGAGTTCAGGAAGTCTCAACGCCTCTTTGTAGCTTATGGGGGAAAGTCCAAGGGTGAACCCATTTCTGCGCAAAGGTTCTCCAAATGGATCACCTCTACCATCTACCTGGCCTACGAGTCTGCCTCACTGCCACCTCCACCGCATGTCAGGGCGCATTCCACCAGGGCGGTTGCCACATCCACTGCCTTCCTGGAGGGCACACCGCTTGAGGACATTTGTAAGGCTGCCACATGGTCCAGACCTTCTACATTTGTCCAGCACTACAGGGTGGACACCAGAGCCACTGCGGACGCCAGGCTTGGCCGTGTCGTCCTCACCAGGGGGCTCCGGACTCATCGCCCCTGACGGGTCGACCTACTGCATCTTCATCGCATCGTGGGATCATCTCATCCGACTGCCCACCGACCAAGTGAGTGTGAGCTTGCTAATCTCCCATGAGTGGGGATTCACAAACTATACGAAGGAGAAAGTTCGGTTTCACTTACCAGTGATAACTTTCGTTCTTCGAGTATATAGTTTGTGAATACACACTACCCACCCTGCCTCCCCTCTTGAGCTGCACGGATGAGATCAATTGGTTTATCCTGTGCTTGGCTTAAGTATGGAACTGAGGTAAAATGGCGCGCGGGCGCCTCAGGGTGGGCGGTACGGTGGGCGGTCTTACCGCCAAAACTTTAGACCAATAGCTTTTCAAGCCTCCGATCTCCGTTCTGCGCAGGCGCATAACCCATGAGTGTGTATTCACAAACTATATACTCGAAGAACGAAAGTTATCACTGGTAAGTGAAACCGAACTTTCTCAGGGTTGTCGGGTTAGTTAACTGCTGCCTGACACTCGGCGTTGAGTTGCTGACAGTACGGTATATTACCGTAGCAGGATAACCTGGGCAGACACCGAAAAAAATTGATATATAATAAATGTTCAATTTTTTTCTAACTTGCTTTGACCTTTGTTTCAGATTCTTACATGATTTTTGTCAGCTGCCTTGTGAACTTTTCCTCAGTGAAAATATGAGTGAATATGTAATAAAACCAACCAAGCATGTTAGTACTCTCTGCTCATTCGATGGGTCTTAAGATTATATCCTAGAATGCCATAGGGTTGCACTTTTACTATCCTCATAGTGGAGGAGTTTCCCCTAATGACCTAGTGGTCAAGTGTGAAATAGTAAGTCAGGAAAATAGGCAGAAATAGTTTTAGAATTATCACCTTTAAGTACACCTGAAACTAGAAATTTTTAGTTTCAATACCAAAATCCCCTCTTCTCCTGTCATCCCATACCAACTCTCTTTGTTTCAGCAGCCTAGTCTAAGGTCAATGTTAGTGATTCCCTAAAGTAAAATAAAAAGGTAAAATAGATTGTGTTGGATTAGTGGTTAAGATGCCGAATTTGGTGACTGGAAGGTTGGCAGGTCATCAGTTTGAGACTCAAGTACTGCATGATGGCATGAACTCCCGTCTCTGACACAGCTCCTGCCAACCTAGCAGTTTGAAAGCAAGAAATTGCAAAGTAGATAAATAGGTACTTTAGCGGGATGGTAAACAGTGTTCCGTGGCATTCCTGCCACATGTCCATGGAAACATCTGTAGACCCAGACAGTGCTGACTCTGGCCATAAACAGAGATGAACCTTAGAGTCATATAAGACTGGCTTTCATGCAAGGGTAACCTTTACCTCAGGGGTTTTCAACTTCTGGCCCACAGGCCAAATCTAGCCTGCAGCACCAAATAATCCAACCCCCACCCTTGCTCCAGCTGCTGCTGGAATCGCCCACAGACTCATTTATGGCTGTTGTAAATGCGTTAGAGGGAGCGTGACCTGGCCCCCAACTTGAAAAGATGCAAAACCAATTCTGAATGTGCTATACCTAGAAAATTGCCATAAGATGAAATTGACTTCAGGACATGTAATTATTGTTGACTGTCTCAGAGAAGAGTACCCTCCATGCAGTCCTTCCTCATCCCTCAAATCCGATGGATCCCAATGTTTTTATCTTATTACCAAAACTAGAGCTTAGGTCAGGAGCTCTCAACTTTTATAAGCCGGGGGCCAGATGGCCATTTTGCCCTTTCTCCACCACGTGGTACTTCCTGGTGTGGTGGAAGCAGTGGGGTGCCACATGAAATGGCGCCACAGGCTGCATTTGGCATGCGGGCCACAGATTGAGAATCCCTGGTTTAGGGGAAGCAATTGGCTCCTGTCAGAATGGTTCCCATATGTTTTATTTTCTCCTCTGCCATGTAACATACAGTGAAACATTCCACTGGCACGCATTTGATGCCTGGCATTTCTTCTCCCACTCTTTATTTGATTGACTACTGCTTATGGCGGCATGGAAATTCACCGCATAACAGTGTCCCCTCACAATGTGCATTTCACAGAGCTAGCCACACAGATGCTATGCACAGGAGGATGGCTGCGTGTTTTGTAACATCAAATTCTATTGCAGTGTTTTTAGAATGAATATTCCAAGGCCTAACATTTGTGTCACATCGGCAACCTGCACACAGCAATTATCTACTTCTCTTTTGGGCTGCCACCAATATCCAAACAGCAAGCTCCAAAACAAATTTTTAGTACAGAAAATATTTTATCCACCCTTGCAAAGGTATAAATATTTCAGGCCAATTTTTGTTTCCACTTGGCTGGATGGTGCAGATGGGGACAGCAATGTTTCCACCACTGAGAGACCAGATGCATTTTCTTTAAAATGTTAGCTGACAGGCTACCTTCCACTGCCTGGAATAACTTTTGCTTCACACATTTTTTTTAAAAAAACTAGATACTCTAGAGAAAACTGAAAATGGAGAGAAGTTTTGTGACTTCAGCAGGAGTTCCGGATGTGTTTGACACATCCATTTTCTCTAAGTCTGTATAAATGACATATAAAATATTGCCTGTTGAAAATTTCCTAGAGCGCGTTTTTCAAGGTTTTCAGGCCGCAGGCCTAACCATTTATTTATTTATTTATTTATTTATAAGTCACATTTGTATATGCCGCCCACTCAGGCAGAACCCGACTCAGGGCGGCATTACAACACTTCTAAAAATACATAAAAACATTATAAAAAACCTATAAAAACCCACATCCACCCCTTTTAAAAAACCCATATCCCACCCACCCATCCCACCTACTATACAAGAAGAGAGAGTTCTTATAAAAGCCAGCCGGCGGGAACCATAGTCCCGTTCGGGCCCCACACCTGCCCTGCCAGCCAGGTCTTTACTCCTTTCCTGAAGGGCAGCAGTTCACTTTGAAGTCTTAGATCTGTTGGTAGGAGGTTCCAGAGGGTTGGTGCGGACACGGAGAAGGCCCTCCTTCGGGTGCTAGACAAATGTGCACCCCTCGTTGACGGCACCATTAGAGAGCCCCTCCGGTCCGCTCTGGTTGGACGGGCAGTCACTCTTGGGACGATGCGGTCTCTAAGGTATCCTGGCCCCCTGCCATATAGGGCTTTAAAGGTCAAAACCAGCACCTTAAATTGCACCCGGAGACAAACTGGTAACCAGTGCAGCTCCCGAAGCAGCGGAGAGGCATGGGCATATCGCCCACACCCCATCACCACCCGGGCCGCCGCATTCTGGACCAGCTGCAGCCTCCGAATGGTCGTCAAGGGCAGCCCCATGTAGAGCGCATTACAATAATCTAGTCGGGAAGTAACCAGAGCATGAGTGACCATAAGCAAGGAGCCCCGGTCCAGGAGCGTGCGCAATTGGCAAATCACCCGAAGTTGGGCAAACGCCCTCCTGGCCACAGCCGCCACTTGTTCTTCCAGCAGCAGCCGTGAGTCCAGAAGGACCCCCAAGTTGCGCACTGGGTCTGTCTGGGGCAAAACAGCCCCATCCAGTACCAAAGATGGTAACTCCTTGGATAACATGGGGCCCCTTATCCACAGCCACTCTGTCTTGCTGGGATTCAGTCGAAGCCCATTGGCCCCCATCCAGACCCCAATGGCCTCCAGGCATCCGGATAGGATTTCAACAGCATCACTGGGGTCCCCACGGGCCGAGATGTACAGCTGAGTGTCATCCGCGTACTGATGGTACCGCACCCCGTGGGAACGAATGATCTCACCCAGTGGCTTCATGTAGATGTTAAATAAGAGAGGAGAGAGCACAGAGCCCTGAGGCACCCCATACTTGAGGGGCCTAGGGCTGGACCTCTCACTCTCTAACCACACCGACTGGGTACGGCCCTCCAGAAAAGAGGAAAACCAGGACAACACAGTGCCCTGGATCCCCAGTCCTTCGAGCCATTCCAGCAGGATACCGTGGTCGACGGTATCGAAGGCCGCTGAGAGATCAAGAAGAGCAAGGACGGATGGACAACCCCCGTCCCGCTCCCGCCAGAGATCATCCAACAGTGCGACCAATGCCGTCTCCGTTCCATATCCGGGCCTGAATCCCGATTGAAAGGGGTCTAGATAATCCGCTTCATCCAGGACACTCTGCAGGACACCCTCCTGGACAGCTGATAAGGCCGGTCACATGGTTCCTCCCACTCAGAAGTGTATGTAAAATGTGCCCCATGCAGTGTTCTGCACATGGGTGGGGCACATTTTACTTTGGCTTCCTGAAGCGGTGAGAGCTTTGGGGGCCAGATGAATTGGCATCGGGGGCCAGGTCTGGCCCATGGGCCATAGGCTGCGAATGCCTGCCGTAGAGCCTCACTTTGTAGAGGGATGTACTGTTGTCCTCAGAGAATCATAGAATCATGGAGTTGGAAGAAGGCTCTAAGGCTATTGTGTCCAACACCTACTTTGCAGCTGTTCTTTAAAATGGAAGCTTAGACCCGTATATTTGTGAGTAAATAAAAAGCCAGAGCCATGACACAGTTTCAGCAACTAGACACTACCATGATTCGGTCCTACGGGATTCTGGGATTTGTAGTTTGATGAGATGCTTAGAATCCTATGCATTAGTTCAAGGAGGGATACTGGAGTTCTCCACTGAGCATTCTAAATGGCTGATCAAACTTCAAATCCTAAATTTCCATAGGATGAAGCCATGACAGATAAATTAGCATCTAAATGCTGTAATGCTGTGGTATAGATATTCTTCCAAACTACAAGCTAAAGGTTCTCCCAACAGCAGTAAAAAATAATGTTTTATACGTTTTATGGGACGATATTGTAAGCCGCCCAGAGTCACCTGTCAATTGGGTGGCAATATAAGTTGAACTTTAAAAAATGAAATAAATAAATAAATAATAGTAATGATCTTCAGAGTCAACAATTTCTTAAGTCTTTTCAATCATTTCTAAATCAACTATTGTTTTTCAGCCTTTTGAATGAGGCTAAAAATAGATATTATATCTAGTCCATGATTTTTAATCGGTCTTTGGCCCAAGCCACTGTCCCACCTTGTCTGAAATCCTCTACTATTATACCTCTGCCTAAAAAGCCTAACATAGATAGTCTGAATGACTTCCGCCCTGTGGCGCTTACACCTGTCATAATGAAATGCTTTGAAAAGTTGGTGCAGAACTGTATTATGGCTTGTTTACCATTGTCAATTTGCATATAAGAGAAAGAGATCCACGGAGGATGCTGTGGCTACGGCCCTACATGCTGTTCTGAACCATTTGGAGAAACAAGGAATTTATACGAGACTGTTATTTGTAGATTTTAGTTCTGCTTTTAATACTATTCTCCCACATAGACTGGTGCCCAAATTATTAGATCTGGGGCTTCCGCCATGCTTATGCCGGTGGATACTAGATTTTCTATCAGATCGTTCCCAACGGGTCAGGATGGGCTCTCATGTCTCTGCGGATCTCAGTATAAGTACGGGGACGCCGCAGGGGTGTGTGCTGAGCCTACTTCTGTACACGCTTTACACATATGATTGTGTTCCCAGTTACCCCAGCAATAAGATCATCAAGTTTGCAGATGACACAACGGTGGTGGGTCTAATTACTGCTGGGGAGGGAAAGTCGGCTTACAGGAAGGAGGTTGAGATGCTGATGGAGTGGTGTAGGGAAAACAATTTATTCCTCAATGTAAAAAAGACAAAAGAGATCATTGTGGACTTTAGAAAATGCAAATTGAACATCCAGCCACTTATTATTGAAGGGAATTGTGTGGAACAGGTCTCGGTGTTTCGATTTCTGGGAATGGAGCTGAGGGATGATCTAACATGGGGAGCAAACACCAAAGATCTGATGAAGAGAGCACAGCAGAGGTTATACTTCTTGAGAATCCTCAGGAAGAACAACCTTTCAAAGGACCTGCTGTTGCCATTCTACCACTGTACCATAGAGAGTGTGTTAACCTATGGTCTGTGTGTATGGTTTGGGAGTTGTACAGCTAGGGAAAGAACAATGCTGTCCAGGGTCATAAAGACTGCAGAGGGGATAATCGGGTGTACTCTTCCAACTCTAGATCAAATCTATGCCACCAGGTGTTTTAAGAAAGCTGTAGAGATTGCGCAAGATAGTACGCACCCTGGAAATGATCTCTTTCAGCCTTTGCCTTCTAGAAGAAGGTATAGGGTCATAAAGACCAGGACCAGCTGCTTGAGAAATAGTTTCCACCCAAAAGCGGTTCTGGCTTTGAATGCAGTGCAATGCAGTCTATGAGGGAGCTTCTGTATATAGTTTTTAGAGTTTTTAGGGTTTTTAGAGTTTTAGAGCTTTTAGGGGTTAAATGTGTATATGTGGCGTGGGAGTATGTTGATAATTTTGTATAGTTGTATTTTGTTTGCATTTTGTTTACTGTTTTTCCCCCCCAATCTCGTTGTTCTGTGCAGGACAATGACAATAAAGCTATAAGGCTACCCCTACTGCGGCGTAGCCTTTTGCGCATGTGTGGAAGGGAGCTACGGAAGTGTAGAGCCCTTCCACGCATGCGTGCAACGCGACCTGCGCAGATGGGCTACGCAGTGCCTCCTTTCCCCCGTTGCCAAATTACGGGGTTTTGGCAGTGCGGGTCAGAAAATGATGTCAATCAGCGCAGGATTAGGGGGTAATCCCGGCCAAATCGAGATAGTTGACAGGTATGGCCATATATATTCTACCTTCTCTATAACATATTGAGCATTCTTAGGAATTCTGAAGGTCTCTGCCTTGACATGAGTGATAAACTAAGAGTTAGTGGCCATGGAATATGTGTGTACTTGTGCATGCATATATATGCCATTTTGTCATTCATCTCAGGCAGCAACATATCTAGGGGGATCTTGAAATGCATTCCATTTGGGCTGTATAGAAATGCAATAAATAAATAAATTCCATGGGTCATATTTCTCTGTCACATATCCAACTGTCCCAAGAATACACAAACATGCTTACTGAAACAGCTGCTAATGTCGTAAGGAACCCAGTAAGTTGCAAGTTCTGTGAAGCTAATGAGCCTACAATTGTGTACCTAACTAGGAGCTGGAATTCAGACAATTTACTTGTTTGAACTTCAACTCATCCTCTGGTTGTACTATGTGATGTAGCTTCTGGGAGCTGAAAATGCCAGAGGAGAAAAAAAGACAAATTTTCCAAGATTCATTGTTTGGCAAGTCTCTCAATTTTGAGGTGTTGGCAAAGCATCTACTACAAAAGAATTACAAAGACAAATCTGACATTTTCAGAAATCATGCTGGAAGGACATGCAAAGCTTTAAACAAATTCTAACAAGCTAGTTTCAGAAATCCACTGACAAACATAGTCTTTCTCTGATCTTCTCCCTCTTGCTCTTTCCTTCCCAGTTCTTGATTAATGATTCAGGACTTCTATTTAAGCTCGCTGTGTAATGTTGACTCTCTGAGGTCCCCAATGACGCAAACTCAGACATCTATGTATAACTAATGCACGAAAAACTGGGGCACAACCCAGAGCCTATTAACTCGCTTCGTTCAGGTTTCCAGGAGTATTTCTGCTTCAATGAAGTTTGTGAGGCACAAGGACAAGAGAACAAAATGTAATAAGACTGGGAAATGGGCACAGTAATACAACCAGTGAAACAAGTGGGGTATAAAGAATAGATCGATTCATTTTAGATTTCCTACCCACCCCCTCTAAGATAGCAGTCAGATCTGCCCAGGTAGCACCAGCCATTGGGCAGCATAGAAGTGTAGTAAATCAATAACAAATTATTGCTAGTGATTTATACATTTTAATTGGCCTGTTAGACTCCAGTGGATTAGAAGCCAAGTTGGAAGCTTGTAATAATTCATGGCAGGTAGCCAGTCTTTGAGCTGTATTATGCATCAACTTTATACTCATAAGTTCTCAGTTCCCTCTTTCACTGTGCAGGTTAATGCAAATACTTATTGATAATGCTGTCCTTCCAAACAGGCCAAGGGAAATCTTAGTACAGCAGCTGCAGAGAAGAGTGAGCCTAGGACTCAGAAGCCCTCAAGCAGTGTCTTCATTTTGGTGACGTGCAATTCACAGACGGACAAGGAAGATTTGGGGGTGTTGTCAAAGCATAAGCAGCTCATGAATGGAGCAGGGGACACCCTTCAAAATTAGGAGGGGAGGGGACCTTTCTCCTTGCTATACAACAAGCTAGATCAGGAGTTCTCAACTTTTTAAAGCCAGTGGCTGGGTCATGCTCACTCAGACAGCTTCGGTGGTCGGACGACTATTTTGCCTTTCCTTCACCACATGGCACTTCCGGGTGTGATGGAGGTGGTGGGGGGCTGGATGAAATGGCACCAGAGGCACATCTGGCCCACAGGCTGCAGGTTGAGAATCCTTGAGCTAGATAAAAGGACAGCAGCAGATCACTGGTGGCTTAACTTGTCTTGTTTTAATGTCAGGAATGAGGAGAGGTGCTTTGGGATTTGCTGCCTTGGGTACTACCCTCAGCTCAGGAGCATCTGCCCTGAAGGGGAAAGGTAGGCTGTGCCGGCTCAAGGACTGGCAGGAATATTCCTCTTTCCACCCAACCCAAGACATCTGGGGAAGGTCCCTGCCAGTTCTTGAGGGCAAGAGTGGACTCCTCTGGCTCTGCCTCCCCTCCCAATCCTGAAGCAGGGAGGAAAAGAAAGGGAGGGGACATGGGCAGGCTGTTGTGATGTAGCCCAGCAAAGAGGAAAGTGGGCATGGCCATGGGGAATTTATACTCCGCCCCCCGAACCGGTGAGATCCAGGAGATGCCCACCACTGGTACTTGTTATGTCTGAGTGGGGGTGGGGTACTCCTTTGACCTGTTTCAGGTGGCAAAATGTCTTGATCCAGCCATTCACACATGGGATAATGATCCCCAACTAGAAAGTATAAGTGGCATCAATAAATATTGTAATGACAGGATACCTTGTCAAGAGCTTTCATCTTCTCAGACTGCACTGTTCCATACTCTTCCTTCACATTGGCCAAGCTCAGCTTGATTTCTCCAATGATGCTGTGTCGGGAGAACTTGTCACAGTTTCGGAGGGTGAGTGTCAGCATCCCCTCTGGTAATTCCTCCTCTTTGATTGGAAGCAGCAGTGTTTCCTCCCAGGCAACATGAGACTGCTGCTTCTTCAACACAGTCTGGGCTTCTATAATGCCTGACTTGCTCACCAGTGTGCCAAGGATGTAGCAATCACAACTGCTATTCTGATCTGCTGCCGTGGTTTCATATCTAACTGTAAGATCAGAGAAGAAAGTCAGGGTTATCCTGTCACTCTGCTTGGTGCATTCATGGCACAGGTTGGGCCGCTCTTTTTCCAGCATCTACACATGGTAATTGCTGGAGTGAATCAATTTTCCCCAACCCATTCCTTTCGGAGCCTCTGTCAGAGAGTTCTTCTACTTTGGTATGGGTTAGCGGGCTTGGGTTTAGTCTGTTTTAATACATGTGGTTGCTCAAAATTACCTTTTACTACCACCACCACCGCCGCCACTACCACCACCACCACCACTACCCCTACTGCCACTACTGCCACTACTGCCACTACTACTACTACTACTACTACTACTACTACTAGTACTAGTACTACTACTACTACTACTACTACTACTACTACTACAAAAGCTGTTGCACTGGCCCTGATCCCAGTGGTGGTGATCCAGTGTCAATTGTTCACTTTTAAAGTCTTCTCCCTTCTTCCCTGTCCTGAACTTTAGGGGGATTCACAAGCTAAACTTGGAGGATAAAAATCTTTTAACTAGTCTAAATTAAGTACTCAGTCCAGTTTATGCTGGGTGCACAATTACACACAAGGATGTTGCTAGAGATTTAAGATCTGATTCTGGTTTGTTATTAATTATAGGAAATCTTTAAGCTACAGTTTCTGAGTTCAGATGGTCCAGAAAACTATGGTTTAAGAAAGATGCTTGAGATCCATAGGACAGGGCTACGGGAGTACTTGCTCCCTATGAATGGTAAGTTCATTTGTTATTTAGTGTACATAGACAAACACATGATGCATATGATTTATGCTAACCAACCAACATGCTGCTCTGCAGAAATTTAATGTATAGCAACAAAAATGGGATGCACTAAATTCTCAATGTGTCTGATTGCTACTCATTTCTGAGCATTTCTGGATGGTTTTCAGGTGATTTTCATTGAAAAATTACTAAGGTAGACAAGGTGATTTGACTTCTTACCTTCAAGAAAAGCAACACACAAAGTGTTTTTCTGTTGGCTGTAGCAAAGAGAATAACAAATTTCTGGGACTTGGTTGCAGCCAGCAGCTTTCTCAGGACTCAGACGTTCAGTGACACAGACATCTGTCATTCCACCTGAAAACAAACAAGAGAGAATCTGGATACAAGATGCCCATGCCAGATCATCAACAGTGAAGTAGAGGTTGGAAAGTAATCTGTCAGGCAAGTTTTAGCTGAGGATTTCCTGCTTCACAAGATTTGGACTTAGTTTCCTTTCTAGGTAAAGGTAAAGGTCGCCCTTGCTTGAAAGCCAGTTGTATCTGACTCTTGGACACAGTACTCATCACTGTTTACAGCCAAAGAGCCAGCACTGTCTTGGAGGAAACTCAAACATGTATAAATGAAACATACATATTTTAAAATTTCTGAAATAGGAACGTGGAGCCAGGTTTAGATTATTATGTATTGCTTTTTTCAAAAAAAATAATAAAAATAATGAATATTCAGAGATTCACAACATAATGCTAAGTTCCCAATACTTCTTGTATATTTAAGGCTGTAGTCCTACCCATCTCCAAAACAAATATTTGTTTTTCTAGAAAAAGCACCTTATTTGCTTCATTATTTCTTTACTATAGAAGTAGCATCAGCAGCAGTGGGACTGTGCTTTTAAAAGGCTGGTCAAATCATTTTTTTTCAAATTAAAAATAAATACACTTCTCTATAAACTGTTTTGTAACTTTACCATGCTTGATGAAAAATACTCTGGGCGACTGAATGGTTAGTATTGTTCTTTGAATAAACTATGCTGTAAATAGGGTATCTACAGAGAGGGGAAAATCAATTAGGACGATTAAATTATCAAGTTGAAAATATTGTTAGATGTGTATAATTGCTTAAAAGAGTTGATATAACACACCTCTGTACTGGAACACTACTTCTATTATTTTAAGCAGCTGAAGTCTTAACTAACTTGCCAATTGATTTTTACTTAATCCATATTCAGGGAAAGAAAACTGTGGTAAATAATTAGAGCAGAAAAGAAGAAGCTGTGATTTGGAAAACTGCCCACCATTTTGAGGGAGAATAAATAGCTCTTCGTTGACTTGTATGTTAATCCTTTTCTCATCAAGAACTGCAGGTTTGCCTTTGCGTGCCTCTTCTGTTGTCTTCAAGGTGTAGTCTGAGTTGTTAACAATTTCTGAGGATGTCACAGCAGGCTTTGGCCCATAGATATGAGGAAACTTCAGGATTGTTCTGGGCTGTACAGGTTCTTCTGTCTTCTCAACACTGAACTGAAACAAAAGAAACATTTCTGTCATTTTCACTGTGTTAAACTTGGACTACTCACAGATCTATTACTCAAAGTTAAAAAAATGAACATGATTTTATAAGCTGCCCTGAGTGGTGCTTGCATCCAAGGGCAGGGTATAAACAAATAAACAAATAAATGTTTAGGATAGCATCCACCATATTTCAGAAATTAATTTGCTTTCTTGAGAGGTATTCACTTCCTCTGAGACGGTGTATGCATATTTGCAAGATTGGCTTACAGTATGAGAATCCCCTGGTAACTGGTGTTAATTTTTACTAGATATGAAGCGCAAGATTTGGCAAGCAGCTATAATGCTTGCCCTCACAAAGGGCAAGGTACTAATGAATTTTTCACAAACAGGGTTATACTTTACACAGAAAACAAAAGCAGTACATTTTTTTAACGTTCCCTTCCAGATTTACTTTTTCAATTTCGGCTTACAAAGTGATTTCTGAGTCCACTTCTAAATCTTCATTGAAAACATAATTCAGGTATCTCCAAAATTTGCCCCACTCCCTGACCATTCTCTTTTGAAACTTACACAATTGTAAAAGAGAAGTAGTGGGAGAGGGACATATCTGTGATGGCATAAGGGACAGCTGATCAGTACCAGGAAAACCCTCAACAGTTGTCCCCAGGAAGACAGTTCTTCGGAGGTCCATGAGCAGTCAGTGCACTGAGTAAGGGTGATGTATCCCATCACTGTTTTGAGATGAGTCTCCTTCTTGTGTAATTATGATTCTGAGGCCCTGAAGAAAGTTCCTTCTTTGCATCTGCTCTGGCCCTATGGAACCTCCTGCCAATTGAGCTGCATCTCCAGCCAGAGTTGCTGCCCTTCAGGAAAGGGCTAAAAACCTGGCAGGCAAAGCAGGTATGGGGCACCAGCAATGTGGTGACCCCTGCCTGCTGTCTGATTTAGTAAAAACACTCTCTCCCCCTCTTTTAATCTCTTAATCTGTAGGGGTTGTGATAATTTTTGGTAGCAGTTTTAATGGTTTTTTTTATTTGTTTTAAAATGTGATATTGGTCTTATTTTCTGTGAGCTGCCCAGAGTGTTTGGAGTTGGGCGACATTATAAAATCAGAAAAATAAATAAATAATAAAATTGATTTGGAATTAACGTAGTTCTGCAGGCGGATCTCCTCTCCAACAATATAAGGTTTGAGAAGGCTGTGTAATTTTACCTTTGCCATTTACCATTTGAATTTCCCTGATCCTTACCTCTTTAACTAAAGTGAAGATTGGAACTGAACCAGCCTTTTGCTTATTGATGTTGCACAGTGGTTTACATCTACCTCCATTGGCACAAATATATACGTCAAGTTCTACATGCTGTAGACTTTTGCTTTGTTCTGGGTAGGCTGTGTACATTCATATCAGACTACTGAGGAGCAACAGGGGTGTGCTGGGCACCTTGGGAAGCTGGTGGACAGGAAATGATAAGGGTGCCTATGGGGGGGTTGGGGGAAATATTCCCATACATTCCCATTACCTCTGTCTGCCTCGGGGGAGGGGGGCATCAGTTGCTGGGGTGCACCGGGATGAGTCCCTGTATCCCTGTGGGCCAGCACACCACTGTGGAGTAACACATGAGCAGTTTTACAAGGATACATCACAGAGAATGGCCAAAGGAAGGCACTACAGTATCTCTATTTGGGAAGACCATCCGATACACTGAGAACTTTGATTAAAACTGATCACACAGCCGTGCCTCAATTTAGAGCAAGAATATCTAATATCTCTACTGAATTAGCTTTTGTGTACCCAGATCAGAGCACTTCCAACACATAAATAGTAGGGTGGTGTGTGATTGTGTGTGTGTGTGTGTGTGTGTGTGTGTGTGTGTGTGTGTGTGTGTGTGTGTGTGTGTGTGTGTGTGTGTGTGTGGTTTTAGCACAAATAACTTTTGAAAAGTGTTGCTATTAACTGCTAGGCTAAGGGGACTGTGGTGGCTCAAATGGTTAAGACATTGAACTTGATGACTGGAAGGTCGGCAGGTCAGCAGTTCAAGACCTGAGTACTGCATGATGGAATGAGCTCCCGTCTCTGTCCCAGCTCTTGTCAACCTAGCAGTTTGAAAGCAAGAGATTGCAATTAGATAAATAGGAAAGGTCTTAAAACCTGGCTGGCGGGGCAGGCATGGGGCCCTGAGGGTAATGTGGCCCCTGCCCACTGGCTTTTATAATAAGATACACCTTTCTCTTCTGTGCGGTGGGTGTGTCTTTTAATGTGGGTGGTTTTATAATGGTTTTAACTGTTTTTATATTTATATTTTCGTTGTATGTGTTTTTAGATTATTTGTAAGCCGCCCTAAGTCCAGCTTGCCTGATTGGACGGCATAAAAATTGAAAAATTAAAATTAAATTAAATTAAATTAAAACCACTTTGGTGGGAAGACAAATAGTGTTCCGTGCACCCTGATGTCAAGTCATGCCAGCCACATGTCCACGGAAACATCTGCAGACACAAACAGTGCTGGCTCTTTGGATATAAAAAGATGAGCACTGAACCCTAGAGTCAGATATGACTGGCTTTCAAGCAAGGACAACCTTTACCTAAGGGGAAAATGGCAATGAGCTCACAGACTGCTAGGCAGCTCCTTTTAAAGTTTCAGCTGGAAGGAAGAGAACATCTTAACTGTAATTAATTTTTTCATTAGTTTCGTTCCATCTTGTAAATAATACATGTACACAGTATCTCAGAGGAAACATTCACTAAAGACTGGTCATTTGATTGCCAATCTGCATGTCTGGATAGCTTTTCAGTTCCCAAAGCATTTAAATGGGCTGTGCCAGAACAATAATGCAATCTTGTGATTCATTGACATGCTACCTCTTACAAGATTCAAAGAGTAAGAGCATCCCAAGATCAGTATGGGAGGCAGACAATAGTAGGCTAACACCTCTCCCCTCCGCCTTCCCAGGGGACTAAGATACTATTGTGCAAGCATAGTCCATCTGCTTGTATTTTCTGCATTTGTCCTCCTGCCATAATTTGGTTACTTCCTTAAAGAGGCCATCCTTTTCCCCCATCATGTGCCTATTCCCTTGGCATACACCAGCCACATGTGACTGGTAGGCAAAAGTGAAGCCAACAACGGACAGACCAAAAACCAAATCTATTTATCTGCCACATTCTCATCCTCTCTCTTTCTCTCTCTCTCTCTCTCTCCACCTTGTTGAGGAACAGGTCATTCATTTTTGTGGATATCTGAATTATTCATGATCGTCAACCAATTTAGTTATATCCCACTTTTCCACTTATAATTCCTGAAGTGACCAACAACATCTCAAATTGGTCACGCTGATGGATGATATCTGGTGGGAGCGGGATGGTGGTCACCCATCTGTCATTGCTCTCCTTGTCCTCTCAGCAGCTTTCGATACCGTAGACCACGGTATCCTTCTGGAACGGCTCAAAGGGTTGGGGATCCAGGGCACCGTGTTATCCTGGTTCTCCTCATTCTGGAAGGGCCGGACCCAGTCAGTGTGGTCGGAGACTGAGAGGTCCAGCCCTAGGCCCCTCAAATATGGGGTGCCTCAGTGCTCGGTGCTCTCTCCTCTCCTATTTAACATCTACATGAAGCCACTGGGTGAGATCATCCGTTCCCATGGGGTGCGGTACCACCAGTATGTGGATAACACTCAGTTGTACATCTCGGCCTGTGGGGATCCCAGCAATGCTGTCAAAGTCCTATCTGGGTGTCTGGAGGCTGTATGGGTCTGGATGGGGGCCAGTGGGTTACAATTGAATCCCAACAAGATTGGGTGGCTGTGGGTTCGGGGTCCTACGCTATTCCAGGAGCTGCCATCCTTGGTCTTGGATGGGGCTACTCTGCCCCAGACAGACCCAGTGCACAACCTGGGGGTCCTACTGGACTCTTGACTGCTACTAGAACAGGTAGCGGTCATGGCCAGGAGGGCCTTTGTACAACTCCATGTGATACACCAGTTGTGCCCGCTCCTGGATAGGGACTCCTTGCTTATGGTCACACATGCTCTGGTCTCCTCCAGACTTGTTATGTATGTTAACTGTGTTTTCTGACAGGAGCAGAATGTATATTTTCTCATGTATCTATTCTTATGCAAATAAGTGGATCGAAAATGTGCACACTCTGTTAGCCAATGGGCTTGTTGTATTATTGTTACTGTTACTGTTTATAGTGTATATAAGTCCAAACTGTGTTCAAACCACACTGATAAAGAGCTGATTTTTCCTACTTCACTCGTCTGCTTCTTCATTCCCTGAACACAAAAAGACTAGACTACTGCAATGTGCTCTACATAGGGCTGCCCTTGATGACCATTTGGAGGCTGCAGTTGGTCCAGAATGCGGCGGCTCGGGTAATGATAGGGTGCAGGCGTTATGCCCGGGCCTCGCCCTTGCTCCGGGAGCTGCACTGGTTACCAGTTTGCCTCCTGGTGCAATTCAAGTATACAAAATAAGAATGCAATATGGAGTGAAATAAAAAGTAAGCTAACTCAGTTCAGTAATTTTAAACTAAGCAGGAGAGAGATTAAAGATTAATACATTCAGGTATATAAAGAAAATATCATTAGAGATTACAGCAAACGAAGCATGATTCCACACACCAAAAAAAACCCCATGGGATTTTCCACCGTTAGTCTACTCATGTTGAAAGGCTGCTACACCTCTTAATTGTGCCAGTCATTCTTCCAGGTCTCACCTGCTTTTCTTCTCTCAGTCCTTTCACTCATCAGTCACCTGAGAAGATAAAGGTTGCCAATTCTCCTTCAAGTCTAACATTCACTTGCAAACGGTAGTACTCAATCACTCTGGAAGGTAATGGCTAGAGAAGGACCATCAGAGGGAGAATGCTCAGTCCTTTGAAGTTGGTATAGCCATCTTTCTGGAATCCTCTCCAGCCAGCAACTTTGTCACACTCTAAGGCATGGGTTCCCACATTTTTTTGGGCCATGGGCCGGTCACGTGGTTCCTCCCACCAGAAGCGGAAGAAAAACCCACCTTGCAATCTGTTTTGCAAGAGGATGAGATAGATTTTAGGCTGCCATTTTCTCTGCTTAAAACAGGGGTGCCCAAACTATGGCCCACAGGTTGGATCTGGCCTCCAACACCAATTCATCCAGTCTACACTGCCCTCGCCACTCCCGGAAGCAGAAGTAAAACACACCCGCACAGGCGTGTTTTACTTCCACTTCCAGGAGGGTGATGCTGGCTGGATGAATGGCCATTGGGGGCTGGATCTACATGGGCTGTAGTTTGGGCACTCATGCTCTGAGGGCAGGGGCAGATAAAAAATACTTAGCTCCCTCAGCAGAAGTTTTTTTAAAGTAGGCCAAGGGCCATATGATATCATGCCAAGGGTCACATGCAGCCTAGGATGGCAAGTTGCTTCCCTACTTTAGGTGGTAAACAGATGTCAATAAGTTGACTTTTATAGGACTAACATGATCTTCCATTGTTAACATGATCATAGATATGCATAGCCAATAAAATCTCCTGTTTGATAATATGAGCAGATGTTCTTCTCCTGAAGAACATCAGTAGCAGCAAACAGGCACATAGCAAAAGAAAGAGCCTTTTTATTCACTGTGTTGTTTATTAGCTGATTTGTATTTATGGCTTTCATTTTATTGTCTTTGTATGGGTTATGTTCTTTTATTGTTTTTAAACACCCAGAGAAACTGATTGGTTAAGATGGGCAGTATAGAAATGGAGTTGGCTGGATAGTTCAATGAGTTAGGTTTCTGGTTGTGGAGCCAGAGGTTGAGAGTTTGATTCCACTTTGTGCCTACTAGGTGAAGATCTATCTAGCCTGTGTGGCCCTGGGAAAGCTGCTCAGTCCTAGGGCACCAGCTGATGCTGCTTCTTTTGTGTCCTGATCAAACCCTGGACTGCCAAAACGAAGCCACTTTCTTCCCTTTGTCATTGCCGAAACGCAAGTCCTCATCAATGCATGTCTCTGGCAGCAATCGGCAGACCAGCAAATCGGCAGACCAGCATTAGGCCTCTCCAAATTCTGTGTCTCTCCACATTCACACTGTGGGTTGTTGTCTGCCAGCAGTCCCCACTTGAGCATGTTAGTCTTGCATTTAGAGACTCCAACCCTCAGCCTATTCAAGGTCCTAATTTGGTTTTGCTCTTGTGTACCATCAAGAATGTTTGTTCTTGACATTAACCTCTTTCCGGATCTGGGACAGAGGACTTGAGGCTCATATCCATTCAAGGGCACCAGCAGAAGAAGGGGATGATAAACCACATCTGGAAAGGGTTGTGATAAATCAGTATAGATAGCACATAATCTGCGTCTCCAGACAGAGTTGCTGTCCTTCAGTAAAGGGCTAAAAACCTGGCTGGCAAAGCAGGTCTGGGGCACCAATAATGTGGTGACCCCTGCCTGCTGGCTGAATTAGTAAAAGCATTCTCTCCCTCTTTTAATCTCTTTTAATCTGTAGGGGGTCGGAGTAATTTTTGGTGGCAGTTTTAATGGGGTATTCATCAGTTTTTAAAATGTGATTGGCTTTATTTTCTGTGAGCCGCCCAGAGACTTCGGAGTTGGGCGGCAATATAAATCAGAAAATAAATAAATAAATGGACCAGATTTTATTGCTATTGCCACTGTATTAGCCAAAATATCCTTCTCTTTGCCCAAATAATGTCTCTGGTCATAGAACTTCAATGCATTTCTCTATGTAGTATTTCTCATACTATGCATGTAACAATAAGACCATTTTGAACTGAAATGCAGCATATAAACATGAGCTATTGTTAACAGCTGTCATTCCATGCTCAATGTCAAACCTTCCATCAAGAAATCCATCATCACGTCACAGCTGACAGCTCCCAAAGGAGCCATGCATAACCACTTTGGGGACCAGCCTGACTCTACTCCAGCTGTGCTTGATTCTCTGCTTCCTGGATTGTGGTAAACAATGGTGTAAAAGAGAGCTTCACAAGTTTGCAAATGAAAATGCAACCATCATATCTTTAAAATGTTGTGGATGCAAAATTTGAAAAATGGAAAACCCATCCAGCACCAGGGCT
Source organism: Bradypodion ventrale (assembly GCA_035047345.1). Taxonomy (NCBI): domain Eukaryota; kingdom Metazoa; phylum Chordata; class Lepidosauria; order Squamata; family Chamaeleonidae; genus Bradypodion; species Bradypodion ventrale. Next base: position 416,523,837 of record JAWDJE010000001.1, read on the forward strand.
TTACATAACCCTTCTCTGGCATCGTTTGAGGCAGAAATATCTTTCAAGTATCTTTTACTGCAAGAATACTAAGGAGTGAAAAAAAAAACATATGTATCATCAAAACTGCCTTGGTATTGCCAGTTTTTCAAAAGAATTTTTCTTTGTCAGGATATAATCTTAAGTATTTTTCTGTAAACAATAGAATGAAAATAATATACTCTGACAACACATTATACAACACTGACAACACTTCTGGGAGTGGCGAGGGCAGTACGGGCTGGATGAATTGGTGTTGGGGGCCAGATCCAGCCTGTGGGATCTGGGTTTGGGCACCCCTGGTTTGAGCAGGGCTTTACATAACCCTGGTGTTGCTTCTATGGCATCAGCATGGATTGGTTGCTAAGATGAACAGACACCACCTGGCCCCAAATTGAATATCCCATTGTAGATCTGGGCCATTTAAAAATATACGCACAATTACAAAACACATTTCTTTTCCTTTCTGGCAGACAGTTTTCTAGATCTAAACAACCTGTGCTTATTATTTCATACTCATTTTGGCATCTGTGACATTTCTTGCAGTGCAGAAAGGCAACAAAACATGAAAACATTGTCTAAGTGACAGTCACATGATGTCTCGTATTGACAGGCTTCGGGGTGTGTGTTCTAAACATTATTCTTTTCTTCACTGATGAAAACAATTCTAATGGAGTGTATAAGGTAAGCAAGTGGTATAGTTAAGATATACAGTACTTCCCACACAAGTAAACCATCTTGAGGCTCAGATTAGAACACATATGCACTTCTTCTAAAACTGCATTTTGGAAAGAAAGTGGTGTCCCCTGGAAAAGAAAATTGTTTATAGGAACAAATCTCACAATTAGGCAGGCAGCTTATCTAACAACAATCTCTCTGTTTTATTAAAAAAATTACAACTCAAGTCATGTGGTTCCCATGTCAGTTCGTACCTACATTTTGGTTCTCAAAATCCTCTTTGTAGGATTTAGAAATTTGGTATAAAAATAAAAATGTTTTTAGCCCAGGAATTTCACTACTTTCGTATATAACAGATATAGAGAAAGTTCTAGATCATCTTAAGAAAAGTGTAATCAAAGAATAAAAGAATTAAATAGAATTGGGATGGCAAGACTGAGGGATTGGTTAGACTGACAAAGTATCTAATAGAGATTGCACTTATATACCGCTTAGTGCACTCTCTGGTTGTTTGCTATAGAAAGATACTATGGAAAAGATATTTGAAGATATTAATTTATCTTGATTTAATAGATTACAACTGGAGAAATGGACCAAATATTGGCTAGAACAATATGGAACTTGTAGAACATTAACCAGATTTGGAGAATTGATAATACAGTTAGAAAAGAAGGAAATAACAACAAGGGGATGAGTTCATAAGATTTATAAAATATTGTTGGAGAATGAGGATGTAGAAAAAGCTTTAAGATTAACATGGGAAATGGATTTAGGAGCTAAAAGTAAAGAAAAAGAATGCAGTAGAATATGGAACAAAGGATTATGGGGAAAAATGTTGGTTAGAATCAAAGAGTGTTGTTCTAAAACAATTTGGAGATGGTATATGACTCTAGCACGGTTAAGTTACTAGGACTCAAAATACAATAAGGATTGCTGGAGATGTAAAAAAAAAGAGAGATTTGGACATATCTTCCTTTTTGGTGGGATTGTAATTATGTGAAGAAAATGTGGGAAAGATAGTTTTTTAAACTCCATAAAGCTAGAGATGTGTCCTAGAATAGTATTATTACTGTAATTGAGTTTGGAAATAAACAGATAGAAAGAAGTGATTACAGTAATTGTAACGGCTTTGAGATTTATTATTGTTAAAAATGAAAAGTAGATGTGAATTTGAATTGGTGGATGGTTTAAAGAGATATGGATTGTAACAATAAATGATAGATTGACATGTGAATTAAACTTTTAAAAGGGACTATATAAAAAAATAATTACTTTAGAGAGATTTGGGGAGAATTCATCGAATATGTTTTAGGGAAAGGAGTAAGACCGGGACAAGAATGCGCATCGTTTTGGAAAGAGGGAACAAATCTATAAATAAAAAATGTAATGAATAGTTAGCTGAAGTCATATAACAGTGATGGCCAACCTTGATACTCCAAGTGTTCTTGAACTTCAATTCCCACAAGTCGTGATCTGCAGGCGTGTTGACTTGAGCTTCTGGGAATTGAAGGCCAAGAACACCTGGAGTGCCAAGGTTGGCCATCACTGGCATATTATATCCCATTGGTGGAGGGCGCACATAGCAGTTTATATAAGTTTGTTGTTGTTATTGTTGTTACAGTATTTTTTAAAGATTTTGTGTGTTCATTGTTATATTTTGCATTTTTATGTTGTTTTCTTTTGAAAATAAATTTAAAAATGTCCCTTGCTCACTGACTGGCAGGTATAAAAACAGCCACTACATATTTAACATACAGTAATAGATTCCATGTCAGCACAAACCCAAGTCTAATGTGTAAAATCTTGTTGCATTCACAAATCCCATAAGGAGTTTAAGCTGTTCCAGTGGCTTAGTGGGTAAGGTGCTAGCCCTGGAGACTGGAAAGACATGTTCAATACCTGAGAGCTGCATGATATTGGGGGGGGGGGGGGCATGAAAGGAGCCTCATTCTGGAATCCCCTGCAAAAATCCTTTCAACCAAGAGTAATCTCTGACACAAAAATGAATGATAAGGAGTTCAACAAGATGGGGTACATTCATGTATGCTAGATTGCATGAACGGATAAACCTGTATCTTGACTTAGCCATACACAGGTTTCAATAATCAGCTATATTGAACAGAGAGGGTTGGCTGATGGAGGCTTGTGATTCTGAACTATTTTAGGGAGCTATCCAAAATGCTGTACCTATTTTTGGGGAAAGGATTCAGCACCTTGAAGAGCTCTTGTAAAGTTCAAATGAAAATCCAAAATGGATTTGCAGCCTCTGCACTGCTGGAGTCCTCAGGCTCCACTGAGATTTTCTTCTGAGCAAATATCCATCATTAATTTCAAACACAGAAGAAAGGTTAGGGGTTTAGTCAGAAGAACCGCAGGCTGTGGTATTTTCCCAATTCTACTTATAGTTAGCAAGGTCCTTTTGTGAATACACTATTATTTTAAATGTGGTGTAAGGATGAATAAAGTTGCAAAGTAAAGCACTTTGAACATGAAAAGTACTACAAAGTTAAGCTGCTTAAAGCTCACAGAATGGGAGAAATACATATAGGTGTGCTATATATGTTCTAGTCTTCCTCTGCCAGCCATTGTGCTGCCTTCTTGAACCATATAAGGCACTGTCTCATTGCCAGTATTGCCTTCAGATAAACCAAAACCACAGTAGTGTCAGAAGATGTATTAGATCTGAAGAAAGCTATGGGATAGATCACAGGATAGCTTTTGGCATGTTATTCTCTTGCAGCCTAACCCACCTCACAGAAATAGTCTGGGGCTTAAATGTCTCTCTGAACATTCTAGTTGGATATATATTGCAAATGTAGGAAATAAATGACCGCAGGCCTGATGAAGCAAGGTAGATAAATGTTCAGTCTAAATCCCGAAATATAAAGGGTGATGATAAATCATATTTATATTAGGCTCTCTGTATTTCCTGGAAAGAGTGTGGTGGCTTAGTGGTTAAGATGCTGAGTGTGATGACCGGAAGGTCAGCAGGTCAGCAATTCGAGACAAAAGTGCTGCACAATGGAATGAGCTTCAATCTCTGTCCCATCTCCTGCCAACCTAGAAATTCAAAAGCAAGAAATTGCAAGTAGATAAATAGGCACCATTTACGTAAGAAAGGTAACAGTGTTCCATGCACTCTGGTGTCTAGTCATGCTTGCCACATGACCACAGAAACGTCTGCAGACACAGACAGTCCTGGCTCTTCCATTGTAAACAGAGATGAGCGCTGCCCCCTCACAGGGCCGCCAACAGAAATTTCTGGGCCCCATACTGAGCAATCCTATTGCCCCCCCTCCCTGCCCACACACATATTTTTCTCTGTAATGTCACAGTTTTGGTCGGAGGCGGCAAAGCCCCTGTCAGCTCCGGGCCCTATACGGCAGTACTGGTAGTAGTGCCCTGATGGTGGCCCTGCCCCCTTGAGTTGAATATGGCCGGCTTTTGAGCAAGGGATCCCTTTACCATTATGTTCAGGGGTACCAGACAGTGAAAAAACAATCAGAAAGAGTGAAATGTGTATTCCGGTGCTTGTGAAGCGTAGTAGAGCTAACAATTTTGCTAGCAAAAGCTGCGTACTGCTTTAACCATACAGTTTTATATGGAACAGAATATGCTCCTAGGCAAGCAGAAAGTAAATTCAGATATTCTATAATTCATTCAGAAATTATATTTCATTTCTCGGGGTCGGGGATGACAAAAGAATCCCCAACTCAAATTTGAACCATGGGAATAAAATATATGAGCTGTCACCATTACAGTTAACATATTAACTGTATGTCAACTATTTTGGTTTCGGATCTGTTTCTAGGCCCACTTCAAGGTACAGTACTTCTGATTTGGCATGTACCTATAAAGACTTTAGTTGGTTGGATTGTTTAGTGGTTTAGATGTCTGGTTGTGGGATCAGAGTTTGAGAGCTCAGTTCCCAATTATGCCTTTGTGTAGTCATACATAAGCTATACATTCCTAGGGTGCCCTAGAAGAAAGGAAGGTAAACGACATCTGTGTATTCTCTACCTAGAAAACCCTGTAAAAGGGTTGCAACCGGTCAAAATTGACATGATGGCACACACAGTCACATAAAGGTTTACATGTCTTAGGGCCAGGATATTGGAAAGATCCTCTTTCTTCCCTATCAGTATGCCCATGTTCTCATCATGTGATGTCAAGCCACATCATTCCTATGGTGACTACATGAATTAGCAGTCTCCAGAAGGATCTGTCACTAATTTATCAGATCTGCTCATGTGAAGTCAAGTCTGTGGTTCTCTTTACTGAACATTCTTACTTGATGAGAACTGTGAGAACACAAAGAACTCCAAGTCTAAAGACACCAGCTGGAGTTTCTGCAAATTGATTTGCTTTCTCAGATATCCAGGCAGAGAGGCAAATCTCAAGGCAAGAAGTGCTAGGGATGAGTTGGCTTTAAAGATTGGACATCCATTTTTATCCATCCTCTGATGGCACCAGGGCTCATTAGCTCTGCATGTTGAAATTTTGTGCATGTGTTGTACAGATTGTTGCACCAGAAAGTCAAGAATGAGAAGAGAGTATTTTTAACATGCCCTTTGGAACAAGGCAAGAGAGTGGAGTGCCAGCATTTTGACTCACAAATCTTGCATTGGCATAGTGGTGAGTGGGGAACTGTTCTGAATTGGCAATGGAGTTTCACAAGGCCCAGCAGCAATGCAGAGCCATGAAAATGCCTCATGTGTTCTCTGTGTGGTATAGGCTCTTGCAACAGCTATAGACTCTAAGAGTAATGGCAGATGCTGTTCCACCTTCTAAGCACATTTTATCACTTGATCAACTAGCAAAAATGTCCCCCCCCCTTCCGGGCACATCTAGGTTTTATTTTTGCCTTGATAGTCAGATTTTACTTTGATTCTGGTCTCATTTATTTGGTCTACCTGCCTTTTTCCATGCCCTTGTCTGTGATTTGCATTTCCGAAGACATTACAACCCCCTCTCAATCCCTTTCTGCATTGGTTTTCTGACATCATAAGGACCATCTCTTGAACTCAGATTGTCATTCTAAAACCTCTGCGCAGCCTGAAAACTCTAACCTCAAGACATCTTCTGTGTGGCAGCGCACAGTCTTGAAATTTCCTTTCAAAGGATAATCCTTGACTATGTTTGTGCAGACAATGAAAATATAGCAATAGCAATTATGCTTATATACCGCCCCATAACACTTAGAACATTCTTTTGGTAGTTCACAAGGCAATTAGCATTTTTTGCCGCCAACATGCTGAGCACTTAGTTTGTCAACCTTGGGTTCCCCAGGTCTGAACTCACATTGTGAACAGCTTTGACTGCAGTACTACACTTTAACCACTGCACCACGAGGGGTTCTTTTTTGCATTCTGTTTTCCTTCCAGTGCTTTAAATATATACTGTATTTTCTGGCGTATAAGACTACTTTTTAACCCCGAAAAATCTGTGCCAAAGTCGGGGGTCGTCTTATAGGACTGGTACTTAACTGCAGCAAGTATATTCCAAACTCTATATTTTAACTGGAAAAGTTGGGGGTCGTCTTATACGCCCAGTCGTTTTATACGCCGGAAAATACGGTATATATATTGATATTAAATATATTAACGTTTTAATAAAAGAAAGCAAAATTGGGTCTTCTAAGAAGAGCAAAACAAATGCCTGTAATTCAAGCAAAAAATAATAAGAACTACACTTGGAGAGGAGGAGGAAAGTAGTATAGTAAGCTCTAGTAAAGTGTAGTTAATTTGAAGACAACTTTTTCTATGGTTATGATTATTTAAACTCCTCACCTATATTTTTATGTACTAAGAAAGTTTAGCCATTACATCATTGTCACATAATTTTACAATCCATTGGTTAGATTTTATATTTGGTGTCATTTATAATGAATGATCAAATGTTTTAATTCAGTTTCTTTCATCTTTTAAATGTAAAAATGTCTTATTTTGTGTTGTTTTGTTTTGCTCTTTTATTTAAAAAATACTTCTGGAGATTTTTTTAGGTCTGACAGACAGCATACATATGTCTCCATAGATAAACAATGCTGAAATTGAACATAAATTAAAAATCCAGCTTTGTGATAGGCTAGGACAGGGGTGCCCAAACTATGGCCTGGGGGCCGGATGCAGCCCCTGGGCCATAGTGACCAGTCCCCTGAACCACGTGACTGGCCTGCGGCACCCCTGGGCAAGGAGATTTTTCCAGCCCAACAGCTGAAGCCAGGAGAGAATGATTTGCCCAATTCTAAGAAAAGCAAGAAATTGCAAGCAGATAAATGGGGACTACTTCGGTGGAAAGGTAACAGCGTTCCATGCGCTCCATGCCTGCCACATGACCATGGAAACGTCTGCAGAAGCAGACAGTGCTGGCTCTTCAGCTTTGAAACAGAGATGAGCACTGAACCCTAGAGTCAGATACAACTGGTTTTCGAGCAAGGGAAACCTAAGAAAAGAACCATTGGCTAAGATGGAATGTGACCTCATTTTCCCAAGGTTCAAATCCTCAAATTTTATCTTATGTACAATCTTAATTCATGGTCATAATATTACTTTCATTTTATATAGGCAAAAACTAGATCTCCCTTGTTCAAAAGCCAGTCATATCCAACTCTAAAGGACGGTGCTCATCTCCATTTGCAGCTAAAGAGACAGCACTGTCTGCATTTGCAGACATTTCTGTGGTCATGTGGCAGGCATAACTAGATACTAGAGTGCATGGAATGCTGTTACCTTTCCTGCTAAAGCAGTACCTAATTATCTACTTGCAAAATCTTGCTTTTGAACAGCTAGGTTGGCAGAAGCTAGGACAGATGACAGGAGCTCACTCTGTCATGCAGTACTTAGGTTTTGAACTGCTGACCTGCCAACCTTCCAGTTGTCAAGCTCAGCCACATAACAACTAAATCACCACAGATCTAGGCAAAAACTACTGTATAGTAAAATACCTAGATTGAAGAAGACCTAAAATAAATTCATATTGCAATGCAACAAGTGACAATCCATAGTTGTCCTCACATTTCTCATTATTAGACATTAGATTTGAATGTCTTGTCTAAAAATTTCATCAAATGTACAGTATCTTCTTGTGCTTTCCTGTTATTTAACATGGTGTGTTTCTGTTTATATGTGGACATATATGCACACATTCCATATAACACATATCACATGGGTGTGTCTACATATAAGCAGACACACAAGAATGTATTTATTGTATAATATATATACCACATAACATGGTGTCCAAATCTCTCTGTGTTATATATATCTACTATGATTCAAGATTAAATATATAGACAAATGTTATCATATAACACAGGAGTTCTCAAACTTTTAAAGCTGAGGACTGGGTCACACTCCCTCAGACAGCTTCAGGGGCTGCACAGCCATTTTGCCCTTTCTCCACCACATGGTACTTGGCGGTGTGGGGCCACATGAAATGGTGCCATGGACCACATCCAGCTCATAGGCCGCAGGTTGAGAATCCCTGATATAGCATATGACATTCTTCAATACATATATGGATATATACACACACATAGATTCAACCACATACCATCATACCTGTCAATCTTCCCAGATTGGCCGGGATTTCCCAATTTTCAGTGCCGATTTGCACCATTTCCCACCCGCAGCTGCCAAAACCCCGGAATTGGCAGCGGGGGGAAAGAGGTACTGCGCATCCCTTCTGCGCAAGTCGCGTTCTACGCATGCGTAGAAGGCTTTTACACTTGCGTAGAACCCTTTTATGCTTGCGTAGAACGCGACTTGTGCAGAACCGTTGTGCGCAGGTCCCGGATTGTCCGGAGCCGTGGTTGACAGGTATGCATACCATCCTGCCTGCAAAATGATATTATCTTTGAACACCCTACTCATGAGGCTACTCATAAGAGCAATTAAGATAGCAATCATAAAAAACAGGACCTTCTTGACAGTGGCTTCCATCTTGTAGAACATTTTCATAAGTCTTCAACTGGACTCCCACATGTTTAGGTAGGATGCTAATATGGGGTTCTTCAGTTGTGTTTATACTGCTATTTTCAAACTATATATTTTGCTCATGTATTTTTATTGTTCTGTTGTGTCTTGAGCTATTGGAAGTACAACATTTTGTAAGCTTTCAGCTAAAAAGTTACTTGAAGTAATAAACAGGTTTTTTTTTAAAAAATGCTATTTATAGAAGTATTTTTTTTTCATATCCCACAGAAATGTATGCATATAGACGCAAGTGGACAGAAAGATGAGAGAAAGCATTACCAAAAAAAATATATATGAAACACAATTTCTAATTCATATTTCCCCTTGAGTAGTTGACCGTTGATTGTACAAACATTAATTTAATCCAGGCGCACTGACGGCTTGTGAGACGGCTGCATGCTTGCCACTCCCCACCTTCCCCTTCCCTGAAACAAAAGCTGGCTTTTGCTTTGACAATCCTATTTTCCACCTGAGCCTCCTTCCCCACCTTCTGTCCTCATTTCTGCACAGAAATCATTTCACATCCTATACTGTCTCCCACCCCCCAAAAAAGAGAAAATGCTGATCTTTTTCACAGAATATTACATGCTGGGCAACCTCACTTCACAATGCGCTGCCTCTCTGGAAGAAGAGCAAAATCAACACACTGCTTTACCTGCTGGACCGTCTGAAGCACGGTGGGCTTGGTATTTTCGGCATCCAGACCTTTTTCCTTGTCTGAGGATCCTTTCCCAGCTTGCTTACATTTGCACAAGCAGGTAAGACCACACAAGGCAAGGATACTTGTAGCAGTCCCCAAGGTGGCTCCCAGAGCAATCACTGGGACAGACAAAACCATTGTCTCTGATTGGGAAGCTACAAGTTTACTCAGCCAGCATGATTATCCTTCCTCTGCTTGCAGAATTACAGCCTCTTTTGGACAAATGCAATAGATCCTCTCTAGCAGTTGATGGTGGACAAGTAATTCAAAAGAAACTAACAGATCACTCTTGCATTGCTAGGCAATCAGAGCATGACTTCATCCTTTCTGAGTTGTTTTTTTTTTGCTTAATGCTCAAAGGGAAGAAGCAAAACAGAAGCAGAGGAAGCAGCGGTTCCAGCGTCTGCAGTCTCCGTAAGGCAGCAAAGCAGGCAGCTTTCACTGAAGCTCATTCTCCAGCTCCACCAGGAAAAGTCTATTGATGTGCAATAGAGTCAGACGTCAGCAAGATGGGGATGGGCTGTGCTGGCCAACTCAATGAAAGTGCATCTAAGGCTGAGACTGACTCTTTAGAGGGGCGTGTTGCAGACCACTCAGAAGGAATGTTATTGTTTCTGCTGTAGTCATTGTTTTCCATTGATAATTGCACCCATTGTTGAAAAATATGGAAAAATAACATCTGCCAGATTGACACCTGCCTGCATTCAAATGGCCTCTTTTTAATTAGAGGGAAAACACACCTCCCCCAACCAAATCCTTCAATTCAGCTGACCTAGGTCAAACTCAACAGGATTGTATATGATAGAAAGCAGCACATGTGACCGCGGTTTAACAATCGGCATCTATGCTGTTCAGTTTTCCAACACAAAGAGATGCACTGCCCATTTATGCCTTCTCTCATGTCCTCTGGCAAGGTTGCTAAATCAGTAGCATTCCATTCATGAGATTTTTGGGGCAAAAGTGTGAGGCCAAGAGAAAGGTTGTTCTAACGCCAGAGAAGCTGACCTTGTGATGTCACAGAGGAAGGATAGAGAAGAGTGAGGATGGGGGTTCCCAGGCTTTGTACTGTTGTTGCCAGCGCTTATGCAAATGGAAGACTAAGACGATGGGCCTCCAATCCATTACCTTGTTTCACATAGTGATATAGGCCCAACCTTGGAATACCAAAAGCCAGAAATACAAGGATTGAATTTTGGAGAGAGTGGCCCCATTGCACCTTTTGAAACAATACATTTATACTAATTCAATACATCGGACGAGGTGCTTAGACTTTTAAGCTCCATCACGCACACACTTTTTCATCCATTGTCTTGCCCTGTGTATCTGCACCTGGAGTAATTCCCTGGTACTTCAGCCAGTGACCTGAGAAATGTTCAGCCATATGCATTGATAATGCCAGACTGAAGTCCAATCACTGGGGAAATGTGGCAACATCATAATGAAATGGGGGGGGGGGGCTTGGGGGAATCTCCTGCAGTGTTCTGCCGGCATGCCATCCTTTTGAGATCTATTGCCAGTTATCTCTCAAGGCTTCACTTGCCTTTTTTGCATGTAAAGTGAGGAACTCTTGCTTCTTTGTATCTTACAGTCCTGACCTGAGCTATCACCTACTTTGCCATGTAAGATCCAACTCAACCATTGCCTCTTAGTTTCAAAGGTCGAAAGCACACACTTGAGTCTTGCTTGGATTAGGCTTCAAATGGTTGATGTTGTAATACTGTCCTAATTCTTCAAGTACTCTAGTACATTTTGCAACTACCTCATCAAAGCTTGTTCCTTGTATGGCCATTGCTGTGTCATCCACATAGATGACCAATGTTGTATTGTCAGGAACTGGTTGATCATCTGTATATATATATATTATATAGTGTTGGGATCAATACACTTCCTTGGGGCAGTTCATTCTTCTGCAACCTCCATCTGCTGTTCTTTCCATTCATCGTCACATAGAATCTCCGGTTCAGAAGGAAGCTGCCAATGACCATAGTAAGCTTGTTATCTCTGGTAAGATTATTTATTTTATGGAGCAGAATCCTATGCTTGACAGTATCATATGCTGCAGTTAGGTCAATGAAAGCAACTCCCGTAATTAGGTTTTTTTTCTTTTCTTCAAAGCCATCCTCAATGTGTTGTGTAAGGTTAAGAATTTGTCCACAACATGGCCTGCCCGGCCTGAAGCCTGCTTGTTCCTTCATGATATTTCCATCAATAAATTTTGAAATACAATTGTAAATAACCTATGCCAGTGCCTTATAAAGGTGGCAAAAGAGTAACTCTGGTCGGTAGCTTTTTGGGTCATCTGGGTCTTTGCCAGCTTTCAATAAAGCAACAACTCTAGCCTGTTTCCACAATTTAGAAACCTTAAATTCATTTATGCAATTGTTCATTAATTACAGGAGTCATTCCAAAGTGCAAGGACCAAACTGCCTTATCTGTTTTGTTCTTATGTCATCGATACCTGCTGCTTTATTTGGTTTCATGTTGTTAATAGCTATCTCAGATGCCCAAAGGGGCTATTTAGTAAACACCCTTCTTTTTCATTTGGTCGGATGGATTTTCCCACACCTTTTAGCCTTGCATTTTCCCATCTTTTAGCAACTGAGTAGCTATTTGGTCTGCTGCTACTCCAGATAGTTTTGCTGTGGCTGAGTTAAATCCACCTAAATTTTTAAGGAGTTTCCATACTCATCTTCTGTTTTGTTTCATATCCAGGTTCTCAACTAATCTGCACCATTGTGATTTCCTATTTTCAACTGGAACCTGCACCAGTTCTTCCCCAGATTCAACAGTATCGTCTTGAAAAGGAATCCTAGCTGTGTAGTGCCTGATACCTATCCAGCAGAGGTTTGATGTCATCAGTCAAGCCCTTGATATACTGCAGCATCCTCTCTATTTCCTTGATATTACTTTCACAAGATGGACAAATTCATGATATTTATCTGGGTGCGGTGGGATCCTTTCCACATTTTTTATCCAGATGCTCTTGAAAATTCACCCATTTAGCCTTCTTAAAGTTAAACTGTCTGCAGAAAGGCACCTCCTGGGGTTTCACTGCAGCTTTCACTATGCACACGATGGGTCTGTGTTGAGTGTGTGGAATTAGATCATCAACAGCTTCCATGCACTGTGCTGCTATCTTCTTGCTATCAAAGATGTTGTCCAGATAATACCCTCTCCTCCACCTACCACTGTCAAAGGATGCAGGCAGTTTTGGATTATGAACAAGTTGGAGGTCATTGGTGTCTGCCCAGAATAACGAGTTGTGCACCATTGTAATTGGTATGGTTCTATACCCAAGCCTCATTGTCACAATTAAAAACTCCAATAACAAAATTTATTTGGTCATAAATAAAATTGTCCAGTTCATTAAAACTAAAATTTGCTTCTGGTGGCTTATAGACAGAGGTAATGGAGAACTATGTCATTTGAATGGTGAGAATTTCAGTGTTGTTTATTTCCAACAGTGCAGCTGATCCAACAGTCTTTTGAATATTTTATAGCATAATAATTTAAATGCATCAGAGTCATATACCATTTCCATATTGTTTTGTAATGATTCTATTTCATTCTAACTGACATATTTTTCATAAATCTTTGTTTCCATATTCTAACCCATTTCTCCTCTATAATATTACCTCCTAAATCCATTTCCCAACTTGTTTGTAAAGCTTCATACTCCAGCATTAATTTACATATATTACTTACTAAACCCTTTGTTGTTATTTTTTTCTATTCCCTCTGTATTATCAATTCTGCTAATTTTGTTACAGCTACCATGTTGCTTTAATGAATATTTAGTCTATTTCTTCAATTGTAATATATTAAACCAAGATACCTTAACTTTCCTAATTTTAAAAATACATTCTCTATTGGACACTTTGCTTAACCAATCCTCCAATCTTATTACCCCAACACTTTCAAATTAATTAATTAAATTAATAGAAACAGGCATACATTACCTGTCATTACCTAAAAAGACCCTAAAGCTAGTTTACAACAATGCAATCCAGTTTACAGCAACTTAGTTATAACCAATGCTATCTATCCAATCTTGATACAATGGGAATGATGAAATGTCTATAAACACAAACAAAAGGAACCAGCATTAAAGTTGATTAAAAAAACCTACCCAACTCCAAAAGGTCCTTGTGACTGCCTGCTTAGAAACCATCAGTGGAGGGAACATCATTTAATGGTGCTGCCTAAAACAGGTCACTTGACCAAATCCCATGACAGAAATGGCCTTACTGGCCAGGCTCATCTGTGTTTTCCATTTATTGCTGAGGGAAAATAAGTGCACATAGGTCAGTGGTAGTGAATCTAGGGCACACATGCCAGAGGGGGAACTCAGAACCCTTTCTGTGGGTATGCATGTTGTTGCCCCTGCACAGAGTTTGCCCTACCCTCTGTCCAGCAGCCTAATGGGGTCACTCCCTTCCTCCCCCAGCACAGAGTTCCCCCTGCCCCTCTGCCCAGCAGCCCAATGGGAAGGCTCCCTCCCTCTCCCCAGCGTAGAGTTCACCCCACCCCTCGGAGGCATGGACAGCAGCCTGTTGAGTTCGGGCACTCGGTCGCTAAAAGGTTCGCCATCACTGATATAGGGTCTGTTGGCTTCAGCACTTTGGATAGCTCTTGTAAACTACAGATGAAATTTGAAGTAGATTCACCAGTCCTGATGAAATCAGAATCACCAGGCTATTTCCAGTCTACTTAGTATCCTCTTTTACAGAAACATTATTTGCCATTTAGATCCTAATACTGGGTGGTGGTGGTGGTGGTGATGGGGGGGACAGAAAGTAGACAAAAGTTTTTCCCCACATTCAGAAGATGCTTCGTTTTACTTTCTGTCAAAATATTGCACTAAAATAACCTGTATATGTCAGTGAAATTTTCCCTAAGTACATGACCTTCCTTAATAAGTCTGCCCTTCTGTTTTTATTTATTATTACTAAAACTTAGCACCACACTTTCAGAGGCTGCAAGCAAGACATCCAAAATCTGCAATTGTAAGAAGAGATATATGTTTCGCACTTTCATTTTACCAATTGTCCCCACATGTTCCAATTGCTGCTGATGTCATCATGTATCAGAGATTGGGTGCAAATGTAGCTGCTTTACAATTATAAAACACAACGCAAAGCAATCACACTTATATAGCACCCCATAGCACTTAGTGCACTCTCTGGGCAGTTTACAAGTTAGTTAGCATTTTGCCTCCAACATGCTGGGTATTCATTTTACCGACCTTGGAATGATGGAAGGCGAAGTCAACATTGATCCCTGATCAGGATTGAACTCACAACTCGCAACCGAGTGCCCGAACTCAACAGGCTGCAGTACATCCATTTAACCACTGCGCCACCAAGGAAAGCACAACCACCAAGAAAGGTGTCTGGGATATACCAGGATCTGTGCTTCAAAACAGCATCTTTTCCTAACATGAAGGGGCTAATATCTATTCCCCTAACAGTAGACATAAATGGATGTATAATTTACTGGGCAAATAATTAAGGGGATCAAATAATGAGGTACTTTTGGGGCATGAGTCACCTCTCATGCCCCTAGAGAATTGTTCCCTTCCAAACTCTTCCATAAAAGTAGATTTATTTTAGAGGGCTACAGGGCTATGTGAGTCATGGAAACTTGCTACACATTGCAGAATCTTAACGCAAAACATTTTCTGCTAAATTGGGAGGAAAAGCAGAATGGACAGGTGTTGGGGACACTCTCAGATGCCAGCAGAGAAATGTGTGCATTCATCACTGTTCCTTGTCCTTCATCAAGATACCCACTGCTGCCATCTTGCAGCTATTGATAATATATTTAATACAGTGCAGTTGGCAGAAGAATTCCCAAAACACGGAGCAATATGTCAAAATCTTACCCACATTGAACTGCCACTTGCGTTTCATCTTTCTAAAATACCTGCTCTGCAAGCAAAGGGATCTTAGTAAACGCAAGTAGCCTAGAGCTGTTTTGCTTTTGCCCATACATTCAATTCTGACAATTAAGAGGGGAGCAGAAGGAATACAAGCATTGATTAATCAGCTGGGATAGGAGCAAGCCGGAAGATGCAAAGAACAAAGGTGTCATATCAAGTATGATGAGGCTTGTGGGGCTCCCTGAGCACCAGCACAATTTCTCTAGATTTCATAAACTAAACATAACACTGGATGCTTCATAGGACTGGGCAGGTAGCTTCAGCCAGTCTGATGTGGAAGTAGAATTTTTCTCAGCTGGTCTCATGGTTAATTCTGATATGCTCCCAGACAAAGTATTCATCATTCAGTTACAGAACTGGATGAGACTTTAATGTTTCCTTACTTTTCACCAGTGACACACTGTAAAAAAAATTACTACCCACTCGGTGGGCATGGCTATCTGTGGGCGTGGCTATCTGTGGGCGTGGCTATCTGTGGGCATGGCCTCAAACCCCCACCACCACTGAAAAAAGGTAAAGAGAAAGAAAGAAAGAAAAGAAACCTACCTTGGCTTGCTCTCTTGGCTTTCACCAGTGGCACTGCTGGGAGGTGAGCGGGGCGGGTTGTTGGGCTGGCGCTGGCCTCCCCATCCCAGAAACATGTCCCATTTGCCTCGCCCAGGGCCAAAGGTGTGAGGGAAGTGCGGAGATGAAAGTGCGCCTGGGTGAGGTGAATGGGAGACATTTCTGGCGGCTCTGGGAGGGGGAGGCTGAGAGGTGGGCATGGCCAGTCAAGTGGACATGGCCTTGAATTTCTGCTACCAGTTTGCAAGAACCGTTCAGAACCGGCCACAGTACAACACTGCTTTTCACCACTTTCTCCATGTGTTTTCCTTGTCACAAACATAGTGGCACCATACCTGTTGACCAGTAGCATAAGTAGCCATCTGTATGGAAGTGGAAGTCAGCATGTCAGTTGGATGCTAATGACCTCATGGCTTTGACCAAGTGAATGCATGGGAAATTTTGCAGCATCACAATTTGTCTTGACAGCCCTCAAACATCTGAGGTTTGCACCAGGGTTGGCCCTGTCATTACACAGAGTGAGGCAGCTGGGGTAGGTGGAAGTAGCAGTTGCGTTGGCTCTTTAAACAGTGGCTGAGAGCTTTCCTGATGTGTGGTGTCTTAATTCTAGTTGCAACACTGTAGTCCGGGGTGGCCAAACTATGGCCCATGGGCCAGACTAGGCCTGCAGCACTATTTCATGTGGTCCATAACTGGCCTTGCTGCTACCGGAAGCAGAAGTAGACATGTTTACAGCAGCCATGGATGTGTTTTACGGCAGAGTTCACGGTAGGAGGAACCATGTGACTAGCCAGCTCTGCTGTCCGGGGGCGTGGTGAAGCCTGCAGCAGGAAAAGGTTGGGAACCCCTGCTTTAGTCAATAGCTCATTCCTATATAAACTAAAATTGCACCAGCAGGGCAAGCCACTGTCCTGTTACTAGGGCAGACGATTTAACAGCCAGTACAAATCACATTTTAAATCATCTTGTCATTCACTTCAGGCAGCAAAATGTATCTCCAACCATAAACATTTAATCCATGAATGGTTTTTATTAATTTATTGTATTTTAAATAAAATATGCAGAACTTGCCACTTGCTGCTAAAGTTGGCCAAGCATTTGAAAAACCTGTAAAGAGATCTTGTCTGGAATTCCTGTTTGATTTTTCATTCAGTGAGGACTCCCATACACAGTACAGATGATAGGGTGGGACAAATAAGACAAACTCAACTGCTGCTCCTGTTCTATGCTCTTGAAACAATGGTTGTGAGCAGTGGTGGTCTCCAAAAAAATTTACTACCACACTGTGGGTGTAGTATGGTGGGTGTGGCCAGGGGAAAAGCCCTGTGTTGCACCTGAATTAGGACTACTTTATTTCAAAACTTGGATGGGCGGAGCCAGCCAGAATTTCTGCTACCGGTTCTGGCGAACTGGTGCGAACCTGCTGATGCTCACCACTGGTTGTGAGCTCTCCTAAAGTTTGGCATTTTAGTTCCAGGAGCAACATTGCAGTCAATGGCTCATTCATATATAAACCCAAATTATACCAGCATGAAAAATAAACTTGATAAATAACACAACTGATCTTTATTTTTTAAAAAATAACAACACTCAATTGAAACCAAAATGCAATAGCTTCTGCCATGTTCTGCCACAAGTGAAATGGAGTTCTCAGAAGGATTAAAGTGAACACAAATAGCACTTGTGAAGGCATCATATAAGACTTAATCAACAGCAACATATCATCCCAGCTCTGAGCTGGAAAATAATAATTTTTAAAAAAGCTTTCATCAATTGCACTGCAGTGAGAAGAAAAATTCTCAGAAAACATCTGACTGGGAGCATCAGCATCCCAACCAGTGCTGGCTTCCGGTGTGCCAGTAGTAGCAGCAGCAGGGAGACGTTGGATAACAAATTTGTAGTGACACCTTCTCTCATGGTGTGATCTTTTTCATTGCCTTTGCCACAGATCATTTTGCTACAACTACTTATTCATCACTAATAAAGTGGGAATGACCTTATATAAAAAGGGAGTAGATGTATAAAATATGGTATGTTAATAAAAAAGTGTAAATCAGAGACAGAGAGGAAGTAGAAAAAGAGATGCACAATGATTAACACTGCTTCTACTTGTATTATTCATCATAAACAACAGGAGCAGAGACTGCAGTTCCATATGTTGGAAATTAAGAATGAACATACTGTATACAGAACGTCAGTTGAACTGGTGGAGCAACAGGAAAATGGATCGGTCAAATGTGGTTTTGCCTCTTGTCTTTTTGAGATCTTTGCTTGGGTTGTTATTGATTAGGTTGTTATTCTTAGATTGTTCATACCCTTCTTATTCCTCAGCATGAGTACATCACAAAACAAGACACTTGTGGTTTCTTAAACTGGGTCACTGATCTTTCTCAAAACACCTACTTGTCTGCACTGCTTAAAAAGGGGCAACATTTTTAATGGTCAGTGTTGGTCAGTGAAAAGGAAGGTGTTCTATTGTATCTCCTTAGATGTTAGAGCAGGGGTTCTCAACCTTTTCAAGCTCGGGGCCGGGTCATACTCCCTCAGACAGCTTTAGGGGCTGGATGGCCATTTTGCCCTGTCTGCCACACATGACACTTCCAGGTGTGGTGGAGGTGGTGGGGGCCCACATGAAACAGTGTCATAGGCCCCATCCAGCCCCTGGGCCATAGGTTGAGAACCTCTACATTAGAAGAAGGGCTAGTTGGATATGTACATTTTCTTTAAAAATTCTCATATCCTAGAATCTTATTCAGATGCTCATTCCCTGACTTTTGCATGCTTAGCTTTCTTTACTATAAGCCTTCATTTTTTAAAATTCAATTTAGTCCAAAAATAAAACACACATAGCAGCTCTCACTTCAAATTTGCTCTCTCCTATCTGTTAGCCATTAGTTAAACAAGACAAACAGCTGTTCTTCTCTAAGGTGTCATCTGCTGGGATTGGGGTACTGTCCACTTTTTCTATCCTTTTCCTGCAACCTAATTTATTTGAGCCAACCATTGCTGTTCATGGGGATCAGAGTTTTCATGCAGTTCTGCTATATTTCTTTAATACCAATGCTGGTACTATGAATGCTGGTATTAAGAACATGAATCTGGGACCTAAATGTCTGCAAAATTTAATCGACGTCAAATTACGGGGTAATCCCGGCCAAATCAGGATGGGTGACAGGTGTGCTCTCTGGTTTACTTAATATTGCTGCCTATGGCAACCACAACAGTCCAATCAAGCAGTCCCCTGTGGAAGACTGATAGTTGCCCTTTATGTTTCAAAATGCCCTTATGTAGCATTGCTTTGGGGCATAGTCAAAATTAGAATGCACATGCAAAGGTCTTCACTGACTCTCCTCCATTTTAATGCCTCCAATTCCCTGGAGCAGTGGTACACCAGGGCCCTTATTTAAAAGGAACTTGTGGCTTTGTTTCAGACATAAATGTTGTTTATGGAAGCTTCAGGGCCAGGAGTGGGCTCTGCCTGGGCGTGGATGCCTTGGAATCTGGCCAGGAATGTCAGTTGATGATACCAAGCTGGGAGGAGTTAAGAGATGATAAATACCTGCTAAAAAGTCCACTTTTTATTGAAATATATAACTAAATGCACACTGCTCAGATGTATAGCCTCGGTGCTTACAGAATATATCAAACCATGAGCTGTGGATGCTCCAAAACTTGGCATTTTAAGGGTTAAAGAAATTCCGAGACTAAAGACACAGTAATTTAATGAAAGAATAATTTATTGAGAAGGATTAAAGCATAGATCCTGAAAGGTCAGCCTAAGGCTTCCCAATGTGCATTAGGGGAATTAGAATTATATACTGTATCCCAAAGACATGAAAATGCTAAATGATGGCACATTCTTTTTTTTTAAAAGTGGCATCACTTAGGAGAGAGGCCCACCATGGGAATAATGACCACTGCTGCTTTCTCCAAATCTGGAGCTATGCAGAGATACTTTCTGGCTTCTGGCAGATAAGTTACTTCTTTTGAGAGCAAAAATGACCTAACTGAGCCCATCTTACTCTGGGGATACCATGAGAAGACAAAACTCATTGAAAAAAGAAAATAATGCTGGGAAAAGTTGATGGCAGCAGGAAAAGAAGAAGCTCAAGTATTAAATGGATTGAGTCAATAATAAAAGCCACAGCATAAAAGACCTGAGTAGGATAGGAACTTTGAGAGGTCATAGATTCAGATAAACCAAGAGTGAGTTGATTGAAAGTAACAACAATACCAATGACTTCTTTTTAGGTTCAGGATATAAGGCATGCCTCATTTCAAACACATTCTTTGATTTCTCTTTTTAAAATATATAACTATCAGACTATCTGATTTTAATTTGATAGATCCCTCGGAAGGAAATAAAAAATAAAAAATATCCATATTGGTTCTTGAGGAGGGGGAAGGCAAGGAAGAATTGAGCAACGTTTTTGTTGGAGCCAGGCAAAATGTAAAATAAAATGTGCAGATTTTGAGATCTACTTTTTAAAATATCATCTTGCTTAATAAAGAATTCTGGTGAACTAGAAAGCTTGCACGTCATTGTGATTCTTCAAGCCTAACAAAGATATTGTCCAACTGTCATGCACGAGCCCCCAAGCAAGAATACCTTCAGCTATGGTTTTCAAAAAGTTATACCTCGGATAATGCTAAAACTTGGTTCCACAAGTCTTAGCATTATCTGATTTTAGCTTTATCTGATGCATGCATTGGATAACCTTTTTTAAAAAAAAGCCCGGTTCCCTTTCTGAAGAGGAAAGGGAACCTGGGATTCATCTGCCTGCAAAAGAAGCCTGCAAAGGTGTTCTGTTCAGCAGCTGCCTTAAAAAACAAAATGGTGGCCACACCTGTTTTCAGCTGTTGTGTGGCCCAGGGATGTCCTAGGAAGGCGGGAATAGCAAGAAAAATGTCCTCCAACCTTCCCAGAGGCTGCAGGGGTGGCAGAGAGCCTGAAGCATGCACCCGACAATGGTGATCTTTTTGGTCCCAAACAGCATGAAAAGGTAGGAGATCACTCATTCTTTTTGTGGGGGTGGGCAGCCGCTGAACGGAGCGCCCGTACCCCGACTGCCTTTTGCTTGGCTGGTTCCCTTCCCGGAGGGCCGGAGGGTGTCTCTGCACTCACCCGCCGGCCCTCTGAGAAGGGAAACAGCCAGGCGCTTGGGTCAAACATGGTGCATCAGATAATGCTAAAATAACATTATACGATGCAATTTTTTCCCAAAAATTTGCATCATTATACGATTTTAGCATTATCCGATGCATTCGTTGTCCAAGGTATTACTGTAAAGGTTTTCTCAAAAATAGTTGCTTGTGAACAGTTTATAGTCTGTCATATGCTGCCATCAAGAGGTGATGAATAGTAAATACATACTTACCTTTTAAAAAAAAACCAGCAGATGACTAACGTAAGCTAGCTGGACATGCTCCGTTGTGCCTCCTGGGAAAAGAGCTAGCCTGTGTAGCCCTGAGCAAATTACACAATCCCAAGGCTCACCAGAAGAAGGGAATGGTAAACCACATCGGAATACTTTATATCTAGAAAACCCTGAAAAGGATTGCCAGAAGTCAAAATCAACTTGATAGCACATAATTATTTTTAAAATAATTGTTCGTATGCTTCTTCTCTTTCCATGTCTAGGCCAGACATGAAACTGCCAAAATGAAGGCACCATTTAGTGAGTTCATTCTGCAGTTCCTTTCTCCTGACCTAGTGTGAGAAAGATTAGCCAGCAACACAAGGTTGCTGAAGTGACTCTAGTCCAGGGGTGTCCAAACTAAGGCATGTGGGCCAGATCTGGCCCCTGACACCTATTCATCCGGCCTGCACCACTCTTGCCACTCCTGGAAGTGGAAGTAAAATGTGCCCATAGGGGCACATTTTACTTCCGCTTCCAGGACTGGCAAATGTGGAATGGGCCAGATTAATTGGTGTTGGTGACTGTATCTGGCCCATGGGCCTTAGTTTGGGCACCCCTGGTTTAAGCAGAGAAAATGGCAGCCTAAAAATCTATCTCATCCTGTTGCAAAACAGATTGCAAGACACATTTTATTTCCACTTCCGGTGGGTGGAACCATGTGACTGGCCTGCTGAACCACGTGACTGGCCAATGGCCCAGAAAGGTTTGGGCACCCCTACTCTAGTCCATGAAAGCTCACATTCCATATGTAACAAGACTCTTTGTTGTTTTTCCTGTATGAGTGTATGGCTAACACGGTAAATTCGGCATATCCAAACAATTCTCTTATCTCTCAGTTTATTATTCTCATGCGATACATTTTCTTTCCTCTCATGCTGCAGAGTTAACCAACTGTCTATTCTAGGTAGCAAAGGTCTCTAACCAGCTTTGACTAAGGCTTATCCAGGACACATGGGAAGGAGAATAATTGTACAAAAACAGGGATGGTTTTAAAGATAAGAAATGCAGAACTTTTGATACTCTAGTGCAGTGATGGCTAACCTTGGCACTCCAGATGTTCAAAACTTCAATTTCCAGAAGCTTTGATCAGCAGGAGTGCTGACTTGGGCTTCTGGTAATTGAAGTCCAAGAACACCTGGCGTGCCAAGGTTAGCCATCACTGCTCTAGTGCAGTGGAGGCTAGCCTTGACACTCCAGCTGTTCCTGGACTTCACTTACCAGAAGCCCAAGTCAAGCATACCTAATGATCAGGGCTTCTGGGAAATGAAGTCCAAGAACAGCTGGAATGTCAAGGTTAGCCAACACTGCTCTAGTGTGTCTCAACTTTGGGTGTCCAGATGTTTTTGGACTTTAATTCCCAGAAATGCAAGTCAGTACACCTGTTGATCAGGGCTTCTGGGAACTGAATTCCAAGAACACTTGGGGACCCAAGGTTGAGAAATGCTGTATGGCATACCTCTAGGTTTGATATTACACCCACATTTCTGCTGAATTCTTACTGTCATTGAAATTCATCATTGAGCAAAAAAATCAGCAACAAACAATGAGATGACTTCAGGTCCAGTTCTAGTTCTGTGCCGGGCTGCTTTTCAATGTTGATGCATAATACAGGGGAAATTGACACATACCTTTTGTTTTGTACAGTCTAGAAGAGAGCAATAATGATCTACAGATCAGCTGGATGATTAAGATTAAGGTGGAGTGGACAGCAGCTCTACTAGATAGGAGACAACAACCTTTACTCTGGAGGCCTCATTCATGTTCACAGAAAACTCCAGATATCTGTCACTAGCAGAACACCGCAAATGCTTGGAGAGGTGGGAGCACAGCTGTGGTGGGGCCCTCAAAAACTGCCACCAACTGAGCCACCAGGAGCTGCTGCAACACCTTTCGGCTCCCTCCCCTTGCCAGCCGGGCTTGGGGAGGTGGGAGCACAGCTATGCCTCATTCTCCGCAGTGGGGCCGTCAAAAGCCACCGCCAGAGCCACTGGGACTTTTTAGTGCCTCAGCTGGGTCAGGGCCGGTTCTTCCCTGACTCTGTCATGGATGTCTGAGCCATGGGGCTCATGGACGTTTGAGCCATGGGGCTCCATCATGGACGTTGAGCCATGAGACTCTGTCATGGACGTTTGAGCCATGGGGCTCCGTTGTGGTCGTTTGGTAGCCGAGGGTGTTGCAATGAGACGCGGGAGGCAGCCGTATGGCGAAGTCCAGCCCCGACCGGAGCAAGTATTTATTCCCTGCCTAGGGGAGAAGATGCGTATGTAAGATAATCGCGCCATCCCCTGTACAGAAGGCTTGCGTGCATGGTACTCTCATGAACCCCGTGCTCAGAAGGCTACTCCTGAGGTTAATGGAAAACCCACACTTAATTGCCTTGGGCTGGCTGGCAAAACCCATTGTTCCTGCCCTAATCTCAGGGTCTATGTGGCTTGACCCCGGGCACCTAGTCTTGTCCCTTGTTTGCCCCTGTCTGCTTGCCTAACTCTATTTGCCCCCAGCCTGAGCCATTGTTTATTCCTAGCCTGCCCGCTTATCTCCCTCGGGGACAGGCATGTGGATCTGTGGACACTGGGCGCACCCCTCGGGAGAGGTTTAATATCCAATTAATGTGGGCAACCCACACAAGGGTATTGTGCAATTAGTAATTTTTCCTGATTTGTAATTTGTATTGTATTTGTGATGTATTTTTTGAATTTTGTGCTACTGTATTTCTATTGTATTATAGTATTTCTATTGTAGTGTAGTATTTATTTTGCTTTATATTGTTGATTATATTATATTATTATTGGGTACTGATTTTTGCATTGAATTTACTTTTGTATTACTATATTATTATGTTGTTATATTGTATTGTATTGATACTGATATGTTGTTGCCACCTTAGCTGAGAAAGGTGGGGTATAAATTAAAATTGTATTATTGTATATGGTATGAGGAAAAGGCAACTTGGAGGTGAGAAATGCTATGAACTCAAAGCCCCTTAACTTCACCTAATTTAGATTTACCATCGGACATAGCAATGCTAATTCCATATGCCACTCACTTCAATTCAGGGAAGGAATTCTCAAAACAAATGCCCACTAGCTTATTAAAAGGCCTCCCTCTATTCTGGCTGGCATGAGCAAAAGGGCTTCAGAAATGGTAAAGGCTCCTCCACTTTGATTCCCACCTCCCTTAGGGTTGCTCTTTTACTTACTTACTTACTTATTCATTGCATATTCTTTCTTATTCTGTTTCTAAACAAATCTTCAGTCTTCATTGCACTCATTTGCATGACACTTGCTGTAAAATATTTTAGATTAAGGATTGGCTTGGAATGTGAGATCTGAACCACTCCTTTGCCTGGAGCTTTGGAGTTTTATCTCAAGCCTTCCTCTTTGATGCTGAACTTTGTGATCCTTTCCTAGTTGCTAGGTGAAGTCAAAGGTTTCCCTTGCTCGAAAGCCAGTCGTACCCAACTCTAGGTTTCAGTGCTCATATCTGTTTCAAAGCCGAAGAGCCAGCGCTGTCTGCTTCTGCAGACGTTTCCGCAGTCATGTGGCAGGCATGACTAGACACCAGAGCGCACAGACCGCTGTTACCTTCCCACTGAAGTGGTCCCTATTTATCTAGGCAATCCAGGCAACTCTTTGGCTATAAACAGAGATGAGCACTGAACCCTACTGTCAGATATGACTGGCTTTCGAGCAAAGGTGACCTTTACCTTTACTCAAACAAACAGAAAGCAACCCATTTTCAAAATGGAGGGAGGCACATTTCTTCAGACAACAATCCAATTAACTTTTACCTTTACATCAGTTTAACCACTGCACCACAAGGGCTCTTAAATGGTATTAAATGTCTTATTGCATGGAGATCAATCATGTGAATCCATTGCTCCATCAAAAAAATATCAGTTTTAGAAAATGTACCTTTCAGTGGTGCTGAATTCAAGTCCCATCACCCAACCTCCAACTGTTACGCCAGCTGGGTGATGGACATTATAGGCACCTGGTGGCTAACCTTGGCACTCCAGCTGTTTTTGGACTTCAATTACCAGAAGTCTAAGTCAGCACTCCTGCTGGTTAGGGCTTCTGGAAATTGAAGTTCCAGAACAACTGGAGTACCAAGGTTAGCCATCAATGTTATAGGCTAATACATTTGGAGGCACCAAATGAGAAAGCTACTATAGATCATGAATAGTTTCTCCTACTGGGGATCATGATTTCTTTTTCTAATTATTCCACCTTGTGGACTGTGAAGTACTTTGCCTCAAGCATATATTACTTCTCTCTAGTCTAAAGTTTCTTTCTCCTATATTGAATTCTACACTCCTGTGTAGAAGCAAACTTGTTTTGTCAGTCTTTTCCCTCATCACGCATTCCAGCTTCTTCTTCTATGTTTCACAGGAAAAGCCACCAGAATTTGGTAGAAGGTGGCATCACTGTGAAACGCTCCTGCAGTGCAATATCCTGTGCAACCATTCGATGTGCCTGGCCCCGATCCAGTGATGGATTAGTTCAAATCCCCTATGCAATCTCATCTGCTTTTGGTGTGTTTGGTCTCTTTTCATTTCCTTTTTTTTACCTGTCTCATTATTGGGTTGCCTTGGTCAAAAATACATGATTGCAAATATTTTAGAAATAATTATCAAAATGTATATATAGGATTGAATCCAAGCATTTTCATTCTTGGAGTAGATTTATGTAATGAGTCAGACACATTAGTCAATGGGTTTGCTCTAAGCATAAGAGTTGTATATGTATACCATTTTGAAGAGTACTGTAAGGTTGTCAGCAAGAACCAGGAGACTCCCCCCACCCTTTTAAAACCTAAAGTTTATACTAATCAATAGAGATGTGCAAATCTGTGTTATCTGGGGAACTCTGCTCTCCTTTGCCCATCAATGTAGCCACCAGTGTTTGTAAGTTTTCTTCACTGAATGATGAGTGGTGAGGGGAGGAAGATATTGTAATGCCTGTAAAGTCATTTTCCCCATTCACTGATACAATGTGCACAGCCAACAACTGTAGTGTTTATATGTTCAACATAAATGCTATGCAAATAAATAAGTAACACACTGTGCTAGTGCTCATCTGCTAGAAGTGGTCAATCTTTTTATGCCACAAGCCTGACCACGACCCCAAGACAGCTGAGTGGGCTGGAACAGAAGCAGAAGTGGGCACATTTACGGCTGTTGTAAATGCGTCCACTTCCACATTTACAACATCCATTGGTGTGTTTGCACATGTGTGTGCGGGTTATATGGCTGATTTAAATGTGCCTGCTTCCACTTCCAGGTGTGGTGGAGGTGGCAACTGGCCAAATGGAATGGCATCATGGGTCAGGTCCGGCCTGTGGGCCTAAGTTGGGAACCCCTGTGCTAATGGGACAGAGCTTTCTTTCCTATGTCTCCACCATGCAAGCCTTTTAAAAAACCCTGCTATATTTTTTCAATCCCAGAACGTAAACACAGAGATTTGATTCAAGAATCCCTGAATGAGATTGAAACAGGAACTTGCATTGACTTTGTGGAGCGAAAAAGAAAAGAAAAGGATCATTTAAATATTGTGTCTGGTTCTGGGTAAGTCTCACAATAGTATTACCTTCAAATCCAGATCTTCATGTACCTGCAGCTGCCTTGGTTTTACATTTAAAGACTATAGATTTATTCCAATTGCTAGTTCCAGCTACTATGCATTGAATCGACTGCTGAATGGTAAGTAAACATCTGTGTAAAATCTACTAACTTAATGATCTACAGTGCTTGGTGTCGAGATTTCATAGCCAGGGAAGAATAAATTTTAATTATTTATTCTGTTTACTTAATGCTTAGTATGCTTAGATCATTAATATGTTCTATTATGTTAAATTGTTAACTTTGATTTGTATGTTAATTTTGGAAGGCTGCTGTATGCAGAGGCCAACCTGCCCAATTAAAATGGCAGGTTAGCCTGTCCTCTGTTCACAGACAGTGAATCTGGGAAAGTGTTCTCAGAATGAGCACCTGGAAGAAGCACACTTCTCAGACTCACCACCTGTTGGTAGACGTGAGACACACGTCTTTCTGATGGGAATGCTGATTAGATGTACTGTCCCAGACTGGACTTCAAAAACTGGTGTCTGCTACTCAAAACACCTGCACATGCTTTCCCGCCATAAATAGTATGAATATTGCGGCGATCAAGCCAGATTAAGAGAGAGAGATAGGGCAGTTAGATCATCTCGAGATGCTGCTCTCCACCTTCCAGAATTGATCTGACCCATAACCCATTACTTTAATTGGCGGCCAGCTAGCCGCATTCTTTTTAGATAAGTATTGCTTTCTTATTTTCTTAGAAATATGTATTTTTTTTCTTAGCGTAGTTTAGAGAGAATTTTTATATGTTGGAATATACTCTATTTTTATTCTAATAAACCATTTTAATGATTTCTTCATCAAGAGCGGTTATTCTGCCTTCTTCCAGCCATGAAGAAGCAGAAGGGGAATTTTGCAGATAAGGCCTTGTTACTTTAAAACAGGGACTCTTTGTTTTTCCGGCCAGTGCAGCTGAAGCCAATAATCAAAGGGCTAGAGAGGGATAGATTTCGGGAGTCTCATCTTCCCAGGACAGTGCTTTTTCCCCCTCACCTGGCTGTAACATCAAAGGCCAAATTCCCATAAGAAAACCGTGATAAAGGTGTATTAGATCTAACGGGTGAAGCCACTACCAGACCCAGAGGGCTTTGCAGAGTTTTTCTATTTGCAACACTTTTTAAGGCACCGCCATTACCCATTAGATCCCTATTTTCCTTTCTGGTTTTCCCTGCCAGGGTTAACTCAGTAAAGGCACCCTTTCGCAACGCTACCAAAAGTCCACTTTGCTTTCTTTCTCTGAGTCGGCAAACCGTTCCATTAGCCAATCAGGGAGAACAGGTGAAGAAGCGGCCGCCACTAGGCTGGGTCTCGGGCAAACCAGTGTCTGAGCGAGCCGAGGCCTGGTCACCATGTGCGATACTTGGGATTAGCAACTGGGCTGATCCCAGCCACTGTACTGGATTCTGGCTTCACTGCTTAATTTCATCTCTTTGGTGTTTATTCTGCCACATTTCAACAGTGAGTCATCATTCCATATCTACCAAGGATGCTGGGTTTGGAAGAGGAGTCTCTCTGTTTTGTTTTTAGAAGGGGTTAGATGCAATTTAATGTTCAAATAGCTTTCAGTCCCATCTGTTTGAAATCAGTGCACATCCTTAGCATTTTCCTTCCTTTAACAGATTTTATCTCTTTCAGCTGCACATCTTTTACTGGGAGGATAGTAGGTGCCCAGACCATAGCTGTCAAGTTTTTGATTTGAAAATAAGGGAAATTTCCCAGACAAAATGGGAAACTTGACAGCTATGCTTATCCTGTGTAGCCCTCCAGTGGTGGCATTAGGGCACTGCAGTCTGCCTGATACAGGACGCCGCTGGGAAAGAGGGTAAAATACGGGATGTTCCTGGCCAATACGGGACACTTGACAGCTATAGTCCAGAAGCCAAGATCAACTGCAGAATCTCATGGATAGATGGAAATTTGAACCCAGTTCCCCTTCCCATCCCTATTCTATTGTTTTAACCATTATGCTGACTAAAGACAGCTTTATTACAAGCCACAAATGGACATGCTGGTGACCACCCAATGTTTAAATTTTGATATTTACTGGTATTATATTGCAGCAAGATGGGAAGATTCTTTGTGTCTGTTGCCTTTAAGTTTGTGTAACTTCTGTAAGACACCCAGAATGGTGAATTTTTCACTAGAAGGGTGCTATATAAATGTATTAAATAAATAAATATTGCATACTACAAGAAGATGGGGAAGATGATATCTAAGAGGATAGCTGAGCTGATAGGGAATGAACTTTTATGGGTTGCTTTGGAATGGTCAGGCTTGATTAGAATTCAAGGCTGAACATTTACTTTAAAATAGCTATTGCCAATATTATGAAGTGGCTTAATAAAAAATAGCTACTTAAGGACATCAGCAAATTAATCACTTCCTTTGCTTGGCAGGGGACAAGCAAAGTTAAATATTTTTGTTGAATCACTGATGTGCTGTACAAATTGTGAAAAAAAATGCCTTCTCTTAAATTGCTGATTGAGAAACTTGCTTGTCATGGATTCAACTGTGACTTGATCCACAACTGCTACTTTTAGAGCAAGGCAAAGATAAGATCCTTTAATTTTTTTTATAACTGATGCCCCTCATGGGTGTTACTGTATACACAGTTAGAAAGTTTTCCACTTCCCCCGCTGTGAAGCAGGGAAAGTGATTAATTTGCCAATATCCACAAATGGCTCACTTATTAATCCATTTCCTGATATTGACAAATTCAAATCAGCTCATCCCAGGAATACTTCAAATAGTAGGCTAGGTGCTGGTGTAGGTAGCTTCCAATACTTTTTAGTTACATGCTTCCTTAAATTCCCATTTTTCTCTTTAAAAGAATCCAGGTACTGTCTACTTTTAAATGATACAATTGGTTAAGCTTTTGTTTTGATGGAAAATGGGTGAATCGGAGAAAGGTAAAATATCATGTTAAAAAATAAATTTTGTGTCAGAAATTTATTATGGAAAATTTTTTTGGAAAAATTTTTTTGGAAAAATTCTGCTCAGGAGATGCCCGAATGAGGTTTCTTTTGTGTCCACAAGATCCGCCATGCAGCATTCAGGTATTGTACCCCAACCATCCAGTTTTCAAGCTCAGCGTCTTAACCATTCTGTGTTCCAAGACCGAACTTGCCTGTTATTCCCTCCACTTTTTGATTGCCTACTTTGGCATTCCAGTCTCCTAAAATAATTTGGACATCATTTCTTGGTGTTTGTTCTATGAGGTGTTGTAAGTCCTCATAGAACTGGTCCACTGTGGCTTCATCTGCACCCGTGGTTGGTGCGTATATTTGGATCACAGTAACATTGAAGGGTTTGCCCTGAATTCTTACTGACATCATTCTGTCATTTTTGAGGTTGTATCCCATTACTGCTCTTCTCATTCTTTTATTGACAATTATGGCTACTCCATGTCTTCTAAGGTTTTCTTGTCCACAGTAGTAGATGTGATGGTTTCCAGAGCTGAATTCGCCCATCCCTGTCCATTTTAGCTCACTGATTCCCAAGATGTCAATGCTTATTCTTTCCATCTCATTTTTTACCACTTCCAGCTTACCTTGGTTCATTGATCTCACATTCCATGTCCCTATGCAGTATTGCTCCTTACAACATTGCATTTCTCCTCCCCCTTTCCTGTCCCTCCCCTTCCTCCACTCTGTGGTGTTAAGCATCCTGTATCACCTAGCCTGCTCCTTTGTTTTGCCTTTTGTTTTGGTCAATAGGGTTCTCTTGGCAAGCTTTGTGGCATGGTTTGCCAGTTTCTACGCCATTCTTTTTCCTCGCATCATACATCATATCACAGTTTTAAAAGTTTAAAACTGTTTAAACAACACATTATCACGCACATTATCACACTCTAAAACACAATCTCTATGTTAATTGCTATATTAAGTCAGTGTAAAGTCTCTATGTCAGTTGCTATATTAATTCAGCTACATTTTTTCACATCAGCTACTTATCCTTGTGTCCTCACTCCCCAGGTGGCTTTTTAGTAACTAAAATTGTTTATATGTTTTGAATTATGATATATTAAGGATTTACTTTTTAAATAGTAACTATAACGTTTAGATAAAATTGTACCCATATACTATTTGAGGCACTAGAGTAGCAACTAATTATTTTTAGAAGTTACTTCCCAGACAAGCAAAAATTGTTCTGGAAGTAACTTATGTTTAAAAGTTATTTCCCAGGCTCTGTTTCATGAGTGAAAACTATATAAAAATACAAAACATACCCAGTCCTATTGTTCCTTTGATGGGGAAAACAACTCACACCTGGTATCAAATTTAATTGGAAAGGATACAGCTGTGTATTTTTCAGTAAGGTCAATAACTATTAAAACAGGGATTCTCAATTTGTGGCCCACAGCACCATTTCATGTGGCCCACCACCACACCAGGAAGTTCCATGTGGTGTAGGAAGGGCAAAATGGCCATCCGGACCCCAAAGCTGTCTAAGGGAGTGTGACCCAGCCTCCAGCTTAAAAAGGTTGAGAA
The DNA here is from genome assembly GCA_035047345.1 of Bradypodion ventrale. Lineage (NCBI taxonomy): Eukaryota > Metazoa > Chordata > Lepidosauria > Squamata > Chamaeleonidae > Bradypodion > Bradypodion ventrale. The sequence goes on from JAWDJE010000001.1 coordinate 416,555,241, forward strand.
GTTTTGTACTAAAGTGTATGACAGCATCCACCCAAAGCCAGCTTTAGCAATTTTTTTAAATAGCCCTAATTGGCCTTTAGTAAATGTATATTACAAAGCTGATTCTACAATTCTAAGCTATGTGGTGGATATAATAATAATTTCATGTCAGAGATTACTCTAGGTTGAAAGGATTTTTGCTGGAGAAACTCCACTCAGGGGACACCCGAATGAGCCTCCTTTCATGTCCCCAAGTGCAGCCCTTGGATAGCAAAACCCCACCTTCCATTCTTCAAGCTCTGTGTTTTAACCACTAAGCCACCAGGGGAGCTGCTATGTGGTGGATTACATGTAGCCATTTTGCCAGGCTATGTGGAGGACTGTATCTTGCAGTGTAATCCTCCCCAGTTTTTAAAGTTTTCAGCAGAGGACCTTTTCTTGGTCCTGCACCTTTATGACCCTGTTTAGTGATGACACAAAAGAGGGTATTTTTGGTATCATCCTTCGTGTTGTCTTTTCTTTTCAAGAATGCCCTTGTCAGATATAGGTTATAATTATTATAATGGTAAAGGCACAGTACCTGTATACCATATTGTTTCAGTTGCACCATCTTTACATAGCTGTCAAGTATCCCTTATTGGCCAGGAAATTTCCCTTATTTCCAAATCCAAAACTTGACAGGTATGCATCTTTAGTTCTTCCCTGGGAGGATGGAATAGAATTGTAATGAATGAATCTCCTCCCTGCTCCTGGAGAATCTACTGAGGGAATCGCAACTTATTGGGCAATTGCTAGCATTCCTAGGCTGGCTGGCTTTTGATGTTACTTAGCCCACTAATAATAATATTGTGCTATCAGGCCAGTTCTGACTTATGGCCACCCTTTCCCAGGTTCCCTAGGTAGAGAGTACACAGAAGTGGCTTATGATTCCTTTCTTCTGAAGGTGCCCTTGGACTGCGCAGCTTGCCCAAAGTGACATAGACTGGCTGTACTCTGCAGAGGCACCGTGAAGAACTGAACTCACAGCCTCTGGCTCTGCACCCAGATACTTAACATGCTGAACTATCTAGCCAGGCAATTAGTCCATTAAGGTAGGAATATGAGCAGGGAATCCTTCTTCTGAATGTTGATGTCTTATAGATGGATTTGTCTAAAAATGTGTTAGTTTAGTTTTTTTTTTTTATAATGCCAATACTATGATTTACAAATATATTGAAGGGCTGGCCCAGATCCTGAACCTGCCACATTCCTTTTCTTCACTTGATAGAGAAACCAGAGTTTGGAGAAGTTAATTTTATGGACCACAGCCCCAAATTGCTCAACCAGTACGGTCCAAAACCGTAAATTTTCCCTTACTCTCTATGAATCCTAAACAGTCAAATGCCTCTGCTACATTTACAGTGTGATCTCGTCTGTGAGGATCTACGCACAATGAAAATATTGGTCTTTAAGGCATCACAAGTTTATTTGTTGCTGTTATTACCTGTTGTTGAAGTGCATAAACTATCTGGGCTGAAGAATTTGGGTCAAATAATGGCACCATAAAATTTATTCATGTAAGTCTGCAGTACACAATGTACTCAAACTCATTTTGCCTCTTCTTTTCTCTCTCTCTCTCTCTTTACAGTTAGATATCAAGTCCAAAGAAATCCAAGAACTTGAAAAGGATTGGAATCACCATCTGTCCTCTGTTACCTACATTAGTTTTTGTGTCTGTTCTTTCTTATGGGAAATGAGAGGCAATTCATCTTATGATAGTCCAGAACACAACAAAACTGTTATGCTCAGATGTGTGTATATTAACTCACTGTGAAATTAGAGGCCAGAAGCATCATTAAAGTTGAAAGTACACTAGTATCACATAAAGGCAACTGGGGCAGCCCTTCCCTGTTTGTGAAGTCAGACCTGAAAGGAATCTTATGCTCATCCCCCAAACCAGTCACCGAGTAAAGCAAGCTAATTTGTAGAATCCCAGAAGTGAATCCCAGAACTAGTGACAGAAAAAGTGCAACTAGATGATTATGAAGGTGTATGGCTAATTACACCAGAAAGGGTTGGTTTCATGGAAGTGATATCCTTCAAAATGACCCTTTCATTTGCCAGCCACATTAAGTAAAAGCCCTACAGCTAAATAAAAAATATCTAGCTTAGGGATGGACTGGGGTCTGGCTGGAACACTGTGTAGGTAGGCAGGGGGGGGGGGGATTGCTCCAGACTACTCCAGAGGTGGTCCACATTGTGATCTATTTCTCCATGTAATCATATCCTCAGACACAATAATTAATAATGTCAGTCCTTGCCTACCTCTAAGATGGAGACTTGACCATTGACAGCCCTTGAAAGATAACAGTACTTTTCCATGTGCTAAATACAGGAAACCACTTACTCTTCTAAAAGCTGTGACCAGAACTGATACTTCTGCATGCACCAGCGATCCACAGATACATATAAATAAGAGTGGAACCAGATTTATTCTTAAACTATAAATATTTCTGTCAAGCTTCCTACTGAAAATTAACTTTGTAATAAAGCTTCAATAAATGATTTCCCCTTATTTGACAATTATTTAATACTGGGGTTTGGACATAAAGTTACAGCAACCACTCTAGAGCCATTTCTATCAGGTTTTAGGCTTTTTCTTAGCTGCCTGGATAGCTGAATGTTTTAAGCAACTAGCTGTAGAGCCAGAGTTTGGGAATTTGATTTCTCACTGTGTGCCTCCCAGGAGAAAAGCCAGGCTTTATAGTCATGGTTGTGCTTCACAGTCCCAGAGCACACACACAGAAGAAAACAGTAAACCACTCCTGAGTAATCTCATTCTAGAAAACCCTGAAAAAGGTCACCAGAAGTCAGAATTGACTTGATCGCACATCATCATCATCATCATCATCATCATCGATTATGATGATTTTAAAAATCATATCTATCAGATAGAAAATGAACTATAAAGCAGTTCTCCTACTCACTGCAGCTTGTTGATTTTTTTTTACATCTAGATTGCTCAGCCCAATCGGACCAATCAGTACAGAAGCATTAGGGATAGTAACAATGTTTGGTTTTCCAACAGTATTAGAAAATCATATCTGCAGAAAACAGGAACAGATGTACTCATTAGATCCAATCTGGAAATTCTAGTAACAATGCAATATTTCAAATATTTGCAGAGCAATCAACCTATGAAACATTTGATTACTGAGAAAGCACAGCAAGCAAAATTAAACAAAATTTACAGATAACAGATGGTCTGTACATATACATGATTTCTATAGGCAACAAACTGTACAGTGAAACATTTACTCATATATATTAAGACAGAAGTCTATGACCTAATATAGCTGGCCTAGTCATAAGGTTCTATCTAAAGGCCAACAGGAAGTAGATAATGATCAACTCTTTTTAACATAGAATATTGATTTATTTAATAAAAATATATTACATACTGTTGGACATAATTTTGATAAAATTAAAGGGTCTTTCATTGTCATGAGCTCATTTCAGAAGCACATTTATAACATAATGACTGAAACCTTGTTTGTGTATCAACAGCTTGTAAGGCTGATGACATCATCAGCTATGGCATGTTTTTTGGAAGTAAAGCATTTCTGATCCTGACCACTTATTCCAAAGGTCCCAAAGGTCCTGTTTCATCATGGGGAAGCTATTGGAAGTAATGGAACTGGGGTAGTGGTGGAGGAGTCTTTAATTTCCCCCAAAAAATCACTGCCATCAGGATTACTATTCTGGTACTACTCTTCTTGTCTTTTATCCTTCAACTGCCTTCCCATGACAAAAAGAATTCTTGAGAAAGAATACATTTTTTTTATTTCTAAAAAGTGCTTTGGTTGATGGCATCACCAGCATTACACAGCACAGGCATGAGGACAGGATTTCAAACACCATGTTAAAAATTTTTGTAGGCAAAATATTTTTACCATATATTAAAAATGCACATCCAAAGTGTTTGCTTCTATTAATGCACTAAATGTAATATATGTTGTTAACAGGGGGAAAATCAGCTTTTAAAAGTAACATCCTACTCCAAGCGTGTAACACGAAAGACATGGAAAGATTAATTATAAGTCTAAGAGACCATACATTGTAATTTTAAAAGATTGGTCTTAACGGGAAAACATTTTAAAAATGTTTTCACCTCAAATTATAAGCAATTCTATAAAAATCAGAAAACTAATAATTCTAATTGTACCCACAGTTAAAATAGTACAAGAGTTCAGCTTGCACAACTACAAAAATGTCTTTGAGGTTAAAGGTTAAGGAAAATTGAGAATTTAAAAGGGGGTCTGTGGACCAAGTAATTCAGTTTGCAGAAACAATCCTTAATTTTTTGTTGCAGAAACCATAGGCATTTTAAAGATGTTTTAAAGGTTTTTAAATTGTTTTAGTATTCAGTTTTAACTGTATGGGGGGTGGGTTTTTAACCAACTCTGTGAGCCGCCTTGGGTCGCCTAGGCGAGAAAGGTGGCCATTGTTGTTGTTGTTCAGTCGCACAGTCGATTCCGACCCTTTGCGACCCTATGGACCATCGTTCTCCAGGCGCCTCTGTCCTCCACCATCCCCCTCAGTCCTCCCAGCTCTGTGCCCATTGTGTCTACAATACCATCTATCCATCTCATCCTTGGCCTCCCCCTTCTTCTTTTGCCCTCCACCTTTCCCAACATCACGGCCTTCTCAAGTGAATCCTCCCTTCTCATTTGATGCCCAAAGTACTTTAGCCTCATCTTTACTATTTGACCTTCCAATGAGCAGTCAGTGTTGATTTCTTCTAAGATTGCAAGCGCGGCGCCAAAATGGCCGCCGCGCCCTTTGCGCCCCCCCCCACAGGACAGAGAATCCGGGTAGTTAGGGGCGTGGCCAGCTCCCTGATAAAAGGGGTGGCCACGAGGCAGCCGAGCTGCCATTTTACCTCAGCGACGGAGCGGAGAAGTTTTTTCCCCTGTGTCTCCGTCGCTCTTTAACTTATCGATTTTTTCCTTTTTGGCTTCCCTTTACTCCGGTGGAGATGCCTTCGAAGAAGAAGGCAGCTTCGAGTGCGGCTTGCGCTGTCAGGAGGCGCAACCCAGGTCGGAGGACCGCGGTGCCGCCTCCTCAGCAGCCGCCTTTGCCCCTGCCGGGATCGGCGGAATGGGGTCTATTGCCCCTTGGCCCGGAGCGGGCGAACAGAGTGCGGGCGCGGTAGGGGATCCGGCCCGCGGCCCGCGAGCGGTGGACACCGCTCCTGCATCTGCCCACCAGGTTGGGCCTGCTGCTCTTGGGTTGTCGCCTCCCCCGGGGCCCTCTAGCCTTGGGGGGTGGTGCGGCCCCCTGCCTTGGCAGGTTTCTCCACCGACCCTGCCGGGCTTCGGTATTGGCCAATGGCCATATTCGGGTCCTGGGGTACAGGGACCTGTACCCGCGTCTGGACCGTGCGGGCCGGCCGGCCCTTGGCCCCAGGTCACCGTGGAAGCCTTACTGGCTCGCCTTGTGGCCCTTGAAGCGTCGTTGGCTCGGGCCAGTCAGGCGGGCCCCCCCCCCTTTTGGGGTTCCTTTCGAGGCGCTGTCGGCAGGAGGACAACAGCCGACAGGGAGGGTTGAGCTGCTGCAGGCGCGTGGCGCGGTTTCGGCCACTGCCTCGCAGCTCCCCAGCCAGCAGCCAGGTGCGGGTCAAGCCCCGGTGATGAGCTCTACGTCGGTCGTGAGCTCCGACGCCCCCAGTGGGCCGGAACCCCGGTGGGGGCGGCCCGCGGGGGTGCAGCATGTGAGTATACGGTGTAAGCGAGTACATCCACACACATCCCCAGGGGCCCGTGGTGGGGGGTGTTCCCTACCCTGAGGGGCATGTTTGGGATGGCCGGGTTGGTCTAAGCTCCTATTCCTTACTGCTAGTGACCACTTGGCACAGGCCGCCTGGGAGTAAATTTGGCGGGGGGAGTGTGTGGATATCTTCTCACTCCTAAATAAGGTGCCCACCAAGGAGAGATGGAGGGGCGGAATGAAAAGGATAGTGGCAGGCGCGTTGTCGCAAGCCACCAAGTATGTGGGCCAAATGGTCGCCGGCCTGCATCATATGCATGGCGGTGTACCTTAGGGCCCGGCCGGATCTGGCAATTCCGATGGTCCTGTAGTTGGACAACATCTACCGGGCGATGGTTTACTTTCCGGGCCCAGCGTGGTTGGCTTGTGACAAGGAATGCCTAGGCGGATTCCCCCACACCCTGGGGATTAGGCGGGATGAGCCAGGCCAGAGCCTGCGGCTTTTGTACTTTACGCCCAAGCGCCCTGTGCCCGGGGAGATATACCATTGTGGGCATGCGGTTCAGCGGGCGGCCCCAGCATAGGTCACCTGCCATGGGGCGGGGCGGGGGGTTCCAGCCTGCCTGCCGTGCTGGACTTTCTTGTCCAATGGCTCCTCTAATGGGAGGACTTGTATATACAGACAGGGATGTCCCACCTGTGTTGGCCCCCATGCGGCCTCTGCCTGTCCCAGCCATAGAAGGATGCGGGGCAGAGGGTGGGGCAGACAGGGGGCTTGCAAGACTGCCGCAGATGGATCTAGTTCACCTAAGGGCTCCCTCCCCATTTGAGGTGGACATGTTGGGGCGTTGGCTCACATGGTATCTGAAGGGAGAGGATGCGGGTTATCTCCTTCAGGGTTTTAGGCAGGGGTTCCGGATCCTTTTCATGGGTAACGGGTCCCCTCAGGATGCCCCCAATCTTTTATCCCTTAAGGGGAGGGAGGAGGTGGCCGCTGCCAGCTTTGACAAAATGGTCTATGTGGGCAGGGTCGTGGCACTGTCCCTGCACCCCTGTCCCGGGGAGCATATTATTTCAATGATGCCATGCCTTTTGACTATCCCATTGGGGCTCGGTATTCGAGCGTTTCACCATTTTACTAGATTGCGCTTTGGTCCGCAGGTCAGGGTCCCGGTCTGTAGCCCATTCCCTGGATGGTTTTATTCGGGGCTGAACGGGGCTGGGACATGTACACACGTCTCCTCAACACATTTCAGACGCTAATGGAGGAACTTGGTGTCCCTTTAGCGCCCGAAAAGACCGAGGGCCCATCTCCACAGCTAGTATTCCTGGGGTGGAGAGCAACACGATAGCGCAGGATTCTAGGTTGCAGCGGGATAAGGTGTCAAGGCTAGTGGCCCTTGTCGCGGTCTAGCTGGCAGAGTGCATGGCATCACTGAGGGAACTTCTGGTGCTACATGGTCACCCCAGTTTCGCTGGCAGGGTCTTTGCACCGGGCAGGGCATTTGCTCTGCGCTGGTGCGACGCTATGGCGGGATTATCCAGGCCCCACCACAGGCTCAGATTTACCCGGGGTATCGGGGCAGACGTGCTTGTCTGGCCATAGATCCAGAGGTAGTTCAACGGGGTGTCATTTTGGGGTCTGATTTACTGGCTCCCCCTTGCTTTTAGATGCAGTCCGATGCCTCAGGATTCCTGGGTTTCTGGGATGTACTTCAATTGGAAGTGGGCCTATGGTGGGTGGCCACCATCCTGGGCAGGCAAGGGTCGCCTGCAGGGTCTCACGTATCTGGAATGTTTCCCTATCCTGGGTGCTTTGATGCTATGGGGCAAGGGGTGGGCCAACTCGGTTGTGCAACTTTGGCATGGCAACGCGGCTGTTTTCCGCATCGTCACTGCACAGAATTCCAAATCGCCCGGGGTTATGGAGCTAGTTAGTTGGTTTGTGTTATGCAACCTGTGCCTCAACGTTCCCTTCAGGGCCAGGCATGTCCCAAGGGTTGATAATGATATTGCTGCTGCTTTGTCCCGCCTGCAGATCTCCCGGTTCCGTGCCTCGGCCTCCGGATGCGGAGGAATTTCCCTCGCCACTCCCGGATGTGAGATGGACCGTTGGCAAGGAGAGGTGAACCGGGCGATTGGCCTGTCACTAGCGCCATGCATGAGTAAGGCGTATCACCACGCATTTAGTTCCTTAGAGTATTATGTACCCGATTCTGACTGCCAGGAACCTGGCCTTTTCCAGTAGCCCATGTTCTGCGGTTCACGATTTACCTGTATCCCCAGGGCCTTGCACCACGCACCATAGCATCTCAGCTGTCGGGTTGGCTTTTAGGGCCAAAGTGGGAGGTCGTGTGGACAGCACCAATGACTTCCGGGTGAGACATGTTGGGAGGGGTGGGTGCGCGTGCCCGGGCGTTTCCTGGGCGACCGCCACCCCATTTACCCAGGGGGTTTATGACCCAGTTGGCCCGGGGCTGGCCTGGCCTCTGTTTTGATAGATGAGGCAGCCCACTTCATGCGGCTACAACGGTGGCCTTTTTGGAGCCCTCCGCGTCGGCGAGCTTGAGATGCTGAGTAAGGCGGATGCAAGAGTTTCCCAGGGTTTTTACCCAATTGGCCCGGGGCTGGCCTGGCCTCAGTTTTGATAAATGAGGCAGCCCACTTTATGCGGCTACAACGGTGGCCTTTTTGGAGCCCTCCGCATCGGCGAGCTTGAGATGCTGAGTAAGGCGGATGCAAGATTTTCCCAGGGTTTTTTACCCAATTGGCCCGGGGCTGGCCTGGCCTCTGTTTTGGAAATGAGGCAGCCCACTTCATGCGGCTACAACGGTGGCCTTTTTGGAGCGCTCCGCGACAGCGAGCTTGAGATGCTGTATAAGGCGGATGCAGGTGTAGGGCACTGGAACTCGAGGATGTCTATGTTGCCAAAGACTGGGCCCAGTTGAGGATACGCTCCTCTAAGACAGATCAGCATGGCGTAGGCAGTGGTGTAAGACTGCTACGGTGTTCTTTGGCAGACATCTGTCCGGTTGGTGCCCTACAGGAATTCCTGGCACTGCGTGGCAGGCACCACGGCCCGTTTTTCTGTCACCAAGATGGGTCTCCCCTTACTAAATTTCAGTTTTGGAAGGTGACAGCCAGAGCCCTCACCAGGGTGGGCCTACCAGGTGCCCGTTTTGGCACACATTCATTCCGTATTGGTGCAGCCGCTACAGCAGCTGCTTTTGGGTACTCTGGGGCTGACATACGCAGCATGGGGAGGTGGGGCTCGCAATGTTTTCAGTTTTATGTGCGCCCACTCCCGCCATGAGTACCAATCCAGTCACCTTACCGTCTTTTTCTCAATTTTTCTCAATTTTCTTACAGACCCTGGGTGTTGTATTACACCGGTGACAGTATGGCTGGTGGGCCACAGCTATGTGCACAGGGCAGCGCGTTACGCTGTGGCGACAGAGTGGGGACCCCGACTGGGACTGGGTGAACACGCCAGTCTCACATGGCATGGTAAGCCAGGGATGTTATGGCGGGAGCTGCGGCCTTTCCTTTTTTCTGGCCTGAGGGCTGACCCGCCTGACATTCTCATCATCCACCTGGGGGGCACTGATTTGGGCCAGGTCACCGGCTTATCGCTCAAGCATGCGAATTGCGGGGACCTCGCCTACTTGCATTATGTCTGGCCTGCCACAACCCTGGTTTGGTTGGACATTATCCCGCGCCTTTCTTATAGAGGGGGCGTTCACCTCCTGGCCCTTGACCGCGCTAGGCGCACGGTCAACAGGGTGGTGGCGCGGTTTCTTGCCAACGGGGCTTGGGGACGGGTCAGTCATCACCCCGATATTAGCCTACAAAATTATGACTTGTATGCAAGGGATGGGGTCCACCTGTCGCGAGGAGGTATGGACCTCCTGTTGGGTCATTGGCGAGCAGGCCTGTCGACCGAGCTGACGGTCTGGGTGGGGGCGTCAGGTCTTCTTTGAAGCCCCTCCGTGTGGCGGGTAGCACTGGTAAGGTAAACAGTATGACCCACAGGTATCCGGCAGGTTCGCAATTGACTGGACAACACTAGACAGGAATAAATTAGTTAAACGTTGTCCGGTCAATGACGAACCAGGCGACGGGGTGATGACGATTGCTAACCAGCATGCATCACCCCTGTGATTTCACGGATACGCGTCAGAGGGTGGGGTCATGAGTTGTTATTGACTACGGTCAACAATTTGTTTGTTGTCAACAAACAAATTGATACAAATTGATACATTGTAACCAATTGCCGTTGGCAATTTTGGGGTGGTACCTTACCAGTGTTACTTCGGCCTGCTTGCCTTATGAATTATGATTGGTCGTTTTACCAATACAAATTTATAATTCGGACTAGGGCATTGAATCAATAAATGTGGCCCGATGCTGTTATCCACTTTCAATGTTGTCTGTGTCCGTTATTGGGGGGGTGCGCCTGCAATGACCTATTTGTTCTCCTCGCTGTCCAAGGTACCCTCAAAACTCTCCTCCAACACCACATTTCAAAGGCATCTATTCTTCTGCGTTCAGCTTTCCTAATGGTCCAGCTCTCACATCCGTACATTACCACTGGGAATACCATTGCTTCGACTATTCTAATTTTTGTTTTCAAGGTGATGTCTCTGCTTTTCACTATGTTCCCCAGGTTTCTCATGGCTTGTCTCCCTAGAATCAGCCGCCTCTTTATTTCATGGCTGCAATCTCCATCTGCAGTGATCTTAGATCCTAAGAACGTAAAATCTGTCACTGCTTCTACTTCTTCCCCGTCTATTTTCCAGGAACTGATCGGGCCTGTTGCCATTATCTTGGTTTTCTTGATATTGAGTCTCAAGCCAGCTTTTGCACTCTCTTCCTTCAAACCGATCAGGAGATTCTTTAGGTCTTCCTCACTTTCTGCCATTAGGGTGGTGTCGTCTGCATATCTCAGATTGTTGATGTTTCTCCCAGCAATTTTGATCCCATATTGTGATTCCTCCATCCCTGCATTGCGCATTATGTGCTCTGTGTATAAGTTGAATAAGCAGGGTGACAGAATGCAGCCTTGCCTTACTCCTTTTCCTATTCCAAACCACTCTGTCATTCCGTGTTCTGTCCTAACTGTTGCTTCTTGTTTCATGTACAGATTTCTCAGGAGGCATATGAGGTGCTCTGGTATTCCCATCTCTTTAATCACTTGCCACATCTTGTTGTGATCCACACAATCAAATGCCTTAGTGTAGTCAATAAAGCAAAAATAAACTTGTTTCTGGTATTCCTTTGTTTTCTCCATGATCCAACGTATGTTGGCAATGTGGTCTCTAGTCCCCCTGCCTCTTCTGAAACCAGCCTGCACCTCTGGTAATTCTCTTTCCACATGCTGCTGAAGTCTATCCTGTATTATCTTGAGCATCACCTTGCTGGCGTGTGGGATGAGCGCAATTGTTCGATAATTTGAACATTCTTTGGCATTGCCCTTTTTTGGGATTGGAACATATACTGATCTTTTCCAGTCCTGTGGCCACTGTTTTGTTTTCCAAATCTGCTGGCATATTGAATGCAGTAATTTGATGTAAGGCGGCCATACAAACCCATAAATAAATAAATAAATAATTTTAGCAGCAGGAACAAAAGCAATTGAATAAAAGCTTAGTAGCAAGTTTCAAGGATGTGATAGCAATCAAGTCTCTGAAAACTGCAGAACCTTCTTAGCAATAGTAGTAACTTCTATACTGCCCCATAGCACTCAGTGCACTCTCTGGGCAGTTCACAAGGTAATTAGCATTTTGCCCCCAACATGCTGGGTACTCAGTTTACCAACCTCAGAAGGATGGAAGGCTGAGTGAACCTTGATCTCCTTCAGGATCAAACTCACAACATCAACAGTACTGTATAGCATTTTTACCACTGCACCACTAGGGCTCTTCTTCAGGGTTCTTCTATTAAGTCCACCACACCTGAAGAAGATATTACTTTATCCTTTCTGTTTAGCAGTTACCATGGTTTCAAAACTAATTCATTATCCAAAATAAGTTATTTTGCTGTCTTCTCCTGGACCTGCTAGCCATAAAGACTATTCTCTGTAGCTCTCTAGAGCTTGCCTTTGAAAAAGCTCCTAAAGTTGTAGCTGCTATTCTGAAAGAGAAATAAGGTGAGGTAGTGGAGTGAGACTGGAGCCAACATGTGTCATCTGTATTGTGTTGTTTCAACTGCTCTGGTTGCCACCACTCCACATTTCCCCCCTTAAACCAGTTGAGATATCTGGTTTTAATCTATGCTCCTATGTCCTATGATAAGAATTCCTCAGGCATTTCTCTCCTCCCAGAAACTGAATAGAAGATTGCTTTTAAATTCTTTTGGCTCAGAGGAGTGATATTATCAGGACTAATTTCATTATTGTAGTAGTCTCAGTTCTCAAGAGTACATTGCTTAAAGAAGACAGATCCATTTCATTCTCAAGTTTCATTTTAGAAGAAAAGAGACAACACACATATCCAACTTTATATAGAATTGCTTTTTTAAAGGCATATGTGTATTGCCCCCATTAAATTCTATGTACAGGTGCATTTTACTTCTGCTTCCAGGAGCGACAAGGGCAGTGTGGGTCGGATGAATAGCAGTAAACCCATTCATGTGGATTCACAGGGTGCTTGAGCTTCTGGGAATTGAAGTCCAAGACCCTCTGGAGTGCCAAGGTTCGCCATCATGGCTATAGGGCCTGTTTCATAAAGGGCCATGTCAACTTGACTAGCATAGGCAGTTCCCCCAGACTGGGGCAGTATGCTCTGCAGTAGAGAAACACAAAGCATGGGTAGATGTATGGAGAACATTAGACTGTGCTCCCCATGTGGAATAGGGTATTTGTAACTTTGCGGATGAGATTGTTCCTGGTGCATACTGAAGCACTATACAACACAGAAGGTACATGGTAGTGACATGGCAGCACAATGAGAATGCTAGAATTTACCTAAGGATTTTTGTGCATTCTTTGATGCCTTTCTATAAGGAAAGGCTCTTGATAGGGAAGAAACTGCTACTTCAAGCACTTGAGTGCTGTGGGCAGTGATGTGACTGACTGGATGTTTCAGGAGCCAGGGATCTCAATTGCAAATCATAGCTGTTTGAGGGATTTGGAATGTGGTTATTCCATTTCTAGTGATGAGACATCTGACCAGGCTCACTTTCTCCCTTGGAGATTGAAAAATGATTAGTCTGGATCAGGGGTGCCCAAAATTTTTGTGCCGGGGGCCTGAGCACACCCCCTGAACAGCTGAGCAGGCCTGACCACACCCCAAGAAGCAGGTGTGCTTGCACATGCACATTCAGAACCACTTCTGGAGTGGTGGAGATGCACTTGCACTTGTGCAGGGATGTCCAGAACCACTTCCGAGAGTGGTGCGGGCACATTTGTGCGTGCATGGAAATGTCTGGAACCACTTCAGTGAGTGGCATGGATGCATTTGTGCATGTGCAGGGATGTCTGGGACCACTTCTGGGAGTGGCGAGGATGCCCTGTGGCACTTTTGGAAATGGTTCTGGATGTCCCTGCACATGCGCAAATGCATCCGGGCCACTCCCGGAAGTGGTTCTGGACATGCATGTGCATTGGCGGGCAAGTCCCCCGTATACTTCTGGGAAGGTGAGGGTGTTGCTGGCCTGATGAATTGGTGTCATGGGCCGTATCCAGCCCACACACAGGCCATAGTTTGGGTACCCCAGTCTGGATACTTCTTGGTTAAAGGAAGCACGCACGCGCGCACACACACACACACACACACACACACACACACACACACACACACACACACACACACACACACACACACACACACACAAATAACCCCTCAATCCCTTTTACTTACAGTTTTTGGCTTCTGTGAAATTACTTCTCCATACATCTACCTATTTTGAAGAGCAGAAAAGTGAGAAGGGATAAAAGGTGTCTAGGAAAGGAAACAAAAAAGACAAGAACAGGAAAAATCAAGGACTCTGATGCATAGAAAAGGCCCTCTAGGTTGGTAGCAATTTCCACAAATACTCATGACCCAAGTGTTAATAGAGAATTTGCAAGGCTGTGATTGTCTACAACTGCCACCAGAAAGCTATTAAAAAGAATAGCATCATCCAGAGGAAAATAATTTTCTCCACTTGGACTTCATTTAGTACTTTAATATTCTATTTTAAGCATGAATTCACATTTTCCTTTTACTTTTTTTGAGTGTACAGATGCACAAGTACAAAATATCTAGCAGCCATGTTGTATCGTATATTGTAAAATTTCATGGTCTCATTCATGCATCTGATAAAGTGTTGCCAGGCTAAAAAAGGCTAGTACAACAATAAACTATTTAGCCTTCCAGGTACAGTACTATGTAATTCTGATATTTATATTGTTTTTCTTTCAATAATAACAATTCTTTAAAACATCTAGAAGACAAGCTACAGGATGATCTCTGTGACTCCAAAGCAACATCACTGAGATCAACAGGCCTGACGCTGTTATCTTGATATCAGTTTAAGACTTCCATCTACCACTTGACATTTTGTGGTATTTTGAAGGCATATGAGCTTCTTTCTGCTCCAAGGTTCCTGTAAAAAAATCAACTGAATTGTGTTATTTGTCTCTGGTTGTGACTCATCGTCTTAATTGCCAGAGCATTTATGTTTATTTATGGCAATACAGACTCTTTTAGTGCTTAAAGTTTTATTTAGCACAAACCTTTACAGACATTGTTGTGTTACAACAGAGATGGGCAATATATAGTCCATGGATTGCAAGTGCCCAGGGGAATTTCTGCAGCACCCAAGGTCACCTGACACACCCCTAATATTTTAAATACTCCTCTTCCTACCCCTCAATCAGCCCCCTTTCTCTGTTCAAGGCTCTAGAAGTGGGCTGCACATTACCTTTGGGTCGCAAACTATTGATCTCTGGACTGCAGCCATGAAATAAAAAGAAGATTAATTATTGGGAGGCATAGAGACATCACCCTGCCAACAAAAGTTTGCATAGACAAAGCAATGGTATTCCCAGTAGTAATGTATGGTTGTGAGAGCTGGACCATAAGGAAGGCTGAGCATAGAAGAATAGACACCTTCAAAATGTGGAGCCGGAGAAGAATTTTGAGAGTACCCTGGACAGCAAGGAGATCAAATAAGTCGATCCTGAAGGAAATCAACCCTGATTGCTCTTTGGAAGGACAAATATTGAAGATGAAGTTAAAGTACTTTGATCACCAAATGAGAAGAGAGGACTCACTGGAGAAGTCCTTGATGCTGGGAAAGATTGAAGGCAAAATGAGAAGGGGGCAGCAGAGGATGAGATGGCTAGATGGCATTGTTGACACAATGGGCGTAGAGCTGAGTGGGTTGTGGAGGATGGTGGAGAATAGAGGTGCCTGGCGTGCACAGGTCGATGGGGTCACAAAGGGTCGGACTCGACTATGCGACTGAGAAACAAAAATACTTTGAATAATCTGACCAAACACAAAAGGCAATTTTTCCAGTCTTCAAGGTCTTGCAAGAAAATACAACAGCATACATTGAGTTTATTCAGTGTAGGTCTCCAAATAAAAATAAAAACAAGAGAGCTACCAAAATCCCAAGAGGCAGGGAAGTAAAAGTGTCCAATGTATTTTGACCAAATTGGCTATTTTGTGGTCTTCTTCAGAAGGATCCGTGCCTACAGAGATCTCAAGTACTTTATTTCCAAGTTTTCTCTAATGCTACTTTGTGAAATTTGGAAAAAGATTGCCTGGTTTTTCACTTCCCCCCCCAAAAAAGATCACAAAATAATCTGTGCAGACATAGGCAAGAAACAAAACAAAAGGAAAACAACAAAAAATAAAGACAAAAAGTTGTGGCATCTTAAAGACTAATTTTTATATTTTAATACAAGCTTCCATGGATAAAATCCACTTCCTCAGACAACTATTATGTGTTTGGCTATCTTAATGAATAAAATCTATTTTTAACACATTGTTTCATAGTGTCAAAATCTTGCAGACTCTTTTGAGAGGAGAAGCATACATCAAAACACAACTGGAGAGACGTTATAAGATCATCTTGAGTACTGGCCTTGATTAATTTATTTTTATGCTTGTGATACATTCTGAGGTGTTCATGTTCAACATGTTTCCTACTCTGGGATCCTTTGTCTCAGAAAATCATCCTGCAAATATGGTAAGATCTTAAAATATTTTGCTGAATCAGGCTGGCTTGAGTAAAATGTCGGTCCTATAAACAACATTCATCTTTCTTAATGGATATACAGGTGAAACTCGGAAAATTAGAATATCGTGGTGCAAATGTTCATTCATTTCACTTATAAGGTGAAACAAATATATGAGATAGACTCACTACATGCAAAGCAAGAGATGTCATGCCTTAATTCATTATAATTGTGATGATCATGGCATACAGTACATGAGATTATGTGATGATTATGGGGTACATGAGATGGGGGTTTGGGTTTTTCATAAGCTGTAAGATAGATAGATAGATAGATAGATAGATAGACAGATAGACAGATAGACAGATAGATCTTTATTGTCATTGTCCTGCACAGAACAACGAGATTGGGGGGAAAAACATTTATCGACTCAACAAAACCTAAATAAAATACAACTATACAAAATTATCAACATACTCCCACCCCACATATACACATTTAACCCCTAAAAAACTCTAAAACTCTAAGGCTCTAAAAACTCTAAGACTCTTAAAAACTCTAAAACTCAAAAAACTATATACAGAAGCTCCTTCATAGACTGCATTGCACTGCATTCAAAGCCAGAATCGCTTTTCGGTAGAAACTATTTCTCAAGCGGTTGGTCCTGGTCTTTATGACCCTATACCTTCTTCTAGAGGGCAGAAGCTGAAAGAGATCATTTCCGGGGTGCATACTATCTTGCACAATCTCTACAGCTTTCTTATAACACCTGGTGTCATAGATTTAATCTAGAGTGGGAAGAGTATGCCCAATTATCCCCTCTGCAGTCTTTATGACCCTGGACAGCATTGTTCTTTCCCTAGCTGTACAACTCCCAAACCATACGCACAGACCATAGGTTAACACACTCTCTATGGTACAGTGGTAGAATGCCAACAGCAGGTCCTTTGAAAGGTTGTTCTTCCTGAGGATTCTCAAGAAGTATAACCTCTGCTGTGCTCTCTTCATCAGATCTTTGGTGTTTGCTCCCCATGTTAGATCATCCCTCAGCTCCATTCCCAGAAATCGAAACACCGAGACCTGTTCCACACAATTACCTTCAATAATAAGTGGCTGGATGTTCAATTTGCAATTTCTAAAGTCCACAATGATCTCTTTTGTCTTTTTTACATTGAGGAATAAATTGTTTTCCCTACACCACTCCATCAGCATCTCAACCACCTTCCTGTAAGCTGACTCCCCTTCCCCAGCAGTAATCAGACCAACCACTGTTGTGTCATCTGCAAACTTGATGATCTTATTGCTGGGGTAACTGGGAACACAATCATATGTATAAAGCGTGTACAGAAGTGGGCTCAGCACACACCCCTGCGGTGTCCCCATACTTATACTGAGATCCACAGAGACATGAGAGCCCATCCTGACCCGTTGGGAAAGATCTGATAGAAAATCTAGTATCCACCGGCATAAGCATGGCGGAAGCCCCAGATCTAATAATTTGGGCACCAGTCTATGCAGAAGAATAGTATTAAATGCAGAACTAAAATCTACAAATAACAGTCTCGCATAAGTCCCTTGTTTCTCCAAATGGGTCAGAACAGCATGTAGGGCCGTAGCCACAGTATCCTCCGTGGATCTCTTTCTCTTATATGCAAATTGACAAGGGTCAAGTCCAACTGGTAAACAGGCCATAATACGGTTCCGCACCAACTTTTCAAAGCGTTTCATTATGACAGGTGTAAGCACCACAGGGCGGAAGTCATTCAGACTATCTATGTTAGGTTTAGCAGTTCGAAAGCAAGAAATTGCAAGTAGATAAATAGGGACTACTTTAATGGGAAGGTAACAGTGTTCCATGCACTCCAGCGTCTAGTCATGCCTGCCACATGTCCACAGAAACATCTGCAGAAGCAGACAGCACTGGCTCTTTGGCTTTGAAATAGAGATGAGCACTGCACTCTAGAGTCGGATACGACTGGCTTTCGAGCAAGGGAACCCTTTACCTTTACCTTTATAATAGTAGAGGATTTCAGACAAGGTGGGACAGTGGCTTGGGCCAAAGACCGATTAAAAATCTTCATAAAAATTTCTGCCAGCTGTTCTGAGCAGTCTCTCAGTGCCCTACCAGCCACTCCATCAGGACCCATAGACTTCCTCGTGTTTATCCCTTTTAATATTCACCTCACTTCTCCCTCTTCCACCCTGGCAACATTCCCTGTGGGGAGTAATGACGATGACTCTGGCAACACTGCTGGATCCACTGCTGGTGTCACCTCAAATCGGGTGAAGAAGGTATTCAGCTCCTCCACCAGAGAAGCACTGCTCTCTACAGGCGATGAATTAAACCATAAGCATCAATAGTTTAACAAAGTAAGGCTTGAACTATCTCGCTTTGCATGCAATGAGTCTATCTCATATATTTGTTTCACCTTTTAAGTTGCATTACTGAACTGAACGATCATTTGCATGATATTCTAATTTTCCAAGTTTCACCTGTATATGGAAAATAGCAAAGAGAACTACTGATCTATTGTTAGAACCTTTTGGAGACAATAGTCTACTACTAAAACTTAATGAAGCAATTTTGAAGTCTCTGGTGAGATGCTGAAACTTCTTCACAAAGCAACCTCTTGTTCGGTTTCTTTCCTTTATGTTGTAGAGCAATTAAGAATATTATTTTCACATTGTCAGTTTGATGTAGGCAGATTGAATGCACACGGAGCCAGCAGGCGGGCCAAACACTTCTTTATTTCAGCATGGTCAATCTGTACAAGGGCACATGTAGGAGACACAGCTCCTTATATACTGTATTTGAATTCCCCACCATGGATACTCATTGGCTGTGGTGGCAGTGATGTCATTGGGGGCGTACTGCGTAACTACTAAGGTACACCTGAAACCATGTGGTTTCCCACGCTAGCTGCTGATTGGTTAATTGGAGTTGCATGGGCTGGGCTTCCTCAGCCGCGCTACTGTGGCAGCTGAGTTGCATGCGGAATTGGGAGAGTTACTTGCATACACAATATCCCTCCCCCCTAGGATGGGATGAAGTCCCTTAACCATTGTGGGGGCCAGTGATTTCGCTGTGGCCAGCCTGCCGGTTCAGAGGCACTCCCCGGGGCTTGGGCTATTCCCTTGAGAAAACTGAATGGTCCCATTGAATCCTGGCAGGGGAAAGGATGGGGCATCCCTGGTTTGGGGGCGGAATGAGGAAACCGTTGGGAGAACTCAAAACCCTGCTGTTCACTGGGACAAGTGGGGGAACACTCACAAAAACTCCCCTCATCCGGAAACAAAAAATCAAACTGGGGGTCCACTTCCTCAGGCTGGAAGGCTGCCTCCGGTGATTCTGCATAGCCTGTAATGCTCAATCCTGTATTCCCCCCTTGGGTTAAGCGGGTGGGAGGCAACCCTAATGTTGAACCCTCTCTGTCACTCCTTTCAGCGGGTTCCTCTGGATCAGTTCCCCAGGTGGCTTCCGTGACCCTTCTCCTAAGCTGGTCAGCATGTCGGCACCACAGCAACCCTGACTCTGTTATCGCTTTATAAGAAACTGGCCCGGTTTGCTCTACCACCTCCCAAGGTACCCGCGCTGGTCTTGAGCTCACATAGTTCCTGCAGTAAACCAGGTCACCTGCTCCAAACACCTTTTCCCTGACACTACTGACACATTCGTACCCCTATCCTCCACCCTAGAAGTATCAAGGCGGTCGCACAACATTGGGATTCTCCTCCGCATTACGAGTTCCGAGGGAGATTGCCCCGACGCTAGTGGGGGGACCCTGTAGGTTATGAGGAATTGACAGAGCTGTAGCTCCAGGTCCCCCGGACCCATCCTCCTTAGGGCCTCTTTTGTGGTGCAGACCATGCACTCTACTTGGCCGTTTGTGGCCGGGTGAAATGGATCAGAGGTGACATGCCTGACCGCTTTCCGCTTGAGGAATGCTT
Organism: Bradypodion ventrale; assembly: GCA_035047345.1. NCBI lineage: Eukaryota > Metazoa > Chordata > Lepidosauria > Squamata > Chamaeleonidae > Bradypodion > Bradypodion ventrale. Next base: position 416,575,084 of record JAWDJE010000001.1, read on the forward strand.
CGAATTCCGCAGACATGAAAATGGATGTGTTATCCGAAATTAGCATGTCGGGAATGCCGAAACAAATGAACATCCTTTTCAGGTGTTTGATTGTGGCCGCGGAGGACATGTTACATGTTGGAATGACCTCGAGCCATTTCGAGAATGTGTTGACCACGAGTAGGAACATTGTGCCCCTGAAGGGCCCCGCGAAGTCCACGTGGAGTCTGGACCATGGGCCGCGTGCTGTGTCCCACTCCCTGGGGGATAGCCTATGCTCCTCATGCCATGATTGCTGGCAACTCTCACACCGGCCCACCAATTTCTCTATATCATCATCTATATTGGGCCACCAGAAGTAGCTCCTTGCTAGGGCTTTTGACTTGACGATTCCCGGGTGGCTCGTGTGGAGCAGGCGGAGCACCTTGGCTCGCAAAACCTTGGGAATTACTACTCTTTGGCCCCAGAGGAGGCACCCTCTCTCGAGCGAAAGCTCAAAGCGCTTCCTGAAGAACAGTGCGAGTTCTTCGGAAGGGGACGTTAAGGGCCAGCCCTTCTTAACCCAAGCCAGTGCTTGGGAGAAAACCTTGTCTTTGGCAGTTGCCTTGGCAATATCTGCAGGTACAATTTGGGGCAATTCGAGTGACTCGATGAGCAGCACCTGGTGCTCTTGCTCAACCTCACACTCGGGTTCTCCCATCTCTGGTAGGGGAGACCTGGAAAGTGCATCCGTGTACGCGATGTCTTTCCCTGGGTGATGCACCAGTGAGAACTGGTATGCGTTTAGGAAGATTGCCCACCTTAACATTCTAGCAGACAAGATCTGTGGGGTGGGCTTGGTTGTGACAAAGATACATAGGAGGAGCTTGTGATCCGTGACAACGGTGAACTCCCTCCCATACAGGAAATCATGGAATTTCTTTGTCCCTGCAATGATCGCGAGGGCCTCCCTGTCTGTCTGGGCATAATTGCGCTCTGCTTTCGAGAGGGATCTCAAATAGAATGCAGTTGGTGCCTCCCTCCCATTCTCAAACATGTGGCATTGGACAGCCCCGACCCCCACTGGTGAGGCATCACACACTAGCACTATGGGCTTCTTGGGGTCGAAGTGAGTTAATATTGCCTCGGAAGAGAGGAGCTGCTTTAACTCACTGAACGCTCGATCTTGAGCCTCCCCCCACCACCAGACTGCGTCCTGTAGGCAGTGTAGCGGCTCTGCCACAGATGCCTTCCGTGGAAGGAAGGAGTGGTAGAAATTCAGGGGCCCCTAAAACGACTGCAGCTCTGACTTAGTAGCTGGTGTGGGAGCGTCCTGAACGGCCGCAACCTTTGACTTTGAGGGCTTTACCCCATCAGGGGTGATCCAAAACCCCCGGAATTCTACCTCATTTGCATAAAAGACGCACTTGTCCCTTCTCGGGCATAACCCAGCAGTTTCAAACACAGACAGAACCCGGTCTAACCTCTGTGCTAACTCTGATTCATCCCCGGCAGTTATTAATACATCGTCAAAGTATGGCAATACCCTGGGGAGTCCCTTAAGTAGGCGTTCCACAAGTGCCTGAAATATACCGGGAGCTGAATTCAGATGTGTTACTTTAAAGGCACCCTTGTGCGCCACTATCATCTGGACAACTGCGCCTGCATGTGTGACTGTTAACTGCTGGTAAGCCTGCGCTAGGTCCAGCTTCACAAAACACCTCCCCCCATGTAACTTGGCCAGCAAGTGGCTAACTACCGGCACCGGGTAGGCATTGGGGCGGATTGCCTTATTGATAGTGCACTTGTAATCAGCACAAATCCTAACCTCCCTGTTAGATTTCATGGCCGTTACAATCGGAGCCTCCCACTCCGTGGAGTCCACTGGAACCAAGATCCCCTGACCCACCAGTTTGTCCAACTCTGCCTGTATTTTGTCTTTTAGTGTGAAAGGCACTCTGCGCGGCTTGAGGTGCCTGGGGCGGTCGGAAGTCATATCAAAGTCCACAGGAGGTCCCTTGTATTCCCCAAGTCCTTTTCTGAAAACTGCCGGGTGTGCATTGCACATGTCTTGGATGGGGTCGCCTCAGATGGCGTTGATTCCAGTCAATGCAATTCCCAGCGGTTCAAACCACTGGGTCCCCAGGAGGCAACTGGACCCCCCCTTAAGGACCACTAAGGGCAACTTCCTAGTGAAGTTCTTAAAATGGACGGTGAAGTCCCCCACCCCCAGGACTGGGATGTAACTTCCCTGAACATCCCTCAAGTTCGTTTTGAGGGCTCTAAGTTTGGACCGGTCCTTAGGGGGTATGCGCAGAAACTCAGTCTGCGATATTATGGAGTAGGCAGTCCCTGAGTCCACCTCCATATTCACCTGGACCCTCTGCAACAGTACCTTAACAAAGAAACGGGTGCACCGGTACGACACACATCTCACTACTGTGTCTCCCATGTGCACCTTCCCGAAGTTCTGGTCCTTTCGGTGGCTGGTCTGGTCAGGGTCTTGGTCACTGCATTGTCTGCACACCTTGGTGATGTGGCCCAAATGCCTGCAGTTGTGGTACTCAGCTTTCTTGAAGGGGCACTTCCTCCGGTCGTGTGTGCCCCCGCACCCCTCGCAGCGTCTGCTTGCTTTGGCAGTGTCTCTCCTCTCGGAATGTCTCTTCCTCACCTTCTGGACCTCGGGTTCACTTTCACTCTCGCTGAGGTCGGATGAGGACGTGGCGGCGGCTGCCACGGCTCTTGGCTCTTGCTCCCTGCAAGACGAGCAGCTGTGGGCCTGCACGGCAGAAGGCGGGGTCCTTGAGGCACCGGTTCTCGCCCGACACGTCCGCACCCCGTCCTTGACCACCTATGCAGCCTGGGCAGCCCTGAGGACCTGCTCAAAGGTGATGTCCTCGTTCCGGGCCAACAGTCTCCGTTGGGCCTCCTCATCCCACATGCCGAGGAGGAGGCGGTCTTGCAGCTATTTACTCAGGAAGGCTCCCCAGTGGCAAGGGATGGCCGCCAGTCTCAGCCCGGCGACGTACTCCGCTACGCTCTCCCCTGGCCATTGATCACACCAGTGAAAGGCTAGTCGTGCCGGGAACACGGACACCTTCAGCCGGAAGTGTGCCGCAGCATGTTCAGGATCTCACCGAGGGGAACCGACCTTAGGACCCTCAGCATCAGGAGGTTCCTTGCCAACTCCAGGGTCAGCAGCCCGCACTGCGCCAGTAAGCAGGCTCATCTCTGAGCTTTGTCTTCGATGCCCTCGGCATCCATGGCATACAGGAACTGCTCCTCGTATAGGTCCCATGACACAGGCTTCGAGGTGTCGAACGGTGCGAGGGTTACTCTGTGGGAAGCCATTATCCCACCTTCGTCGCCAATTTGATGTAGGCAGATTGAATGCACACGGAGCCGGCAGGCGGGCCAAACACTTCTTTATTTCAGCATGGTCAATCTGTACATGGGCACATGTAGGAGACGCAGCTCCTTATATACTGTATTTGAATTCCCCGCCATGGATACTCATTGGCTGTGGTGGCAGTGATGTCATTGGGGGGCGTACTGTGTAGCTACTAATGTACACCTGAAACCGGGCGGTTTCCTGCGCTAGCTGCTGATTGGTTAATTGGAGTTGCATGGGCTGGGCTTCCTCAGCTGCGCTACTGTGGCAGCTGAGTTGCGTGCGGAATCAGGAGAGTTACTTGCATACACAATAGTCAGCCATGCTGATGTGTTGTAGCTGAAGGATTGAATGGTACTATAAACACTCAATAACACTGATCTCTCACTATTGGACCAATGCTGTTAACTATGGTTGATAATGCAGCCTACTAGCCCTGGTAATCCACTTAATACACATGAGCTGAAATCCTGTTGAATTTCTATACAGGCAGAAGACAACTAGCATTCAATCACTTCCACCTAGCAATTAAAGAGTGTGCACCAAGCCAATGGGTATATATACACTAAAATCATAGCAGTGATTATTTAATTGCCAGATGGAAGCAAAAAAAACAAGATTTCAGCTATAACAATCGATTACCCTGATCCACGGTGATTAGCCGGAATTTTCTTAATGAATTGGATTTCAGTAGACTCTCTTTATAATTTCCCCCTGAACCATTATTTCTCTACAATAGCCACTCCAAGGTCAGTGATCTAAGAGTAAGATCTGCTGCCAATTTTTGCATGATGAATATCCATTGCCAGAGATAAGGATATATTATATAAATGTGCAGACTGTCTATTATAAAGCTCGGAAATTACATACAAAACTCTGTAGAAATATCACCTGGAATGTTGACCAGTCCATTTTCTTCTTTGAGCCAATAACAACTTCCACTGCAAGTCATGGCACTACGCTGTGCCCTTCTTCTGTAGACAACATCCAGGTCCAAGAGTACTCCAATGTGGCTTACAGGAGCTGTTCGGGAAGTGATCAAGAGCAAGAAAAGCTCATTTAGAAGATGGAAGGCTTGTCCAAATGAGGACAGCAGGCAGAAACATAAATTCTGGCAGAACAAATGCAAGGCAACAATCAGGAAAGCAAAGCAAGACTTTGAGGAGCGTATAGCTAAAAATACTCAGAGAAATAACAAAGACTTCTTTAAGTACATTAGAAGTAAGAACCCAACTAGGAAGGCCATTGGACCATTAGATGACAATGGAAGGCAAAGGGTTATTAAAGAGGAAACAGAGATTGCAGAGAGACTCAATGAATTCTTTGCTTCAGTATTCACTGAAGAAGACAGAGGCCACATGCCCCAAACAGAGCCTATCTTCGTAGGGAGGGAAACCGAAGAATTAAGCAAGATAGAAATAACCAGGGAGGAGGTCCTTGCATGTCTTGTTAAACTAAACACTAACAAATCACCAGGACCAGATGGCATCCATCCACGAGTTCTCAGGGAACTTAAAGATGAAATTGCTGATCTCCTAGCCAAAATATATAATCTTTCCCTCAAATCAGGCTTTGTGCCTGATGACTGGAAGGTAGCAAATGTAACACCAATTTTCAAAAAAGGATCCAGGGGTGATCCAGGAAATTACCGACCTGTCAGTTTGACATGTGTCTCAGGTAAAGTGATGGAAACCATCCTAAAATATAGAATTAATAGGCACATAGAAGAGAAGGCGCTGCTAAAGGAGAGCCAACATGGCTTTTGCAAGGGCAAATCATGCCTCACTAATCTGTTGGAATTTTTTGAGAGTGTCAACAAGCATGTGGATAAGAGGGATCCAGTTGACATTGTTTATCTGGACTTTCAGAAGGCTTTTGACAAGGTCCCACACCAAAGGCTCTTGAATAAACTTACCAGTCATGGAATAAAGGGACAGGTCTTGTCCTGGATCAGCAACTGGCTAAGGGACAGGAAACAGAGGATAGCACTAAATGGACACTTCTCCAAGTGGAGGGAAGTAAAGAATGGGGTCCCCCAAGGTTCAGTACTGGGACCCCTGCTTTTTAACCTCTTCATAAATGATCTAGAGGTAGGAGTAAAAAGCAAGGTAGCCAAATTTGCTGACGATACTAAATTATACAGGGTAGTGAAAACTGTGAGAGATTGTGAGGAGCTCCAGAGGGATCTCTTGACACTGGGGGAGTGGGCAAAACAGTGGCAAATGAGTTTCAACACTAGTAATTGCAGAGTGATGCATGTTGGGGCAAAGAACCCCAATTACATTTATAAACTGATGGGGTCTGAACTCTCTGCGACAAACCAGGAAAGGGACCTTGGTGTCCTGGTGGGTGGACAACTCAATGAAGGTGTCAACCCAGTGTGCCTCAGCAGTGAAAAAAGCAAACTCAATGCTCATTAGGAAGGGTATAGAAAATAAGTCAGCAAGTGTCATTTTGCTTCTTTATAAATCTATGGTGAGGCCCCATCTGGAATACTGTGTACAGTTCTGGTCGCCATACCTCCAGAAGGATATTATGGAGCTGGAAAAAGTGCAGAGGAGGGCAACCAGAATGATTAGGGGACCTGAACACCTTCCTTACCATCTGAGGCTGCAACGGTTGGGCCTCTTCACTCTTGAACGACGACGTCTAAGAGGTGACCTGATTGAAGTTTATAAAATCATGCACGGTGTGGACAAAGTAGATAAGGAAAAACTGTTTTCCCTATCGCATAACACTAGAACTAGGGGACACTCCATGAAACTTTTGGGTACTAGTTCTCAAACAAATAAGAGAAAGTACTTTTTCACCCAGAGGATTACTGGTCTATGGAACTCCCTGCCAGAAGAAGTGGTGACAGCTGTCAGTCTTGACAGCTTTAAGAAAGGATTAGACAAGTTCATGGAGGACAAGAGTATCAATGGCTATAATTATGGATACTTAAGGACAACCTCTGGCTTGGAGAGATAGGCAGGATATCTCTCAATATCATTTCCAGGGAATCCTAAACAGGTGAAGGCATCTGTTTGGGAATACCCTGAAGGAAATGGTGAGCCACTGTGTGAGACAGAATGCTGGACTGGATGGGCTGTGGCCTGTTCCAGCAAGGCTGTTCTTATGTTCTTAACATCATTTTGTTGCAAATCATCTTTTCCTGCAGAGAGAAAGGGGCATGTTAATAGGTTTTGGCAAATGAGATTACAAATCCATCTGATCCAATTGAAGGATTATTATTATTGTCAGGCATGTATTAACCCACTTATGATAAATGAAATTAAATAGTATAAAGTCAGGGTTTTGCCATGTGCGGTGATAAAAAGACATGGCTTAGTGGTTTTGATGCTGAACTTGACGACTGGAAGGCCAGCAGTTTGAGACCCAAGTGCTGCATAACAGAGTGAGCTTCTGTCTCTGTCCCAGCTCTTGCTAACCTAGCAGTTCGAAAGCAAGAAATTGCAAGTAGATAAATAGGTACCACTTTGGTAGGAAGGTAAACAGCATTCCGTGCACTCCATTGTCTAGGCATGCCTCCCACAAGTCCACAGAAATGCCTGCAAATGCAGGCAGTGCTGGCTCTTTGGCAATAAACAGAGTTGAGCACTGAACCCTAGAGTCAGATACGACTAGCTTTTGAGCAAGGGTGACCTTTACCCTCTATCTATGAGACTATACCAAATTCACTGAAAGGAGATGATTTGCCTCAGTTAGCAGAATGGCTTAGGCTACCTCTAGAACAGTGGTAGTGAATATGGGAATATACTTGCATCAAAACTGTTCCTCATTCTAAATAAAACCTTTTTCCTCAGGCTTTAGAAAAATACTTTTTCAGACCACAACACCCATGCTGGCTGGGAATTCTAGTTGCTGAAAAGAAAGAATTCCATATGTAGGTTCTATTAGAACATTATCAAACACTTTACAACTTCCTTTGATGACAGCAAACATTTATTCTTTGTTCCTATCTACTTCTGTCTATATAACACCATGTTTGACATTCCGAAAGCCAAACCCAAAGTGATGTTTCAAGAATTAACGTCCTTGCTATTATGATGGCTTTGAACTTGTGTGGCTCCTCTGGAAGGTACACTCTGCAAACCCCATTTAAGGGACACAGAATCAACTTTCTACAGCTGCAGATGATAAAACAGCAGGCCAAATTGTCTCAATGTGTTAGGCAAGAATAAAATATAGAGAAACAAAAGCCAGGCCATTTCATTGAGTATGCCATGTGATCATCCTCTCCAGCTGAAGGCCAGAGAGAAATGGAATTTCAGAGCCATACCTGTTAAGTATCCCATATTGGCCGGGATTTCCTGTATTTCCGCGCCGCTTCCTCCACTTTCCTGCCACCATCCCATAATTTGACCGATGGGGAAAAGTTACTGCACTTGCATGTATGCGCAGAACCCTTCTGTGCATGCGCAGAACCTTCTGCGCAGGTCCCGTATTTTCTGGAGCCACGTTGACAGGTATGTTCAGAGCCTTGCTTTGGACTTCAGACAGATAAATTGGAGGAATCCAATTCCTAATCCACGATTGACTGCAATGTGATTAGGGAATGGACTAGCAGCTGAAATGATGAACTGGAGTTACATAAATCATTTATGTAATTTGCAGAAGATCTTCAAAACAACATTAACCTGCTCAACCTTGATGAGTAATCAGTTAAATTCAGAGCTTTATGTACAAATACCTCTTTCTTAAAGAATTTTCCTTGTGCAATCATCTGCCTAACTGCTGTAATATAATAGGTAATTTTCAAGAAAAGGTTTTGTTTATTTCAGTGCAATTTAGCTTCAGGCCTGCAGTTTAGAACCTTGGTCTTTCCCTTCCCCCTGTTTTTGAGCCAACATTCTTTTGCCATTTGCTTGCCCTGTTTTGATGATTTATTGCAGTTCTTTCTCAATACTTTTAAGACGACATTTAGACTAGTCTTTAGAATCTAAAACCTAAATTATGCTACACTGGTGGACAGATCTTGAGGCAGAACTTTAAAGTTACATTGAGGAAAGCCATTTGTAAGAGAGCAGGGATAGGATGATGCTTTGCGATGCAGACTGCCATTTTACTATTTTCTTCTTTAAAATAATCTTCCAAAAATAATGTTGTAAGAAATTCTGCATCAGTGATTTTATCTTTCCAATATGGTTCAGGATTTCTCAAGAAAATTGTGCTAATTTGAATACAAATATCTTTTGAACTGAGCTTATTTTTCTTAAGATGGTCAGATGTTGGTAATTGAAATTTAGGAGAGCATGATGGCTTCCCCAAAACAGGAAAGGTGGTATTATTAATTATTATTATTATTAATTTTTATTTATATACTGCTTTACTTGTTGTGAGACAACTCAAAGCAGTTTTACAACAGGATCTCATATACATATCAATCAAAAAATACATAAATACTAAATATGCAAAAATATGAAACAATACTAAAATACTAAGGAACAAGAGATACAAGCTTACACTTATAATTATCAACACTCAGATACAAAGAACAAAGTCACTCAGCTAAGCAGCTAGGCGGTGACAGGCCCGAGGGGAGGCAGCAGCAAGGTCCCGCATAATCGGGCGCATCGTCCTTCTTATCCCCGCTGAGGCGAGGCTCCGAGGAGAGCAGCCCAGGTGCCTCAAATCCTCGGGCCGGTGATGGGGGCCAGGGAGAGGCAGTGGTGAGGTCCTGCAGGCATTGAGCACATCGTCCTTCTTATCCCCGCCGAGGTAGCACTCCGGGGAGAGCAGCTCAGGTGCCTCAAATCCCCTGGCCAGTGACGGGGGCCACGGAGAGGCAGTGGCAAGGTTCTGCAGGTGTTGGGCGCATTGTCCTTCTTATCCCCGCTGAGGTGAGGCTCCGGGGAGAGCAGCCCAGGTGCCTCAAATCCCATGGATGGTGACGGGGGCCAGGGAGAGGCAGCGGCGAGGTCCTGCAGGTGTTGGGTGCACTGTCCTTCTTAACCCCGCTGAGGTGGGGCTCCGGGGAGAGCAGCCCAGGTGCCTTGAATCCCGTGGCTGGTGAAGGGGGCCAGGGAGAGGCAGCGGCGAGGTCCCACAGGCGTTGGGTGCATAATCCTTCTTATACCTGTCAAGTTTCTGTCAAACCCCCATATTTTACACTCTTTCCCGCCATCGTCCTGTATTAGTTAGACTGCAATTAAACTGGAGGCCAGCAAAGGATGAGCATAGCTGTCCAGTTTCCTGTTTTGGCCAGGAAATTTCCCTTATTTGACAGAAATTTCCCAAAACTTGACAGGTATGCCTTCTTATCCCCTCCGAGGCGGGGCTCTGGGGAGAGCAGCCCAGGTGCTGCAGAACCTGACAGAATCTGCTGCAGTGCATCACTGGTGGTATGATGTTGAACAAATTGGGAACCACTGATCTAGGCCATATTCTTCTGTTGTGAAGTCCACTCAAAATGAACTAAATTGCAACTACTATTGGCTGTATGACTTAAGACAGGAGTTCCTATCCTATGACTTAAGACAGGGGGTGCCATTTCATGTGGCCACCATCCCTCTAAGGGTATTCAAGAAACAAACTGGCCACCCCTTTGAAGCTGTTAGGACAAAATGGCCACTCTCATCATGTAGGCAGGGCAAAATGACCATCTGGCCTTCAAAGCTGACTGAGAAAGTGTGACTCAGCCCCCAGCTTGAAAAGGTAGGGAACCTCTGACTTAAGAAATATGAGTTTAGGGAAGGCTCTAAGCATCCTTTCTACCCCTCAAAATAGGATTTGAAGTACTGCCAGTATCATAATATTGAACCTGAGCAATTTTGATTTTGCTGTCTGTTTGAAATGAAGTGCTGCTTTTAATCTGTTGTGTGATTGTACATTTATTATAGTACTGTAATTCCTATTTTGTGAGTGGTCGCATGCCTCACTATTTTGTAACCAGCAATAGGTTTTCAAATCAAGTTGGCTATTGCCCTCTAGTGGTATGTTTCTCAAACTGCAGCATGCTTGATTCTATTTCAGGAGTGCTGAGGATTTAAAATTACAGTAATACCTCATACAAAGTCCGCTTCATACAACATCGGATTCATACAACATCGCCTAATTCCTTGAAAAAAGTTGCCTCATACAAAGTAGTGTGACGTTGTATGAGGCATTGGGGTTTTCCCAGGTTGCATTGTGCCTGGGCAGTATAAAAGGCAGGACACATGCGTGCGTTGTTCTTGTGGGTTTTGCATGAGGCGAAGAGTGTTTAGGAGTAGTTTTGAGCACGATTTTGGATTTTTTCGTCAGAATTTTTAAAAGCATTCCTGGGATTTTTGCAGCATTCTTCAGGTTCTTGGACAATAAGGGTTGTTTGACAAGTTTTTGTAATGTTTTTAGCCTTTAGACAATGATTTCTTAAAGTTCTGTCAGTTTCCTGTCTGTTTCCTTGACTTTGCCCTGAAGTCTGTGCTGTTACAGTACAATGTATCTCTATGGAAACGACGTTGTATGAGGCATTGCGGCAAGGATTTGGACGTTGTATGAGGCATCGTGGCTAGGATTTTGCATGCCTCATACAAAGTCCAAATCCATATAAAGTCCAAACTTGTGGAACCAAGTTTGGACATTGTATGAGGTATCACTGTATTATCGGGCTCAGACGTTGACATATACGTATCTTCCTACACATATTTTCTAAAGTCCTGGCTTGTCAAACAGACTATGCTGACTAGCACATTCTGAGAGCTGTAGTAAAAAAAGCATTCTTCAAAACTCAAATCCTTTCATGGATGTTGAACAGTAAAGTAAAGGTAAAGGTTTCCCTTGCTCAAAAGCCAGTCGTATCCGACTCTAGGGTGCAGTGCTCATCTCTGTTTCAAAGCCGAAGAGCCAGCGTTGTCTGCTTCTGCAGACGTTTCCATGGTCATGTGGCAGGCATGACTAGACACCGGAGTGCACGGAATGCTGTTACCTTCCCACCAAAGTGGTCCCTATCTATCTACTTGCAGTTTCTTGCTTTCGAATTATATATTTTTATTTATTTCAAAAAGACAAAAAAATACAGCTGACAAACATACAAAAAAGAAAAAGACAATATCAATACAATACAATATTACTTCAAACTCATAGAAAATAGCACTTAATAGTAATTAAACTAGTTATTTACAATAAAAACCACAATGTCAAATACCCTCATTATAGGTTATTACTATAACCATAACAATCATAAAAAAATTTTTTTTAGTGCTACAACTATTTTTTTAAAATTTCTTTACAAATTAAACAATACCCAGTGAATATTTACAATGCCCGGAGAGTTTAGTATCTATATCATCTCCAAAAACCACTTTGGGATGGTACAGGTCCAAAACTGTCCCTTGCCATAAGAGAATGATCCACAAACGGCTTCCAAATACTCCAAAACCTATTTTCTTTTAATTTATCCCTTTTTACTTTTATCTCCCATGTCAGTTTGTCGTTCAATGCTAAACTCCACATTTCCTTATACCACTCTCCAGTCTGTATAAATACATCATTTTTCCAATTTCTGGCAATACATTGTCTACCTGTAGTTAACATAATTTCCAGTAATTCTTTTTCCTCCTTATTTAAACCCATACCTTCCACATTTGTTAATAGAATGGTACCTGACACCAACTTAATTCTTTTGCCCATTATTTCCCTAATCTCTCCTTCTATTCTTCTCCAAAATTCATTTATTTTTTTGCAACTCCACCACATATGTTCATAAGATCTAACTGTTTCTTTGCATCTCCAACATAAATTATCCCTTTTATTGTCCATCTGGTGAAGCCTCATTGGTGTCAAGTACCATTGCCACAACATTTTAAAATTATGTTCCTTAATTCTTACTGACATTGTTCTCATTATCCTCTTTTTCCATTTATTCCTCCATTCAACATCTCCTATTTTTATATTCAGATTTTGTTCCCACTTCCATTTCAAATCTTCCTGTGGATCTTTACCCTTATTCAGTATAATGTAAAGTTTGCTTACTAGACCCTTAATGTTCTTTTCCCCTTTTCTGATCTTTAATACCAGTTCTTCAAATTCAGTCTTTGTTCTATCCATCCCTACTTCTCTTCTATATTTTTTATTCCAATTCTCAACCTTCAGTTTCTGAAACCAATCCAATTTTAACTTTTCAAATATTTTTTTCTTCTTGGTTTCATCATCACAAACTTTTAACCAATCCTTCAATAGAGACAATTCATTTTTATCCAATATTTCCTTTTTTTCCCTTATCTATTTTTATCGGAAAACACACCATATCATTCAATTCCAAAATTGGAGAGAGATTTGGGACCATATCCTTCTTTACTCTTTTCCACACCTCCATGAGCCCTCTCATCATAGTATTACTTGTCTTTATCAATTTATCCTTTATTCCCAAAAATATCATTTTACCAATATTCCTGTATTCTTTCATCTCCAATTCCTCCCAAATTACCTTTTCTCTTGCCAAGATCTTCACAACATTCTTAATTTGGAATGCTCGATAATATGCTAACAAATTTGGCATACCCAAACCCCCTTCTTTCTGAGATAAGTACCAGAGCTTCTTTGGAAGTCTAGATTTTTTGCCTCCATTACAAAAATTATTGAACATCTTTTGAAACTCATTGATTTCCTCCTCCTTCAAATGGATCGCAAGTGCGTCAAATAAAAAGTTAATCTTTGGCAGCAGTATCATTTTGCAAATTGCAATCCTCCCAAACCATGACAATTTCAGCTTTTGAAACTCTTGTAATTTGTTCTTAAATTCTACTTTCAAACTGTCATAATTCAATCTTTTAAGTTCTTCCAATTTGTTTGAAATAGTTATCCCCAAATATTTCAGCTTTTCTTTAATTTGTATATTAAATGTCCCCACTATCTTTCCCATCTCCTTTACCCCCATATTACACAGCATCAATTCTGATTTATCCCAATTTATCGTCAATCCAGTTATAGCCTCAAATTCCTGTAGTTGATCTTTAATCCTATCCATTACCACCTCTGGATGTTTCACCATTAACAACATGTTGTCTGCATACATGCTCACTTTATTATCCAAAATCTCTTCTATGTTCGGATCATCCCTTATACTTTTAGCTAATATTTCCATTGCCATAATAAACAGGATAGGAGATAGTGGACACCCCTGTCTGGTACCTGCCTCAAGTTTTACCTCATCTGTAACCTCCTCGTTTACTCTGATCCTAGCGCTCCCTTTTTGGTATAATAGATCAATTACCCTTCTGAATCTATCCCCAAATCCATAATTTCTAACTATTTCCTTAATTGAAGACCATTGTAGTGAATCAAATGCCTTAAAAATGTCTAATGATAATAAACCCACCTTTCCCTTCGTTTGATTAACATTGTCAATTAAATCTAATACTCTTCTAGTCAGGTCAGCCATATGCCTACCTTTAAAAAAACCAACTTGATCAACATTTATATATTCCCCCATAAAACTGTTTAAACGATTAGCCAATATTGCTGTGAAGATCTTGGCATCCTGATTTATAAGAGAAATTGGTCTGTATGATTCCACCCTTTCCATATTCTTTCCTGGTTTTGGCAGCAGAACGATTATAGTACTATACCATGAAGTCGGGATTTGACCTCCATCTAAAATATAATTGTATAGCTTCACTAACTTTGGGACCACAACATCTTTAAATTCTTTGTAAAATTCTGTTGATAATCCATCGTCGCCCGGAGCTTTCCCCATCTTCAACCCACTAATTACCTCCTTTACCTCTTTATCAGTAACCCTTTCCTCCATCTTTTCTCGATGTTCCTGTTTTATTCCATTCCCTAACTGTCTTTCCAAGATCCTTTTAAGCCTCTCCACATCCACCTCCTTTTTTGCATATAATGCTTGATAAAATTCCTTCACATTTACATTTGTCCTTATTCTTATTACACCTTAACCCTTGTTTATTTACCAACACCCCGATTTCTCTTTTTTCCCTTTTAGCCTTAGCTGCTCTTGCTAATAATCTTGAGTTTTTATTACTAAATTCAAAATATTCTCTATTTAAATAAATCAAATCCCTTTTAACTTTGTCAATATCCTTACCCATTAACTCTGCCTTAAGTCTTTGCAATTTAGCAAACGTTTTTTTATCTTTACTTTTTGAATGGTCATCCTGTAACTGCTTTATTTCTTTTTCTTTTTCTATCTGATCTACCTTATATTTTTTATATTTAATACTCGCCAACTTTATACTTTCCCCTCTGAAAACCGACTTCATGGTATCCCAAACAACATTAAAATTAACTTCATTATTATCGTTCCACTGCCAACTTTCTTTCCACCTTTCCATAATTTGCTCTTTACATTTTTGGTCTTTAAATAGGTTAGGATCATACCTCCAACTTCTTCCTCTTCTGATATCTTTTTGCAGTTTCAGTTCCAAAAGTACTTTGGCATGGTCTGATTCCTTAAAGATCCCAATTTCCATTCCCTCAATATTTTTAATCAAATTTTCTGTAAGAAAAACGTAATCTATTCTCGAGTAGGTCCCATGGACGTGTGGAAAAAAAAAGAATGTGCTCTTTCCGAGCCCTTGATTTCTCTCCAAGTGTCCTTCAAACCCAACGCAACCATCCATTTATCTAAAACCTTCCCTTTTACACCAATTCCACATTTTGCTAAGTTCGTACAGTCTAAATCTGACCTTATCAAATTAAAATCTCCAGCCACAATAGTTTTTGCAACATTTTCTAGCTGCACTACTTTACGAACCTTTTCTAAGAAATCCACTTGATGGAGCGTATATGTTTACCAACATAATTTCCTCATCTTCTATTTTTCCTCTTACAATCAAATATCTACCCTCTTGGTCAGCAACACTTTTTGTAATTTCAAATCCTAATTTTTTGGAAATCATAATTGCCACTCCTCTCGCTTTTGAAGTACCAAACGCCATCTCATAGTGTTGAATCCATCCCAAAAAGAGTTTGTTCGTGTCTTTTGACTTCTGGTGCGTTTCCTGTAAGAACACTATATCGGGTCTATCTTTCTTCAACGCCAATTCCAACCTCCGCCTCTTAAGAACAGAACCTGTACCCTTCACATTCCAAGTTAATATTTTAATATTTCCCATAATCTGTTTCCTTTCTAACTTCTAAACTCTCAATTGGGCATGCCATCACCAACCCCTTCCCCCAAAAACACACAGATCTACGCAAAACACACACTATCACTCTCCCCGCTTTTTTCAGAAAAAAGGACGCCTTCGACAACCAAAGAGGGGAGAGGGGGGACATGCAAGATGTGCCTACAAACCAGTGCTACGCGCTACTCACCCTTCTATATTGCTTAAATAATATATTTTTTATTAATATATTTCTCATTACTCCTTACTTGCCTCATCCTCCACCATGATCAATGACAGCTCCTCCTCTTCCTTTCCCTGCGGTGTTCCACCTGTGGCACCACCAGCCTCTGCCCTCTCATATTCCCTCCCCAGAGCACCCGATTCCAACAATTCTTTCTTAAAATTTATCCACTCTTCTGAACCTGTTTTTACCAACTCCAACAAACTCATATACTCCAATGGATTGGTCCCTTCATCAATTACTTGCATTCTTTTCTCATAAAAAAGCGCAATTGCTGTGGAAATCTCCAATTATACCTTATATTTTTACTCATCAACAATTTAGTTACAGGTCTCATCTTATATCTCCACGTTCTTTCTTTCAATGAGATATCATTATATACTTCTACGACAGAACCATCAAATTTCAGGGCATCAGGTCCAGCTTGTTTCAAAAGAGCCATTATTCTAAGCTTATCACCCCAATTTGCAAATTTTACCAAAACATTTCTTTGAACCACTTTCCCTCTTCTTGGGCCCACCCTGAATGCACTTACAATATCTTCCTGTACAAATTCCTTTCCCATATTCAAACCATTTAACCACTGAACCCCTCTTTCTCTTAGCTGGTCTGGTGTCCGTTCAACCACCTGACGGATCACAATATTCTGCTTTCTCATCATATCTTCCACAGCATCAATCCTTTTCTCATGTTCTTCCAATTTCAGCTTATTCTCTCGCACCGCTTCCTGAGTCCCTTTTATTTCCTTTTTTATAACATTTACCTCATTTTGAACCAATTTCACATTTTCTTCTATTTTTTGCAAACTTAGTTCCACTTTGTTTGAGAAATCTGCAACAGATGATACCACCTTATCTTGTTTTTTCATCATTTCATTTCTATCTTTCACCCTTGATTCCTCATTCTTCTCCAATTTCTGGAACAGTTTGCCAATTTCCACCATAATTTGGGTTAGATCATAGGGCTCAGGTGGCGGTGATGAAGACTGAGGGACCTCTTCCATTGGTGCTTTTTCTTTTCTCTTAGACTTCACAACTGGTTCTTCCTCTTTTGCTTTCCCTCTCGTACCTTTATCCATGATGACACCCAATCAAAGAGTCCAGCGTTGCAGAATGTTGCAAAATCGTAGTCAGTCCAAAAAGCTTGTACCACTGCAGCCACTAGTGCCACCTTTCCAGACAATTCAAACGAAGCTTTTAAGGAGGAAGAAATCCAGCGAAATCCAACAAAGAATTAATTACTGTAATCCACAAAAAAACAGTGTGCTCCAAAAAATAAAAATAAAAAAATTATCCACATCCAGCCCGTTTCCCCAAGGCAGGCAGTCCAAGTATTCACCCTCCAAAACACAGGAGTAAAAGCTCCAAGGAAACGGTCACCCAGATTTTTTCATTTAAGTGAAAGCCACAAGGGAGGGAGGTGAGAAAAAAACAACAACCCAAAATCCAAGCAAGGTGAAAAGAAAAACAGGAGGAGCAATATATCCAAAAAGAAAAGAATGTTATTTATAATCCACACGGTGAGGGAATAAAAAGCAAATTAATCCTTCTCTTAAAGCGGACGAATCAAAGCGCCCTTTTCTCAGCGGGTACGTTAACTTCAGGAGGAAACCCCCCTTCTTCCTCTGTGTGTTGGCAGACTTTCCCCTCACACCTCGGGCTCGAGACGCACCGAAACCCACAAAGCTGGAGCCCAGACAAAAACTTCTTTAAACCGCCTTACTATCGCCAGAACATGCCACGGTTCTCCTGGAACGCAGGGAGGCCATAAACCAGAACTCAATCACTTTCGATTTCCAGGACCACCGCCATTAACGGGTCAGCAGCCCGATTTTATCCGTTTCCACTCCCACTTCCAAGTCCGAGCTCTTTTAAACAAAATCCCCGGTTAGCTTTGACATTTCCAAGTAGACTTTCATGAACTTACGTAGAATTGTTTTCTTGCCGATTTTCCTGCCGCCTCGAATCTCCACCGTCTCGCTGATCCCGTTCTCGGCTCCTCAGCAGGGAAAGCCGCGGCTTCCGTCGCGAGCCTCACCTACCGAGAAAACCTCCCAAACTTAGACCGCCCGACTTCAAAACTTTCCAAAAAGGCAAGCAGGAGTCTTATCGACAAAAAATTCCACTTTAAAAGTTCCCCACTTTAATCGTTCACATTAATTACCACTTTGGTACCCGCGAGGCCCAGATCAAGATGTTACTCGTCGGCCATCTTAGCCACACCCCCAGTTTCTTGCTTTCAAACTACTAGGTTGGCAGGAGCTGGGACAAAGACGGGAGCTCACTCTGTCCTGCAGTACTCAGGAATCGAACTGCTAACCTTCTGCCTCCCAATTAGCATTTTAGCCACTTGAGCCACTGCAGTCCTTTAAGCTACTGCATATTACAATATGATTTCCATTTTTTTACAATGCTCCTTTATTTTTAAATTTTTTTTAAGAAACAGAGCAATAACAATTTTTCATGGCATGTTGTTGTTGCTCAGTTGCATAGTCAAGTCTGACCCTTTGCGACCCCATGGACTGCTGCACACCAGGCACTCTTATTCTCCACCATTCTCCGCAGCCCACTCAGCTCTAAGCCCATTGTATCAACAATGCCATCTAGTCATCTCATCCTCTGCCACCCCCTTTTCTTTTTGCTTTTGATCTTTCCCAGCATCAAGGCCTTCTCGAGTGAGTCTTCTCTTCTCATTTGATGTCCAATATTTGTCCTTCCAATGAGCAGTCAGGGTCAATTTCCTTCAGGATCGACTTATTTGATCTTTGCTGTCCAGGGGACTCTCAAAATTCTCCTCCAGCAAAACATTTCAAAGGCATCTATTCTTCTGCGCTCAGCCTTTCTTATGGTTCAGCTCTCACAACCATACATTACTACTGGGAATAACATTGCTTTGACTATGACCTGGAGTGGTGAAAATGTCCATAGGGCAGTTCTTATGCAAGAGCATTGCCACCAAACTTTCTCCACCCTCCTAAGTCTTCTCAGTTGTGTTTCAAATATAGCTACCACTCCTGTCAAGTCAGAAAGTCTTACGCTTCTTCATAGGAGCCCTATGGAACTTTATAGACATCTGGGAACAATCAGAAGTCAGTTAGTTATACAGAAATCATATTAACAGCATTGAAAAAGCTGTAGGTGCGGATATATAAAGCACGCCAAAGACACCCAAAAGTTTTACAGCTGTGGAATAACTGTGGGTATCAATGCTTAAAAGCTATGAAAACTAAACTTAAGTGGCAGGCAACTGCTAAAATCAAATTTCAATCCAAATTACAGGAGCATAAAAGTTACAATAAGATACCAAAAAGAATATTTCACTTACATTCTAAAACAGCGGGAGTTTGTAGCCTTAAAAGGCACAATCCATAAGATGAGAGTGCATCTCTAAAACAGGTCATTAACAAGTAAATATTCTTATAGCTTTGAGCAATCTTTAGCCTTTAAGCATATTAAACACATGAAAACATGAAAAATAATGTAAGTGCTCATGCAGCCAAACCAGTTTAAATCTATGGAGGAAAATCCATGTTGTCCTCATCTATTCTGCTTCTGTGCAGCTGCTGCTACATGCTGCTGCTGTTTGATTACTGGTGCCCAGTACAAAGCAGTCTGCATTCAGAGCAGTTCTCTTTGTTGGGCCAGTCCGTGATCTCAATTTTTGTTTTGCTGGGAGTGGAGAAAGGGGGGAGTTGCTTCCAGCAGCATGAGGTAATCTGTGCTCAGATACTTAACCATGCAGCACCTCCTGGCAGCTTACCATTAATGACTTCATGCAATTCATTTATGGGGTTCCTGCTTTAAAACAGGCACCTGGGGGTTTGCCCAAAGTTCCTCATTCAACTTCTAATGGCTTTTGTTTACTTTTGTTGTTTCTTCCTAACAAGTTTCATTTTTCATGATGCATTTGTTTTTGATTCTTCCCAGCATCAAGGCTTCCTCCAGTGAATCTTCCCTTCTCATTTGATATTTATAGCCATGGCTAATGATTTCTACAGCATCTAAGCATTCTCAAGTGCATCCTCTCTCAAAGGCACTTTTAATTTCAGCCATAGGCTTCAATAATTCACACTTTTTCACATCCAATAATTTGGATTAACTCCTATTTTCACTGGCTAGCTATTGTTTATAAATTTCTTAGTTCTCTCTTTCATTCATCAACCGATGCTGTTTCTCTTTGTAACCAGCTTTGACATGTGATACTTCTCATTATGTGTTCCTCAGATTTCTCATAGCTTGTCTCTCAAATTAATCACCTTTTCATTTCATGACTGTAGGGCAATTAAATGCACAGGAAGTGAAATCTGTACTGCTTCTTTATCTATTTTCCAGCCCTGACTAGGCCTGCTGCCATTATTTTGGTTTTCTTGTTTTTGAATTTCCAGCCAGCTTTTGCACTTTCCTCCTCTAACCCAATCAAGAGATCCTTTAGGCTTTCTTTATTTCTCGATTATTGATGTTTCTTCCAGCAACCTTGTCCTCATGTTGTAATTCCTCCAGCCTTGCATTGTGTATTATGTGCTCTGTGCGTGCACAAGTGGAATATTATTGTTGATTTCTCATGAGGCATACAAGGTGTTCTGTCATTCTCTTCCCTTTGTAAGGGCCTTGGTTTCTCACATTTTTCTGTTTTTTCCATGATCCAATGTGTGTTCATATTCTCTAGTCCACCTGACTCCTTTCTCCAGGCAGGATATCATTCTCAATATGCAGTTAGCTTTGAATAAATTTTCCTTCTCACTGGTTTCTTTCTTTCAACCCACAGGCCAGAGAGTTGTGCCCTTTCTCACATAACAATTAAAGAGAAGGAGTAGAGATCCACCCTCAGTCCACTTGTAATTTCACCAGCCATGTGACCTTGGCCAGTGGCCAACTTATAGCTTGGACACACATTGACATTGTCATACCAGCCCCACCTGCCCAGGACTTTGGTGCTGGGGCTAACTTATGAACTGTACCAATGCCTATGGACATTCCATACCAGCCACTATTGCCTGCAGCAGAGCAAGATATGCACACATTGCCATACCCCAGATGTCTTGGTCCTCATCTCTACAAGTCCAGTTAATTATAGTCTAGTATAATACATAAGTTTGCCACAACATATTACTTTTGCCAAAGTTATCACCATGAATATTTGCTGTAATTGTTTTTGCTTCCCTATTGTATGGTACCATTCTTTCATCGAAGACTTGCTTTGCACCAAGTGTTATGCTATTTGCCTTGTGTATTACTCATATTCATTGTAATCAATTTTTGCTTTCTATGTTATTTCATTTGTACACACCATTTTCCCATTGGAAACCTGCCATGCATATGATGCCATTTTCTGTGTATACTATTCATATTGCCTTTTATGTTATACAGCTCCATTTTCCCCATAATATAATACTACCCATATTCATTTTATTATGTTTGCATATTTAATTGTTTTCGCTTTCACAGAGGTCATCACCATTAACAGACCTGAGGTGGAATTGTTCTACCTTCATCATCTTCATGCCATTGGGCTTATATTCAGTTATAATCTGATTGTCTTTGCTTTTGCTTTGCACCCATGGGAAGGTACATGGAATTACAGTCCAGCCAACTGCAATGCTGCCTTGGCAGACAGTCATATGGTCACTGACCCTCACCATGCAACCAACCAAGCCAACCCTAGCTCTTGGCAAAGGGCCACACTCTGGAATGAGACATGCATGCATGATCTCTCTTCTGCCAGAGGCGAAGCTCATAGCCGCCTCCCTTGTGGACATACATGGGATATTGATTCACAAATCTGTGCCTGAGTCAAGGTGATACATCATAGTCTGTAGTCATAAAAGTCATAAAGGCCCTCAGTGAAAGTCTAGCAAGCAGCTCAGGACAATGGGGTGCCACTGGTTATCTTCTGTTGTTGCATCACCATGGTGGTGAAAAAGTCACATATATGTATTGTTCTGATTTATTTGACTATAGCACGATTGTATTGAATAGATTCACGCTTTACATGATATAACTGACTCCAGTTAACCAGAAGTCTTTTCCGCTTGAAACCCTTGCTTGATATTGACCTCCCAGGTTGGGATGGTTCAGACCATATTTCTATATGCAATTGCTTTGCTATCCTAGGTATTTTTGGATGCTGCTGTAATTACTGCTTGTTGCCCCCATTTCGATTACCCTGGTGTAAGTCCATTTAGCACAAGGCACTTGCACATTTATAAAGTGCAATGTACATTTTCAGGGTTGCATTTTCTATCACCTTAACACCCAAAGAAGAAGAAGAAGAAGAACCACCATGATTTTCTATAGCCCTTAATTATTTTAGTACTAGACACCTACTAAATTTCAAATCATGACAGCCTCAACAGGAAATCTTGCTTTTGGGTCTCAACATCTCATCCTACTTTTTCATGCCATGGTGCTGAGTGCTCTCCTGCCTTGTCTTTCTCAGCGTTCACCTCCAGAAGAGGGAGGGAGAAGCTTGAGGGCTGGCACAAGAAGACTGAGCAGTCTCCTTCACTGGGCAATGCCATCTTCTGCTACTCATCCAAAGTAACCTGCCCATTCTCTGCTGGGCAACATAGATGTCATGAAAGTGAGCAGAACAACCTCATCCACTACCTAAATTTCCTCTTCCCGGTAAAGCAGGTGTGGGGTTTACTGTGTCTCTTTTCTGCTGGGATGTGAGGTAGGGACTTTGGGTGGTGATGAGGGAATTTCTGGAGGCAAGGAATCACCTTACTTGGCTCAGGGCAAAGGGCTTGACCTGCACCTCTTCACGCCCAGCAAGACAGGCAGGCAGCAAAATTGGTATGACTCTTCCCAAATGCAACTCTTTCCCTATCCTTTGAAATAAATAAACAACTTTCTTTTAATGTTATCCAGCAAAAGAAAGGATGCACTAGTGAAGGACAGATTCTTTTAAAAGTTCATAACCAGGTGATAGCCAGTTGTCAAAGCCAATTGCTTTCCACAATATCATATTTATAGTATATTGGCAGAATCAAAGGGGAGAAAATAAAAAAGAAGAAAAGTAGATATTGTGTTACCTGAGTGACTGATTTATTTCTGTAGGCTTTTTTCTGCAACCACCAGCAGTGCAAGTACCATGTTCACTCATTTATACATAGCCCCATGGTGCTAAGCTTCATGTCAACTGAGGATACAGATAGTTAGTTTAGTTTAGTTTATTTGTATGCTGCCCTACTCAGCACATGCCAACTCAGGGCGGCTCACAGCAAGCCAAATAACAGTATCAAATCCCAATTTACAGTTACAAACTATCATGACACAATATACAAAAACAAATCAAAAGCATTATAGTACACATTTAAAACAATATCAAATCCCAATTTACAATTATAAATATCATGACACAACATACAGAAATATTTCAAAAGCAGTACAGTACATATTTCAGATGGTATACATTTCAAGTAAAATAACAGGGGGGAACAGAATACAGGATCTCCACTTGACAGCTGATAATACAGATAATAGACTGGCTCTATTTTCTTTACAGAGAGTATGGTTCAGATAGTGGTATATGTGGCTGTTTCAAAAGTGAACAGAACTTATCTACCTTTAATAGTTGTGTGGAAGAGGGAATCTTGGCAGACAGAGCTTGCTTTACAAGCTATGCTTGCTGAAATTTCTTTTTGGTGCACTGAGGTGTAAATTGGGTCTAGCTGCAGTTTGATCTAGGCTAGTAGGAGGATTTCATTACATTTAGTTCATTATATCAGTAGCTGATCAGGCAAAATGGATTGTGAGCCACCCGGAATTATTTTTAATGATCTAAGCTGCAGAAGAGATCCATATGAAGCGATTATAATGAGCTGTTAAAAAAGTCACTTTCCCATCTCCAGTGCTTTTGCAACACAGCTAATTTAATTTAATTTAATGTTCGCACTTGTTTGCTGCCCAATCAGGAAACCCAACTCAGGGCGGCTCACATGATAATTAAACAATATACACAGTAAATACAGAATAATGCAATATACAAAATTCAATCCACAAAAACAGCACATAATAATATACAACAACATAATAAAATACTATAATATAATGATAAAGCACATTTTAAGACTACCTAGTCTTTAGGTTTTTTAATTAAAAAAATAAGGTTATGTGCATTCAAGCACACTTCTTCAGATGAATGGAGTGGCTGTGTTTCTGAAGGAGGATGTTTAAAACTGTTGGCAGGGAGAGTTGACAATATGGTATGTTGGTCCTAGGTGAAAAAGTTAGCTAGTCTTAAAAGTGCTACAAGACTTCTGGACTAACATAGCTGCAGGTTAGATTACCCTTTTCTCAATAGCAGGTACTGTGTTTCATTCTGGCTATATGGAGTGGACATACATCAACCTTACAAAGAAACTGGCATGGATCCAAGCAGAAATCATCCTTCTAGTTGTTTACTAAATATTTTCCTCACTGAGAACCCAAACACCCTATTCTTGTTCTTCCCGACAGCCCATGACAAACTGATGTCCACGTGGGTCCCCTAAGAAATAAACGAAATCAATACAAAACATTTTTAAAAATTAATAATTGCATATTGAAAATCATTTTTTAAAAAATACAACAATCAATACAATAGAGAACATTTAGAATAATGGAGAGGGAATACCTAAACTCATATTGTTTATGTCTCTCTAACCTCCCAGTAAAGAGAGTTCTAAAGGGTTTCCACTTAAAAAAATGTGCTTGGGATAGCTAACCAAATTATCCCAAGCAGGGTTGGCCAAACTACAACCAGTGGGCCAGCACTACCCTCGCCGTTACCAGAAGTGGAAGTAAAATGCATCTGCGTATGCACAAACACTACCAGAAGTGGAAGGAAAATGTGCCCATGCATGTTCAAACGTGCCATAAATGCTGCTGCCACTTTTCACTTTTTGACTTGGACCAGAGTGAGTCGTGTGTTGCATTACTGAGTTGTTATTGTTACTGTCTGCTATTGTATTTTTGACTTTACTCTCTGCTACACTGTATTTTGTCTTGCCATATTGCGTATTTTGTATTTTGCTTTTTACCACATTGTATTTGCTATTGTATCCTGCATTTTGTTTTTGTTATGTTGTATTTTGTTTGATGTGCTGTGAGTCGCCCTGAGCCGACCTGTGCTGAGTAGGGTGGCATACAAATCAAATAAACATAAACATGAACATCACTCCAAAACCCATTCTCCACCTCCCTTCTGCCTCTCATAGTTGTTACCCAATCTTGGCCCCTCCAGAAGTAATTAGTGGCCTCACTCATCCCGTTGCATCTCCACCCATCTTTCCCACTCCAAGCTGGCCTCTCCCCTCCCAATGGAATCTCTTCACAATAAATTGGTGCAGACCAGAAAGCTCCCTTGACTCTCTAACCTTCCTGCCCCCCCTTCCGCTGCCACCTGGGCCTCCATGGGAAGGGAGAAGGGGGTGGAAGGCTTTCCTGTGGGAGGGGCAACTCACTCCTGATCTTACATGTAGTAAAATCTTTCTTATCAGTTTCACTATTTGTCACTGTATCCTCTTTGTTTGGTGCATGAGGAGGCCTAATTCTGGTAGTCAGACTCTCTCCGGGCTAAAACTTAGCAGCAACGCCCCCATCAAAACATTTGGCTTTGCAAAATTATAAAGGAATAATCCATTAAGAGACTTGTAAACTCATGTGAGTACAAAACCTTCAGACACTAAGTGGATAATGACTTTCAATCATCTCTGTGGAATATCAAGTTTGTTTTAGACTTACAAAGTTGAAAATATTAGGGAAGACTTATTTTCTCTCTTTAAATGTACAGATCAGAT
Organism: Bradypodion ventrale; assembly: GCA_035047345.1. Taxonomy (NCBI): domain Eukaryota; kingdom Metazoa; phylum Chordata; class Lepidosauria; order Squamata; family Chamaeleonidae; genus Bradypodion; species Bradypodion ventrale. Next base: position 416,600,508 of record JAWDJE010000001.1, read on the forward strand.
TTAAGTACAGATTTAAAGTACTAAAAATGGTATGATGTACTGGTGGGAATGGAGACCTGGGTTCAAATCCCAAGCAATCTGTCCACCTCACTAGATGACTTCGCAGCTGTCACACACTTTTATCCTGACCAACTTCACAGGGTAGTTGTAAGACTAATGTGGTTTACGACAGCCATGGGTGCATTTACGGCAGCATTTTGCACATATGTGGGTGCATTTAACTTCTGCTTCCAGGAGCAGTGAGGGCAGAAAGGGCTTAATTATTAGGTGCTTCAGACAGGTTATGGCCCACAGGCCATAGTTTGGAAACCCATGTTCTATGCAATGGAGTAGTACAGGGACATAGTTGCTGTTCTTACTGTTTGTGTGTGCAACCCAGTCTGAACCAGCCAGTTTCTTAAGTATGTTATTTCTTGCAGCAATTTTCTGTTTGGTGTTAGACAATTTTTTTTGTAAGTTACAGTTCAATCTGGAGTGATGCCCAGATATTTTGGGTAGGACGATGTTTAAACATCTGAAGGGTCATTGCCCAACCCTTGACTAAACAATATGAAGTAACTAATATGTGTTTAAATTTCTTCTTTCCACACCTTTATGTGGGATGAGAATATGATAACATTAAATTTCTTTCTTTAAATAATTTGTAGAAATTGAATCTAGGCTGTGATAATGGAGATAAGTATGCATGTTTGATTGCACACCTGTTCCACAATAATCTTCACTATAATTGGTGTATTCCTCATGGTCTGATTCAGAATTTCTTGGAAATTACAGGCCATCTTCATAACTGTTCATAAAAGCATCATTGTATTAACATCATTCTGTCTCCAGCAGCTAGAGAAATTGAGCTTGGAATGTAAAAACATAATGGGTGTTATTTTTTTCAACTTCATTTTTCTAGGCGCATATTATACAAAAGATGCAGGTTTTTGTGTTTCTTTCTGTAACCTGTAAATGTCAGAAACAGACAATTGTTGTTCACTTCTTGACTTCTGCTATATTCTATAACAGGGGTGCCCAAACATTTTGGGGCGTGGGCTGGTCATGCAGTTCAGGGGACTGGTCATCTGGCCCATAAAGCCCTCATTACTCCTGGAAGTGGAAGTTAAATGTGTTTTACTTTGGCTTCCAGGAGTGACGAGGGCTTTGCGGGCCAGATGAATTGGCATTGAGGGCTGAATACAGCCCATAGGCCGGAGTTTGGGCACCTCTGTTCTATAAAGAAAAGGGTAGGATCTGAATACAAGTGTACAATAAGAGGTAGAAATGTATATATTTCTATTTATGGACCAAAGTTCCTAAAATTCCTGATGTATCCATAGTCTGAAAAGACAAACATGCAAGTCTCTAATAAGAGGGAATTTATGGTGACCAATCAATTTTGTGTGTACTGTATGTAGTTTAATAGCAAGAGACTGGAATGCAATGATCAAAGATTGTTGGTCCCAGTTCTTCAGCTACTATGATAAGGAATGAGGAATCTCTTGTCTGTGGACCTGATATGCTCCTGGGGCATTTCTTATCTTGTCTGCATTGTTTTCTACTGTCTCCTCTGATTGGTGTTTGTATAAATCAGGAATTCTCAACCTTTTAAAACCGGGGGCTGCATCACGCACCCTCAGACAGCATCAGAGACTGGACAGCCATGTTGTCCTTCCTCCACCACATGGCACTTCCGGGCGTTGTAGAGGCGCCGCAGGCCGCATCCAACCCATGGACCACAGGTTGAGAATCCCTGGTATAAACAATGCTATTTAATGCTGTTTAAACTGTAAATATCTGGCATATCTTTGTGCTTTGTGATTCAGGTGGTAAAGCTGTTGCACTATGCTCACTCTTAATTATATTTGCATTATTGCTGCATTCTGAAAAGATGTTTAGTTTAAAAGATGGGTGTAAAAAAAAAGAAAGATGAACTCCTGAGGTTGTTGTTCAGTCACACAGTTGAGTCCCTGTGGGCACCTGTAGCAGCGTAACACTGAGTCCAACCCTTTGAGACCCCATGGAGCACAGCATGCCAGGCTCCTCTGTCATCTGCCATCCTCCAGAGTCTGTTCAGATCTACGCCCACTGTGTCAATCATACTGCCTAACCAGCTCATCCTCTGCCTCCCCCTTCTCCTTTTGCTTCCAATCTTTCCTAGAATCAGGGTCCAGTGAGTCCTCTCTTCTCATTTGGTGGCCAAATTACTTGAGCTTCAGCTTCAGTATCTTTCCTGCTCCAAGGAGCAGTCAGGGTTGATTTCCCTCAGGATTGCCTGATTTGATCTCTTTGCAGTCCAGAGTACTCTCAAAAATCTTCTGCAGCACCACAGTCCGAAGGTGTCTATTCTTCTGTGCTCAGCCTTTCTCATGGTCCATCTCTCACAGCTGAACCCCTGATAGAGGTTCAAAAAGCATGGGGGAGGGGTTGCAGCCCTCCAGTCCACAAAATGAGAGCTTTAAAGTGCAGGCTAAGCACCTGTCTGGATATGGTATTTTTTTACAGTGTTCCACAATATTTTTGTCTTGTTTCTTCCCCTGGTTTTCAGTAATGCCTGTTTGTTATTGTTTTTCAGAGAGTCTACTTCCAAAGTGCAAATGGTAGAAAACAAAGCTTTGGCTGAATAATATTGCTTTATTTGCAGGAAGGCTCCCTTGAAGGTAGAATGCTTAAAGCCGTGATGGTGAACCTTGGCACCCCAGATGTTCTTGGACTTCAATTCCCAGAAGCCCAAGCCCCCTGTGAATCCACACGAATGGGTTTACTGCGATTTATCTAGCCCACACTGCCCTCATCGCTCCCAGAAGCAGAAGCAAAACGCGCCCATATGGGAGCGACGAGGGCGGCGCAGGCTGCATGGATTGCAGTAAACCCATTCGTGTGGATTCACAGGGTGTTTGGGCTTCTGGGAATTGAAGTCCAAGAACATCTTGAGTGCCAAGGTTCACCATCACGGGCTTAAAGCTCCAGCTTTTAACCATCAGAAGGATGGCGTCTCTGATGCTCATGGTTCTGTTCTTGTACTAGGGGTGGGGCTTGGAATGGAGGTGAACTCTGGTGCATGTTTTGTAGTTTAAGGGAACAGTACCTGGTGTAGAATTAGTCATTCTCTTGTTATGACAAAGTGTTGTTAATTACGCTTCTGATTAATGTGATCCTATTAGAGCATTTTCAACAATTTAACTAGGCATAAAGCAGGATTAAAAATCAGCTGCTGTCAGGCTTTATTAGCGATACAAATATAGTTATTGGATTAAGCCATTTATCCAGTTACGTCATCTGTTCACTTTCCAGTGTTGCATTATCTGCTAATTGAGTGATCTCATTTTAATTGGATTGGTTTCTGCTGGTAGAAGCATATCATCTGTAAAGGGTAGGCATTTACAGGTAATGGCCATGTATACAAAGGTTTTGACAAGATAGCTAAAAATCATTCCCGTTCCAGTTCCAAAATAAAACCAAATTCCTTTCTTCCAAGTCTGCTTTATGAATATGCAGGCTACAAATCATATTCATTGCCTCCTCTTCCTTGGGTACCATTTAAAAAAATCAAAATGGCAGTGATGGTAGAATGTGAAAGCAATGGTGTCATTATTACCAGATTTTCAGGTTATGCCCAAGGCATTATAGCCTGGTGACTCTTGACACCTGAAGGGATAAAAGAGGAAGCAAAGAAGAAGACAAAATGTTGCAGTTGGGAGGGGGAATGGACTCAAAATCCCAGAATTCTCCAAGAATTCTCAGACAGAATTTTGAAAGTTTCAACCAACAAAAACTTATCTACAAGCATCAACATTTGACACACCTAGAGAAAGGCAACAGAATTAAGGGCAAATGTCTTCTTGAATGTTAGTCTTACAATATTTTTGTTTTGGAAAAGAGACTTAGATATACCTGTCAAGTATCCCATATTGGCCGGTACTTCCCGTATTTTAGCATTCGTTCCTCCCCTTTCCTGCTGCTGTCCCATATTTTGAATGGTGGGGAAAGGGGTTACTGCGCATTCGTGCCCATCGCAAAGGGGTTCTGTGCATGTGCAAAGGGTTCTGCGCATGTTCAAACAGGTTACTGAGCATGCGTGACTGCACATGTACAGTAATTTCCTTGATGGGTATTTTAGTGTTTGGGAATCAAGACAATGGAAACGGCTGTAGGCTAGCCTAGCACATCTTTATTGCATGGAGTACAGTACGAACATGTGGTAATGGCGGACAAACAGCTCCTTTTATGCGGTGGCTATACAATTGAATATGGCTCTTTGACAGGGCATTGGCTACTGTCCAAGTGACGTCATCCTTGGTCACGTCTTTCTTGTCCAGGTGAGGTGATCTTTCCCACGCAGCTGAAGGTATTTGAGGAATGTGTACCATGTGAGCTGGGTGCTCGCTACTGCCCCCGGTGGCCACTAGCTCGTGTCCTCATACAGAAGGTTACAGTGTTACTATTAGAGATTGTTACATCCACTCATTCGTGTGGTTACAAATATATTCAATACACAACATCCCTCCCCCCTAAGATGGGACAAAGTCCCTCAACCAAACTGGTTTTCCACATGTGCGTTTTGGGTGTGTGGCCGTTATGCTTGACTCGGCCGTGCCCCCTCGTCTGTGTCCTCCTGGCTCTTGTCCTGCAATTGGAGAGGATGACTCGTTAGTGACTCGCTGCAGACTTGCAGCTTTGGTTTGGGTAGGAGAAGGGGGGATGGTTTTCTGCTGCGGATGTGGGCAAACCGGGGGCATTAGGGACTAAAGAAAAACCCCGCTCTTCGCTTGGATGGGTGGGGGAACACTCCAAACCAACCCCCCCCCCCCGGTTTGGTAACTCAAAATCTAACTCAGGGGCAACAGGGGCAAACTCATTCCTCTCTTTGAAAGGGCTGGGGGAAACTGGCGTATCTAAAGGATACGGGTTTGAGCTTGTGCTTCCTCCCCTTGTTTGGCACTGTTGCCCTTCGTTTTCTCCCCCTTGGGATAAACGGGTGGGGGAGGACCCTAACATTGAGTTTTGCTTCTGGGAACCTCTGTCCGGCCCCCCAATCACTCGATGCCTTAGTTGGTCAGCGTGCCTTCTCCAGAGGAGATCCTGTTGGTCTCGACACAGTATGACACTGGTCCCGTTTGATTAATGACTACTCCCGGCACCCAGGCTGGCCCTGTAGCTGTGTAGTTCCTACAATGTACAGGTTCACCTATCTGGAAGCTTTTTGTGGGGCTGTGCTCAATGTTTCTTCCCCTATCCTCCACCCTGGTGGGATCCAACCTGGTTAACAATGAATGCAATTTCCTTTTCATGAGGAGTTCAGCGGGGGAGAATCCTGATGCCAATGGCGTCACCCGGTATGCCAACAGAAACTGGCAGAGCTGCCGGTCCAGATCCCCTGGTCCTATGCGCCGCAGCCCCTCTTTCATTGTGCGCACCAGGCGTTCCGCCTGGCCATTAGTTGCAGGGTGAAAGGGGGCTGAGGTAATGTGCCGAATGGCGTTGGACTCCAAGAATGCCTGGAACTCAGCCGACGTGAAAGTACTCGCATTGTCACTCACGATGACGTCAGGTATCCCGAAGGTACTTATCAGCCTGCACAGTTGTTTTATGGTTGCAGCTGATGAGGTGCTGCGTATTGGAACCACTTCTAACCACTTGGAGTATGCATCCACTACCAGTAGGAAAAAGGAACCCCTGAATGGACCTGCGAAGTCTATGTGGAGGCGGGACCACGGCCCCCTAGCTGTGTCCCATTCTCTGTGTGGAAGGCAGGAGCTCTGGCAACTTTCGCAGGTGTTCACCATTTGTTCAATGTCTGCATCTAGCTGTGGCCACCAGAAATAGCTTTGGGCCAGCGCCTTAGAGCGCACGATCCCTGAGTGGCTGACATGTAAAAGCCGTAGCACCCTTGCTCTTAATGCTTCTGGGACCACCACCCTCTCCCTCCACAGGAGGCACCCCCTTTCTGGGGATAACTCAACCCTCTTCCTGAAAAACGCGGCAAACTCGTCTGCGGGAGGAGCCGTGGGCCACCCCTTCTGTACCCAGGATCTCACAAGGGCTAAAGTTTTATCCTTTGCCGTGGCTGCAGCAATTTCCACGGGAAGTATGGGGGGTGCATCTAGAGCTTCTATGAGGAGGACTTGGCTGTCTTGCTCTATCTCACACTTTGGGTCTCCCAGCTGGGGAAGAGGAGACCTCAAGAGTGCGTCCGCGTGGCTAATGTCTTTCCCGGGGCGGTACTCTAATGAACCCTTGTATGCATTGAGGAAAATAGCCCACTGAAGCATCCTTGGGGAAAGGATCTGTGGAGTGGGCTTGTCTGAGGTGAAAATACCCAATAGTGGCTTGTGGTCGGTTACAATGGTGAATGGACGACCATACAAGAAATCATGGAATTTCTTTGTGCCCGCCACAATAGCAAGGGCCTCCCTATCTGTTTGGGCGTAATTTCGTTCTGCCTTGGACAATGATCTCGAATAGAAGGCAACTGGGACTTCTCGCCCGCCTTCTAACACGTGGCAAAGGACCGCCCCCACCCCCACTGGTGAAGCGTCGCAGACCAAGACTACTGGCTTCTTTGGGTCGAAATGGGTTAGAATAGCCTCTGAGGAGAGGAGCTGCTTGAGTTCCCTGAAAGCCCACTCCTGATTCTCCCCCCACCGCCAAACCGCATCCTTCTTCAGCAACCTATGCAGGGGCTCTGCAATCGACGCTTTCCTGGGCAGGAAAGAATGGTAGAAATTCAGAAGCCCCAGGAAGGATTGTAGCTCTGGTTTTGCGCTGGGGCGAGGGGTGTTTTGGATGGCTGAGACTTTGGACTCAGTGGGTTTCACCCCCTCAGGGGTTATACGGAACCCCAGAAACTCAACTTCTCTTGCCAGAAACACACATTTGTCCCTCCGCAGCCTCAACCCCGCAGATTTGAAGACTGTAAGGACCTTATCTAGTCTCTGGGCCAGTTCTGATTCGCTCCCCCCAGATATCAATATGTCGTCGAAGTATGGCAAGACGCCCGGTATCTTCTTCAACAAACGTTCCACAAGGGACTGAAATATCCCTGGCGCTGAGTTCACCCCAAACTGTAGGCGCGTTACCTTGAATGCCCCCTTGTGAGTTACAATGTTTTGCGCAGCAGCTGTAGCTGGGGTTACTGATAGCTGCTGGTACACCTGCGGCAGATCTAATTTGGCGAAAAACTTTCCCCCATGTAAAGTAGCTAGCAGATGGCTAACTACCGGCACCGGATAGGCATTAGGGCAGATTGCCTTGTTAATTGTACACTTGTAGTCAGCGCAAATCCGCACCTCCCCATTTGCTTTCAACACTGTAACAATAGGAGTCTCCCACTCCCACTGACCCACCAGTTTGTCCAGTTCCGCCTCAATTTTGTCCTTCAGGGTGAACGGAACCAGTCGTGGCTTGAGCCTAATTGGGCGGACCTCCGGGTCTAGGTTGAAAGAAACTGGGGGCCCCTTGTACTTCCCGAGCCCCTTCTTGAATACCTAGGGATGTGCGTCGCACACTGCCTGAATCTCATCCCCCCCCCCCGATGGCATGGACGCCGCCTATGAAAATGTCCAGGGGTTTGAACCATTGTGTACCCAGGAGGTTACAGCCCCCCTCCCTTAGAACTACTAGAGGGAGTTTCCTCCTGAGTCCCTTATACTGTATTTCAAAATCCCCGACCCCCAATACTGGGATCCCATTTCCCTGCACGTCTCTTAAATTCACCCTCATCTCTTTGAGTTTGGGTCACTCCTTGGGGGGAATGCGCAAAAACTCCTTATGGGAAATAAGGGAGTATACGGACCCCGAGTCTATTTCCATCTTAACGGGAACCCCTTGCAACAGTACCTCAACATAAAAACGTGGTTGCCCTAGAGGCACGCTGTGGACGGCCAAGTCGTCTTCCACATGTACTCTTCGGTACACGTGGTCCCCCTCTGGGTTGTCGTCGCCATCGTAGACTCTGCCGACGCCATCCTGTCTCCTCGTGGGGCACTTGCTATCGTCCTGCCGTTGCTTGCAGACCCTGGCGATGTGGCCCTTCCGTCCACAGTTGTGGCACTCAGGCTTCCTGAATGGGCACTTGCTCCGCTCGTGGGATGCTCCACAGCCATTGCAGCACCAGCCCCCTTTCCCTTTTTTCTCGCTCAGCCCCTTTCTGACTTTCCGGACTCCCTCATCTTCAGTGGAGCCTGGGGTGGTGGAGGCCTCTGAGGATGTGGGCGAGCGCGGGGCAGGGGGCGCCCTCCAAGTCGCCTGGACTGCGGATGCAGCTGCCTCTACTTGTGGTGGCTTTGCTTTGAGAAGCTTGTACCCGGCCCTTGTGGACTCAGCAGTTAGGGCCTCTTGTAGTACCTCTTTGAAGGTGAGGTCGTGGCCTCGGGTCATGAGCTTCCTTTGGGTTTCCCCATCTCTCATCCCGCAGAGCAGCCTGTCCCTCAGGGCCACGTCTAGAATTTCCTGTTATTCGCATGGGGTTGCCGCCAAACGGAGGGCTGCCGCATACTCGGATATGGACTCACCCGGCTTTTGGTCCCTCCTCGCGAACGCAGCCCTGGCAGAGAAGAAGGATACCTTGGGCTCGAAGTGGTTTCTCAGGAACCAGCAGTTCGGTTACAGAAACCTGTTCCAGTTCTCGTGGTGCCACCAGATCCATCAGCGCTTGCACTGCGTGGTAACCGAGCATCGTGATGAGAAGACTTCTCTTCTTTCCTGCGTCGGTGATGCCGGCAACCACTACCGTACTCTTGAAGTGCATCTCGAACCAGTCCCATCGCTCGGGCTGGGTCACGTTGAACACCGGTTGCTGTGAATGTGTCTTGTCCCCGTGGGAATCCATTATCCCACCTTCGTCGCCAATTTAGTGTTTGGGAATCAAGACAATGGAAATGGCTGTAGGCTAGCCTAGCACATCTTTATTGCATGGAGTACAGTACGAACATGTGGTAATGGTGGACAAACAGCTCCTTTTATGCGGTGAATTGAATATGGCTCTTCGACAGGGCATTGGCTACTGTCCAAGTGACGTCATCCTTGGTCACGTCTTTCTTGTCCAGGTGAGGTGATCTTTCCCACGCAGCTGAAGGTATTTGAGGAATGTGTACCATGTGAGTTGGGCGCTCGCTACTGCCCCCGGTGGCCACTAGCTCGCGTCCTCATACAGAAGGTTACAGTGTTACTATTAGAGATTGTTACATCCACTCATTCGTGTGGTTACAAATATATTCAATACACAACAGGTATTTATTTAGGGCTTTCTATATTGACCCTCCCAGACTGTCGTAGAACATCTTTTAAAAAGCTGCTTGAGATATGGAGGAGAAGCAAAAGGCAGGATCCCCATGTCCAGGCAGCATTTTACTCCTCCAATGGGGCTGCAGCAGCCCCTTCAGCTGTGGCAGTAGCAGCTGCTTCCCAGCTATTGGGGTGGGGGTCACTTCCCTCAGCTTCTTCTTCTTCCTCTGTGTCTAGGCCAGGCATGAAACTGCCAAAATGAAGCAACCATTTGGTGATTTCATTCTGAAGTTCCTTTCCCCTGACCTAGTGTGAGAAAATTACCTGGCACAAGGTGGCCCTTGGCCAGGGTATGCCCAATTGTGGTTCAAAAATAACACAGTCTTTGAGGAGGCTCTTTCTATGTACCCATCCCCATCAGCTGGAAAGCAGCTTTTACCCCTGTGACTGCCACTGGTTGGACTGTTGGAGCATGGTTAGCAGCAGATGGGGGTAAAAGTCACTTTTCAACTGAAGGAAGATCAACTAAGCTCAACAAAATTCGCCTACTGTATTGTATCCCATTCCCAGCCTCTTCCTCAGAACAACCCCATGCACCACCATCACAGTATTCAGAGCTCCAGGTGCCACCTCGAGGATGGCTAGAAAGTCTAGAACTAGAAATAGAGCCTTCTCGGTGGTGGCACCAACACTGTGGAAAACACTGTTGGTGGAGCTGTGCCAAGGCCCCATCCCTGGATATCTTCAAAAAACAAATAAAAACTTTCCTATTCAAGGAATAACAATAAATTAGCTAGTCAGTTGACCCTCTGGACCCACAGAGGCCAGTTATTTTATTTTATTTTAGGATGTACTTATTTGGTTGTTTTATTTTTATTTTGTTGTGTGTTTTATTATGTTATTTTGTTATTTGTATGTGCACCGCCCAGAGTGGGAAATGTCCCAAATGGGTGGTATAAAAATGCAGTAAATAAATATAATACACACACTGAGGATAGGGTACAATAGAATGTAACTTGCTTTCCACTTGATAGGGAAAGCATTTCCCCCATCAGTTGGGAAGTGATTTTGACCCCCTGCACCCCCTGCTGATTGGGCTCCAACAGTCCAAAAAGGGGCAGGCACAGAGTTGGGATATGCTGGAGATAAAATTAAAACAACAACAACAGTGAGGCAATTAAATTGAACTCCTGATAGGAGTCTCAAAATGAGGCAGGTTGGAGGTGTGATGGGTCAAAATGGCCTGATCAATATGTGTTTCTGATTGGGCTAACCTGCCCTAACCCAACCCCCAACCTGCCCACACAGCAGGTGACATGCCTGCGTACACAGCTTCTTAAAAATCCCACCATTCAAATCAGGATTTTCCAGTCTCCCCCACCCCCACCCCACCCCAACCCCCATTTTGAAAATCTAGTTATGTATTTAAGTAGTTTGGAAATGAGGCAATAAATGGATGTCAGTAAGAAGCTCACAACATCAATCTTAATTAAAACATTATTTCCAATTACAGTATATGATTCAGGTTATACAAAGAAATCTTTTCTCACTACAGTGCATGATGTTCCCAATGTTGTTGTAAGTGAAGCTGAGTGTTTTATTCAGGTATGGCTAGCATGCTTAAAGAACAGAAGATGCTAATTATATAATTAAACTGCACCTTCATGTACACATATGAAACAGTTTTCTAATTAATCTTCTTGCCTCCATCTAGCCAAATACAGTCTGCTCTAGTTGGTGGTGGAGTGAAAAAGTGTCATAGATCTGTGGCTTGCCTCCTGTTCTTTTGTTACCTGGTTTTAATAATAATAATAATAATAATAATAATAATAATAATAATAATAATAATAATAATAATAATAATAATAATAATAATAATAATAATAATAATAATAATAATAATAATAATAATTGTTGTTGTTGTTGTTCAGTCGCACAGTCGGTTCCGACCCTTTGCGACCCTATGGACCATTGTTCTCCAGGCACCTCTGTCCTCCACCATCCCCCTCAGCACTCCCAGTTCTGTGCCCGTTGTGTCTACAATACCATCTAGCCATCTCATCTTTGGCCTCCCCCTTCTTCTTTTGCCCTCCACCTTTCCCAACATCAGGGCCTTCTCAAGTGAATCCTCCCTTCTCATTTGATGTCCAAAATACTTTAGCTTCGTCTTTACTATTAGCCCTTCCAATGAGCAGTCAGTGTTGATTTCTTCTAAGATTGACCTATTTGTTCTCCTCGCTGTCCAGGGTACTCTCAAAACTCTCCTCCAACACCACATTTCAAAGGCATCTATTCTTCTGCGTTCAGCTTTCCTAATTGTCCAGCTCTCACATCCGTACATTACCACTGGGAATACCATTGCTTTGACTATTCTAATTTTTGTTTTCAATGTGATGTCTCTGCTTTTCACTATGTTCCCCAGGTTTCTCATGGCTTGTCTCCCAAGAATCAGTCGCCTTTTTATTTCATGGCTGCAATCCCCATCTGCCGTGATCTTTGATCCCAGGAAAGTAAATAATAATAATAATAATAATAATAATGTGACTGTCTATGGAAAGATTTAAGCAATTTATTTATTCATCCTTACCAGGAAAATTAGTATGCATCATGCCAACTTGATGTTTATATTATAATGATTTTTTACTTTATACTTTAATTTCTCTTCTGACATAGCTACAATACATACAATGTGTTCTATCTCAATTAAATGTAGTGGGTAGAGATTGTTAGACATAGGAAAATAGGGTTTAAAACAGACATTTCAAGAAAATGTACCTGATATGAGTAGTGCAGAGCTCAATATGATACACCAATGTACATTTGTGTATTTAATTTCTGCATTTTAAAAACAATAACTCATAAGGGTGATGAAATAAAACTATTGATTTATCTGATTTTCTAGGATGTTATATAACTTGTGAATAATTTATAAAGCTGAGCTTGCTGCTCGAGTTAGATGCATAGTGTGCCAAAAAGTCATGATGATGTTAGATTAGTTTCTTGCCATTTTCTATGAATCAAACAAATTACCTTTTGGTCAGTTCAGAGATCCTAAAGACTGGTAAATGAGGGGGAAAGTACAAAGAAGAGTCTTGCAAAGCACTGGCTCTTTTTGCTTAGCACCCCAACTCTAGTTCATCCTGAAAAGTATGCACCGGTTGATTTTAGCCTCTTTTGCATCAGTGGTTGGGGCGTAGACTTGGGTTACTGTGATGTTGAATGGTTTGCCTTGGATTTGGACTGAGATCAATCTGTTGTTTTTGAGATTGTATCCCATTACTGCTTTCCTCACTCTTTTATTAACGATAAGGGCCACTCCATTTCTTCTGAGAGATTCTTGCCCACAATAGTTGATATAATAATAGTGGATGTAGAACGCCTCTCTCTGTAAGACAGAGATGGACAGGGATGGGTGAAATTAATTCAGGTGATTATTATATCAACTTGCACCCATCCCTGTCCATCCTCCCCATAGGAATTCACTGATTCCTAGGATGTTGATGTTCAGTCTTTCCATCTCATTTTCCATCTCCTCTTACAGAGAGAGGCGTTCTACATCCATCGATTTGACACGCTGGTGCCTCATGGGTTAAATACAGACTGGAATCTCTCTGCATTTTTGTAATACTGTCTTTTTCATCATCCAACTAATTGGCAACTGTATGCTTTTAAGAACTACTAACAGGGTTTCCAATAGGAGATAGCGAAATTGAGGTTGATCACTCTCACATGTGATTAATTCATGAAATAGCGTATAAATTTAGTACTTACCTATGAGATAATAACGCGTGCACACCTTGAGAAAAAGTACTATGGAGGTGACTAACGCGCCATGAACATGTGTTAGGTACGTACCTTGTCCGTTCTTATTGATTGTATATGCTCAGTGTTCTTAATATGTTTTTAATATGGCACTCTTATAGTAGTATAGATTTTAGTACTATACATGTGTGTTTTTTTTCATGTTATAAATCTGTAGACTCTTGAGAAAGTCGCTCAAAATGTCCGCTTACCAGAGGGGCATCGAGAATCCGTCCTTGACCACGAGTACAACCCACTACGTGGGGACCTGCAATTTGAGCTGACTTACTTCATTCCCGACGTCTACACTACAGCTGAGAGACGTTTACAGAAATCCCGAAGACTTTAGAACTAGTGGTCTTTCTCATACCTGCAAGTTATGCTAGCACTGGGGGCATGAACTTGGGGATTCCATCTCGGGAAATATTCCACATTCTCCGTGGGTTCCTCATGGGGGCTTGTAGATACATGTGTTCTTGGATGTGCATATTTTTCTGTATGTGGATATGTATGTAGAGATATACTAGATACAGTTCTTATTATTATATATACCACATATACGATTTAGAAACTTATAACTAAGATATTTGATAATAGGATATTCATGTGAACACTTTCTTCTTATTATTATTAAAGATACACACTTGGCTTTTTCCAATCTGTTGCTTTGGGAGTGTTGCCTCGCCTTGCCCACATTGTTCTTTACAGCATCAGACTTTCCTTTCAATGTTGGACATATCCACAAGCTGAGCGTCCTTTCAGCTTTGGCCCAGCCACGTCACTCTTTCTGGTGCTACATGTACTTGCCCTCTGCTTTTTCCTAGTAGTATATTGGACACCTTCTGACCTGAGGGGCTCATCTTCTGGCATAATATTGTGTAGCCTTTTGGACAGCCATGGGGAGGATACTGGAGTGGGTTGCCAGTTCCTTCTCCAGTGGATTGTGTTTAGTCTGAGTTCTTCACTATGGCCTGTACATATTGGGTGGCCCTACATAGCATAGCCCATAGCCTCATCAAACCACACAAGCCCTCCTCACCACGGCAAGGCAATGACCTGTGATTTGTGTGTGAAATACAGTAGAACCCCATATAACAAAAACAATTCATTCTATGAGACACTTCATTTTACAATTTTTTTGGTCATCCAATGCATGCATCGTACAATGAAAATCCCTATGGGAAAAACTGTACAACAAAAAATCATTATGGGAAAAATCGTACAACGAAAAAGTTTTCATTGTACGATTTTCCCTATAGAGATTTACATTGTATGATTTTTTTCCCCATAGGGATGCATTGCATCGTATAACAAAATTTTTTGTTATACAGGGTGCAATGGTTTTTTTTCAAATCCTCTTCGTTGTATTATTTTTTTGCTGTATGAGGCATTCGTTATACAGGTTTCCACTGTAAATAATAATGTACAGTGGAACCCCGTATAACGAACTCTTCGTATAATGAAAAATTCGTACAAATAAGTGTTTGTGCGCTATTTGTGATACCCCACATAACAAATCCCCCCGTTCTATGGGGTTTTCATTAAGCGAGGCATACCTTTTCCCCATTATGTGGGGTATCACCAATTTGCTTCTCATAATGAAAGAAATGTGTAGCAAAGCTCCATGGAATGGAGTTTTTTTAATGCAGGGTTCTACAGTATACTGTACTGTACATGTATTTCTATGACGCGTTACTAGATCTGGCCAGCAGGTGTCACTATCTGCAATGTAAAATATAGGCTTTACTGTTAACTGCAGTTTCAGATGTCTGCAGTAGGTCTCAGAATGTGGATATGGGGAAGATGACTTGTATAGAAATTAAATGAATGAATGAGATGGATTTTTCTGTTTGCTACCTGCACTAGGTAAGAAAGACATGGCATATGTGTCAGAGAAACTAGTATAGATTTTGTTAGATAATACACTAGTTTATCGTAACAGAAAACAAAAAGACTTAGAAGAGAGATTCTATGGGCTATGGCACCAATGCTGTTAAAACAAAGTGGCCTATGATAGGAAGAAATCTTCCAAGTTCTTTGAAAGAGAATGACATTAAGCACCATCTTTTTTCCTGTCTTCCCTTTACTACAGCTTGGTCTTCTTAAAACCCAAAGCTTTCCAATATAAAATGAAACAGCATCAAATGTAACAAAGTATAGCAAATTGTGTTGCTGCAAATGTGTTCTACTCTGGTTTCCTGGGCTCTATGGATGCTGCATCTGTTTACCTTCGTGTATTGAGAACACAAGGGACGCCAGGTAATCCAGAGGACTGTCTTCTGCCAATTTCTTCCAATATTTTGTGAAATTGCATCATCGTGTGACTTCAGGTTTAAGATTTCATCTTAAGTGCTTTTTGCATCCTAGGGGGAAGAAGAACTGGAACTGTATGACAGGTAATATGCTTTAAAATGAGAGGCCTTGCCCTGTGGGGGTTATTTTTTCGTTTCAAGGTAATAATAGGGCAGTCTATTCCTCTGCATGTCAGAGGCCTTGAACTTCATTTACTTTTCACTCTTGGGTGTCTATGGTGTCACCACTCATCAGAACAGACCTGCCTGACTGTGCAGCACTTTCCCTATGCACCTGAGGACCCTTAGTTTAATGACCACATCACAAGAAATGAGTAGCCTGAAGACTATTCCAAACTAAAACCTTAAAACAATCCTAGGTAAGTTTATGGGAGGCCAAGGGATGTTGGGATTTTGAATTCTGATACGCATCTGTGAACCTTTGTAAGATTTTGTTTACTTTTCTGTTTTGTACAATATTATTTAGTGTCAAGGCTAAATTTCCAATGTGGCAATACATTTATTAGGTCTAAACATGATTCCAAGTTACTAAATAACATTATTTATATTTATATCTCCTTCCCCCCTCAGCAGGGCTTGTGAACAGCACAGGAACTAAATTATTTTAATTTAATTTAATTTAATTTAATTGTTCGATTTCTACACTGCCCATTCGGCCTAGGCCAATTCAGGGCAGTTCACAATCACAGATAAAACATAATTAAAACTAATTAAAACTACCCACCCCCTAAAAAGGGTGCAGGGACCGAGAGGAACCATGGGGGAAGGAGTTATCCTCTATACCAATGACCCAATGGAAGTCACCCTTCCACCTGCACCCCATACTTGGCCCACCAGCCAGGTTTTGAGTTATTTTCTGAAGGGCAGCAATTCCGTCTGGAGATGTAACTCTGTTGGCAGGAGGTTCCAGAGGGCCGGTGTGGACACAGAGAAGGCCCTCTTCCTTGTGCCAGAGAGGCGAGCCCCTCTGGCTGATGGAACAATTAGAGAGCCCCTCTGGTCCACTCTGGTTGGACGGACAGATGTCCTTAGGGCAATGCGGTCTCTTAGGTATCCTGAGGAAGAACAGCAAAATTTCTATCATATCAGAAACTAAGAATATATTTGTCAGTCTCTTGTCTTCATCATCACTGTGGATTCTTTGCTAAGGGTTAATATTATGGTGTACCAATAGTTTTGATTCCTTTGTTTTTAATTGGCCTTGTGCCATGCTGCAGCAGGTAACCTTTATATGCTGTATGTTAGCTCATGATGACAAATGACTCTATTACTTGCTATCTTAACAGGCAGCCTCCGGTTGACTCTCGCACACCTTGAAGGATGGATAACAAAAACCTCATCAGGGAGGACCCAAGGGGCTAAAATAAGGTCAGCCTCAGTGGCAGGATAATGCAGCAGATTACAGGTAGATCTACAAATGATGAAAGGCAGGGCTCCGACTCTTTTCTTGCACACCAAGTTTTAAAGTACAGTAGATCATTTTAAAGACATCTTTATAAGGCCATGTGAGGGTGCCACTTGTTCAATAATAGCAATGCTCTCTCTGATCATACAAAAGCTGCCATATAAGCCCAAACCAGGGTTTTCTAGAATAAACCCTATGTTAGACTGTCTTTTTTTAAAAATGGGACTTTTGATAAATCTGTAGCATGAGCTTTGATCTCAGTCACATCCATAGCATACCTGTCAACCTTCCCGGATTGGTTGGGATTTCCCGTTTTTCGGTGCCGATTTTCACCATTTCCCGCCCGGAGCTGCCGAAACCCTGTAATTTGGCAGCGGGGGAAAAGGCGTCACTGCACATCCCTTCTGCGCAGCTCGCTTCTATGCATGCGTAGAAAGCTTTTACACATGCGTAGAACCCTTCTACGCTTGTGTAGAAGGCTTCTGTGCAGAAGGGGATCGTAGAAGCCTTCTACGCATGCGTAGAAGTGAGCTGTGCAGAACGGTTCTGTGCAAGTTGCTTTTACACATGCATAGAAGGCTTTTATGCATGCGTAAAAAGAAACCTACGCAGAACCGTTCTGCACAGGTCCCGGATTTTCTGGAGCCACGGTTGACAGGTATGATCCATAGTAATGAGAAGATGCTCCTCTCCTTTGAATGATTTTCTGTGTCCGTGGCTTGCTTCTGCCATTATTTGAGATGCTATCCAATTATTTATTATTTTATCTATTTAATTTACATGCTGTTTGACTCCCAGACTGGGATCCAAGGCAGGTTACAGAATTTTATTTATTTTGAACCTCCTATTCCTCTTGGGGCCCCATTGTTGGTGATTATAGAAGAAGATGTATAAAGTCTCTTTCAAAGACAAAAGGTCAGAAAAGCAGATGGTGTGACTCCTTTGTGTTTGAAAACTTGTCCTGTACAATTGGCCCCCATTTTTACATGGATTTTTAATAGCTCATTGGAGCTGTGTGATGTTCCTATTATCCTGGTTCCCAAGAAAATCTGAAGAATGAGTATAGACCTGTTGCTCTGACACCTGTGGTCATGAAGATCTTTGGAATGCTAGTGTTAGTCCATTTGAAAAATATTATTGATTCATTAATGGACCAAAATTCCAAGCAACATCACTCCAGGCACAAATTGTTCAATCTGCTCATAGTTCCATTCATTAATGTTCTTCCATACTTCTCAGCTGTCTTAACTGTCACTCCATTCTCATCCAACCTATAAATGTCAATCAAATCCCAGGAATTTACCATAATCTGTCTACATAATATATTTATACTCTAAAACCAGTGCAGAGCTGAGAAACAATTTCTTGCTGAAGGACACCTAACGAATTCATAGTGCAGGTGAATTTTGCACTGTGGGCACTTCTAAGAAAGACCTCTATATGACCTTTATATGTTCTTCCCTCCCAACCAGGCAAGGGAGCCTTACACATCTGGAGATAATTAACTATTATCAAATTTATTCCTTTCTATGTGATGTATGAGATCCCAATTTTTGACATAAAGCTTGAAATTTCTATTTTGGAAATGTATCAAAGAGAACTATTGATAAAACAAATTTTAAGATTGGTTACATCAAATAGGTACTGTGCATCAATCAAAAAACAAGCTAACCCTGCTACCCAAGCTTACAGTTTGAAAGTCAAACTGTAGTATTAAGTACAGTACATTTATTTTAAGAGTAAGTCTCAGCAGATTCTATGGAACTTAGTAATGATCTGAGTGTGCATATTACTGAGTAGAACAGTGAATAAGAGAAAGGAAGAGGGAAAGGGATTGGTGTGATTTCCCCAAATGCGTGCGCATGTGTGCGCACACACATACACACACACACACAAAGAAACATACCTGGCACAAGATGTCTGCCATATACTTTGGGACACTTGCATACCTACATTTTATGAACTATCCAAGAAAGATGATGCCCAGCCTGAGGAAAGCTAGATGTTTGGACTGCGGTGGCTTGGTGGTTAAGATACTGAATTTGATGACTGAAAGGTCGGCAGGTCAGCAGTGGCTCAAGTGGCTAAGATACTGACTGGGATGTGGAAGGTCAGCAGTTCGATTCCTGAGTACTGCAGGATGGAATGAGCTCCCGTCTTTGTCCCTCCTCCTGTCAACCTAGCAGTTCGAAAACAAGAAACTGCAAGTAGATAAATAGGGACCACTCCGGTGGGAAGGTAACAGCATTCTGTGCACTCCGGTGTCTAGTCATGCCTGCCACATGACCACAGAAACATCTGCAGAAGCAGACATCGCTGGCTCTTCGGCTTTGAAACAGAGATGAGCACTGAACCCTAGAGTCAGATACAACTCGCTTTCGAGCAAGGGAAACCTTTACCTTAACTTTACTGCATGATGGAGTGAGCGGCCATCTCTGTCCCAGCTCCTGCCAACCTAGCAGTTCAAAAGCAAGAAATTGAAAGTTGATAAATAGGTACCACTTCGGTGGGAAGGTAAACAGTGTTCCGTACACTCCAGTGTTTAGTGATACTGCCACATGTCCATGGAAATGTCTGCAAACACAAACAGTGTTGGGTCTTTTGCTATGAGCAGAGATCAGCACTGAATCCTAGAGACAGTTACTACTGGCTTTCGAGCAAGGACTTTACCTAATAAAAGTATCACCTGATCTTGCATTTACATTATATCATCATGTTGTTATTATTTGATAAATATGTGCCATTTCTTTCTACTATTGGTGTGTGTGAGAGAGTACTCAAAGCAGCTTACAATCATCAATAGAATAATAGCACAACAAACAGATTCCTCCATAACACTGTCAAAATCAGATTGTTAAAAAACAGACTCAGTGAAGTAGCTTAAACAGGCAGTTAAAATATTCAAAATAAATTAGTTCCACAAGTCAGCTATAAAAGATGGGTTTTCACACCTTTCTGGAAAACAACAAGGTTGTGAACTAATTGCAGCTCATTGGGAAATGCATTCAAAGTCAGGTTGACTCAGAAACTTAACAGTCGGTGAACTAGGCAGCATTGTAATGCTAAAGCATTCTTTGCTACTTCTGCCACCTGGGAATCTTTCCTTCATTCCCCCCCCCCCCATATCTGTTATTTATATGACAAAGAAGATCTAATGTCACCCTGATTGGTTATCACACAGTGAATGGAATGTCACTCATCATATATTTTATTTAGTAGTTATTCAGTGAGGTCAGGGCAATGTATACACATCTCCATGTCTCCAATTTACCCTTCAAGTAACAACCTTATAAAGAGAAAAAAGTGGCCAAGTGAGTGTATTGAGTGAAGAGTTGAATCCAACTTTCCCAATCCCCAGTGTAAAATTCTCACCTGGTGGAACTTCTGGTTTCATTTTGGGAGTATTTTGGAAGTAGGAAGTATCTTAGTGGACTCCTTTCCAAGTACTAAGTACAAAAACTGGTGTTTCTGGAGACCTCTGGAAGTAGAAGTGAGACCTGTCTGAGTGGAGGGGTGTCTTCAGAGGCCTCAAAAATATCCCTGGGTTCCCTGTATTACCCACCCTTCCTCTAACTCAGTGTTTCCCAGAATTCCCAGAAGCCTAAGTCAATTCCCCAAAGCACTGATCAGCCAATGTACTGACTTAAACCTCTGGGAATTTAAGTCCACCATTGTTTCACAGAACATAGTTTGGGAAACACTGGTTCTGTGGTTCATGTCAGTTAGCATGGTAATGTCAGATCTCATAGGTCAAGTTATTTTAGCCCTTCCTTTGGGCACAATCTGACCTGTTACATACTTTGTGCCTTTGAGATGGAAATGAAGATTAACAATAACATTTATCAATGTTTATCAACAAACTGTCTTGTAATAGCCTGGATTGAAAGTGGGAGGATACTGAGGTTCCCTGTTTCTGTGTAGCTTGACCATGTCAGTTCACGCATGTCTGTTCTGTAGTTGCATTTTTATTAGCATTACGCTTAGCATCTTCTGTATCTTTTCTTCTGGGATAAGCTATGTGAAAGAGGAATCCATTGTAGCAAGATGCAAAAGGACCATAGTAACCATGTGCTAAGCCACCTGCCTTTTGTTGTACCAGAAGTTCATGATTTGCTTGTTCTCTAGCCTGATGTTGATCAGGTGTTGTGTGTCTGAGCTCCATGAGACCACCCACCTACACCAACCCTTGCAAATAACATAAATGGGTGGGTGGGTGGGTGGGGTGTTAGCTTTTTCTTCTGTGTCTAGGCCAGACGTGAAACTACCAAAATGAAGCCACCTTTTGGTGAGTTCATCCTATAGTTCCTTTCCCCTGACTCAGTGTGAGAAAGATTAGCTGGCACAAGGTGGCTGATGCCCAGGGGAAGCCCGATTGTGGTTCAAAAATCCCTTGAAGCTCTTCCTGTGTACCCTGAGGAATTAGCTATAACTATTATTGTTTTCATATACAGTAAGCAGTGGTGGGCATCAGCAGGTTTGCACCAGTTTGCCAGAACTGGTAGCAGAAATTCTGGCTGGCTCCGCCCATCCAAGTTTTGAAATAAAGTAGTTCTAATTTGGGTACAATGCAGGGCTTTCCCCCTGGCCACACCCACCATACCATGCTCACAGTGTGGTAGTAAAATAATTAGGAGCCCATCACTGACAGTAAGTAATGAGTCTTTGTTATTGCTTTAACTGAATACTCCTGGAAGTATCTGACTTTTCACGTCATAAATGTTTGTTGGCCCAAGACTGGTTTAGGCCAGCAGCTTATTGCTCAAACAGGGAACTTGGGAACAATTGACACATGTGTGCATATCAATGAGTCAGGAATCAGACACAAGTTCCAATGTGTCATGATTGATTGCTCAAATATGCCCAAAGATTATTAAGTAACTATTGAGGTGCAACTTGCTGATTGGTTTGATATGTATACTTGTAACTTGCTAATTGATAGATTTTATTGCTGTGTCCTTTTTCCATAATTGAAAAGAGTATAAAAGATGCCTGGAAATGCTGTATGATTATCAATCTTGCCTATGATGTTCTCTATCAGTCATGCTTTACTTTAAGCCAGGGGGGCCCAAACTATGGTTTGTGGGCTGGATCTGGCCAATGGAGCCAGTTAATCTGGCCTGTGCCACTCCTGGAAGTGGAAGTAAAAAGTGCATGTGCCTAATGCTGCTGTAAATGACCCGCGGCTATCGTAAATGTGTTTACGACAGCCACGGGTCAGTTATGACAGTGTTATGTCCATGCATGGGCACATTATGTGCCTGTGCATGCTGTTTTACCTCCGCTTCCAGTGGGAGGAACCACATGACTGGCACACTCAACCATATGGCCAGCATGCTCAACCACATGACTGACCCATAGTCCATAAAGTTTGGGCACCCCTGCTTTAAGCAATTTCAGTTATGCTTTTCACTAAAATGTGTGGAAGAAACCTTTGTTTATTCATCCACTGAGTGCTTATTATTTTGGGAATCCAAAACAACCATAGCCTATCAGGTTTGGCCAGACTGAGTTGGCAACACACATGTGGTCTATATGGTATGATTAAAGGCATTAGGCCACAGATGGGTAAGCTATGGATCTGCTCAGTTCAAAATCAGTATGCCCAAGTCATTATAGCAACCAATTAAAATGCATGCTTTAGCACTTCATTTATTTCTCTTTGTTCTCTACCACTCTGTATGTAATATCCAAAATGTGCTTATTGAGGAAATGTGTTAATTACAGGCCAGTCTGCCAGGTTATCCTGCTATGGCAATAGAGTAGACCAGTGATGGGCAGTCTTGGCCCTCCATCTGTTCTTGAACTTCAATTCCCAGAGGCCCTGATCAGCAGGAGTGCTGATTTGGGCTGCTGGGAATTGAAGTTCAAGAACAGCTGAAGGGCCAAGACTGCCCATCACTGGAGTAGACCATACTGCCAGAGACTCAATGCCGATCATTGTTGTTGTTCAGTCGCACAGTCGATTCCGACCCTTTGCGACCCTATGGACCATCGTTCTCCAGGCGCCTCTGTCCTCCACCATCCCCCTCAGTCCTCCCAGCTCTGTGCCCATTGTGTCTACAATACCATCTATCCATCTCATCCTTGGCCTCCCCCTTCTTCTTTTGCCCTCCACCTTTCCCAACATCACGGCCTTCTCAAGTGAATCCTCCCTTCTCATTTGATGCCCAAAGTACTTTAGCCTCATCTTTACTATTTGACCTTCCAATGAGCAGTCAGTGTTGATTTCTTCTAAGATTGACCTTCTAAGATTGACCGATCATTAGGTGGTAGTTAACTAACCTGACAACCCTGAGGACTACCTTTGCCAACTCTTGGGTGGTGAAGTCAACAGGGGAGTGTGATGGTCCCCAAGTAGATTAAATCCTACTTGAATCCATCTTGATGGAGGGCAGCAGCTTCATCACTGCTGGCCTGGGGCTGATGAGAACTTTGCATGACAAAAGAGCTCAGGACCAGAAAGTGACTCACAGAACTGGATCAATGGTAAGGGGTCATGCTGCAATGCAGAAGGATGGAAGGCCCCTGCATCATATTCTCAGGACAATATTCATGGCTATTCAGAATCAGATAAGGCACAAGAAGAGAATTACACAGTAAGGCCCTTTGTTTTGTCTTGTTTCATTATTGTTTACTGAATATATACCCTCTCTTTCCTCCATTGAGCCTCCAGTGGCACAAATGGCTCTCTTCTTCCCTATGTTCCTCACAACTACCTACTGAGGTAGGTCAGGTTGAGAATCTGGGACTGGTCAAAGGCCATCTAGTGAGTTTCATGTAATGGTTGGGGATAGGAGCACAGCCTTCCGTAATCCAGGTTACTAACCAATTTGTCACACAGGTTCATACTGGCCTATTGATAAAGGCCCTCCTGATGTCACTGACAGAACTAAGGGATTAGTATTCATGATTTCAAGGTCCATCTTTACCTCTGACAAGTTATCAGGTTGAGTAATCTGCTCTTCCTCAGGCAGAATTTAGGTTGTACCTGGGGCACACTGGATTTAACTCATGTATCTACATAAATATAGGCAGTGATGCACTGCAAATTTTTTTACTACCCTACTCTGTGGGTGGAGCCAAATCTGTGGGTGTGGCCAAATCTTTGGGCAGAGCCAAACATCCTGCACTATGGGCTATGGAGGTGGGCATGGCCAACCAAGTGGGCATGGCCTGGGGCAATTTCTGCTATCGGTTCCTGGGATCCGGTGGAAACCGGGAGCAGAACACCACTGAATATAGGCCTCCGGATCAGAATTTGAACTAAGGATGAAACCTGTGCCACTAAGGCCTTCTTCTCCACAAGAAGGGGGACCTGCTCCCAAACACCAAAAATCTCATGTCTGGTAGGTTGCTATGAGTGAGAATCTCTGCTCCCCAACAAGTCTGACAAAAAGATTTATCAGAAGGAAAACTGTCTGCTTTGGTGACATTGTGATCTATACATTGTTTGCCTTGGGAGTAAATGTATGAAAAAGGTTGGCTTTTAAACAAGTTATTTCCTCAAGCATATTTTCCAGTTTTTCCTTCCTGTGCAACAAGGTTATATTTACAAATCCCAGGTGCTGGAGGCAAGTTGTGTAGTCACATATAACCTGCAAAGAAAATGAAGTCAGGCAGTGGAGAATTTTTCAAATCCAAGTGATATTTAGGATAGGCAGGTTTGATCTAGATTAAGTTTTGTTAATTTGCTTTAAATTTAACCTTTAATGGAAGTACTCCCATAGCAGTTATTATTCATTTAAAACTTAACTGTATCTAGTGTTGCTCTTGCTTAGCTGTTTTGAGATACAGATACAGCAGCAACTGTCTTGGGAACTTGAATATTCCCACTGGAAGAAAGCATGGGGAAGCTACCAAATGCAGGATACAGATCCCCAGCTTCTCTTCAATAATAGATCCTGGATGGGTCAAGGGGAAAAACAAAAAAGTGGGGAGATAATGGAATGTGCTTCCATTTGCTGCCTCCTGGGAGAAAGTCAATCTGCTAGCTTGAGAAGTCGAAACCCCTGGAGGCTGGGAGTTCCAAGACAATATAAGTAGCCTGTATCCATGTTCTTCTCCTGCACTTGGAAGAAAACTTTTAAAAAGAGTTATTTACAATTAGGTTCTAGAGGTGGAAAATAAGTTAGTTCTGATTATATTTATAGCTAATAAATATAAATTTTAAAAATATCCTTATACTCCGTCTTGAAAGAGTCTGCGGTAGTTACTTTTTAGTGACTTGAGAAATCTTAATTTTTATGCAACAATTCAAAGTGGCCCTCTGCAATGCAATAATTTATTATTCCACTGTTATTTTACTATAAAGGTAAGCCAAAGACTACATTTCACCATTGCAGAAGCTATATTTTGTTGAATTTTGATGGTAATGAAATACATTCTTTGATTATTGGCAAATGTGATTCATTACAAACAACTGCTAGTTTGTATCAACAGTAAAACCCTGGGTTATGACAGATGTTCATTCCAACAACCTCTGTCATAAACCAAAACAAGTGTAAACCGAAGCACATTTCCCTTTAGGAATGCATTGAAAATAAAAAAGGTCCCGACTGGACCAAAAATAATTTTAAAAATTACAACCCCCCCCCAAAAAAAAACAACAACACCAAAAACCAAAATAAAAAAAACATCCAAAAATGCCAGACACAATTGTTCCTCACCCCCACAAAGGAGAAACAGTTCCTACAAGACAAAAAAAAAAAAAATTCCAAAAACCACCCAAAAAAAGCCAAAAAAAATTTTTATGCCAGACACGATCGTCCCCCACACCCACAAAAATGACGAAGCGCTCTCCCTACATTTTCCACATCGCTGCTTCTTCCTGAGTGGTTTGTCTAGCCACTGGGGGAGCCCATTTTCCAGCCCTACTGGCACCAGGAGAGTCTGGGGGAGGCACGCGTTCCTGACTGTAGCACTCCCAGGGAGCTCAGACGGAGATTGGAACCGAGTGGATAAGGTCCCCAGACTCTCCTGGTGCCAGTAGAGGTGGTGGACAGTGCAGAAATAGTGGCAAAAACACCAATGGCAATGACAGCGATGGCACCTCTGCGGCAGTAAGCAATGAATTGCGACTTCCGGCAGAGGGCGCAGGCACCATTTTAAACTTTAAAATGGCCCCACCACCATTTTAGAGTTTAAAATAGCACAATTTTCAGTTGTAAAAAACAACAACAACAACCCGTAAGCCGGGGCATTAATTTTATTAAATTTACCATTGTAAACGATGGCAAACGTAAACCAGGGCAATCATAACCCAGGGTTTTACTGTACTTGCCTCTAAGCTCTGCTTTTGTTTTGTAGACAAATATGAGTTTGAAGTGGGTCTGTTTTTCCATTTAACAGAATTGCTAATGTTCGGTATAGTAAATTGAACAGCTCTAGATACAGTTTGGTTTAAAACTTCAGGATAGGAACCTTATTTAAGATTGTTTTAGAGTGAAACTAAATCGGGGGGAATGTGTCCCATAGAGGCCAAAATAAGGCCTCCAGCACCTTTACACCTCCCTGATTAAAAAAACTAATAACACTTCTAAAATTATTCAAAAACTTCATTTGTTCCTTTTGGGGGTCATCTTCTCTTCTTTGCTTCCTCTTTTACCACATCGGGTGTCGAGGGAGATGCAAGGTTCTTGTTCTGGAACTTCTAGCAGCCTCCACCCATGTTAGTTGGTCTTTTTGTAATATTTCTTTGATGTTATTTCACCACCTTCCTCTGGGACTGCCGTGTGGTCCTTGTCCTTCTCCTCTTTCCACATAAGCCTTGTATGATATGGAATTCCAAGAAATTCTGTCCAAATGGGCAAACCACTTTGTTTTTATCTCTTTATGTAATTTAAAATTGGTTCTATTACCCTCTGGGGCTAAGGGAAGCAATTTATCATGCTTTGCTCAATCTTTAGCTAGTTTAGGTGGATGATTTAACAGAGTTCAGAGGCAGCCAAAAGCTGGATACAAGTGGGCTTTAACAGAAAAAGACTGTTTGGAGGAACGGGGGCAGGGCTTAGGAAAAAGTGCTGCGGTCCTGGAGTGGCGCTTGACGGGTATGGCATAAGTTATAGCAGTTGCCTGTTTATCACAGCACTTGATTTTCTTAAACTGTATGTGCCAAAATAACAAGGTTATGGAATACTTTCAGGGGGAATTGCCCAGTGGATTACTGTCCCTGCATGCTCTGATGTCTAGCCCAACTTATTGATTTGACACAGGACAGTCTTATCAAGTAGCTCGAGGTACAAGCCTGCAATGCCCTGTTTGCTTAGTTTTGAAAATCTGCATGCTTTAATGAGAACATCTCATATCACCTTCAACATAAGCAGCATAGAACAGAGCTCTCTTCTCGGGAACAGAGAAATCCAACTCATCAAAACATTATCAGAAATGGATCTTCCCTGCTTTCCAGTCTACCTTAACCTTCCGTGATGTTAAAAGCCTGGTTCAGCTGAGTGGAAAATCCTCAGATTTGTTAATACACACAATTCATTTTGGCCTAAGGAAGTACTTGGAGGCAGTTTTTCCTCAGTTCTAACTCAGTATATGGTTACAGTAGGCTCTCTCTATCATTTTTTTGTAGCTGGCTTTTTTTGGACCTAGAGTTTTCTACTGCAGATGGTGATGGCAGCTATGAAATAAAAAGACGCTTATACCTTGGGAGGCAAGCTATGAGAAACCTAGGCAGCATAATAAAAAGTAGAGACATCACCTTACCTACAAAAGTCTGCATAGTTAAAGCAATGGTCTTCTCAGTAGTAGTGTGTGTCTGTGAGAGCTGGACCATAAGGAAGGCTGAATAATAGACACCTTTAAACTGTGGTGCTGGAGGAGACTTTTGAGAGTCCCCTGGACTGCAAGGATATTAAATCAATCAATCCTAGAGAAAATCAACCTTGACTGCTCTTTGGAAGGAAAAATACTGAAGCTGAAATTCTTTGGCCATCAAATGAGAAGAGAAGACTCACTGGAGAAGACCCTGATGCTAGGAAAGATTGAAGTCAAAAGGAGAAGGGGACCACAGAGGATAAGATGGCTAGAAAGCAGTGTTGATGCAGTGGGCATAGATCTGGGCAGACTACAGAGGATGACAGATGACAGAGAAGCTTGGCATCCATGGAGTTAACGGCTCAGACTTGACTGTGCGACTGAACAACAAAAGCAAGAGTTTCTACTAGAAGCATAAAATTCAGGGTGCATTTTGATTAGCAAAAAGCACTATAGTTGCATCAGTTTTGCCAAGTTGGGGTGCTCATATTTTTCTTTCAGTTTTGTTCTAAGCACCAAGCGATGGGTGAGCTCTGAGTCTCGATAGGTTTTCTTGTTCTGCTCTTCTATGATTTTTTTCTTTTCCACTGATGTTAGCATGGACCAGCCCTGAAGAGGGCAGCAGAGGCCAAAGTAGACAACTGATGGGTGTGCCTTTGCAAGCTGTACTTAAACCTGTGATGATAGTTATCATAGGAATAATAGCTAGGTATTTTTTTTTAATTGTGAGAGCTTACCTTTCTCACTTGCCTGAATTTGAAGCCTCAGACGTTAAAATATGCCTTTTTCCTCTCATAATTAATTAATTCACTTCAAAGAGCAAAAAAAAAAGAAGATAGCTAAAGGATCTCCCCCTCTCCCCTCCCTCACCATCTTCCTCTCAAGCTGACTCTGAATACATTTTTCCTCTTTTTTTGCTGCTTCCTTTTATATGAATGTCGTGAAAGTCTGAATTCTTAAGAAATTATGGGAAGGAGATAAGCTCCCCTTTCCCCTTTTGGGGACAATAAACAGAAAGCGTGTGTTGTACATGAGAGGGAAGTAGATTGTGCTGAAGACCAAAACGATATGTAAATAATGCCAGACAATTAAGGATATTCAGAACACAGACTTTCCATCCACCATCCAACTTTTAAGATGGGCAAATAAATATTGCTCTTTTCAAATTGTGAAATGGACTGGATAGCTCAGTGGTTTAGGGAGCCAGAGTTCAATTCCCTACTGCACAGTCCTAGGGCATTCTAGAGGCTGGAGCCTGCCTCACCCGCCCGGCGGGAACAACTGCCCACACTTGCGGGAGCCCCGGGAGGACTTAAAAGCCCAACGCCAAAGCCTTCACCCCCAGGGCTGGAGCCTGCCTCACTCGCCTGGCGGAAACAACTACCTGTGCCTGCGGGGCCCCCAGGAGGACTTAAAAGCCCGATGCTGGAGCCTTTACCACCAGGGCTAGAGCCTGCTTCGCTCGCCTGGCGGGAACAACTGCCCGCACCTGCAGGGGCCCTGGGAGGACTTAAAAGCCCGACGCCGGAGCCTTCACCACCAGGGCTAGAGCCTGCCTCACTTGCCTGGCAGGAACAACTGCCCACACCTGCATGGACCCCGGGAGGACTTAAAAGCCTGACGCCGGAGCCTTTACCACCAGGGCTGGAGCCTGTCTCACTTGCCTGGTGGGAACAACTGTCCACACCTGCGGGGCCCGAGTTAGGGGGGATTGGTAGCACTTGCGCCGGTGTCCTGTGGCTCAGCTCCCTGTCTCTCCCCAGAGCCCTCGCCATTGCCTCCTGGGAATGGAGACCGGTGGGAGCCATGGTCGCTACCACTTTCTCGCCCCTCAAGCCTCGCCAGCTTGGTGGGGAGGCTCAAAAGAAAGCAGCAGCCACCGCTCTCCAGCGCTCCTTGCCTCGTCACAGAGCACTCGCTACTGGCGAGGACTTGAAAAGTCATCGAGGTAATCTCTGGCTTTCCTGGCAGGTTTAGGAGGCCCCCCACGAAGATGGACACCGAACTATTGCATCACTGCCAGCATCCTAGGTGCTGTCTAACTGCCAGGACTTTTGCGGCCACCACTTTCTATCTGTGGATTTTTATGGGGCTTGAATGAGTTGTGGGCTTATACTGTCATTGTTTTTTCATTGTATTTTTTTCTGTACTGTGATATTGCTACATTATGTTTAATTTTGTTTTTTATACTCAGTTGTTACATTGTACTTTTGCTTTGTTATGTTGTATGTGAACTGCCTTGAGTCGCCCTGCGCGAGTAAGGCGGTATATAAATATAACAAATAAATAAATAAATAAATCATAGAAGAAAAGGATGACATACTACTTCTGAATACTCTCCATCTAGAAAACCTTAGAAAGTGTCATAAGTCAGAATTAACATGATGGGAAATGATTATTATTATTTTCAAACTGTGAGCAGCTCATGGGTGGCATCACATTGATGATTTAGGACATTCCAATCAGTCAGAATATATTTTCCCTAGTGGGAATTATTAACTAAATATATGATTATTTGACCCACAACAGTGCAGTGGAGTGATAGTTGTGTGTCAGTATTGTCATGTCATTACTCAGTTGCTAAGGGTGATATTTCAACTGCTTTAGTAGGATAATAACTTGATTAAAATATTTTGATGGATTGTGGAAAATTTCCAACAGGCCTATTTAACTTGCGCTGTGATGCTTCTAATTTTGTATTCCTGTTTCCTATGCTAAAGATATCTGATAATAAACAGTTTCTCATATAAATACTGTGTGTGTGTGTGTGTGTGTGTGAATATATTGTATTAATAGTCTTATAGTTCTTTTCCACAATATTTAGCAAGAGCAATTACACTTACATACCCCCCCCCCCCCCCATAGCACTTAGTACACTCTCTAGGCAGCTCACTAGTTTTTCCCCAAACATGTTGCAAGATACTCATTTTACCGACCTCAGAAAGAAGGGAGGCTGAATCAACCTTTAACCATGTCAGGATTGAACTCACAATGTGTTGATTACAGTACAGCTGTTTAACCACTGCCCACTAGGGCTCTGATAATACTTTTTTGCATACACACAATTTCATGAAACTGTTTCTTATTTCAGGTGACTAAAGCATTACGGGAAGGGACTGCAGTGGCTCAAGTGGCTAAGATGCTGACTGAAAGGTGGGAGGTCAGCAGTTCAATTCCCGAGTACTGCAGGATGGAACTAGTTCCCATCTTTGTCCCAGCTCCTGCCAACCTAGCAGTTCGAAAGCAAGAAATTCCAAGTAGATAAATAGGGACCACTTTGGTGGGAAGGTAAACAGCATTCTGTGCGCTCCTTTGTCTAGTCATGCCTGCCACATGGCCACGGAAACGTCTGCAGAAGCAAACAGCACTGGCTCTTCGGCTTTGAAGCAGAGATGAGCACTGAACCCTAGAGTTGGATGCAACTAGCTTTTGAGCAAGGGAAACCTTTACCTTTAAAGCTTTACAGAAGCTTTAGGTGTTTGCAGGGACCAGCCCACAGTATTTTGCTGCTGGAGGCACAGATATTGCACTCCATATTCCATGTACTGAAGTGGACTTGATGGATATGCGAATGTTCTATCACCGGCAAAAGCATGCTCTTCAGTAGCTGAGGGAATTAAGCTACTCAAGGTATGGCAGACTACACCCAACTATTTGAACCAACTGCCTCACTTTGCTTCATGGTAGAGCCAGTGTCTTCCAGCTGATTTGATTTTCTGAGAGAAAGCTGTCAGATGCTTGGAGATTTTCAGAAACCCAACCATTCTGAAAGGCAATTTTTGAGAGGCAGACACTCTTCTTTACTTAGCTCTTGGTATAAACCGCTGACCTCTGTTGATGATGTCCTGTTTTTCCTCATTTAAAGCTCTCATTTCAACTTTCAGTCATGCCAAAAAGTCAACAGGAAAAATCTACTTTATATAGAATCTAGAAGGTTTGTTTTGGCAGCCCCAAGAGACAGTTGTGTTTGTTTGAGGTTGAATGTAGGTAATTGATACATTAAAAAAAATATGCTCACTGCAAAACCTCACGATGTGGAGAAAACCTAATTTTCTTCCTGCTTTACAAATGAAATGGTAGACACCTAGACCAGGGAATCAAAAGCTGAACCTGCCTGTTTTCTTCAGCTCCTCCTGCCCATTCTTTTGGGCAAGTTTTTCACTTTTCTTTCATTAGTTTGCAACTTTTATTTGCAGATTGCCAGATTATACATGTGCACTTTGTTGTGTATTCAGGCACCTTTGCAAGAGGGAAATGGTGGTTTCTGGCCATCCAAATTAGGAACAGAAAGTGGCGTGAAAACCCCTGCACAGGGCACACTCATTATGCTAATCAAAATCCTGTGATTGGCTACAGTTTTGGATGCTGTTCTCCGTTGGTTAAATAATATATTCCCTGTTATGATTGGTTAGTTATGATTATCTGGCGGTCGCTACTTTGTATTAAGGAGCCACCACCGGGGGGACACTATATAAGTCTCACGAGTAAACAAGTGTGGGGCCAGACCAGATCTATACTTCCCTCTCCGTACAAATAGTCAGCAATGTGCTAGCCTGGGTCTCCTCCATTATGCTACACTCCAAATGTAGCTAGGCATTGCCTCCTTCCTTGGCACACTCCGGAGGGACAAAATACAATAAAGGGTCTAGTTACAAATTACATAGTCATACATCAGGAGGAGTGAGCAATCTTCTGTTTTTATGGGAATCTGGGGGTACACAGAAAGAACCTCCTCATAAAATAATGCGACATACAAAACGAGGCCAAGGCTCAAGGAACTCAGCGTCGACAACAGCTATGGCAACAACAGAGTCCTTATGGCCACAAAAAAGCAGGCGCAGGTGTTTCTAAACCCCCCCCCCCGCCAACTTGGGGGAAGGAGCACAGCACCTCGGCAGCGGCGGCAGCAGGGGCAGACCCCGGCAGTCCAATTGGCCCCGGGAGCAGCTGTAGTTGTAGAAGCAGTGGTGATGTTCTTCACGCTGGCCTCGCACCTTCCCAGGCTCCACGGGTGTGGGCAGTTGCCCTTGGGGGGTGGGCGAGCAAGGCATGCTCCAGCTCTGGCATTGGTGGCTCCGGGATCGGCCCTTTGAGTCCTCCCGGGTCCACAGGTGCGGGCAGTTGGTCTGTGGGGGACACAGGGCAAGCGGGGCATGCTCCAGCATTGGTGTCGGCAGCTCTAGCTTCAGCCCTATCAGTCCTCCCAGGCTTTGCAGGTGCGGGCAGTTGTCCTTGGGTGGTCACTGGGCAATCCATTAAAAACCAGCATGGGCTGCACTGGGTGGGCCAGTGTAGACAGGACCTGAGTGTTGCAGGACCAGAAGGGGCAATTTCACCCAACAAAATTCTGTTTCTAGTCCCATCTATAAAAATGCAGTTTCCATTGTCAAATGCAGTTTCCATTTCTCACTTATCTGTTGCTAGAGACAGTTTTCTGTGATTATTTCTGATGGTATTGGGGGTGTATGGAGGCTTTAATGTGGCTTCCCATGAGTGTAACACCTTTCACAATAGTGTCCTGCTAGCAGAAGTAGGGCAAGTTTTGTGGTGTGTCTCCTCTCCACCCCATTGTCTCCTTTCTTTCCTCCCAGCAGGAAAAGCCTTCATTGAATTAAAAAGAGGATTGCCAAACAGGGGTGTGCTGGACACCTTGGGAGGGCGGTGGACAGGAAGTAATGGGGGTACCTATCAGGGGGGGGGGGTTGAGGGGGAGAAATCCCATATATTCCCATTACCGCTGCCTGCCTCTGGGAGGCACTAGTCGCACCGGGATGAGTCCCTGTATCACTGTGGGCCAGCAAACCACTGTTGCCAAAGACACCTAAGGGTCTAAGCCAGAGTGCTAAATTATGTAGCCCTTAGGTCTGATCTATGAAAGCAGCCATTACGAGTTCCCGAATATTTTTGCTGCTGCATCAGGGTTTGTGGGGTGGTGGTGGAGTGATTTCCTTTTTAGCATATTAATTATTGATAAGCCTCTCAGAAGTGCATAATGCTGCTAACATGTTGTGTGTGTTATATGTGAGATGTTCCAAAGACAGAGATGGAAATTGATGCATGCAAAGACCAGCCTCATGGTGGCGGTAGTGGGAAATCTTTTATCTATTCCAGCTCTCGATTGTAACCTTTGTTCTTATATCAAACAATAAATTGCTTTCCCCAAATTGAAAGGAGTAAATATATTTAGAACAACTTGGCTGCTGGTAGAAGATGACTGCAAAGGCAAACTGATCCGTTCAGCTTTTTGGCTAGAATGCAATATCTTTAGATAAAATACTGCCTCCATCAAAGACAGAAGAGATTCTCACCTTATTTTAATTCCTGATTTCATTTGCCATAAGAGTGAGTTTAATATCTTTTTCAATCTTGCAACAGATTGAAAAAGGATGATATTTTAAGCAGAGTAGATGATCACACAGTGGTAGACACATTATTATTATTATTATTATTATTATTATTATTATTATTATTATTATTATTATTATTATTATTATTATTATTATTATTATTATTATTATTATTATTATTATTATTATTATTATTTTTATTATTATTATTATTTTGTTTGTTTGTTTGTTTGTTTGTTTGTTTGTTTGCATCCCACCATCAAACAGTGTTAGTGTGAAAAATATTTTTCTTCACAGTTTTACTGTAAACATAAGCATGAGGGTTGTTCATATATGGCAAAAGTGTTGGACAGGAAAGTTGCTGAATGTGTGTGAACCAAAGCCCTGCTCTGTTTTTGGTTTCTGCCACTCTTAGGAAACCTAACAAACAAAATGCTCCTCTATCCATTCTTGTAAAGCCATAAATAGGTTTTCTCAAGACTTCTCCTGTTCCTGCCAAATATTTGAGGATGGGGATCATCTGCTGAGTCCCAGGAATGGGCTGAAGCTGGATTGTTTGGAATGCATGGGCTACTCTCAAATTGTGGGAGTCCCTTCTCTAGACTTAAGCAAAAAGGGACCCAAAGATCTACCATATACAGGTAGTTGCCATTCTAAAGGCACTAAAGTTTCAGGGCTGCTAGGCTTCTGCTCACTAGACAAGGAGATTATCTCAGCATTTGGAAGCACTTGATTTTTTTTTTTTGTGTGAAGTGGCTTAAGAGCATTGGGACAAGTCTTCACTCATTTCCAGCAGACATCATG
This sequence comes from Bradypodion ventrale, assembly GCA_035047345.1. NCBI lineage: Eukaryota > Metazoa > Chordata > Lepidosauria > Squamata > Chamaeleonidae > Bradypodion > Bradypodion ventrale. Next base: position 416,635,145 of record JAWDJE010000001.1, read on the forward strand.
ATACTGGCTCAGCACAAAGGTGTTGTGCTTGCTTTTCTCTCAGCACTTGGCTGCTCCTTCTCCGTGACATCTTTAGTGTATGGGACCAAAGACAATGAACAGCCGAAAGGTTGGCTTAACACAGGTTTATTGCATGATGATCCAGGGGAACATGAGGTAATGGCGGATGGGTAGCTCAATATATACAGTGGCTATACATTTGAATGTGGCTCCTCGACAGTCTATTGGTTACTGTCCACGTGACGTCACAGACGGTCACGCCCTTCTTGTCCAGGTGTAGGTGATGGCGGGAATCTTCCCGCGCTGTTGTTTGCTGGTGAGTCTGGGCCAGGAGAGCTTGAACGCTCGCTATTGCCACCAGGTGGTCATTAGCTCGCGTCCTATTACAAGGGCTACAATTAAGCAGCTGCTGGTTATAATGTTACACAAGCATGGTTACATTGGATACACGTGAATGGATACATTGTAAAAGGTACAGTACAGAACACAACATCCCTCCCCCCTAGGATGGGACGAAGTCCCTCAGCCAAGATGGCTTATTGCAAACGCGTTTGGGCCGCGATGTGGGCTGACCTGCCCCAGGGGCGCTACTGCTTCCTCGTTCCCTGGTCCCTTGTCCTCAACAAAATAACAGGGGTGTCCCGCGGACACGCTGAACACCGGTGCGTCGTCCTCGCTGTCGTCAGCGATGCGGCCCACGCCGTCTCGCTTCCTCGTGGCCTGGGTGCCGTCCTTGGGTCTCGTCGCGCGGTCTCTCGAGCTCTTCCGGGCCTCGCGCCGTTTCCTGCAGACCTTGGCGATGTGCCTGCGGCGGCCGCAGTTGTGACACTCGGCCTTTCTGAAGGGACATTTGGCACGGTCGTGGTTCGCTCCGCAGCCGTCGCAACGCCGGCCTTCTTTCCGGATGTCCTCGTCGTCGCTGCTCTCCGCGGACGACTTCGAAACTCGCCGGGCCGCGTGAACCAAAACGTGCACCGAAGTCTCTGCCTTGCCCGTCTTTGGCCGCCAGTCCTGGAGCTCCTGGACCCCGGCCTTCGTAGCTTCCGCGGCTTGTGCCTCCTTCAGGACCTCCTGCAATGTGGGGGGTGGCTCGCGGTTCATCAATGTGCGCTGAGTTTCGGCATCGCTCAGGCCGCACAGCACGCAGTCTCTTAGTGTGATTTCTGCGTTCTCCCATTTGCATGAGCTGGCCGCCAGTCGCAGGGCCGCTGCGAAGTCGGCGACCGTCTCCCCAGGCGCTTGGACTCGCCTCCAAAACGTGCTCCGAGCGGGGAACATCGCCGTCGAGGGCCGGAAGTACTCATGCAGCATGTGCATGAGCTCTTTCACCTTGAATTCGCTCGCCCTCCTCGGCGCGATCAGGTCCACCAAGACCCTCTTGGTGTCTGGCCCCAGCATCCGGGTGAAGATGGCCCTTTTCTTTGCCTCATCCGTGACTTTGGATTCCACCAGGGCTCCCTGGAAGTCCATCTCGAAGATGTCCCAGTCTGCCGGTCTCCTGATTTCGAAACCGGCGCATGTCTTGGTCCCGTGGGCAGCCATATCCCACCTTCGTCGCCAATTTAGTGTATGGGACCAAAGACAATGAACAGCCGAAAGGTTGGCTTAACACAGGTTTATTGCATGATGATCCAGGGGAACATGAGGTAATGGCGGATGGGTAGCTCAATATATACAGTGGCTATACATTTGAATGTGGCTCCTCGACAGTCTATTGGTTACTGTCCGCATGACGTCACAGACGGTCACGCCCTTCTTGTCCAGGTGTAGGTGATGGCGGGAATCTTCCCGCGCTGTTGTTTGCTGGTGAGTCTGGGCCAGGAGAGCTTGAACGCTCGCTATTGCCAACAGGTGGTCATTAGCTCGCGTCCTATTACAAGGGCTACAATTAAGCAGCTGCTGGTTATAATGTTACACAAGCATGGTTACATTGGATACACGTGAATGGATACATTGTAAAAGGTACAGTACAGAACACAACAACATCACAAAGGTCCATTCCTTGACCTGGCAATCTTATCCCACTAGCAAGGGTCTTAAAACATGCGTCATTCAGACACTCTTTAGACTAGGTTATTTTAGAAACCATCTGCAAAGCTGCTATCTTGTATAATAACACCAGGCTGTTATTCACTATTTCATGGGCAAGCAGCTCAAGGTGATGGCTTTGGTCTTTGGAACCCTGTGTGACTTCCCTGGAACATTCATCCTCCGGAGGCTCTTTAAAAACTGAATGAAGTTTGACATTGGGCTTTTCACTGCCTGTTTAGCTATGGGATGCTTTCCTGAGCAAAAATCACCTCACACCTGCCTTAATGTAATTTCTGTGTTAGGTGACAACTTTTTTTTTAGTTTCCAGACCTTTCAATCAATCTTAGATTAAAGCTGTTTTAAGTCCATGATGTTAAAAACAGTAACACCTAGCGAGGCCAAAACAGTGAATACCTGGAACCTGGGTTTTTCGGTCATGGCCCCACACATCTGGAGCAAATTTCCAACTGAGGTCCACCAGAACAACAGAATTGTTGAAATCTGCTTACTATTAGTGCTGTCATCTGAGATATCCAGGGTTGTTTTAAATTTGTTTATACGTAAAAATGTTCATATAGGTTTAATTGTTCTGTGTTTTTTAAACAGTTTATATGTTTATATAAGTGCTATGGTAAAGTATAAAATTGAAATAATAAATAAATTATTCTCTGTATGCTTTGTTTGCTTTATTTCTATTGCTACTGAACTTTTTAAAACTTTTATTATTTTTATTTTTCATGAGTTATCCTGAAGACTTTGTTATAAGGCAGTTGAAAATACAGTAAATAAAACAAATGTTTATTCCTAATTTTTAAAAAATTAAGGCAGTATCTTGATATGTTAAGCTTTTTAAAAATGCTGCTTCATTTTATCATATATTATTTTTAATTAAATAGTGGAACCTACTCTAAGAGCTGATTTTGCTGTCAGTGTTACTTTATAATACAGTAAATTAATAAATCTGTTAAGTCTATGTGCACACTCATAGCATTTCTCTAAGATAATGTATGTTAAATCAAATTGAGGAGTAACCATTCTGCTCTGTTTTTGTGCACAATAATGCAATTTTCCATTGGAAAACATTTGACCTTGAATTTACTGTACTTGGATGGAAAGAAGTACTTACAGCATATATGCAACTCAGAGTTCACTATATTGAATTCAGTAGCACTTATTTCCAAGTAAATGAGTAAAGATCTCCCCTTGTATCCATGGGTGATACAATCTGAGACCTTCCACAGATACCTGAAACCACAGATAACAGTGAACTCTATATTTAACACAGCTACCTCAGCCATAGAAGTGGGGGAGGGATATCAAATTTCTCCATAATTCCACATGAGAGTTACTAAAATGTCTACCTCCATTCCTTGTAATCGTTACATTGCAGACAGTGGCCTTTAATAGCCAGCTCTGGCAATAGGCAATAAAAATATTTATATACTATGTATTCTAAGGAATTTTTTTTGTTAAATATATTTTGATTTTTAGAGTTTTTTGTTGAATATTTTTGGACCCTCAGATAACTAAAATTACAGATACTGAACTCACTCAGGTGAGTAACCTGTATATCATTGCAGCCTTAGTCCTATTTATGACTGTCCCAGGGCTTATATCTTAGCATACAGAATGCTACTGTTGAACTATTTATTTTGTTGATGCAAGTGGAATCAAGATCAGAAATTCTAGTTCCAAATGACTCACTACTGCAAAAACCTTACTAAAAATATTGTCATTAAATAAGGGAGGAAATAGGAGTAATTCCAGGGGTGTTTTTATAGCATAGTTTTAGTGTAGATATGTTTACAAGTTTCAGCCTTGTACAGTGTTGTGCATACTTAAAACTGGTAGCTTCAGTTTGACTACTCAAGTACAAAATGATAGGAAAACCAATCTCAAGTTCAAAATGGCTTCCTTGAGTGACAGAAGTCACCATATGTCTTTGTCTGACAATGGGAAAAATCACACTTTTGTCTCTGCATTGTCAGTAGAAATTGCCTAGCACACGAAGAACAGAGGAACTGCTTAAAATAGACTAAAAAAGTCAGTTAAAAAGGGAGTGATGGTTTTCTTGTATCATTCATTATTTCATATTTAATTCAGTGATAACCTCATTTTGAATTCCTGGAAGCATATCACAGATCTTCCATTTAAGCTGCTGAAGATCTGGGTACAGTTTAGAAAGAGTTCTGGCCACCTGGTCATTCTCTATGCAAATAGTCTGACTTGTTAGGAGATTCTTAGTAATATTTAGGTTAGGAAAGGCTGGACTTGCCAATGTGCCATGCTTGACAAAGAATGCAGGAAAGAGTGTGGGATCTCTATCATGTGTTGTTACATTGATATGATCATTTAAAAAATTACCTTCTACCTCTTCTTCTATAACCATTCAGCTAACCACAGATGCTTAATGATTCTAGGAAAAGGCAAGGGAGTGATCACATGGGAACTAAATTGCATTCTTGCACCACTTCGGAGTGCTCTATTTTCTAGCAATCACACAACCTATGGCAAATTGTGCTCCAGTTTGACTCTGATCTGTACACAAGCCGAGCCTTTTTGGTTAAGCTGAAAGTCTGCTATTTGGGGGCTGGGCTGCTGGAGAGATTTCATGACCGACAGAAGGATTACTTTAAGAGAGGCCACTACCATTAAAGAGATCCTTTCCAATTTGATTGGACCAGCATCCTTCCTGCTGCCTAATTATACCCTTAGTGAACATAACAATTCATTGCTGTAGCTATATATCTTACTAGCAATGGTACCCTTCTTTGACGGTTTTTTTGTGGGGGTCCCAGCAATCTAGCAGTTCAAAAGCAAGAAATTGCAAGTAGATAAATAGGTATCACTTCTGTGGGAAAGGTAACAACATTCCACGTGCTCCAGTCTATAGTTATGCCTGCCACATGAGCATGGAAACATCTGCAGATGCAGACAGCACTGGCTCTTTGGCTGTAAACAGAGATTAGCAGCACATCCTTGTCGGAGCAAGGGAGACCTTTATCTTTACCTATAAAGAGGGACGTTAACCATTGGACTCCGGCATATGCTCCCGCACCCATCCATAGTATCCCGTACCAAGCCACCTGCACTTGCCCTAACCCGGCCTGCAGAGAGCCGCAAGGTTCCCGTAGTCGGCAGTGGGGAAACAGCCCTATGAATGCAAACAAAGCAAAACAACTTCAATTCCCAACGTCCTCCGTGCTACGCTGCCACGCAGGTGGACGCAGTGCCTCACGGCCATGCAAAAAAAAAAAAAACCCACAAAAAACACGGCAAGACAACCACCGGCCTTCTTTCCAGGAGCAACGGGGAGAAGAGGGACTCCCTCTCCTCACACTACCCTGCCGAAGACATGGCAAGACCACCACCGGCCTCAAGTTAAGTTGAGCCGGGGTGGAAAAAAAACCAGCAGCAGGCAGCAGTTCGTCAGGGGAAGCACACTCCCTGGCGAATGACTGAATCCTGCCTTTCTACTACCCACACTGCTATTTCGAGAACTAGCACAAAACAGCGGTGGAGGTAATAGAAAAGCAACAGCCAGCAATCTGCAAGGAAGAGCACCACCCCTTACGGATTGTTGCGTGCCGATCTTCTAGTTAGGTAAACCAGAGGGAAAAGGATGCCCAGAGAAGAGAACTATTGTCAAGCAGATAGCTCTTCTCTGCCTCCTTTTCACCTGACCTACCTAACAAACCTTACCGGATGAAGAGAGAGCTGACTGCTGGCTCTTCCTTTTCCCCATCACTGCATTGAAACCAAATTTCGAAGCAGCAATGGAGAAAAGAGGAACCGACAGACAGGCCATTTTTCACACAACAAAACACAACAACAATAAATCCAAACAGTTAACCAAAATGCCAAACACCAAAATTAATAAAACACAAATAAATAAATAAATAAATAAAATAAACTCATTAAACAACAAAACAATAAACAACAAAATCAACAAAAAATACAATAAAAGCACACTAGAAACACCTATCTACAACACGAAAATACCTAACTCAAACAACAAAATAGCACAAAATTAAACAAATAAAGATGAAAGAAATAAAAAAAATAACAACCAGAAATAAACAAAACAATTAAACTCATCTAAAACCCAAAATAAAAACAAAAGAACAAGCAGAAACACTTTGGGGGGGGGGGTTTAAGTATAAACTCTACTTAACACCCCCCCAGCCTAACACCACAAAATCAAAACAAAACAAAACAAAACCCCAGAACAAAAATTCAAGAGAACTCACTAAACACATCCTCCCTCCACGCATTTGGAACAGAACTGAACAAACAACAAAGAAAGACTACTCTTAACCACAGCCCCACCTAGAGGCCGGAAGAGTAAAAACAGTCAAACAAATAATTAGTAAATAAACAAAGCAAAAGCAGTACACTTAACCACAGCCCCACCAAGAAGCTGGAAGAGTAAAAACAGTAAACAAATAATTATTTGTAAAAAAAAAAAAAGCAAAAGCAGTACCACAGCCACACCTAGAGGCCGGAAAAGTAAAAACAGTTTAAAAAATAATTAAACAAACCAAATAAATGATAAATAAATAAAAAAACACAAATTCAAATCACCACCACCGAAACCATCCCTAACAAAACAAAAACAAAAACAAACAAACCCAAAAAACTGCCCAGCAAGGCGAGGCACAAATATGCTAGCATGCTTTTAATAATAAAAGATCCACAACTTAAAATCAAGAGAATACAAGATCACCTGAACCTGTTTGAAAGAACAACAGGCCTAAGAATAAATTGGGATAAAACAGAGGCATTAGCATGTAACCTAACAGAGATAGAAACAAAAAAATTAATGGAAACTTATAAATTTAAAGTTAAGAAGCAGATGAAATATTTAGGTATTAACATTTCATCGGAAGTTAAAGATTTATATAGACTAAATTTTGAGAAGTTAAAAAAAGAAGTAAAGAGCCTAATAACGAATTTAAAGAAAGTGAAAATGTCATGGTTTGGCAGAATAACTATATGTAAAATGAAATTAACATCGAAACTCAATTTTCTGTGTGAAAATCTACCCATAAGAATATACCAACGAGAATTAAAGGAATGGCAAAATTTGGTAAATGAATACTGTAGTAATGGAAAAAGCCTACAGATAACTAAGTCTCTATGGTACATGAAACAGAAAGAAGGAGGGTTAAGTATACCGAATGTAAAGAACTACTACTATGCATTTCATATGAAAAGAATATTTAAAAAATTGACTCAGGTAAATATAGAAAGTACAGAACTAGACTGGCTGGAATATAGGAAGTTAAAGGGGGAACTCGTTTTAGGGAAAATATTGCAAAAGCAAAAAATCAACAATTTGTCGTTGAAAATTATATCCAATGTTTGGAAAACTTTAAAGAATAAAGTAGTGGTGAAGTGTTCTCCAATTATAGAGATAGTAGACATTAGTAATTGCCCGTTGCCTATAACAAGCCAAACAAGAGATATTTTGAATCAAAATAAAGTATTATTGTTAGTGGAGTGGTTTAATAAGTGTGGTAGTAACTACACAAGAGAAGAAATCTACAATAAGTTGAAATTAAATTGGTATCAAAAAATTCAAATGGAAAATTGGGACAGGGAAATGAGAGGAAAAGGTAATCTAGTGGAAGAGAGACCCCTAACAATATTTGAAGAACTGATTCATGGTGTGAGGAACAGGAAAAGAAATATACAAGGAGCAGTTGGTATAATTTATCAAAATCTAAATTTTAATAAGAGTTCACAGAATGCACTGAAACAAATATGGGAGGAAGATCTGGAAATTACCATTGATGGAAAAAAAATGGAGAGGAAAATGGTCTCAGAGAATCATGTGTTCGCTATCTATGAAGGAGAAGGAACATAATAGTAAGGTACTGTGGAGGTGTTACATGACCCCTGTAAGAGTTCAACAAATGAAAAAACATAACACAGACCAATTCTGGAGATGTAATCACCATCGAGGTACATTTATGCATATGTGGTGGGAGTGTTGTTAGACTCAAGCCTTTTGGCGATCAACAGAAATAGAACTAAGAAAGATACTAAGAACAGCAATTCATTTAAGCCTAAAATTAGCTATACTAGGCGAGGTTGATGACGTGACTTTAAACGGATGCGAGAAAGAACTTATGATAACACTCCTTTCAGTATCAAGGCAAATTATTGCTAAAAATAGAAAGAGAAACTAATATTTAATAAAGATAGATGGTATACCAATATATGGCAGCTAGCATTGAATGAGAAATTAACTATAGAAATGAAAATAAAAAGAGGTGAAAAAAATAAAAGTAGCTTTTGGGAAATATGGAAACCTTTTATTTCATACGCATTACCTGAAGAAAATAATGTTGGCCCTGGTCCTGAAGCACGTAAATTTTGGGAAAGATAGGAAGGAGGAAATGTATCACATATGATATTTGTAGATCCGATTGTATAGCACAGGTGAATTATCTCATACTCAAATATACTTTAAATGATTGAATAGAAGCAAGAAGTTAGTGTATTACCAAGAGTTTTGAGTTTTGGAGACTGTTTTTTTTTGTCTTTTCATTTATGTCATCATGTAATGTTTTCTTCCTCTCTTTTTGTATGTGAGTTAACTTTTTTAATCAACAATTTTTTTAAAAAAACACCCAAATATGCTAGTATCTATACCTATAAATCTAAGGGTTAACCGTTGGAACTTGCTATATGTTTCTGCACCCGTCCATCCTATCCCGTACTGAGCCTCCTGCACTCACCTGAACCCGGTCCACAGGTTACTGCAGGGTTGCGGAAGGCACCAGTGGGGCAAGAGCCCCACGAATGTGAAAAAAGGAAAATAACTTCAATTCCCAATGTCCTGTGCGCCGCGACTCAGCCAATCAGGCTGAGAGGCACGAGCAAAAAGAACATTGGCAAACGCAGTGCGGCCAATTAAAATCAAGCCACAGAAATAAAAACTGCCGCACAAACACAAACTAAAAATGCAAAACTCAAAGTCCCAGCGTCCTATGCGCTGTCAGCACACAGAACACTGAGAAAGCTGGCACACGAAAAATAAAATTAAAAAATGCAATGGGAGCACAAGTCCGCAGCAGGCGGATGCAGCGCCTCACAGCCTCACAAAACAAACACCCACAAAAAGCCACGGTGAGACCACCGCCGGCCTTCTTTCCTGGAGCAACGGGGAGAAGAGGGACTCCCTCTCCTCCATGCTACCCCACCAAAGACACGGCTAGAACACTGCTGGCCTCAAGGTACCTTGAACTGGGGTGGAAAAAAATCCAGCAGCAGGCAGCAGTTCGTCAGGGGAAGCACCCTCCCTGGCGAATGACTGTCCGCTGCCTTTGTACTTCCGACACCACTGTTTCGAGAACTAACATGAAACAGCAGTGGAGGTAATACAAAAGCAGCAGCCAGCAATCCGCAAGGAAGAGCACCACCCCTTATGGATCGCTGCCTGCCGATCTCCGGTTAGGTAAGCCAGGAGAAAAAGGAGACAGAGAGGAGAGAACCATTGTCAGGCAGATAGCTCTTCTCTGCCTCCAGGGGAAGAGCGGGTTGACTGCCGGCTCCTCCTTTTCCCCATTGCTGCATCAAAACCAAAATTCGAAGCAGCAATGGGGAAAATAGGAACCAACAGGCAGCCCATTCTTCACGCAAAAGTACACACCAACAACAAACAACAAAATTAATAAAAAATAATAAAACAAAAATAAATAATTAAATATTTTTAAAAAACCATTAATAAACAAAAAAAGTAAACCACAAAATCCACAAACAAAAACATCCACAATACCACAAAAGCACAGACAAAACACCTAACTACAACACAAAAATACCTAACTCTAACAACACAACAACCACAAATTACACAAATAAACACCAACAAAATAACAAAAATAAACACCAGAAATAAACAAACCAATTATACACATCTAAAACCAAACCAAACCAAAAAAGAACAAATGGAAACACCTCCCAGCCCACCACCACAAAATCAAAACAAAGAAAAATCCCAGAATAAATAAAACCAGAGAACTCACCAGCACATCCTCCCTCCACGAGACCAGAACAGAAATGAAGAAACAAAGACAACTTGCCGGAAGATGCCCCTCCTAGAGGCCAGGAGAGAAAAAACATGTGAAACAAAATCAAAACCAACAGTCCCACCTGCAGGCCGGAATATTAAAAACTAGTCAAAAACACAACAGCCCCACCTAGAGGCCACAAGAGTAAAAACAAGTAAAAGAATAACAATACATCAAAAGTTTACACAAATAACAAACATATGTTAAATAAATTTTTTTAAAAATTATAGCATCCTCTGTTGATTTTTAACTCAAACACCCCCCCCCCCCCAAAAGAAGCAAAACACAATTTATAACAGCCCGGCAACACCGGGCAACCTTTGCTAGTAGCTTATAAAAATTGAAGTCTTTTATTATATTTAACAGGGTTCATTTCCTCAAGTCTCAGACAGCAGAAGTAGGCATGAAACAGTTAAGAAAGCTGCTGCATGAGACTACATTGGTGGCTACTCTCAGAGATAGATGTACTCATGCTTATGACGCCAACAAGTGTATAAGAGAGGGTACAAAGAGACCTCTCTGTTGTAGACCACTGCCTTTCAGTGTTCGAGCACTTAATACATTTCTCAGCAAGTATATTGTGTCTTTCTTACTCCCGGGGTGAGTGCTCTAGCAACATTGCTGGTGTTCATCTCCTGCATAAAAGTGCCAAACATTATGTACTCTGCTGTTTCTTTTGGTGTGTCAAGACACAGATTGTGTCTTTCTGTCATTTCATTTGATCTGGAAGGTGCCCTGTACTGTTCCCCACAAACCCAGGGAGCTGTACATTGCAGGGCAAGAATATTGGGCAACCTGTTTCTATAGAAGCCCCTCTATCACTGTTGGCTTTTCCATTAATGAATCAGAAGTATGGCTGAAGCACTAAGCAAGATGCTGGTTCTGCAAGGTAGGTGGGAAGGGGGCAGTATTGCACTGCAGCAGGTTTTGTCAGGTTCTGCAGAACAGGGAGCGGAAATTCCCCCAGGCCACGCCCATTTGGTTGGCCACGCCCACCTCCATAGCCTATAATGCAGGGTGTTTGGCCATGCCCACATATTTGGCCCCACCCACAGATTTAGCCAGCCCACAGAGAAGATAATAATTTTTTTTGCAGTAAGCTTGTACTTACTGGATTTTGAAAATGGCTTGATTTTATTTTGCAGTTGGTCAGCTGGGAAGTAGCAGAGAGTTGTCAAGTTGTAAAAAAAGATTTACCTGTCAGAAGGCAGTCACAGTCAGAGTAAGAAATATCTTTGTGCCTTATTGCATGATCAGACTCCTGGTTCCGAAAAACCCCACACAAATTAATTCTCCAAAGCAGTTTGAAAAATCTGATCTTTCAGTTCCACATAGGTGCTTAACTGGTATGTAGTTGATCTACAGAATTCTTTATTTTAGAGCTAAATCATCTGTAATTTGGACAACAACCTTAGTAGCTCTTTCATAGTAACAGGTTTAAAGAAATTTGAAGGTGCTGAAATGCATCTGGAGGAATTACGAAAAGGAACTACTGTATGACAGAAAGATTGTCAGTATAATCCTCACACTTGATCTTGTCAACAGAGCTCATATTTGTTGTTCTGACCCAGCATGCTGTCCAAATCACCTTTTTGCTGTGGTTAAAAAAAATGTAAAGTGATTTTCATTATTTGTTGACTTATAATGCTATTTCTTTCCAAGTCAGAGGAGAAAATTGAAAACTAGACTGCTTTAAATGTCACAGTCCCAAATGAAAGATGTTGAAGGGATATTCCCCATGGAAGCATTCATTATGTTGGATGTGACATTTCAAGGCTTCTTCTTGGTTAGCATGTGGAGTGGATCATATGTATATGTATAAGTCATATATGTATATGTCATATATGATATTTCAGGCAGAGATGATCACACAGTGGTAGACACGTAATCACAATAGTGTGGTGCCATCAAACAGAGTGCTAGTGTAAAAAATATTTTTCTTCACAGTTTTACTGTAAACATAAGCATGAGGGATGTTCATATATGGCAAAAGAGTTGGGCAGGAAAGTTGCTGAATGTGTGTGAACCAAAGACCTGGCCTGTTGTTCGTTTCTGCCACTCCCTTAGGAAACCTGACAAAACAAAATGCTCCTCTATCCATTCTTGTAAAGCCATAAATGGGTTTTCTCAAGACTCCTGTTCCTGCCATATATTTGAGAATGGGGGTTGTCCGCTGAGTCCCAGGAGTGGTCTGAAGCTGGATTGTTTGGAATGCATGGGCTACTCTCAAATTGTGGGAGTCCCTTCTGTAGAGTTAAGCAAAAAGGGACCCAAACATCTACCATATAGGTGCCAATCTGAAGGCGCTGAAGTTTCAGGGCTGCTAGGCTTCTGCTCACTAGACAAGGAAATCATCTCGGCATTTGGAAGCATGATTTTTTTTGTATGTGAGGTGGCTTAAGAGCATTGGGGCAAGCCTTCACTCATTTCCAGCAGGCATCATGATACTGGCTCAATGCAAAGGTGTTTGCAGGTGTGTTGTGCTAGCTTTTCTTCCAACACTTGCCTGTCCCATCTCTGTGACATTGCAAAGATCTATTCCTTGATTTCAGGTGGGAACCTCCATAGTATATATGTATAAGTCATATATGCTATGGAGGTTCCACACACTTCTGGGCCCATGTAGATTTCACTTGGAGCTATATTGATTAATTAGCCCTAGTGCCTGTGTTACTGAGGTCAACACTAACTCCCTTTCACAGTGTGGGAATTCGTTCATAAGGTGCCACAAGCTAAAATATTAGGTCAAAATCACTTTATGGTGGCTTTTTCATTTCAAAAGGAACTCATGTATGATCCTCTAGGTTAGGTAAAGGTAAAGGTTTCCCTTGCTCGAAAGCCAGTCATATCTGACTCTGGCATTCAGTGCTCATCTCTGTTTCAAAGCCCAAGAGCCAGCATTGTCTGCTTCTGCAGACGTTTCCGTGGTCATGTGAGACAGAACGCTGTTGCCTTCCCATCGAAGTGGTCCCTATTTATCCTGCTAGGTTGGCAGGAGCTGGGACAAAGACGGGAGCTCATTCCATCCTGCAGTACTCGGGAATTGAACTGCTGATCTTCCGCCTCCCAGTCAGCATCCTTTATTGCAAAACCACAATGCTTTTTTCATACAATTTGTTATGAAGAATGAGTGTCCCAAGCAATTTTGTCTTCCATTTGTAACTCTTCTGCATTTCTGTCTATTCCTTGATCTATTTTTTTATTAGAAAAACCAGAGTGGGTGGGTGGGTGGGGGAGAGGATTAAATGGTTATAATGATGCCTTTCCTATCTACTAGTATACTAGATAGTTACTAGTCACTGCTAGGAACTATTCATCTGGAAGTACCTTAAGTTGCACTTAAATGTTTCAGGTTCTTCTGAATGAGCTGAGGAACAGTAACTTTTGGTCTTGATAGATTTGGGTATTGTTCCTGACAGATTTTTGTTTTGTTCATGACCAACAGAATGGAATGGGTCTCCTTGTACTATTTGCATAATTGAAATTAATATTCTTTAGGGGGTAAATTGTTTTTATGTATCTTAAGTCAGAACCAAGTTACAGCAACCTTAATATGGCTTTCAAAGTAAGCAAGATATCATATTTAAAGAGTGGTTTTACCAGTTCTACATTCCCACTGAGTTTCCATGGCCAAGCAGGTTTTGAACCCAAATTTCCTGAGTCCTAGTCCATCACTTTATCTGCTACACAAAAATGGGTATTTTGGGAATATAAGAACATAAGAACAGCCTTGCTGGAACAGGCCACAGCCCATCCAGTCCAGCATTCTGTCTCACACAGTGGCTCACCATTTCCTTCAGGGTATTCCCAAGCAGATGCCTTCACCTGCTTAGGATTCCCTAGAAATGATATTGAGAGATATCCTGCCTATCTCTCCAACCCGGAGGTTGTCCTTAAGTATCCATAATTATAGCCATTGATACTCTTGTCCTCCATGAACTTGTCTAATCCTTTCTTAAAGCTGTCAAGACTGACAGCTGTCACCACTTCTTCTGGCAGGGAGTTCCATAGACCAGTAATCCTCTGGGTGAAAAAGTACTTTCTCTTATTTGTTTGAGAACTAGTACCCAAAAGTTTCATGGAGTGTCCCCTAGTTCTAGTGTTATGCGATAGGGAAAACAGTTTTTCCTTATCTACTTTGTCCACACCGTGCATGATTTTATAAACTTCAATCAGGTCACCTCTTAGACGTCGTCGTTCAAGAGTGAAGAGGCCCAACCGTTGCAGCCTCAGATGGTAAGGAAGGTGTTCCAGTCCCCTAATCATTCTGGTTGCCCTCCTCTGCACTTTTTCCAGCTCCATAATATCCTTCTGGAGGTATGGCGACCAGAACTGTACACAGTATTCCAGATGGGGCCTCACCATAGATTTATAAAGAGGCAAAATGACACTTGCTGACTTATTTTCTATACCCTTCCTAATGATCCCTAGCATTGAGTTTGCTTTTTTCACTGCTGAGGCACACTGGGTTGACACCTTCATTGAGTTGTCCACCAGGACACCAAGGTCCCTTTCCTGGTTTGTCGCAGAGAGTTCAGACCCCATCAGTTTATAAATGTAATTGGGGTTCTTTGCCCCAACATGCATCACTCTGCACTTACTAATGTTGAAACTCATTTGCCACTGTTTTGCCCACTCCCCCAGTGTCGAGAGATCCCTCTGGAGCTCCTCACAATCTCTCACAGTTTTCACTACCCTGTATAATTTAGTGTCGTCAGCAAATTTGGCTACCTTGCTTTTTACTCCTACCTCTAGATCATTTATGAAGAGGTTGAAAAGCAGGGGTCCCAGTACTGAACCTTGGGGGACCCCACTCTTTACTTCCCTCCACTTGGAGAAGTGTCCATTTAGTGCTACCCTCTGTTTCCTGTCCCTTAGCCAGTTGCTGATCCAGGACAAGACCTGTCCCTTTATTCCATGACTGGTAAGTTTATTCAAGAGCCTTTGGTGTGGGACCTTGTCAAAAGCCTTCTGAAAGTCCAGATAAACAATGTCCACTGGATCCCCCTTATCCACATGCTTGTTGACACTCTCAAAAAATTCCAACAGATTAGTGAGGCATGATTTGCCCTTGCAAAAAGCCATGTTGGCTCTCCTTTAGCAGCGCCTTCTCTTCTATGTGCCTATTAATTCTATCTTTTAGGATGGTTTCCATCACTTTACCTGGGACACATGTCAAACTGACAGGTCGGTAATTTCCTGGATCACCCTGGATCCTTTTTTGAAAATTGGTGTTACAGTCGCTACCTTCCAGTCATCAGGCACAAAGCCTGATTTGAGGGAAAGATTATATATTTTGGCTAGGAGATCAGCAATTTCATCTTTAAGTTCCCTGAGAACTCGTGGATGGATGCCATCTGGTCCTGGTGATTTGTTAGTGTTTAGTTTAACAAGACATGCAAGGACCTCATCCCTGGTTATTTCTATCTGGCTTAATTCTTCGATTTCTCTCCCTACGAAGATAGGCTCTGTTTTGGGCATGTGGCCTCTGTCTTCTTCAGTGAATACTGAAGCAAAGAATTCATTGAGTCTCTCTGCAATCTCTGTTTCCTCTTTAATAACCCCTTGCCTTCCATTGTCATCTAATGGTCCAATGGCCTTCCTAGTTGGGTTCTTACTTCTAATGTACTTAAAGAAGTCTTTGTTATTTCTCTGAGTATTTTTAGCTATACGCTCCTCAAAGTCTTGCTTTGCTTTCCTGATTGTTGCCTTGCATTTGTTCTGCCAGAATTTATGTTTCTGCCTGCTGTCCTCATTCGGACAAGCCTTCCATCTTCTAAATGAGCTTTTCTTGCTCTTGATCACTTCCTGAACAGCTCCTGTAAGCCACATTGGAGTCCTCTTGGACCTGGCAGTGCCCTTTTTCCTTTTGGGTATGCATTCCAATTGAGCCTCTGTTATTGTTTTTGTAAACAGCCTCCATGCCTCTTGGAGTGTTTGGACTCTCTCAATTTTCCCTTTCAGCTTCTTTTTTACTAGTTTCCTCATCTTTGGGAAATTTCTTTTTTGAAAATTTAAGGTCTCTGTGTTAGATTTTATCAGTGACTTGCGGTCTATGATCAAGTTAAACATAATTGAGTTGTGGTCACTGTTCCCCATTGGATCAGTCACATTAACATCTTGCACCAGATCCTGAGTATTACTCAGGATCAAGTCAAGGATTCTTGTACCTCTAGTTGGGTCTTCAACCATCTGTCCCAGGGAACAATCATTGAGCATATCTAGGAACTTTATCTCTTTATCATGTGCTGAACAACAGTTCACCCAGTCAATGTGAGGGTAATTGAAGTCCCCCATTATAACCAGGCTTCCCTTCTTGGATGCCTCCTTTACAACATTCTCCAACTGCCAGTCTCCCTCAAGAGTTTGGGTCGGAGGCCAATAGTATATGCCTACTGTTAGACCATCCTTGTGGCCTGGTACTCTTACCCACAGAGCTTCTAATGGTGACTCCAAATCACCTAGATATTCCAATTCATACGATTTTATCACTTCTTTGACATACAAGGCCACACCACCTCCCATTTGCCCCTTCCTATCCTTCCTGTACAGTTTGTAGCCTGGGATAACTGTATCCCATTGGTTATCATCCGTCCACCAAGTTTCAGTGATACCAATAATATCAATATTCTTATCTATTGCTAAGTATTCCAGCTCCCCTATTTTGTTCCGGAGGCTTCTGGCATTTGTATACAAGCATTTATATATGCTTTTCTGACACAGTCTTTTGTGTCCAGTTGCATTGTTAGACTGCCTCTTGCATCCTTCTGCTAGAATGCTAGTGACTAGCTCCTCGCTCTGCTCAGTAATTTTTGCATCCTCCTCACTACTCAAGTACACACTTTCCCGAACCGGATGCTGCCCAGCTCCTGTCGGCTTCCCCCCAGTTATCAGTTTAAAAGCTGCTCTGCAGCCTTTTTGATGTTGAGTGCCAGCAATCTGGTCCCATCATGGTTCAAATGCAACCCATCCCTCCTGAAGAGATTTGGCTTGTCCCAAAATGTTCTCCAGTTCCTGACAAATCTGAAACCCTCCTCTCGACACCACCGCCTCATCCATGCATTGAGGCTTCTGAGCTCTGCCTGCCTGGTAGGTCCTGCGCGAGGGACAGGCAGCACTTCTGAAAATGCTACCTTGGAAGTCCGGGACTTCAATCTTCTTCCTAACAACCTGAATTTGGCTTCCAGGACAGACCGCTTGGCCTTCCCAACATCATTAGTACCAACGTGTACCATGACAACTGGCTCGTTCCCAGTTCTCTCTAACAATCTATCTAGATTTCTTGTGATGTCTGCAACTTTTGCACCTGGCAGGCAAGTCACCATACGGTTATCATGTGCATCACAAATCCATTTCTCTGTATTTCTAATTATTGAATCGCCTAGTACAAGGAGCCTCTCTCCTGCAATCTGTTCATCTACATGCACCTCATCAACCATATTAAGGGAGAGAACCTCAGTTTGTTCCTGTTGTTTATCTTCCTGGATCTCATCAAGTGTGATGAAAGAGAGATCATCAGGTGGAACCAGTTGTTCCTCTGTGTGTTCCTCATCAGGTGTGATGAGGGAAAGAGCCTCAAATTTATTCTGTAATTTCAGACTCTCAGAGTGATCCCCTACTCTTCTCCTCCTTTGAGTCACATTCCTCGAAACATCTCCCTCCTGAGTTAGTGAAGGGCCTTCTCCCTCAGAACTGTGCCCTGTCTCTTCTTTGTCCAGCATAGTCTGTTCCGCTCTGTCCAAGAACAGCTCAAGCTCCTTAATTTGTTGATGGTTATATATGCCGGCCTCTAGCTGCTGTACCTTCTCTTCTAGTAGTGCAACCAGCTTGCACTTGCTGCAAGTGTAGTTCTCCATATGCTTTGGCAAGAACACAAACATGGCACAAGTATTGCAGGTAACTACAACTGTTCCCTCAGAATCCATTTTAAAAAGTGCAGTATTCTGGTTTACTACCTTTCTAC
Organism: Bradypodion ventrale; assembly: GCA_035047345.1. Classification (NCBI taxonomy): domain Eukaryota; kingdom Metazoa; phylum Chordata; class Lepidosauria; order Squamata; family Chamaeleonidae; genus Bradypodion; species Bradypodion ventrale. The sequence goes on from JAWDJE010000001.1 coordinate 416,653,217, forward strand.
CTAGTAAGACTATATTCTTCCTTTGTGACTAGTTTTCAATCTCGCACGCCGTTAGGTGCACGGGCCTCTAAAGCAGCTCTACTCCAACTGCAAAACTTACCAGTGCTCACTTCCTTTGTTTGGCTCTCCTCAGCAGCAGCTCTGCTTAAGAGCACATGCAGAGTCAAAAGGGCTGACCCTGAAAGAGCTCAGAGCTTTTAAAGGCTAGTGTGGCTCCGCCCCTATGAGTCACAGTTCGGGGAAGGGCCTGGTGTGGCTCTGCCCCCTGCTTCTGGAAGCTTCAAACTGCTTCCTCTGTTTGAATAGAGGTGGCTCTCAGCAGTTTAAATTATCAATTTCAATTAGTGGATGCCTCTAAAGCAGCTCTACTCCAACTGCAAAACTTACCAGTGCTCACTTCCTTTGTTTGGCTCTCCTCAGCAGCAGCTCTGCTTAAGAGCACATGCAGAGTCAAAAGGGCTGGCCCTGAAAGAGCTCAGAGCTTTTAAAGGCTAGTGTGGCTCCGCCCCTATGAGTCACAGTTTGGGGAAGGGCCTGGTGTGACTCTGCCCCCTGCTTCTGGAAGCTTCAAACTGCTTCCTCTGTTGGAACAGAGGTGGCTCTCAGCAGTTTAAATTATCAATTTCAATTAGTGGATGCCTCTAAAGCAGCTCTACTCCAACTGCAAAACTTACCAGTGCTCACTTCCTTTGTTTGGCTCTCCTCAGCAGCAGCTCTGCTTAAGAGCACATGCAGAGTCAAAAGGGCTGACCCTGAAAGAGCTCAGAGCTTTTAAAGGCTAGTGTGGCTCCGCCCCTATGAGTCACAGTTCGGGGAAGGGCCTGTTTAAATTATCAATTTCAATTAGTGGATGCCTCTAAAGCAGCTCTACTCCAACTGCAAAACTTACCAGTGCTCACTTCCTTTGTTTGGCTCTCCTCAGCAGCAGCTCTGCTTAAGAGCACATGCAGAGTCATGATGACCCAATAAAAGTCACGGCTTTAAATTGGAGAAGAATGGAGAAAGGTTGTCACTCTATTGATAAATACCTTTATGGTAGTTTCCTGTAGCAAAAATAACAAAGTCTTGTTACTGCTTAAAGATTAATACCAAAGCCCATTTTCTCAAATGAGTGATGTCTTCTAAGTGACAGGTGTAACTAGTTGTCAGGTGATGGTGGTGAATTGCAAACATTGAAGTCAGTTAAAAAGGAAAGACAGGCAGTAGATACAGTGATAGTAACACTGAACCTCAGCAGTGGCTTTTCCCAAAACAATTTTGATAATGTGAATATCCTGACATTTTGTAAGCTTTTACAGAGTGGGATTAGGAGTGTTATTCCAGTTTAGTCCATATCCAAATCCAAACTTTATAGAACTGAAGGTCTTCGAAATTGTAGCTCAGTAATTTCACACTGAGGCCTCTCTTTGAAACTCTTTTGTTCAAGAACAGCCACTCTTCCCCATTAGAATAATTGCCTGATGTCTCCATTCCCAGGGGTTGTTGCTCCTTGCTCCTGGTCTGAAATTGATCCTCTGATTTGCATTGATTTCCTCATCTCCGAGTTCTGTCAATAAGAAATGCATCATATAACCTGTGATGCATAGCTAGACATTAAAGATATTCTTTCTCTCTCTAACACTCTTAATACATTTGGGTGTTTAATTCCAAGCTTGACATTAAATTTAATATGTTCAGTAATTCCTTTAGAAAAGGTTCCTGATGAAAAGGTTTTGCACTGCTATTTCTAGTCTCCTTCTGAAAATGTTGTTATGTTGCTGCTTAGCTCAAGCATTAAATCTGTAATGGCTTGTAAAAGGCAGTGGCCAAACACACTGTGACATTCCCAGTGCTTAAAATTCAAAGTTCTTTCTCCTTTAAACAGGGAATTTCTATTTGTAAACAAATGACCGGCTTGTATGTTAATGAGATGAGGCGCTTGGGAGTGTTTTTCTGTCTGACATGGCTAATGGATACACTGGATGCAGTCGTCTCTCTCATTCTTTTGATTTTGCAAGACCCTAAATGCTCTTTCAAAATCACCCAAGGAATTTCTAAATCTCCAGTAAGCACTACATTTACTCCTTGAATAGCTGGTTTACACACAGTTTTTCAGCATGATTGCATCTCAGATCTGGCCCAGGCATCTGGTGCAGAGACTCACTCTTTTGATCCTCAAAGTAATATTCTCTAGTCACTTTTCATAAAGACAAGAGGGGAAAAAACTATTCAACTTGCAAAAACTAAATATGGACAGATAAAATCCAAATCTTTATTGAAGAGATTTTACCCTCTTGTTTATCGAGTATATCTGACTTGATCTCTCTGGGCCTAAATATTTTCAGACTTGCCCCGATACAGAACTCATGTGGCTTGGGGGTGCTAATTTACTGTTGAACTGAATTTAGTATACCACCATGTTTTGTTTAAATGAAATTTCCACAGAAGTTGTAGATGTGCTTTAGCACTCATGAGGTTTGGTGGATCTCACCTTTTTTAACCAAAGAGAAATCAGTTGTAAACCTCTTGAAGCTTTGATCACTCAGGGTTATGAGTTTGGTGCACTTGCCCAAGCATAATATTTTCTGATTCTGGACAGTACAGCCAATGTCTATCAAACTAGAAGACTTTAAAACAAAAATCAGAATGTTTCTGTTCCATTTATCTTAATTCCAAATGCAATTAATAAAGAAGCATTAAAAACAAACATGAAATAATTAAGGCCAAGATAATAAAGGCTACAGTGATCAAAACCATATGCTCTTAAAAGCAATAAAATACAGCATCAATCATTACCTCTTCTCTAGTAGCCCATCCCAATTCTGGTTAAACATCCATGTTTTTGGTGCTTACTTAATGGTTAACTGATGACCTCTCATTTCATATTCTTTCTTTCCACAGTTATAGCAGCATCTTTCTGGTGATGGCCAAGGACCACACAACTTGCCTAAGTCAGGTATGTCAGGTCAAAGTAACCACAACCCAACATAAGAACTTCTAAGTCAAAAGGTTGAAGAGAAGTCTGCCAAATTAGCTGAAATATATAATGCATTTAACACAAAATGCTGTTTCAAAGATGGGAATTGCCCAGCTACACATGACTTCACTATCGCAGAAATCTTTTAAGAAATAACCTTTGTATGGAAGTGAAGGCAAGAAAGTTGCATAGGCCTCTTGTGGGAAGAAAAATGTTAATCTAGAGGAAGCAGGCTGTAGCCAGGATTCTAGATTTGGGAGGGCTGGGGAAAAATATTCAGGAGGGGCAAAAAAAAATCAGGGGGGTGCAACAATGTCACACTTACATATATAACATTGGCATCGCTGGGTGCGGTGGGGGGACTGTTAGCTCAGGAGGGTTTCACCACCTGGCTACGGCCCTGAGGGGAGATATTACAGCTACTAATGAACTCCTATATCAAATCCTACCCCATCTTCAAAGAGTTACATACATTTAATAAAATAAAAAATACAAAATAAACGAAGCAGTAGACTTTTGTCTACTTTGCACCAAGTATTCTTACTAGAGTCAGGTGAGAAGGCAGGTGTTGAAAAAGCTCACTTGGGGAGGTTTGTACAGGAGCAGTTGGGGAAACAAATCTGGAAGAGGAAGGGAACAATCAACATTATTTATATAGTAATAGGCATGAGGGGCAGCTGATATTTCTTAGGCAAAAGAGGGAGCCTAAGGGTGGCACAATTTCCAGGAGTGCAGGTATTAGCTGTGTAAGCCTGTTGCAGCAAGAGCAATAGTCATATGGCTCCTTAAAGAATAGCAAGCTTTCCATTGGATATGGCCTATTTCTTCAACCATAAGGCGTATTATTGCAGGTGCTTTAGGGTTTTTAAAGGCAAGAAAAAATACAATTTTGTGGTTTTAAAATGTAGATTTCAAATTGGCAGTCTGACACCACTGTATCCTTCTGGATGTGCATGCCTTTTCTGCCTTTCATGACCCATATATCAGAGCTGAGGGGCGATCATGATAGCTAAGAGTTGGAACTCCTCAGTTGTTGGTTTTTTTTTTTTGCATTTCCTTCTTGTTTTTTAACTTGTCTGTCAGCAATAGGTGTTTTGCCACTGGCATTTTTAAAATGTGGGGTGTTATTTTTATTCTTGCTGATATTAATAATTTATTCTATTTGTTTACATTTTTATTGTAAAGATTTCCTTCTTTTTTAATATGTTGTACACTACCCAGAGTGGGAAAATATCCCAGATGGGTGGGATAGAAATGCAATAAATAAAATAAATAAATATTTGGGTTTTGTGTGTGTGTTTAAATTGCCTTCATGCTCGGCAATGAACAGATGTTTCTTTTGCTGTTGAATATGATTGTTTGATTATGTTTGGAACTGACAGTGGAGTCAGTGAAGTGAGATCTCCCTTCCCCAGTCAGAAATTGCTATCAGGGTGATGGACTGGGTCAAAAATGAATCTATATGTGTCAATGAACGGTCAGCTGTCAGCCTCAATTCCAGTCTTTCCATTAACATCTGCAGTGCTGGGATGTGGGATATTATTTTAAAAACATCATTATAAAGCTATTCAGCATAAGCAAGCTTCTTGGAAATATTAAAATCCTGTGTCTTGTACCTTCTGTAAAACCAGTCCTATTCTAAATGGGAACATTAAAGAGAGGGAGATCATGAACATTTAATTTTACATAGTGAAAGCATTTTTGTTCTTACTTTAAAGCCTTTTAAGAAACTGGAATAAAGTCTTTGGAGGAGTGAAAGAAAATGCAAGGCAGTAATTTACAGATTAAATTACTCCACACAGCTTTATGTCATCCTTGTTAAAATGATTCTGCCCAGGCTTACTTTTATTTAAAAGAAAATAGCGAAGCATTGAAGCTTTCAGTTCCAACCACCCATAGAAAGAGACAGTAACTCAGTTGTCGAGCTTTTTTTTATGCTGTTCCCATAAATTCAGACAACTTGTATTTTTTCTCTATTTACAAATAGCTTTTCATTCATGCCTGCTCAGGAAGAACGAACACCCATGGAAAGCACAAATGGGCCAAATTGTGGGCAAGTTTGCCAGCTGTCAGCAATTGGTCAGGTTTCTTTCCCAATATAGATCTTCGTGGGTTACAGAGAGTTTTGTTATGTTTTGTTTTATAAGTTTAATTGTGGGTATAGTTGTTAGAGAATTTCTGATGGTTCAGTCCAATAACTCCATAAGATTAGCTGCATTTTAAAAGTCTTTATTTCCATGACCACATGGTGGTCAGTGATGGTCAGTAGGGTCAGCAAGGGAAGAGTGGAAAGGGAAAGGTTGGGGTCCTTTAATAGGGTTAGGTGAGGTCAGGATGATGTCACTTAGGCAATGCATAATGGTACATGTAGTTCATGGTAGTTTGATATTACATTTGACAAAACCCCTTCTAATATCACACACAATGAACATGTCATATATGAGAACACTTTTACCCCTTCAGGCCTAATCTTTCGAACAAGTAGCTATGTTGTGATAGTGGGAGTGATTTGGTCAGTATGTCTGCAATCTGTTCCTTGGTGTCACAGTGGACCAGGTCTATGAATCCTTTCTCTACCATCTCTCTCACATGTTCGTATTTGATATCTATATGCCTAGATTTTCACCCCACGGATTCAGCCCTTGAAATATCTATGGTTGCCTGATTATCTTCATGGATAATGATGGGGAGGTTGGGTTCCCCCCATATAGTGGAGATTAGTTTTTGGAAGTAGACAAGGTCGTTTGCCACATTTGACACACAGACGTATTCCGCTTCTGCAGTGGATGTGGAGACTAGGCTCTGTTTGCTGGTGTGCCAGTGTATGGGGCAATTGTTCAGAAGTACCAGGTACCCCGACATGCTTCTCCTAGTCTTTACGGCCTCGGCCCAGTCCGCATAACATGGAAGTTTGACTTTATCGGGTAACTGAGGAGTAAGTAGCAACCTTGCGTCCATGGTGCCCTTGAGGTATCTTAGGAGTCTCTTGATTGCCATCCAGTGATGGACCTTCAGGGCGCTTGAATGTCTGGAGAGAAGGTTCACCATCAGGGTGATGTCCGGTCTCGTCCAGTAGCAATGTACAACAGTGCAACAGTTAGCAATGTACAACAGTGACCCTATGATTGATCTGTAGAGGTTATTATCTTCAAAAGGTTCTGCTTTGTCATGGGCGGTTTTGAGGAAATCTGTACTCATGGGTGTTTTGCAGGGATGTGCATCCAACATATTGCACCTTTCAAGCAACTCAAATCCATTCTGTATTCTGGCAATCTGTACCCCTAGGTACTTAACTACTTCTCCCATGCATTTTAGGGAGAATTGTTTCTGTAGGTCTTGGGCGAAGTTGTCACATTTGGACTTGTCTCTCCCAAAATATAGTAGATTGCCAATGTAGACTAATAATTTTTCTACCTCCCCTTGTGTTTTCCTTATGAATACACACCTGTTGGCCTTGGTGGCGAAGAAACCTAACTGTCCCAATGTTCTGGACATTCATACCACCTTTTACCGGACTGTTTGAGTCCATATAAACTTTTGTTGAGTAACCAGGTTTCTCCTTCACTACGTCCGAAACCGGGTGGTGCCTTGACATATATCTCCTTGTCTAGTGGAGTGTGTAGATAGGCGGTTTGTATGTCGAACTGATACGCTTGTTCACCCAGTACAGATGCCATCACTAAAGCAGCCCTGACGCTTTCTGGCTTCACCGTTGGGGAGTATGTGTCATCGTAGTCGTCCGGGTACCTCTGGGAGAAACCCTGTGCTACCAACCTGGCCTTGTACAGCTTCTGGTTGTTCTCCAGGTGTTTGATTTTGAAGACCCACCTTGTCCCCACTGTCTTCTGGCCTTCCGGGACTCATGTGGGGGTGTATACCTTGAGAGCCTTGAGGCTCTCCATTTCCTTTTCCATGGCTTTCCTCCATTTGTCTTGCTCGTCTTGTGGCAACTTGGCTATATCATTGTAACCGATGGGTGCCTCGGGACAGAAATCTATGTACATTATGAAGTCCTCCAATTCCTTGGGGGTTCTATTTTTGGTTGACCTTGTTGACTTCCTGGGCCTAAACTCTGATGGTCCTGGTGGTTCGCTGTCCCCAGTGTCTACTGCATCCTAGTCTGCCTGCTGCCCCTTGGTCTGGTCATGTGAGTCGCCACCTGATCCATCTTGTCCTGGTTTGGGGCATGGTGCCCCGGTTCCCTCCTGGTTGGCCCCTTTGTTCAAGATTTCATTTGCGTGTATCTTGCTCCAGTTGGCATGTTCATGGAAGGTGGCCGACCTGGACACCCCTATCTTCAGGTTGTGGTCCAGAAACCGATATGCCTTTGAGCCCAGTTTGTACCCCAGAAACCTCAATCTTCTCGATACCTTGTCACCTTTCCTTCTCAACTGTTTGGGTATGTGTACATCAGCAAGTACACCAAAGACATGGAGGTGAGACAATTTGGGTTTCCAGTTGTACATGGCTTCGTAGGGCGTTTTCCCTATGACGCTGGACCACAGTCTGTTCAGTGTGTAGTTTGAGTACAGCAGTGCCTCCCCCCAATATGAGAAGCTCAGACCTGCATCTTCAATGGCGCATCTGATCATGGTCTGTAGCACTCCATTTCTTTGTTCGGCAACTCTGTTTTGGAATGCGGAGAATGGTGCAGTCTTGTAATGTATCATTCCCCTCTCAATTGTCCAGTCCTCAAATTCCTTGGACAGAAATTCCGAGCCTTGGTCAGTCATCAGCTTCTTCACTTCAGTATTGTGTTGAGTTTGTACTCTCTTGTAGAACTCCTTGAATTTGACAAAAGCCTCATCCTTGCTTTTGAGGGTGTAAACAAAACTGTACCTACTGAAGTCATCAACTATTGTCAGAAAGAACCTTTTCTGGCCTAGGGAGCTCTTGAGTGGCCCGACTAAGTTGAGATGCACTAGTTGGAACGGGTGGTCTGACCTCCTTGTGGATGTTTTCGGTCATGGGTCAACCTTGGATTTGGAGCTTTTGCATACGGAGCACTCCAGGTAATTCTCACAGTTCCTGACCTTTAGTCCTACTGAACATTTCAACATTTTCTTGATTATTGGAAAACCTATGTGTCCCAGCTTCCTATGTAAGAGGTATGCATATTCATCGTGCATTGGTTTTTCTATAGTGATACAGGGTGTCTTCTCTTTTGCGTTTGGGGCTCCTTCATTTTCAGTGATGCTGGGCATCTTCTCTGTGCTCATGACCCCTTCATTTTCAGTGGAGCTGTGGGAATTGCTCTCTTCCCCTTCTGGGAGTGTGTCCTGAGGTTCCTCAATGGCACTAGGTCCATCTCCTCTGGGCTCTCGGGTGTATTCTGATGCCCCTTCGTGGTCATCATTGCTGAGTAGGCTAATCATGGTTGGTCTGTCATTTTCTTCCCTGGATAGGAAATACGGCAGACCCCCAATGATTTCCATGCTTCCTACTCTTTCTCCCCTTCTGTTGATGGTGACTCTCCCTTCCTCGAAGGTTATCAGTAGACCTAGTTCCTTGGAGAGTTTGGTGGCAGCTAACACATTGTAAGGAATTCCTGGGATGTAAAGGACATTCTCAACTTCCCCTCTCTCTGGGATGTGAACAGTCCCCCTCCTGGCCACGTTGGCATACTCTTGGTTGGCAACCTTGACCCTAAATGAGTCCTTAGTGAACAAGATGAACATCTCTCGATAGCATGATGTGTGGGTGGTGGCACCTGAATCTATTAACCAGCATCGCTTGCACTCGGTTGCATGTTCATTTGTCTTGTTGTGCCTGACTCTGTTTATGGAGTCCGGTTTGTCTCTGTCTGACCCTCCATGTGTATTGGGTTTCCCTCCAGGGCTGGGTGACCTCCATCGCCTTGAGTCCCCATCCCTATCACTCCCGTGTCTACGGGGGGCCCTGTCCTGTGATTCATACCTTGGCTTTGGTGCATCCCCTCGTTGTGCCTTGTCGTGTGAGTAAGTGTGCCCTGTGGCTCTTCTTTCCTTGATGGGCTTGGGGCAGTCCCTCCTAAGGTGCCTGCTAGACCTGCAGTTGTAACACCCAGGTGGCGAACCTGCTCTTTCAGTGAAGCTGACCTTCTTGGGTGGCCTTCCTTCCTTGCGTGTGCGGGCCCTATCACTTCTAAGGTTGTCCTCAGATATAAGCTTTCTAGTTAAGAGTTCAAGGGTGACACTGTCACTGTCAATGTTATGTAGTTGGTCAGGAAGTTGTCCCAACTTGAGTCAAGAGACTTGTAAATGACGCTGGCCAAAGCCTGCTCTGTGACATTTTCCCCTCTCCTTATGAGGTCGGACCTCATGTTGCTCAATTTCATCAGGTGTTCACTCATGGGGTCCCCTCACTGAGCTTAGAGGCGTACAACTGTCTTAACAGCAAGCAGACCGTACTTCTGTTCCCACAATAAAACATATCACATAACCTCCCCCACACCTCAGAGATGGTCGATCCGTGATGAATGTGGCTAAAAATAGCCGGATCAATGGACCCCAACAACAGGCTTAATACCTTGTGATGCAGCTTGTCCACCTCTAGTGACCATGGCTTTTTGGTGGGTTCTGGATCAGGTATTGTGCCCCCTCCCTCATTAGGATTACCTGAAATTGTTGGGTCCAGTCTAAAATATTCTTTCCAGTCACACAAAGCACTGGAAAATGGTTTGGCAGTGAACTCTGCTGTCCGGTGTTGCCGTTGTCTGTGCTGTTTTCGTGCCCTGGTCTGTCTTGGAATGGGCAGTATGGAGCTGGTATGCAGTCTGTTAGTTTTAAAGTTTCCACCTGCCCTTTTTTCTTGGACCTGTAGGAGGAGCTCGTCTTTTTCTCTGATTTATTTCTGTCAGATGCTTCTTGTCTTTCTCCCTCTTTGCCAGAGGGGGAGCTCATTGTCTGATCTCTGTCTTCTTCCTCTTCTAAGCTGTAGGGGGAGCTATCAGATGATGTCTGCAGCTGCGCAAACTTCATTCTGCGCCGGTCGTGGTGGTGGGAGGACCTCTGCTTTGGTGCTCCTGCCTCTCCGGATCAGGGCCTTGCTGGAGGGTCTGCTTCCTCGTCGCTGGAAGCGGATGATTCACAGTTGCACCTAATAAGGAAGTACAGCAATATATGCGCAGCAGATTTTTCAGTCACATTTTTGAATCTAAAAAGTATTGATGTTGTTGTTGGCATTCGTCGTCGGAGGGCTGCATCGCTGGAGCCGAGCTGCTTGGAAACAGAGTCCAGACAGAGGCTCTGCTTTGGCTTCCAGATCCGCTTCACTCCAGGATGAGTCGCGGTGAGTCCTTGCCTTCCGTTCCTTGTGGGCGTGCGTCTCCCAGTGGGTGTTTGGCTTTTCCCCATGGGCGCAGGCGTGTAGTTCCCAGTAGGCATTCTTGTGTGTCTCCCAATGGGTGGTCGACCTCCCCCCTTGAGAGCACGATTCCTGGAGGGCATTCTCAGTGTTGCGTCCCTCCAGCTGGTGTTCGTGTTTTCTTCAGTGCCTTATTGGGGAGGAAGGCTTGGCCCCCCAATGGAGGCATCCATGCTCCCAGTTCATGAGGCGCCCTCCCTGGGCATCCACTGTGGGCTTGGAGACCCCTCAGTCCTTGGGAAAAGAGGGGCACATTCACCCATGGCCCTAGGGTTGGGTGATGGGTTCCCTCCTGTGGTTTTGGGGCTGCGTCCCTTTTTCTAGTGCCCTGTTCCCTCGAGTGGTCATTTGGCCCTTTGTCTATGGTCGGATTGTCTGGTTTTCCCACCTCTGGGTTTGAATCTAGGGCCGCTGCTTGCAATTGGTCGGCCATGTTGATTCGAAACCAGCATGGTAGTGGTTCCTGCCATGGAGGTTTCCAGGGTAGAGCTTACCACGCTTTCGATGGGGGATCCATTCTCATTCTGCATCAGGTCCAGTAATTCTGCCACGGAAATTGTCTGGCCCCTCGCCCACCCAATGTCTTCGATCGGTACTGTTACCGTGATCGTGCCGCTCCGGTTGGTGGGTGCCTCCGGGGATTCGGCCTCTGGCTGGACATCTGGGTTTGTTTCAGCAGTGGTCTGGTCTGGGCTCCCCTCTGTTGCTGGATCCGTTTCTCCGGTGACCCCTCTGGGTGCATCGGGCCGTTGGTTAGTCCTCGGCGGGCTGGCTTTCGCCATTTTGCTCTGGGTCTTCCTTTTTGTCATTTTAATTAATGGACTTAATTAATTTGGAACCATCCTCTGCTACCACTTGTTAGAGAATTTCTGATGGTTTGGTCCAATAACTCCACAAGTCATTAGCTGTATTTTAAAAGTATTTATTTCCACTGACCACATGGCGGTCAGTGATGGTCAGTAGGGTCAGCAAGGGAAGAACAGAAAGGGAAAGGTTGGGGTCCTTTAATAGAGTTTAATAGGTGAGGTCAGGATGATGTCACTTAGGCAATGCATTATGGTACATGTAGTTCATGGTAGTTTGATATTACATTTGACAATAGTAATGTCTGCCATTTCCTTATTTTCTCTCTGTCTCTGTCATCTCATTTTTATTGCAAATGCCAGCAATTTTCTCACCAGATGTCCTTTAACGGAATTCTTTAACTTTGGGTATGGAAATGACTTTTCGTGAAAGTGAACAAAGAAAGTGCCAAAGCAGGGCTTCAGTTGAACAACAAGAAGAGAAAAATCATGACAGTAAAACAAAGCTGTTCTCCTAACATAATATTTCTCCATAGGTAGGTAGGTAGGTAGGGTAGAATGAATGAATGAACAGGGTCATAGTCAGGAGGTGGGGGGGAACCCTCCTGAGCTAGTTTTGACCTTTAAAGCCCTACATGGTAGTGGGCCAGGTTACCTAAGAGACCACATTGCCCTAAGGATGTCTGTCCGTCCAACCAGAGTGGACCGTAGGGGCTCTCACATTGCACCATGTGCTAGAGGGGCTCGCCTCTCCAGCACAAGGAGGAGGGCCTTCTCCATGTCCACACTGGCTCTCTGGAACCTCTTACCAACAGAGTTATGTCTCCAGACAGAATTGCTGCCCCTCAGGAAAGGACTTAAAACCTGGCTGGCAGGCCAAGTATGGGGTGCAGGTGGAGGGGCGACTTCCGCGGGGTGGCTGGTATAGTGAATCCCAGCACCCTTGGCCCTTGCACCATTTTTTAGTGAGTGGATGGGTAGTTTTTAAAGCAGTTTTAACTATGTTTTTAATTGTGTTTTTATTATGCTTTGAACCGCCCTGAGTTGGCCTTGGCCAAGTGGGTGGTATAGAAACTGAAATAAATAAATGAAATAAATAAATAATAACAGCCCTCCCACCCCACCCTGTGATGCCAATGTTATATATGTGAGTGTGACATTGTTGCCCCCCCTGAAAATCTTTTGCCCCTCCTGAACCCCCCCCCCCCCCAAATCTAGAATCCTGGCTTTGGCCCTGTGAATGAATGAATGAATGAATGAATGAATGTGGAAAGTTCACATGTATAGTAGAGGCTCTTTTTCAGACTTATCAATTATATGTAGAAATGTAACTGAAGTGAGAACAGAGGATAGCTAGACCACTTCTTTTCTAAGTGTGAGGTTTTTTTTTTACTTTGTTTTATGTGGCTGAATAAGGATAATATGAAACAGACAGCTAGAAATGTAAGGAAGTTAAATAAATACAATGAAAAAGGATGCCAGTAGGTTTTTTCACAATATTTCAGAGAAATATTCACTCACTCACTCAAAGTATATATGCATGCTCTCTTCCCCACAAGGAATATACATGAGTCAGGTCAAAATTAATTAAAACACTATTGACAAACACTATTAGAAACATGATTGAGTACAACTAACAGGTAAGAATATTAAAACCCATCATTTTATAACACTTAAAAACATAAGGACACACCAGGCCACTAGAACTAGATAACATCCTATAAAAACACTTACTTATCCAAATCAATTAAAAACTTGCCTGAAAAAGTTTTTCCTTGCTAGCAAAAAGGACAAAAGGGAGGAGGACGCCAGCTATGCCTCCCTGGAGATGCCATCCTTTCTTCTCACTAAATGAGCCTGTGAACTTAAATAATGGGACCAAGAGAAAGGCCTCCTCAGACGATCTTCAAAGCCAGGAGTCTCATATGAGGTTTTACAGTTCTTCAGATTGCCTAGATCAGGAGTTCCCAACCTAAGGCCCATGGGCCTGACCCAGTCTGCGATGCCATTCAATCCAGCCCATTACCACCTCCGGTGGACCCAGAGGTGGAAGTGGGTGTGTTTACATCAGCCATATAACGCCCATGCCTGTGGCTGTTGTAAACATTGAGTGGGCAGAAAAGTAATTGTGATGCTGTTGTAACAAATGAGCCACATGACCCTTGTATCTAATACAAGTCAGTAGTCTGGTTTCTGTATTTTGAACTAATTGGAGCTTCTGAACTCTTGTCAGAGGCAGTCCTGCTAGACCACATTGTGTTAATCTAGCTAGGATGTAACTAAGATATGGGTCACCAGAACACATCGTATGTCTCAAGGGATGTGTGCAAATGGTACACTAACTGGATTCCCAGACACCATTGAACTCAAAGCTCAGGGCTGACTCAAAGAGTGCATTCAAGATGTAGGTTTGACTTTTCAAAGGAAATGTTACCCCATCCAATAAAGGCTCTGTTCCCTGGTTAGTATTTTGATTGATCAGAAACATTTTGTCTTGCCTGAGTTCAACTTAAATTCATTTTCTGTCATACTGGACCATTACTGATATCAGCTAGGACCAAAATGTTTCCATGGAATTACATAAAAAGTAAAGAGGGGAAATGTAAAATGGCCTTTAACTTGCTCCTACAGTTTGGTGTTGCAGAATGCATACTAATTTTCACATCGTCCATCTCAATCTGCTTTCATATCTGTAACCATTGGAAACCTGAGGAACTCGAGTTCTTCATGATCTAGATTGTACTCTTTAAGAGGCCATGAATGCCAGAAGCAGGTCTTCACCAGCCACTTGCATAATGATATTGCATAAAAACATTGTGGCTCTGTTGCCTAAAATGGCCGTTCTAGTGCCCTGATTGTGTCCTTCTTTGTGTCAAACAACATGTGGTCTCTATTGCCAGTGTAATATATTCATACTTCTTTTTCTTGTATATTTTTCCAACTGCCATAGCACAATAGCCTTAAAAGAAATTCTCAAACGATACAAAGAGCCTATTGCGCTGGTAGTAAAAACCTGCAAACCACAGGAACACAATTTACACCAATACAGGTAAACACACATTTCAAAATGACTCAAAATAAACTGTGAATGGAATCAAGTCAAAATAAATAACCCCTGCCAGGCTGTTTAAAATAAACTGCTTGCAGGCAGAAATAATACATGCTTAGCTGTATGTCATGCAATTCTCCATCTTTAAATCAATTTAAAACATAGGGGACCCAACTCAAATACAGAAGTACATCAACTTAATCTAGATGAACCCTTAGTATGGGTTAAACAAGAGATTAAAGCAGAGGGAGCCTCATTTAGTTGCTCAGCAATTATAAGAACAGTTAGCATTTGCTTACTTCCTTTCCCCAACACAAAACTCTGTTTTATTGACTTCAGCCAATATGAACCTCCCTGAAAATTTATGATCCCTTGTTTGTTATAATTTGTTTGCTGTGTTACAACATGGGCAGTAAGTGCTTTTTTCTATCCTCTTCTCTGTGACTAGGCTTGGTTTGTGGTGCACAGAAGAAGATAAAGTTAGTAGATGATTGTGGAATAATAATGAATGCAAGAAGCAAAGCAATCACACTTCTATACTATCCCATAGCACTTAGTGCACTCTCTAGGCAGTTCATGTTAATTAGCATTTTGCACCCAACATGCTGGGTACTCATTTTACCAACCTCAGACTGATGGAAGACTGAGTCAACCTTGATCCCTGGTCAGGAATGAACTGACAACCTTTTGGTTGCAGGACAGCAATTTAACCATTGCGCTACCATGGCATACTTTTATGATATGCCAGTTGGCCATCATGGTTGCTAGTTAGGATCCTTCATTTTGATTTGTTCCAAAGATCCAAAAGAGAAGAGACCCTGATATTTATATTATATAATTATTTGATTATTATTGCTATGTATGGATAATGTTTCCTTTTTTTAAAAAAAGTCAAGCTATCTGCAATATCAAATGACAAAGCATGCTGTAATCTGGTAGCAGTTGACAGGCTTGTTGTGGTCTGAGCTTTCATAAACATCAACACTCCATCTTTAAATGAAAGTAACCTATGAAAACTCACATTACAATATCATTCACCAATTGTCATTCACCAAGATGTTAAAGCATCTTTCATCTGACTGTCAAGCCTGACCAACAGATTTTCCATAGTGGATTAGTCCATGTTTTTGCTATTCTAAGCAGGTTTTGTTACCATTTGCAAAGTCGATTTGTACAAAAATTGACTGATGCATATAGAGACCAAGTTACTGCAGTGTGGCAGTGTTACATTTTAATAGGACTATTGTATAGCTTATGGGATGAGCCACAGGAGAGTAACCAATTACTTTGTATATCTGTCTGAAAGTCTTTCCATTATAGAATTCTGATTGAGATTATATAGCTCTATATTGTTTCATGCTATTGATTTCTAAACCTTCTCCCTCCCACAGAACTGAGCGGTCTCATTAATTGACAATTACCTTTTCCCTGTGCTTGAGAAAATTGATGTGGGCAAGGCAAAGTGTTAAGTTTAATTTGAAACTAGGCATCTTTGCGTCTGTTTAATCTTTAACAAGATCCATTAGATTTCCTACTTTTAATTTGATATAGGCAATAAAGGCATTGTGGCAGGGAAACTGTGACCCATTTCAGTATGAAAGGAAGAAAATCTATGCAGAAATAATGGGCTATATCTATGTTTGGGATTTTTGGCCCTTTTGTTCAGTCTTATTGGTGGAATAAATAGGCAAAGCACTAGATATAAATTAGAGTTTAGGTTTCTTATATAGTTCACGTGATTGTACTTTTACCAATTTTACAGTTACTGGAAGACAGTATTCAAAGAATGCTCATCAGTGAATACTCCTCAGAGAGGAAAAATATTTTGAGTTGGGTACCTGAAGCTTTTGTCCAGGGATAATAAAAATAACTTAGATGAAAATGTGAAAGAAATCCTTATTGGAGATACAAATGACAAAACGTAGGAGGGAGGAAAGAAAGTGAGAAACTGGGCCAAATCGGAAGTTTAGGAGAGACAAATAATTTTTATTTTTATTTTTCATTTAGAGTCTCATTATACTTGTTTTCAAAGTACCCACATTGTACTTAACATGAAGGCGGGGGGTGGGGTGGGGAGCCAAAAAGGAAAGGAAAGGGAGGGGGGAAATCACAGGGCACTTTTAAGATCAACAGATTTATTTTAACATAGTCTCAAATGATGTCATAATTCTCCTTTCTCTCTTTTTTCTTAATTAAAAAATATCTGTCTTTGTATTTTAATTTACGTTGTCCAAATTATGGAGTTTATTAATTTATCAGGTCACTCTAAGTTGAAAGCAATTTAATTGAACATAACAAAAGCGGGGGGCGTGGCCAAGATGGCCGTGGAGTAACAAGAACTTTGTTTTGCTCACGCTGCAAAAGTGGCTTAACTTTTAAACTGATGACAAACCGGTGGTAAAAAAGTCTTTAAAAAGACTTTAAAGTAAGCCCTGATCCTCCAGCTGCTGCTGGTATCAAGAGGGAGTCATAAGTGCTCGGAATCCGAAGATCGGGCGGCAAGCCATGCTGATCGAGGCGCCTGAGGTCGGACGGGAGCTCAGAATAGACTGACTTGGAGGTTTGGAGGCTCGGAGGCATGGAATAAAAAGAGCGTGGCTGCGAGGGCGGCGGAGGATGAAAGAGCGGCTCAAAGCGGAGTTCTGTGGAGTCTTGTGGTCCCAAGGTCGCAGTAAGTGCTGAGGAAATTGAATGGGAAGAAGGAGGAGGAGGGCTGAGTAATGGCGGCGGTTCCCTAAAAACGAAACTTAAGCACTGCCGAAACCGGGCTTGTGTAGAAGGATAGAGCTGGTCTTTTGGTGCTGTTTGGACGAAGAGGAAGGAGAGGGGGAACAACGTGCAGATTGTCGTGGTTTAGATTCCAAATGCTTTAAAAAGAATTAAAGACGAGCCCGAGTTTCAAACCACGGATGGAGGAGAGAAAGGTGGGGGCCACCTCATGACTACGCTGCCACTGCTGGGATTACAAGGAAATCTTTATGGAGGTGGAATTTGTGCATTGCTTCGCTGGTTTTGTCTGCTTGACTAGGTTTTTAAACTTTTAAACTTTGATATCTTCTTACTCAGAATCTTTTTCTTTTGAAACATATAGTTATTCTCCTCTATACTGCTACAGTGTATCCCTCTCTATCTCAAGGCATGGTAACAGTCTCATAGCTGTGATACAAATTAATCAGTCCCTGGTGGTATGTTTTTGTTTTTCTCTGTATTACTGAGGATATCTCTACAAGCAAGATTGGATGTGGAAAGTACTTTTTCCCCCCTCCTTTAATTTTTTTTGTTCCGTAATGAGTGGATTATAACATTTAAAGTTTGGTTTTGTTTTTTTGGGTCTTTGCTGGAAGTAGATTATAACAATTTTTATTGAATTTCTAATCAAGAATAACGGATTAAAATTAATATTGGTTATTTTGGTATTATCAAGCATCATCAAACATAAAGTGCAGTTCTTAACAAGTGGATTATATATTTTTGAAACCCTTTATTATTGGATATCATTTGTTTTTGTGTTTTTGATGATTGTGGAATAGAACAATCAAATTTTTGCTAAATTTATAACCAAGCCAGAGGATTAATTATTATCACTGATTACAATATTTGCAACACTGGAACAGGCTCAAGGGGAGGTTTCACCGAGAGTCAAGAGTATTGCAGCATTGAAACTTTTATTCGACGTTACCATGGATAAGGTCACAAGAGGAAAGGCAAAGGATGCAAAGGAGGAGGAGCCTGTGGTTAAATCTAAGAGAAAGGATAAAGTACCAGTGGAGGAGGTGCCCTCATCGGCATCATCATCACCTGAACCCTATGATCAGACCCAAATCATGGTTGAATTTGGCAAATTGTTTCAGAAAATTGAGAAGATGGAAGAGGCAAGAGTTAAGGATAAGAATGAAATGTTGAAAAAACAGGATAAGGTGGTCTCGACCATTGTGGACTTCTCCAAAAAAGTGGAATTAAGCTTGCAAAAAATAGAGGGAAATGTTAAGCTGATGCAAAATGAAGTGAAAAGCATGAAAGGTGAAATAAAAGAGAATCAAGAAGGTGTGAGGGAGAATAAGATGAAAATGGATGAGCATGAAAAAAGGATAGATGCTATGGAATAATTGATGAAAAAGCAGAACATTGTGATACATCATTTGATTGAAAGGACGCCAGACCAGCTAAGAGATAGAATTGTTCAATGGCTAAATAATTTGAAAATGGGAAAGGACTTTGTCCAGGAAGATATTGTAAGTGCATATAGAGTGGGCCCAGGAAGGGGAAAAGTTGTTCAAAGAAATGTTTTGGTTAAATTTGCAAATTGGGGCGATAAGCTCAGAGTAATGGCATTTTAAAAACAAGCTGGGTCTGGCGCTCTGAAAATCGATGGCTCTGATGTTGAAGTTTATAATGAGATTTCTATTAAGGAGCGAGCTTGGAGATATAAGATGAAACCAGTTGACAAAAAAAGGCATAAGATATAATTTGAGATTTCCACAGCAGCTTAGATTTTTCTATGGAAAAAAATGCAGGTCATTGATGCAGGGACTGATCCATTGGAGTACCTGAGTTTGCTTGATTTGGTTAAGACGGGCTCAGAGGATTGGGTAACTCTTAGAAAAGATCTGTTGGAATCAGGTGGCATAAGAAGAGACTATGAGGGTGCAGAAACGGGTGGCACCACAGGCGGAGGGCAACAGGGATGAGAAGAGGAGGAGCTATAATAATAATAATAATAATAATAATAATAATAATAATAATAATAATAATAATAATAATAATAATAATAATAATAATAATAATAATAATAATAATAATAAAGTTTAATTTCTATCCCGCTTTCCTGACACAAGTGCCACTCAAAGCGGCTCACAACATATACAAATACAATAAACAGAGCAAAATATACAATAAGCCATAAAAGAAATACATAATTAATGCAATCAAAACATCAGAATAAGCAAAAATACAATACAAAATATAAATAATTAAGCAATACCACAATGAAAAATTACACAGAAAAATCAACCTCAACCACGCAGCAGCCACAAAGGCACCCTATAGTTCAAAGTCTGTGAGGCAGCTGCGTCGGCGGCAATGGCTGCCACCTGTCTCTCCCCAATGGGGCCGATGGCATGGGCTCCCGGGGTGGGACAGGGAGCTGCTCGAGGCGGCTGGCATCATTGTCCCTTCCCTGCTTCCCATTCCCGGGCCGAGCAGCGAGGGCCCCGGGAAGAGGCAACGCGGCGGCGATGGCGGGGCTCCGGCGGCGTCTCCTTTTGAGCCCTCTCTGCAGGCAGGGCTCGGAGGGCGGGGAGACGCACCTGCCTCCCATTCCCGGGCCGAGCAACGAGGGCCCCGGGAAGAGGCAACGCGGCGGCGATGGCGGGGCTCCGGCGGCGTCTCCTTTTGAGCCCTCTCTGCAGGCAGGGCTCGGAGGGCGGGAAGACGCACCTGCCTCCCATTCCCGGGCCAAGCAACGAGGGCCCCGGGAAGAGGCAACGCGGCGGCGATGGCGGGGCTCCGGCGGCGTCTCCTTTTGAGCCCTCTCTGCAGGCAGGGCTTGGAGGGCGGGGAGACGCACCTGCCTCCCATTCCCGGGCCGAATAGCGAGGGCCCCGGGAAGAGGCAATGCGGCGGCGATGGCGGGGCTCCAGCGGCGTCTCCTTTTGAGCCCTCTCTGCAGGCAGGGCTCGGAGGGCGGGGAGACGCACCTGCCTCCCATTCCCGGGCCGAGCAATGAGGGCCCTGGGAAGAGGCAACGCCACTATCATTGATTGTGGTGGAGGAGGAGATAGGTAAGGGTTAGAAGGTAAAAGGGTTGTGAATTCTTATATGATATAAGTTTTTTTTATTTTTAAATTGGTGTTATAATGAGAAGGGCGTGCTAGAGCATTAACCCCCAAGTTCATCTTGCATGTTCCCCCCTCCCCCTTTGGAGAATGAAGGTGGCTTTTTTAAAAAGAAAGTGGGGAGGTTGATTTTGTATGTTTTATGTTATATGTTTTTTTAAAATTGTTTTGGGTTAAAGGTAGCACGCCCAATGGAGAGCTTGGAAGAGAGAGGAGAGGATGTTGAACTAAAATATGAGAAGCATTAAAATATTAACGTGGAATGTAAAAGGTACAGGATCTGTTCTCAAGAGGAGGAGGCTAGAAGCGGCCATGAGGAAGGATAGACCGGACATAGTCTTTCTTCAGGAAACTCATCAGAAATCACAGGATGCAAATAGAATCTTTTTAGGGTGGATGCAACATTACGAAAAGGCATTTGGCACATCAAAAGCAAGAGGAGTTGCAGTTTTGATCTCTACTAGATTAGGATTCGAGATAACAAAAAGTATCTCGGATCCAGAAGGCAGATATTTGATAGTAAAAGGGAAAATAGATGATGAGGAAATAACTTTAGTGAATGTTTACACACCAAATGAATGTCAAGCTAATTTTTTAGAAAAAATTCGTAAGATTGTGGAAATATAAAAATCAGCAAAGATGATAGTGGCGGGTGATTTTAATTTAGTGAGATCAAATTTGGATTGTACAAATGTAACAAGTTGTGGGGCAGGCATTAAAGGCAAAACTTTGGATAACTGGATGGCAGCATTAGGATTGAAAGATACTTGGAGAGAGATTAGGGGGTCCGAAAGGGGGTACTTGTATTTTTCACACGTTCATAACTCCTATACCAGAATAGATTATATATTTATATCTGAAAATATGGTCAAAAATATCGAGGAGATTGAAATTGGAATTTTTAAGGAATCAGATCATGCCAAAGTGGTTTTGGATTTAAGGTGGCAGAATGATGGTAGAAGGAGGACTTGGAAGTACGATCCCAGTTTATTTAAAGATCAAAAGAGTAAAGAACAAATTACAAAAAGCTGGATGGAAAGCTGGCAATGGAATGATAATGATGAGGTAAATTTTAACATGGTTTGGGATGCCATGAAGTCGGTTTTTAGAGGGGAATGTATAAAGTTGGCAAGTAACAGATATAAAAAATACAGGTTGGCGCAAGATAAAAGTGAAAAAGAAATAAAACAGTTACAGGAAGAACATTCAAAAAACAAAGATAAAAAACTTTTTACAAAACTGCAAAGACTGAAAGTAGAATTGGCTGGTAAAGAAATAGTAAAGGTCAAAAGAGATTTGATTTATTTAAACAGGGAGTATTTTGAATTCAATAATAAAAATTCAAGATTATTGGCAAAAGCGGCAAAAGCTAAAAGACAAAAAAGAGAAATGGGAGTTTTGGTTAATGATCAAGGGGTAAGATGTAACAAGATTACGGACAAGTGTGAAATTGTGAAGAAATTTTATCAAACTTTGTATGCAAAAAAGAGATAGATGAGGAGAAGCTTAAAAAGTTGTTAGAGAGGCAAACAACA
Organism: Bradypodion ventrale; assembly: GCA_035047345.1. Lineage (NCBI taxonomy): Eukaryota > Metazoa > Chordata > Lepidosauria > Squamata > Chamaeleonidae > Bradypodion > Bradypodion ventrale. Next base: position 416,674,738 of record JAWDJE010000001.1, read on the forward strand.
AGTGGAATAAAACAAGAATATCGGGATAGTATGGAAGAGCAAGTTTCGGAAAAGGAGGTAAAAGAAGTAATAGCGGGGCTGAAGTTAGACAAACCTCCAGGCGAGGATGGTTTACCGGCCCATTTCTACAAGGAATTTAAAGATGTGGTGGCACCAAAATTAGCGAAATTGTATAATTATATACTAGACGGTGGGCAAATTCCGACTTCATGGTATAGAACCACAATCGTTCTGTTGCCAAAACCGGGAAAGAATTTGGAGAAGGTGGAATCATACAGACCAATCTCTCTTACAAACCAAGATGCTAAGATCTTCACAGCAATATTGGCAAATCGTTTAAACAAGTTCATCGGGGAATATATAAACGAAGACCAAGTGGGTTTCTTAAAAGAGAGGCATATGGCAGATTTGACTAGAAGAGTATCAGATTTAATAGATAATGTGAATCAAACAAGAGAAAAAGAGGGTTTAATATCTTTAGATATCTTTAAAGCATTTGATTCCCTACAATGGACCTCGATCAAGGAAATAATGAAAAGCTACGGATTTGGTGATAAATTTAGAAGAGTAATTGATTTATTATATCAGAAAGGGACAGCCAGTATTAGAGTAAATGATGAGGTCACAGATGGGGTAAAGTTAGAGGCAGGCACCAGACAGGGCTGTCCATTGTCTCCTATATTGTTTATCATGGCAATGGAAATATTGGCAAAAATGATAAGAGAGGATGTAAAAATAGAAGGGATAACGGGTAATAAAATAAGCATGTATGCCGATGACACATTGATAATTGTTAAACATCCAGAGAAGGTTATGGATAGGATCAGAATGCAATTTAAGGAGTTTGAGGATATCACGGGTTTGAAGATAAATTGGGATAAATCGGAAATGATGTTGTGTAATATGGGTGAAAGGAAAATTAAGAAAATAAAGGGACTAAGTAATATTCAAATTAAAGATAAGTTGAAATATTTGGGGATACTTATATCAAATAGTATGGAACAGCTTAAAAGATTGAATTATGATAGTTTAAAAATGGAGATTAAGATTAGAATATAAAGTTTCCAAAAGCTGAAATTGTCATGGTTTGGGAGAATTGCACTTACTAAAATGATGTTGTTACCTAGAATTAATTTTTTATTTGATGCATGGGCAATTCAATTGAAAGGCAAAGAAATCAATGAGTTTCAAAAGTTGTTCAATAACTTTTGTAATGGAAGTAAAAAGTCTAGACTACCAAAAAAAATATGGTACCTACCTCAGAAAGAAGGGGGCTTAGGAATGCCGAATCTACTGGCATATTACCGTGCTTTTCAAATTAAGAATGTTGTGAAGATCTTGGCAAGAGAAAAAACGATATGGGAGGAATTGGAGATGAAAGACTTTAAGAAGATAGGCAAAAGGATTTTTTTAGGAGCAGAAGTAGGAAAGATAACCATTAATAATATAATGATGAAGGGAGTTATGGGTGTGTGGAAAAGGTTGAAGAATGATTTGGCACCAAATTTCTCCCCAATTTTGGAACTGGCAGATATGGCTGTTTTCCATTAAAAATAAACTAAGAAATAAAGGAAATATTGGAAGAAAATGGTGTTTTCCTGATGAAAGACTGGTTACGGATTTGCAGTGTTGAAAGTAGGAAGAAAAAGTTGTTCGAACAGTTGAAATTGAATTGGTTTCAGATAATGAAGGTTAATAATTGGAATGTCAAATATGCAAGAGAAATAGATATAGATAGAGAAAAGACAGAGTTTGAAGAACTAGTATTAAAAATTAGGAAAGGCGATAGAAGCATTAAGGGCTTAGTAAGTAAACTCTATATTTTAATAAATAGGGAGGGTGATCCACAGGAGGATTTGAAATTGAAGTGGGAGCAGGATTTGAATATAAAGATAGAAAAAGATATATGGAGAAATAAATGGAAAAAGAGGATAATGAGAACTATGTCAGTTAGAATTAAAGAACACAACTATAAAATGCTGTGGAGATGATATCTGACACCAGTGAGGTTACACCAGATTGATAACAAAAAGGACAATTTATGTTGGAGATGTAAAGATACTATAGGAACGTATGAACATATGTGGTGGGGTTGTAAAATGATAAAGGATTTTTGGGGTAGAATAGAAAAAGAGATTAATGAAATATTGGGCAAAAAGATCAAACTGGTGTCTGGTACCATTATGCTTACAGATGTGAATGGGATGAATTTAAACAAGGAAGAAAAAGAGTTAGAAATAATGTTAACAACGGGTAGACAGTGTATTGCCAGACATTGGAAAAATGAGGTAGCTATACAAACGGAGGAATGGTATAAAGAAATGTGGAATTTAGCTTTGAACGATAAACTGACATGGGAGAAAAAAGAAAAAAGAGATAAGCTGAAAGAGAACAGATTTTGGAATATTTGGAAACCTTTCGTGGATCACTCCATTGCAGGCCCAGAAAGAAACAGACCTGTACCAGAACAAAGTAGCTTTTGGAGATGAATAATGAGATACTCTGAGCTTTCCAGGGCAATGTAAATAAATCACAGGGTGTATTTTATGTGTACTTTGGATTTTGATGGTTGTACTTATACTAAACTATTATTGAATGGTATATTACGAATAGATTTAGTGGTAGCAATAAATAAAGATATTTGGGAACAATTCTGGAAGTAGGATAGATGTTAACTACTAAACCAGTTTTCAATATGGGATGTTTTATTAATAAGTTAGTTATTTTTTGTTAAAAATATATATTTTTATGATGTATTGTTATTGAATGTTTATATATTTTTGAAAAATTCAATAAAAATTATATTTAAATAAAGTAATGACATCAAGCTATGTTCAGGGCAAGAGAAATGGTTATGTCAGATGGATGAAATCAATCAATGATCCTCATTTTGTTGCATAAAGTTACATCAACTAGATTTTAAGCCTATGAGTAAGAATCTTATTCATACACATCTATCTGGGCACAAATGATTTCACCTTGATGTGTGACCAGAATACTCATCAGGCAGGGAGCTCACCTATATTACTCTGTCATTATTATTTTTAAGATTTGTACTCACCTTTGTATCTGCATTTGAATATTAAAGAATGGCTTCTAAAAAAAAAGAACATAACAAAAGCGAACATGTAGATAAAATATAATTAAAAATATGCATAGCATGGGGATAACAAGTGAAGTAATAATAGTTATGTGTAAGGAATTTCACTATTATTTATTTATTTATTTATTTCTACCCCGCCCTCCTAGTGCAATGCACCACTCAGGGAGGAAGGATTGTGTTCTTTTTAATTTAGTTATTAAGAAAAGCTGAAGAACATCAGATAGATAGATAGGCAGGCAGGCAGGCAGACTGATTGATTGATTCTCTTCCTGCTGTCATTTGAGGGCATAAGGGTTGTTATTTTTTCCAGGAAATCCAGGAGCTAAAAAAACAAACTACAGAATCTTATTACTAGTAATTATTATTAGTAGCAAATTACAAAGAATGAGACTTTCATGTTTTAACAAAAGATCCAAACCATGGAAGAGGCTCCGTTTCATGTATTACATGTTATTTCCTTCATTGCTAAAAGACAGCCTCTAAATCACGAATGATTCTTGTTTACGAAAAAGGAGTTTGGACAAATGTGTTTCCATTATTTCCCCCATTTATTTTGACTCTTTTTTGTTGTAGGGGACTTGAGGTTTTTTTCACTTCACTATTTTTTATCTCAGTATATTTGTAGTGGGTGCTTTCTCTGTTTGACTGATTTTGTAAAATAGTTATTTGTCTATTTGCCCTGTATTTATTTTGTTAAAGGTGTATAGTTTAGTGGTTTTTGGAAAGGCCTGGGGTGGTTGTTGTTTTGTTTATGTGGGAAAATGTGTGGGCTGGAGGGAGGACTTTATGACTATGTCAGTTTGCCACTGGGCTGTGTGGGTGGTTGTTGTGGCTAGTTAAGCACAGTTTGGAGCTTTTCCTTCTTGTTCTTTGTGTTGTGTTGTTGTTGATTGTTCTGATTGACAGGTATCTTTAAGTACTAGGAAGATAGTGCATACATGGCCAATTACTGCCTTGTCTTTCCCTGCTCTGTTGTGCCAGAGGGTATCTACTGTTGTTCTGAATATAATATAAACTACGGCCTGCAATAGGCCTGATGAATAATTCTCAATTGACTTCTGTGTGTGTGTGTGTGTGTGTGTGTGTGTGTGTGTGTGTGTGTGTGTGTGTGTGTGTGTGTGGAGCAGTTTATAGGAGTTCTTAAGAATGTTTCAGGTACCAGAAAAGACAAATGCGGAACGATAATACAAATTACCTAAAAGGAAAAGGGGGCTTTGTCTTTTATTGTGCTGACCCACCCGAGCAGGCTCAGTCGCTGCACAGCGGCACTACACAGAGTCTTGTTCTAGGATAGTCCAGATATCAAAGTCCAAAAGGCAAGTCAAGGTCTGTATAGCGGTAGTCCGAGTCAGTATTCTAATCCAAAGGGTGTCCATGGGCATCATCTGGGTAAGTGTCAGGCGATGGTTAACTAACCTGACAACCCTAACAGCCTTGGGTGTCTTGGGTGCCGAAGTCCACAGGGAAGGGCGATGGTCCCTAAATGGATTAAATCCCACTTGAATCCATCTTGATGGAGGGCATCAGCTTCATCCATACTGGTCTGGGGCTGAGGAGGACTTTATGTTCCAAAAGGGCTGAGGACCAGAAAGTGACTTGCTGAACTTGATCAGTGGTACATGTGTTATGTTGTTATGCGGAAGGCAGATGAAAGGCCTCTGCGTTATATTCACAGGACATCCTTCATGGCTGATCTCCATGAGGATCGCCAATATTCAGATTTGGATATGGCAGAAGAAGAAGAAGAATCAATACAGGAGGAATGGGTTGCACCTTAAGCCTGCAGTTTTATTAATGAAAGTGGCAGAGCCTTAGGAAGAATGTGAAGATCTTTCAGTGGAATCATTTATACATTGCAAATTAAGAAACACAGGAAGAAGTACAGCTGATCTCTCTTCCGATAAACATATCTTGCTCCAAAGATCCAAAGAGCAGTTTCCTGTTAACACTGTTTTTAACTAGACGCAGCAGCATGTGAACATGCTGGTAGCTTCTTCATTCTTTTTCTTTGTATTGTATTAAACACATTTTTTAATTGATGAGAGAGGAAATGACTGAAATCACAGACACATCTGAAGACAACAAGCTAAATTAAAAATAAACAAAATAAGCAAATGGGGCCTGGATGAACAAGGGTAATTGTTGCGTTTTCGCTCTCTGTTTAAACACTACAGTCATCTTTCTCCAGCTGGATTGTAAGCCTCAGGAGGACCCATAGCAAATTTGTTCATGTCGGTGTAAGTTTTCGCTTCATTACCCAACACAGAGTTAATTATGGGAAGTCAGAGGATTCTCTCTTCACCATCCAGCCCTATTACTATTTCTCCATAGAATGCCTTCTCTCTTGATGATTTCTTTAATGCTTTACAGCTTATCTGGCATTTCATCTTTATTCAGATCTTCTAAATGATTTTAATTTTTCAAATCAATTAATGAAATGATTGATGTCACCAAAGAAAAAGAAAAACTTGAGGAGGGTTCAAGCACATTGTCCCATTTTAAAACTATAGATGCTAACAGAAAGCAAAAACAGGGTTCCCTTTATTTTCTGCATATGTGTTTGCAACATGTTTCTAAGCTCACAGACCTTGTTAAGGTTTTCCAGGTGGCACAAACTGCATATTGCTTTCAGAATAGAGACCCATGAATTCTATTCCTTCCTTTAAAAAAAGTTTGTGGTTTATCCTTCTAGGCCAGACTACCCACAGTGCTAAATGGTCTTTGCACCTCCCATGATCAAAATAAGGATTCAGACATGTATGTTGGAATGATCTAGGAACAGTGGTGGGCATCAGCAGGTTCGCAGCAGTTCGCCAAAACTGGTAGCAGAAATTCTGACTGGCCCCGACCATCCAAGTTTTGAAATAAAGTAGTCCTAATTTGGGTGTAACGCAAGGCTTTCCCATTGGCCACGCCCACCAGACCACACCCACAGTGTGGTAGTAATTTTTTTTGGAGCCCACCACTGACTAGGACCACAACATTATTAAGATTAAATGCTAACCAGAAACAGCTGCAGGGAGGCCTAAAGTAGTTCCAGTGCGGGAGTTGGAGCAATGAAGTTCCCAGTGACCTCTGCTTCTGGTGCAACTGGGCAAGCACTTGGGTACATGCTGCCCCTGAAGGGAAGCCACCACTGGCTGGCTGAATCTTGATGGTGTTGTCCCACTGCCAGGCATCCAACATACAGGGGCTATGTGTCCAACAGCATAGACTGCCAACGGTCCAACCCCACCAGCTGAATCTCATAACCCAGGGTGACAGGATAATTGTCACACAGCTCGCATGACCCCTGGAATTCACAGACACTTGTTTGGGCTCTGCACTACCTGCCCCCACCCAGGCCACTGATTACAACCCTTAGACCCCCCACATGTCTCCTAAGAAAAGGGTCAGCCCTCGGTCAGATAAATGCATTCCATCAGGACTGTATAACTCAGAATGCTTAACTGTAATGAACTCATACATAATAACTGCACCCAAACCATCACGGCTTGGCAAACTTTCTGATTAACACCCCTCTGGGCCCAATTGATACACCTTGGGTCACATTTGGCCCTCCAAACCATATGGGGAAGCATATCTGACCACACAAGTGGCCAGCCAATGAGACTGAAGCTGCTCAAAGTCACCAATGATCCTCTGAGGGCCATGCCCTTCATGTGACCAAGATCATTTCCCCCAAGGGAATGTCACAATGTCTGGGGGGTCAATCATTGGTTCTGAACACCAGGGGTAACAATGCTTCCCAACTCATACCATTCTGTCATATACCACTCAACATTGACATCGTAAGCCAGCCCCAGATGTTTGCCCAGAGATGTCGATTTGGGAAAATGGTCTGACCAATACGCGTGGCTGTGACAATAATCTGAATTGAATTATATCAGTCAGTAACATGATAGAATGCTTTTGTTTTGTTTTTGCCTGGGTAAACTTGACACATCTGCTCCTTTGAACTCTTTCTGGGGTGAGAATCCTCCAAGTTTATGTTATTTGCGGTAGTCTGAGGATTCTAGTAAAATCTTTACCTATAAGGAGGGACGTTAACCGTTGGACCCAGCATACACGCCCGCACCCATCCCTACTATCCCGTACCGAGCCGCCTGCATTTACCTTTATCCCGACCAACCATCGCTGCAAGGGTCTAGCAGTTGCCAGTGGGGCAACCGCCCCACGAACACGGCCAACAGAAAAACTACAAGGCCCAGCATCCTCTGCGCTGTGCCACTCCTCAGCCAATGAGGCTGAAGGGTGTGAGCCCAGAGGAGCCAGGGCAGCCAGTGCGGCGGTTTTTTTAAAAAATGTGCCGAGAGGAAAAAACTTTCAAAGACCCAGCTGGCAAAAGGTAAGTGCGGTTGGTGGGAGTTAGGGAGTGGGGGGGGGAGTATGGCCCCGGTAACCATGCCAGCAACCCACCCCACCACCTAGCCCCCCTCCCTAACCTCCACTGACCACATTATTTACCTTTTCCCAGCTCCGGCTCGGTCTCTGAAAGTCTTTCCCTCCCGGTGCGGTCTTCTGCGTTGGGAGGTGCATCAGCCTGTCCTTCGTCCCTGTGGGTGTGAAGGCCTCAATGCCCACAGGGATGAAGGACAGGCCGGTGCACCTCCCAACACAGAAGGCTGCGCCAGGAGGGAAAGAATTTCAAGAACCCAGCTGGAGCCGGCAAAAGGTAAGTGCGGTTGGTGGGGGTTAGGGACTGGGGGGGAGGCATGGCTCCGGTAACCATGCCGCCAACCCTCCCCACCACCTAGCCCACCCCCCACTCCCTAACCCCCACTGACTGCACTTACCTTTTGCCAGCTCCAGCTGGATCTTTGAAAGTCTTTCCCTCCTGGCGTGGCCTTCTGCGTTGGGAGGCACACCAGCCTGTCCTTCATCCCTGTGGGTGTGGAGGCTTTGACGCCCGCAGGGATGAAGGACAGGCCAGTGTGCATCCCAATGTAGAAGGATGTACCAGGGGGGAAAGACCCAGCCTGCAAAAGGTAAGTGCGATGGGGGTTAGGGAGTGGGGGGGAGCATGGCCCCAGGAACCACACCGGCCACCTGTCCCCCCACCTGCCCCCCACTCCCTAACCCCCACCACACTTGCCTTTTGCCGGCTGGTCCTTTCCCCCCGACATGGCCTTCTGGGAGTCATCACCGAGGATTGGGAGGGGGAGGAGGGAGATCCCCTCCCCCCAACTTTGGCAAGATAGTGTGTGTGTGTGTGTGTGTGTGTGTGTGTGTGTGTGTGTGTGTGTGTGTGTGTGTGTGTTTGTGTGTGTGTGTGTGGTCACCAAGGCTTTGGGGGGAGGGGGAGCCCCTTCTCTTCCCGCGGAGCTGCGGCACGTGTGTGTGCATTGTGTGTCTGTGTGTGTTGTGTCTGTGATTGTGTTGTGTGTGTTGTTGTGTTGTGTGTGTGTGTAATGAGTGTGTTTCGTTGTGTTGTATTGTGTGTGCGGTGTGTGTGTGTGTTGTGTGTGTGCATGGTTATGTGTGTAGTTGTGTTGTGTGTGTGTATTGAGTGTGTGTGTGTGTGTTCTTGTGTTGTGTGTGTGTAACCCCTACCCCCAAAATACACACAAACACACACACACACAAAAGCCTGGCAGTGCCGGGCAAAAATATACTAGTGATACTATATAGAGCAGGTGGCCAACCTTTTTACGCTGTGAGTCTGACCACACCCCTGGACAGCTGAGTGGGCCAGACCATGCCCCACCCCTGGAAGCAGAAGTGGGTGCATTTATGGCTGTCGTGAATGCATTTTCATGTTTATGACAACTGTAGGCACATTTGCACATGCACAGCCGATTTTACGGTCGATGTAAACGCGCCAACTTCAACTTCTGGGTGCGGTGGAGGCAGCGACAGGCTGGATGGAATGGCGTTGCGGGCTGGGTCCGGCCCACAGGCTGTAGATTGAGAATCCCTGATATAGAACATGGGTTAATTTAGCTGAGAATTTCCTGCTTTGGCAGGTATTTGGACTTTTAACCAAATACTTCTGTGATTCTATACGATCATGTAAATGTGAGGTCTTCTCAGTCTCATTTCCCTTAGGGTGCACCTAATCCTTGAAGGGCCCCCCTGAATTCATCTCCATTTCTAATTTGTTCTAACACTTCAGGCAAAGTTATGTAACTCCGTACACATTGTTAAGGTAAAAGCTAGCAGAGCAGCTTGAAAGATCTGCTTCTTCCTATTTATATGCAGCAGCAAAGTAGTAATATTTAGTGTATTAGTATGTGTGAAAGAGAGCACTTTGTGTGAAATTATCATACTCTTATGCTCTCTCCTGTTGTTCTGCCTTGTTGATATTACTGCTCTGGATCTTTGCCACAGCTGGTTGTCTCAACTCCCACCAATCTGATTCAGATTCTTTCCAGAAAGATATTCATTCTTTCCACCCTTTCCTTTCAGCTTTGTGCTCCATCATATCTCCAGGATTATCCAGTAATAAGTTAACAGGAAAATGTTTATTGACTGAAGGTCTGACTAACCAACCAGTGTGGTCTATAATATAGAGCAGTGATGGCAAACCTTGGCACTCCAGCTGTTCTTGGACTTCACTTCCCAGAAGCCTTGATCAGCAGAAATTGAAGTCCAAGAACATTTGGAGTGCCAAGGTTCACCATCATGGATATAGTGGGTCACTGAAGGTCAAGGGGAGGAGCAATATGCCATTTGGCACTCAAAACAGCATACTGTTCTTTAAGTGATATTTCAGTCAATTAAACACTTTCCCTGTTCCACTGTGGAGGTGCAAGAAAAGTCATTTTTCTTTTCTGCCATTTGATCACTCTTATGCTGCATTGCTCGGGCGACAGTAAAATAATATTTCTTTTTCTGTGTAATGATGATCAAAACCAGGGCTGTGAGCAGTTTTATCGATTTGCTCTACACAGAAAAAGAAAGTCTTACTGTCACTTATGTGATGTAGCACAACAGGGATCAACTAGCAAGGGGAAAATTTCACTTTCCTGCCCCTTCACAGAGAAACAGGGAAAGCGTTCAACTTACGATATCCTGAAGTGACTCAGAAGCCTCGTTATGATACTGTAACAAATTTTTATACCAGAAGCAGCTTTGACAACTACAAGGTTCACTTTACATCCTGTTCCCAGCATTTCCATCCTCTGGGAATGGGACAGACAAGGAAGTCTCAGTGTCTTTTTTTAGTATGTTGTATTTGTTTACTTCTTTAAAAATCAGAATAAACATTAAAGATGAAAAGCACAGTTTCTGTAAAATATTCCAACACTCTGTTTTGAATTTCTTTTGTCTTGTTGACTTCTCCGTCTGTCTGTGTCAGTTCACTTTGATCCTTCATACATGGAGTTGGAAAGAAGAAATTTTGCCATTTCTTTCAAAGGGAGTATCCCAAGGAAATAAAAATAGCAAAATGCAACGATCCTTGTACAATGTAAAAGGGAATTATTCAGTTCATTATTATATTTTTTGACAAATGTTAGTATCAAAGCAATTGGTATTGTATCATGCACAGTGGTTTTTCATTTTTAATTTTTTTTAAAGTATTGATTCCATAGCATGGTTAGATAATGCAGTTATGTCACTGCCAAGTTTTGAACGAGATTCTATTTGACTCCATGCCTTTGTGTTGCCACCTAAATTAAAAATTTCTTCCACAGAGGCTGTGTTTGAGGATGTCATCAATCACTTGGAAGTAGCAAGGGTAGGGCTCATCTTGCCAGAATGTGCCAGATATTAATTTAAAAGGGAAGGCAAAACAATAAACTTATGGGTGCTGATTTTATGGGATACCAGAAATGTATGAAACCTCCAGTCCCACATCACAGTGCCATTCACCTACTTATGTGCCTGCCAGAGGGTCTAACCATGTCAACAGCTGCCAAGCTTCAGATGCTATCACCCTATTCATTGCTACCAGGCTGTTTCAGTTTTGGCAAGACTAAATAACTTAGCATTGGCATGAAGAATGGCAAAAATCTGGAAAGGATGTAGTGCTGATGTAGGTTAGTGAAATATTTTTCTCCGTATAAGACGCTCCGGCATATAAGACACACCCAATTTTAAAGGAGGAAAATCTAGAAAAAAAGATTCTGAACCAAATACTGTACTAAAATATTTTATATCAACTGTATAAAGTAAACAGCAGTTTAAGAACAATTTTATGTCAACCATGTAACATATTAAGAACAATCTTTACTCTCATTAACAGTCAGTAAAGTCAGTAAACAGTGAAAGTAACAAAAATCAGTCTGTAATGTTTTTATTCGAACCCCAAGAATTCCTCTTCTTCGCTGCTATCAGAAATGAGGAAGGACAGATCCTCGCAGTCATTGTCATCACTTTCTTCCTCACTGGTGTCAAATAAGACGTCGTCTTCTGTTCCGTCCAAGGCATTACTAATGCCACACTTCTTGAAGGATTTTACAACAATGTCCTCCTTCACGGAGCCCCATGACCTTTTAACCCATTCACACACTTGTGTGATAGTGGGCCTCTTCATCCGCCCAGTAGGCGTCAGATCATGGTTCCCAGCTGCCATCCAAATGTTCCACTCCTCACGCATCAGAACTTTGAATGGCTTGTTAATGGAAACGTCCAGAGGTTGCAGCTGGCTAGTGAGGCCACCAGGAATCACAGCTATTTGGGTTTTAACTTCCTTAAAGTTCTTTTTAGTATTTTCCGTAATGTGCGCTCTAAACTGGTCAAGCACCAACAAGGAAGATTTCTTCAAAAGACCACCAGGACGTTTGGACCACACTTTGTCAATCCACAGCCTCATGCCATTTTCGTCCATCCACCCTTTATCGTGAACATGCACGACGACTCCCCGTGGGATTGTTTCTTTTGGGAACGTTTTCCTTTTAAAAATCAACATCGGAGGCAGTTTGGTACCATCGGCACAGCAGGACAGCACAACCGTGTAGTGGGTTTTCTCATGCCCTGAGGTTTTTACGGTTATGGTTTTTGCTCCTTTGTTATCTACGGTTCTGTTAGATGGCACATCAAACGTTAGCGGGACTTCATCCATGTTCCCGAGCTGGCTAATTTCAAAGTTACCGGTATTCTTCTTCCTCGCATCAATAACAAACTTGTGAAAAGAAAGAATCTTTGATTCGTATTCCTTAGGCATTTTTTGTGCAATTCTGGTTTTGGTGCGCATAGAAAGGCCAGATCTCTTCATAAATCTATAGCACCACGATGGTGATCCGGTGAAATCCCGAATGCCTTTCTCCACAGCAATACGTCTGGCCTCATAGATTATCATTTTTGTTGAGACAGAAAGTCCATTTTGCCTGTGATGTGCGATCCACTCCTTCACTTCCACCTCTAACTCTGGCCACTTTGCAGTTGGTCCACGTAAGGTGTGCTTGCCTTTATCCAACTTTTGGAGCTGATCCTCCTGTTTCCTCCACTCTCTTATCATTTTCTCAGTTGGAGGTGGCCCGAAGTGTCTCTCCGCTGCTCTATTCCCATGCTCCTTAGCAAATTTAATTACTTCCAGCTTGAAAGCAACTTTATATGCCATTCTCTTCTGCTTAGACATCTTGAGGAGATGGTACTATAATTTTTCTGCAAGAAATGTAACCCCCTCACATTTAATCTGGTGCTCTCTAACCCCCCATATTTCCTCTGGTGGTCTCGTAACCCCCTCATATTTCATCTGGTGCTCTCTAATCCCCATATTTAATCTGGTGGTCTCATAACCCCCTCATATGCCATCTGGTTTGAGTGAATGCTGCTGGAGAGAATGTTGTGGGATAGACTGCAGCCTTGGTTTACAGACTGTTACACTGACCACAAAGGGTAACATACATGTGTCATGAGGACAGCTATATGGGGAGAAGGCCAATGGCAAATTTATAATCATATGGGGGCACAGGAACAGCCATACTGCAACTTTAAATCATCAGTAAAATCAGCCAATGCTTGGCTTTAAATGTTCATTATGCTCTAAGCTTTCCTAGACCCTAGGTGTGTGTGTGTGCATGTGTATGCACATTTTACATTTCATTTACCCTGTAGTTGGTCCGCCTGATCACTTTCTCACATACACCATACACGTTGTCTGTGATCTACCCAGAAGGCACATTATGACGTAGGGAGGGCGGTGTGTCTTCTCCCCGTGATTCTGGGGCGGAGCTTGTGGAGCCATTCTTCTGCCCATCAATCATGGGCATCCAATAGACTAGTGGGGGAGGAGCAAGACTGGCAGTATGAGGTAGGGAGGGCGGTATCTTCTCCCCGGGATTCGGGGGCGGAGCTTTGGCGGATCAATCCTTCTGCCCATCAATCACGGGCATCCAATCAACTAGGAGCGGGGTGGGGCAGAGTACGGACAGCAGTAAGCATTGGCTGGAGGAGGCGGAACGAGGAGGCAGACATGCGGACATTTCAGGGCAGCATGGATTGATCGGGTGCCCGGGAGATATGCAGAGAAGAGGCGAAATTGTGCCCACACTGCCCAGCAAGGAGTGAGACTGCTCGGGGAGACATGAGGAGACGCAGCCTGTGCTGATGGATGGAGGTACCGGCAGTAAGCTCAGCATGATGCCCGTGCAGCACATGGTTAGACTGTCGGGAGGGGGGCATGGCGTGCTATAGGAGGGAGAGGGAAGCCTGAACACACACAGCCTGGCCGTGCAGGGAGGGTCACAGAAGTCACCACAGCCCGCAGTACGTGCCCCAAATCCAGCCCGCAGCACACACTGCATAAGGAGAGGACTGCGAGCAAGCGCCACACAAAGTTGGGGGCAGTTTTAATGCATGTAAAATGTGTATTTGCCGTATAAGACACACCAACTTTTCCCCCCCAGTTTTGGGGAAGAAAAAGTGCGTCTTATACGGCGAAAAATACGGTACGTAGAAGATTGTCCACCATTCTAAAGGTTTTCAAGTTTTCCCCATCTAGTGTCATCAGATGGAAGGTGGTGGAACAGGTCTTCTTTTTTATCCCCCTGTCGTATTGTTTTGCATTAGTTTTGTTTCCTTATATTCCTAATGAGATGACAAAATATTTGTGGCACCATAAGGCTGGCACAGACTTTCTACAGGCATTGTAGAACCGGGGTGCCCAAACATTTCAGGTCACATGGTTCAGCAGGCCACTGATGTGGTTCAGTGGGCCAGTCACGTGGTTCCTCCCGCCGGAAGTGGAAGTAAAACATGCCTTGCAATCTGTTTTGCAACAGGATGAGATAGATTTTTAAGCTGCCATTTTCTCTGCTTAAATCAGGGCTGCCCAAACTATGGCCTGTGGGCCAGATCCAACACCTGATGCCAATTAATCTGGCCCACACCACCCTTGTTGCTTCCGGAAGTGGAAGCAAAATGCATCCGTATGTACAGGCAAGTTTTGCTTCCGCTTCTGAGAGCGACGAGGGTGGCATGGGCCAAATTAATTGGTGTCAGGGAGCGGATCTGGCCTGAAGGCCATAGTTTGGGCAGCCCTGTTGTTGAAGAATGGATAGGTCTTTGTTCAATCCAGAGAATTTGGAGGGTGAGGGGGGCTACCTCTGGTTGAAGCTTTCTGACTGCAGAGCTTTTTGTTGGTACTAGTAAGACCTCCTAGTGACACTTCCTCCATTGTAGCATCTCTGTACTGGTAGAGGTACACCTTCATCCAGCCCTGATTCCTTTCAGGTTACTGTCTGATGGAGTTTAGGGCCAGATTCTTTTGTTTGATGGCTGTTGTGGTGTCTGCAGCACAAAACTGCTTGGGCAGAGGATTGGGTAGAGTTTAACTACTGTTATTGGTGGAAGTGGGGATGGTCACTTCCTCTGGTATTGCTTGGAATATGGAACAACACTTCTCATATTTTACTTGAAAAAACTTACTGGAAAGTTGTTCTCTTGCATTTTTCTCTTTCCTCATGAGTTGTTTCTGCAACCCATGCAGTGATACCCCCGACCTTCTTAAAATCCTTTGAGTGTACCAAAATACTTTGGATACACTGATGGATTAAGCTTGACAGCTCTCCTGAAGGGTAATATTTGAGACAAAGCTTGTAATGAGCCACCTGTGTTTTAATAGGGATTTTCTTTCTTTTTTTTAAAAAAAAAAGGATAGTTTTTTCCCAAGGAGCCGGAACATGGCTTTGGGTGATTAGTGAGCCAAGCGATATTTGTCTAATGGCCTGATAGGATAGATGATAGAGTTCTGTAAATTAACTCTGTAGATGTTGTATTGATTAGAACATGCTCTCTTTTAACAGTTCACTTGCTAGTAGGAATTAGAAGCATAAGAAAAAGATCAGGTTCCGTGACCTGTTCTTGTCACTGGAAATGACAAAGATGGGCTACTATTGCCCTTAACTAGTGTGGTGGAACAGGCTTTGTTTTTTTATCCCAAAAACCTTTCTCAGTGTCCACAGGTGGCCGTTTTCTTTGGAAGTTACAGCAAAACAATCACACTTATATACCGTTTAGTGCACTCTCTGGGTGGTTCACAAGTTAATTAGCATTTTGCCCCCAACATGCTGGGTACTCATTTTACTGACCTCAGAAAGATGGAAGGCTGAGTCAACCTTGATCCCTGGTCAGGATCGAACTCACAACCTTTTGGTTGCAGAACAGCTGTTTAACCACTGTGCCACCAAGCACCACCTATAAAGTGAGAGCTCTAGACAAATGCTCTTACTTTGTTCTTCCCTAAGACTCACCAAAGTCTATGTTCTTGCCGTACTTTCTGTGACTTCAGCCCATTAATTATCCCATAGGGTGCGGGACTAGAGGCAAGAGGATTATTCCTCATATTTTCTTTCAGCCTCTTTAAAAAAGAAAATTTTATTCCCCAATCAAATCTTCCATTTTGTGCGGAAGTAGCAGGAACATAGGTTTCATTCCTATCAACACTTAATTTAAGAGCGAGCGCACTTGGACACAAAGGATTTCTGGCTATGCATAGAACTGCACTGTTTCTTTATTGTTTGGTGGGAGGGCAATCACAGGCTCATTTCACACCACACAGACTTTAACCAAACATAATAAATCTTGATTTGAATCTTAAAATGTTACACTTAGTAGGAACTTCTTCTTCCATGTCAAGGCCAGATGTGAAACTGCCAAAATGAAGGCAAATACATGTGCTTTTGGATACAGACAGGCTATAGAAAACCAAACAGCAAATCCAATACTTTCAAGGAAGGTAAATGTTAACATTAAAATAGTGGAGTTAGTCTTTAAGGTACCATAGCCTTTTTGTCTTTTGTCTTATTTTGTTTATTCTCTGATATCCTTTCATTTAAGTATACGTAAAGGTAAAGAAAGCCAGTCGTATCCGACTATAGGGTTCAGTGTTCATCTCTGTTTCAAAGTGAAAGAGCCAGCGCTGTCTGCTTCTGCAGACGTTTCTGTGGTCATGTGGTAGGCATGACTAGACAGCCCACCCAGTCACAGGGCCACCTAGCCACGCCCACTGAGTTGGCCATGCCCACTGTTGTGTTCTGGTACTGTACCTTTTACAATGTATCCATTCACGTGTATCCAATGTAACCATGCTTGTGTAACATAATAACCAGCAGCTGCTTAACTGTAGCCCTCACAATAGGACGCGAGCTAATGACCACCGGGTGGCAATAGCGAGCGTTCAAGCTCTCCTGGCCCAGACTCACCAGCAAACAACAGCGCGGGAAGATTCCCGCCATCACCTACACCTGGACAAGGAGGGCGTGACCATCCATGACGTCACGTGGACAGTAACCAATAGACTGTCGAGGAGCCACATTCAAAATGTATAGCCTCTGTATATATTGAGCTACCCATCCGCCATTACCTCATGTTCCCCCGGATCATCATGCAATAAACCTGTGTTAAGCCAACCCTTCGGCTGTTCATTGTCTTTGGTCCCATATACTAAATTGGCGACGAGGATGGGATAATGGCTGCCCACGGGACCAAGACATGCGCCGGCTTTGAAATCAGGAGACCGGCAGACTGGGACATCTTCGAGATGGACTTCCAGGGAGCCCTGGTGGAATCCGAAGTAACGGATGAGGCAAAGAAAAGGGCCATTTTCACCAGGATGCTGGGGCCAGACACCAAGAGGGTCTTGGTGGACCTGATCGCGCCGAGGAGGGCGAGTGAATTCAAGGTGAAAGAGCTCATGCACATGCTGCGCGAGTACTTCCGGCCCTCGACGGCGATGTTCCCCGCTCGGAGCGCGTTTTGGAGGCGAGTACAAGTGCCCGGGGAGACGGTCGCCGATTTCGCAGCGGCCGTGCGACTGGCGGCCGGCCCATGCAAATGGGAGAACGCAGAAATCACACTAAGAGACTGCGTGCTGTGCGGCCTGAGCGATGCCGAAACTCAGCGCACATTGATGAACTGGGAGCCACCCCCCACGTTGCAGGAGGTCCTGAAGGAGGCACAAGCCGCGGAGGCTACGAAGGCCGGGGTCCAGG